>JAECWU010000127.1:29502500-30752500 GCA_018150985.1 Chymomyza costata | reverse complement strand
CACTTTTTTTCAACTTTAAATGCCCATAGCTTCCAAACCAAAAGGCCTACAGCGAAAACAAGCGCAGATTCGTGTTGGTCGCGTCGAAATCTTTATTCGGTGCAAATATAAAGCCAATCGAAGAAATTTTATTTTCTAAAACTTTAACTGCCCATAACTCCTAAACTAGCAGAGTTAGAGCGAAAATAAGCTTAATCGGTGATCACTTTTTTTCAACTTTAAATGCCCATAGCTTCCAAACCAAAAGGCCTACAGCGAAAACAAGCGCAGATTCGTGTTGGTCGCGTCGAAATCTTTATTCGGTGCAAATATAAAGCCAATCGAAGAAATTTTATTTTCTAAAACTTTAACTGCCCATAACTCCTAAACTAGCAGAGTTAGAGCGAAAATAAGCTTAATCGGTGATCACTTTTTTCAACTTTAAATGCCCATAGCTTCCAAACCAAAAGGCCTACAGCGAAAACAAGCGCAGATTCGTGTTGGTCGCGTCGAAATCTTTATTCGGTGCAAATATAAAGCCAATCGAAGAAATTTTATTTTCTAAAACTTTAACTGCCCATAACTCCTAAACTAGCAGAGTTAGAGCGAAAATAAGCTTACAGGCATGTTCTAGATTTCGATTCCGACAAAAACTGTCGGAATCGAAATGAAAGGTGTTCTAGATTTCGATTCCGACAAGAGTCGACTCGTTTTGAAAAGTTTGGCTCGCAGCTGTCGAAATAAAAAGTATTTTGCTTTGTTTACTTAAATAAACGCATTAATGCCGCTAAAATTCATTTTGTACTATTTTTTAATGCTTTAAGAAAATTTACATGTGCTCACTTGAACGAAACAAGGTTAATTTTCATTATATATTTTTATTACAAAAAATGTTTATGGAAATTGTGTGTACATGCAAAACCAAAACGAGTGGAATGAAAGTAAGGTGTTCTGGATTTAGACAAAACAGAACTTCGAAAAGTTATGAGTTGTCGTGTTGCACAAGTTAATTCGAAGATAATTTTATTAATGGATGGCTTAAAATATATATATCAAATAAATTGTACAAAATTTGTACATAAATAAAAAATATTTCTCGCTCAGAAAAATGTTGGCAAAAAGAAAAATAAGTTATTTAGTTAATTGCTCGAAAACTTGTGGCAACTCTACAATGTGAACTTATCGATATCACACAGCTGTTCAATACAAAAGGTTATCGATAGCACTCGAAATGAAAACGATTCGAAATCGATTCGAACTCAGTCGAAATCTAGAACACCATTTGTCGGAATGCACTCGTTATGACTTTTCAAAACGAGTCGAAATCTAGAACAGGCCTGTTAATCGGTGATCACTTTTTTTCAACTTTAAATGCCCATAGCTTCCAAACCAAAAGGCCTACAGCGAAAACAAGCGCAGATTCGTGTTGGTCGCGTCGAAATCTTTATTCGGTGCAAATATAAAGCCAATCGAAGAAATTTTATTTTCTAAAACTTTAACTGCCCATAACTCCTAAACTAGCAGAGTTAGAGCGAAAATAAGCTTAATCGGTGATCACTTTTTTTCAACTTTAAATGCCCATAGCTTCCAAACCAAAAGGCCTACAGCGAAAATAAGCGCAGGTTCGTGTTGGTCGCGTCGAAATCTTTATTCGGTGCAAATATAAAGCCAATCGAAGAAATTTTATTTTCTAAAACTTTAACTGCCCATAACTCCTAAACTAGCAGAGTTAGAGCGAAAATAAGCTTAATCGGTGATCACTTTTTTTCAACTTTAAATGCCCATAGCTTCCAAACCAAAAGGCCTACAGCGAAAACAAGCGCAGATTCGTGTTGGTCGCGTCGAAATCTTTATTCGGTGCAAATATAAAGCCAATCGAAGAAATTTTATTTTCTAAAACTTTAACTGCCCATAACTCCTAAACTAGCAGAGTTAGAGCGAAAATAAGCTTAATCGGTGATCACTTTTTTCAACTTTAAATGCCCATAGCTTCCAAACCAAAAGGCCTACAGCGAAAATAAGCGCAGGTTCGTGTTGGTCGCGTCGAAATCTTTATTCGGTGCAAATATAAAGCCAATCGAAGAAATTTTATTTTCTAAAACTTTAACTGCCCATAACTCCTAAACTAGCAGAGTTAGAGCGAAAATAAGCTTAATCGGTGATCACTTTTTTTCAACTTTAAATGCCCATAGCTTCCAAACCAAAAGGCCTACAGCGAAAACAAGCGCAGATTCGTGTTGGTCGCGTCGAAATCTTTATTCGGTGCAAATATAAAGCCAATCGAAGAAATTTTATTTTCTAAAACTTTAACTGCCCATAACTCCTAAACTAGCAGAGTTAGAGCGAAAATAAGCTTAATCGGTGATCACTTTTTTTCAACTTTAAATGCCCATAGCTTCCAAACCAAAAGGCCTACAGCGAAAATAAGCGCAGGTTCGTGTTGGTCGCGTCGAAATCTTTATTCGGTGCAAATATAAAGCCAATCGAAGAAATTTTATTTTCTAAAACTTTAACTGCCCATAACTCCTAAACTAGCAGAGTTAGAGCGAAAATAAGCTTAATCGGTGATCACTTTTTTTCAACTTTAAATGCCCATAGCTTCCAAACCAAAAGGCCTACAGCGAAAACAAGCGCAGATTCGTGTTGGTCGCGTCGAAATCTTTATTCGGTGCAAATATAAAGCCAATCGAAGAAATTTTATTTTCTAAAACTTTAACTGCCCATAACTCCTAAACTAGCAGAGTTAGAGCGAAAATAAGCTTAATCGGTGATCACTTTTTTCAACTTTAAATGCCCATAGCTTCCAAACCAAAAGGCCTACAGCGAAAATAAGCGCAGGTTCGTGTTGGTCGCGTCGAAATCTTTATTCGGTGCAAATATAAAGCCAATCGAAGAAATTTTATTTTCTAAAACTTTAACTGCCCATAACTCCTAAACTAGCAGAGTTAGAGCGAAAATAAGCTTAATCGGTGATCACTTTTTTCAACTTTAAATGCCCATAGCTTCCAAACCAAAAGGCCTACAGCGAAAACAAGCGCAGATTCGTGTTGGTCGCGTCGAAATCTTTATTCGGTGCAAATATAAAGCCAATCGAAGAAATTTTATTTTCTAAAACTTTAACTGCCCATAACTCCTAAACTAGCAGAGTTAGAGCGAAAATAAGCTTAATCGGTGATCACTTTTTTTCAACTTTAAATGCCCATAGCTTCCAAACCAAAAGGCCTACAGCGAAAACAAGCGCAGATTCGTGTTGGTCGCGTCGAAATCTTTATTCGGTGCAAATATAAAGCCAATCGAAGAAATTTTATTTTCTAAAACTTTAACTGCCCATAACTCCTAAACTAGCAGAGTTAGAGCGAAAATAAGCTTAATCGGTGATCACTTTTTTCAACTTTAAATGCCCATAGCTTCCAAACCAAAAGGCCTACAGCGAAAACAAGCGCAGATTCGTGTTGGTCGCGTCGAAATCTTTATTCGGTGCAAATATAAAGCCAATCGAAGAAATTTTATTTTCTAAAACTTTAACTGCCCATAACTCCTAAACTAGCAGAGTTAGAGCGAAAATAAGCTTAATCGGTGATCACTTTTTTCAACTTTAAATGCCCATAGCTTCCAAACCAAAAGGCCTACAGCGAAAATAAGCGCAGATTCGTGTTGGTCGCGTCGAAATCTTTATTCGGTGCAAATATAAAGCCAATCGAAGAAATTTTATTTTCTAAAACTTTAACTGCCCATAACTCCTAAACTAGCAGAGTTAGAGCGAAAATAAGCTTAATCGGTGATCACTTTTTTCAACTTTAAATGCCCATAGCTTCCAAACCAAAAGGCCTACAGCGAAAACAAGCGCAGATTCGTGTTGGTCGCGTCGAAATCTTTATTCGGTGCAAATATAAAGCCAATCGAAGAAATTTTATTTTCTAAAACTTTAACTGCCCATAACTCCTAAACTAGCAGAGTTAGAGCGAAAATAAGCTTAATCGGTGATCACTTTTTTCAACTTTAAATGCCCATAGCTTCCAAACCAAAAGGCCTACAGCGAAAATAAGCGCAGATTCGTGTTGGTCGCGTCGAAATCTTTATTCGGTGCAAATATAAAGCCAATCGAAGAAATTTTATTTTCTAAAACTTTAACTGCCCATAACTCCTAAACTAGCAGAGTTAGAGCGAAAATAAGCTTAATCGGTGATCACTTTTTTTCAACTTTAAATGCCCATAGCTTCCAAACCAAAAGGCCTACAGCGAAAACAAGCGCAGATTCGTGTTGGTCGCGTCGAAATCTTTATTCGGTGCAAATATAAAGCCAATCGAAGAAATTTTATTTTCTAAAACTTTAACTGCCCATAACTCCTAAACTAGCAGAGTTAGAGCGAAAATAAGCTTAATCGGTGATCACTTTTTTTCAACTTTAAATGCCCATAGCTTCCAAACCAAAAGGCCTACAGCGAAAACAAGCGCAGATTCGTGTTGGTCGCGTCGAAATCTTTATTCGGTGCAAATATAAAGCCAATCGAAGAAATTTTATTTTCTAAAACTTTAACTGCCCATAACTCCTAAACTAGCAGAGTTAGAGCGAAAATAAGCTTAATCGGTGATCACTTTTTTTCAACTTTAAATGCCCATAGCTTCCAAACCAAAAGGCCTACAGCGAAAATAAGCGCAGATTCGTGTTGGTCGCGTCGAAATCTTTATTCGGTGCAAATATAAAGCCAATCGAAGAAATTTTATTTTCTAAAACTTTAACTGCCCATAACTCCTAAACTAGCAGAGTTAGAGCGAAAATAAGCTTAATCGGTGATCACTTTTTTTCAACTTTAAATGCCCATAGCTTCCAAACCAAAAGGCCTACAGCGAAAATAAGCGCAGATTCGTGTTGGTCGCGTCGAAATCTTTATTCGGTGCAAATATAAAGCCAATCGAAGAAATTTTATTTTCTAAAACTTTAACTGCCCATAACTCCTAAACTAGCAGAGTTAGAGCGAAAATAAGCTTAATCGGTGATCACTTTTTTCAACTTTAAATGCCCATAGCTTCCAAACCAAAAGGCCTACAGCGAAAACAAGCGCAGATTCGTGTTGGTCGCGTCGAAATCTTTATTCGGTGCAAATATAAAGCCAATCGAAGAAATTTTATTTTCTAAAACTTTAACTGCCCATAACTCCTAAACTAGCAGAGTTAGAGCGAAAATAAGCTTAATCGGTGATCACTTTTTTCAACTTTAAGTGCCCATAGCTTCCAAACCAAAAGGCCTACAGCGAAAACAAGCGCAGATTCGTGTTGGTCGCGTCGAAATCTTTATTCGGTGCAAATATAAAGCCAATCGAAGAAATTTTATTTTCTAAAACTTTAACTGCCCATAACTCCTAAACTAGCAGAGTTAGAGCGAAAATAAGCTTAATCGGTGATCACTTTTTTCAACTTTAAATGCCCATAGCTTCCAAACCAAAAGGCCTACAGCGAAAACAAGCGCAGATTCGTGTTGGTCGCGTCGAAATCTTTATTCGGTGCAAATATAAAGCCAATCGAAGAAATTTTATTTTCTAAAACTTTAACTGCCCATAACTCCTAAACTAGCAGAGTTAGAGCGAAAATAAGCTTAATCGGTGATCACTTTTTTCAACTTTAAGTGCCCATAGCTTCCAAACCAAAAGGCCTACAGCGAAAACAAGCGCAGATTCGTGTTGGTCGCGTCGAAATCTTTATTCGGTGCAAATATAAAGCCAATCGAAGAAATTTTATTTTCTAAAACTTTAACTGCCCATAACTCCTAAACTAGCAGAGTTAGAGCGAAAATAAGCTTAATCGGTGATCACTTTTTTCAACTTTAAATGCCCATAGCTTCCAAACCAAAAGGCCTACAGCGAAAACAAGCGCAGATTCGTGTTGGTCGCGTCGAAATCTTTATTCGGTGCAAATATAAAGCCAATCGAAGAAATTTTATTTTCTAAAACTTTAACTGCCCATAACTCCTAAACTAGCAGAGTTAGAGCGAAAATAAGCTTAATCGGTGATCACTTTTTTTCAACTTTAAGTGCCCATAGCTTCCAAACCAAAAGGCCTACAGCGAAAACAAGCGCAGATTCGTGTTGGTCGCGTCGAAATCTTTATTCGGTGCAAATATAAAGCCAATCGAAGAAATTTTATTTTCTAAAACTTTAACTGCCCATAACTCCTAAACTAGCAGAGTTAGAGCGAAAATAAGCTTAATCGGTGATCACTTTTTTCAACTTTAAATGCCCATAGCTTCCAAACCAAAAGGCCTACAGCGAAAACAAGCGCAGATTCGTGTTGGTCGCGTCGAAATCTTTATTCGGTGCAAATATAAAGCCAATCGAAGAAATTTTATTTTCTAAAACTTTAACTGCCCATAACTCCTAAACTAGCAGAGTTAGAGCGAAAATAAGCTTAATCGGTGATCACTTTTTTTCAACTTTAAGTGCCCATAGCTTCCAAACCAAAAGGCCTACAGCGAAAACAAGCGCAGATTCGTGTTGGTCGCGTCGAAATCTTTATTCGGTGCAAATATAAAGCCAATCGAAGAAATTTTATTTTCTAAAACTTTAACTGCCCATAACTCCTAAACTAGCAGAGTTAGAGCGAAAATAAGCTTAATCGGTGATCACTTTTTTCAACTTTAAATGCCCATAGCTTCCAAACCAAAAGGCCTACAGCGAAAACAAGCGCAGATTCGTGTTGGTCGCGTCGAAATCTTTATTCGGTGCAAATATAAAGCCAATCGAAGAAATTTTATTTTCTAAAACTTTAACTGCCCATAACTCCTAAACTAGCAGAGTTAGAGCGAAAATAAGCTTAATCGGTGATCACTTTTTTTCAACTTTAAGTGCCCATAGCTTCCAAACCAAAAGGCCTACAGCGAAAACAAGCGCAGATTCGTGTTGGTCGCGTCGAAATCTTTATTCGGTGCAAATATAAAGCCAATCGAAGAAATTTTATTTTCTAAAACTTTAACTGCCCATAACTCCTAAACTAGCAGAGTTAGAGCGAAAATAAGCTTAATCGGTGATCACTTTTTTTTTCAACTTTAAATGCCCATAGCTTCCAAACCAAAAGGCCTACAGCGAAAACAAGCGCAGATTCGTGTTGGTCGCGTCGAAGTCTTTATTCGGTGCAAATATAAAGCCAATCGAAGAAATTTTATTTTCTAAAACTTTAACTGCCCATAACTCCTAAACTAGCAGAGTTAGAGCGAAAATAAGCTTAATCGGTGATCACTTTTTTCAACTTTAAATGCCCATAGCTTCCAAACCAAAAGGCCTACAGCGAAAACAAGCGCAGATTCGTGTTGGTCGCGTCGAAATCTTTATTCGGTGCAAATATAAAGCCAATCGAAGAAATTTTATTTTCTAAAACTTTAACTGCCCATAACTCCTAAACTAGCAGAGTTAGAGCGAAAATAAGCTTAATCGGTGATCACTTTTTTTCAACTTTAAATGCCCATAGCTTCCAAACCAAAAGGCCTACAGCGAAAACAAGCGCAGATTCGTGTTGGTCGCGTCGAAATCTTTATTCGGTGCAAATATAAAGCCAATCGAAGAAATTTTATTTTCTAAAACTTTAACTGCCCATAACTCCTAAACTAGCAGAGTTAGAGCGAAAATAAGCTTAATCGGTGATCACTTTTTTCAACTTTAAATGCCCATAGCTTCCAAACCAAAAGGCCTACAGCGAAAACAAGCGCAGATTCGTGTTGGTCGCGTCGAAGTCTTTATTCGGTGCAAATATAAAGCCAATCGAAGAAATTTTATTTTCTAAAACTTTAACTGCCCATAACTCCTAAACTAGCAGAGTTAGAGCGAAAATAAGCTTAATCGGTGATCACTTTTTTTCAACTTTAAATGCCCATAGCTTCCAAACCAAAAGGCCTACAGCGAAAATAAGCGCAGATTCGTGTTGGTCGCGTCGAAATCTTTATTCGGTGCAAATATAAAGCCAATCGAAGAAATTTTATTTTCTAAAACTTTAACTGCCCATAACTCCTAAACTAGCAGAGTTAGAGCGAAAATAAGCTTAATCGGTGATCACTTTTTTCAACTTTAAATGCCCATAGCTTCCAAACCAAAAGGCCTACAGCGAAAATAAGCGCAGATTCGTGTTGGTCGCGTCGAAATCTTTATTCGGTGCAAATATAAAGCCAATCGAAGAAATTTTATTTTCTAAAACTTTAACTGCCCATAACTCCTAAACTAGCAGAGTTAGAGCGAAAATAAGCTTAATCGGTGATCACTTTTTTTCAACTTTAAATGCCCATAGCTTCCAAACCAAAAGGCCTACAGCGAAAACAAGCGCAGATTCGTGTTGGTCGCGTCGAAATCTTTATTCGGTGCAAATATAAAGCCAATCGAAGAAATTTTATTTTCTAAAACTTTAACTGCCCATAACTCCTAAACTAGCAGAGTTAGAGCGAAAATAAGCTTAATCGGTGATCACTTTTTTTCAACTTTTAATGCCCATAGCTTCCAAACCAAAAGGCCTACAGCGAAAACAAGCGCAGATTCGTGTTGGTCGCGTCGAAATCTTTATTCGGTGCAAATATAAAGCCAATCGAAGAAATTTTATTTTCTAAAACTTTAACTGCCCATAACTCCTAAACTAGCAGAGTTAGAGCGAAAATAAGCTTAATCGGTGATCACTTTTTTTCAACTTTAAATGCCCATAGCTTCCAAACCAAAAGGCCTACAGCGAAAACAAGCGCAGATTCGTGTTGGTCGCGTCGAAATCTTTATTCGGTGCAAATATAAAGCCAATCGAAGAAATTTTATTTTCTAAAACTTTAACTGCCCATAACTCCTAAACTAGCAGAGTTAGAGCGAAAATAAGCTTAATCGGTGATCACTTTTTTTCAACTTTAAATGCCCATAGCTTCCAAACCAAAAGGCCTACAGCGAAAATAAGCGCAGATTCGTGTTGGTCGCGTCGAAATCTTTATTCGGTGCAAATATAAAGCCAATCGAAGAAATTTTATTTTCTAAAACTTTAACTGCCCATAACTCCTAAACTAGCAGAGTTAGAGCGAAAATAAGCTTAATCGGTGATCACTTTTTTCAACTTTAAATGCCCATAGCTTCCAAACCAAAAGGCCTACAGCGAAAACAAGCGCAGATTCGTGTTGGTCGCGTCGAAATCTTTATTCGGTGCAAATATAAAGCCAATCGAAGAAATTTTATTTTCTAAAACTTTAACTGCCCATAACTCCTAAACTAGCAGAGTTAGAGCGAAAATAAGCTTAATCGGTGATCACTTTTTTCAACTTTAAATGCCCATAGCTTCCAAACCAAAAGGCCTACAGCGAAAACAAGCGCAGATTCGTGTTGGTCGCGTCGAAATCTTTATTCGGTGCAAATATAAAGCCAATCGAAGAAATTTTATTTTCTAAAACTTTAACTGCCCATAACTCCTAAACTAGCAGAGTTAGAGCGAAAATAAGCTTAATCGGTGATCACTTTTTTTCAATTTTAAATGCCCATAGCTTCCAAACCAAAAGGCCTACAGCGAAAACAAGCGCAGATTCGTGTTGGTCGCGTCGAAATCTTTATTCGGTGCAAATATAAAGCCAATCGAAGAAATTTTATTTTCTAAAACTTTAACTGCCCATAACTCCTAAACTAGCAGAGTTAGAGCGAAAATAAGCTTAATCGGTGATCACTTTTTTTCAACTTTAAATGCACATAGCTTCCAAACCAAAAGGCCTACAGCGAAAATAAGCGCAGATTCATGTTGGTCGCGTCGAAATCTTTATTCGGTGCAAATATAAAGCCAA
This sequence comes from Chymomyza costata, assembly GCA_018150985.1. Taxonomy (NCBI): domain Eukaryota; kingdom Metazoa; phylum Arthropoda; class Insecta; order Diptera; family Drosophilidae; genus Chymomyza; species Chymomyza costata. Next base: position 30,742,746 of record JAECWU010000127.1, on the reverse strand, counting down.
TCGAAGAAATTTTATTTTCTAAAACTTTAACTGCCCATAACTCCTAAACTAGCAGAGTTAGAGCGAAAATAAGCTTAATCGGTGATCACTTTTTTTCAACTTTAAATGCCCATAGCTTCCAAACCAAAAGGCCTACAGCGAAAACAAGCGCAGATTCGTGTTGGTCGCGTCGAAATCTTTATTCGGTGCAAATATAAAGCCAATCGAAGAAATTTTATTTTCTAAAACTTTAACTGCCCATAACTCCTAAACTAGCAGAGTTAGAGCGAAAATAAGCTTAATCGGTGATCACTTTTTTTCAACTTTAAATGCCCATAGCTTCCAAACCAAAAGGCCTACAGCGAAAACAAGCGAAGATTCGTGTTGGTCGCGTCGAAATCTTTATTCGGTGCAAATATAAAGCCAATCGAAGAAATTTTATTTTCTAAAACTTTAACTGCCCATAACTCCTAAACTAGCAGAGTTAGAGCGAAAATAAGCTTAATCGGTGATCACTTTTTTCAACTTTAAATGCCCATAGCTTCCAAACCAAAAGGCCTACAGCGAAAACAAGCGCAGATTCGTGTTGGTCGCGTCGAAATCTTTATTCGGTGCAAATATAAAGCCAATCGAAGAAATTTTATTTTCTAAAACTTTAACTGCCCATAACTCCTAAACTAGCAGAGTTAGAGCGAAAATAAGCTTAATCGGTGATCACTTTTTTTCAACTTTAAATGCCCATAGCTTCCAAACCAAAAGGCCTACAGCGAAAACAAGCGAAGATTCGTGTTGGTCGCGTCGAAATCTTTATTCGGTGCAAATATAAAGCCAATCGAAGAAATTTTATTTTCTAAAACTATAACTGCCCATAACTCCTAAACTAGCAGAGTTAGAGCGAAAACAAGCTTAATCGGTGATCACTTTTTTTCAACTTTAAATGCCCATAGCTTCCAAACCAAAAGGCCTACAGCGAAAACAAGCGCAGATTCGTGTTGGTCGCGTCGAAATCTTTATTCGGTGCAAATATAAAGCCAATCGAAGAAATTTTATTTTCTAAAACTTTAACTGCCCATAACTCCTAAACTAGCAGAGTTAGAGCGAAAATAAGCTTAATCGGTGATCACTTTTTTCAACTTTAAATGCCCATAGCTTCCAAACCAAAAGGCCTACAGCGAAAACAAGCGCAGATTCGTGTTGGTCGCGTCGAAATCTTTATTCGGTGCAAATATAAAGCCAATCGAAGAAATTTTATTTTCTAAAACAATAACTGCCCATAACTCCTAAACTAGCAGAGTTAGAGCGAAAATAAGCTTAATCGGTGATCACTTTTTTCAACTTTAAATGCCCATAGCTTCCAAACCAAAAGGCCTACAGCGAAAACAAGCGCAGATTCGTGTTGGTCGCGTCGAAATCTTTATTCGGTGCAAATATAAAGCCAATCGAAGAAATTTTATTTTCTAAAACAATAACTGCCCATAACTCCTAAACTAGCAGAGTTAGAGCGAAAATAAGCTTAATCGGTGATCACTTTTTTTCAACTTTAAATGCCCATAGCTTCCAAACCAAAAGGCCTACAGCGAAAACAAGCGCAGATTCGTGTTGGTCGCGTCGAAATCTTTATTCGGTGCAAATATAAAGCCAATCGAAGAAATTTTATTTTCTAAAACTTTAACTGCCCATAACTCCTAAACTAGCAGAGTTAGAGCGAAAATAAGCTTAATCGGTGATCACTTTTTTCAACTTTAAATGCCCATAGCTTCCAAACCAAAAGGCCTACAGCGAAAACAAGCGAAGATTCGTGTTGGTCGCGTCGAAATCTTTATTCGGTGCAAATATAAAGCCAATCGAAGAAATTTTATTTTCTAAAACTTTAACTGCCCATAACTCCTAAACTAGCAGAGTTAGAGCGAAAATAAGCTTAATCGGTGATCACTTTTTTTCAACTTTAAATGCCCATAGCTTCCAAACCAAAAGGCCTACAGCGAAAACAAGCGAAGATTCGTGTTGGTCGCGTCGAAATCTTTATTCGGTGCAAATATAAAGCCAATCGAAGAAATTTTATTTTCTAAAACTATAACTGCCCATAACTCCTAAACTAGCAGAGTTAGAGCGAAAACAAGCTTAATCGGTGATCACTTTTTTTCAACTTTAAATGCCCATAGCTTCCAAACCAAAAGGCCTACAGCGAAAACAAGCGCAGATTCGTGTTGGTCGCGTCGAAATCTTTATTCGGTGCAAATATAAAGCCAATCGAAGAAATTTTATTTTCTAAAACTTTAACTGCCCATAACTCCTAAACTAGCAGAGTTAGAGCGAAAATAAGCTTAATCGGTGATCACTTTTTTCAACTTTAAATGCCCATAGCTTCCAAACCAAAAGGCCTACAGCGAAAACAAGCGCAGATTCGTGTTGGTCGCGTCGAAATCTTTATTCGGTGCAAATATAAAGCCAATCGAAGAAATTTTATTTTCTAAAACAATAACTGCCCATAACTCCTAAACTAGCAGAGTTAGAGCGAAAATAAGCTTAATCGGTGATCACTTTTTTTCAACTTTAAATGCCCATAGCTTCCAAACCAAAAGGCCTACAGCGAAAACAAGCGCAGATTCGTGTTGGTCGCGTCGAAATCTTTATTCGGTGCAAATATAAAGCCAATCGAAGAAATTTTATTTTCTAAAACTTTAACTGCCCATAACTCCTAAACTAGCAGAGTTAGAGCGAAAATAAGCTTAATCGGTGATCACTTTTTTTCAACTTTAAATGCCCATAGCTTCCAAACCAAAAGGCCTACAGCGAAAACAAGCGAAGATTCGTGTTGGTCGCGTCGAAATCTTTATTCGGTGCAAATATAAAGCCAATCGAAGAAATTTTATTTTCTAAAACTTTAACTGCCCATAACTCCTAAACTAGCAGAGTTAGAGCGAAAATAAGCTTAATCGGTGATCACTTTTTTTCAACTTTAAATGCCCATAGCTTCCAAACCAAAAGGCCTACAGCGAAAACAAGCGCAGATTCGTGTTGGTCGCGTCGAAATCTTTATTCGGTGCAAATATAAAGCCAATCGAAGAAATTTTATTTTCTAAAACTTTAACTGCCCATAACTCCTAAACTAGCAGAGTTAGAGCGAAAATAAGCTTAATCGGTGATCACTTTTTTTCAACTTTAAATGCCCATAGCTTCCAAACCAAAAGGCCTACAGCGAAAACAAGCGAAGATTCGTGTTGGTCGCGTCGAAATCTTTATTCGGTGCAAATATAAAGCCAATCGAAGAAATTTTATTTTCTAAAACTTTAACTGCCCATAACTCCTAAACTAGCAGAGTTAGAGCGAAAATAAGCTTAATCGGTGATCACTTTTTTTCAACTTTAAATGCCCATAGCTTCCAAACCAAAAGGCCTACAGCAAAAACAAGCGCAGATTCGTGTTGGTCGCGTCGAAATCTTTATTCGGTGCAAATATAAAGCCAATCGAAGAAATTTTATTTTCTAAAACTATAACTGCCCATAACTCCTAAACTAGCAGAGTTAGAGCGAAAATAAGCTTAGTCGGTGATCACTTTTTTTCAACTTTAAATGCCCATAGCTTCCAAACCAAAAGGCCTACAGCGAAAACAAGCGCAGATTCGTGTTGGTCGCGTCGAAATCTTTATTCGGTGCAAATATAAAGCCAATCGAAGAAATTTTATTTTCTAAAACTTTAACTGCCCATAACTCCTAAATTAGCAGAGTTAGAGCGAAAATAAGCTTAATCGGTGATCACTTTTTTTCAACTTTAAATGCCCATAGCTTCCAAACCAAAAGGCCTACAGCGAAAACAAGCGCAGATTCGTGTTGGTCGCGTCGAAATCTTTATTCGGTGCAAATATAAAGCCAATCGAAGAAATTTTATTTTCTAAAACTTTAACTGCCCATAACTCCTAAACTAGCAGAGTTAGAGCGAAAATAAGCTTAATCGGTGATCACTTTTTTTCAACTTTAAGTGCCCATAGCTTCCAAACCAAAAGGCCTACAGCGAAAACAAGCGCAGATTCGTGTTGGTCGCGTCGAAATCTTTATTCGGTGCAAATATAAAGCCAATCGAAGAAATTTTATTTTCTAAAACTTTAACTGCCCATAACTCCTAAACTAGCAGAGTTAGAGCGAAAATAAGCTTAATCGGTGATCACTTTTTTCAACTTTAAATGCCCATAGCTTCCAAACCAAAAGGCCTACAGCGAAAACAAGCGCAGATTCGTGTTGGTCGCGTCGAAATCTTTATTCGGTGCAAATATAAAGCCAATCGAAGAAATTTTATTTTCTAAAACTTTAACTGCCCATAACTCCTAAACTAGCAGAGTTAGAGCGAAAATAAGCTTAATCGGTGATCACTTTTTTCAACTTTAAATGCCCATAGCTTCCAAACCAAAAGGCCTACAGCGAAAACAAGCGCAGATTCGTGTTGGTCGCGTCGAAATCTTTATTCGGTGCAAATATAAAGCCAATCGAAGAAATTTTATTTTCTAAAACTTTAACTGCCCATAACTCCTAAACTAGCAGAGTTAGAGCGAAAATAAGCTTAATCGGTGATCACTTTTTTTCAACTTTAAATGCCCATAGCTTCCAAACCAAAAGGCCTACAGCGAAAACAAGCGCAGATTCGTGTTGGTCGCGTCGAAATCTTTATTCGGTGCAAATATAAAGCCAATCGAAGAAATTTTATTTTCTAAAACTTTAACTGCCCATAACTCCTAAACTAGCAGAGTTAGAGCGAAAATAAGCTTAATCGGTGATCACTTTTTTCAACTTTAAATGCCCATAGCTTCCAAACCAAAAGGCCTACAGCGAAAACAAGCGCAGATTCGTGTTGGTCGCGTCGAAATCTTTATTCGGTGCAAATATAAAGCCAATCGAAGAAATTTTATTTTCTAAAACTTTAACTGCCCATAACTCCTAAACTAGCAGAGTTAGAGCGAAAATAAGCTTAATCGGTGATCACTTTTTTCAACTTTAAATGCCCATAGCTTCCAAACCAAAAGGCCTACAGCGAAAACAAGCGCAGATTCGTGTTGGTCGCGTCGAAATCTTTATTCGGTGCAAATATAAAGCCAATCGAAGAAATTTTATTTTCTAAAACTTTAACTGCCCATAACTCCTAAACTAGCAGAGTTAGAGCGAAAATAAGCTTAATCGGTGATCACTTTTTTTCAACTTTAAATGCCCATAGCTTCCAAACCAAAAGGCCTACAGCGAAAATAAGCGCAGATTCGTGTTGGTCGCGTCGAAATCTTTATTCGGTGCAAATATAAAGCCAATCGAAGAAATTTTATTTTCTAAAACTTTAACTGCCCATAACTCCTAAACTAGCAGAGTTAGAGCGAAAATAAGCTTATTCGGTGATCACTTTTTTCAACTTTAAATGCCCATAGCTTCCAAACCAAAAGGCCTACAGCGAAAACAAGCGCAGATTCGTGTTGGTCGCGTCGAAATCTTTATTCGGTGCAAATATAAAGCCAATCGAAGAAATTTTATTTTCTAAAACTTTAACTGCCCATAACTCCTAAACTAGCAGAGTTAGAGCGAAAATAAGCTTAATCGGTGATCACTTTTTTCAACTTTAAATGCCCATAGCTTCCAAACCAAAAGGCCTACAGCGAAAACAAGCGCAGATTCGTGTTGGTCGCGTCGAAATCTTTATTCGGTGCAAATATAAAGCCAATCGAAGAAATTTTATTTTCTAAAACTTTAACTGCCCATAACTCCTAAACTAGCAGAGTTAGAGCGAAAATAAGCTTAATCGGTGATCACTTTTTTTCAACTTTAAATGCCCATAGCTTCCAAACCAAAAGGCCTACAGCGAAAATAAGCGCAGATTCGTGTTGGTCGCGTCGAAATCTTTATTCGGTGCAAATATAAAGCCAATCGAAGAAATTTTATTTTCTAAAACTTTAACTGCCCATAACTCCTAAACTAGCAGAGTTAGAGCGAAAATAAGCTTAATCGGTGATCACTTTTTTCAACTTTAAATGCCCATAGCTTCCAAACCAAAAGGCCTACAGCGAAAACAAGCGAAGATTCGTGTTGGTCGCGTCGAAATCTTTATTCGGTGCAAATATAAAGCCAATCGAAGAAATTTTATTTTCTAAAACTTTAACTGCCCATAACTCCTAAACTAGCAGAGTTAGAGCGAAAATAAGCTTAATCGGTGATCACTTTTTTCAACTTTAAATGCCCATAGCTTCCAAACCAAAAGGCCTACAGCGAAAACAAGCGCAGATTCGTGTTGGTCGCGTCGAAATCTTTATTCGGTGCAAATATAAAGCCAATCGAAGAAATTTTATTTTCTAAAACTTTAACTGCCCATAACTCCTAAACTAGCAGAGTTAGAGCGAAAATAAGCTTAATCGGTGATCACTTTTTTCAACTTTAAATGCCCATAGCTTCCAAACCAAAAGGCCTACAGCGAAAACAAGCGCAGATTCGTGTTGGTCGCGTCGAAATCTTTATTCGGTGCAAATATAAAGCCAATCGAAGAAATTTTATTTTCTAAAACTTTAACTGCCCATAACTCCTAAACTAGCAGAGTTAGAGCGAAAATAAGCTTAATCGGTGATCACTTTTTTTCAACTTTAAATGCCCATAGCTTCCAAACCAAAAGGCCTACAGCGAAAACAAGCGCAGATTCGTGTTGGTCGCGTCGAAATCTTTATTCGGTGCAAATATAAAGCCAATCGAAGAAATTTTATTTTCTAAAACTTTAACTGCCCATAACTCCTAAACTAGCAGAGTTAGAGCGAAAATAAGCTTAATCGGTGATCACTTTTTTTCAACTTTAAATGCCCATAGCTTCCAAACCAAAAGGCCTACAGCGAAAATAAGCGCAGATTCGTGTTGGTCGCGTCGAAATCTTTATTCGGTGCAAATATAAAGCCAATCGAAGAAATTTTATTTTCTAAAACTTTAACTGCCCATAACTCCTAAACTAGCAGAGTTAGAGCGAAAATAAGCTTAATCGGTGATCACTTTTTTTCAACTTTAAATGCCCATAGCTTCCAAACCAAAAGGCCTACAGCGAAAACAAGCGAAGATTCGTGTTGGTCGCGTCGAAATCTTTATTCGGTGCAAATATAAAGCCAATCGAAGAAATTTTATTTTCTAAAACTTTAACTGCCCATAACTCCTAAACTAGCAGAGTTAGAGCGAAAATAAGCTTAATCGGTGATCACTTTTTTCAACTTTAAATGCACATAGCTTCCAAACCAAAAGGCCTACAGCGAAAACAAGCGCAGATTCGTGTTGGTCGCGTCGAAATCTTTATTCGGTGCAAATATAAAGCCAATCGAAGAAATTTTATTTTCTAAAACTTTAACTGCCCATAACTCCTAAACTAGCAGAGTTAGAGCGAAAATAAGCTTAATCGGTGATCACTTTTTTTCAACTTTAAATGCCCATAGCTTCCAAACCAAAAGGCCTACAGCGAAAACAAGCGCAGATTCGTGTTGGTCGCGTCGAAATCTTTATTCGGTGCAAATATAAAGCCAATCGAAGAAATTTTATTTTCTAAAACTTTAACTGCCCATAACTCCTAAACTAGCAGAGTTAGAGCGAAAATAAGCTTAATCGGTGATCACTTTTTTTCAACTTTAAATGCCCATAGCTTCCAAACCAAAAGGCCTACAGCGAAAATAAGCGCAGATTCGTGTTGGTCGCGTCGAAATCTTTATTCGGTGCAAATATAAAGCCAATCGAAGAAATTTTATTTTCTAAAACTTTAACTGCCCATAACTCCTAAACTAGCAGAGTTAGAGCGAAAATAAGCTTAATCGGTGATCACTTTTTTTCAACTTTAAATGCCCATAGCTTCCAAACCAAAAGGCCTACAGCGAAAACAAGCGAAGATTCGTGTTGGTCGCGTCGAAATCTTTATTCGGTGCAAATATAAAGCCAATCGAAGAAATTTTATTTTCTAAAACTTTAACTGCCCATAACTCCTAAACTAGCAGAGTTAGAGCGAAAATAAGCTTAATCGGTGATCACTTTTTTCAACTTTAAATGCCCATAGCTTCCAAACCAAAAGGCCTACAGCGAAAACAAGCGCAGATTCGTGTTGGTCGCGTCGAAATCTTTATTCGGTGCAAATATAAAGCCAATCGAAGAAATTTTATTTTCTAAAACTTTAACTGCCCATAACTCCTAAACTAGCAGAGTTAGAGCGAAAATAAGCTTAATCGGTGATCACTTTTTTCAACTTTAAATGCCCATAGCTTCCAAACCAAAAGGCCTACAGCGAAAATAAGCGCAGATTCGTGTTGGTCGCGTCGAAATCTTTATTCGGTGCAAATATAAAGCCAATCGAAGAAATTTTATTTTCTAAAACTTTAACTGCCCATAACTCCTAAACTAGCAGAGTTAGAGCGAAAATAAGCTTAATCGGTGATCACTTTTTTCAACTTTAAGTGCCCATAGCTTCCAAACCAAAAGGCCTACAGCGAAAACAAGCGCAGATTCGTGTTGGTCGCGTCGAAATCTTTATTCGGTGCAAATATAAAGCCAATCGAAGAAATTTTATTTTCTAAAACTTTAACTGCCCATAACTCCTAAACTAGCAGAGTTAGAGCGAAAATAAGCTTAATCGGTGATCACTTTTTTCAACTTTAAATGCCCATAGCTTCCAAACCAAAAGGCCTACAGCGAAAATAAGCGCAGATTCGTGTTGGTCGCGTCGAAATCTTTATTCGGTGCAAATATAAAGCCAATCGAAGAAATTTTATTTTCTAAAACTTTAACTGCCCATAACTCCTAAACTAGCAGAGTTAGAGCGAAAATAAGCTTAATCGGTGATCACTTTTTTTCAACTTTAAATGCCCATAGCTTCCAAACCAAAAGGCCTACAGCGAAAACAAGCGCAGATTCGTGTTGGTCGCGTCGAAATCTTTATTCGGTGCAAATATAAAGCCAATCGAAGAAATTTTATTTTCTAAAACTTTAACTGCCCATAACTCCTAAACTAGCAGAGTTAGAGCGAAAATAAGCTTAATCGGTGATCACTTTTTTCAACTTTAAATGCCCATAGCTTCCAAACCAAAAGGCCTACAGCGAAAACAAGCGCAGATTCGTGTTGGTCGCGTCGAAATCTTTATTCGGTGCAAATATAAAGCCAATCGAAGAAATTTTATTTTCTAAAACTTTAACTGCCCATAACTCCTAAACTAGCAGAGTTAGAGCGAAAATAAGCTTAATCGGTGATCACTTTTTTTCAACTTTAAATGCCCATAGCTTCCAAACCAAAAGGCCTACAGCGAAAATAAGCGCAGATTCGTGTTGGTCGCGTCGAAATCTTTATTCGGTGCAAATATAAAGCCAATCGAAGAAATTTTATTTTCTAAAACTTTAACTGCCCATAACTCCTAAACTAGCAGAGTTAGAGCGAAAATAAGCTTAATCGGTGATCACTTTTTTTCAACTTTAAATGCCCATAGCTTCCAAACCAAAAGGCCTACAGCGAAAATAAGCGCAGATTCGTGTTGGTCGCGTCGAAATCTTTATTCGGTGCAAATATAAAGCCAACCGAAGAAATTTTATTTTCTAAAACTTTAACTGCCCATAACTCCTAAACTAGCAGAGTTAGAGCGAAAATAAGCTTAATCGGTGATCACTTTTTTTCAACTTTAAATGCCCATAGCTTCCAAACCAAAAGGCCTACAGCGAAAACAAGCGCAGATTCGTGTTGGTCGCGTCGAAATCTTTATTCGGTGCAAATATAAAGCCAATCGAAGAAATTTTATTTTCTAAAACTTTAACTGCCCATAACTCCTAAACTAGCAGAGTTAGAGCGAAAATAAGCTTAATCGGTGATCACTTTTTTCAACTTTAAATGCCCATAGCTTCCAAACCAAAAGGCCTACAGCGAAAACAAGCGCAGATTCGTGTTGGTCGCGTCGAAATCTTTATTCGGTGCAAATATAAAGCCAATCGAAGAAATTTTATTTTCTAAAACTTTAACTGCCCATAACTCCTAAACTAGCAGAGTTAGAGCGAAAATAAGCTTAATCGGTGATCACTTTTTTCAACTTTAAGTGCCCATAGCTTCCAAACCAAAAGGCCTACAGCGAAAACAAGCGCAGATTCGTGTTGGTCGCGTCGAAATCTTTATTCGGTGCAAATATAAAGCCAATCGAAGAAATTTTATATTCTAAAACTTTAACTGCCCATAACTCCTAAACTAGCAGAGTTAGAGCGAAAATAAGCTTAATCGGTGATCACTTTTTTTCAACTTTAAATGCCCATAGCTTCCAAACCAAAAGGCCTACAGCGAAAACAAGCGCAGATTCGTGTTGGTCGCGTCGAAATCTTTATTCGGTGCAAATATAAAGCCAATCGAAGAAATTTTATTTTCTAAAACTTTAACTGCCCATAACTCCTAAACTAGCAGAGTTAGAGCGAAAATAAGCTTAATCGGTGATCACTTTTTTTCAACTTTAAATGCCCATAGCTTCCAAACCAAAAGGCCTACAGCGAAAATAAGCGCAGATTCGTGTTGGTCGCGTCGAAATCTTTATTCGGTGCAAATATAAAGCCAATCGAAGAAATTTTATTTTCTAAAACTTTAACTGCCCATAACTCCTAAACTAGCAGAGTTAGAGCGAAAATAAGCTTAATCGGTGATCACTTTTTTCAACTTTAAATGCCCATAGCTTCCAAACCAAAAGGCCTACAGCGAAAACAAGCGAAGATTCGTGTTGGTCGCGTCGAAATCTTTATTCGGTGCAAATATAAAGCCAATCGAAGAAATTTTATTTTCTAAAACTTTAACTGCCCATAACTCCTAAACTAGCAGAGTTAGAGCGAAAATAAGCTTAATCGGTGATCACTTTTTTCAACTTTAAATGCCCATAGCTTCCAAACCAAAAGGCCTACAGCGAAAACAAGCGCAGATTCGTGTTGGTCGCGTCGAAATCTTTATTCGGTGCAAATATAAAGCCAATCGAAGAAATTTTATTTTCTAAAACTTTAACTGCCCATAACTCCTAAACTAGCAGAGTTAGAGCGAAAATAAGCTTAATCGGTGATCACTTTTTTCAACTTTAAATGCCCATAGCTTCCAAACCAAAAGGCCTACAGCGAAAACAAGCGCAGATTCGTGTTGGTCGCGTCGAAATCTTTATTCGGTGCAAATATAAAGCCAATCGAAGAAATTTTATTTTCTAAAACTTTAACTGCCCATAACTCCTAAACTAGCAGAGTTAGAGCGAAAATAAGCTTAATCGGTGATCACTTTTTTTCAACTTTAAATGCCCATAGCTTCCAAACCAAAAGGCCTACAGCGAAAACAAGCGCAGGTTCGTGTTGGTCGCGTCGAAATCTTTATTCGGTGCAAATATAAAGCCAATCGAAGAAATTTTATTTTCTAAAACTTTAACTGCCCATAACTCCTAAACTAGCAGAGTTAGAGCGAAAATAAGCTTAATCGGTGATCACTTTTTTCAACTTTAAATGCCCATAGCTTCCAAACCAAAAGGCCTACAGCGAAAACAAGCGCAGATTCGTGTTGGTCGCGTCGAAATCTTTATTCGGTGCAAATATAAAGCCAATCGAAGAAATTTTATTTTCTAAAACTTTAACTGCCCATAACTCCTAAACTAGCAGAGTTAGAGCGAAAATAAGCTTAATCGGTGATCACTTTTTTCAACTTTAAATGCCCATAGCTTCCAAACCAAAAGGCCTACAGCGAAAACAAGCGCAGATTCGTGTTGGTCGCGTCGAAATCTTTATTCGGTGCAAATATAAAGCCAATCGAAGAAATTTTATTTTCTAAAACTTAAACTGCCCATAACTCCTAAACTAGCAGAGTTAGAGCGAAAATAAGCTTAATCGGTGATCACTTTTTTTCAACTTTAAATGCCCATAGCTTCCAAACCAAAAGGCCTACAGCGAAAACAAGCGCAGATTCGTGTTGGTCGCGTCGAAATCTTTATTCGGTGCAAATATAAAGCCAATCGAAGAAATTTTATTTTCTAAAACTTTAACTGCCCATAACTCCTAAACTAGAAGAACTAGAGCGAAAATAAGCTTAATCGGTGATCACTTTTTTTCAACTTTAAACGCCCATAGCTTCCAAATCAAAAGGCCTACAGCGAAAATAAGCCCAGATTCGTGTTGGTCGCGTCGAAATCTTTATTCGGTGCAAATATAAAGCCAATCGAAGAAATTTTATTTTCTAAACTTTAACTGCCCATAACTCCTAAACTAGCAGAGTTAGAGCGAAAATAAGCTTAATCGGTGATCACTTTTTTCAACTTTAAATGCCCATAGCTTCCAAACCAAAAGGCCTACAGCGAAAACAAGCGCAGATTCGTGTTGGTCGCGTCGAAATCTTTATTCGGTGCAAATATAAAGCCAATCGAAGAAATTTTATTTTCTAAAACTTTAACTGCCCATAACTCCTAAACTAGCAGAGTTAGAGCGAAAATAAGCTTAATCGGTGATCACTTTTTTTCAACTTTAAATGCCCATAGCTTCCAAACCAAAAGGCCTACAGCGAAAATAAGCCCAGATTCGTGTCAGTAGCGTCGAAATCTTTATTCGGTGCAAATATAAAGCCAATCGAAGAAATTTTATTTTCTAAAACTTTAACTGCCCATAACTCCTAAACTAGCAGAGTTAGAGCGAAAATAAGCTTAATCGGTGATCACTTTTTTTCAACTTTAAATGCCCATAGCTTCCAAACCAAAAGGCCTACAGCGAAAACAAGCGCAGATTCGTGTTGGTCGCGTCGAAATCTTTATTCGGTGCAAATATAAAGCCAATCGAAGAAATTTTATTTTCTAAAACTTTAACTGCCCATAACTCCTAAACTAGAAGAACTAGAGCGAAAATAAGCTTAATCGGTGATCACTTTTTTTCAACTTTAAACGCCCATAGCTTCCAAATCAAAAGGCCTACAGCGAAAACAAGCGCAGATTCGTGTTGGTCGCGTCGAAATCCTTATTCGGTGCAAATATAAAGCCAATCGAAGAAATTTTATTTTCTAAAACTTTAACTGCCCATAACTCCTAAACTAGCAGAGTTAGAGCGAAAATAAGCTTAATCGGTGATCACTTTTTTCAACTTTAAATGCCCATAGCTTCCAAACCAAAAGGCCTACAGCGAAAACAAGCGCAGATTCGTGTTGGTCGCGTCGAAATCTTTATTCGGTGCAAATATAAAGCCAATCGAAGAAATTTTATTTTCTAAAACTTTAACTGCCCATAACTCCTAAACTAGCAGAGTTAGAGCGAAAATAAGCTTAATCGGTGATCACTTTTTTCAACTTTAAATGCCCATAGCTTCCAAACCAAAAGGCCTACAGCGAAAACAAGCGCAGATTCGTGTTGGTCGCGTCGAAATCTTTATTCGGTGCAAATATAAAGCCAATCGAAGAAATTTTATTTTCTAAAACTTTAACTGCCCGTAACTCCTAAACTAGCAGAGTTAGAGCGAAAATAAGCTTAATCGGTGATCACTTTTTTTCAACTTTAAATGCCCATAGCTTCCAAACCAAAAGGCCTACAGCGAAAATAAGCCCAGATTCGTGTTGGTCGCGTCGAAATCTTTATTCGGTGCAAATATAAAGCCAATCGAAGAAATTTTATTTTCTAAAACTTTAACTGCCCATAACTCCTAAACTAGCAGAGTTAGAGCGAAAATAAGCTTAATCGGTGATCACTTTTTTTCAACTTTAAATGCCCATAGCTTCCAAACCAAAAGGCCTACAGCGAAAACAAGCGCAGATTCGTGTTGGTCGCGTCGAAATCTTTATTCGGTGCAAATATAAAGCCAATCGAAGAAATTTTATTTTCTAAAACTTTAACTGCCCATAACTCCTAAACTAGAAGAACTAGAGCGAAAATAAGCTTAATCGGTGATCACTTTTTTTCAACTTTAAACGCCCATAGCTTCCAAATCAAAAGGCCTACAGCGAAAATAAGCCCAGATTCGTGTTGGTCGCGTCGAAATCTTTATTCGGTGCAAATATAAAGCCAATCGAAGAAATTTTATTTTCTAAACTTTAACTGCCCATAACTCCTAAACTAGCAGAGTTAGAGCGAAAATAAGCTTAATCGGTGATCACTTTTTTCAACTTTAAATGCCCATAGCTTCCAAACCAAAAGGCCTACAGCGAAAACAAGCGCAGATTCGTGTTGGTCGCGTCGAAATCTTTATTCGGTGCAAATATAAAGCCAATCGAAGAAATTTTATTTTCTAAAACTTTAACTGCCCATAACTCCTAAACTAGCAGAGTTAGAGCGAAAATAAGCTTAATCGGTGATCACTTTTTTTCAACTTTAAATGCCCATAGCTTCCAAACCAAAAGGCCTACAGCGAAAATAAGCCCAGATTCGTGTCAGTAGCGTCGAAATCTTTATTCGGTGCAAATATAAAGCCAATCGAAGAAATTTTATTTTCTAAAACTTTAACTGCCCATAACTCCTAAACTAGAAGAACTAGAGCGAAAATAAGCTTAATCGGTGATCACTTTTTTTCAACTTTAAACGCCCATAGCTTCCAAATCAAAAGGCCTACAGCGAAAATAAGCCCATATTCGTGTTGGTCGCGTCGAAATCTTTATTCGGTGCAAATATAAAGCCAATCGAAGAAATTTTATTTTCTAAACTTTAACTGCCCATAACTCCTAAACTAGCAGAGTTAGAGCGAAAATAAGCTTAATCGGTGATCACTTTTTTTCAACTTTAAATGCCCATAGCTTCCAAACCAAAAGGCCTACAGCGAAAATAAGCCCAGATTCGTGTTGGTCGCGTCGAAATCTTTATTCGGTGCAAATACAAAGCCAATCGAAGAAATTTTATTTTCTAAAACTTTAACTGCCCATAACTCCTAAACTAGCAGAGTTAGAGCGAAAATAAGCTTAATCGGTGATCACTTTTTTTCAACTTAAAATGCCCATAGCTTCCAAACCAAAAGGCCTACAGCGAAAATAAGCCCAGATTCGTGTTGGTCGCGTCGAAATCTTTATTCGGTGCAAATACAAAGCCAATCGAAGAAATTTTATTTTCTAAAACTTTAACTGCCCATAACTCCTAAACTAGCAGAGTTAGAGCGAAAATAAGCTTAATCGGTGATCACTTTTTTTCAACTTTAAATGCCCATAGCTTCCAAACCAAAAGGCCTACAGCGAAAATAAGCGCAGATTCGTGTTGGTCGCGTCGAAATCTTTATTCGGTGCAAATACAAAGCCAATCGAAGAAATTTTATTTTCTAAAACTTTAACTGCCCATAACTCCTAAACTAGCAGAGTTAGAGCGAAAATAAGCTTAATCGGTGATCACTTTTTTTCAACTTTAAATGCCCATAGCTTCCAAACCAAAAGGCCTACAGCGAAAACAAGCGCAGATTCGTGTTGGTCGCGTCGAAATCTTTATTCGGTGCAAATATAAAGCCAATCGAAGAAATTTTATTTTCTAAAACTTTAACTGCCCATAACTCCTAAACTAGCAGAGTTAGAGCGAAAATAAGCTTAATCGGTGATCACTTTTTTTCAACTTAAAATGCCCATAGCTTCCAAACCAAAAGGCCTACAGCGAAAATAAGCCCAGATTCGTGTTGGTCGCGTCGAAATCTTTATTCGGTGCAAATACAAAGCCAATCGAAGAAATTTTATTTTCTAAAACTTTAACTGCCCATAACTCCTAAACTAGCAGAGTTAGAGCGAAAATAAGCTTAATCGGTGATCACTTTTTTTCAACTTAAAATGCCCATAGCTTCCAAACCAAAAGGCCTACAGCGAAAATAAGCCCAGATTCGTGTTGGTCGCGTCGAAATCTTTATTCGGTGCAAATATAAAGCCAATCGAAGAAATTTTATTTTCTAAAACTTTAACTGCCCATAACTCCTAAACTAGCAGAGTTAGAGCGAAAATAAGCTTAATCGGTGATCACTTTTTTTCAACTTTAAATGCCCATAGCTTCCAAACCAAAAGGCCTACAGCGAAAATAAGCGCAGATTCGTGTTGGTCGCGTCGAAATCTTTATTCGGTGCAAATATAAAGCCAATCGAAGAAATTTTATTTTCTAAAACTTTAACTGCCCATAACTCCTAAACTAGCAGAGTTAGAGCGAAAATAAGCTTAATCGGTGATCACTTTTTTTCAACTTAAAATGCCCATAGCTTCCAAACCAAAAGGCCTACAGCGAAAATAAGCCCAGATTCGTGTTGGTCGCGTCGAAATCTTTATTCGGTGCAAATATAAAGCCAATCGAAGAAATTTTATTTTCTAAAACTTTAACTGCCCATAACTCCTAAACTAGCAGAGTTAGAGCGAAAATAAGCTTAATCGGTGATCACTTTTTTTCAACTTTAAACGCCCATAGCTTCCAAACCAAAAGGCCTACAGCGAAAATAAGCCCAGATTCGTGTCAGTAGCGTCGAAATCTTTATTCGGTGCAAATTAAAGCCAATCGAAGAAATTTTATTTTCTAAAACTTTAACTGCCCATAACTCCTAAACTAGCAGAGTTAGAGCGAAAATAAGCTTAATCGGTGATCACTTTTTTTCAACTTAAAATGCCCATAGCTTCCAAACCAAAAGGCCTACAGCGAAAACAAGCGCAGATTCGTGTTGGTCGCGTCGAAATCTTTATTCGGTGCAAATATAAAGCCAATCGAAGAAATTTTATTTTCTAAACTTTAACTGCCCATAACTCCTAAACTAGCAGAGTTAGAGCGAAAATAAGCTTAATCGGTGATCACTTTTTTTCAACTTTAAATGCCCATAGCTTCCAAACCAAAAGGCCTACAGCGAAAATAAGCCCAGATTCGTGTCAGTAGCGTCGAAATCTTTATTCGGTGCAAATATAAAGCCAATCGAAGAAATTTTATTTTCTAAAACTTTAACTGCCCATAACTCCTAAACTAGCAGAGTTAGAGCGAAAATAAGCTTAATCGGTGATCACTTTTTTTCGACTTTAAATGCCCATAGCTTCCAAACCAAAAGGCCTACAGCGAAAACAAGCGCAGATTCGTGTTGGTCGCGTCGAAATCTTTATTCGGTGCAAATATAAAGCCAATCGAAGAAATTTTATTTTCTAAAACTTTAACTGCCCATAACTCCTAAACTAGCAGAGTTACAGCGAAAATAAGCTTAATCGGTGATCACTTTTTTTCGACTTTAAATGCCCATAGCTTCCAAACCAAAAGGCCTACAGCGAAAACAAGCGCAGATTCGTGTTGGTCGCGTCGAAATCTTTATTCGGTGCAAATATAAAGCCAATCGAAGAAATTTTATTTTCTAAAACTTTAACTGCCCATAACTCCTAAACTAGCAGAGTTAGAGCGAAAATAAGCTTAATCGGTGATCACTTTTTTCCGACTTTAAATGCCCATAGCTTCCAAACCAAAAGGCCTACAGTGAAAACAAGCGCAGATTCGTGTTGGTCGCGTCGAAATCTTTATTCGGTGCAAATATAAAGCCAATCGAAGAAATTTTATTTTCTAAAACTTTAACTGCCCATAACTCCTAAACTAGCAGAGTTACAGCGAAAATAAGCTTAATCGGTGATCACTTTTTTTCGACTTTAAATGCCCATAGCTTCCAAACCAAAAGGCCTACAGCGAAAACAAGCGCAGATTCGTGTTGGTCGCGTCGAAATCTTTATTCGGTGCAAATATAAAGCCAATCGAAGAAATTTTATTTTCTAAAACTTTAACTGCCCATAACTCCTAAACTAGCAGAGTTAGAGCGAAAATAAGCTTAATCGGTGATCACTTTTTTTCAACTTTAAATGCCCATAGCTTCCAAACCAAAAGGCCTACAGTGAAAACAAGCGCAGATTCGTGTTGGTCGCGTCGAAATCTTTATTCGGTGCAAATATAAAGCCAATCGAAGAAATTTTATTTTCTAAAACTTTAACTGCCCATAACTCCTAAACTAGCAGAGTTAGAGCGAAAATAAGCTTAATCGGTGATCACTTTTTTCGACTTTAAATGCCCATAGCTTCCAAACCAAAAGGCCTACAGCGAAAATAAGCCCAGATTCGTGTCAGTAGCGTCGAAATCTTTATTCGGTGCAAATATAAAGCCAATCGAAGAAATTTTATTTTCTAAACTTTAACTGCCCATAACTCCTAAACTAGCAGAGTTAGAGCGAAAATAAGCTTAATCGGTGATCACTTTTTTTCAACTTTAAATGCCCATAGCTTCCAAACCAAAAGGCCTACAGCGAAAACAAGCGCAGATTCGTGTTGGTCGCGTCGAAATCTTTATTCGGTGCAAATATAAAGCCAATCGAAGAAATATTATTTTCTAAACTTTAACTGCCCATAACTCCTAAACTAGACGACTTAGAGCGAAAATAAGCTTAATCGGTGATCACTTTTTTTTCAACTTTAAATTCCCACAGCTTCTAAGCCAAAAGGCCCACAGCGAAGCTAAGCCCAGATTCGTGTCAGTCGCGTCGAAGTCTTTATTCAGTGCAAATATAAAGCCAATCGAATAAATATTATTTTCTAAACTTTAACTGCCCATAACTCCTAAACTAGACGACTTAGAGCGAAAATAAGCTTAATCGGTGATCACTTTTTTTCAACTTTAAATTCCCACAGCTTCTAAGCCAAAAGGCCCACTGCGAAGCTAAGCCCAGATTCGTGTCAGTCGCGTCGAAGTCTTTATTCGGTGCAAATATAAAGCCAATCGAAGAAATATTATTTTCTAAACTTTAACTGCCCATAGCTCCTAAGCTTGACGACTTAGAGCGAAAATAAGCTTAATCGGTGATCACTTTTTTTTCAACTTTAAATTCCCACAGCTTCTAAGCCAAACGGCATACGACGAAGATAAGCCCATTTTCGTATCAGTCGCGTCGAAATCTTTATTCGGTGCAAAATTCGGTATAATTTCATCATTTCATTTTATCTATTAATAAAAGAAAGTTTGTTAAAATTAATTCTTTAAATTTTAATTTATAACAAAGTTTTTGTTTTTCGCCCACTGTGCGGTAGGATGTTTTTTTGATATGTTTGCTGTGTGTTTTTTTTGCTGCAAGTCACACACACAAGTAGATTATTTGGCACCTTTTTTAACACCGCCTTTCCAAAGGCCTCCTTCTTCTTGAAAACCATTGTTTACCCGCTTATGCTTATTATCGCTTATGCTCCTCCTGAGGTGTGGGTATGCGATCTCAGCATTCGTCTGCAGGCATTCCGATCCTGGATCGTGTCATCGCTGAGACCCATTCGTTGCTGATGTTTTTGCATTTGACCGATCCCCGTGTTTTTTTCGGTCTGCCAGCCCTACGGCCGTTAACTGGAACTACGGTAAGTATTGCCTTCTTAGCGGGGTTCTCCGCCGGTCGCCTTTGAACATGGCAATACCAACGCATCTGACCTACTTTGAGCGTCTCAGTGTTTGCTCTTAATGCGATCAAGCTTGGTCGCACCCGCCGTCATCCTTAGCATTTTCATCTCAGTCGCAGATAATTTACTCTCGTACGTTTTGTACATCGTCCAACATTCGGACGCATACAAGAGTGCGGGTCTAACGACTGTCGCGTACAACTTGCCTTTCAATTTCCGTGGCATTTTCTTGTCGCAGAAAACGCTAGAGTTTTCACGCCACTTCATCCACCCAACACTGGTTCGATGTTTGATGTCATCATCGCATGTAGCTTCATTTATGTGAGAATATGTTATTCCTATTAGAAAAAAGCTTTTTTTACCTAAAGGGGTACACGCAGTTCGAAATACATATATCCCAAATGGGATATTTTTTTTTATATGAAGTTTTGTCATTCCGCGCGAAATTTATCGAACTGCGTTTAGGCCTATATTAAAAAAAATTATCATTTTCTTGTTCAAAATTCAAGACATGTGTGCAGTGTAAATCCATGAATGAAAAATATAATACTTAAAGTATCTTTATTGTATTAGATTTCTTTCTCTGAAACTAATACATATCCTATCTGAATGTGCTACGTGCCGTTCTTAAATGGACGCATTAAATCTATGATAAAACACAGAACGACCCAATGGTTGCTAATTCTGTTCTTAAGTCGGCGCACAATGTTAAAATGTATTATAACATAATATTAAAATAAGCACAGCAATGCTGCCTACGCTGTTACTGATTGCTTTTGTTAACTTCGAAACCAGACCGATGCAACGCTTTATCTTTTTGGCTGGCGCCATCTATGGTATAATAATTCATATAATAGTACATGAGCGCCATCTACTGTTATTTCCCTTGCTCATTGTTAGCACAGCCTTAAACCTTTCGAAGGACATTATGTGGGAATATGTTATTCCTATTAAAAGAAAGCTTTTTTTACCTAAAGGGGTAAACGCAGTTCGAAATATATCCCAAATGGGATATTTTTTTTGTATGAATTTTTGTCATTCCGCGCGAAATTTTTCGAACTGCGTATACCCCTTAATGCTAAAAAAACGGAAGGCTCCGCTACGGGTACATGTTTAATAAGGCATGTTAATTTAAGTTTTTTAAGCTTAAAAAACATGTCCCCGTAGCGGAGCCTTCCGTTTTTTTAGCATTAAGGGGTATACGCAGTTCGAAAAAATTCGCGCGGAATGATAAAACTTCTTATAAAAAAAAATCCCATTTGGGATTTTGTCATTTCGCGTTTTAAAAGCGCCCTCAGTTCCAAAAGCTTGTGGGTCCTTATACACTATACGACCACCTGTTACGCGCATTTGTGTCATAATCGTGCGTGACTGGTAGCCAAAATGCAAACAATATGATAAAAAAGAGGTTGCATGCTGGATAAAATGCATTTAAAAAATGTACCAAATATTTTAAATCAAATCGAAAGCAAAATAAAGCGATAATATAATAACAATTTTAAAAAGAATTTTTTAATTAGGTTCCCCTGGAATTGACAAACAAAAAGCTAAACGAACTTTTACATGGTCCATGTCTTGCATAAAAAAAAGATTCATGCCTCGCTCAAATAGTTCATGTATTAAGGCCTATACGCAGTTCGAAAATTTTCGCGCGGAATGACAAAACTTCATATAAAAAAAAATAACCCATTTGGGATATATTTCGAACTGCGTATACCCCTTTAGGTAAAAAAGCTTTCTTGTAATAGGAATAACATATTCCCGCATAATGTCCTTCGAAAGGTTTAAAGCTGTGCTAACAATGAGCAAGGGAAATAACAGTAGATGGCGCCCATGTATTATTATTTTAGCAATCAAACGCATTAATTGCTAATAATAAACTTAATACTTTATTAATGTTAAACAATACAAATAAATGATGCGTCGAAGTGTTATGGTTTTTGGCGCGAGACGATAGGTGGATAAAGCGATGATAGACGCCTCGATAATGCCTCGTGCCGATTGCAGCAAAACGAAGAGTTCTATCGCACAATCGCCTATCGGCAACACTGCTTCGGTGTTGCCACAGCTACCCCCTTCTCAGAGACCAAGTCGGGAGCGAATTTGTTAGCAAGTTTTCCTCCGCCTGGGCGGCGTGGTGATCAGTTAAAGGGTTTCCAGTTGCGTGTGCGTGATGCTCTCCAGCGTGTGCTGTATTTGCACCGATGTGTTTTGCTGGTATCCTTGTAACTGCGATGAATTGTTAATTTGTTGAAAGTCGTTTTGTTGAGTTCTACACCTGGAGTGTAGTGATTAGTCGTTGCGTCGATTACCCGCTTAGCATTGAGAAGGAAATGTAATTTTTATATGCGATCGTTGATATGCAAACGTGGCTCGTTGCTTTGCAAAGAACCGTCTGCATTGTTGCTGGTCGTCTTGCGGCTGCCGTTTTAGTTTGATGACTTCTAGTTCGGGCAGCCATCGCGGCATTTGCGTGCGCTGCTGCCTAATTTTTGTAATACCAGCACAATACGCGCTGGTCTTTTTCGTTGATGCTTGAAGTGCCATCGGAAAAGTGAGGACTAGATTCCTTGAGAGCTTTAATTTCATGTTGAAGCTTGTCTACCCGCTCTACTAGCTTTTTTATTGAAGAAGCTAGGTCTGATGATTTTGGAAAGCGTGATACGGCTTCGATGCAACCTGAAGTTTCAGTTTGCTGTTGTACCGGAGATATCATGGACACTGAGCTCGTGTCACATGCTTCCAGCATTTTATCGGCAGTTTTTGCTAGACTGCCAAGATCGTCGTCTTTCCACACAGACAGCAACGGGCGAATCGAGTGAGGCATGTAACTCATGAAAAGTGTGCGAATTACTGGCTCACACCCAGAATCAGGTGCAAGGCGCTTCATGTTGGTTAAAATTTCTGATGGCTTCAGGCCGGTTGTGTCTATCCCCTGCAGCAGGCGTCGCATTTTGTTGTCCGTCGAATCAGCAAATTTAGTCAGCAAGCGAGTTTTAAGTGCGATGTAGCCATTTTGTAATTTTAATTTCACAATGTTGCGAAATTATGGTCAACTGCAGTGCCGCAAGGTCGTTGTCGGAATTTTAATTATACGATGTATGTATAGATCACGTCGGGGTCACCACTTTAGCAATCAAACGCATTAATTGCTAATAATAAACTTAATACTTTATTAATGTTAAACAATACAAATAAATGATGCGTCGAAGTGTTATGGTTTTTGGCGCGAGACGATAGGTGGATAAAGCGATGATAGACGCCTCGATAATGCCTCGTGCCGATTGCAGCAAAACGCAGAGTTCTATCGCACAATCGCCTATCGGCAACACTGCTTCGGTGTTGCCACATTATATGAATTATTATACCATAGATGGCGCCAGCCAAAAAAAAAAAAGACGTTGCATCGGCCTGGGTTCGAAATTAACAAAAGCAATCAGTAACAGCGTAGGCAGCATTGCTGTGTTTATTTAAACATTATGTTATAATACATTTTAACATTGTGCGCCGACTTAAGAACAGAATTAACAACTATTGGGTCCTTCTGTATTTTATCATAGATTTTATGCGTCCATTTGAGAACGGCAAGTAGCACATTCAGATAGGATATGTATTAGTTTCAGAGATAGAAATCTAATACAATAAAGATACTTTCAGTATTATATTTTTCATTCATGGATTTACACTGCACACATATCTTGAATTTTGAACAAAAAAAATATAATTTTTTTTAATATAGGCCTATACGCAGTTCGAAAAATTTCGCGCGGAATGACAAAATTTCATATAAAAAAAAATATCCAATTTGGGAAATTTTTCGAACTGCGTATACCCCTTTCGGAAAAAAAGCTTTCTTGTAATAGGAATAACACATTCCCGCATAATGTCCTTCGAAAGGTTTAAAGCTGTGCTAACAATGAGCAAGGGAAATAACAGTAGATGGCGCCCATGTATTATTATATGAATTATTATACCATAGATGGCGCCAGCCAAAAAAAAAAGGCGTTGCATCGGCCTGGGTTCGAAATTAACAAAAGCAATCAGTAACAGCGTAGGCAGCATTGCTGTGTTTATTTAAACATTATGTTATAATACATTTTAACATTGTGCGCCGACTTAAGAACAGAATTAGCAACCATTGGGTCGTTCTGTGTTTTATCATAGATTTAATGCGTCCATTTAAGAACGGCACGTAGCACATTCAGATAGGATATGTATTAGTTTCAGAGATAGAAATCTAATACAATAAAAATACTTTAATTATTATATTTTTCATTCATGGATTTACACTGCACACATGTCTTAAATTTTGAACAAAAAAAAAATAATATTTTTAAATATAGGCCTATACGCAGTTCGAAAAATTTCGCGCGGAATGACAAAATTTCATATAAAAAAAAATATCCCATTTGGGATATATTTCGAACTGCGTATACCCCTTAAGGTAAAAAAATCTTTCTCCTAATAGGAATAACATATTCCCGCATAATATCCTTCGAAAGGTTTAAAGCTGTGCTAACAATGAGCAAGGGAAATAACAGTAGATGGCGCCCATGTACTATTATATGAATTATTATACCATAGATGGCGCCAGCCAAAAAAAAATACAGCGTTGCATTGGTCTGGGTTCGAAGTTAACAAAAGCAATCAGTAACAGCGTAGGCAGCATTGCTGTGTTTATTTAAACATTATGTTATAATACATTTTAACATTGTGCGCCGACTTAAGAACAGAATTAGCAACCATTGGGTCGTTCTGTGTTTTATCATAGATTTTATGCGTCCATTTAAGAACGGCACGTAGCACATTCAGATAGGATATGTATAAAGTTTCAGAGATAGAAATCTAATACAATAAAGATACTTTAAGTATTATATTTTTCATTCATGGATTTACACTGCACACATGTCTTAAATTTTGAACAAAAAAAATAAAATTTTTTTTAATATAGGCCTATACGCAGTTCGAAAAATTTCGCGCGGAATGACAAAATTTCATATAAAAAAAAAATCCCATTTGGGATATATTTCGAACTGCGTATACCCCTTTAAGTAAAAAAAGCTTGCTTCTAATAGGAATAACATATTCCCGCATAATGTCCTTCGAAAGGTTAAAAGCTGTGCTAAGAATGAGCAAGGGAAATAACAGTAGATGGCGCCCATGTACTATTATATGCGTTATAAGGCGTTGCATCGGTCTGGGTTTGAAGTTAACAAAAGCAATCAGTAACAGCGTAGGCAGCATTGCTGTGTTTATTTTAACATTATGTTATATTACATTTTAACATTATGTTATAATACATTTTAACATTGTGCGCCGACTTAAGAACAGAATTAGCAACATTGGGTCGTTCTGTGTTTTATCATAGATTTTATGCGTTCATTTGAGAACGGCACGTAGCACATTCAGATAGGATATGTATTAGTTTCAGAGATAGAAATCTAATACAATAAAGATATTTTCAGTATTATATTTTTCATTCATGGATTTACACTGCACACATGTCTTAAAATTTGAACAAAAAACAATTTTTTTTAAAAACAAATTTTCAATTGAAATTGAAAAATTGAAATTTTTTTTTTTAATTTTTCAATTACAAAATAACTTATTCGGTTAGAGATAGATTGCTAAAATAAGTTAAAAATCAAAATAAATATGCTAAAAAAGGCCAAACTTAAGGGGTCATATATCCTTATATTATAATAAAAAAGGAATTTTCAAGAAATTATTTTTATTTTTTTTTTTTTAAGTTTAGAGAGGTTAAAAATGTTTTATTGAATTTTCTTAGCTTTTTCTATAATCGAGAAAAAAAACTTTTTTTCGCTAAAAAAAATTTATTATTTTAATGAAAAAATTGACGAAATGGATTTTTATTTTTTCAGTAACACAATAAAATTTTTGTTTTTCAAGATGAAAATTCCTTTGGTTACGAACAAGATTTGGGAGTTTAAGGTAGATTGTAAAGAATAAAAACGATTATTGAGACACCTTGCTTTTGAAATATTCTCGTTTCAAGATATGAATAATATAGGTTTTTGTGCTCAGATCCGTATGAAATGATACCAACAATCTCAAGGGTATGCAACTTAGAAAAATTGGGAAAAAAAGTTTTGTTTAAAAGTCACCTAAATACTCACAAGAAACATAAATTTTTGATATCTCATTCATTCCGTCAATAATTTTCGGTAATTTGTATCTTTAATCATTTAATATTGGGCAATCTTAAATTAAGTAGCACATATTAATATTATACTCAGCTTGCCTTTGGTTGCCTTAGCTCCTAAATAAAATGTATCTTCCCAATTTCTGAAGCTTGTTGCTAAGATGGATGGCATAACCAATAACATATTTACAAATTTATGGGCCATCGAGTGAACCATCGTAAAAAAGTGTTTTTTAGGGTAATATGGGTTCGAGAAACACGAAAATGGCAACCTTTTTTTTTTCTTAAGCACCGTGTTCGAGATATTTTCGAAAAACCTGCTTTTGGGCACTTATTTCAGTTATTCGTCAATATCTCGTGAAAAAATCTTGTATCGACATGAAAGATAATTAGATCGAACGGTACTCAATCACATTTTTGCACACAGGTTAGGTTAGGTTATGGCGGCAGCTGGCTTTAAAAGCCAGCACACATAGGCCTAGATTGGCCCGTTGTGATACCGCTTAGGATCTTAACCCCTTCTCCAGGTGAATGTTCTTAAAGGGAATCCCAGCCTGTTGCTGCGATATAGCTTGCAATCATTCTCGGACAGATGGGACCTAGCTCTTCTAGGTTATTGAGGAAATAATTTCCCAGGTACTTCTTCCTGCGTCTACATAGAGCTACACAGGCACAGAAGAAGTGCTCTACTGTTTCTACTTCTTCCGCGTCTCTACAGCTTCTGCAGAAATCGTTGCTCGGAGCATTCATTCTGGTCGCGTGTGCTTCGACAAGCCAATGACCGGTGATCGCTCCAACAACTGCCGAACACTGTGAGCGGTTGAGTTCACAGAGTCTGGCGGAACGTTTTGGATCAATTTAAGGCCATGTTTGGCGAATGTTTCTACAGTGGGATGTGTTTTCCCACATCTTTTGTGCCTGGGAATTGAATTTTTCCCTTGTGTGTAGCTTAAAAGTAGCCATTGGCATACGAATATCCTTCTTACTCGGAAGGAGGGAAATGGTCGTGCCATGTCTGGCTAATTCGCCTGCTATTTCGTTGCCTATTATATTCTGGTGCCCTGGCACCCAAATTAGGCTTATAACAAACTGCTGTGCCATCTCTTGAATAGATTTGCGGCAGTTGTTGACTGTCAACGAGTTGGAAGACATCGCTCGTAGTGACTTTATGGCTGCCTGACTATCGAAGTATATATTTATTTCCACGGTTTCCAGACCAGCATTACGTAAGCAGATGAGAGCCTCGTTTATGGCGAGGATCTCCGCCTGAAAGACGCTGCAGTGGTCCGGAAGTCGAAAAGACTGCCGGATGTTTAGTTGCTCCGAGAAGACCCCGCCCCCAACTTGGTTGTTGAGCTTGGAACCATCTGTGAAGAAATTTATGCGGTCGCTTTGACCTTGTTGACTTACCACCCACGATTCCCTGGAGGGAATGGAGGTTGTAAATAGAGTTGAGGAATGCTCTTAGGGTGTACAATAATCTGTGACTGACACGTTTGTGTCTTCTTTTAAGATGGACCTGCACATAATTATATATTATATATATATATATCACTGTAAAGAGCACATCAATACCTTTTGATCTAATCATCTTTCATGTCGATACAAGATTTTGTTCACGAGATATTGACGAATAACTGAAATAAGTGCCCAAAAGTATGTTTTTCGAAAATATCTCGAAAACGTTGCTTAAGAAAAAAAAAAAGGTTGCCATTTTCATGTTTCTCGACCCCAAATTACCCTAAAAAACACCTTTTTACGAAGGTTCATTTTTCGTGTAAACTAGTGTAATGTTACAATTGATTACAAATATTAAAATAAATGTTTAATATGAAATATTGTTAGTTATTTTCCCTGAAGAGCTATCATTTTTTGGGATCACTATAATTTTTTTCTAGTGATCATGGTAGGGTAGGCATTCGCTGTTGCAACAACACCGGCGCAGCATGGACTGACATATAATTGCCACTTGGCTTATGTTTTTTTTTGTTCTTTTACTTTTTTTACCGAACTTTCCTTAATGCTTTTGTTTTCTTTCGTCAAACGTGATTAGTATGAAATCAGCAGCGACTAGGTAGCAATTTTTTTGGGCCCCCCAACTGCCGATCGCATGAGCCCGGCGAGCAAGCGCATGCTCCACTTAGCCACTATACTCCCAACAGCTCGCTGACTTTAGCATACCCTTACCGGTTATATGCTACTGATATGGTGCATGATGCACTTTAATCTTTGTCTAATTGGCTGCAACTGCAACAGCAAACCAAATTGCAACACTTTAGCTTTCATATCAAATGCTAGCACATATTCCGGCAATTAAAATCATTTTATCGCACACATTAACAGAGTTGCAACAAACCATATAAGTGTGATTGAATATAAAAGAGTGTGTGTTTGTGAAGCTGCAACAAACTAGGAAGCACACAATTAGCCACAGTTTGTTGTTGTGCTCAGAGAATGCATTAGTGTGTGTGTGAGTTTTTTGAGAGAGTGCAAGTGAGTGTGAACGTGCGTCCATTGTCTGTGTGTGTGTGTGTTTCCCATTTAGAAACTTTTTTTGATGCTCCGCTTCAGTCTCGGCCTTGACTCTTTTGGGCATTTTTTGTTTTCGGCCTGTTCTCTAATATCGCATGTTAGAAGCAACGAATCAAAATTCCTGTAATAAAATCAAGTTTTCATTGCCTTTACCCTTTGTGCATATGTTTTGCATTTTCATGCTTTTCCGCTTTTTATATTTTCTCTCTTTTTTGTTTGCTGCTCTTTCTGTGTGCCTTAAATTTATGGTGAGATGAAGCGAGACAGCTTTTTGGTAAACTTTTGGCTGGTTTGGTAACTATTACAAATCACAAAGAGCTGAAATTTTCAACTATTGCAGTTTCATCTTTCGTTAGTTGTTCTACTGTACCTACTGTACTTTACGCGGACGTAGAGAGAGCACTTTAATTTGTTAATGCCATTCACCAGCGCTTACAGACTTGTATAGAAGTTTAAAATGTCATTGATAAAAAATTAAACAATTAGGTTAATTGCAATCGAGCGATATCTTTGGGGATACACTGAAAGCATATAAGAGAACATAAGCCATAAACTTCCAATAGTATTGGTGCGCAACTAAGTTCTCGCTGGATTTTTGATGAAAATGTAACTTTATTATACAAAAATGGTTATCAATGACTCATTCAAAGTATTGCCCATCGCTAGCTACAACTTTTTCCCATCTTTCTGGCAGAGTTGGAATACCTTGACGGTAGAAGTGTTCGTCTTTTGAGGCTATCCACGAATCAAGCCATTTTCCGATATCTTCATATGAATGGAACTGCTGATTAGCCAGACCATGTGCCATCGAGCGGAACAAGTAAAAATCGGACGGCGCAATATCTGGGGAATATGGCGGGTGGGGTGAGACTTCCCATTTGAGCGTTCCCAAGTAGGTTTTAACAGGATTGGCAATGTGAGGCCGAGCGTTGTCATGCCTCTGCTCGTATTGTGGCCGTTTTTCTCGCAGTGCTCGGCTCAATCGCATCAATTGAGTTCGAAACCGTTCCCCAGTGATGGTTTCGCCTTGTTTCAACAGCTCATAAAAAACAACACCGACCTGGTCCCACCAAATGCACAGCAAAACCTTCGCAACGTGAATATTCGGCCGAGCCAGTGACGTGGAAGCATGGCTGGGTTGTCCCCAAGATTTTTTCCTCTTTGGGTTGCTATAATGATTCCATTTTTCATCACCCGTCACGATGCGATGAAGAAAACTCTTCTTTCTTTGTCGCTGGAGCAGTTGTTCACAGGCGAAAAAACGACGCTCAACGTCCCTTGGTTTCAAATCATAAGGAACCCAAGTTCCTTGCTTTTGAATCATTCCCAACGCATGCAATCGCTTGGAAATGGCTTGGCGGGTAACTCCTAATGCTGAAGCAAGCTCTTCTTGCGTTTGGCACGAATCCTCATCGAGCAATGCCTCCAATTCAGCGTCTTCGAAGGTTTTGGGTCTTCCTTTACGTGGACGGTCGTCAACATCGAAATCACCGTCTTTGAAGTGACGGAACCAATCACGGCACGTTGTTTCGCTTGGAGCAGCATCTCCGTACACTTTTTGGAGCTCTCGATGCGCTTCAGCTGCCGTTTTTTCGAACAGAACAAGAAAATCAACACTTCCCGCAAATGATGATTTTTTGGCACAAAACTAGACATTTTAACACAACCACAAGTAAATAATGCAAAATGAAATTCACTAATGTGCCATAGCAGTTTGCTTACCATATGCCTAAGCTTCGTTTATGAAGTTTTGGGTATGTCAAAATCGACCAGAACTTTCTGCTAAGGCCATCTATTAACAAACAGCGAGAACTTAGTTGCGCACCTAATATAATTCAAACAGTATTGGCAAGCTGGAAATTTCAGAGTATCTTATTAAATTTGAAACATATTATATAATTTTGTTATCTACTTTATTTAGAGTATTTTTGATAATATTCTAAAGATTGGCTTCCGACCACAGAAATTTCAATGGTTTCAGAAAGTATTCGAGAGTGCCGCAAAGACGCTTTAAAAAAAGTTTATAAGAGTATCAGCTTTTTAAAAATAGCTAATTTTCTATTTACAAATAACTAATTTTTGTTTTTGTTGAAGAAAGCGTATGCAATATTTTTGAGATAACTGAACTTGCCTCTACTGGTTGTGTTTTTTTTTTTTTTAATATTTGAGGCTCCAGCTCAAATTGCTCGCCTACCAAAGTCCATGAGAAAGGTTCGAGTGGTGAGCTAAGAGAACAGCGGAGAGTTACATGGCAAACAATAACTTTTTAACGCATGTCAGTAAAAGCTCACATGGAAAATTTGCATTCAAGCCGCAATGCAACATGGCAAAAAAAAAGTTCTAAAAAAAATTGCAGACATTTTTTTCATTCTTATTGTCTACCTTTTTTTTTGTAGCAATAGCAGCACACAAAGTATAAATATTTGTTAGTTACAAAGGCTTGCAACATTGTAACAGACTTTGTTGCATTTTTTAAGTTTTCAAACTTTTTTTTTTATACTGAAAATTGTAGTAAAAAATATTGTTGGGTGCATAAAAATAAATTTAACTTTGTTTAATTTATACGCTCAGCGTTGCTTCATTAAAAGCGCTTTCAATTACATATGCTCCTCAGAGGCATTTAATTGCAAGCAAAAAAAATAAATTTAATTATATTAATGTAAACAATTTGCCTGCCATTGCATGTGTGTAAATTGGCTTTTAATTTAACAAACGGGGAATATTTGTTACAGTAACAAAAAAAAAAATAAACAAAACTTTTTTTGCTTCCATAAACCTACACACCCCTCCTCAAGAAGTGGCAGGTTTTTTGGACTTGACCCTCGGAAAACGGTTTGTAGAGTTGTTCTATATAACCCCCAGATTCAAAATTGTCAAACCTCAAAATCGTACCTGCTTCGCTTCTCTAGAAATCGACATATATGTATCTATATAGAGGTTCTGCAAAAACGAACATAACCTGTAAGTACAGTAAAAATAGGTTTTGTCCAGGAAAAAATTGATTGCTCGACTTTCTCTTGCTTATTGCATTAAGGACCATCAAAAAAGTCTAAAACCAAAATGCTGACCTCCTACCCCTGTGGGGTTTTCCGTTATTTTGCCATTGCCTTGGGCCAATTTATCTCGAATTATATAAGTCGTACACAAAAACCTTCAAGGCGAAAAATGATCGAAATTGAATTTAAAATTTTATTTGTAATAGAAGGTATAGCCAGAAGTTCATATTTTAGGCTGTAGAGGGCGCCAAAGTTACAACAACGCAGTTTTTCGTATTTTTACCCACCTCCTTGCCCTTTTTTGTTTTTGGTGTGTATCAAAAATTTGTAGATCTCAAAAAACAAGCAAGCGCTGCGCTACGTTCAGCACTTTAGCGCCCCCTGCGCGCAGCTGCGACGATGCGCTGCCATGTTTTTCAAGGCACGGGAAGACTTTAAAGCTTTATAACTTGCAAACTACTAGAGATACTTACACGATTTGAAAACCATTCTTGTGTACTTTTGTGAGATCTACAAATTTTTGATACACACCAAAAACAAAAAAGGGCAAGGAGGTGGGTAAAAATACGAAAATCAAAAGCAAATAATGATTTGTGCCTTTGTGCATCGATATGAATTTCACCTTATTTAAGTGAATTCATAATTTAAAGGCTTTCGAAGTTGGTGATAAGTAATTAAATTACCAAGCTTACAAAAGCCAGTAAAGATTCTGATTCTGAGCTTCCTTATCGTTTATTTAAATTCAATTGAGCTTTAGCAGTGCACCTAAACCCGTTTTGACTTATTGATTCAAGAAACAGTCAACGATTTTATATGATTCCAAGACCGAGTAGTCTTGGTTAATATACAAACATATCGACAGCAAATAGGCATCCATAAAACTTATAGAGGAGGGTGCATTTGATCGAATATTTTCAATACATTATAGCCGGCATTTAGTAAAGTTTCTTCTGATCTCGAAAATTTTCAGCAGATTATAAGCCACATTCTTAAGCTTCCAAGTATGTATTGAGAACCTTTTGTTCTTCCTATATTATGTGTAAAACATTTTTGTTCTTAGGTCCTGGCTAGCAAAGTTACAATCTTTCTTCGCAATCGATTAAAGCAGTCATTTGTTATGTACCTGTTTACGATTTTGCAATATTATACGCTTTACTGTATATGGTACAAGTCATACATGCACTATTTCATAAGTGCGTATACGTAATATTTTTGCATATTTTTTCATGATCTGTCAAAAGCTACTTTTCCATACCCTGAGCTGGCAGTTTGACAGCATTGAGTTTAAGGCATCATGAATACATGTTGGGTGTTATGTTGAGAAGCAGCTGCTTGCAGTCAATCTTGTGAGGAGGCAATTTGCCACCTCACAACATTGTTCCGAATTTGCCAATAGGACAATAGCTAAACTGCTTGCACTGCTTGGTGAGAGTAGCGGTGATAGCGCGCCTACTCTCACCAACACTAGTTAAAATATAACGGCCTTCAAGCTGGGCGCGCTAATTATTGTTTTGTATTAGTGTGTAGGTTAATGGTAGTAGTGCATAGGTGTAAATGTAGAGTAGGTGATAGAGATAGTGTTAGGTACGCCGGACTCTTTCTTTTCTATAAGGATAGATAGACAGATAAGCAGAGTGCCGTATAGGATTTATAAGTATACGTTTAGGCGGGAATTTAAGGATTTGGCGCCGATCGAGGCCAATATAAGGCGGATCGACAGCCAAGTCGGGACAGTTTCTGTGAGTTTGTGAAGTGAACAGTCTGAGAGAGTCTTAGGAAAAAGAAAGATCTCTAGTGAGAAAAGTATTAAAATCAGTGCCGCAGATTTAAAGGCGTTTTCGAGTAACCAAATATATGTACAAAGGACGGATATAAGGATATATTTAAGTAGTAGCGCACCGGGTGCGATCGCGTCGGAGTTGATACGTTTTCGTGAACGAGCCACGCCAAGTTTTGCTACCAGGATTTAAGAAGTTGGGTAAGCGTATCGCTGCAAAAGGGCAGTATATATATATTCATTCTTTTTTTTTTTTTTTTTTTTTTTGTTGTTTATTTTTTTGTTAAATTAATATAACTTAAAACTATAATAAACACTAGTTAACAATATACATTAAAAAATATTCAAATTGTCCCAAATGGGCGCTCAAGAATTACAGTATCATTAATATATATATATTCATTTAAATTGTTTATATTGTTAGATATAAGTTTAACTTTGTTTTGTCAAAATATTGTTTTGCTAAAGATATTATTTTGTACAACATAGAGAGCGTGTGGGCTTGACTTAAGTGTACTGTGATAATAGACCGCAAAAAGGCGGAAAAACTTAAAGCAAATTGTGTTTTTTTTTTTAAATATCGAAAGTCTCAGCAAATATAAATTTTGTTGTGACATTTACCCTGGACATAGCTGAGCTATCCCAGCCGTTGTTCCGGACAAACCGGAGGTCGTTACAATCTAAACGCACAACCTTAATTCAAATAAAGCAGGCTTTACTGAGCGCACTATATATGTCATAAAAAACGTCAGGTGCCATTGGTGCGTATGCGTAACTTATTTGGCATTTTTCGTCTGTGCCATATTAAGTCCAATAACACACGCCGGACGCATATGGCACGTTCTTGAAATAATGCTCATACTTATTTTGGTCAAAACCTTTGCCTTTGCATAAGTGTGTGCGAGTGTTTGGTTTGGTGTGCGGCTGTGAGTGTGCGCTTATTTGTAGAGTTTTGTGTGGTTTCATTTATGAGCTTTTGCGGTTTCACACACACACACACACATACATGGAAACATAGATATTGTAAAGACAAATCAGCAGCGTCAGGAATAGTGGCAACAAAGGAGCTGGGGAGCAAACGTTTATGGCGCATCCTCAGCCGCTCTTTGTAACCGCATCCAAAACGCAGCTTTAGCAGGAACTCTTTGACCGCTCCCCGCTGTTCATATTAAAATACTTACGGGGCACTAAAGTAGTACCCGCAAGAGCCACAGCGGCCGCAGCACGCAGTGACCATACAAAGTCAGATGGTGAAAATTTATAACCAGTTCATATAACTATCCAAAAATAAAAAAGTGGAAAACAATCGGGACAGTG
Source organism: Chymomyza costata (assembly GCA_018150985.1). Lineage (NCBI taxonomy): Eukaryota > Metazoa > Arthropoda > Insecta > Diptera > Drosophilidae > Chymomyza > Chymomyza costata. The sequence goes on along the minus strand of JAECWU010000127.1, from coordinate 30,708,662 downwards.
CCCGACAGTGGGATACACTGTATTTACTTTTCCAAAAAACAATGACATTTTTTGCCCAAACTGGTGCATTTCTACGTAGCAGCATTAAAGGGAAATTGTTAATAAAGTGGAGCGTTTTGGGGCTAGTCTTGTAAAAAAGTCAACAACTTGTTGTTGATTTGACTCACAGGAGAAAGACAAGTCATTTGTTGCCTTCAGCTTAAATATTATTGAAGTTAAGTTCAAAATGAAAGCATAGGTGGACATGTGTCATTCGCTATGCGTCCCAATACTAAGCATTGTCTATAAACAACTTATATTCTGCCACGCCTTCTTCTAGTGCACATAACTAAAGTACCTCAAGGTACAAAAGGGAAAATTATAACAAGCGCTTACAACTACAAGCAGTGCAAGCAGTCCAATTCAAATTTTAACGGAATGTTAGATACTCGGCTGCTGCAGGTGCTTTGCTCCGGAAAGAATGGCAGCATAGTCAATAAAAGTCACCAGCCACTTGATGATTAATGCAATCCAAATTGCATGCATTCATATACACTGAGCAAGCGGAAGACTCTGCTTGGTTTTGTGGCCGAGTGGAAACGATGTAGACAGCTAAATGAAACTTGCCCTTTGAACTTACCAAATAAACTTGTGATGCAGACAATCAGACTTAGACTTGGACTTGGACAGATGCAGAAAAGTTTTCCAACCGCTTGCGCCAAAAAGAAACCAGAGTGTCCAACTCCAAGCAAGCGACTCCGGATGCCAGGACTACGTTTGCACATTGACTGCTCTTTGGCCCTACAATCAAATACTATGGCAGTTTTATGAAGTGTGAATGTCTTTGTTGGACGGACTGAGAACTTGTCTCAAAGTTGCCGGAACTCGTTGCTCTTTTCCCCGGCTGCATATGACATAGTCACATTAATAGCTTGGCTGTGAGATTTGGCCAACATGCTGTGCGAAAAATGATTAATGTGATTTTAACTTTAAATTTACATAGTGTTCATTATATTTAGTAAAATTTATGGGCGCTGTTTGAGTTTTGTAAATGAGTTGCACAGGGTCTACAGAAACAGGCTCAGAGACATCCATCCAAGCATCCGATTTCGAAACAGAAATGTAGTTTACTCTGCAAACGATTAAAGGGGAACTTGCTGACGGATACTTTTGGCCATAATTTTGTGCTATATATAATTTACTTAATTGAATTTATGAAACAGCAAAAACAGAGACTTGGTCATCTTATTTAAATTCGAAACCAAGCTGAAAGTAATTTTTTAGCAAAAGAACTTTATAACACTGGAAACTAGAAGAAGCACGTGGAACGAGTCAAAATACCAAGGAAACTGGAGTAATACCAAACATTTCATTAAACACTTAAAGGCACTTAAAATGTGGGTTGGAATTTGTGAGTGGGCGCAGCAAACGCTTCGGGATTGGGTTTCAGGCTGAATTCGTGCTTTGGGCATATATATTTTGATGGGTTACTTTATGGGGCAATGCGTTGAGCGGTTTGCTGCCTGATGGTTGCCAGAATGTTGTTGTTGCTGTTATTGTTGCTGTAGCTGGCATCAAAACCGCCGAAACACAAACTGTCAATCATGAGTGTTCAACTTGAAATACCAACAAAAGCAATTAACCATGATTACAACAAAAGCATGTTTATGCAAATTAAATACACAAGCAATTTACAAGAGAGGTCAGGACAAAACTACGGAGTTGAGCTCAGGGATGTAGTGCTGACGATAAATGGGTTAGTGTGCAAGGGAGTTAAGCGAACCGACGTGAATGGATGTAAGGCAGAATGAAACCGGGAACGGAATTTGCATAAATAGGAGCCAAGAATTGATGTCGTTCTAACGACAGAGCAATAAAAAGCATACCTTTAAAACAGAGTTGCCATCTACACTAAATTTTATATACTCTTAATTGAACAGTGCTTTAAACTGAAGATGCAGTCGAATTGACAATCACGTCGATACTTATAAATGCAGCAGAAGAGGTAACTGGAAATAATTTTAATAATAATATTTTTTGAGGACGCGAAAACCCCAGCCGTGGATCCGTCACTGGTATCAATATTGATTGGTCCATCATGTTGTGCATATTAAGGTAAAGAAGCGCTAGCGATTTAGTTGCGACTATTGGACATATGCTCCGAGTTGGTTTTGACTACAAGGCTCTTTCTGGAGGGAAGACTCATGACTGAGAAGCCTCAGATCACTGCCATTTGCTTGCAATTGAGTTGAGAAACTCCAATATTTGTTGATTGCTGGAAAATCTATAATAACTTCGATATATCGGTGCTATTTAAAAAAATATTTTCTATAAATCAAAGATTTCATGGTATTTCAGTATCATAAAGGGACCTAAGCAGGCAAAAGCCCTTCTCTCTAACTACAGCCGCAAGAGGTTCAAAGTCATGATAACTCACGGGAAAAATACCGTGAGGATCCTGACGGGCCTCCTGACGGGACATTGTAGGCTCCGCAGCCACTTAAATAAAATTGGCATAGCGGATAGTGGACTATGTCGCTTCTGTAGCATGGAGGAAGAAACTTCAATACATTTACTATGCGAATGCATGGCCGTCATTAACAAAAGAAACAAGTTTTTAGGCATGTACGTTCTCTCACCGGAGATCGTTGTTACCGTTAGTCCAACCAAAATACTGGAATATATGCAGGCTATTGGACTGCTGGGAGAGCTCTGAGCCGTGAAGGGGGTACAATAGATCCATTTGGGTCGCAGTACATCTTTATCCCCATTAATAATAATAATAATAAATCATAAAGGGTTTTCCAACAAGAGGTGTTATTTTGAATCACCCGGCATTTCGGTAGCTGTCACTTTTGAAGCTTTTATGCTTTGACATTTGACAAGTAGAAACTGCGCCATTACTTTAAATGGAACGATACGCGCTTCAACAACGCATTGAAAATCTTGCTGTCACAGTTCGCAAAACTAAAGCATTTTTGGGTCGTCGTGAAGCACCTTGTCGGAAAAATTCGAGCTGTTGAGACAAGTTACTGATGTGAAGAATAAAACCCGTGCACGTCGCTCAAGAACAACTGAGAATATTGCTGCTGTAGCCCAAAGTGTTGAAGAAAACCCTGGGCTGTCTATTCCTCGTCGTTCTTTGGAATTGGGCATTCCACAAACGTCATTACACCGTATTTTACATAAAGACTTGGGTCTTAAGGCTTATAAAGTTCAGTTAACACAATAACTCAAGCCGGCCGATCATCAACAACGTCGTGTCTTTGCTGATTGGGTCCTTGAAATGCATGAAAATGATTCGGAATTCCATCGAAAAATCATCTTGATTGATGAGGCCCATTTCCACCTCGGTGGCTAAGAGTTATTGTTGAGAAGCCTGTCCATCCTCAACGTGTGACTGTTTGGTGCGGTTTATGGTACGTCGGGATCATTGGACCTTACTTTTTCGAAAATGAGGTTGGATCAACAGTTACGGTGAATGGGTTGCGCTATCGAGAGATAGTCGGAGTTGGATGGTATTGATCTGGACAACGTTTACTTTCAACAAGACGACGCTACGTGCCACACAAGCAATGAAACCATTGCTCTTTTACGGGAAAAGTTTCGGGACCGTGTTATCTCTCGAAGAGGTGATTACAATTGGCCACCGAGATCTTGTGATTTAACGCCTTGCGACTTCTTCCTTTGGGGCCACGTGAAAGATAAGGTCTACGCCAACAACCCAGCGTCGATTCAAGACGTCAAAGATAGAATTCGTAAGGCTATCGAGGACATAGGGCAGTTCTTTGCGATTTGGTTATGGAAAATTTCATGAAATGGATATGGTCCTGTAAGCGTGGTCGTGGTGGCCATTTGGCTGATGTTGTTTTTCATGATGTTGTTTTTCATTATTAACGGTATACCTTTGTCTTTATTATGAAATAAACATCCGATCATTTATCTCAAAAAATGGCCATTTTCTTTGAATACCAAAATAAAACCTCTTATTGAAAAACCTTATACATTCTTCGTGATGCAAGGTTAAGGACAAAAGAGTGAGAGTATTATGATGATAATGATGATGATGATGATGACGATGATGTTGATGATGATGATGATAATGATAATGCTGAGAGGCCGCATTAACAATCAAACGCCCGCAATTAGTAGCAATTACAAGAAGAACAAGAAAAAATCTTTGTCTAGTTAGGCCACAAGTTGAATCCTCAGCAAATACTACGACAAAAGCAAATAGCAATAAATTTAATATCAAAGCGTGGCATTAACTAATTAATTGTGTTGAGCAAGCCGAAAAACAACAAACAAACAAACAGACAGCGATACAAGCACAAACAGAAAAAGACAAGCTCTTCAGTCAACCACAAAATGGCCGAAAACTCGAATTTATAGCCCATTAAAGTTATTTGGTTTTTGTCGAGCTTTTAAACACTACAATTACAGTACCCGACAAAAGTTTTCCCTTGTACAACACTTGATCACCGTGTTAATAGCTTTGCGCTTTTTTTTTGTGTCCTTTTCAATTTCAGTTGATGGTTGCCAGTGTTTGTTAATTTTTGTATTTGATTTGTGACATGAATAATCAGAGCTGTTAGTCGTTAGTGTGTGAGCGTGAGTGGGACAGCACTTGTGAATGTGAGTGAAAGAGGCGACCAGCTTGCGTGTTAGCCGGAAACTCTTGTGGCTCTGACATTTCGTTTTAAAAGGATAATTAATTTGATAGTTGATTAATTTGCAGTTGACTCGTTGTTTTGCATTTTCATTGTAAAAGATAAGCCGCAGGCTATTTGAATTTTGTGCTTTTTGTGTTGTCCTAGATGTGGCCTTAATGTTATTCTTGTGTTTTTTTTGAATTTAAGCAAATATTTTGACAACTTGAAAGCTGTCCTGCATAAAGGTTGGCAGTGCATTTTACTTGACTAATTTAAATGAATTTTAATTAAGTTTCGGCTGCTTAAATTGGACTAGTTTTCGAGTACATTAATTAGCCGTATTTTTAAAAAGTATTATTTCGAGACTTATTCAATTATTTGCTGCAAAAAAAAAAATGACAAAGCTAGTGTTCAAAACTCAGCTACAAGTGAGGGAGCAATACGAAGAGAGAAAAGAAGATACAGAGTGGTAGCTCGATAGGTTTTCCAATAAGAGGTGTTATTTTGGTATTCAAAGAAAAATGTCATTTTTTGAGATAAATGATAGGATGTTTATTTCATAATAAAGAGAAAGGTATGCCGTTAATAATGAAAAACAAAATCAGCTAAATGGCCACCACGACCACGCTAACAGGACCATATCGTTTTCATGAAATTTTTCATAACCAAATCGCAAAGTGGCTGCCCTATGTCCTCGATAGCCTCACGAATTCTATCTTTGAGGTCTTGAATCGACGCTGGGCTGTTGGCGTAGACCTTATCTTTCACGTGGCCCCAAAGGAAGAAGTCGCAAAGTGTTAAATCACAAGATCTCGGTAGCCAATTGTGATCACTTCTTCGAGAGATAACACGGTCCGGAAACTTTTCCCGTAAAAGAGCAATGGTTTCGTTGCTTGTGTGGCACGTAGCGTCGTCTTGTTGACAGTACACGTTGTCCATATCAATACCATCCAACTTCGACTATCTCTCGATAGCGCAATCCATTCACCGTAACTGTTGATCCAACCTCATTTTCGAAAAAGTAAGGTCCAATGATCCCGCCGGACCATAAACCGCACCAAATAGTCACACGTTGAGGATGGAGAGGCTTCTCAACAATAAATCTTGGGTTTTCCGAGCCGCAGATGCGACGTAGCCACCGAGGTGGAAATGGGTCTCATCAGTCAAGATGATTTTTCGATGGAATTCCGGATCATTTTCATGCATTTCAAGGACCCAATCAGCAAAGACACGATGTTGTTGATGATCGGCCGGCTTGAGTTCTTGTGTTAACTGAACTTTATAAGCCTTAAGACCCAAGTCTTTATGCAAAATACGTTGTAATGACGTTTGTGGAATGCCCAATTCCAAAGAACGACGAGGAATAGACAACCCTGGGTTTACTTCAACACTTTGGGCTACAGCAGCAATATTCTCAATTGTTCTTGAGCGACGTGCACGGGTTTTATTCTTCACATCACTAACTTGTTCCAACAGCTCGAATTTTTCCGACAAGGTGCTTCACGACGACCCAAAAATGCTTTAGTTTTGCGAACTGTGACTGCAAGATTTTCAATGCGTTGTCGAAGCGTGTATTGTTCCATTTTTAGTAATGGCGTAGTTTCTGCTACTTGTCAAATGTCAAAGAATAAAACCTTCAAAAGTGACAGCTACCGAAATACCGGGTGATTCAAAATAACACCTCTTGTTGGAAAACGCTTAAGTATAAGCATATCGAGTATGTATGGTCAGTATAGGCATGGTAGGGGTGTTAGGTGCTGAAAGTAGTATCCATATGCATGTTGTTGGCTGTGTATGAAAGTCATCCATGTGGATGCATTGTAGTAGCAGTTTTCCAATTGTTTACGGTTATGAGAAACGGCTTTTATGTGCTTCATGCAACATGCATCCAAGTGCTTGTGTTATACCCTGCTTCCATTGGTTATACAGAATATTTGGAAATCTGCAATGCATATATCAAGTAGAAGGCAGCGATTAGCAATTGAGCCATATCTGTCCGTTCGTCAATATGAACACCTATTTCTCTGCTGGAGACACAAAATTCCATATGACGATTTTTTGCTCCGTTCTTCCGTTGGAGAATGTGAAGATTTAGAGCCAAACTTGTTTTATATACGACACTGTTTTACTTCTTGTAACTAGGTTAGGTTAGGTTAGGTAGGAGCGGCAGCTGGCTTAAAAAGCCAGCACACTTAGGCCTTGACCGGCCCGTTGTGAAACCGCATGAATCACTATTTTACACCCTTCTCCTGAGGAAAACTAAAAGGATTCCCATCCTACAATGTAACTTGCGATCCTCCTCGGACATATAAACTCTAGCTCCGCTAGGTTTCGAAGAAAGTAGTTTCCTAAGTACTTTTTCCTGCGTCTACTAAGAGCCTCACAGGAGCAGAAGAAGTTTTCTACTGACTCAACTTCTTCCTCATGTCTGCAGCTTCTGCAAAAATCGTTGCTCGGAGCGTTCATTCTGGTCGCATGTGTTCCCACAAGCCAGTGTCCGGTGATCGCTCTGACAACTGCCGAACACTGCGACCGGTTGAGTCCGCAGAGCCTCGCGGATCGTTTTGGGTCGATTTTTGGCCATATTTGGCGGCTGATTGTACAGTGAGGTGTACTGTACCACAGCCTTTGTACATGAGATCTAAATTTTTCCCTAGTTTGAATATCCTCTTTGTCTGGCAAGAGGGTACTGGTCGTGCCATGTCTGGCCAATTCATCTGCTATCTCGTTGCCTGTTATATTTTGATGCCCTGGCACCCAAATGAGGCCGATAACGAACTGCTGTGCCATCTCTTGAATAGATCTGCGGCAGTTGTTGACTGTCAACGAGTTTCCTTGTAACTAAGCGTAATATGTACAAATGTTATCAATCGGATACATGTGAACCTAAACATAAGAACAAGTGTGCAGAGCTCGGACTTCTTTTCCTACAGATTTCCTACTTATAGCTAGAAGCGTCTAATTCGGCATAATAAATAAAATCTGCTTAATAAACAACGAAAGTTTAACTCTTTCTTAAAAAGCGCCCACATACCTTCGAGGGAATCCTCACTGCAGTAATGCATTTTTGAATTTTCATCTATCTTATTTTTGGAATAAGCTACCTTAGTTTTAAGCCACTTTCAAATCTGTTTAAATTAAAAATATAAAACACAACTTTTAATTATTATATATTATTTAATACCAAAATTAAAGTTGGCATTTTATGATGTTTAGGGTATCACATTGTCGATAATTTTTATCGCATTTTTTGTTGTTGTCATTTTTATCGTTACTAGCAACAACAACAAGTTGATTTTGCAATTTTAATTTGTTCGAAGTGCACACACATGCACATGTTCAGTAAAATACTTATGTATGTGTGCTACTGTATGCATGTGTGTATATTGTATGTTATTTGTTGTAGTCATGCAAAAGGAATGCACGCATGCATTGACTACTATTACGATCCATCAGTTAGTTAGTTACACACAGATACATACACGCACGCACATGCCGATACCAACACACAGATACACGCACGTACTCTGTACATAATCTGCACATAGTCCACTCATGCATAAAACTTTTTGATTTTGGAAGCTTAGTTTAGTAAAAAGCAAAGTATCTCATCCAATTTATTCGCTTTGTATCTTTACTCCTGTTGTACCTTTAGTATATGTTAGTTTTTCCAATCTTTTACACATATAGCAGCAGAGAGAACTTATTCTAACTAACCATGTGACATTTAGTATTTATTTGTCTTGCTTTTCAGCAAAATTTAACATTGTCATCACTGCGTTTATTGTTACCGAATTTTCCAATCGAGTCAGAATTTCAATTTTTTTCAAGAATCAATGATGACTGAACTTCTAAGCGATTAAACAAATAAATGCCAATGGCTTCGACAATTAATGGTTCTCAATATTAATTGATCGGAATGTAGTTTTTTTATTGCCCATAGGCTTTGTCGATTTGAGCATTGACAAAATGTGTTGCCTACTTTTAAGGGCTGCACATAATTTCGTGGAGCCATCTGTTGGGTAACCATATCTCCAGCTCAACAGGCTGGATTGATGATTTAAAAATAAACAAACTGCAAATCGTATTTTTCGCAAAACTAAATACAAAAAAGTGCATTGATCATTACCAGCAGCTGGTCATAGTTGAATCAAAGGACTTGTTGAATTTGCTCAAGTTACATAAGGTTTGCTGGACATGCTGAAAGCGAGTCCATTCTCGTTTAGATTTATGTGAGGCACCAAGAGAACGTGTGGAAAAGCTGACAACAACAAAGTGCCATTATTCGTTTTGTTCGATCAAACAAAAGTCAGAGATTTATGCATTCAAGGGTGCTCTGTTTGGTTCCATGACGTGTGTTTCTTGGCCTAAAGTAAGACTACACATGTTCAACGAAGCTGTGAACAAACCGTGCGATAGCTCTCTGGAATTGCAAGTTATGCCCTGGAGCAGCATGGAACATTCATTTGCCTTCAATCGAATTCATTTTAAGCTGCTTTCATCGCAGTCCTTGTACTCACTGTGAAAAACAATGCACATTTGCGTGAAATCCTTTTCGCTTTGTGTCTTTTTCTGCTTTCTCTGCTTACTCGACTCTTGTAAATTTGTTTTTTTTGTTTTTTTACACTGACAGCTAGTATGGACAGCACCCGAGAGAGAAATATTTCATAATTAAATACCAAAAAGTTTAAGCACTCTTTAATGAATCGAAAAACCTTGAAAAACATTCGTGAGCACAAACTTGTGCAAATTATTGGTAATTAAGAAAACGCTTGCTTCGAAAGCCCAAGTATTTTGCATATTTAAATAGAAGCATACATGCTTTATATAAATGTATTAGGTGCGCAACTAAGTTCTCGATGTTTTTTTGATGAAAATGCAACTTTATTATAAAAAAATGGTTATCAATGACTCATTCAAAGTATTGCCCATCGCTAGCTACAACTTTTTCCCATCTTTCTGGCAAAGTTCGAATACCTTGCAGGTAGAAGTGTTTGTCTTTTGAGGCTATCCACGAATCAAGCCATTTCCGATTTCTTCATATGAATGGAACTGCTGATTAGCCAGACCATGTGCCATCGAGCGGAACAAGTAAAAATCGGACGGCGCAATATCTGGGGAATATGGCGGGTGGGGTAGGACTTCCCATTTGAGCGTTCCCAAGTAGGTTTTAACAGGATTGGCAATGTGAGGCCGAGCGTTGTCATGCAGTAAAATCACTTTTCCGTGCCTCTGCTCGTATTGTGGCCGTTTTTCTCGCAGTGCTCGGCTCAATCGCATCAATTGAGTCCGAAACCGTTCCCCAGTGATGGTTTCGCCTTGTTTCAACAGCTCATAATAAACAACACCGACCTGGTCCCACCAAATGCACAGCATAACCTTCGCAGCGTGAATATTCGGCCGAGCCAGTGACGTGGAAGCATGACCGGGTTGTCCCCAAGATTTTTTCCTCTTTGGGTTGCTGTAATGAATCCATTTTTCATCGCCCGTCACGATGCGATGAAGAAAACTCTTCCTTCTTTGTCGCTGGAGCAGTTGTTCACAGGCGAAAAAACGACGCTCAACGTCCCTTGGTTTCAAATCATAAGGAACCCAAGTTCCTTGCTTTTGAATCATTCCCAACGCATGCAATCGCTTGGAAATGGCTTGGCGGGTAACTTCTAATGCTGAAGCAAGCTCTTCTTGCGTTTGGCACGAATCCTCATCGAGCAATGCCTCCAATTCAGCGTCTTCGAAGGTTTTGGGTCTTCCTTTACGTGGACGGTCGTCAACATCGAAATCACCGTCTTTGAAGCGACGGAACCAATCACGGCACGTTGTTTCGCTTTTTTTCGAACAGAACAAGAAAATCAACACTTCCCGCAAATGATGATTTTTTGGCACAAAACTAGACATTTTCACACAACCACAAGTAAATAATGCAAAAAGAAATTCACTAATGTGCCATAGCAGTTTGCTTACTATATGCCTAAGCTTCGTTTATGAAGTTTTGGTCATGTCAAAATCGACCAGAACTTTCTGCTAAAGCCATCTATTGACAAACCGCGAGAACTTAGTTGCGCATATATCAAATCAAAATATATATATACTGAGACTTCGCCTCATGACAGTTGCATATTTTTTATGAAAATTAAGCGGATGTTCAACTTTATTGTCAACACATGCACTTGAGTCCTGGCACACCTCATCATCACAACGTCATTGGAAATGCTGGATTTCAACCTTCAGCCCCCCCTTTGACCCAACTGCATTGCCTTTATGCGCATTACTTACTTTGTCAACCAGCTATCAAGCGTCAGTGTCAACAACAAAGACACTTTTAACTTTTCCTCCTACACGTTGTTGACGTGTTTCTTTTCAAAGGCTCACCAAGGCAACCCCAAGGAACTATTATGTCCTCTGCTAGCATTTAAGCTTCACAACCTACCTACATAATTTTGTTTGTTTGACTAAAATACAGCATAGAAATCTGCGCACTCCTAAGTGGAATGTGCTTCACTTGGCCAGAGCTTTGTAGCTTGAGAGGATTTCTCTTTAATTATGCATAATCTACAGCTGCTCAAATTAGAGCTGATCAGCTTTCTTTTAAAGCGAATTCTTGCCTATTTATGTAATTTTCTTGAACCTACTTAATTTGTGGAAGCCGAGAAGTTGCTTGGCTTGTCGCTTTAATATAATCTGTGATTCGTCTGTATCGCTCTGTTTTCTCATAGAAGTTGTGTCAGCCAATGCCTTGAACGTTAGTTATTCAATTACATTTAAACTTAAAAAAAAAAATTTAACAATATTCTTTTGCTAATACATATAATATAAGTAAAGCAAGCCAAAGCAAAATATTAAGTATACGTAGTAAAATACACTACACTGATACGCATTTAAAGTTAATAACAAATGCCTGCACAAAACTTGCAATGAGAATTTTTTGTTGTAGATTTTGGTTACCACTTTATATGAGCCCATATTGCCGTTTTGACCAAGATTGTGCAAGATTGAGCAAAACGAGCTTAAGCTTTTTGAATATCTGTGCAGCTTTGATTTCCGAATTGAGCTACTTAACAGCATTGGATTGAAAGTTGAGATACAGATTTGTTTGATTTTGTCTGGTTAAGTGTAACCAAAGTGACGTCTATGAAAAAGCGTCACACACGCTAAGGCATGCACACAGATACAAATTTTCACAAGTTTGCAGTTACACGCATACAACTGAACATCACATTGCAAAAAAAAAAAAAAAAAAACAAGTAAAAGCATGTGAAAAGTTGAGGGAAAACTCAGCCTGGCACTGAACTGAGCGTGCAGAGATAAAGTCAAATACTTGACAAGTCAGTCGCAGGTAACAAAAATGAACTTATGAAGTCATGTGTGTACGAGTCCTTTGCCAAAGTACTGAAAAGTTTTCAAATTATTTTTGCTTATATAATTGGAATTGATAACTTTGGTTACGTAGCTAGCTGCCAGCCGCTTTTCAGTACAGGTTATAGTAAATGGTAAATGTTTGTGTGTCTTATTGTCAATAACAAGCAATTTAACAATTTGCTAGAGAGACATAAAGACGAAACTCTTGTAAAGTTATCATTTAAAGTTGAAAATCAATAAAAGGAATAAGAAATAAAGCTTTCCAAAATGCGCGCAAAACTTTTCCAAAATATAGAATCTCTTTACAACTACGTATACGTGATATTTTCTTGCCAACAATTTAATGTAATATATATAAACTGCCAAAGGCGATAAGAAGTTTGTTTTGATGTTTGGAGTGAGTAGCAAAAAAAAAACAAAAAACAACACAGACTTTATAGCTCAGTTGAGATACAGGGACTCCAATACAATCCAGTAAATTGACAATTACAAACATCTTCTAAATGTAGTCAACCATATGAAAGCACGACCTCTATGGAAATTTCAGAAGACGGGCACTCTCAATCCAAATGATGAACACTATTTATAAGACATCGTATATACATATATTGCCTAGACGAGCTTACGTAAGCTAATCCTTTCCTCATCAATCCCAAGCTCAATGGTATCACGCTACCGTTCAGCGACTCAGCAAGATATCTCGGGCTAGTTCTTGATAGCAAACTGGACTGGAACGTAAATACGGAAGATCGTAGAAAAAAGGCAACGATCGCCCTTTATACATGTAGAAAAGCCATTGGACTTAAATGGGCCATGTCTCCAAACATAGTCCACTGGCTGTACACCGCTATTGTCAGACCGATCCTCCTGTATGGAGTCTCAATATGGTGGCCAATATTAGACAAGAAGGCCAACCTAAAAAAGCTGAGTAAGGTTCAGCGGACTGCAGAACTGACTATGAGCGGGGCTCTTTGCTCCACACTAAACGAAGCACAAGATGCCATACTTAACCTCCTGCCTTTGGACAAGGTGGGCAAACAATCAGCCGTTCTATCGGCTTTACGTATGAGAGAGGCAAATAAATGGAAAGATCTTGACTTCTGTCATGCCATGATTCTCAAGGGAAACCCCCTAGTTCTCAAGAGTACGGACTGTTGCACTCCGCAGGAACACTTTGCAACTAACTTCAAAACCCATATCCCAACCAGGGATGAGTGGAGTTTAGGAGTACCAGGCGGGCTCTTTAAAGATCTTGACGGATGGTTCCAAGCTGGACGACCGTGTGGGTGGTTGCGTCTACATTGAGGAATTCAATGTCAGAAAAGCTTTCCGACTCCCAGATCACTGCAGTGTCTTTCAGGCAGAGGTCACTGCGATCCAGGAGGCTCTGACAACAATAAGAAACCTACGAGTACGAAATGAGAACATATGTATCTACTCGGACAACCAGGCGGCTTTTAAGTCCCTCGCTTCGTTGACATCGTGCATGAAGTCAGTGAACAACTGCCGCTTGTCTCTGGAGGAGATGGCTGAGCAGTTTTGATTCAACCTCATATGGGTCCCAGGACAAAGGGATATCGAGGGCAACTGTATTGCGGATGAGCTGGCTAGACGAGGAACTACCAGCATCCTCCTTAAAGACAAGGAGGGCCTGGGTATACCCATGGCTAGCTGCAAACTGAGACTACGAAATTACTTCGATCTCGGGCATCGAACACGTGTAGGATATCTCGGCAAACCTGGCCGACATATTGCAAGAAAAGAACTAGAGAACTTTGCCGGCTAAACAGAGCCCAATGCTCGACCGTCATCCGTGCTATCACCGGACATTGGCTAGTGAGAATCCATGCACACAGGCTTAACGCTCCTCATCACGACTTCTCTAGAAGCTGTGGCGATGAAGAGGAGCTAGAGACAGTAGAACACCTTTTCTGCCACTGCCCTGGATTGTGCAGGACAAGATTCCGTTTCCTAAAGTCACCCTTCTTTGATGACTTGTCTCAGCTCTCGGAGCAGAGTCCAAAATGCCTCTTAAGGTTTATTCAGGCCGCCGGATGGCTGTGACTAATCTCATATAGGAGACCTCGGGAGTGGGGAAGAGTGGTGAACGGTCCACCGCAGCGGTATCACAACGGGCCAATTCTTGGCCTACGTGAGTTGGGACTATGAGTCCCAACTGCCGCCATAACCTAACCTAACCTTTGATTAATGCTTGGAAAAATTTTACTGAGGATTGTTGCTATGATACTTAATCCACTGCGATTCCGTAGACTGGACTAATGTTAACTCTTGAAAGAAATTCAAGAGTGTTTGGACTTTTTATGCGTAGAAATCAAAAATGTCAAAAAAAAAAGTAGTTTGGCAAGTCTTCATTGACTCTAACAAGTTTGTATGTCCCAGAAGAGCTTTGTTTTCCTCCGTAACTTCCAAGTAAGTCTTTAAAAGGGGTTGCATGTGTTCCTAAATACAATTCGAAGCAAGATTCGAAGTTCTGTGTGCTTTAAACTGGCTTTAGAAAATCTGAAGTAAGCTTGAATTTCAATGTAACAGGTGTAAGACAATTCAAATAAGGTATTGCAGCGTAGAATAAAATATATAACGGCCAAAATAAGTGAAACGCTTCACTTTTCCCGCGACCTTCTCCGATTTTGATGATTTTTACAGATTTGGTAGAGCTACTAGCCAATAGTAACCACGTCAAATTTTATTGCAAAATTCCGATTATTTATCGAGTTATCGATAACTGAAAATGGCGTTTTTCGTTTTTAGACTATTCTTTGACAAGCCATATCTTATAAACGAATGAAAATATTGACGTGATTTTTTTTTTCCATGATAGATAAAATATTAAATTAAAAAAAAAAATATTTTATTTATTTTTAAGATTTTTTTTTTTGATTTTTTATCATTTTTAGTTTTTAATTTAAAAATTCAAAAGTGATCTCCCACTTTTAAAAAAAAAGTGTTAATGTAATTTTATGCGTGTAAGTTCACTGCAAAAAACAAAACAAAAAAAGTTAGTAACTCTTAGAATTGTAGAAGTTATGCTTATTTTAGTGATGGCACCTCGCTCGTTCGCCATAGTAAACAGTACCTTGAAAAATACAAATAAGCATAACTCCTCGGAATTGAAAGATAATACGTTCAAACTTGACATGATTAATCGTTTTGACATTCTGAGATCAATTTTGAAAGCGCCTACATATATTTAAGGTCAAAGGTCACAAAAATTGGTTTTTTGCAAATAACGTTTTACCCGTGCTTCAACTATAATTAAAATGTTCCACAAAGTTGCAGGGCGTAAAATTCTCTATAAAATGGGTGTACGACATAATCTTGTACATATAACCTTTCGTGAGATATAGCTTGGAAAGTGGGGAGTGCTTTGATGCGAAAATTCCGTCTTTTGGCGTTGCACTCTGAAAACTCTATCTCCTGATGGGTCAGTTGTATGAAATAATGTTGTACAACAATTTTGTAGAGAATTTTACGCCCTGCAACTTTGTGGAACATTTTAATTATAGTTGAAGCACGGGTAAAACGTTATTTGCAAAAAACCAATTTTTGTGACCTTTGACCTTAAATATATGAAGGCGCTTTCAAAATTGATCTCAGAATGTCAAAACGATTAATCATGTCAAGTTTGAACGTATTATCTTTCAATTCCGAGGAGTTATGCTTATTTGTATTTTTCAAGGTACTGTTTACTATGGCGAACGAGCGAGGTGCCATCACTAAAATAAGCATAACTTCTACAATTCTAAGAGTTACTAACTTTTTTTTGTTTTGTTTTTTGCAGTGAACTTACACGCATAAAATTACATTAACCCTTTTTTTTTAAAAGTGGGAGATCACTTTTGAATTTTTAAATTAAAAACTAAAAATGATAAAAAATCAAAAAAAAAAAATCTTAAAAATAAATAAAATATTTTTTTTTTTTAATTTAATATTTTATCTATCATGGAAAAAAAAAATCACGTCAATATTTTCATTCGTTTATAAGATATGGCTTGTCAAAGAATAGTCTAAAAACGAAAAACGCCATTTTCAGTTATCGATAACTCGATAAATAATCGGAATTTTGCAATAAAATTTGACGTGGTTACTATTGGCTAGTAGCTCTACCAAATCTGTAAAAATCATCAAAATCGGAGAAGGTCGCGGGAAAAGTGAAGCGTTTCACTTATTTTGGCCGATAAGAATGCAAATATTACTGGAGATTGAAACTTAATGGAACGCTTCTTGATGTTATTGGGGTCACTGCTGTGGCTGTAAAGCCTAAACGTTGTCTCAATATTTCATATTTTGGAATAGTTATAACTTACTTTAAAATTATATCTAATTATTATATTAAGCTAAGGAGCATCTAGTAAAACTAGAAAATTGTCTTGGAAGGCATTGCTGGTAACTACCCTGGAAGCTGGCTCCCGAGCATAAAAATTAAACATTTGTATTGGTTATCAGCTATGTACAAAATTTATTTACTTTTGGCTTGCTGGTCTGCCCCACTTAACTCTTCCTCTTTTTGATGAAGCGTCAATTTGAATATCTTTGTAGACTTTGCCATTTGTGTAAAGAAAGTTAATTACGAAAGTTTGATTTCTTATAGCCAGCAAATAAGGCTCGAAACTTTGCCTGACAGATAAATATACAATAAATAAAATTATACAAATAATAAAATTAAAAGAAAAAATCAAACTTTCCCAACTTGTCAGTCAGCGCTCTTTCATTGATAAAGGCGCATTTCAGTGATGGACGTGGCAAAAGTTGTAAAGAACTGGTTGGGTTAATGGAATCCAGATGAGCTGAAGGAAAGGAATGCAGAAAAAAGAAATCCAACTGGCTTCTTAATTTCAAATTATTTATTAAATATGCAAAGGCGAATAAACTGATTAAGTGTGTGAGACAAAGTCATAAGGAAAGCGAATAATGTGCAGTAAAAGGATGATGTAGTGTAATAAGGAACACATATGTGTTAGGACAATAATTAAAGCATCTAGTATGTTAGTTAATGTATGTATAGGCCAAAAAGGCACAGCCGGCTGCTCATTCATGGCGTGTTCCATCACCATGATCATGATTGTCCATCTTGTTCTCCTCGTTAGACTCAGCATTGATGGCATCTTCAGGTATTGCCTGAACTTGAATACCCGGTGCATCATACCTATCAGCCGCAGCTGGCTGCTCAAATTCTTCCGTCTCATCTCTTACCAGATTGAAGCTTTCTGAAAACATCATGCTTAGATTAGCGTTAAGATTGTCCTTGTCCAAGCACGGCCGTTTGCGCTGGTTCATATATGAGTGATTATCACGCCGACCAGCCTCACCTTCATCCTCAGAATCGGAAAACTCATTTTCTGGTACAATGCGTTTGTCTGTATCACTTTGCGGCAAGCGAACGTCCTTATCCAGATTGTTCTCCTCGTCCGACTCATCACTAATGGCATCTTCGGGTATTGCCTGAATTTGAACACCTGGAGCATGTGGCAACTGTCGCAGGTTCTCAAAGAGGCTGCTCTTAATTGTCGCCAAGTACTCTGGGGTATTCCAGTTGATCATTTCACTCGGGCTAATGTGCAGATTGTGCCCCAAGTCAACGAAGTAATCGTTTTGGGGCAGTTCATTGGCTATATATACATCTAGCGCCAGAGATGTCTCGTACGTCCAGCAACAGGCTACATTCTTTAAGGTATAGCCACCACCGCCGACCATCAACAATGGTAGATTGTATTTTTTCACAAACTCAACGCACTTGCCATGTCCCTTAAGAGTCAAATTGAAGCAACCCAGACGATCGCCTGTTAGAGAGTCGGCGCCACATTGCAGCACAACAGCTGCAGGCTGGAATGTCTCCATGACCTTTGAGATGATGGGCGCAAAGATGCTTTCGTA
Source organism: Chymomyza costata (assembly GCA_018150985.1). Classification (NCBI taxonomy): domain Eukaryota; kingdom Metazoa; phylum Arthropoda; class Insecta; order Diptera; family Drosophilidae; genus Chymomyza; species Chymomyza costata. Next base: position 30,690,783 of record JAECWU010000127.1, on the reverse strand, counting down.
AGACTCGTCATTAATGCCACCTTGCAGAGGTATATTAAGCGCATAGTTCTTGCCCTTTTCAGCGCCAACTTCAAACAGATCACCTGTGCCGGGAAAAAAATTGTCGCCGTATTTGTGAAAGCTGACGGTCATTACGCGGTCTGTAGTGTAAAAAGCTTCTTCCACACCATCACCATGGTGGACATCTATGTCAATGTAGAGTACACGCTGATGATACTTTAACAGCTCAAGTATGCCCAGCACAATATCATTGATGTAGCAAAAGCCCGAAGCCTGCGATTTCTTGGCATGGTGAAGTCCTCCGCTCCAGTTAATGCAAATCTCAGAGGCACGCTTATTAAGTCTGATTGCGGCGTCCACAGTGCCACCGGTCGATATTTGGCAGAACTTATAGAGTCCATCGAAGATGGGACAATCTTGTCCTATATTGAAACGTTGAAGTTGCTGGCTGTACTCGTTTATATTATCCGGGCGTATGGAACTCAAGAAGTGCACGTACTCGTCCGAATGAAACTGGCGCACATCCTCCACAGTAGCTTTGTGGGGGCGATAAATTTCCATTTTGCTATAGAGTCCATAATTGAAGATCAGATCGTGTGCCATCCATAGGCGATGCGGCTTCATAGGATGATCCGGACCGTAGGAGTAGCTTCCAATATCGTCATCATAATAATAGGAAACACGCTTTTTGTAATGGGACTGCATCTTGCGCGGAGTTATAGTCAAGCGAAGTTAATTAATAATGCGTCGAAATAGTGAAACTTTTATAGAACTAAACCTCTAAAAAGAAAACTTTTCTTTTAAGTATGTTTTTTGTGCTCTTATTATTAAGACATATAAAACATAGGTTGCTAAGTTACACTCGTTGGGAGTAGTTACTATAAGAGAAGCCTGGAAGTTAAAATAAAACCCATTCAATTGGGCTCTCGCGGAGCAGCCTAAAAGGAAGCTGGAGGACCTACCCCGCCGAGTTCACTTTAGAATAAAACTGGTTTCTACTCAGCTAACACTGTAAGCAGATTATAAGGTGTTGTGAAGAAATTCTTGGACTAGTCTTCGGGAATCATGTAAACCGAGGACAGCACAATAGCTACGGCATTATGTTACAGTTTTTGAACTAATTAAAGTATTAACTATTTATTGGGCTTTTCGTTGGCAACTTTTTACTCTGGCAGACTGGACACTTAGAACAGAAATGGGTTTCGGCTGTACTTATATGACTGGACCAGTTCACCAAAGTAGCTAACTAATCCAACACTTAATCTCATTTCAGAAACTCCAAAACAAATTCACGTCCTTAAAACGATTGGACATTGTGAGGCTCTCTAGATGATATACCTAAATACCTATATTATTTTAGATACATGTAGCAACATCTAAAAGTGAAAACTTAAGCCGGTTTCACCTTTCCTGCATTGGGTCTTGGACTACAGCTGAGCAAAATATGATTTGTTGCAGTTTTGTGCACAAAGTTGCATGCCACATGCTGCTCATACTCCTTGTTGACCATCATAACTTGGAACTCTCCACTTTTGTTCTAGTTACTTTTTTACTTTTATAATGGAACGTGTAGCACATGTCGGCAATAACGTGCTTCCTGATGCCATTGCTATGGGAGTTGAGTGAGCATGGGGTTACCTAGAAGAGTTTGTTGTAGTGGCGTCTGGGTTTCGTTCCGAAAAGTACGTTTCCAGCTACTTTGTTGTTGAGCTATTATTGCATAAAGTTTTACTTTTATCCTGTTGGTTGTGTGCACACGTAGAACGTTTCATATGACTTTTCGCTGAAAAAAAAAAACAAAAGAATCTTGCAAACTTCTAAGTCAAAAGTTCCAAGTAATTGCTGTGAACAAAAAAATTTTATGCATACGCGGCTGTATGTGCCTGTGAGATGGCCTAAAACCAATTAGAACTTATAGCTGTCTTCTAGTAGTTCACTGCTAAATAATCTCCTCGAATCTACCTGAAGTACACGATTAAGATGCACAGAGACTCTTAACTTTAGACAAGTTAAGTAACATCTTCTTTAAACCTATTGCCAATTTTGAGATCAAAGAATGATGAAAAAAAGACTGTGGCTAAGAGTAACCATCATATTGTTCGCACTTTATTTGGAGCAATAGTTGCAGCTTAGCTATTTACTGCATAAAAGATTAAAGTCCCATTTCCAAAGTTGGATAGCTTTACTGTATTGCACTCGAACTAACTTTTAAACTATTTGCTGTACACTCTAGTTGCTACTAAAGTAGCTAAAGGAGACGTTAGTTCGTTGATAAACCTCATCATATACCATCCTCTACCTAAAAGCTACGTTGCCATTGTTGAAACCAAACAACGTTCATCCGAATGCTGGCCAACTGAACTGGACGAGTATGCTACATCCGAATAAATGCATCCAGGGAAAGGGATGGTGGTAAAGAGTCTCCACCTTATTTCGCTGTTCCTTAGCGAGTGAGTCGGGGAAGCAGCACTACGAGGGCAGGCAAATAAGTTAGTCGACTTGCAGTGAAGACAAACGCATAACATAAATTTCTTTTAGAGTACCCTACAGCGTTGCTCCATTTTATAAACGGCTCTCAAAAAGTATTTTAGTTTTTAAGGTTTTCAATCATACGCATTTGTTTCGGAAATCTCTTGCCTCCAAGCTATTTCTTAAAGATTCAGGAAGCCAAGTTCGGCGAGTATCCTGCCGGAATCTTTGCTTTCAAATATTATTCTTATATATTATTTTGCCTACGGCTTCAGTAATACATGCATCTGTGTGTCAAAAATAAACAAAATCAGACAAATACAACAAAACTAATAGTCTACAATGTAAAAATTTTACCTCCCCTTGCCTATAAGCTGCGTCAATATTTGACTCTACGTAATTGTATTAATTGTTGTTATAAAGTCATTGGCTACGCAGATAACCTGGCTATCATAGCGACGGGTAAATATGAGAACACCATCATAGAGATGATGGACAATGCTCTACAGATAACCCTGTACTGGTGTCTAAGCGAAGGGCTTAACACCAATCCCCTGAAAGCTATAATTGTTCCCTTCACGAAGAGATACAACATTAGGAGCCTCGTTATAAATAACACTGAGGTGGAGTTTTCAGAACAGGTCAAATATCTAGGTGTGGTCCTAGACAAGCGACTCAACTGGAACTCCCACTTAGAACAAGTGCTCTCCAAAGCTACTCGAGCCATGTGGGCTTGTAGGAAATTCTTTGGCAACACTTGGAGCTTCAGCCCAAATATTATAGAATGGATATACCGTATGATGGTACGGCCTATCGTCACATATGCAGCCCTTGTGTGGTGGCCCAAGACGCAGCAAAATGTGGCCATTAAGAAGTGCAGCAAGCTTCAAAGATTAGTATGCCTATCTCTCTCGGGAGCTATGCATACCTGTCCAACAGCTGTCATGGAGCCAGTCCTTGGACTTACACCACTGCACATTTTAATCCAAAAGTCAGCCATGCAGAATCTACTGCGTATCCAGATCACATCTGGACTCTTAGCAAGCGACACTGGTCATGCCGCACTTATATATTCCCTTGCTGACGTATCCATCTGCTCTAGATCAGATCTTATGATCACGGAACTATTTCATAAAAAGAAATTTAGATCTCTTCTCCCAAGTCGGGAGACTTGGGCTGATGGCAGCCCCTGTGGAAACCTCCGGTGGCAACAATGGTTCACGGGTGGGTCCAAAACTGAGCAGGGTGTAGGTGCTGGAGTCGTTGGGCCCAACACCAGAATCTCTAGTGCAATGGGCATCTGGCCCAGCATCTTTCAAGCAGCGATTCATGCCATAGAGATCTGCGCTCCTAGTATCCTTAGTAAGGGAACTAGGGGAGCAAACATCTGTATCTACTCAGAAAGCCAAGCTGCTATTAGGGCACTATCATCATGGAACATCTCCTCCAGGATGGTCAAAGAATGCCATAATTACCTCCAAGCCCTGTCCTCCCGGAACAAAGTCGTGCTATGTTGGGTACCTGGACACTCAGGAGCGGATGGTAACACGATCGCTGACGATCTAGCACGACAGGGTGCCTCCACCCTGACCACTGCCCCTGTGCCCTTCTGTGGTATTGGTTGGTCCACAATCAAAACTATGGTAAACAAATGGGCTGCAGGAGAACATAGGAGATACTGGTTCTCCTTACCGGGGTTGCGTCAAGCAAAAGCGCTTATCAAACCCCTGGATATGATCAAGACAAAAGGTCTTGGCAGAGACCACCACACTGTTAGATACCATCTTCAGAAAATTGGCCTATCGGACTCTTCAGAGTGCAGACTCTGTCTCGAGGACGATGAAACCACCAGACATATTCTCTGTGACTGCCCAGCGCTGGTATGGGACAGAGCCTGTCACTTGGGAAAGGCACGGATTAGTCCCTTCCATCTTAGGTCAATACCAACAAAAGACCTACTGCTATTCATGCGGAAAGCGGAAAGTCTTTTGCTTTAATTTATGGGTATGGTACAAAAGATCTTCTTGTCGCAGTGCCCCACCTCTTTTTGAGGAACCCATAGGGGAAAAAAAAATTGTATTAACAAATGACCTAGAATCACCAATTTTGGTAAGCTGATGTGGCTCATGTGGCTCTAACAAAAAGACAAATCCATATCCAAATTTTATCAATGCGAACCCCCCACACCCCGCAATTGATTTACCGTGTTTTCTTCCACACCCCTCAACATATCAACTTGAAACTTACCCCATAAACTTCTTATAACTTCTTGGACGTAAATTTCGATTTTGATCAAAATCGGTTAAAATTTGCGGAACTAATAGGTATAAAAATCGGTTTGCACCAAAATTTGCAAAAAAAAATGTTCCAATTGAAAAGTTCTTAGAAAGAATATGCAGGAATAAAACTTTTTTTCGAGAAAAAAGGTACAGGGTACCGCCTGATGTTGTTCCATAAACTCTCTTTTTTTTTATTCATGAAAATCTCAGACTTTATTAAAACTACAAAGGATGACTCAAGTGGCCAAAACATAAACAACAATCATCTGATAGGCAAAGGCTAAAAAAAGCAAATATAGGTTGTTGCTTGGTTATGTGGCTACATCGATAAATTTTCAGCCTACCCTCGGAAAAAGATGAGAACGTCGCTGATGACATCGGGGGGTACAAGTTTTGTTGCACTTTCTCTATGGTAGTTGTTGTTAGTTGGATTTTGTTGTTTTCTCTTCTACTCTTTTCGCTCGTTTTGCCAGCTCCTTTTGCACAATTTCTTTTTGTGCGACATTCGCTTTGAGCGCTCCATTGAGTGCAAGTGCAATATTTTGATTTGCAATTGTTGTGCGAGACATTTTCTGTTTACGCTCTTGTCCTTCACTCTTTTACTCCTTCGCCGTCTATCGTGTCTGTGTGTGTGTGTTTGTATATCTGTGTACTAGTGCATCTGTCGGCCATTGCCGAGGTTTGAGGCTGACATTTTCTTTTGTCTTCTTTTATAGCTCTTTTTTTTTAATTGCTTCTAGCACAGAATTGTTGTCCTGTGCTGTCCTGCGTTTATCATATTTTATGAGAGCAATTTATCAATGAATGAATTGTAAACGAGTTCTCATTCCATTTGCAACTTGAGACTTAAATTTCGATCTGAATTCTCAAACCTTCTTATTCTAAAATAATCTTTTGTCGCATCCTAGAATTATCTTCTTTGAATAATCCTGGAATATGCTCGGACTTATTTATAACATGCATTTTCTGGCCAAGTTAGTGTTTAGTAAAATTTCCATAATGTGCTTTAGCTTTTCATTATAAAATGCCTTAAAAAATAGTTTTAATTCAAAAAATTAAAAAAATTTACAAATACCAACAAAAACAACATTAACAACAATGCAGCAAACTAACAAAGAATTTTAAACAAAACTAATTTATATTGCAAAATTAATTTCTTGCTTATTTGTAAGTGACTTGCAATGACTTTCAAGTTTTGCATGACATCATTTCAGTCAACTAGTTGCTACACCTTGTAAAGGGTATATTAAATTAGTGCAAAAATATGTAAAGTGTAACACATAGAAGTAAATAAGTAAAACTCAATCAAATGCTCAAAATTCAAAAGAAAGAAATTTAAAAAAAGTGTATTTAACCATTTCTCGAAGACCCAAAGCTGAAAACTTGAATTTTGTATTTTTTGATTTTTTGTTATTGAACCCAAACTCAATAGATTTTACGCGTATTAAGAGGTCTACGCAGTTTGAAAAATTTCGCGCGGAATGACAAAACTTCATATAAAAAAAGTCCCCCATTTGGGACTTTTTTTTTTATATGAAGTTTCGTCATTCTGCGCGAAATTTTTCAAACTGCGTATAGGCCTTTAGATTTAAAATAATTTACTTAAAAATGTAAAGGCCCATACGCAGCATGCAAAAATTCCGCACGAAATGTTATAACTTCAAAAAAAAAAATAAATATCCCAAAAAAGGAATTTTTTTTTTATATGAAGTTTTGACATTTCGTGCGGAATTTTTGCATGCTGCGTATGGGCCTTAATTTATTTAAAAATGTAAAGGCCCATACGAAGCATGCAAAAATTCCGCACGAAATGTCTTAACTTAAAAAAAAAAAATCCCAAAAAAGGGATTTTTTATACCCTGTACCGTATGGTACAAAGGGTATATTGTGTTTGTGCAAGCCGAAAATGTATGTAACGTACAGAAGGAGTCGTCGGAGACCCCCCAAAGTTACCTAAAGTATGATCAGTGTGACTCGAGAAGTCGATATACCCATGTCCGTCTGTCCGTATGAACGCCTAGATCTCAGAGATGGTAAGAGCTAGAGCAACCAAACTTTCAGATAAGATCCCTTGTTAATCCATAGGAGACAAGTTTATTTTATTTTTTTGATATCGGGATTACATAATATAGCTCCCATAGGGGTGTTTCAGAGGACCTCGAAAAAAAGCAAAAGTTTTAGATGGATAATTCGTTTGTTTATGAAGATATCATAACAAAATCTGGCAGTCGGAAGTTTTTTAGAGTTCCCAAGCAATGTTACAAATTTGATCAAAATCGGTTGACTATATCATATAGCTCCCATAGGACCAATCGGTCAAAACATCGTTTTTTCTACAAAATTCGTTGCGTTTCGTTTGTTCGTAAAGATATTGTTAGCAAATTTGGCATTAAGAAGTTTTTTAGAGTACCCAAGCACTGCACCAAGTTTGATCAAAATCGGTTGACTATATCATATAGCTCCCATAGGAACAATCGGTCAAAAAAACGCTTTTTTTACAAAATTCGTTGTGTTTCGTTTGGTTTTGAAGATATCGGAACCAAATTTGGCTGTCGGGAGTTTTTTATAGTTCCCAATCAGTGTACTAAATTTGATCAAAATCGGTTGACTATATCATATAGTCCCCATAGGACCGATCGGTCAAAAAAATTGTTTGGTGCAAAATTCGACTGATTTCTTTTTTTTTATGAAAATATCGTAACCAAATTTGCCGAATAAAATATCTTTTGGAGGTTTTAAGAAATGTGTCGGACTTAATTGCAATGTGGTGGTACAGGGTATCCCAAAGTCGTCTGCGCCCGACTTTAACGTACGCCATCTTTTTTTATATGAAGTTTTGACATTTCGTGCGGAATTTTTGCATGCTGCGTATGTGCCTTAACATAAAAAGTCTTGGCTGCTGTAACTGAACTTAAAAACTAATAAAAAATTCAAGAATTTCTTTTGATGCATTTTGCTTTGCATAACTTTGACAGCTTCGGAAACCTAACTATTGGAATAAAGATCATTGCTAACTGATGACACTATATATTCAGCAATCAAATCAGAATAGAATAAAATATGAAAAATACGCAGCTCGAAATTTTTCGCACGGAATGACAAAACTTCATATAACAAAAAAGTCCCAAATGGGATTTTTTTTTTTTTATAAAGTTTTGTCATTCCGTGCGAAATTTTTCGAACTGCGTATATGCCTTAAAAATAAAAACAGAAATATTTAGAAAAATTTGCAATCAAAATTCGATTATATGACCCTCAGATGACATATGTAGGTAATTTAAGATTTATTTAGATTTAAGGCCCATACGCAGCATGCAAAATTTCCGCACGAAATTTCAAAACTTTATTTAAAAAAAAAAAAATTCCCATATTTCGAAATATATTTCTTAACCATTTTGGTTAATTTAAAACCGTGACCAAAAAGCGTTGTCAAACCCTGAGCTAGACCTACCCGAAACTTTGTCGGGTATAGAGTATTTCTTTAGGCGGTGTGCCTTGTATGGAAGCTTTTCATTTCTTTTTGTTTGCTGTTGTTTGTTGTTGCTGGAGCTACTTGTTATTGCAGCTAGCAACAAGCAGCAGCTAGCCTTTGATGCCACAGGACTTTGAGTCCCATGATTGGCTCCCTCTGTGTGTCTCGCAGTGTTTCTATATCTCTTTGTCGGTCTCTGACTTTGTCTTTCGGTCTGACTGTTTGTCTGTCTGTACCCCTACCTCACTGTCTAGTCGGATGACATTCTCTTGGTTTTTGTTTAGCATGCACAGTGCATACAAATTGCATTACAATCAGACCTGGCAAATATGCAAATATATTTAAGAAAGACAACAACAACAGTCAGAACAACGTTTTCTAATAAAATCGGGTCAACGAAACGAAGCTAACGCAGGAATTCTTCTGCACTAGAATTGCCAATATCCAACTTCGGAAGTTCAATTGTTACAACAACGTGGTCTTAAAATACTTGGTCCAAAAACAAAGCTTGGCAAATATTTTTTTTTATAAATATTTTGCTAAAGGCCCATACGCAGCATGCAAAAATTCCACATGAAATGTCAAAACTTCATATAAAAAAAAAATTTCCCTATTTTGGGATTTTGCTGCGTATGGGCCTTTAGCAAAATATTTATAAAAAAAATATTTGCCAAGCTTTGTTTTTGGACTAATTTTTTCAAAATTTCCCTTTTTTGGGATTTTGCTGCGTATGGGCCTTTAGGAAAATATTTATAAAAAAATATTTGCCAAGCTTTGTTTTTGGACTAAGTATTTCAAAATTCAAAATTTCCCTTTTTTGGGGTTTTTTTATATGAAGTTTTGACATTTCGTGTGGCATTTTTGCATGCTGCGTATGGGCCTTTAGCAAAATATTTATAAAAAAAATATTTGCCAAGCTTTGTTTTTGGACAAAGTATTTCAAAATTTCCCTTTTTTGGGATTCTGTTTTTATATGAAGTTTTGACATTTCATGTGAAATTTTAGCATGCTGCGTATGGGCCTTTAGCAAAATATTTATAAAAAAAATATTTGCCAAGCTTTGTTTTTGGACTAAGTATCAAAATTTCCCTTTTTTGGGTTTTTTTTTTTATATGAAGTTTTGACATTTCGTGTGGAATTTTTGCATGCTGCGTATGGGCCTTAAATCAAAAAAGTAAAAAGAAACACGCGCGCAAAACATGTGCAATATAACATGTAAGGGGAAAAAAAAAGAAAATATAATGTAATACAAAAAAAAATATACATATATGTATATACAAAAATAATATAAATTAATGCATTGCAGCAACTACAAAGAAACAGCAGGAATACAAAAATTCCATATGTAATTTTGAACATTGCATTCTCAAGTGACTCCAGTAGCAAAGGGCAAAAGACGCAGCCGGAACCCATGGTAACACAATTTTTCAACGCCCGCAGCGTGACCAAATCACATACATAGAAAGAAATTATATTTTATACTAACACATATGTACATAGTGAGTAGCTCAGTGCTTACATTATTTATCAAAGCTGCATTCTTCCTTTGTATAAACTTAATAAAAGCTAATTAATAAAACCAGAAAAAAAAGAACCAGTACAAAAAGTGAACCAGTGTTCTGCATTTTTAGAGAGAAATAAGTAATGCACTTGCGTATTGCGTAGTCTTGAAATTGTTGAATTATGAGTAAATACGGACTTTATTTTATGTATATATAATTATTTTTTTTTTTAAATTCCCTGATATGTATTATAATACAAGATATCGCTCCTAGTCGGAGCATAGGGCAGAAATCACCCTGCAGACCTGAGCAAGCTTTGAAGCTTTAGAGAGAGAGCGTACGTTCCAAGTTCCAATTCGAGTCCTATGTTTGAAGCTGAAAGTCGTCATCGTGGAAGGGTCGTTAAATCCGAGGCCTGTTTCTGTTTCTTGAGTGGAGTCATTTTTACGGTCGGGTCACTAGCCCAACGCAACCTACTGAATATTAGCAGGGAGTAACTGGCAATAGTGTGTCCAGTCACACAGAGTTGCCTTCTCACATTGGTTCACTTAATGGTGGTAACCAAAAAGCTATCCAGGGGATACCGTGCAAAAGCTGGAGGTTGTGAGCTGCTTGAGCTATTCAACAGAGGAATCGCCTCTGGCCATATCCAAGTGTATGGCCATCAGAAAGCTTTCCGCATACGCACCTCTGTGAATAGCCCCATCCCCCATTTATATATAATACTTATAGGTATTATGTTATGAGAGTTAGATAATAAAAAAGTAAAACTAATGATTGATTACACAGAAAAAACAAAATATCTGGGCCGGGACTCAAGTTCTGGGTAATAGTACACAGTAGTGCTGGAGAAAACATCGTTGTTATATCGATGCATCGATGTATCGAAGTTTAAAATATCTATATATCAATGTTGGCCAATAGAAATGTTTCTCTAGCACTACTAAACAACCATTTGATGAGTGCAGAAGTGCTGAAGCAATATCAAAATCGGAGTAAAATTATGGAATAAATGGGAATTTTCGTAAAAAGTACAAAAACTAAATTTTTCTGGAAACCTTAAGTTTTAGATGGATAATTCGTTTGTTTATAAAGATATCGTAACCAAATTTTTAAAGTTCTTAAGTTCTGTACCAAATTTGATCATAATCGGTTGACTATATCATATGTATAGCTGCCATAGGAACAATCGGTCAAAAAAACGATTTTTGAACAAAATTCGTTGTGTTTCGTTTGTTTATGAAGTTATCGGTACCAAATTTGGCATTAAGAAGTTTTTTAGAGTACCCAAGCACTTTACCAAATTTGGTCAAAATCGGTTGACTAAATTTATAATCATATAACTCCCATAGGAACAATCGGTCAAAAAAACGTTTTTTGTACAAAATTCGTTAAGTTTCGTTTGTTTTTGAAGATATCGTAAGCAAATTTGGAAGTCGAAAGTTTTTACCAATCAGTGTACCAAATTTGATCAAGATCGGTTGACTATATCTTATAGTCCCCATAGGACGGTCGGTCAAAAAAAAATTTTTGTTGCATAATTCGACTGAGTTCTGTTTGTTTATGAAAATATCGTAGCCAAATTTGCCGAATAAAATTTCTTTCGAGGTCTTAAGCAATATATCAGACTTAATTGCAATGTGTTGGTACATGGTATCCTAAAGTCGTCTGCGCCCGAGTTTAACGTACGCCATCATTTTATATTGAAATAATTGATAATGTTATTGTTGAGCGCCCATTGGAGACTATTTGAATATTTTTTAATGCATACATGTTTAACTAGTGTTTATTATAGCCTTAAGTTATTTTCATTTAAAAAAAAAAAAATTAAAAAAAGGCATTCTTAAATTTCAATTTGGAGAATTTTTATACCCTGTACCAAAAAGCAAGCATAACCTCGTGCGGAAATTTCGCCATATATGATTTTTTAGTAACCCTGATACATAAAAACTAGGCGCTTCTTTTATTTTTTTTTTTGACGTAAATGGGTTTATGGTTGGGACCCGATGAGATAGAAGAGCATATAAAACCCACAACATAAAAATAAAATTTTCTTGTGCTAAGAAATTCAAATTCGTAAAGATAACGAGCATTGTATCAATCCCGATGAGATAGAAGAGCATATAAAAACTACAACATAAAAATAAAATTTTCTAGTGCTAAGAAATTCGAATTCAAAAAGAAAAAAACTACTGTATCAAATATATTTAGCAGCAGATCTTTATGTCATATTGTGGTTGAAGCAGTTGTGAATTGTGAGCGAATAAAAAAAAAATATTTTCATTCTTCTTCCGAGGCTCTCAATCGATTTAAAAAATGAGAGCTCCCTTGTATGGGTACGAATATTTGTGGTCTGCAGCAGTGGATGGATTCTGAGATATTTTAAAAGTTCGGTCTGGTAAGGCAAATATAAAACAAGACTGATTTTAAGTGAAGCACTAGACCGGAAGACGCGCCTAGTGGCAAAAAATATCATGCTCGTAGCTCTTTTTAAGTCCCAGAAGCAAGCATCACTCAGTGCTGAAATTTCTTGAAAGCTAACTTTTTATACCCTGTACCTATAGGTACAAAGGGTATACTATAATAGATATGTGCAATTTATGTAACGGACAGAAGTAGGCGTGCCAGACCGCAAGTTCTTAATACCAAAATGATTATCATAGCCTCGGGTAGCGATTGTGCCATGTCCGTCCGTCCGTTCTTTGACGTAACTTTCGATTTTCATAAAAATCGGTAAAAATTTAAGCAATATATAGCAATAAATATCGTAGTACACCAATAAAAATGCATTTTCCAATTGGAAAGTTCTTTGAAGGAATATGCAGGAATAAAATTTTTTCGAGAAAAAAAGTACAGGGTATTACACTGTCGGACACTGCCTCGACGGTATCACATTTTTTCATAAGCAAACAAAAAAAAAAAAACAGTCGAATTTTGCACCAAACATAGAACCGATCGGCCAAAATAACGCGTTTGATGCAAAATTCGTTGTGTTTCCTTTGTTTATGAAGATATCGTAACCAAATTTTGTGCTTGGCAGTTTTTTAGAGTTTCCCACCACTAAATCAAATTTGATCAAAATCGGTTGACTAGATCCATAGGACAGATAGGTTAAAAACGTTTTTTCAACGAAATTCGTTGTGTTTCGCGTGTTTTTGAAGATATCGTGACCAAATTTGGTGTTCCGATGTTTTTTATAGCTTCCAAGCACTGTATCAAATTTGATCAAAATCGGTTGTTAATATCATATACCGCTCATAGGAACGATCGTTCAAAACATATTTTTTTGTGCCAAACTCGTTTTGCTTCGTTTGTTTCTAAAAAAATCGTTACCAAATTTGGTAAATATATAAATATCCTTAGAAGTTTTTGAGCCAAACACGTTTTTTTGAACGATCGATGCTATGGGTGCTATATGATATAGTCGTCCTATTTTGATAAAATTTGGTGTAGACCTTGAGAAATCTAAAAAACTTTCGAATGTCAAATTTGGTAATAATAGCTTTATAAATAAATGAATTATTCATCGAAAACGTTTGGTTTTTCAAACAAATTTACACTTTTCATTTTTTACAAAAATACTTCATATTTCCACATTTTTTTTGCGATTTTGATAAACAGTCACTCATTTTTTGCGTAATCGATAAAACGATTACGAGCCATGAAAAAAACTGTATAAACAAATTTTTTTAAATTTTTATATTTACGTTCGAAATAGAATTTTTTCAAAAATTTGCTAAAAATTACGAAAAATTTCATATGAATGCATAAATAGCGTCCAAACCGTAAATTTGACAAAAATACGTTCCAAATATTATCTAAAGTTTAGTATAAAAATTGTCAAAATCGGTTTTGTCGAACCAGATTCCACTCACTAGGAGTGGAAGTGCGACTTCAACCTACTCGTGGTGGCCCCTGGTAACAGCCCGCAGTTAGGTCATGTCTCTACTGTGGGCTGGCTAGTGTTGTCGTGCCAAGGAGAAGGAAACTCCCTGACAGTGTTTGTCGAATAAATCCCCCAATCCAAGGTGGAACAGCGTATGCCGATGGATGAATGGCTGGAGGGTTATCCAGTCAATAATATGCGTACTTGAGGTGCCCAGGCGAGGCCTCATTTTAATAAATGCCTTACTGCGCTGACAGGGCCAGGTGCAGTGGACTTTTTTTCCCTGTTTACTCGTGGGAACTATATGAACACAAATAACTTAAAAAAACCAGAAGGCAGCAGTAGCGTAAATACTTGCAAAATAAACGAGCAAGAGCTCATAGAGCACAGTGGACAGGAAGAGGCAGTTGTTGCCTCAACCTCCAGAGATGCTGCCAAAATGGCTAAGGACAGCCAAGAGGAAAAACGGTTAAGTGGAGCCGCAAGAAAGAGGTTGAAATTTCTCCTCAAAAAGGGCGTAAGCTTTGACGAAGCAAAAGCCCAGGCGAAAGAGCCCATTATTCCAGGGGTATCTGGCACCCCAAAAAGACAACGCTCGTCAGACAAAACCCCTCCAGAGGCGGCTGAGCGCAAACGCCCGCTGAGGGTTGTCATAAAACTCCACATGCAACCACAAAAGGCCAGAACAGGCCGTCATTCAGAGATGCTGTAAAAGGTATCCGCATTGCAGTGCTGGCAAAGGCTATTCAAATACAGTCCTAGCCACAAAGCAGTTGGACCTTATTCAGGATGATCTGATGACAAAAGTGTTGAACGGGAATGAAGGTGAAACAGCGCCTCAATTCCTGGGTTGCACGTATAAAGCGGGCTTTATGACCTTACTCTGCAGCAATGAGAAAACAGCGTAGTGGGTTAAGCAAGTTGCTCTTACTATAACACTATGGGAGGGTGCATCATTATGGGCCATAGAGGAAGATAAGATGCCTCATCCTAAGGTCCTGTTGGGATACTTCCCTAACGCGGCGTCTACGGAAACAGAGACGACACTTTCGTTTGTCAAAAAACAAAACGTTGATCTCCCTGTTGCTTCGTGGAGAACGCTGCGTCGCACCAACAAAGGCACAAGCGCCATGCTTGTACTAGCTGTCGACCAAAAGTCGGCTGCAAAAATGGAGGAAACAAAGGGCCTCATTTTTTACAAGTTCGGCCAAGTCCACCTCAAGCTTAAGGCGGATGGGGACAAGGATAAAGAAGCCGAAGAAGAAGCAGTGGTGGACACTGACGCTGACATGAGTGTTGAGGAAGGTGCATTGACGCCTGTCATATGATATATGTATGATGTGAATAGGGTGTAAGGTATTGACTTCCTGCTGCACTGCGATTAGCATGTAGGTCTTTTGTGCACCCATCCCCGTTTATTGATTTGGCGAAGGCAGTTATTCCCTTTAGTTTTAAGGTTTTGTAGTCCTGTTCATCCAATGTATAGCTGTTTAAGAATTTAGCTCTGCGCCTGGTTAGCGCTGGGCAGTTGGCTAAAAGGTGCTCCATGGTTTCCTTCTCTTCATTGCAATATCTGCAAGTTGCAGTATCCGATAGACCTAGCTTGGACATGGGTAATGGCCAGTAAGTGCACCGCATAAGATGCGTAGGTCTCTTCTATTGAATTCTAGAGCTGCTGCCCCCTTTTTTGAGTCGAACTGAAGGAATTTTTTGCAGTGACGTAGTCCTTCCAGATTATCCCAGTAGGTTTTTGCCTCTTTTTTGGTGTTTTTTGAAATGATGTTTGTAATATCATTTTTTGTGAAGCCGTACAGAGGGCTAGGTCCTGTAAAGATTGCCTCTGCCCCTTTTCTGGCTTGTGTATCTGCTGCTTCATTACCTTCAAAACCTTTGTGCCCAGGCACCCAAATAAGTTTTACCTTATTATGGGATGCCAGTAGGTTTAGGTTGTTGTGGCATTCAAGGACAGATTTGAACATAAATTTTGTAATTGTTGAGGGCTTTGAGTACCGCTTGGCTATTAGATAGAATATTTATTTTTATTCTTTGCACATTGCGGTCTAGTAGTTTCTGAGTTGCAGAGTTTATCGCAAATAGTTCGGCATCGAATATTGTTGCGTCTTTACATAGCAGCGGGGACCGACTACCCCTGCACCTACTCCTTCTTTCGTTTTGGAGCCATCTGTGTACCGTTTTTGGGCGTCATCCTGCACCCAACATGGGTTATTTACCCATTCTTCCCTTGTGGGTATGAAGATCTCCTAGCTTTTTATTGCGCTAACTACTGGATCTATCTGGTTATTGAAAGTAGCAATTTGCTTTACCCAGTTTAGAATTTCGAGGTGTTCTTTATGATCCCCTTCTCTAAATTTATATATTTTGTGGAGATCTACAGCCTCTTTAGCAGCTTCTGCTCTTATGGCTAGGTGAAGCGGTGTGAAGTTAAGAACAGCCTCCAATCCCGCTGTGGGTGTTGTTCTCATTGCTTCAGTAATGCTAAGGCATATGCAAGCCGTTGAATTTTCGTAAGTTTTCGTTGTGCATTTTGTTGAGTTACCTTCTTCCACCATATGACTGAGCCATATAGTATTGAAGGTTTTATCATTTGTTTGTATATCCAGGATGACATTTTGGTGCTAAGACCCCATGTTTTTCTTAGCAGTTGTCTTGTGGCCCATATTTGTTT
The DNA here is from genome assembly GCA_018150985.1 of Chymomyza costata. Taxonomy (NCBI): domain Eukaryota; kingdom Metazoa; phylum Arthropoda; class Insecta; order Diptera; family Drosophilidae; genus Chymomyza; species Chymomyza costata. The sequence continues at coordinate 30,674,489 of JAECWU010000127.1, read as the reverse complement.
AGTGGCCTTTTGTATTGTATTTTCTAGATGCCGTTTCCATGACAAACTTTTATCAATTGTTAGGCCTAGGTATTTGGCTTCATCCTTAAGTGGTACCTCTGTACCTTTTATAAATAGACTAGCCAGGTTATTTATATGTCTTTTTGTGTATGAAACGATGGTAGTTTTTTTTTTAATGATATAAGAACAGCGAAGTACATTTTTTTTGGTTTCCAAATCCAATTTCGTTATTATTACTTTTTCAGCCATCTAGAAAATGCCTAAAGGGAGAGAGAGAGTGGTTTAAAACGCAACTGAAAGTGTAATCTTTTCACATGTTCTCAAAATGCACACATGTATGGGGAACATGCCATTTAACGTCAGCTGTGGCATCAACAGTCTGCACGTGCCACATATGTGTATGTGTCTGTGCTGACCGGATTGTATTGCATGTCCATGGCCAGATCGCTTCATTGGCTTTCAATTAAGATTCAGCGTTGTTGCGTTTCAATCATCATTTGCAAGCAAAACAAATTTTCATTCATGCCACAGCAGCAGCAGCGGCAGCGAAAGAGCGCAACATGTTGCACATGTCACGGACACAAAGACGCAAATACAATCACACTCTCATGTCCATTTGATAGCAGTTTGGTTTTTTTTTACTCTACATATGAATCCCAGCCATTAGAAAACTTTAACTCTTTTACAAATATAAAAATTGAAGAAAATATGTAATTAAATTCTTCGGAAAAAGCGGATGCAGGATGTTCCACTATTAGGCGGGACGGTGCCGGACTTCTTCAAAATGGCTGCAACAGTGGCAAAGACAGCGACTATTTGTGGCCAACGAGTTGCCAAGGCCAATACAAATGCCAAAGCCAGACTTCTTTTTGTGTGTTTGCGTGGACTTATGAGTGTGCGGGTTGCAAATGCAGCTTAACAAACACAAATGCAATTTGTGTAATTGACTGAAAGTGTTGTCCCTGTATTGTGCCCAGAACTTGTTTCGGAATTGTCCTAAACAATTTGTGGACTTTTCAATGTGGCTGCCCCTTTTAAGTTTCCAACTGTGCCGCTGTGGCTTTGGCCAGAGTTCCCCAGCAAAAACTAAAGTTCCTGCTTTTGAAACTAGTCCAACTTCAACTGCAGTTTTGAAATTTATTTTGTGGTCAAATGCAATTAAAAAGAGCTTTACAAACAGCCAGAAAGACGGACACAAAAATAACTACAAAGTGTCGCATTATTTCGGGTCAAAAATTTAATACATGGCATAAATTTGCATAATGTCTGCTAGCACATACAGAATGACAATGACTCGTAAGATATAAGAAACCAGAAGCGTAGATCTTATTTATGCAATGGGTTACTGACTTTATCAGTGTGGAAAATTTGTCAAATGTTGGAACAAATTTTTGCAAAAGGCCCAAAAAAATATCCCAAAAAAGGAAATTTTTTTTTTATGAAGTTTTGACATTTCGTGCGGAATTTTTGCATGCTGCGTAAAAAAAATATCCCAAAAAAGGCCCACTAGTCCAACTTCAACTGCAGTTTTGAAATTTATTTTGTGGTCAAATGCAATTAAAAAGAGCTTTACAAACAGCCAGAAAGACGGACACAAAAATAACTACAAAGTGTCGCATTATTTCGGGTCAAAAATTTAATACATGGCATAAATTTGCATAATGTCTGCTAGCACATACAGAATGACAATGACTCGTAAGATATAAGAAACCAGAAGCGTAGATCTTATTTATGCAATGGGTTACTGACTTTATCAGTGTGGAAAATTTGTCAAATGTTGGAACAAATTTTTGCAAAAGGCCCAAAAAAATATCCCAAAAAAGGAAATTTTTTTTTATATGAAGTTTTGACGTTTCGTGCGGAATTTTTGCATGCTGCGTATGGGCCTAAAAGCTAAAAAAGTAAACTAGGTAAAATACTGTGATTTGTTTCGAGATTTACGATGGAGAGCTACAAAAGTTGATAACGCCATGTCAAATAATTTTCATGTCCTCAATTTTGTGAAATTACAGCTGCTTAAATAAAAGGAAACAAAAACATTTATTTTTTTAATAAGTGAGCCCAATTAGATCAAAAAAACCAAACCTCAAAATTATTGCTTATTTCTTTTGGAGTTTTCAATCGAAGGTTTCACGTGAAAATTAAACTATACTGCAAAATCCCTCTTGTACTTAAAGGCCCATACGCAGCATGCAAAAATTCCGCACGAAATGTCAAAACTATATATATTTAAAAAAAGTATCCCAAAAAAGGGAATTTTTTTTATATGAAGTTTTGACATTTCGTGCGAAATTTTTGCATGCTGCGTACGAAATGTCAAAACTTCATATAAAAAAAAATATCCCAAAAAAGGGAATTTTTTTTTATATGAAAAAATATCCCAAAAATGGGATTTTTTTTTTTTCATATGAAGTTTTGACACCGTGCGAAATTTTTGCATGCTGCGTATGTGCCTTTAAGTACAAGAGGGATTTTGCAGTATAGTATAATTTTCACGTCGAGGAGGAAATTGATACCGTCAATCCCCTTAACAGCGACACCCATGTATGCTGCAAATCCTTAAAAATGTGAATTTGATTTGCCCAATTAGCTTAACTTGACAACGATTCTACCAAAAATACTTATGCAGATATTTAAATATGCAAATTCTTGAGTAAACTGAAATTTAATATGAAGAAGGATTTCAGGATATTTCTGAGCAATTAATAAATGAAATAAGTAACATTACAATGACGTCAAGAAAACTGACAGGAACAAGAAGAAGAACGTATTATAACCATGACAATAAGAGAACAGAGACGACGCAGCAAAAAAAAAAATAAGTAAAGTGGAAAGTAAAATGGAAAAGGGAAAAGAGAAAAGAAAGTGAGAAGGCATGCTCATGTAAATATTTGACAAAAGCACAAAAGTAATAAAAATAACAACAAAGAAGGAAAGCAATGTAACGAATTCGAATGACAAGTGGGCGTGGTTGGGATAGGAGCAGGGGCAGGGACATGGCAACCCATAGCCCGGTCATTTAACTGAAAACTTTGAATATAAAATATTTATGCTTATACTTATGTACAATAAGAGTATACAAATTGTAAATGCAAATAAGCTAAGCTCAAATATACACAAAATATGACATAAATAAAAATCCAAAAAGTTGCCTTACCTAAAAAATATACCTACTATATGTGCATAGCAGAGACCTGCAACCGGTATGAACAAGTCAGCTTAATCATGTTTGTTGAAAATGCGTTCCCAGTCGTATGCGGTTCCGACAGGATTCAGTTTTTTCAAGTACCGGACGAATCAAAATTTTTCCGAACGCGTTCAGGATGCGCTCATACCGCAATTTTCAGTTTGCGATCATGCGGTCATTTGCGGTATATTGTGACTGACTTGATTTTAACGCATTGTTTCTACACACTCAAATGAGCTGAACTGAGTAATAATTTTGCGTTAAAATCAAGTCAGTCAATGCGGTATGACCGCATTTAATATAAGACAATAAGACATTTAATATAAGAAAAAGTTCATTAAAGTACAACATTTTTATTATTAAGAATTTAAGTTTTTATAGTAAGAATTGAGAAATAATAGGCAGTCCACAGATTTTGGGCTCAATCTATTTCTTTTTTAGCAAATTATATTGCCCGCTGCGCTACTTGCTGGTATAGCATGAATTTGCAATGCCAGTTTTGTCAAATTGGGGTATATTTGTTGATGAGTATGCCAGCATTCTATTACATTAAAGCCTTCTACCATGTCTACCAATTCCTTGCTGTAGCGTTCTACTTCCTCCTCAAGAGTTTCAATGGTTTTAAAGCTATTATGGCTTTAAAGTCGTCTTCGTTGAAAGTATCTGATATTGAATATACTGTTGAGTTTGTAAAAGAACTCTGTGTTGATGATGACAATTGTTTGGTAGGAGTTGGATATTCATTTTCTGTTGTCGATGATGGCGCCATGCGAGAAGCACAAAAGTTCTTTATAATATCTAAGTTTAATTGCAGATTAATAGCGATACCATACCGCAAAACATCGAGTTATCAACTGCTCAAATTGCGATACCATACCGCAAAAAACTGAGTTTTCAACTACGTGAATTGCGATACCTTACCGCAAAAAATCGGGTTGCCAACCATTCAATTGCGATACCTTACCGCAAAAAATCGGGCTGCCAACCGGTCAATTGCGATACCATACCGCATGTCAGCTGACCGCAAAATCAAACCAATCACAATCGTTACTGATCGCATTTTACCGCATGATCGCAAGTGATTTGACCGCATTGTAACTGATACCGCTTTAGAACGCGAACTTCAAGTCAATGATCCGATGTGAATAAAAAAAAGGTACCGGTTGCAGTTCTCTGGTGGATAGTACTACTGTGACCAAAAAATAAGGTGGCATTGCATTTATTTTGAAAAATCTGCATTTATTCGTTCAAATCAATTTCATCGCCTTCATTTTTGAGCGACTTTGGCGCGGTTTTTTTGGTCTTGCATCGTCTTTGGCACGATATTCGCTAGCTTGATCGGTTGCTTCGGGGTCATAAGCGTAGATCTATGTCTCGTCTCCAGTTATTATGCATTTCGTCTTGTCAATTTAGTCAGAAAGCATTGTCTTCCAAACTTTAAAGCGATGGCTTTTTTCCAAAAAATTCATTTTAGACATTGCACAATGGTGCCGCGGTAAGCGGCAGAAAATCTAAAATTTTATGAAATTTTTAATGATTTTTGGAAAATGAATCCCACCAAAAACATTTTCATGTAAAATGTTGCCAAGACGTGACAATATGACTCGCACTGTCAAAAAGTTATCAGATCGCATGTAGAGCCAAGCTTGGAACTCTACACGCCCTAGCTCTACAAGGCCTAACTTCACAAACTCTATACCTTAGTCAAAATATGTGGCCTGGCCGTTCGTTACTACAAGAACTATTGTATAACAGAAAAGTAATGAGCAGTGAATTAATTTTTCAACTTACGCCTATGTGATGTCTAAAATGGATTCCTCGACCCCGAAAACCCCCAAATACACATTTCGCTAGAGAAAAAATAGCGTTTTTTGGCCTTTTCAATGCAATGTCGAACTCGATTTTTGAATACATATTTCGAAAAAAAAACCTATTTGAAAAAGTGGGCGACTCGAAATTCATTTTAGACCCATAGTTACTTGGGCAAAGTTGCTTAGAATGACCCAAAGAATCAAAATCGCTGTGAGCCCCAGAACGTTTTTTCGGCCCCATACAAATTGACCCGCCCTAATGTACATATTTTTAAAGTAAAGGGGTCTACGCAGTTCGAAAAATTTCGCGCGGAGTGACAAAACTTCATATAAAAAAAAATCGCATTTGGGATATCCCATTCGGGACTTTTTTTTTTATTTGAAGTTTTGTCATTCTGCGCGAAATTTTTCGAACTGCGTATAGGCCTTAAATAAGAAAAATATAACATAAGCTTGATTGTAAATTGGTTAATTATTAAAATCCTGGGGCTGCGCATATGGATCCCCAACTAAAGTAAAAAGATTATGATTTACGGATATTGAATTAATATGTCTGCCTCTATTGATATCAAGGCCACTATCCAACTGGCGTATGGTTTGAAAAAATTTCAAGTTGTTGCAGAAAGTGCGATGGAAAGTTCAAACTGTAATCATTACCACAAATGCTCTGCAGAAAGGCGTGAAGCTGGGCAGGAGACTGAATAGCCTTGCCTGCAGGTTCGACAAAGTGAACGAAAGCCTACAAATATTTACTGCCGAAAAGCAGCAAGGACATAAATTTGTGCAGCAGGAATTCTCAAATTAAGTTAAGAAAAGAGTTTTCAAAATTAAGTAACAAACAGCTGTTGGGCTTTAAATATAAGTCGCATTATATACATATTATTTATATAGACTTATGTATGTCTAGTTATTGTTTTCTAGTACTTGACTACGCATTAGATTTAAATCTCCAATTCAATGCAGTGCCATTTTGAAGATGCCTTAAGAGCTATAAACAATCGCTGAAGAGTGCTTGGCTGCATTTGCTTTTAAAAATATTTAATTTATTTGCTTTCCTTTGGAAAATTGTTGTTGAGAGCAAAGCATTTACACATCAATGGCTTTGTATCTTAAGAGCATTAAGTAGAGTTTTCTTCAGATGCAACTTAACAGGTGCAAAAAGTTGGCAAAGACTGAGTTTACTTGCAACAGTTGTGTAGCTCTTTTTTTTTTTACTAATAAACATAAAGCTTGCTTTGGGATGCCTCCTTTAGTTTTTGTTTTATCAAGTTAATATTTTAATTAATTCGCGAGGCCAAGTACTGAGACTTGGTCCAAAGAGTTACCAACAAAAAAAAACAGATAAATCTAAGCTGCCTTGTATGCCTAGGTGCATCACAATGAGGCAGCTTCAGGAACACTCGGAAAACAGCTTCATTAAAAAGGCACAGCAATAAAAAAGTCGATGAGAAGATAAAAATGCGAAACTGTCGAGGTCGGTGTAGAAAGTGGAATACCCTGCATATATTTTTCTATTTTCAGCAGTTTTCAATTTAATTTAGTAGCTTTCAATTAATTCTAACAGATATCTAAATAGTTCAACAAGTTTCTTCTTAGGGCCTATACGCAGTTCGAAATATTTCGCGCGGAATGACAAAACTTCATATAAAAAAAAATACGTAATGGGATATCCCAAATATTTCGAAATGCGTAGACCTCTTTAAGAGACATCTTTGGGTACAATTTTATGTATCTAGGTGTGGTTGTCTTTAAACTATAGGTGTTCAGACAAACGAACGAACTGACTGACCTACAGAGCCCAATCGATAAACGAGATGTTGCTAAGAGAAAGAAATTATGGTCTGCCATGAGTCTCTTTCTACCTACTAAATACATTACAGAATTCTACAGCGTGTTTTTTTTAGAGGTTCACAACTTTGAGTTGGCAACACTGCTTTATCTGACAACCCATTTAGTTTCGTTTGACATTTCGCTATGGATAGACTTACACCAGAGCAGCGCTTGCAAGTTGTTGAAATTTTTTCACAAAACTTAACCAAAATTCAAAATTTGGTTCTACGATGAAGCCCATTTTGGTTTGGAATTATGGCATTTGGAGTGGGGATAATCCACAAGCTTTTTTCGAAGCACCATTACATCCATATACCAAACGTCGATAAACCAGAGACAATTGAACAACTGGAAATCAATAATCGAAGAGTTATGGGCCGCAAATGCTGCGAAAAGTTTGTGAAAATTGGTGTTCCAGATAGGTCCTTGTAGGCGCCAGCCACTTGGACGAAAGCATATTTAAACATTAATGTCACAATATTTTCTAACCAATAAAGCTCGTTTCATTGATATTAAAAATATTTGTATTTCTTTGTTTTATTATGATTTAAACTTGTGTAACTCTCAAAAAAAAAACACCCTATATAGGGTATAAAAATGCAAGAAATGGGCTTAAAAGAAGCGCATAAAGTGCCAAAGCAAAATCAGCAGAAAGTACTTGCAACTATGTGGCACAACGCAAAACTTTTCTTATACAAAATTATGGAAAACTTTTATTTCCAGGCATAACACTAACACACACACACACACATGGTATATATTACTTTACTTTACTTTTCGCACTGTTAAATAAAACTTGATATAGTCGTGGCCTTTTGCATATTTATTTATTTAGTTTTCGGCAAGTTTTTGCTTCCCCCCCCCTTTATATATATATATATATATATATATATAAAAATTTAAATATTTTTTATGGCATTTCTCTCTGTAAAAGTTTTTCACAAAAAATTGCGTAAAAACTACGTAAAGTTGGCGTGTCCAAAGCCGGAAAATTTCAACTAGACAATTGTTCAAGACGCACACTTTACATTTTTTTTCCAACAAAGTATTTATTGAGTTTTTGAAAAGTCAACAAAATGTTTTGGCATATTGTTATTGTTATTGTAGTAGTTATGCTTATTACCAAGTATCAAAATGAATTGAAAAAACGGGCAACAACGAGTAGAGCTGTACCAGCGGAAGACTGGAATTGCGTTACAAGCTCATGAGACTAATTCTTTTAAAAAAAGAGCAGCTTATTCAGATATTACGTGGGCACAATGCCACAAAGCCAAACTGTAGCCATAACAGTCACAATGGAGCGGCTACCAACCTGCAGCTTTATGGTCCATCCGTTGGCCATGTCCAATACTTCGAAACCCCAGACAGCAACAAGAATCGCAATTTAATAGCAATATTAATTAAAATTCAATCAGAATTGCTTATCGTTTATAATATATAACAAATATAAAGAAATTAAATAAAATGGGCTAAGTATAGCTTTCTGGGAGTAGGTCTTAGAAGTTTTGCCGCTTTGTTTTTTGGCGCCTTGCTTCAATGAGCAGCGCATCAATCATGTTCAAGATACATACTACAATATATATAAAATGAGCGAGGGCTGATCAATTAGCTCGTAAGTAAGTAGTAATCGTGGCTGCAAAAAGTTTTGAATGTCTTGGCAACCAAGTCATTAGTACAAAGCAATTCCGTTCCTTCTTTGTGAAAATAACTGCAAGTTTAAAATGAAGAATTTAAATTTAAAATATAATTTAATATAAAGGGGTCGGAATGACAAAACTTCATATAAAAAAAAAGTCCCAAATGGGATTTTTTTCTTTATTATTATTCTTTCTTTTCTTCATATAAAAAAAAAGTCCCAAATGGGATTTTTTTCTTTATATGAAGTTTTGTCATTCCGCGCGAAATTTTTCGAACTGCGTATAGGCCTTAAAACAAAAATATGATGCTTGTAAACAGCTGATTGTTGTTGCTCATATTGTTAGTCGTGCATTTTTAACTTTTTGCCTCGTTTTTATGGTTGCCCACGTCATTACTCGGGCATTCTTGCCCTTAGGCAAATATAATATAATTAAGCATGAAAATAAATAAAGTAAAATAAATTTTATATTTGCATAATACCGACGAGAATCGACGAGGCACTAATTGCTATTTTTTTTTTTTTTTTTTTTTTTGCATCTTATTACTTCTCTAGGGAGCTTAGGGCTTCTACAAGAACTTTCCACCGGACTCTGTTAGGCGCAGTTTGCTTTGCTGTGTCCCAGCTGATGTTGTGAAGGGACAATTCGTTAAGTATTGTACGTCGCCAGGTTGCCTTTGGTCTTCCCACTCGTCTGCTTCCTTGAGGGTTCCATTCCAGGGACATCCTGACAATGCTGCTTCGATGTTTCCTGAGAGCATGGCCAATCCAACGCCACTTGCGTGTTCTTATCTCGGTGCCGATAGGAACTTCACTTGTACAGTGCCATAGTTCTGCATTTGATATACGATTGGGCCAGAAAATCCCGCATATAATCCTTAGGCACTTGTTGACAAATGACTGCAGTTTCGACATCATTCTTGGCGGGGTCAGCCAGCTTTGTTCTTCTGCTTATTTGCTGGTTTCTCCATATGCGGAACAAGCGTCCAAATGCTGATCGCGCTTTGTTGAGACGATTCTCTATATCCTCATCCACCCCACCACTGGTGGATATTGTGTCACCAAGGTATGAGAAGCTATCGACAAAGTCGATAGTGTTCCCGCAGATGGTTATGCTACCGTGGCTGGTGTGATTGAGGCGCATCGCTTTGGGTTTGGATGCGTTTATTGAGAGCCCAACTTTGCTGGCAAGGATCTCGAGGTCATTCGCTTTGGCTTGGATATCACTAAGTTTATGAGAGATGAGGCATATGTCATCCGCGTAGTCCAGGTCTTCCAAGTGACGAGTGAGACTCCACGTAATCCCACGCCTAGACCTGCATACATCTCTCATAACCTCGTCAACTACTATATTGAATAGTAGTGGTGATAGGGGGCATCCTTGCCTAACACCAGTGTTTGTTTGGAAAGGTGCACTAATTTTCCCATAGTGAAGTACTGCCAAGTCAGCATCATCATACATCGCTTTTATTATTGATACGATGTTGACTGGCACTCCTTTCCTCGCCAATGCCCGCCATATCGCCGCTCTGCCTACTGAATCGAAGGCCTTCTTGAAGTCAATGAACAGGAGGTACAGCGGTGAGCGCCACTCCACAGCTTGTTCGGTTATTATGCGTAGTGTGTTAGCGGTCATTCAGTAGGGCTGCTAGTATCTTGTAACTAGTGTTTAGCAACGTTATTCCTCGCCAGTTGTTGCAGTCGCTAAGGTCTCCTAATTGCTAATTGCTATAATACTATTATAAAAAATTCAGAAATATCTTTATAAGTTGCTTCGACGTTTATATTGAATATATTATAATAATTAAATTTGTAATAACTGAAAAACTACTAACTAATTTTTAAAGTAATAATAATTATAATTGTTTTAAAAAAAATATACGTTTCGGGATTGAATAATCGGCCAAATCACCTAGAAAGCGCTATGCATATATGTTTGAGCGTATTTCAGCGCTAGAAAACTTTAGGAGCCCATCTCGCAATCAAGGCTGCCCAATCGCTGGTACAAAGTTAACCCATTGTTATTTATTGAACAAATCGTGCCAAATCGTTAAACATCTAAATCGTGCTATAAACCCAACTATATGTATAGTATTATATACAGTACATATATACTATGTATTTGTATTTCATGAGCCTTTTTCCGTTTATTTAATTACAGTTTCACTCGGCGCGCACTTGGACTTATAAATGGAAAACATAAATTGCCCATGGCTAAAATATGGCGATGGGTTAATGGAAATGGAACACACACTTACATACACACACAAATACAGCCCCACACAGATACGCATGCCTACTTCCAAAGCCTATATGAGATTGAAATTAACGACGACTAGTTAATGACCTGTGTCAGACTTGAGTCTGGTACGTTGAGAAGGAAGAAGATCTTCGACCAGTGTCAAATGCAGCTTGGCATTCAATAAAAACTGCCAAACAGACAGCAAATTGACCCAATACTCAGATACTTACGGACCATACACACATACAGTGGCGGATTCAAGGGGGGGTTTTCGGGTATGGAAAAAAAAAGTTGGAAAAATAGATTGAAACTCTTTTGCGAGCTCTAAAATGTATACACTTTGAAGTGAAGAACCCCCCCAAGAGCAAATCCTAGATCCGCACATATGTATAGTACATACATATATACTAAATATATAAGGCAAATCGAATAATTTTAATAAGATGTACGCGCTATGCGTGAAAATACCTAACGCATAGACATGTGTCAGATTGGTTGGTGGGGAGGTACCTTCCACTGCCCAATGGCAAGTCTATTAGCACATTGAGCGATTGACGCTGGCGACGTGTAAACGATAATCAAGTAATTTCTATTATGGCTTTAAGAGCTCCATGCCCCTGCAGTCTTTAGAAGATACCACCAACAAAGTTAGCTAGTAAACGACAATGGAGTCGAGGTCTCAGTGCCATAAAAGTAACGCTAAATCGCGGCTAGTTGGCAGCTTTTGGATTGAGCTGAAATTGTCTACGCTGAATATTGCGTATACGACGTAGGGACGCAACAAATGGCAAAGCAATGTTGGGGATAGCGCAAAATGTGACGACAATCAAAACAGCAATAGCAAGCAAAGCAAATCGAAAGCTTGCAATAAAGTAGCAAAGTCAAAACAAAATGGAGACAGCGGAAAAAGAAGCAGAAAGAAGAAATTGGCGACATAGCAAAGTAGCTTTTGTTGTTACATTTCGACAACAATTTATTGGGCCAACTATTTCCTAGTCGTTTTCGCGCTTTAACAACTTTTGTTATACTGCACTCATATATAGAGTACTACGAAGTGGATATCATTATGCAGCAATGAACGTATAATTTAAGTTTTGAGTGAGACAAGTAGAAGGGTGTGTGGTAGACCATGCCAAGTTAATTAGACATCAACCCGTTTACGAGAGTTTTGGAAACAAATAGTATGAAAATATTAATAAATTTTGCCAAAAAAAAAAAAAAAGTATTTCGTTCAAAAACTGCTTGTTTGACTGCATAGAAGCAGCCCTTCAGTTCGGTTCAGGCCTGAATTAGTCATGAAATCATGCCTCAATTTTCAGTACCAGCCATGAATCTACGCATTCGTTTGTCACTGAATTTAACACATGCATGTCCAAGGCGTTCAGGCCTGAACCTTAGCCGTAACAATCAGCTATGAATTCAGTGCTGATTGACTTTGAAATGTCATGCCTGACATCACAGGTGAAATTTTGAATGCATGAACTCAGTGCTGATTCGTTTTTAAAAGTCAGGATGGATCATAGATGAGTAATTAATGGAACAAATATTCTTCATACATTTTTAACAAAATTTTACTATCAATTTCAATGTAATATTTGATATTACAGTGGCTTGGGTGCAATTCTAAAAATGAGATTTTTGTGGAACTTCATTTCATTACGCAGCTGTAATTCCGCTCAAAAACTTTTTATTATATATTACAACACCAGTATTGTTTGACCTACCAAGTCAAGAGGCATAAAATTGCTTAAATCCTTGCAAGGCAACCTTCTTTTGCACGTCGTCACTGTTGGCGCCCATGAAAAAGGCATCAATTAATTTTTTTGTCTTGTTTACAAATTCGTCAAAAATTTTCAAAGTTATATTTTTCCATTACGCCCAAACTTACGCAGTTGTCTTTTGCTCCACATTGGCAATACCTTTAAAATTATTTTATAAAGAAAAATAATACTTTAAATAATAATATTTAACAAATACTTGCCTAGAAATTAAAATTTTCCCAGCAAATTTTCTTTGTGTAATCAAGAAAACGTCAGAAATACTTACGCATACAAACGCAAACACCAATACTAATGTAAAGTCAAGTAACAAAATAAAATTGACCTTTCTTATTTCTCTTTGCTTATTCTTTTTTGCCTTAATTGTCTGTCAAAAGAAAGAGATAGAAAGCGAAATTTTATATTTGTCTTTGTTTCTCTAACAAAACTATGAGCATTCGCTTCCTTTTCATGCCTGAATTCAGGACTGAATTTTTCATGCTTGAACGACCGAACTGCAGGGAGTTTAGAGCTGCAAAAACTGAAAGACGGCATATTTACTTAATTTAATATGCAGGAATACAATTTTATCTTCGAGTGCAGGGTATCCCATTGTCGGATACTAATGCGACTGCAGCTCATTTTTCAAGTTGTGCTTGTTGTTGCTGCTATGCAGTTCCTTGCGATAATAACAAATGATGTGAGGTTGAGTTTGAGTGTTGCAAAGTGCTGCGTTTGTACACACACACGCACACACTCGATGTATACCAACACTGCTTGATAATGACATCAAGTGCAATGGTTAGGAAACTTATGAAAACCGAAAACTACATGCGGTCCTTTAATGCTTGTTATCGAGAAGTTAAACAGCTTAGATGACGCTTAAGAGTTTTAGAAACATGAAATTAGAAAAATATTATTGCTTTTTCTGTATTTTTGTATATTTTTTGCTAATAGTTATTAAAATAAATTCTGAAAATAGCTGTGTGCCAAATACCTAACATGCCATCATTACTGCCTAGCAAGTTTGGCACTAACTTATAACTTAACTTAGCTACTTCAGTCTATGTTCAGGCCTATGTTGCTCTGGCTTTTAATTACTTTGTTTCCTAGAATTAATTTCAAGTTACAATATTAGACAGTTTTAGAAACAATTATCTTTTAAATGCATCATTAATCATCTTTAATATACGTATAGATTATAATTGTGCAATAAACAAAATAAACTATTTTAACTTGAAAAAACTGTTGGGTTTTTTTTATTTCAGCAATTTAGAAAAAAGTTTGAGAACAACAATCCACCAACTCTTAGCTGCCCTTATGTTCCAAAAACTAAAGGAATTTAGGGACACAAACATTTTGCTGTAAAATCGTGACCAATATTAGAATATTTAATTTTGCTACGTTCTGTTTCATTATTGGTATGGTCCAAGTTATAAAAAATGGCATTCATTTAGTACTTGAGCTTACACTGCGTATGCGTTACGTACTTAATATATAAAAAGTAACATCAGCGAAAGATATCCATACATACGTGCGAATGAGCTGCGTCTGTTGACTTTTTGACCTCACTATGATGATGAAGATGTTGATAGCGCCGCTGTAGTGTCGCCATTTTGTATTATAAAAAGCTGCTAATGGCGCAATTGGGTGCCACAAGAAGCAAGACGAAGGCAACAAGTGGCAGAAATGGAGCTGTGCAAGTACTCTGCAGCTTTTAGGAACGCATAAAATTCGGAGACATACCAACACTGTAATCGAAACAATTAGCTGTTGGCCAACACATACAATTTAATAGTATGCGTGACGCCATTTTGCTTTCACTACTTATTTGTGTTTGTTTTTTTTATTCCAAAGCTTGTTGCATGATCTTTATGCCCCAAAAAAAACAGAACTATGGCCATTTACTCAACGTTTATTATAAGTAACGTATGTATTTGTTTATATTTATGTAATAAATTATACATATGTATTATATAAATGCTTGTTACTGCTTATTGAAGTATAGCATCTCGTTTATAATTAATATTTATGCGGCTTGTGGCAACTTGCTGCTGTTATTGCTGTTGGGCAGAAACTTTTGCACAACTTTGCAGGCACAGTCAAAGTTTATTACTTTGGGGAATGCTCTTTGGGACTAGTAGTTGAAGCAGGAGTTTCATAATATAGTTACCTTTTGAATAGAAAAATGTTTTTTTTTCTTTAAGTGACATTAGAAACGTTCTTCCAATTTAAAAATTATTTCGAAAAGTACTTAATAAACAACTGTTTGTACCTGTAAAATTTTATACAATTATAGGTGCTAAGAGCTAGAGTACTAGCAAAAAGGCCCATGACACTACGACTCTGTGAGATTTGTTTACCAAATAGACCGTCAGCACAAAGACAATTGGATGGATTTTGGTTAATGCGAGTTCACAAGCTTTGAACAGCTTTGGTTGCATTTGACTTTTACAGACAATTTTTAAACATAATTTATGCAGACCGATCTGTAGGCAACGATTCGGATGTCTTACTAAGGTTTCAGCTGTAAAGCCATCAGTTGAACATAAATTTGGCATCCCCAAAATCCGTGTGCCAGCCGCCGAAGCGGGAGGATTAACCGCAACGCGGAAGCCCCTTGGGATATACATTTCCGTAGCGTTGTAATACATGTTGCTTTTCAGGCCATTGTGTGAGGTATCCTGCGATGTTTACAGGCGCAAGGCAGCTGCTTAGACGCACTCACTGCCCGGGAAACGACTAAGCTCGTTGCTGGTATATTTTACGTGAAAATATTAGGGAGCCACCGTTGACCATTAAGTATGATTCTTCCGCTGCCATCCCTACTGTTACCTTCCCAACATAAGGGCACAGATTCATTGCGTCGCCCAAGAACTCGAATATGTCAAGATGGCCCACGCAGCTAGCCTTCACCAAGTTTGGCCCGTGAGTTGACACGGTTACCAGGATGTGGCACGAGGAGCCAAAGGTGAAGAGTTAGGTTTCAAACGAGAACCAGGTTCCTTCGGCGACTACGTGCTATACGTGGCCCAACTGCCTCAGCAATAAGGTGATATCTCTGTCTTCCGCCCTACACCACCTAGGTCTTATGCTCCTCAAGGAGTTAAAGGAATTTTCAGTGTGAACTTTCTTCCAATATATTTAAGATATTTGGTGCCCTGCCAGAAGTTCTGGATAGACATGTGCTACCATATTAAAAGCTTTATCTTCAGGTTATCGTATTAACGTTTAGAGCTTACGCGCTTAATACAGCCCTTGAATTTACTTAAGAATATTCTTGGTATTAACCCCCAGCTACAGTGCATAAAATATTAATAGAAAACACCTTACTATCGATTGGAGAGCACGACAGGGTACCTCCACCCTGACCACTGCCCCTGCGCCCTTCTGTGGTATTGGTTGGTCCACAATCAAAACTATGGTAAACAAATGCGCTGCAGGGGAACATAGGAGATACTGGTTCTCCTTACCGGGGTTGCGTCAAGCAAAAGCGCTTATCAAACCCCTGGATATGATCAAGACAAAAGGTCTTGGCAGAGAGGACTTAAAACTCCTGGTAGCTTACCTATCTGGCCACCACACTGTTAGATACCATCTTCATAAAATTGGCCTATCGGACTCTTCAGAGTGCAGACTCTGTCTCGAGGACGATGAAGCCACCAGACATATTCTCTGTGACTGCCCAGCGCTGGTATGGGACAGAGCCTGTCACTTGGGAAAGGAACGGATTAGTCCCTTCCATCTTAGGTCAATACCAACAAAAGACCTATTGCTATTCATGCGGAAAGCGGAAAGTCTTTTGCTTTAATTTATGGGTATGGTACAAAAGATCTTCTGGTCGCAGTGCCCCACCTCTTTGTGAGGAACCCATAGGGGGAAAAAAAAAAAAATTAATTGGAGAGCTCTCTGAAGAAGCTGCTGCGTCTAGAAATAAAGACATAAAAAAGTTCCGAAATCAGCCTACACGTAAAGCTTCTCGAATTTTAACAAATACCGATTTTTTTAATAGATTACTGTTGGGACAGAGCCTGTCACTTGGGAAAGGAACGGATTACTCCCTTCCATCTTAGGTCAATACCAACAAAAGACCTACTGCTATTCATGCGGAAAGCGAAAAGTCTTTTGCTTTAATTTATGGGTATGGTACAAAAGATCTTCTGGTCGCAGTGCCCCACCTCTTTGTGAGGAACCCATAGGGGGAAAAAAAAAAAAATTAATTGGAGAGCTCTCTGAAGAAGCTGCTGCGTCTAGAAATAAAGACATAAAAAAGTTCCGAAATCAGCCTACACGTAAAGTTTCTCGAATTTTAACAAATACCGATTTTTTTAATAGATTACTGTTGAGTTTTGATCATTGAATATCAGGTCAAAGAAAATTAATAAGCAAACACAAATCAATTTTGCTTTATTAGAATAATTTTGTTTTGTATTTCAGTATTATTTTGTTTATCTTTTTCGAATATTATTAGTTTAATTATTACGTTTATTTCATAAAAAAAAAGGATATTAAAAATGGATTTCTTATAAAGGGTTTTCCAATAAGAGGTGTTATTTCGGTATTCAAAGAAAAATTCCATTTTTTGAGATAAATGATTGGATGTTTATTTCCTAATAAAGAGAAAGGCATGCCGTTCACAATGAAGAACAACATCAACCAAATGGCCACCACGACCACGCTTACAGGACCATATCCTTTTCATGAAATTTTTCATAACCAAATCGCACAGTGGCTGCCCTATGTGCTCGATGGCCTCACGAATTCTATCTTTGAGGTCTTGAATCGACGCTGGGCTGTTGGCGTAGAACTTATCTTTCACGTGGCCCCAAAGGAAAAAGTCGCAAGGTGTTAAATCACAAGATCTCGGTGGCCAATTGGGATCACTTCTTCGAGAGATAACACGGTCCGTAAAGCATTGGTTTCGTTGCTTGTGTGGCACGTTGCGCCGTCTTGTTGAAAGTAAACGTAGTCCAGATCTATACCATCCAATTCCGACTATCTCTCTATAGCGCAATCCATTCACCGTAACTGTTGATCCAACCTCATTTTCGAAAAAGTAAGGTCCAATGATCCCGACGTACCATAAACCGCACCAAATAGTCACACGTTGAGGATGGAGAGGCTTCTCAACAATAACTCTTGGGTTTTCTGAGCCCCAGATGCGACGTAGCCACCGAGGTGGAAATGGGCCTCATCAGTCAAGATGATTTTTCGATGGAATTCCGAATCATTTTCATGCATTTCAAGGACCCAATCAGCAAAGACACGACGTTGTTGATGATCGGCCGGCCGGCTTGAGATCTTGTGTTTACTGATCTTTATAAGCCTGAGGACCCAAGACTTTATGCAAAATACGGTGTAATGACGTTTGTAGAATACCCAATTCCAAAGAACGACGAGAAATGGACAAACCTGCGTATCCTGCAACACTTTGGGCTACAGCAGCAATATTCTCAGTTGTTCTTGAGCGACGTGCATGGGTTTTATTCTTCACATCACTAACTTGTTCCAACAGTTCGAATTTTTCCGACAAGGTGCTTCACGTCGACCCAAAAATGCTTTAGTTTTGCGAACTGTGACTGCAAGATTTTCAATGCGTTTTCGAATCGTGTATCGTTTCATTTTTAGTAATGGCGTAGTTTCTACTTGTCAAATGTCAAAGAATAAAAGCTTCAAAAGTGACAGCTACCGAAATACCGGGTGATTCAAAATAACACCTCTTGTTGGAAAACCCTATATTTCTTTTATTTCATTGCGTTAAATGGTCGAGTGGTTGGGCGGGAAGAGGGAGCGAGGTTAGGCGGTAGAGGTCGTTAACCATGCCCATTTCATAAATATTTTTGGCCGCCATCTTCATACAACAGCAAACACTGTGCAATGGTTGTTGCTGGCCCTACTTCGTCCAAGCTTCCCACAGACCGCATCCTTTACAAGTTAATCAGCTTTGATCGGCTTTGATTGGACTGTGGCATAAAAATGTCAAGCAAACAGAAATGCCCTTGCGGCAGGTGGCAAAGGTTACTTGCCGCATGACAGAGATACAAAAAAACGAATGAAAAGCACTAGAAAGCAAGAAACGATGCATATTCTTTCAACAAGCTATGGTTTACAATTAGAATTTTATATATATTTTTAAAAGAACTATAAAAAGTTAATTTTTTGAGTTCGAATTAATTTCAAATTACAATTTAAGTTTAAAGCCAGATCGAGTTCTGGTATGAAGATCTTGGTTGTGTTAAGTTCCGAGATGAGTGGCCCAGTAAATATTAGAAAATTAGTTTATTTATTATCAATTATATGTTTTAAAAATAAAATATAAATTATTTATTTAAGAAATGCTAGATACGGTAAAGTTGAGCAGAGATCAAGCGCAGCGCAAAGCAAACAGGGGGAGGAGCATATTAAAACTTATAACACAGACCAACATGGTTTAGTTGTTGGGAAGCTAAGGTTATTTCCGAAGTAATTTGCTGCGTAGAATCCGAATCCGGGGTCAGAATTGGCCCATCACGTCAGGATTTTGAGATATTTGAAAAAACGCGGTTTTTGGGGTGCATAACCTCAAATATCTCAAAATGATGGGCCAATTCTGACCGCGGACTCGGATTGTCGGAGCAAATTACTTCGGAAATGTTCCTTAGCTTTCCAACAACTGACATGATTCCGGTATTTGTAGGCCTTAGTAATCATTAAAATTAAAAACTAGCATTTGGTCGATCATAAATTTCATATTTCTTTTGAGTAGTCTGGTTAGTGCTCATTTTTTGTATGCTTGTGCTATGCCTATTAATTTTCAATTCAACTTTAATGCTGATTTAAAAAGTATATTGAGAATTTTGTTTAATTTTTAATGTATTTCAATAATTATTAAATTTTTATTTGGAAAAACCCTAACGGCAAATGTATTCGTTTGCTTCTTCACATCTTTGTTACTCATATAAACAGCTTCACGCACTCACACACTCACGCACTCAGTCACATAGATACACGCACACTTGGGCGCGTCTTGAAGCATGCTTCAACAACTTTCAAGTGCCCTTGCGTCAGCTGACTGCCGCTTTGACTTGTCAAACAAAAATAATGCTATTTGGCAGCACTATGTGCTACACCACAACAACAACCACTTGCACCCTAGGCCTAAGCTGCCCCAACACATCAGCTTGTCCCCTGCCCTGCCACTTGTCAGTTCAACACAAATTGAGCTGCAAAGAAGCAGCAGCAAAAAACCTTTTAATGAGTGCAACTTAGATGCATAATTATGTATAGACACAACATGTGTGTAAACAGATTTGTATGAAAGTTGTTCTTGTTTTATAATTTGTTGAGACCGAACATGGCAGACATCTTACCAAACGAGTTAAACTAAATGTTGCCTACTTTTCAGGGCTCTAGTAGACAACGGTCTGCTGAAGCTCAAGTTCTTGCAGCATTTACAAATAAATTATTTATAACTTGCTCTACATTTTGCAAGCTGGAACTTTGAAGATACGAGTTACTTACAAATTAAAGCTAATTTTGATGGGAAGCGATTAATTCTTAATATGCGCTTCTATGAATCTAACATTGGTAATGAAATTTTAAGGAATGTTAATAAATACCCCAGCACGGACTTAATAACGTTTATATACTATGTGCTTATAAATTAAAATTATTCTATAAGCCATGAAATATAAAGTCCGCCTTTTTTTCTATAATAAGTAAATAGCTTTTTGTACGTTTTCTGAGGAGGCAAATCGCCACCTCACAACGTTAATCAGTTTTGCCAATAGGGCAATAGCTAAACTGCTTGAACTGCTTGTTGGTGAGAGTAGCGGTGAAAGCGCGCCTACTCTCACCAACACTAGTTAAGATATAACGGCCTTTAAGCTGGGCGCGCTAATTATTGTTTTGTATTAGTGTGTAGGTTAATGGTAGTAGTGCATAGGTGTAAGTGTAGAGTAAGTGATAGAGATAATGTTAGGTACGGCGGACTCTTTCTTTTCTATGAGGATAGATAGATAGATAAGCAGAGTGCCGTATAGGATTTATTAGCATACGTTTAGGCGGGAATTTAAGGATTTGGCGCCGATCGAGGCCAATATAAGGCGGATCGACAGCCAAGTCGGGACAGTCTCTGTGAGTTTGTGAAGTGAACAGTCTGAGAGAGTCTTAGGAAAAAGAAAGATCTCTAGTGAGAAAAGTATTAAAATCAGTGCCGCAGATTTAAAGGCGTTTTCGAGTTACCAAATATATGTGCAAAGGACGGATATAAGGATATATTTAAGTAGTAGCGCACCGCGTGCGATCGCGTCGGAGTTGATACGTTTTCGTGAACGAACTACGCCAAGTTTTGCTACCAGGATTTAAGAAGCTGGGTAAGCGTATCGCTGCAAAAGGGCAGTATATATATATTCATTTAAATTGTTTATATTGTTAGATATAAGTTTAACTTTGTTTTGTCAAAATATTGTTTAAAGATATTTTTTTGTACAACATAGAGAGCGTGTGGGCTCGACATAAGTGTACTGTGATAATAGGCCGCAAAAAGGCGGAAAAACTTAAAGCAAATTGTGTTTTTTTTTTTAAATATCGAAAGTCTCAGCAAATATAAATTTTGTTGTGACATTTACCCCGGGCATAGCTGAGCTATCCCAGCCGTTGTTCCGGACAAACCGGAGGTCGTTACAGTTTTAATTTAATTTTTAAAACATAATACTATTGCTACTTTATAAAATAATTAGCTTCTAGCATTAATTAACTACATAGTTATTAAGCATCAATTTAATATAAAGCTAAATAAGTTTTAGTCCTAAGCAGTTGCGGATTCAGGATTTGGTCTTTGTGGGGATT
Source organism: Chymomyza costata (assembly GCA_018150985.1). Classification (NCBI taxonomy): domain Eukaryota; kingdom Metazoa; phylum Arthropoda; class Insecta; order Diptera; family Drosophilidae; genus Chymomyza; species Chymomyza costata. The sequence continues at coordinate 30,653,197 of JAECWU010000127.1, read as the reverse complement.
TTTCACTTCGAAGTGTATATATGTATAATAGGGTGGGTCAATTTTTTTCGGTATAAAGCAGTGTTGCCAACTCAAAGTTGTGTACCTCTAAAAAAAACACGCTGTAGAATTCTGTAATGTATTTAGTCGGTGGAAAGAGACTCATGGCAGACCATAATTTCTTTCTCTTAGCACCATCTCGTTTATCGATTGGGTTCTGTAGGTCAGTCAGTCCGTTCGTTTGTCTGAACACCTATAGCTCAAAGACAACCACACCTAGATACATAAAATTGTACCACAAGATGCCTCTTAAGATGAAACTTGTTGAACTATTTAGACATCTGTTAGATTAATTTAAAGCTACTAAATCAAATTGGAAACTGCTGATATGCAGCGAAAATAGGAAAATATATGCAGGGTATTCCACTTTCTACACCGACCTCGACAGTTTCACATCTTTATCTTCTCATTGACTTTTTTATTGCTGTGCCTTTTTAATGAAGCTGTTTTCCGAGTGTTCCTGAAGCTGCCTCATTGTGATGCACCTAGGCATACAAGGCAGCTTAGATTTATCTGTTTTTTTTTGTTGGTAACTCTTTGGACCAAGTCTCAGTACTTGGCCTCGCGAATTAATTAAAATATTAACTTGATAAAACAAAAACTAAAGGAGGCATCCCAAAGCAAGCTTTATGTTTATTAGTAAAAAAAAAAAGAGCTACACAACTGTTGCAAGTAAACTCAGTCTTTGCCAACTTTTTGCACCTGTTAAGTTGCATCTGAAGAAAACTCTACTTAATGCTCTTAAGATACAAAGCCATTGATGTGTAAATGCTTTGCTCTCAACAACAATTTTCCAAAGGAAAGCAAATAAATAAAATATTTCTAAAAGAAAATGCAGCCAAGCACTCTTCAGCGACTGTTTATAGCTTTGAAGACATCTTCAAAATGGCACTGCATTGAATTGAAGATTTAAATCTAATGCGTAGTCAAGTACTAGAAAACAATAACTAGACATAAGTCTATATAAATATGTATATGATGCGACTTATATTTAAAGCCCAACAGCTGTTTGTTACTTAATTTTGAAAACTCTTTTCTTAACTTAATTTGAGAATTCCTGCTGCACAAATTTATGTCCTTGCTGCTTTTCGGCAGTAAATATTTGTAGGCTTTCGTTCACTTTGTCGAACCTGCAGGCAAGGCTATTCAGTCTCCTGCCCAGCTTCACGCCTTTCTGCAGAGCATTTGTGGTAATGATTACAGTTTGAACTTTCCATCGCACTTTCTGCAACAACTTGAAATTTTTTCAAACCATACGCCAGTTGGATAGTGGCCTTGATATCAATAGAGGCAGACATATTAATTCAATATCCGTAAATCATAATCTTTTTACTTTAGTTGGGGATCCATATGCGCAGCCCCAGGATTTTAATAATTAACCAATTTACAATCAAGCTTATGTTATATTTTTCTTATTTAAGGCCTATACGCAGTTCGAAAAATTTCGCGCAGAATGACAAAACTTCAAATAAAAAAAAAAGTCCCGAATGGGATATCCCAAATGCGATTTTTTTTTATATGAAGTTTTGTCACTCCGCGCGAAATTTTTCGAACTGCGTAGACCCCTTTACTTTAAAAATATGTACATTAGGGCGGGTCAATTTGTATGGGGCCGAAAAAACGTTCTGGGGCTCACAGCGATTTTGATTCTTTGGATCATTCTTAGCAACTTTGCCCAAGTAACTATGGGTCTAAAATTAATTTCGAGTCGCCCACTTTTTCAAAATAGGTTTTTTTTTCGAAATATTCAAAAATCGACTTAGACATTGCGTTGAAAAGGACAAAAAACGCTATTTTTTTCTCTAGCGAAATGTGTATTAGGGGGTTTTTGGGGTCGAGGAATCCATTTTTGACATCTGTTTTTAATTTTGGACACCGCCAGAGGGCGCTTTAGTGTATTTTTTTGATTTTTTTCCATTTTAATACCCTGTACCATACGGTACAAAGGGCCTTGCAAATGGAAGATCTAAGTCGATTTTTTAATATTTTGATAAAAACTTATTTTGAAAAAGTGGGCGACTCGTAATTCATTTTAGACCCATAATTACTTGGGCAAAGTTGCCCCAAAGAATCAAAATCGCTGTGAGCCTTTATACCGAAAAAAATTGACCCGCCCTTATGTATATACTTCTCTTTGTTATGTGCTAAGAGCGGCATAATTTATTTTCAATTGAAATTTAACCAACTGCGTTAAATGCTAGAGTAATTCTCTAAGCAATCTTATATAATTAAAGTATCAAAAAAAAAAAAAACCCAATGACAAGATGGCGTAAAACAACAATAACCTAAAATGGCGGCAACCAGGTACTGTTATTGTTGTCGCTAATGGCTGCCAAAGGCGGTTCTTTTGAGTTAATTGCTGATTGAAATCAATTGTTGCAAGTGCCAAAAACGAGGCCTAAACCATGTTTATATATATATGAGTTTATTAGCGTGTTAATGTGTATGGGTGTATGTGTGTTTGTTATGAGATTAATGCTGTGATAAGTGTGTGGCCAAAATGGTGATAAATTTCATACAACAGTGCGGTTGAGTTTCAATTAACATATGGTATATTTTAGCTTCTTAGAAGTAACTTCGCACAAGCGGCGTATACGTAATATTGAATAAAAAATTTACCTTACATGCATACATCATCATATCAAACGTCTTATGCTATTTTCAACTACTTGCTTATATAAGCTGATGGTGAAAAGCATTGGAGGCGAAACCATTACCAGTTGGAAAAGAAATAGAAATAGCCAAAGAAAACTTATGTTTACTGAATAATGCTGCGAATGTTTAATAAACGCAGTAGCCGCTACAATCAACGTCTTATAGGAAAGAGTAACAAAAGGACACCCTTATGCCAAACTTATAAAGATCATGTGCAGAACTAAAATAATATCAAAAGTAGTCCGTTGAAGAAAATGATCAAATCTTGGCACCCCGTCGTGACACGACTAAGATTTCTCCAGCTCAACTGCAATTCATAAAAATATATGTATTTTTGAATCCTGACCTCTGAACTTACTATCAGCGGTGCACTAAGCTCGAACCCAAACGAAGCTTTAGATGCCATTTTAAACCTGATTCCACTGGACAAGATGGGTAAGCAATCAGTCACGCTATCAGCTCTACGTATGAGGGAGGCTAAAAAATGGAATGACCAAGACTTTGATCACTCAAGAATTCTTAAGGGAAACCCTCTGATTCCTGTGAGTACGGACTATTGTACACCACAGGAGCACTTCATAACAAATTTCAAAAACCCATATTCCAACCAGAGATGAGTGGAATGTTGGTGTACCGGGCCCAGCTGGCTCAGTTAAGATCTTTACGGACGGTTTCAAGTTAGACGACCGTGTCGGTGGAAGCGTCTACATTGAGGAGCTCGATGTTATCTTATAATAATAAAAAACTTACCTATAGGTAATAGAAATATTTGCATTTATTCAGATAGCCAGGCGGCCATTGAGTCTCTCGCCTCCATGACTTCATGTATGAAGTCGGTGAATAACTGTCGCTCGTCTCTAAAGATGACAGAAAAGTTTTCTATCCACCTCATATGGGTCCCGGGACATAGGGATATTGAGGGAAATTTTATTGCGGACGAACTGGCAAGACAAGCAACTACCAGCATCCTCCTTCAGGATAAGCAGCGTCTGGGTATTCTCATGGCCAGCTGCAAACTAAGCATAAAGACCCATTTCGCTCACTCTGCGAACGAAACGTGGAAACGTCCAACACGTGCAGTATCTCACGACAAACTTGGCCGGTGTACTGCAGGAAAAGAACCAAGGAACTTTGCTCGAAAGTAATCCGAGCAATCACCGGACACTGGCTGGTGGGAGCTCATGCATTAAGGCTTAACGCACCTCATCATGATTTCTGTAGAAGTTGTGGTGATGAGGAAGACCTGGAGACGGTGGAACACCTCTTTTGTCACTGCCCGGGACTATGCAGAACAAGGTTCCGCTTACTCAAGTCACACTTCCTAAATGACTTATCCCAGCTCTCAGCAAATAGTCCGAAATGCCTTTCCAGGTTTATTGAGACCACCGGATGGCTGTAAAGTAGAGTATCTTGAGGACCTCTTTAGTGGGGTAGGGTGGAGTAAAGCCCAACTGCGGTATTATAACGGGCCAATTTTTATCTGGCCTAATGAGTTGGGACGTCACGTCCTCAATGCCGCCTTAACCTAACCTAATCTAACCTAAAATAAAATTCTAGATTAGAGTAGATAGTAGATAGATTAGAGTCTTTGCAAGCGTTTGAAACAAGACCATTGTATTGGCTTTGCATAAATTGTAGCATACATACCAGGGCTGCCTTGGAAAAGCTTGGTAATGCGCATTATTCAAAAAACAATTGTTTTGTATTTGTATTTAAGAATCCCAAAGGTAAAAAAAAAAATAACATAGTATGTGCACTACTCTACTCTACTTTGCTTACTTTAACTTTTGTGGAGTTTATTATCTTGATCATCTTTAAGCTTTAACATTACTTCGGCTTCTTTTCAGGCAGTAAGTAATAACTACAAGTAATTAGCACAAGTAGCAGTAACATTATTCAAGTTTCTTGTTTTTTGGTTAATGTAGCATCCTTTGCGGTAACTAGCGCGAATTCCTTTAGTTCATTGCTGCTGTTGTAAAATATTTCTTGATTTTATTGTAAGAAGGCAGCATGAAATATGCCTCATTGAATGCCAACAGATTCAACAACAACAGAATGAAAAGTTGCAGTTGTTGTTGTTGCTGTCAAAGGCAAAATAGCACAGTACCTGGACTTCATTTGCAACCACAGGGACTTCATTTGTGGCAGTGGCAACGCCAGCGTCAGTGACATGAATGTCATAAAGGTAAGGTAAGCTGAAAGGTTATTCAATATTCTCACAGATACACTCACATTGTTGCAGTAATGCATTCATGTGAGCTACTCACTTTGCCAATTATCTGATTTTAATAATATTAATATTATTAAGAGGTATGTAAATATCAAATGCCAGTGTGTCCTGTCGTTGGCAGGTAACATCATCGTTACTCCAATGTACAAGCTTCGATGGCTTATCAAAGTATGTCACCATTGAAATTATTTTTGTGTATAGAAAAGTATCTGTGTGAGTATCTGTGTGTGTGTAGGAACTTGTAATAATGCTTACGTGTGCGTTATATACAAGTCTACGTGTGCGTAGCCTTGTTGCACTTTTCCGCATGACAATGGCAAAAGCATGTTAAAGCAGCAGCCAAGAAAATAGTTCAGAAAGAGAGTAGTAAGGACGCCGTAGCTGGATGCAAGCGGAGCAACGTGCGTCAAAGGGCGTGGGCAAAAGTTGCAGCTTAATTAAAAACGTTTTTTCTTACCACGGCAAATATCTAGCAGTCAAAACCAAGTCTTTGCCAAACACAAATAAACAAAAGTTTTGGCTACAGAAATATATAAGATTTATTTTTAATTTTTGTCTTTGGTTTTTGTGGCAGCTGCCACGACTCCATCTGACTCTCAATATGATTGTGTGTATTTGTATGGTTTTTTTTCTGTTTATAAGCAAATTAATTGTAAAAAAATTAAATGGCTTTTTGGCAAACTTCTCCCCATAAGCACTTGAAAAACCATATTTGCCAAAATATTCTTAATGTGGCTTAAAAAAAGTACAGTAAACGAAGGCTCAAAAAAGACGTCTGACTTTAAGATCGAAATTATTGCCAACTAAATTATCTATCAAACAAGATATAAATCAAAGTTGTAGGTCTTAAAGTTAAAAGTTGGAAATCATATTTGGTGTTTTTCGTATAATTTGCAAATATTTCAAAACAGGTAGGTTTTTTCGAAAATTTTACCCATATATGTATTAAAGTAATTGAAATTATCTACAAAATGAGTCCTTCATTGCTTTTCTACTATAAACAGATTTCGAGCAATCGAACGATAAAGTTGCTCATAAGCGCCACACCACAGCAAGCAGTCGACAAAACAAGCAGTACTCTGCTTCGTTCACTGCTTAACGCTTAGCTGCATTTTCTATGTAAAAATGATGAAAGTTGGCTTTTGCGAGCGACTTATTTGTTTAGTTTGCTGGGAATCTATTAATCGTAGAGAAGTGATGAGCTTTTATGCCTTCATTCTAAAAGACTTTAGGTCCCTAACTCTAGAATCTAGATCCACCTATGCTTGTAATGATGTTCATGGTAATAGTCAGGATAATAATGAAGATGTTGCTGATGGAAAGGGAATTTGTTACTTTGTTCGTTTTGGGTTTTATTTGTCAAATAAATATGCAATGTATCGGTGTTAGTAAACTAGTTAGTGTTTCTCTCAAAACACACTCGAAGTACTCATACTCATAATATTCGTTTTTGGCTGTAACTTGCTGCACTTGGGCGGCATGAATGCAATTCATATATTCAAATGCAATTATTTTTGTTTACGTTTTATATGTAAGCTGCACTGAGGGAAATTTCCATGGACTTATTGAATAGTAAGCGAATTGAATGAAAATTTCAATGAATAAGGTTTTTGGTCAAGCTAAACCTTTTTATGACAGTCCGTGGGATGGCGGGTTTCAAATATTATATTGATGTTTACATTGCAAATGAGTTTAAGATTTAGAGTGCTAGTCAATAATTGATAACTCCAACGTTGAACGTTGCTCAAGCATAAAAATTCTACAATTTCGAGACGTGTGCCGCAAACGTGCAACTGACCAAAAATCTGAGCCATAAAGCCAAAACCTCAGTTTTAATCAAAGCTGAAATGAGTATGAAAATGTCTGGCAGCGTCCACTGGGTTGTAAGCTGTTGGCAATGTGCAACAAGCTTATACCAACCACACGCCAATTGGCCATTTCTTCGGCTTCTACAACTTTGGCAAATTAAAGTATGTTTGTGTATTTCGGGTGAAGTGCATGGAGCAGAGGAGTTAGGCAAAGTCTAACTGTGCGCATTGCATGATATATTCAGTTGTAATAAACCACAAGTGCTGTTCCAACATCAACAACAACATTACACAAAGTGATACAGCCGGACGGATATGTTGGCAAACAAATGCCAACGTGCAACGGTGCGTATGAAACCAAATGGCAAAGATGCAACCACAAAAGGCCATATCCAGCACTAGTCAGTCTGCTGGTCACTTACATACAACATATGTGTATACATAAGTAAGAATATGTATAGACGATAAACTAATGTATAGCAATTTGCGATATTTGCGATAGGCGTAAACCTCAGAGGTTGTTTTTATCTCTCAAAGATCTTACATAGGTGTATCTTGTGTATATTGCCAGAGGCTTTGTCCCAGCAGCTAGATATCTCAATGATATATATAAGTATACTAGTTCGCTAGCAATGGTTTATTTTTTGCATAACTATGATTGACCTTTAGCTTTATCCTTCATATAAAAGAGCAAAGGAATAAAAGTAACAGTTTCTAAGGAAATTTTAATGAAATGCTGGGAAAAATACCACACGGTGCAGAAAGTGAAACAAATATTGCATAATTGTGTATCCGAAGGCATGGCACTTAACCCGCCTCTGTCCCTGTTCCCTGTACTCTGCTGCAATTATATACTTTTTTTTGAAGCGATTAAAATACAGCAGCAGTTCGCTTGCTGCCGCTTTGATCCTTGCAGCTTCATCTTCCTTTTTCCGGTCACCCTTCAACCCATATCGCTGTTAGCGTTATCATAAATTGCAGCTTCCACATTTCTCAAGCTTTATTATTTCGCTTTTTTATGCGGCCTTGGTATTTTGCTAGTTACCATGATTAAGCAAAGGTCGGTCTTTAGTTGTCCTTTGTGGCTCAGGCAGGCTAAATAATGTTGATAATGCAAGAAAATATGGTAAAGCGTGCACAATGGTAAAAAAAAGAAATATAATTCTCGCTGTTTGTCAATAGATGGCTTTAGCAGAAAGTTCTGGTCGATTTTGACATACCCAAAACTTCATAAACAAAGCTTAGGCATATGGTAAGCAAACTGCTTTTCTTGTTCTGTTCGAAAAAAACGGCAGCTGAAGCGCATCGAGAGCTCCAAAAAGTGTACGGAGATGCTGCTCCAAGCGAGACAACGTGCCGTGATTGGTTCCGTCGCTTCAAAGAAGGTGATTTCGATGTTGATGACCGTCCACGTAAAGGAAGACCCAAAACCTTCGAAGACGCTGAATTGGAGGCATTGCTCGATGAGGATTCGTGCCAAACGCAAGAAGAGCTTGCTTCAGCATTAGGAGTTACCCGCCAAGCCATTTCCAAGCGATTGCATGCGTTGGGAATGATTCAAAAGCAAGGAACTTGGGTTCCTTATGATTTGAAACCAAGGGACGTTGAGCGTCGTTTTTTCGCCTGTGAACAACTGCTCCAGCGACAAAAAAGGAAGAGTTTTCTTCATCGCATCGTGATGGGTGATGAAAAATGGATTCATTACAGCAACCCAAAGAGGAAAAAATCTTGCGGACAACCCGGTCATTCTTCCACGTCACTGGCTCGGCCGAATATTCACGCTGCGAAGGTTATGCTGTGCATTTGGTGAGACCAGGTTGTTTATTATGAGCTGTTGAAACAAGGCGAAACCATCACTGAGGAACGGTATCGAACTCAATTGATGCGATTGAGCCGAGCACTGCGAGAAAAACGGCCACAATACGAGCAGAGGCACGAAAAAATGATTTTACTGCATGACAACGCTCGGCCTCACATTGCCAATCCTGTTAAAACTTACTTGGGAACGCTCAAATGGGAAGTCTTACCCCACCCGCTTTATTCCCCAGATATTGCGCCGTCCGATTATTACTGGTTCCGCTCGATGGCACTTGGTCTGGCTGATCAGCAGTTCCATTCATATGAAGATATCGGAAAATGGCTTGATTCGTGGATAGCCGACGAACACTTCTACCGTCAAGGTACTCGAACTCTGCCAGAAAGATGGGAAAAAGTTGTAGCTAGCGATGGGCAATACTGTGAATGAGTCATTGATAACCATTTTTTTGTAATAAAGTTACATTATACTACTTTACTTTACATTATATATATTAAAAAAAATACTAAGCGTTATGCAATTTTCTTAAGAATTCATGAAAAACTGCTTGCTCTAATCGTTCTCAAGTGCTTTTCATAGAATACGCTCATACGTTGAACTTTTTTGAAGAAATGCGTGTAGAGTATTCATACCCCCTATTCACAAACTATTTGTAAGTTTTTTTATGCTACACCAATTATTATTATATGAGTGCTAAAGGTATTTGTCGATCTTATATGAAATAACTCATACGCCGCGTACGACATGCAGTCAAACAAATGCAGCTAACCATGAAAACTCAATTTTCACAAATCTATCTGTATATGGCAATAATTGTTGTTGTAACTTTGGAAGGCGACAAATGGCAAATGTCACTTGACATGTATGGCATGTGGCAAGTCATGGCACTCATGACAAAATACCGGATGCACTCCCTAGCATGACAACTACACGGCACAGCCTTCTTCACCCATAAGTGATTAACGATCTTTGTGCGTTTCTTGTGAGGACCAAGACATACGCAGGCACAAAAAAGCTCATGCTTTCAACATACAGGGTGACTCACATACTCGAGCTGCTGGAACAGCGCATAACGTAAAGTAAATTCTTTTGTGAAAATATTTTCATTCCGAAACGTGTGAGTAAATAAAGCACATGGGCTCGAATGAAGTGTAACTTGGCGCTTCGACTAGGATGGCATAGGCCAGCAAGCGGCGCAGTGATGACAGTCAGTTGTTTGAACTTATCTAAATTGTTTTCTTATGAAAAAATACTTGTGTACATGTGTACATGCGTATACACAGATACTCATGCATATGGCGACGTGCATGTATTTGTGATGACTTGAAAGTTTCATTGTCTTTGGCAAATTTGCTTTACTTTCTTACTTAGTGCCATTCATTGAGTTTTTTTTTTGTATTTTTGTGTTTTGTTATACCCTAACTATGGCTACTTAACTTCCTTAAATCAAACTTGTTTGCATCGACATATAAATTATCCAAAATTTGTATATAAGAATAATTGTTTAAGATCAGGTGCACTCGATATTCTGGCCATAGATGGGTGGTCATCTATTTATTCAATATTAATACACAAGCCATATAGCCTTATGCTCCACTAGGAGTAACAGGACTTAGGAAGAAGAAGAATATAGCTTTAATATCCCAGCAATCCTGAACTTTGCGGGTATAGCTCTATTTGCCCTCGTCTTAACATGATAGTTGCATGTTTTTCGTTTTTGTTTAATACTAGAATCTGCTCTGTTGTGCCACTTTCAAATTCCTTTAGCTTTGGCTTTGTCTGATATCCTTTTTTATTTTGTTTATTTTTTTTTTATTCTCTTTTTGCGCTCTTTATTCTCTCTTTTGCTCTATTTCTATTATTGGTATTTACTGAATAAATGGATTGTACGTGCCCAAGGCATTCACATACTCCTATATTAGTATCTGTATCTACTCGTATGCATTGCAATGGCAAATGGTAACGACGCAGAACCTGCCAGCAATGTTGGCAATGACTGCGTGCTGTTTGCTTTGGTACGCCGCCTTTCTCTTATACCTAGCGTCTATTAGAGTATGAGCGTGTGCGTATATGTGTGTGGTTGTGTGTAGCATACGGTTGCGACCACATTTGTGTTTAAAATCTAAGCGATTTTACATTGTTATTATTATTATTTTCTGCGTACCAACAGCCAAAGTGTCATAGCTCCAGATGACACTGTGATCAAAGCTACTGTAGCTGGAATAGGAACAGAAGCCGAAACAGTCAGGACCGTCATTTTATGAATGAATTTATTTATTTGAATATGTTTTGTTTTAGTTTATTTATTAGTTGTACAACTTTGCTTCCGGTAGTTTTTCGGTGGACGACTGCGTAGATTAAATTGGTTCAAAATAAGCTTATTTATCTACCAACATAGCTACATAACCAAAGCAGTGAATTTTTACTTTCATTAAAAATTTACCCTTGATCGAAGATGCCAGTGTTCGGGCCAAATTCTCGTCATTTGCGGCAAGTTTTGATTTTCTGCTAGAATTTAAAGAATACTGCTGCTGAGGTTCATCGATTACTCAAAAATACTTATAGATTTTGACGTGGAGTACAAGCATAGCGGTGGGCCAGAGAGAGTTTTCGAAGACTCCGAATTGGAGTAATGTCTTGGCAATATTATTGGGAGTTATTCAAAAAGCGATTCGCTTCATACAATCGACAGGGACTTATGGAACTGTGATCGGCGACGAAAAATGGGTCGACGGCTAGACCTAATATTCACTACGCCAAGGTAATGATCTGTATTTAGTGGAACCAGCGCGGTGGTATATACTTTGAGCTTCTGAAATCGGATGAAACCATCACAGCAGATCGGCATTGAAGGAAACTCGGCCACAGTACCAAGAGAGGATATCGCCGTACCCTACAGATTTTGCTGCTTCGGATTACAATGGGTTGTGATCCATAGGACACAATCCAGCTGACTAGAAATTCCACTCTTATGAAGAAGTCAAAAAATGGAGCGATTCGTGGATCGCCTTAAAAGATTCATAATTTATTTGAAATGGTATCCTAAAACTACCATAAAGATGGCAATAAGTAGTCGCTAACGACAGGCAGTACTTTCAATAATAAGTATATTACCACTTTTTTACAATAAAGCCTCACACATTGGGAAAAGTGGAAAAACAAAGTTATACGCCTAATATTTATTCATAGCAGTAGGTTACACATGGAGAAAATATGGCGTACGTTAAAGACCTGTACCACCACATTGCAATCAAATTCAAAACTCTAAAAGATATTTATTTGCCAGATTTGGTAACGATATCTACATAAACACACGAAACAAAACGAATTTTGCAGCAATCACATAGTTTTGACCGATTGGACCTATAGGAGCTGTATGATATAGTCAAGCGATTTTGTTCAAATTCGGTACAGTGCTTGTGAGCTATAAATAACTTTCAAATGTGAGCTTTGATTATGATATCTTCATAAACAAACGAAATACAACGATTTGTCCGATTGGTCCTATGGGAGCTATATGATCTAGTCAACCGATTTTGATATAATTTGGTACAGTGTTGAATATCTATAAAAAAAAATGTCCGAATGCCAAATTTGTTTACGATATCTTCGTAAACAAAATCCATCTAAAACTTTTGGCATTTTTCGAGGTCCTCTGAAACACCCCTATTAGCTCCCATAATGTAACGCCGATATCGAAAAAATAAAATAAACGTGTCTGCTATGGAATAATAAGGGATCTAATCTGAAAGTTTAAAGAAATTGGATAAATGATCTTGCAACCTCAGCAGAAGCAGCGGCCCAACGCTCCGACTCCAAGACCCTGTTCAAAATAAGTCGCCAGCTATCTGGGAACAAAAATTTTACAAGGGAACACGCAATAAAATCTAAACAAGGCGTCCCTTTGCATACAACGGATGAACAAGTCAACAGCTGGCGTGAGCATTTTTCGGAGCTGTTGAACAGAGATCAGCAATCCATTCCTGCAGAACAACCTCCAACAGGCGGAGTCAGCGCAAATATAAGCACTCAACCCCCTACTACCAGAGAAATAACCGAGGCTATCAAGAGTATTAAATCAGGGAAGGCTCCTCGGAGTGACGGCATTCCAGCAGAGGTCTTTAAAGCATGTCCAGATATGACTGCAAAACTCCTTCAGCCAGTTTTTAATGCAATTTGGCGCGAGAATCGTCTTCCTGCGGATTGGCTGGAAGGCACCATAGTTAAGATCCCGAAAAAGGGCGACCTATCACTATGCAGGAACTACAGAGGCATTATGCTGCTGTCCATACCTTCCAAAGTTCTCACTACCATTCTGCTAAAGCGTATAAATGCCACACTAGACAATGCCATCCGAAAACAACAGGCAGGCTTCAGAACAAACCGCTCTTGCATAGACCGGATCAGCACACTCCGAATATTAGTAGAGCAAGTCAACGAATGGCAGTCATCTCTCCAACTGACATTCATCGATTTCCGCACAGCCTTCGACAGTGTGCACCGCTCATTCATCTGGAATGCGTTACATAAAGCTAGAATCCCCCTGAGCCTAATCAATTTAATAAAGGCACATTATGAGGGCTTCAAATGCATGGTTCTACACAACGGAAGCTTGTCTGCATCTTTTTCAACGAACTCTGGAGTCCGTCAGGGCTGCTTTCGGTCACCGGTTCTATTTCTTATCGCCATCGACGAAATCCTGCGCAATACACTAGATGGAAAAAACAGAGGCATTCCCTGGACGTTTACAGAGCAGCTTGAAGATTTAGAGAACGCCGATGACGTCTGTTTCCTTTCTGTTCGACATTATGATACGCAAGGTAAACTGGACGATCTAGTCGAAGAAGCTGGTAAGCACGGTCTCGAGGTAAATGTGGAAAAAACATTGAAAGTGAACGCCAACAGCCATGACGACTTTTTAATACGTAATGAGCGCATCGAACTCTTTCTCCTACCTTGGCAGTGTCATAGACTTAGACGGGGGCGCAAAGGCAGACATAGAAGCCAGAGTTGCTAAAGCCACAGCTGCCTTCGCGCAACTGCGAAAGATCTGGATTTCCATTTTTTTATCAACAATCACGAAAATCCAGATATATAAATCTAATGTGCTATCTATTCATTCTACAATACTTTATGGGAGCGAGTCTTGGCTAACACCAGAAGCTATTCTTAGCAAGATACAGGCCTTTGTTGGATGAGGTCTCCGACGCATTCTGAAAATCTGTTGGCCAAGCACGATCAGCAACTCTGAGCTGATGCAGCGATGCAATATTACCAGTCGCAAATGGGGATGGATTGGGCATACATTGTGAAAGCCACCACATGAAGTTTGTCGTCAGGCCCTTGATTGGCACCTGCAGTGCAACCAAAGAAGAGCGAGACCCAGAACAAAATGGCGCCGACTTGTTTTGAAAGAAGCTGAAGAATCAGGACGTTCCTGGAGGGAAGTAAAGCAATTGGCACAAAACCGGATACGATTTAGATGTTTTACAGAGGCCCTATGCTCCTCAAGGAGTTAAAGCAATAAAAGAAGAAGAATCTGTAAGTTTGGTTGCTCTAGCTCTTACCATCACCGAGACAGACAGACAGACGAACATGGGTATATCATCTTTTCTAGTCACCCTGATCATACTTTGGGTAACTTTAGGGGGTCTTCGACGTCTCCTTCTATATGTTACATACATTTTCGGCTTGCACAAACTTAATATACCCTTTGTACCATACGGTACAGGGTATAAATATATGTATACTGCCTTGATCAAAAAGATGGTGAAAAGAGCTAAGGTTGCATTAGACGCGCATGACGCTCACGACCTTAGTGTATTGCATTCGTTGCTCTTGGCCAGCTGTTGATTTTCACCCAAGTCTCTTACTGTCTGTGGTGTGTGTGTTAATCGGTTATGGGGTTAACACTGACAGCAACGCGGCCATAATTGATGTATATGGATTCCTTGGAGTGCAGTTGTTTTTGTCTCGTCGTTCCGCATGGGCACGCCGTTTTGCAATGTTTTCCGTACTTCTTAAGGCTGCGTTTTTTGGGGCTTAGAACTTGTCTCTGGAAATGGATTTTCGCCATAAAATGATAGACTGCCATATACATCCACACAAACATAGTTTTTCTAAGCCAAAGCTGCAAAGACTGGAGTCAATGTTAGTCACAGTACAAGTCATAAGGAAGCGGGCGCCGTAGGCCTGTCAATAAATTCACGACACGAATTAATGATCTGCAGGAATTGGTTAGAGGCGTAGAGGCAGCAAACGGAATCTTAAGACGAAAACGAGCTAAGTCAAGCCCAGTGATTATCTTCCTTCCACTCTCCTAGTAGCGCCATTCTACTACGGATGCAACTGCATGGCTCAACCGGATGACTTTACAAAATAAATATATGTACATAACATTTATGCATTTATTGTATATTTCATAAATTATGGTAAATATGTTAAAGGGCAATGATAGGTAGAGTTTCTCAGGACCCTTTAAAATATTTACCATATTTAGCATTTACGATTACAATTTACGACCGCTGCTTAACCAGGATCATCTATGATGTTGTTTGTGATGTGTTTTTATATTTGGCGTAAATACTTAACTAAATAAAAGCTCAATTCTGGATGTTTACAAAAATGGTTGCGGTGTACTGATTATATAACTGAGTTGTTGACAAAATTTATGTGTATAGTTTTTTTGTGCTCCTGAACATGTTTGCTTGTCTGCGTGTGTGCCTGTCTAAGGAATCCTGGACACTTTGTTGTTTGTTATCTGAACCAAGAACATGCGCCATCTTACGTTTTTGTAGACATCTCACGTGCCTGAAAACGCACACGTTTATTATATTCCGGCATATTCCGCTGATATAAAGCGGTAGCTTCGTTTTGCCCTGGCATTACGATATTCGGCTCATGCAATAAATTCTGAATGGCCTTCAAAATTTGTCGAATCGTGACCTCCGGACGCCAATCCTTCTCTTCGTCCAATAGTGAAAGACACACTGTTCCCGAGCTGAACACATTGGGGTGAAAGATTGGTGGATCAAATCGACATTTAGGCGGCGCATCCGGGTAATCCCCGTCGAAAGTCATGCGCAACTTGTAAAAGCCATTTTCCCAAGGTGTTTTCTGTTTACCAGGGATTATGCAATCCCAAGCAAACAAATTTAAGGTGCCGTCTGGGTTTTTAGCTGGGTGTGCCATCAAGCCCAATGGATGGGCTTTGCGCCAAGCCTTGCGTTCTTTACCCAATCGTGCCAGTGCAGACATATTGCAATCAAATGGTACTTCTAGGCACGCCTGCGCAAGAGACGTCGAATAAAAGAATACGCAAATTAAATAAAGCTTTAAAAACGGATTTAAAAAGCATGCAGTATTTGTTTATAAACGCACCTTATCACTTGGTAATCCAATCAAATATTTTAGTTATTGTAATTTATAAGAAACTTTGATAATTTCGCGCAGCTAAAATTTCATTTGACTTTCTGCACTACGAAAAATATTTAAAAGTGTTGTGTAATTGCTCTTGCAGGTTGATTTGACAGCAGCGCACTTTTGCAGTGTTGGTAAGCAACTTTAGTTGATCGAAAGCAACTCTTGCATATGCTGCGCTGTTAAAAAAGGCGAAGCGTCACGATCATATGGAAAATCTTCAAAAATATTCCGTCACTGTGTCACAAGGGGGAGGGGGGGAGTCTGTTTTGAAGAAAATCAGCGTCACGTAGTTTATGCATGATCCCTTAGTGATTACATGCCAAAAAAGCTTATTAGCCTAGTTGGATTGATCTCGATATGCCATAAACAGACAACTAAATACATATGTGCATATAGTACATAAACATATACATATATTTTATGTTATTGGTTACAAACAGTTTGAGATTTACTTATGAGTAATTGAGCAAAACCTTTAACCAGCATTGGTCCAACACTTAAGAAGACTTGTTCAATGACATGTAATATATTGATTTATTTTTAATTTCAAGCCAATATTTAAAAGATAAAGGTAAGTTTACAATAAAATATGTCGGAACAAAGTTATAATAAATAATGCAAAACATTAAACTTTAAAGTGTTCGCATAGTTTTAGGCCTCACTATATGTATATGTATGTACATTAGGGCGGGTCCAATTTGTATGGGGCCGAAAAAACGTTCTGGGGCTCACCACGATTTTGATTCTTTGGGTCATTCTAAGCAACTTTGCCCAAGAAACTATGGGTCTAAAATGAATTTCGAGTCGCTCACTTTTTTAAAATAGGGTTTTTTTTCGAAATATTCAAAAATCGACTTGGACATTGCATTGAAAAGGCCAAAAAACGTTATTTTTCCTCTAGCCAAATGAATGTTTGGGGTTTTCGGGGTCGAGGAATCCATTTTTGACATCTATTTTTAGCTTTTGCAACGCCAGAGGGCGCTTTAGTGTATTCTTTTTTTATTTTTTCCGTTTTTTTTTTGAAATTTACAAAATGTGGCGAAAATTGACGAGTATTTCAACTTTTCATAGTGCAATCTCAAATTTGAAGATTCCCAAAATATTCAACGTTGAAAATGGAAGTGGTGGATGGTTTAGGGGCGTACTCTTTGACGTCGTACATGGGTTATATTTAATTTAAGACAAACAATCGTTTTTTTGATTTACTCTATCAATAAAGAAGAAATATTTCCCGCTTTTCTTTTTTTTTTTTCAAAATTTCAACTTAATATATATGTGTAAATACGGAAGACGAGTATTAGAGAAGAATCCAGATAGCAAGGAGCATGGAGATTCTTTATAAATTCTCAGTTCCTGCGGATCTTCCTTACGCTTACGATAGTGTACATTTTTTTTTAAAGCTAAGTCGCGTATTTTTAGATCAACTTCAAACAACATTGCTATTAAGACGTTTTCCAAGTGAGCATAAGTTGCGTTGTTTTTAACAACATTATTTACAATGTGGCTCAAATTCGAATCTAAGTATTGAGTCCAACGAATGAATTTACAAAATAAAACACTACCGTACACGACAGAGTTGTAATTAGAGTTACAGATCTTTAAAACGGAGAAGACACATACACTAATGCAGTGGCCTGTTTAATTGCATTTCTAAAAATAGTTATGCATATAAATGAATATCAAACTTAACTCTTTTGGATAAAATTTATAATATGGAATTTTAGATTCTTTCAATTCATACAAAATGTATTTATAGCAAAACAAAGATGTTGTATCAAGTCCAGTATATTTCCTACGATATTTGTATAAACAACCAGATTCGGTCGAATTTTACACCAAATACGTTTGTTGGATTGATCGGGCCTATGGGGGCTATATGATACAGCCAACTGATTTTGAACAAATTCCTTGCAGTGCTGGGGAACCCTAAAAAACCGCCAAACAACAAATTTGATTACGATATCTTTATAAAGAAACAAAACACCTCGAGTTTCGTAAAAAAAAACCGAGCTTTTTGATCGATCGGCCCCATGGGAGCTATATGATATAGTCAATCGATTTTGATCAAATTTGGTAGACTGCTTGGAAAACCTAAAAAATTTCCGAATGCTAACTTTGGCTACGATATCTTCATAAACAAACGAAACAAAATGAATTTCGCACAAAAACATGTTTTTTGCACCGTTCGGTCCCTTGAGAGATATATGATATAGTACACCGATTTGCATAAAATTTGTTACAGTGCTTGAGAACTATGAAAAAGTGAAATATTTTCTCAATTTTTCGAAAAAAAAAAAAAAAAAATGCACTAAAGCGCCCCTGGCGCTGCCCAAAATTTTAAAAATAGATGTCAAAAATGGATTCCTCGACCCCAAAAACCCCCAAATACACATTTGGTTTGAGCAAAAATAACGTTTTTTGGCCTTGTGAATGCAATGTCTAAGTTAATTTTTGAATATTTCGAAAAAAAACCTATTTTGAAAAAGTGGGCGACTCGAAATTCATAGTTTCTTGGGCAAAATTGCTTAGAATGATCCAAAGCATCAAAATCGCGTTGAACCCTTATACCAAAAAATATTGACCCGCCCTAATGTATATATAAGTTTTTTCATACTCTTAACTCATATGCAAACACAGCCAGCTAACATATGATAAAGCGTTCAAACGCCAACGGCCAAAGGCATAAGCTCTCTCTTATATACATATACTCTTTGTGTTGCCATATTTACTTATCGCTACTTACTTATCGTTTGATGCCAACTTTTAATCGATTATCATCAAACTTATCAAAACGTGTTTCAACATTGCACACAATTTGCATAAATTTACGTCAATAATATTATACAAAATGGACACCGTATTAATGCGGTGCCCCTTTGAGAATTGTTTAAATTACTTTTTCCTTTCGAATTGGAAGGGTCATCTGTTTAAAAAACATTTGTCACAATGCATTATGAGTATGCATTATAAGAATACATATAAAAAAGTGCTCATATGTCTGGATAATTTGGATATAAATAAGACCTACGCCAAAGCCATATTATTCTATGGCGGCGATAAGAATTTGCCAAATACAAGGCGTGGCATCAAAATTTTTATATTGGCAAAAAAAAATTTCAAACTATCGGCTGATCCGCATAAAAACTATGTACCCATAATTCTCTGCTTGCACAAGACTTTTAAGATAATTCCGGACAAGCCTGGTCATGTGCGTCTCGAATATGTGTTCTGGTTTATTGGCACAATAACTACAAATCCGATATGGATTCGTGTAGCAGTGAGTGAACCAAATGATGCCCCAGGAAAAGTTCATCGCCTGCCCGTACGCTCTGCCACAGCAAATCAAAATCCATCTGAATTGGCCGAAAATGAGCGCCTTTTGTACAGTCCGCGCGAAATAAATTGCCTCAAGTCGCCAGACAAGAAATCGACGCTGAAAATGTTCTTCTCTGTACAGGAAATTGGTCAAAACTGCAGTACTTCCTAATCACAACAAAAACTACAATGTTTAAAACACACATAAATTTGTAATTTCTTAATGTAATAAATAAAATCTAAGCATGAAATTAAAGCTTTTAATTAGTAAGGGCAAACTATTTGTGAAAATATATTGGAACAGTTGCGGATGCCAAAAACTCCTCGACGTTAAGAATTTTATGCACAACGTTGGGAAAGGAAAGGGAAATTCGC
This sequence comes from Chymomyza costata, assembly GCA_018150985.1. Taxonomy (NCBI): domain Eukaryota; kingdom Metazoa; phylum Arthropoda; class Insecta; order Diptera; family Drosophilidae; genus Chymomyza; species Chymomyza costata. The sequence goes on along the minus strand of JAECWU010000127.1, from coordinate 30,633,537 downwards.
TTACGTAGTACCTGCCGTCAACAAAAACTGGTATTTATTATTACACCCCGTCGATTTTCTCATTATCCAAAAACGCCCATCGAAAAACTTTTATAACTAGAAGAATTTTATTTTGAAAAAAAATACTATTATACATGCTGCGAGAACTTCGTTATGCTTAAAACAATTTCACCCTCTCGCACACTTTTCCCTACGACTATCTTGTAGCTTTTGGCGAAAACCTTGAAAAACCCTACCCTTTATGTTTTTTGGAACTTGAATGAGGGTCCTGGATGCAGCCCGCTATTGAGCTTAGCAGTGCTTGCAATTTTTGGTCGACAAAAAATACACTCAAATTTTTGTTTGCGTATGTATTGTAATTTTCTCTGCCGCAACACCACGTTGTGGTTGCTAAGCAACCGACACGAAGTGGAAGGTGCATGGCTTCGGCTCTTGTTGCGCTGCTTTACTGCCACACTGCAGTCAGTGTTGCTTAGCAACGACAACGTGGTGTCGCGTCGGCGTGGCAGCGAAAATTTCAGTAGCAAACGCACACACTAATGCATGTGTTTTGTGTAACGTGCTGTACGTGTGTCGACTATGCTGCTGCCACTAATCCCTTTATACGCGTGATATATTGGGTCGTTCACTAAGTAATTTCGTTTGATGACAACAGCTGATCTTATTGAATTTTTTCGCAGCCAACTTCACACTTAACCGCTTTACCTTTATATATTTGAACAGCTGATATCGTAAGGCTTTTTTGTAAAAAAATTTGTTACATTTTTTGGAATACATAGTTTTTGTTTGGTGCCCCATCAAAGATATTTTACTATCAAAAGGGTAAAAATGCAGTTCATGCAAGGCGAAAATTATGTGATGTGATGCCAAAATTGGTTTGCAAAATTTCGTTCCGGCAACTTCAATCTTGAGGATGCACAACGTCCTGGAAGGCCTCTTGAAGCCGATGTGGATAAAATAAAGTCGTTGGTCGATGCAAATCGTCGAATAACAACATGAGAGATTGCTGAAAGATTAAATTTGTCTAACGCAACCGTTCACAAGCACATGAAACGTCTAGGATTAATTTCGAAGCTTGACATATGGATTCCTCATGTTCTTAGAGAACGAATGTTGCTTCGTCGCGTGAACGACTGTGATTTGCTTATCAAACGTCAAAGAAGTGATACATTTTTTAAGCGCATTGTTAGTGGGTTGTTTACAAGAATGTAAAGCGCAAGAGATCATGGTCTAAAAAGGATGAACCAGCTCAAACCACTTCGAAGGCCGATAGTCACCAAAAAAAGTTTATGTTGTCTGTTTGGTGGGATTTCAAAGGGATCGTTTATTTTGAGCTTTTGCCCGACAATACCACGATTAATTCTGAAGTGTATTGTGATCAGCTGGACAAATTAAGTGATGCACTCAAACAGAAGAGGCCAGCATTGATCAATAGATAAGGTGTAGTGTTCCACCAGGATAATGCGAGACCTCATACAAGTTTGATGACTCGCCAAAAGCTTTTGCAGCTTGAATGGGATGTGCTACCACACCCACCATATTCTCCAGACTTGGCACCTTCGGACTATCACTTGTTCCGGTCTCTGCAAAATTTTTTGGATGGGAGAACCTTCACCCCTGATTTGAGGTTGGAGCAGTTTTTTTCCTGCAAGGATCAAAAATTTTATGAGCGTGGAATCAATCTCTTGCCCGAAAGATTGCAAAAGGTATTGCATCAAAATGGAGAATATATAATTTCATAAAATGTTTTACACAATAAAAAAAATCGTGTTTACATTGCACTAAAAAAAACGAAATAACTTAGTGAACGACCCAATAGTATTTTATATATGTACATATTTATTTTATATAGCTTATAAAGCTATTAGAAAAAGTGAAATTTATTTCAGTTCATTTTAGTCAAATATTTATAACAATAATCGCTTAGCTTAAATGCGCATTAGTCAAAAATAAATTAAAATAGTTTTAGTAATTAAATAAAAATTGCAAAATAAAGTAAAAATAAATCAAATGTTTGCTTCAACTAGTTATAACAAAACTTATGTGGATATTGAAATGAATTTTTTTTTTCAAGCAGATAAATGTAAAAACCAAAGAGTATATATTAAAGAGAGGCGTAAGAACGGCCGTTGGCATTTGCGTACCCTCGTATTTTGATCCAAATTGGCGGAATGTTAGGGTCATGTTAGCTGGCTGTGTTTGCATATGAGTAAAGAGGATGGGAAAAAAACCGAGAGACACCGTCTGCACTGCTCTAACATACACATACACATGTTGCCTGCAAAACAAATGTTAGCCAGCACAACTTAACAGCCTAGAGCAGTGATGTGCACCCATAGCCCGTGGGGGCCGAATGAAAATGAGAATTCACACACACACGAGCCGAGCACTTGCCGAAGTAAAAGCCAAAACGAAAAAATGCTAGCGTGCACTGACAGAATAGCTGTAGTCACTACAACTTTACCAATACATTTACATTTTGGCCGCTCTCTTCTTGCACATCCCTGGCCTAGAGCAGTGCAAACGACAGCGCTCGGTTTTTTCCATACTCTTTACTCATATGCAAACACAACCAGCTAACATGACCCTAACATTCCGGCATTCTGGCTCAAAATATGAAACAGCGTTCAAACGCCAACGGCCGTTCTTACGCCTCTCTCTAATATATACTCTTTGGTAAAAACTCAACTTTTGTTTTAATGAAAAAAATTACATTCGCAGCTCTAAACTTGCCCAAATAAGAGAAATTTTACTAAAATTCGCGTCTTCGACTATTTGAAATAAGTTTTCTTTGACCAACTTCCAAAGAAATCATTTTAATGGCTTAAAAAAACGATTTTTTATGATTTTTGTATAGATCACATTTATATTTAAGTACTATAAAAATAAGTCCGTCATGACGCAAATTTGAACTTTATCTTAATGCAAGGATTCCAAGATATTTGGTACTTACGGATGGGTAGTAAAGTCTGCCGTTGTTTTGAAAGCCCCAACTAGGTATGGGCATCGCATACTCGAATATCGATATGCTGTGTCGTTGTGTTTCGAATGAAACTGATGTGGAACATCGATATATCGACAAAAAATTATCGATATATCGTCGCGTAGTAAGAATTCAACATCAACACTCAAGTGGCCATTCCACCTTGCACGCTTAGTTTTGGCGCCGAATTCGTAAATATCTTCAGTAACGGAGGAAAATATCGATATCGGATATATCGTTGAACATGGATAACAATGCAAAATAGTCGACTGCCAAAGAAATAATATCGATATATCGATACAGTATCGACCCTTCCTAGCCCCAACACTGCCCTCAAAAATTAGTTTCTTTTGACCAAATTTCACAATTATTTATATGAATGGAATCTCCCGTACAAAAACATGATTTTTGGCAGGTATCGTAATTCACAATTTTTTAGATAAAAATCATGAAACTATTATATAATCATATACACCAAATTCTGTATTTATACGGCTTTTAAATAAACACCCATTTGATGAGTGCAGAAGTGCTGTAGAAACATTTCTGTTGGCCAACATCGATATATAGAGATTTTAAACTTCGATTATCAATGTTTTCTCCAGCACTAGTTCCAAGCATTTTCTCACAAATTATGAGATATCTTAAAAACTAACATTAATATTCACCCCCAGTAAGGATTTTTACGCATCTTGACGGTTTTTATATAGAATCACTAAAAAAAAGCGAATTCAAAACGTTTGGCATTTATAACTTGAAATAACTTGTGCTTATATGCAGGGCCGTAAAGAGAACAACCGGGCCAGCTTTAGCTTGAATCATTTTATTACGACAGTAATTACGCCGGGCCCCTGAGACAACTCCGGGCCCGGGGGGAATCCCCCATTTCCCACCCCCCTCACGTCGGGCCTGCTTATATGGCATCAACATTCCATACATACCCAAACTTATTCGCAACCAACTTGGCAGACACCTGGACACTTTGGCGCATTTTGAATCAAGTGAAAATCCAATTACATATCTATCTGCTTACTACGCCGGTGACAAGAGCTGCAGACAAGTTTCCAGAGTGGTTTTTGTGCAAAATCCTTCAAGCAGTTCCCTCCGATTTGCTTATTATAAAAGCCTCAAACATTTTGTAGCACTCTCAGTTGCAGTTGGAGGCACGTTTGGTTGGTGTTGCACAAGAGTGTGCAGCATGAAGGCTGACAGCTTCTGTTGCTGCTTGGTGTATAAAGCCTCCAGCCAGGCTATGCTTGAGGCTTTCAATCAGACTTCTTATGGTAGATGGGCTTACCCCATATTGGATTGCACAGCGAATGAATTGGTTCCCTGGGTACTGACAGCATACCGTGAATCTTTGCACCGATCCATGTGACAGCTTTAACCTTCTCAAGTGCACTTTGTGCATAACCTTTGCATAGAATTGCGAGTATTATTGATATCGTGCCGACGTCCTTACACAAGGACTGATCTCTCAAGCCAACATTGCATGGTAGTTCAAGCGTATATCCGTGCATTGAAGCTGGTTCTATTGGCACGATATGATCGCAAATACTTCCAGTTTTGAGCAGATGTTTTGCAGAAAGCGTATTTGATTCAGCTTTTGCTTTGGACCATTTTCGCTGTACCAGCTCCAACGAAAAGAGTTCTTGAGAAGGGTCATGCTGCCGCCTGACGTAGGCAGGAGTATGTTATGGGGCATTAGAATCATAGTCGCACCAAGTCATTCGTAGTTGTAGTCTATGCACATCAATTATCACGATACTTATTGGAATTTTATTCATAACCTCGTTGCCGTGGTAACAAATATTGCCTACATTTGCTGGACGTAGATCACGCATTAAACGACCTGTGCAGTCCAGTCACATCTTTATGAGGCTTTGATGAGCGTCGTCTACAGAGGCTTGAACTCAAATCCACTTTCGTTTGATGAGCGAAAATGATGCAGACATCACTTCAGAGCCCTTGAACAACTCCTTGAAGACAAAGATGTTGTATACGTTGCATTTGGTGATCAAAATGGTCTACGAATGTGGTAATCGAAGCAGTACTGAAAATTCAAAAAGACCTTTTATAAATTTTGAAATAATAAAAAAAATTGCATATAAGCATATTTTAGTTCTAGAAATAGATTAGATTTTTTCTGCAAGCTGGAGTTATTGGGTTATGCAAATTAAACAGCGACATTGGACGACAACTTGATTGATAACCATCCGGTGGGCAGTCTATCAACTCGCATAACACGCGTGGATAGGGCACATAATTCTGCCGCTGCGCAGTCGGCTCACGCAAGCTGCAAGTGTGTCAAATGTCTCTCTCGTTTTGGCTTGATGGCTGCTGTTGCTCTCTCGTACGCTTTTGCTTACTGCGCTGTTTAGTCACACACAAAAAAATGTTTGTTTGGATTTTGCCAGCCACGGCGCTCAAATGACTAAAATAATTTTCAAAACACATAGTACTATATATAATATTATATTTAAATTAACAATTATTTTAGATTATTTAATATAAAAATTTACAAGCTCTTATAGTTAAGTTGACCAAAGATGAACAAAACGTGAAGTACCGAATTTTTTTAAGAGCATGCTATGAGTAGCTTAAACAGGTGCGTCGGAGCAAACAGGTAGGACATCACTCGATGCTACTGCAGCACTGTGATCCCCAATCGTATCAATTATAACATCATTAGTTGTTGCCGCTGCAGCTGGCACAGGTGCAGCATTAGTTGGAATTATATCAATATTTCTGATTGCTAGCTCTTCATGAGCATATTTACGCGGTTGTGTGTTTGAGTTGAATATATCGAGCAAAACATTTTTCGATTGCGAATTCAACAAATTTGTTGTTCCAACAGCTTGGGGTACAGTTGCCGTGGCATATGTTAAGCCATCGCCTTTGCTTGTAAAAATGGGCAGCAGCCAGAATTTCCAATCATTACCGAACACTTCACAAAAGTTAACATAATAACCCAAATTGTAGCCATGCTTGTTGCGTCCACCGTTGCGAAAGTGGGGCGCCTCAAATGCTTCCATAGTGGTGCGATTCATGAGCGTCAGATACATGTGGTAGCACCACAAACACATCAAGCTGATGCCAAACGTAATGGCAATGATGAGCAGGAACAGCTTATGTGAGAGACCCATACCAGTGTCGTCGGCATGTTGGCTCGTCACCACCACCACCTTCCAGAATTGTAGAAAATCTCCAAGTGTTGTTAATGCAATCCACAAGCAATATAACACGGCATAGCCCATAAACAATATAAAGTATTTGTAAGTGTAAAAGTTAACACAATTGTTTACCCAAGGACAATGATGATCCATTTTAAGGATGCAGCTATTACAAGCGCTGCAATGAAATGAACGATCCGGTTTGATAATCTTGCATATCTTACAATAGCGCACTGCACCGTTCGTGCAGCAATTTGTGATGGGCAAGTCCAGGGCAAACTTGTACAAAATGCATCTTTGAACTATTTGATTTTTAGTACAAGACAGTAGATCCAATTCCACTTGAGGTAGACGCCAATTATCGGGTATACGGCAGCCTCGAGTAATAATGATTTGGCAGTAGGACCATAGTAACAGCAGCAGCAAGATATGGTAGAATAAGAGGAAGCAAAGCATTTGCATCCAATTTTGCATACTCCGTATGCATAGCTCTAGCACATAGGCATAGTAGGACCAACCAATGATGGCGACTACGAAGAGAACGGGTATCCATTTTAATATATTTACGCAGCAACAAAAAGCTGTCTTTCCAGATCGTTTAAAAGATTTCTTGTCCATAGCAGTAGAATTTAATATAATAGATTTTTAGATTTAAGACAGAAATTAAAAAATTAGCTTGCTCTTTATTTATTGATTATATGTGAAAAAGCTGCTAAGAGTGCTAGTTTAATATGCCTACTAAGTGCTTGTGCACTCGGAAATATAGAGCAGCACCTATCCAGCAGAACGGCATAGTTTAAAGATACGTTACTTGTAAGGCCTCACTGCAGCTTCTTTAACTAGGAGAAAGAAAGGTACGCTCTCAATTCTGCAAAGTCTCACCAAAAAGAGTTTACTCAAAGTGTAATGTCGACTTCAGACAAGGTATACTTATTAAAGCTAGAGTAATGCTGCCGACGTCGTTACCAATTTTAGTGAGAGCAAGAAAAAGCGTGAGAGGGAAACAAACAAAAATTGTAGCTGCTGCTCGCACCCGATGCGCGTAAACAACCCTCCTCACGTGCAGTCGCAACGAAACTAAAAATTGGTAATATTCGCGAGAGTCTTCGGCGGGAGTTTGCTACCTGTAGTAAGTATACCTTGGACTTCAGATAGGACACGCTGCATATGGTTGGTATTCCTGGTGAGTACATCAGTCTGCATAGCGATATTGGTTGTAGACAACTCCCGAAGTTCCCATTCGATAGAATCCATAAATAGGCTCTTCTTCTCCCAAACCCTTGTTTACCTCCTATCGGACTCGCTTATGCTCCTCCTGAGGTGTGGGTATGCGATCTCAGCATTCGTCTGCAGACATTCCGTTCCTGGATCATGTCATCGCTGAGACCCATTCGTTGCTGATGTTTTTGCATTTGAAAAAGGTGAGGTTTTTGCCACTTGTGTATGGATATTCGTTAGTTATGGACTTCCCTTTTACACCGGCGGTTGTCTCCAGACCCGGTAACCAGTAGCATACACTGATCTTTGGAAGATCTTTTCGATGTTAAAAATGTGCCTCAGGCTCAATGTGACGGTAAGTATACCTGTATCTGACTAGTTCTCTTTTAGGGGTCTCTTAAGCCAGGTAGAGAATACCGTGGTGCTAAATTCTATTCTATAAAAAGCAAACTACAAATAAATAGGTTAAACACTTACAAGAGATTTCGAAGTAAATGCTAAGAATTGTTGTGCGGTACTGGAGGATGGTACTATATGCCGAACTTTTATAATGTGGGTTTGCGTACAGAGCCACGTGGTAAGTCGTTCAAGTGAATCGACAAAATTGATCTTCCGCATCTTTTGATAATTTCTAGCTCTTTAGGTCATATAGTCTCTGAGATGTTTCTGCTCATGCGAACAAACTTTTGTTCATGTTTAAGCCGACTCGGCTGTTCATGATGATTTAGCATATAGGATAGCCTACTTTATGGTAGCTACCACGCTCCTATCTCTTAAGACACGAAAAGTATAGTACTATAACCAAATTAAAAATTTTATTGCAGCAGTCGATAATTTCTGCTCCTTAGGCCTTGTAGGTGTTAGCAAACCACTCCAATAGTTCATCGAAAGAATATCTCTCTTTACTCTGAAAGATTCAAGTCTACATACGTCTACGATTTGTGCGGGATGAATTATTGACTTCCTAGCGATCTAGGAATCTTTTTGGGGACAAATATAGTAGCCGAGCAGTAGCTGTTGCTTCAATTAAAGACTTCTTCAATGCAAGATGGCGTAGAAGACTAAGTCATTTATATACTTTGGATAGACGAGTGCTTCTGCTGATTTTTAGTCTTATATTATTTGGTTAGTTGCATTCAGGCGCGAATCTAGGATTTGGTCATAGAGTGGGTTTTTGCACTTCGAAGGCACGCAAAAAACTGTCAACCCATTTTTCAAACTTTTGAGCGCGTCCGGACCTGAAAACCCACGCGTGGATCCGCCACTGGCTGCATCCAAAAGCTGAGCATTTCATTTGAATACAGCAGGGACTGCTTGTTGAACAACTTGCTGGAAGAGACAGGCCTCTGTTTCCCCAAGATGTCGGACAGCTTTACCGATGTGCAGTAACACTTATTCCACTCTGTGGCTACATAGCTGCCCTACTGCCCAACCTTGCTACTGAAGGCTATTTGGCAGTTGGGCTTCTGCAGATTTTGCGACTACATCTAATTTTAGAGAAACAAACATTTCATTTGAGTGATCAAGATTAGTTTATTCGGGTATACTGAAAATGTGGATTATGCTTCCCAACTTCCTTCGAAATATCTGTATTGCGAAATGCAGCGCCAGGCGTAAAAACACCGCCCCTAGGGGGTTTAAAAATAAATAAATCAGCGAAGTACTCCAAATCTAGTAAAACTTACCCATTAGGCAGACCAGTTTGCTTCAGTATGGTAATGGCAGCCGAGAGCAAAGCTATGCATCCAAAACCGAAAAAGGGGTTAAGTCCAGAAATTTGCAACTTTAGCACTTTTTCATTTGCTTTAAGAGTTCTATGCGCCTGTGCAGGATCAAGATTACAAACCGCAGGACAAAGTTCATTCTGACTACAAGTACATATGCCGGTAGCCTTAAAAGTGGTAGAAAAAAGCACTTCATCCGCAGTGCCCTTGGCAATGCAGCCCGCGCTACACATGCCCAGTGAAAAAAGACGCGGAAATTTTAAGAGTAACATACGTGTGAATGAAAATTGTGCCAAAATGAAAAGCATCAAGCACCAGAGTAGTGTCATAAAGCCAAAAAAATATGTTCTGCAAATATGTATACAGTTGCAGCTTAAAACATATGTACTTGGTATACTCACGGAAGCGTTAGATAGTTTTTAAACTGAACTGACGGTCTTTGCTCGATTTCGGCAATCAGCCGCTGTGACGCATTGACCATGTCCACGTCTATAAGAGTGAAGGGTACTGAAAAGCCCGTAACAGCATCAGTTCGAGCAATTGAGAATTTATAGCTGCATATGGTAGTTCCTAGTTGTAAGGCCCTCTGAAATGTGCAAGCGGTTTCATTTGTCATGGCAGCTATGGCGCCATTCCAGGTAGAACGATTTATAAGCGGCACCAAGCGGCGAGTATTCATTCGGCAGTACTTTGTATAGCTCTCCACAGTCTGCAGCTTGGCTGCAAATGATTAAACAAAGATTTCACATAATGAAAAGTTTTGAAAAATCTAACTAGTTTACCTGAAAAATTGCGTTCAATATAGTTCATGCCCATTTGGTTTATAAAGCTATAAAATCCACAAGCTGTTATAACATAAATCTTCTCAGACAATGCTTTGGCATGGAACTCTGCATGAAGCTGCTGCATAAGCCGTGGATTAATAGTGGCATCCACATAATGCGTGCCAGCTATAATGCAAGCCTTAACTATTGTAGGCGCATATTCCTCATAGTTACCACAACAGTTAATTAAAATCTATTCGCGTATGACATTATTATTATATATAGAAGCTAATCTTTATAGCTACTAACCTGACATTTCTGCGCTAATTTTACTAAAGGCGTTATTTCGTTGGCATCGACTATAAAAGTGGGTATATTCTGGCATTCAACATTTGTTAAGCTGCTTACATTCTTCAAGACGTGGCTCAGCTTATCCTAGACAAAGTCAGGTAGGCATCTGAAGTACATTAGTTATATTATGTTACTACATTACATACATTGCAACGCCCGGCTATCCCCCATTTATATGAATTTAAAACTTTTGCAGCTTCTAAAGCCGTGTGGTTACCCAATGTTCCAGTAGCTCCATATATTATTACATGCAGCGGTCTCTCGGTCTGTGTAGACACTGATATTTCCTTCGCGTCGCTCTTGTGCTCTATCAAAGCATACTCCTCTTGGTTTTGTTCTTTTTCGTTGTTGTTCATAGTTTTTGAAATGGGCTCCACAATTTCTAATTTCTTCCTTTCTTCTTCGGGTTCTGCTTTTTCGTTGTTGTTCATAGTTTTTGAAATGGGCTCCACAATTTCTAATTTCGTCCTTTCTTCTTCGGGTTCTGCTTCAAATGCATTATTTGGATTAAATTTTTTGTCTTCCTGTAGTGCAGCATTGTCTTGATATTGCCCGTGCTTAGTAGGCATGCTACCTAATGCAGTAGAACGCTTTCGCTGATGCTCTCTATACGCCATAGTAGAATAGTTCAATAGCTGTGTTCCTGCAAAATAATACATAACTTCATCAAAACATTTCGAAACAAGTTACCGCCTCACAGCACTGATCACAACACTGCTTGAACTGCTTGGTGAGAGCAGCTTTTTACTCTCAACAGCGTTCATAACGCTTGCCTAAAAGCTGTTACATCAAAGAGACAACGCTATGATTTTTTGTTGACAGTGTTGGATTGGAGTGGCTAGCACACTTACTGACACCAAATCAAAAGCTTTTTTCTCACAAAAAACTAGCTTTTGCAGTTTTTCCTACAAACTGTACTTACAAATTATTTTATATATTTGTTTTGATGGAAGCATAATTCACGGTAATTTAGAAGCTAAACACTAAAAATTTGGACACATAAATTTAATTTATCTTTGAAGCTAAAATCTGAGTACTTTTTTATATAAAAAAACCAGTCCGGCGGGTTTCCTTAAATTCCATCACACACTTGCTTTGTTAAAATTGTCAAAACATAGTTTAGCTAAATTCCTAGTAACTACATACATATGTATATTCGTAATATTATTTTCAAAATTAAGGTAATACACAAGCGAGTAAACGACTTTAAAATAAAACGTACTTACTTTTCAGACAAAGCAGTTCGCTACAAAATGGTGCAGGAATGAATTTTAAACAACTTTTTCAATAGCGTCAAGGGGTTTCTGCGTGTTGATGGGTACACAATTAGGACTAGGACCAGAAACCACTGAAAGATCTTTATAGCTTTTAGCAGCAGGACATGTTTATATGCCACTGCTCTTAAAGTGATGGAAAAAATCAATTTGTTTGCGCAAGCCTTGTCTATGTAGCGCAAGGTGCATCTGCCCAGACAAAAAATTTCATAAGAAGCTGCCGTGTGGTAGCATACTCGCATAAATCCACCACAGACCAGATCTTCACATTACGCCAGATCCTGGAAAAAACCCGGGAGAGACAGACCGACACCCATCATCTGTTTGTCGACTATAAAGCTGCTTTCGATAGCCCGATAAGGGATTGCCTGTACGCCATCGTGTTTGAGTTCGGTATTCCTGCGAAGCTGATTCGCCTTTGTAGGATGACGTTGAGCAGCACTATCAGCTCCGTCAAGGTAGGAACGAACCTCTCCGAACCTTTTAATACCGTGCGAGGTTTCAGACAAGGCGACCCTCTATCGTGCGACCTCTTTAATCTTGTGATGAAAGGGGTGCTGCGAAAGGCCGGCGTACATCGTTATGTCACTAGTTTCTACAAAAGTGTCCAGCTCCTTGCATACGCTGATGATATTGATATTGTTGGACGTTGCAAGCGAGATGTCACAGCTGCATTTGCAGCAATCGGAAATGAGTCTGCAAAAGTTGGTTTGGCGGTGAATGAGGGCAAGCGAAGTATATGCTGATTACGCACAGGGATACGCGGCGTCTAGGATCCCACGTTGTAGCGGACCAATATACTATTGAAGTTGTCAAGGAATTCATATACCTTAGCCCCGCCATCAAGATCGAAAATGATATCAGCCTGGAGATTAAGCGAAGGATCACACTTCCCATAAGAATGAACCACGAACTGTAGGAGCTCTACGGCGACATCGATGTCGTCCAGCGCATAACAATACAACGTTTGCGCTGGCTCGGACATGTCGTTCGTATGGACGAAGAAGCTCCAGCGAAAAAGGTGTTCGAAACGAGAGTCAACGATGGACGACGAAGAGGGAGACCGCGTCTCCGATGGAAGGACCAAGTGGAGGAGAACCTGTCTACACTTGGTGTTATAAATTGGAGAAGACGCGCTAGAAGCAGAGGCTCCTGGCGAGAGCTCTTGAGGTCGGCTGTAACCCGGTAACGGGTTGTGAAGGCCACCTAAGTAAGTAAGTAAGTAAGATTGATGTCATTTGGCTGTGTGCTAACAATATGTATATCCTCATAGAGTTTTCACAAATTTTTCAAAACCACAACTCTAACAAGGCGTGAAAATTTGCAATCCGCCGAAATTTTATTAAAATGAACTCATCACTGTATCCATGGGGTTAAGTGTGACAAGCAGTGTACGGCGCGGACGCCACAATATGGAATATGATTACATCACGCATGTGTGCTCATATTGTTATCACCAATTTTTCAGACCACAACTCTAACAAGGCGTCAGGTTGTTCAATGTACTTCTCCCGTTTGGGCCGTCCATGGGGTTAAGCGTATAGAGGTTGGCGTAGCAGTCATAATAAGGCGTGACGTTCAATAGCAATTGAAAAAAAAACTAAACTCCCGTCTGTCTGTATGAGCACCTAGATATTAGAGACCATAAGTAAGGTAAATATCTGGGTATGCTTTGGGGAAATACGCAAAAACGAAAACGAAAATATTTTGTTCGTTGTCTTTTTACACATTAAGGCGCGGAATGACAAAACTTCATATAAAAAAAAAAATCCCATTTGGGACTTTTTTTCGCGCGAAATTTTTCAAACTGCGTAGACCCCTTTAAGGCCCATACGCAGCATGCAAAAATTCCGCACGAAATGTCAAAACTTCATACAAGAAAAAAAAAAATTTCCTTTTTTGGGATATTTTTTTTATATGAAGTTTTGACATTTCGTGCAGAATTTTTGCTTGCTGCGTATAGGCCTTTAAGCATGAAACTCTTGCCACAGAGGCAACCATGCAGGCGCTGTTCCAGGATTTTTTCAGAGGTCGCAAAAAACATTCAGTCCATTTTTTAAACTTTTTGGGGAGTCTAGAACCGAAAACCACCCCGTGGATGCGCTACTGATAAACCTTTAAACGATGCGGAATTTTTTTTTTCAAAGTAACACGTGTGTTATTGTAATAAAGCCATATCGAATTCAACTTAATCGAGTCGGCTGACATTGAAAAGGACGCTCCTGACAACAATGTAGGGGCGGGCATAAGGCGGGGTAGTCAAATGGCTTTACACTAGATTACATAAAGACACAGTCGAGTCAGTTACTCAATGCAAAGAGGGTTCAGCTTTGTCATATCAATTTTGCATATTTTATGAAGAGTAATTTGAAAAAAAAAAAATACAGACACAGGAGAGCTAGGTTTGTCTTCAATTTTAAACCGGTTCCTTTTCAAGCTGTGTGCATCATTCCTTAACCAGGCAACTGGGGATTGGCCTTATCAGCCTTATTCGACAGACAGTCTAATGTACTGCGGCAAATGGGAGCCCATTAAATTTACGATATGGTTAACAATTTGCATAAAGCCTCAATCAGGCCAAACCACAAATTATCCAAGAACATGATATGGTTATTGTTTTTTTATGTGTTTCTCAGTTGTTTCACGTTTCATGGAATGCGGAAGGTTTTGCCGATTGCTTACTTTGCGCTACGTTTTAATTTTTATATTTATTTGGTTGTCTTTAAACGTGTTGACTTAATAGAGAAGCCAAGATTTTCTATTAAATTCAATAAAGGCCCGTACGCAGCATGCAAAAATTCCACACGAAATGTCAAAACTTCATATAAAAAAAAATATCCCAAAAAAGGAAATTTTAAGAAGAAACTGCTTACGGAGTTCGAGGCTTCTAGCTCTTTTGATTTATTTTGTCGTCCCGCTTGTAGTTTTTTATCAAGCTTGTGGCACCTAACTCGTTTTCAAGGAATTCTGAATTTACTCAATTTTAGTTTAACGCTTTTAAGGATTCTTTTTGCTCTTCCTTAACAGTCATTACATAGTTCTAGTTTTTGAGCAAAGTAACCAAGCAGTAAGGTAAGAGAGAGTGCACAAAATGATTGCATTTCGTGCGTTTTCAGGAGACAGAAATCAGTAGTAGCAGTCATATTCGCTAAGAGCTGCGACAAAACAGAGATTCAAGGCACAAAGTGCAAGCCCAAGCAGTGCTGCAATGTGTGTCTGTGGAAGGAAGGACATGGGTGTGGTAGCTAGCAAGCAGTGCTGGCAAATGAGCAGATTATCTACACTCCCAGTCAAATTGTGGGCGGTATTTCAATTGTCGCGTTCTTTAAGTTTCGGCAAAAATGAAATTAATGGCTGACATTATTGGTGACGCTGGCTAGGACTCCGACTGCAGCAGATCCACAGCCAAGGCGGAAACAAAGGCAAAATGGAGATTTGCCAAAGATTAGTTGCCAGTTTTCACTTTTCCAATAGCCATTTCCCAGTTGTCACTTGCGTTGATTAAAAAAGTTGAGTGTGTGGGATTGGGTCGACGTGGTCCCAGCAAGAAAATTGGCTTTTAATTGTTGCAAAAGTAGATTTGGCCACAAACAGAAGGCAATTAAGACATTGCAGTTTTTGATTTCAATAAATGCCTGAACTAACTTTTCCCAATGATTTGGATCACATTGAGTTGCTGCTATGAGAGAACGGAGAAATATTTCGACGTGAACCGACTTACATCAACTGCATACGCATACTAAGTGTCTCAAACTTGGTAATGCTAAGAATTTTTATATGAAGAGCTTATGGTGTGTCACAATTCTTTCAACCATTGTCCGATAGGTATAGGGCATAAACAACAATAAAAAAGAGTGTGTAGCAACGGCGCACAAGCTGCAGTTAGCCAGCCCGTCAGTCATACACACTTATTCAAATTGAAATATTAACTTATCCGTGTGCGCCACTTGAACATAACGACATTTCCAATGAAGCAATCCGGCCACTTCTGGCAAGGACGATAGCAATGCTATTGGCGATGGTACCACGCAGCACGCATAGGAAATATGCATACGTGCTCGTGAGGAAAATTTACATTTTCCGGCTACGGAAATAAAAGGGGCTTGGGTAGAAAGACAGTGGTAAACCTAGCCAGATTATTCCTGGCTTTGTCAGTTGGAACGTAGCGTAACGTCGCTATCCACAAAACAGCCAGCCACAGAAACCAAAGTGAAAAAGCATAGAATTTGAATCAAAGCAGACGCATGGACGCCTGGACATCGGGACAAAGCCCAAAGCTGTCACATTTTTGTGTTCATTCGACAGGTAAAAGCAACTCTGGATACAACTTTGAAATGGAACTGATTATGCGGCAAACAAATGTTGGCTGGACCTCAGCAGGATTCAAATCAACTGAGCTAAGCTGAATGGTATATGTTGGCAATGATAACGAAGTTGGACATGGTTATGCAACGGGTAATAATTGAAGAGCACATATCTATATAAAGTATATATGTATATACATATATGACATATGTACATGCATATGTATGTATATACCATGGCAGGCATTTTCATTATTTCATGAAAAAAATAAACTACGTATGCAATTTTACAGATGTTTTTTATATTATATAATACATAGGTATGTATATTTTAATTTCTTTCAGGACGTAGCTGCATGTATACCAATTAAGACTAAGTCCAGATGATTTTTACAAACTTTATAGTTTTAGAATATCTATCTACTGCAAGCATAAAAACCTTTAGCCCAAAGCGGGAGAGGGAACTGAAGCATCGTCTATACTATAGACTGTATAGCCTGGCTACCCATTAAAAATCTCTAAGGTGACTAAAAACGATTCTCGAAAATGTAGGCAGAGTACTTTTCAAGTTATAACTAGGCACATGGACTGGAAGGTAATCAATCTGTGAAATACAGATTAATTCAGTCTGTACATAATAGTAAAAAAAAAATTGCATATAAATAGGGATGCATGTTATTGTAATTATGTAAAAATTGACTTAAAATTAAAATTTCCGCTTCTACTATAGTATGTTCTGAATAACTTTACTATTTTAATGCTACTGGCTCAAGGCTCTGTCATCGCATACCATAAAGAGTAAACTGATCCGTAAGACGGTGCTTGCGCTCAACTGTATCCACCACCACTCAATCAGCCTCTGCTGGGTACCGGGACACTCAGGCGTCCCTGGTAACGATGAGGCTGATGAGTGCGCCAGGAACGGATCAGCGCTGGCAGCCAACCTTGCGGTTACGGACATAGAAAGACCTTTACAGTACGTTGTAGGGCAAATCAGGGAGACGGCCAGAGCTCTGGCGGGTAGAGAATGGGACACGGTGTCCAGTTGTCGCATCTCTCGAGCACTCTGGCCTAGGTATAACCCAAAGCGCACATCGGAACTCCTGCGTTTTCATAAAAACAGGACCATGATGGTGGTAGGAGTTGTAACGGGGCACTGCACCATTGGCCACATGACTGAGAGACTGCATGTTCCCCATCACGACTTCTGCCGTAGCTGCGGAGACGAGGAGGAGCCAGAAAGCATCCAACACCTGCTGTGTGACTGCCCGGCGCTTCTAAGAAGACGAGCCCAGTTTCTGGGAAAACCGTTCTTTGAGGATCTGGGTAGTTTGGCTCATGTGCGCATAGCGGATCTGGCTGCGTTTGTCGAATCCTCAAAATGGTTTTGTAATAGGAGAGTCGTAGGTGATTAAGGATGTCCTTCAGTTTTTGATCCTCCTCACCCCCCTTCCCACTCTCTTCTCCAACTCCTATCTTCCTTTCCCTCAAATTAGGCAACACAATGGACCTCATGGTCTCTGGGTGCTCTCAATGCTACTGGACATTATTCGAAAAGGGATTTTTAATTCTCTTCTACAAACTAAAGCTGCAATTGCACTTGCAAATTATTTGGCTTGCATGGGGGCGTGGCAGAAACAAAAACAAGCTTAACCTGACAGCTCACATTAGATTTCCAAAATGTAAAGTTTGGTTATGATAGCGCTTATAGTCTCCAAGATCTAGGCGTTCAGACAAACATTACTACATTAATTTTTCCCAAATGGGATATCCCAAATGGGATTTTTTTTTTATATGATGTTTTGTCATTCCGCGCGAAATTTTTCGAACTGCGTAGACCCCTTAATCTAAAACTGAATTTGGAGCAATGCATAAACAAACAAAGATATTTAAAAAGCTTTCGTGAAAAGTCTTTTCTAAGAATATTTAATAGTAAGCCACCCAAGACATGTCCCAAAATAGGGAAATATTTAAATCACAAAAATTCTTGACTCGCTATTGTATACAACCGCAACTCAAATTCTGCAGCTTGCTGGGATTCGTCAAACCGCCCAATACATTTATTACCAGACTGCCAAAGTTTTGTTTGCGAAAGCTCATTTATTTGTTTCCCCAACGTAACAGTTGAACTATGTAATTATACACAGACCGACAGCCTCCATTGCTTAACCCAGATCGCCCAGTTTCTTGGCCAGCATTCACATAACTTATGAAATATGACAGTTTTGCACGCCACGCGCAACTTTCCAGTGTTGCCAACACATTTTCAAATAGTTTAAATTATTATATTAGCAAGTTTTCCCAAAAGCAAAAACCAAAGACTACAAGGGAGGACGCCAGCAGCACAGGGGCAGCAAAACGCATCTTTGGCACCAGTTTTGTTGCCACATGCCACATAAAGTTTTTGGTTCGAAATGTTGCAGACAAAAAAAAAATAAATCAAAGCGCTTAAAAGCGTCAATCCTTAAGGCCTTTTGGCGATTTCAAAAGAGTTGCGAATTGTGCAGCAACATAAAATATGTATCTATGACAGCCAAAGGTTAGCAAATATGAGAATAATTGGGGCTTGACAAATTACAACTCTTTAATATAATAAGCACCAATTATTTGCAGGTATTACAGCTGACGCATTAATATTATTGGCAATGTCTTTTGCTGTTAACAAAAAGGTACAAAGATACACAGCTTAAAATAAAGATAGATGCAGCAGAGTGAAGAGTCGCCAGAGTTGCCATCATCATTCATTCGTGCGAATTCTCATTCATTTATGCATTCATTCAGTCGTGTTTTAGGTCTGGACGTTGCTACCTGCTCCTGCACCAATTCTTGCCACTTTTACAGCCTTCAGCCCCATGCATTTTCTTCTCAACGCGAAATGTCCTTTTGATTGATTTGCAAAATGCGAAATTTGCAACAACGTCTGAGGTTGAATGCCTCTCCTGCTGCCAGAAGGTGTACTCATGGTTATGAGTGCTATAACATAGTTGGAGTACTCTGATTTTCTGGTGTCAGGACTTCTTTTCTTAATATAATTTATGTAATTAGCCAATTTTTGCCGTAAGAACCAACGAATTATTAGGTATTCACGCTTTAGTCTGTTGAGTTTTTGTGCAACTCCTCAACTTAATAGCAAGCGTGAATACCCTAAATATTGTTAGTTTATATATAGTACATATATATAAAATACTTTATATAACAAATACCAAACGCAACTTGTCAACATGAATTGTTGTTGTTTTTGCTCTTGTTTTTTTTTTTTTTTGGCTAGTGTAGTTTATCTTCATGTGTTTGTGAGGGGTTATTTTGCTTGTACATATGTATGTACAATGCAATGCACACTGGCATAGTTTTTGGCACAAATCACAATGATTGATGATAATGGCCAGCATAGTAAAAAGCAAAGTACCGCCGTCCCCTTACTCTTTTCTCTGAGTTTGCGACACTTTTATACATGATTTGCTCATGCACTGAAAAAAAATGCAACACCAATAAAAAGAGCAACAAACACTTGACAGTTATGGCTGCTCATATGCAGCCAATAAACTTAAAAAATCCTTTTTTTTTGTGTAGCGCCATTTTTGTGGCACTTTTGGAACCAATCATCACCCACCAGCGGCGTAGATAGCGCAGGCATTTGATTTGGTTTATGTAAAGATCCAGTTTCTAAAGCAAATAAAAAAAAATTTATTTTCACTGCACCCGAATCCGCGAGCCAAAAATCCTCAGCACGTCAGGTTGCTGGCTACCACAAAACGAGTTATTTTGGAGGACGGATCACTTAAGCCTAAAATGGTTTTTTTTTTAATGTTGTGCATTTGGCCTAGACACCCTAATCTTATTGGCATTTAGCACTTCATTAATGCTGCCCAAAGGAAAACACCGTGTAGCCAATGTTTGGCCATGTTTTATGATGTTGTTCTTGTTGCTGGTATTAATAGCCACATAGTCTCATTAGGCTGAAACTATGTCTACAGCTGTGGGGGTCTTGGCCATAGATTCATATACATACATTTGCTTGTTAGTGTTAATCAGCTGGCCATTGAAGCGTGCTGCTACTTGCCCAGCAGTAGCAGCTTCCTCAAGCAGCCAGTATCGAACTAACTTCCATCCGTATTGACAACATTTTCCACAAGTTTACTTGGGCTGCAATTGTTTTGGCATGTGCCTCCCGGACTGTTGTTAACGACTATCTTTGTTGGGAATTTGTGGCAGATTCCATGAGAATGAGTAGCAACTTGGTAGTAGCAGCGATTTTGATGTTGACGTCAATTGAGCTGCTCAGGTTAACCACAAGCTACATAGCCAATCACTTAGATTGATGATGATCAATGTTGAACTATTACATTGTAGCAACAAGTGTTTTACATGGCATGCACTAATTTGGTAATAAAGTGCATAAGCCTCGACACTTATATTATGTAGGTATGTAACCTTAAGAAATCACACCATCTTGCCTATTATATATTTACACTTCATTTGCTCATAAACAACAAACTCATCATAGGTTAGAAAAGGAATATACATACATACTTGTACTGAGACCGCTTTTCAATTGGATTAGGGTGACACGTGTTTCTGGACAACAGCATGCGCTGTAACCAAACTAAGGGGAATCGCCCACTGCCTGCTTTGCATGGCAACCTCATAAGGCCTTCTATATAATTGTTCCGAGACATCCCAACCATAATAACCAAATCACTTTTACATTTAAAACAATAATCAATAGTAAAAAGATAGATCACTCAAAACGAAGATACTCAGATAAAATACTATACTATGTACGACACAAAAACATGGTATGCTAATATACACAATGTCTCCATATAGCTCAAAAAGACAACAACAATAATTTTTGCAACAGTTTTGCCAAATAGTATCAATACATTTGGGAATACTAGACTATCTAGTTTCTACCTAAGGGCCTATACGCAGTTCGAAATATTTCGCGCGGAATGACAAAACTTCATGTAAAAAAAAAAAATCCCAAATGGGATATCCCAAAAGGAATTTTTTTTTATATGAAGTTTTGTCATTCTGCGCGAAATTTTTCGAACTGCGTATACCCCTTGAGAAAAAATTGTCAAGCTA
The DNA here is from genome assembly GCA_018150985.1 of Chymomyza costata. Classification (NCBI taxonomy): domain Eukaryota; kingdom Metazoa; phylum Arthropoda; class Insecta; order Diptera; family Drosophilidae; genus Chymomyza; species Chymomyza costata. The sequence continues at coordinate 30,612,658 of JAECWU010000127.1, read as the reverse complement.
CTTCGAAAAATACAAAAAGTGTTTTTTTTTTTTTTGGTACAAACATTATAAGTAGGTACGTTTATGCTAAAAAAAAATGTCAAAAATAAATAGTGGCCCTTGCATACAAATTCTGCCTGCATTACCCCCTCGCTTACAGTGTAATGCATAAACGAAGACATGCTGCATACATTAAGCCTGACTTTATTAATTGCTGGGTTACACTATTGAGGGAGCCCCTCCCAACTTATCTATTTGTACTCTTTTGCGCCCCAACTACCATGCCACTCTCTCTCTCTCACTCTCTATCTCTCGCCCTCTTTTTGTTGTTGCACACACCTTGCGCCCATGACAGAGTGGAATTGAAGCATCTACGCAAGTCAGAGGTCCAAAATCTACAAGAGCAACAGCTGCCAGTTAATGAGAAACCTTTGAAATCCTATCATAAATGAGAGCAAAATACCGGCGGTGGTCAGCGGTGGAGCTGGTTCTTCAGCTACAATACCGCCGACTAGATGCGCAGCAGCACGCACCTCTCATCATTATATGACACTGCGTGGTCGTTCGCGTGTCCGCTATCAAAGACCCACTGGCAGTGAGCACCTGCAGTCACAGCAGCAGGCACAAAGCTGCACTGTGGCCACAGCGCGTTATTATAGGTATGCCTCGGCCATACCAACCATGTCCTTGGGTAGTGTTGGTGCTGGTATGGGCACGGCTGGTAGTGGGGATGGTACAGGTTCTTGTTTTAATATGGCCACACGTTCGTCTCCAGCTACACTTGATCTCAACTCCAATCCGTTGCCAACTACCTCTGTCCACGCCTACCACAAAAATACCCAACAACAATAACCAAAACAACACCAACAACAATAATCACATAACTAATCAATTTGATTAAATGCAATAACTTCTTCTATAACTACTGCCCCAGACACAAGCCGGCTTGGTGGCACTGGCACTGGCAATAGCAATAGCAATCTTTGAAGTGCACGTGGTAGCGCTGAGCTGCAGACCATTATCGAGCACAACTTTAGCCTTAGCACAAAGCGCAACAAACGCTCGCTGAGCTCAACGCGCATTGAGAAGGACAAATGTGATGAGTATAATACTAAATTGCTGCGCAAGACCAGCGCCGCTGCGGCAGCGGCCAGCTTGAATAGTTCTAACAACAACAACAATAAGTACAGCAGCAATTGCAGCACACCGCTGACGCCAACAACCATGATGTCAACTGTGGCCGGCAGCTTTAAGTACTCGCGTCGGCTTATAGCTAAGTCCGGCTCATCCACTACCGGCCCCAACATCAGCATCCAATTTGGGCATACCAACCTCTCATCATGCGGAGCCCCGCAGTGTCATCATTTGTATCATCATAAAGCGAGAAACGAGCGGGAACGAGAGCAACAGCAACAGCAGCCGCTATCGCTGAAGCTGCGCAAGAAGATCAGTTGTTGAATTTTTTTTCTTTACGTTACATACATACATATTATATTAACCAGGAGTATTATATTTAAGAAGCGCACAAAGTATAAAATACATTTATATAGTATGTATAGCAATTTATATATAGTATATAAAATTTGCATTATATGTAAATACATTTTTATTGTTTTTTAAGATAAGTGATTGTTATATGTACTTCATAGAAACTAAGTAAGCATTTCGCCAAAGTAACGTAAAATGTTGGAATAAATTTTACTTTCATATTGAATAATAACGCAGTCGTAGCTACAATTTAATTCCATCATGAGCAACGGTTCCATGCTATCGGAATCCAATCTGGTGAAGCGTGCCTTCAACTTGAGCGCATCTAGGACGGCTAAAGCTTTGGACTTTTGTGACATTTCCTCACTGTCACTGTGTATTATTTGTAGAGCGGCCTCTTTAAGATGCGGAAAGTAACTTTTAAAATAATCATGACGTTCGCTCAATTTGATGCCAGTATTTTGCTCAGTTAAGCCAGCTTCGGACAATTCACGATATGTCTTAAACTTGAGTCGACGTTCCGCTTCGAGCTCCTCCAATGTGCTTAAACCATTATCGCCAAGACCGGCGCCAGTTTCTACATTTACCACCTGCTGATTGACATTGCGCAAATTATCAACATCATTGGCTATGACGCGCAGCATTTCAATGGCCGCACGCTGTCTTGCATCCTTTTTTGTATCTGACTTGCCATAACGTATTATGGAGGCTAAGCGGCAGCAGGCTACAAATTCTGGCGCATTTGGTGCGTCGCTTTGTTGCACAATCTCCATGGTGGGCAATGGCATATCTTTGCGCACGCAAAAATCACGCAACTCCTTGAGCATGTCTCTGTCTTTATTGAGGGTGACACTTTCCTCCATTAGGTCATCAACTATGGAGTTTTCTTTGCAGGGCACATTCTCGTTGTCGGGATCACTCATGGCCCGTATTTTACGCATCATCTGAAGCGATGCTAAGTGTTTGGCATCGCGTTTTGAGCGACCTGCAAGGAAATTGTATTTTTTTTTTGTGAATTTAATTGTGGCCAGCAGTAGAACTCACCATTGCCAAAGGACTCCTTATCGAGCAGTGTTGCCTTACAAATGAAGCCGCCGTTTTCGGCATCAATATAGTCGTAGCTTATAGGTCCAATTTTCTTTTGTGCACAATGCTCCTGCAGAGCTGAAACGGCAGATTTTTCATCCATGGCACTAAACAAAAATAATGTGCAAGTGTTGACAGTGTTGCACAACGTAGTAGAGCTGTTACAGCTGTTGGTTGCTGCACTGCACTGTTTTGTCGACTTAATAAACTAATTAAAATAACCAATTTTTTACTACGCAAGTAGCTATTAAAGTTTATCGATAATAATCGAATAATATTGGCGCAATTTAAACAAAAATATTTCGTTTCAATAATGGTAATAATTTTTAAAGTGCACGTATTTATAAATAAATAAATATACGATCAAAGTATAAAACTTAAATGAAGTTTTCTTGCCCAAAAATTAAGTAGTTCTTGAGCTGTTGAGGCTACCAAAAGGCAAACGGACATGCGGCAATGCGTTTACTGCATCAAGGTAAAAAAACAGAGTTAATTTAATTCCTTTTAAACTTTATATCCTTACTTGGTCCAATTCCAGCAGAAGTCAAGTGTACTCGCAAATAAATAATGTATGTTTACACTAAAGGTGTCATAAACTGCATTGTATATAGTAAATAGGGTGCATCTAACAACTTGTGGTATGTATTACAATGGACCGACCCATAATGACCGAAGCGTGCCAAGGGTTTTTGTCCTAATCCGACCGCAACATTTGTGGCATAAGTTACTTCGGGTTTTGGCTGATCAGGTAACAATATGTGACACCTACCTGCTACCAGTTCCATTGTTTTTCTGTTTGCTTTTATTTTTCATGTCAAGAAGGCGATGCCTCGGAATCTAGGGAAACTGGACACACTCACCATTTAAGCAAATGTTTAAGACTACTGGAAAGTTTTTCAAACAGTTTCAAACTTAAAGGAACGCTGCCCATGCGCAATTGAGCATACATCCAATTCAAGTGGAAAAATGCAAATGGCGAGCCTTACCAGGCAGGTAGATACCGCCAAAACGTTGCAGTTCGTGGTGCATGCGCAGTAGTAGTTCGGAGTGGTTCCTAAATAAATAAATCTTGTAAGCATTTGTAATCTACCCCAGCCAATAATGTGATCTTTTTAGTCACTTTTCTGCTAAAACATTTTTTTTCATTTTTAAACCACTTGATTATTGCCGAAAAACTTTAGACATCTAAGGTCAACTTCATAAGTGAAAGGTTAAGGCATTTAACAATTTGAAGGAGAAGTCTCAACTGTAGCCAGTTTTTGGTACCAATGGAAGCAAACGCTTTCTGCGACGAAGTCGCATAGTTCAGGCGTCCCATTGAAGCTTTTATCCTTATACGACAAGTGGAAACTATTATTATTGATATGTATAAGAAAATCCTATATACATATGTACTACATGTAAGCACTTTCTTTTTATGTGATTACATAATCATTGTAGAGCCCTTTTTACTCATAATTTTAGAGCTTCCTGGCTTAGTGCATTGTTGTTATTGTGGACCAAAGACTAAACTTCATCAACTAAAGTGGCTCCAGTTCCGCTTCTAGCACCCGATTGTACCTTTTTCCTAGGCATCTACCACTTGGTTCTGTGCGGGTTAAGCACTATTGATTTACTGTCAACTCCAACATTCACTTTAAGAGCTCATCAGTTGCTAGCACGCGGAACAAGATAACGCATGCTGAATTTGTTTGAATTCCAATGGGTTCAGGATCTATTGAATCCGCGCTGCTCAACTCAATTTTGCGCTGTCATCTGCATTGAGCAATACCGAGATGCACAGTGTATCTTGTCGCTGCTTCCAAGTCCTGCTGAGTAGCATGTCTGTAGATGGAACTAACCCCGACAACAGAATCATGCGTAATGCCCAGCTCTTATTGTCATTAGCTTTGACATGGAATGGAAGACAATGTTGGCCACTGTACCTACCCATATTTAAGTGGCCCAGTCCTAGTCCCAGAAGACGAAGTTCGTGACGACAAAACACAAATTGTGGCCATGTTAACAAGCAGAAGCTGACTTCGATTACTTTATCGTCTGTGTCTCAACTTGGTTGTCGTCGTATATAATTAAATTGGCTCAAAGCAGTTAGCTCGCCTGTCTTTGGCTTATGTTACAATTTAACTTAATCCCGCTCTTTGGTCTTAAGGCCAGCTAACAAAATGCTCTAATATATCTATCTACATGCATCTCTAGCTACAATAAATATTTAGTGTACTTCAGAGTTCTAGTTGTAAATATATCGTGTTTGCCTGCTGTCAATAGATTTAAACCATGCCCCAAGGGCGCTCCAAAAACTCAAAAAAAATGTCAAACGTGGTTCAGTTGTGAGCAGATGCAGGCACTGCTCTGTGCATTTTCAGGAGTTATTTTTGGTCTGGAAGAACTGCTGCTCTTGTTGTTGGTAGAGGGTAAACAAGCAGCTCTTCTTATAAATATTTACCCACGGATTCAGTGATATGTGCAAGTGACTCTGGAGCATGCATGGTCAACTTGAAGCGAGAGCAGCGTTCAGATCTGCCTGAGCCAAGTCCTGGCCGCAAAATATTGCCTTTTCAAGTTTATCAAAACTTTTGAGAGAGTCTCTGACTTGTTGTTTTATGTGGCTAAGACTTTTTGGTTTGCTAAAACTTTTGACCTGTTGACCCTAATTTTATTTCTTACACTCTCTTTTTACTTCTCTTCTTTTCTTTGGCTTAGCTTTTTATTTTGTTTCTTTGCGTTTCTCTGAAATTATTTAATTAATTGGAGCGCGTCGTGGACAGAGTTCAACAAGCTCAGCGTCGGGTTGGGTACAAAAAAAAATTGACAAAAGTTTTGAAAACTAATCAAAAAATAAACTGTACCTTATAGCACTGCTATTAAAAAAATTGTTGAGTTTAGTTTAAGTTTTAAGGCCTATACGCAGTTCGAAAAATTTCGCGTGGAATGACAAAACTTGATATAAACAAAAAAAAATCCCAAAAGGGATATCCCAAATGGGGGGCCTAAAAAATAAAACATACTTAGAGTCAAATTTATTTAAATACAAAATAAAGCCACTGCCTCTTTTTTTTCTTATAGATTTTTAAGAGAACTCATAGACAGCAGCACTAAGGAACAGCCTGGCTTATGAAAAAAAAAACAAAATTTATTTAAGAAAATAAAAAATATATATTTATATGAGAAGATATCACGAACATTTGGAATTCTTTGCATTTATGATAGAATTTCGAGTGTACTCAGTTAAAAGATTCTATCCAATTAACTGTGTGTATACTGTGTGTGTCGTTATGCCCTGTAAGTACATGACGTTGTGCTCTTCCAACTATAAAGTCCTTTCAAATATTTCAATCGTTTTGAAGTTCACATTTCACTCGACTATGATGATAAATCGCATTTAGAGATGCACAACGCACGCACATCTCAATTTAATTTGCCATGAACTAAGCCTCAAAGTCTTATATGCTTAAGCACTTATGTGTCCTATATGTAAGTGTACATATAGCATATTATATGTATGTATATACATATGTACATTTACCGACTAAATCAACTGGACTCATTGGTGATGTTCATAGATGTGGAGGTAGGGTTCCTTTCAACTTGTTCAATGCTTAAGCGCAAAGATTTCACAAGGAAGAGTTCTGGAAGCGTATCGAACGCAGCGCGAAACCAGGCAACTAATGCCCATATACAAGTAGTTGTAGTAATCTAGAACAAGCCAAAGCGCTGACCTTTACCTAATCCAGCTGTTGTCCAAAGCCTCTTAACTGATTTGGTTGTTTGCGTTCTGGTTGTAAGCTGATTACATTTAATTGCTGCAAGCAAAAATAGGTATATGTACAGTAGGTATCAAAAGGTACGTTCACGCAACAAGTTGTGACGACTTTTAATGGCTCTGCTCGTGCTTTCCAAGGATTAATGCTGAAGTGCTGACCATAATGATTTGAGCGGCTAATGGATTGGATAAGACGAGACATCCAAGATGCGAACCTATTGTGAACCAGCTGAATTGCTATGTTAGATTAGAATCTGTCTAATCATTAGATCCAAGTGCCCAAAGTATCCTTAAGAAGATCGTAGGGTTGCCACGGGCTTTTCTGTTGGACGGTTGCTAATGGGATTATGTTGTGTCAAGTTGAATTTGATAAAATATTTGTTAACGTGGTGGGGAAATGCCCATAAATGCTTTTTATCGCACCATATTGATGCACAATATTATATTTTATTATATTACGAAAGCAATTCCCTACCATATCTGAAGAATCTTTTAGTCATGCCTTATAGCGCAAAATATTTTCTTTCAAGAGTGGTCAACGACAAACCCGAGTCTAAATCCAATTAAGAAATTTTAAAAGTATCCTTGTGGGGATAGACTGCAAAATTGACTTGGCCAACCTATACTGGCTGCTAGCACATTGACGAGTTCTTAAGGCCAAAGTTGGAGTTGACAGTGAATCAACAGTGCTTCACCCGCACAGAACCAAGCGGTAGATGCCTAGGAAAATGGTACAACTGGGTGCTAGAAGCGGAACTGGAGCCACTTTAGTTGATGAAGTTTAGTCCTTGGTCCACAATAATAACAATGCACTTAGCCAGAAAGCTCTAAAATTATGAGTAAAAAGGACTCTACAATGATTATGTATTCAGATAAAAAGAAAGTTCTTACATGTAGTACATATGTATATAGGATTTTCTTATACATATCAATAATAATAGTTCCCACTTGTCGTATAAGGATAAAAGCTTCAATGGGACGCCTGAACTATGCGACTTATTCGCGGAAAGCGTTTGCTTCCATTGGTATCAAAAACTTGCTACAGTTGAGCCTTCTTCTTCAAATTGTTAAATGCCTCAACTTTTCACTTATGAAGTTGACCTTAGATGTCTAAAATTTTTCGGCAATATTCAAGTGGTCTAAAAATGAAAAAAACTGTTTTAGCAGAAAAGTGACTAAAAAGACACATTATTGGCTGGGGTACATTACAAATACTTACACGATTTATTTATTTAGGAACCACTCCGAACTACTACTGCGCATGCACCACGAACTGCGGTATCTACCTGCCTGGTAAGGCTCACCATTTGCATTTTTCCACTTGAATTGGATGTATGCTCAATTGCGCATGAGCAGCGTTCCTTCAAGTTTAAACTGTTTGAAAAACTCTTCAGTAGTCTTAAACATTTGCTTAAATGGTGAGTGTGTCCAGTTTCCATAGATTCCGAGGCATTGCCTTCTTGACATGAAAAATAAAAACAAACAGAAAAACAATGGAACGGGTAACAGGTAGGTGTCACATATTGTTACCTGACCAGCCAAAACCCGAAGTAACTTATGCCACAAATGTTGCGGTCGGATTAGGACAAAAACCCTTGGCACGCTTCGGTCATTATGGGTCGGTTCATTGTAATACATGCCACAAGGTGTTAGATGCACCCTATTTACTATATACAATGCAGTTTATGACTCCTTCAGTGTAAACATACATTATTTATTTGCGGGTACACTTGACTTCTGCTGGAATTGGACCAAGTAAGGATATAAAGTTTAAAAGGAATTAAATAAACTTTGTTTTTTTACCTTGATGAAGTAAACGCATTGGCGCATGTCCGTTTGCCTTTTGGTAGCCAATGCGCAGGTCCTTTAAAACTGCTCAAGAACTACTTAATTTTTGGGCAAGAAAACTTTATTTAAGTTTTATACTTTGATGCACGTGCACTTTAAAATTATTACCATTATTGAAAAGAAATATTTTTGTTTAAATTGCGCCAATATTATTCGATTATTATCGATAAACTTTAATAGCTACTTGCGTAGTAAAAAATTGGTTATTTTAATTAGTTTATTAAGTCGACAAAACAGTGCAGTGCAGCAACCAACAGCTGTAACAGCTCTACTACGTTGTGCAACACTGTCAACACTTGCACATTATTTTTGTTTAGTGCCATGGATGAAAAATCTGCCGTTTCAGCTCTGCAGGAGCATTGTGCACAAAAGAAAATTGGACCTATAAGCTACGACTATATTGATGCCGAAAACGGCGGCTTCATTTGTAAGGCAACACTGCTCGATAAGGAGTCCTTTGGCAATGGTGAGTTCTACTGCTGGCCACAATTAAATTCACAAAAAAAAAATACAATTTCCTTGCAGGTCGCTCAAAACGCGATGCCAAACACTTAGCATCGCTTCAGATGATGCGTAAAATACGGGCCATGAGTGATCCCGACAACGAGAATGTGCCGTGCAAAGAAAACTCCATAGTTGATGACCTAATGGAGGAAAGTGTCACCCTCAATAAAGACAGAGACATGCTCAAGGAGTTGCGTGATTTTTGCGTGCGCAAAGATATGCCATTGCCCACCATGGAGATTGTGCAACAAAGCGACGCACCAAATGCGCCAGAATTTGTAGCCTGCTGCCGCTTAGCCTCCATAATACGTTATGGCAAGTCAGATACAAAAAAGGATGCAAGACAGCGTGCGGCCATTGAAATGCTGCGCGTCATAGCCAATGATGTTGATAATTTGCGCAATGTCAATCAGCAGGTGGTAAATGTAGAAACTGGCGCCGGTCTTGGCGATAATGGTTTAAGCACATTGGAGGAGCTCGAAGCGGAACGTCGACTCAAGTTTAAGACATATCGTGAATTGTCCGAAGCTGGCTTAACTGAGCAAAACACTGGCATCAAATTGAGCGAACGTCATGATTATTTTAAAAGTTACTTTCCGCATCTTAAAGAGGCCGCTCTACAAATAATACACAGTGACAGTGAGGAAATGTCACAAAAGTCCAAAGCTTTAGCCGTCCTAGATGCGCTCAAGTTGAAGGCACGCTTCACCAGATTGGATTCCGATAGCATGGAACCGTTGCTCATGATGGAATTAAATTGTAGCTACGACTGCGTTATTATTCAATATGAAAGTAAAATTTATTCCAACATTTTACGTTACTTTGGCGAAATGCTTACTTAGTGTGTATGAAGTACATATAACAATCACTTATCTTAAAAAACAATAAAAATTTATTTACATATGTAGTATGTTTCGTTTGCAAACAATTTGAAATAATGCAAATTTTATATAATATATAAATTGCTATACATACTATATAAATGTATTTTATACTTTGTGCGCTTCTTAAATATAATACTCCTGGTTAATATAATATGTATGCATGTAATGTAAAGAAAAAAATTCAATAACTGATCTTCTTGCGCAGCTTCAGCGATAGCGGCTGCTGTTGCTGTTGCTCCCGTTCCCGCTCGTTTCTCGCTTTATGATGATACAAATGTGGGCGTTGGTATGCCCGAATTGAATGCCGATGTTGGGGCCGGTAGTGGATGAGCCGGACTTAGCTATAAGCCGACGCGAGTACTTAAAGCTGCCGCCCACAGTTGACATCATGGTTGTTGGCGTCAGCGGTGTGCTGCAATTGCTGCTGTACTTATTGTTGTTGTTGTTAGAACTATTCAAGCTGGCCGCTGCCGCAGCGGCGCTGGTCTTGCGCAGCAATTTAGTGTTATATTCATCACATTTGTCCTTCTCAATGCGCGTTGAGCTCAGCAAGCGTTTGTTGCGCTTTGTGCTAAGGCTAAAGTTGTGCTCGATAATGGTCTGCAGCTCAGCGTTACCACGTGCACTTCAAAGATTGCTATTGCTATTGCCAGTGCCAGTGTCACCAAGCCGGCTTGTGTCTGGGGCAGTAGTTGTAGAAGACGTTGTTGTTTTGTTATCAAATCGATTAGTTATGTGATTATTGTTGTTTTGGTTATTGTTGTTGGGTATTTTTGTGGTAGGCGTGGACTGCGACTTGGCAGAGGTTGTTGACAACGGATTGTAGCTGAGATCAAGTGTAGCACCAACACTACCCAAGGACATGGTTGGTATGGCCAAGGCATACCTATAATAACGCGCTGTGGCCACAGTGCAGCCTTGTGCCTTCTGCTGTGACTGCAGGTGCTCACTGCCAGTGGGTCTTTGATAGCGGACACGCAGTGTCATATGATGATGAGAGGTGCGTGCTGCTGCGCATCTAGTCGGCGGTATTGTAGCTGAAGAATCAGCTCCACCGCTGACCACCGGTATTATGCTCTCATTTATGATAGGATTTCAAAGGTTTCTCATTAACTGGCAGCTGTTGCTCTTGTAGACTTTGGACCTCTGACTTGCGTAGATGCTTCAATTCCACTCTGTCATGGGCGCAAGGTGTGTGCAACAACAAAAAGAGGGCGAGAGACAGAGAGAGAGGCATGGTAGTTGGGGATCAAAACAGTACAAATGGATAAGTTGTGAGGGGCTCGCTCAATAGTGTAACCCAGCAAATAATAAAGTCAGGCTTAATGTATGCAGCATGTCTTCGTTTGTGCATTACACTGTAAGCGAGGGGGTAATGCAGGCAGAATTTGTATACCAGGGTCACTATTTATTTATGTATATTTGACTTTTTTTTTAGCTTTATCGTACCTACTTATAATGTTTGTACCAAAAAAAAAAAAAAAACTTTTTGTATTTTTCGAAGTAGCTTGACAATTTTTTCTCAAGGGGTATACGCAGTTCGAAAAATTGCGCGCGGAATGACAAAACTTCATATAAAAAAAAATCCCTTTTGGGATATCCCACTTGGAATTTATATGACAAAACTTCATATAAAAAAAATCCCTTTTGGGATATCCCACTTGGAATTTTTTTTTTTATATGAAGTTTTGTCATTCCGCGTGAAATTTTTCGAACTGCGTCGAAAGACGGAAAACGGAATTGAGCCGTAAAAATTTTTTTTACGACTTCCGATGTGATCTATTGCGTCAAGGAAGTAACGATCAATTTCATTTGATTTTGGGACTCTAATTTATGCAACACCCTTAGTGAGTATTGCCAATTTTAAATAATTCCAAGTGGTTTATTACCATAAATCTGTTTTAAAATTGCAGCCAGTTTATTTTGACAATATTTTTTATTAGAAGCTGGCAGCACTGTTCAAAATGCAACAATCGATATATCGTCGCTGTGCAACATTGTTGATCTCGCAATTTGCGTTCATCGAACGCGTGCGCTTGCGTTATGTGCGAATAAATATTTATGTACTAATTGTATGATATATTATAAGTTTATATAGTATATAAACGTTCATGTACATATTTTATACACAAAGCATAAAACAAATGTGTTAAGTGCTGTAAGGGCTTAACATATTATTTATAAATAAATTATTTATGTATATATGAACATATGAGCGTCTAGAAGGCGGTAAAGCACCGTTATAACCAGCTGATATACATACATTCATATGTATGTACACGGAATTCTGTGTAAATACGCATGTGTGTGGGTACTTGGATTTGCGCTATAAATATTTACAAACATATGTACATAAGCATTTCGTCATGAGGTTGGACATATTTCTTTGAACTGAATACATCACTGGCTGCTGGATTCAGACTTCTTGAATCTAATTTTTTGTCTTACACTCAGAATACAGCGGTTTCGGGTTTTTAGTATTATATATTATATTATAATCGTGTATTTATGTATATGTACATGTGTATGTACATATGTATGTAGTATGTGAACAAATGTTTAAGTCATGTGTTTTATTTCGTGATATATGTAAATTTGTAACTTAAGGGAATTTTATGGCTCTTGAATGTGGGATTTTCGTTTTCATAGATTTCTTTTCTAACTGGGTTAAGTACTGTACAATGGCCAAGTAGATATTGGCTATAAGGTTTTATTTAACTTTTTTTATACACAATCAAAACATAGTCGGTAGGGTATCTTTGTAGTTGTTTGAAAATCATTTGAGTAAATTTTAACTTTGCATTTGCTAAGAGTGTTCAGTAAATGCATTATATATTATATACTATTATATATTATTATTTTAAGTGCTTGCTAAATTTTGTTGATTTAACTTTTCATTTGACATTTTAACAGTATTTTGTACGAAATTGTTGAACTTTTTAAAAGTCAAAATTTCTTGTTTTTTTTTCTTATACAGAAATCTACCAGCAACACCGTTTCGCGTATCGTTACAGTCGATTCCTTGGAAGCCATAGATGCTGGCGCCGAAGCATTCGCTTAGTAGGACGTCCACGCGGTGATGCTCGCAACTCACCCGGCTGTATTACGCAGCAGCGGTTTCTCGGCGCAGCTCCATCACTCCAGTGATAATGGCACCTCTACTTAAAGTGCCACAGCAGCAACTGAAAACGCGTATGCCCATGCATTCCCTGACGACCGCAGAATTGATGAGATCTTCCGTGCCGAAGCGTCGCCAGACTGTTATGCCCAATACCCTGGCGCGAAGCTCTAATGTCAATACACGCCGTGTGTTAGGCGGGGCAACCATTCAAATGGAGAAACCTATGCCCAAGCGTTCCCTGACGACCGCAGAATTGATGAGATCTTCCGTGCTCAAGCCTCGTCAGACTGTTATGCCCAATAGCCTGGCGCAAAGCTCTAATGTCAATACACGCCGTGTGTTAGGCGGGGCAGCTGTTCAACTGGAGAAACCTATGCCCAAGCGTTCCCTGACGACCGCAGAATTGATGAGATCTTCCGTGCTTAAGCGTCGCCAGACTGTTATGCCAAATAGACTGGCGCAAAGTTCTAATGTCAATACACGCCGTGTGCTTGGCGGGGCAGCCGTTCAACTGGAGAAACCTATGCCCAAGCGTTCCCTGACGAGCACAGAATTGATGAGATCTTCCGTACTTAAGCGTCGCCAGACTGTTATGCCCAATACCCTGGCGCGAAGCTCTAATGTCAATACACGCCGTGTGTTAGGCGGGGCAGCTGTTGAACTGGAGAAACCTATGCCCAAGCGTTCCCTGACGACCGCAGAATTGATGAGATCTTCCGTGCTCAAGCCTCGTCAGACAGTTGTGCCCAATAGACTGGCGCAAAGCTCTAATGTCAATACACGCCGTGTGTTAGGCGGGGCAGCTGTTCAACTGGAGAAACCTATGCCCAAGCGTTCCCTAAAGACCGCAGAATTGATGAGATCTTCCGTGCTCAAGCCTCGTCAGACTGTTATGCCCAATAGACTGGCGCAAAGCTCTAATGTCAATACATGCCGTGTGCTTGGCGGGGCAGCCGTTCAACTGGAGAAACCTATGCCCAAGCGTTCCCCGAAGACCGCAGAGTTGATGAGATCTTCCGTGCTCAAGCCTCGTCAGACAGTTGTGCCCAATAGCCTGGCGCAAAGCTCTTATGTCAATACACGCCGTGTGTTAGGCGGGGCAGCTGTTCAACTGGAGAAACCTATGCCCAAGCGTTCCCTAACGACCGCAGAATTGATGAGATCTTCCGTGCTCAAGCCTCGTCAGACAGTTGTGCCCAATAGCCTGGCGCAAAGCTCTAATGTCAATACACGCCGTGTGTTAGGCGGGGCAGCTGTTCAGCTGGAGAAACCTATGCCCAAGCGTTCCCCGAAGACCGCAGAGTTGATGAGATCTTCCGTGCTCAAGCCTCGTCAGACAGTTGTGCCCAATAGCCTGGCGCAAAGCTCTAATGTCAATACACGCCGTGTGTTAGGCGGGGCAGCTGTTCAACTGGAGAAACCTATGCCCAAGCGTTCCCTAAAGACCGCAGAATTGATGAGATCTTCCGTGCTCAAGCCTCGTCAGACTGTTATGCCCAATAGACTGGCGCAAAGCTCTAATGTCAATACATGCCGTGTGCTTGGCGGGGCAGCCGTTCAACTGGAGAAACCTATGCCCAAGCGTTCCCCGAAGACCGCAGAGTTGATGAGATCTTCCGTGCTCAAGCCTCGTCAGACAGTTGTGCCCAATAGCCTGGCGCAAAGCTCTTATGTCAATACACGCCGTGTGTTAGGCGGGGCAGCTGTTCAACTGGAGAAACCTATGCCCAAGCGTTCCCTGACGACCGCAGAATTGATGAGATCTTCCGTGCTCAAGCCTCGTCAGACTGTTATGCCCAATAGACTGGCGCAAAGCTCTAATGTCAATACATGCCGTGTGCTTGGCGGGGCAGCCGTTCAACTGGAGAAACCTATGCCCAAGCGTTCCCCGAAGACCGCAGAATTGATGAGATCTTCCGTGCTCAAGCCTCGTCAGACAGTTATGCCAAATAGACTGGCGCAAAGCTCTAATGTCAATACACGCCGTGTGTTAGACGGGGCAGCTGTTCAACTGGAGAAACCTATGCCCAAGCGTTCCCTGACGACCGCAAAATTGATGAGATCTTCCGTACTTAAGCGTCGCCAGACTGTTATACCAAATAGACTGGCGCAAAGTTCTAATGTCAATACACGCCGTGTGCTTGGCGGGGCAACCGTTCAACTGGAGAAACCTATGCCCAAGCGTTCCCTCACGACCGCAGAATTGATGAGATCTTCCGTGCTCAAGCCTCGTCAGACTGTTATGCCCAATAGCCTGGCGCAAAGCTCTAATGTCAATACACGCCGTGTGTTAGGCGGGGCAGCTGTTCAACTGGAGAAACCTATGCCCAAGCGTTCCCTGATGACCGCAGAATTGATGAGATCTTCCGTACTTAAGCGTCGCCAGACTGTTATGCCAAATAGACTGGCTCAAAGTTCTAATGTCAGTACACGCCGTGTGCTTGGCGGGGCAGCCGTTCAACAGGAGAAACCCAAGCGTTCTCTGACGACCGCAGAATTGTTGAGATCTTCCGTGCCGAAGCGTCGCCAGACAGTTATGCCTAATACCCTGGCGCAAAGCTCTAATGTTAATACACGCCGTGTGCTTGGCGGGGCAGCCATTCAACTGGAGAAACCTATGCCCAAGCCTTCCCTGACGACCACAGAATTGATGAGATCTTCCGCGCTCAAGCCTCGTCAGACTGTTATGCCCAATAGCCTGGCGAAAAGCTCTAATGTCAATACACGCCGTGTGTTAGGCGGGGCTGCTGTTCAACTGGCGAAACCTATGCCCAAGCGTTCCCTGACGACCGCAGAATTGATGAGATCTTCCGTGCTCAAGCCTCGTCAGACAGTTGTGCCCAATAGCCTGGCGCAAAGCTCTAATGTCAATACACGCCGGGTGTTAGGCAGGGCAGCTGTTCAACTGGAGAAACCTATGCCCAAGCGTTCCCTGACGACCGCAAAGTTGATGAGATCTTCCGTGCTCAAGCCTCGTCAGACAGTTATGCCCAATACCCTGGCGCGAAGCTCCAATGTCAATACACGCCGTGTGCTTGGCGGGGCAGCTGTTCAACTGGAGAAACCTATGCCCAAGCGTTCCCTGACGATCGCAGAATTGATGAGATCTTCCGTGCTCAAGCGCCGTCAGACTGTTATGCCTCAATCAGCTCTACCGCAGCAGCGTCAATGCCCGTCCACGAATTTTATCCCCATGCTTATAAAGCCAGTTGCTACCAAAAGGCTGGCTCAGCAGCAGGATGCGCCCACGGGCCAGGGTATACAGAGGACACCTCAGATATCCAGTTCATGTGTTGGTGCAAAAGGTACTCTGGTTATTGCCAATCCCAAAATGACCTTTTGAATTTATTAAACACTTACCTACTTACATACGTAAATAAAATATTAAAATTTGAAAATCACATTTTTTTGGTTTTTGTTTTGTTCAAGTAATAAAACTATTTATTTACAGGTTATTATTGTCCAACAGGCCTTAATTCTTCTCTCGACATTGAATTGTAGTGCAGTGTTGTGAATTGAACCCAAACCTAATCCACTAAGGAGCAATAATTTTGCAGCGTACTGAAATCAAGTGTATCTAGTTTTATTTTCCAATTTCTTTTCTTGGGGTCAATATTACGCCAGTTTGTATTGTGTGTATTAAATAAAATTCAAAAAAGTTTTTAAAATCGATTTTTTTAATTAAACTTTGTAGGCCATTCGTATTCAGTTTTATATACTAAAGATTATGTCCTGTGACCAAATTACTGGCTTCATGATGCTTTGTTATTACGCCTTAAAATACTTCATTACCGCCAAAAACTTGGCATGTGGGGTACTCAGTTTGCATTTTTCTGTTCCCTGGCCACGTTAACATGTTGCGTGTTTAGAAATTTAAAGAATTTGCCAGCCTGAAGTTATCCTTGACTCAACATACTTACATTTTGCTATTTTGGTATGTAAACATGCGATTAATAATGAACAATATAGAAAAATAAAATATACGCTACATGGTTGGAGCGAGGAGACCAGACATCACACACATTCTGACACACAGAATTTAAAAACAGCAGCTATGGAAATCCTTTCGAGCTTCATGTTGCTTGATTCAAACCAACTGCTTTCTACGCCTCAATATTTTAAGCCCTCTTGCTTACGGGGTGGTTGATTTGTTTTTGTTGTTCTTCTCGGAAAATTAAGTATGCGTCTCACGTACACGGCTTATTTATTTATTTATGTTCGCGGCTGTGTGCGTGCGTTGCACAATTCTTCATCGCTTCAGGCAAGGGGCTGCAAGTTGGGGGCCTTCTCGGGCCTTCCGAGCTGTGCCAAAGAGACAATTAAGCGTCAAGCATTATGGCCGGAAAGAAGGAGCAGTGTAATTACAACGGAGCTCTTTTCTAGCTCGCTTAAGGATCAAATTAGCCAGCTAATTGATATAACTGGCTGGGTAATAAAAATATGTAAAAAAATATGAGATCAAAGCAACAGATATTGTTGCACCAACTTCTTTCATCCAATTCCATCGAATGCATCCGTAATCCTGACTCAGTTAATTTGCCAATAATCTTTGATGTGCTACTGAAGTAGCTTCCAAAATGCATACCACCTACAAAAGTTGGCCAATACTGAAAGCTGTGAGGAGCCCCAAAAGAAGGATTGATTGAAAACGTTTTTCTTTTTGCGCCTTTTCGCCTTTAAAATTGCTCAAAAGAATCGATTGAAATGGAGCACTCTATCATAGGTTTGTCCGATGATTTTTGAGTGCAGCATTGCTATGAACTTTGGCAAGCATGGAGTTCGAATTCGTGGAAAAGCATAAGCGCTGCTGCGGTACATTGAATGGCCGTCAGGGAACGCTTGGGCATAGGCGTTTTCAGTTGAACGGTCGTCAGGGAACGCTTGGGCATAGGCGTCTCCAATTGAACGGCTGCTTCGCACACGGCTTGTAATGGCATTAAAGGATTGCGGCAGGCTCTTGGACTCGACGCTGGAATTGAAGTTGG
Organism: Chymomyza costata; assembly: GCA_018150985.1. Lineage (NCBI taxonomy): Eukaryota > Metazoa > Arthropoda > Insecta > Diptera > Drosophilidae > Chymomyza > Chymomyza costata. The sequence continues at coordinate 30,595,003 of JAECWU010000127.1, read as the reverse complement.
CAATGTACAGGTAGCTGCTTAATACCGCTGGGTGAGTTGCGAGCAACACTGCGTGTACGTCCTACAGAGCGGATGCGAGCTGATTTGGCTTCTATGGGATCGACTGATTATAAGTGAAAATGTGCTGCTGTTGGATTTCTTTATAAAATAAGACAAATTTTAATAAAATATTAAAATATATGTATATATTTCTACCCTCTAGTACGGGTGGGTAGTGCAGAATTAGCGATTTCAGTAGACACTAGGAAATGACCAGCACTTACCTTGCTATTTTCCTTTTCATTTCCATCTTATTAACAAATGTCATAGGCGGTAGGCAATCGCCACCACCCCGTTTACCAGTAGACAGCAGAATCGCTACTTACGCCTTCGTTTACCGGTAGACAGCGGCATCGCTACTTACGCTGTTGTACACTAGTAGACAGGAGGCGAATTTTTTTTTTCTTCTTTATTCGCTTTGCGTTTGTTGTTTGTCATATTTCGTTCGCGCATTACCAGGGGTTTGCAAAGTAGGTAGCTACCTGTGACAAACGATGTAAGTACTTACTTACAAATAAAAATGTTTGTGAAAAATAATCGTTATCGACAATTACGTTTTGGTCCCATAACATCAACAGTTCATATCCGATTTTGAAGATTTTAGACTCAAAATGTTCGTAAACGAATTCTCTTTCAGCTTAAAGTTCAACACAATTTTCCAAAATATTTTTTCGTTAATAAAAATCAAACCGAAAATTTATAGTTTTGAAAAATGGTCAATAATTACACTTTTTTCTACATTGGCTGCTTGTAAATGCTTTAACTACTTAATCTGTATATAATTTTATATCACTATAAAGAGCACATCACTACCTTTCGATCTAATTATCTTTCATGTTGAAACAACATTTTGTTCACGAGATATTGACGAATAACTGAAATAGGTGTCCAAAAGCATGTTTTTCGAAAATATCTCAAAAGCGGTGCTAAAAAAAAAAAGGTTGCCATTTTCGTGTTTCTCAACCCCAAATTACCCTAAAAAACACTTTTCTACGAAGGTTCATTTTTCGTGTAAGCTAGTGTTATATCTGCGAGAAATCTGCTTTTGATTGGCTAATACGAATGCTTTGTTTTTACTTTCAATCGAATATTCATTCTTGTCGCATGTCTCGTTCATCAATAAAGCCACACAAACCCAATTTTAATCGGATAAAGCACATTTTGAATAAAAAAATAATTTTGTATTAAATAACTTGCCGCAGTTTATAAAAATATTGTTGGCAATAGAATCAATCGATATACATAAAATATCGACTTCATCAACAATACGATATTTTAACGTAAAGCCCACTCCGCGTGTAGTTCCCATCTCAAATATAGAATTTGTTCAATATTACAAAAATTTGCGTTCGAAGGAACAGATTTGTAAAATAAAGACCGCAGCAATGTGTTCCACCATTTTTCGTGGTATCGTAAATAGAGTGATTTCCGGGGATACTATCCAAATACGTGGCGCCAATGGCACACAGCCACAAGACAGCGCATTAAAATTGTCATACGTTCGTGCACCCAAATTGGCACGCCGCTCTGCAGCAGGAAGCTATGACAATCAAGATGAGCCCTGGGGCTGGGAAGCGCGTGAGTATCTGCGCACCAAGCTGATCGGCGTTGAGGTGCTCTTTACGAGCCAAAAAGCTGGCAATTCTACACTAACACATGGCTGCGTATGGATCGGAAAGAATAAAGCAGCAGGCGAAAACGTAATTGAAGCCATGGTTCGCGAAGGTTTGGTTACGGTTCGCCGTGAAGGTCCTCCAACTGGCGAGCGCCAAAAGCTGTTGGAGCTGGAGAGAGAGGCATGTGAGGCCAAGCGTGGCATATGGGGCCATAATCAACCAATTGTGCGCAATAAGTTTTGGAATGATTCTTCGAACTCGCTACTTAAGACGCAGCTTGGCAAGTCCATGAAGGCCATTGTGGAGCAAGTGCTTAATGGTTGCACTCTACGCGTCTTGCTCATACCTAGCTTTCAGTTGATAACCATGACCATTTCGGGTGTATGCTTTGAACTTTATCCAAATGGCAAGTCTGGTTTGGGGCAAATGCCGAAATTTGCGCAGCAAGTCCGCGACTATGTGGAATCGTGTTTGCTGCAGCGTGAAGTGGAAGTTTGCCTCTTGACTTTCATGGAGCCAAATTTTATTGGCACAATACTGCCATCCATGGATGACTTTACTGAGACGCTGCTGCGCAAGGGATTCGCCAAATGCGATGAGTTTTCATTGCCCTTATTGGGAGCAGGTGCTGGAAAGCTACGCGCTGCTGAAAGCATTGCTAAAAATGAAAAACTGGGCATATGGCAGGATTACGAATTTACGGGAACTGTAAAAAAGATCATTTCAAGCAACAGCATCATAGTACGCCTGAACAGTGGCGAATCTAAGCGCGTGTGGCTGGCATGGATATGTCAACCACGCGATCAAAGCTTTTGCTATAATAATTGGCTGGGTGCACACCAATTGCTATATGAAAAACTGTTGCATAAAACGGTGCATTGTATGCGTGAGACGCTACCAGGGCTGAACAAGCGCGGCATGAACTACTATACTGTGTTGGTGGATGGCCAAAATGTCGCTGAAGCCTTAGTGTCCAAGGGTCTGGCCTTATGCCTTAATCATGTGCGCAATAGTGGCTACCATTCGCCTGTCCAGGAAAGGCTACTTAATGCAGAAAAGAAAGCCAGCAAGGCCAGGGAAGGAATACATGGCATATTGAGTCTTGCCGTTGGCGCGGAACGTGTTAAGCTTGTGCCCAAAAATATTAAAGCAATTAAATTTGTTTTAGGCACTGCTTTAACAAACATATTACGCTTCACTGCGCTCTTCAAGGAACCGTGGCCGTGGGGAATAATGGAGGAAATGAACAATTATTTTACTGCCTATCCTCCGAAGTGCTTGTTGCATAGGCCCCAGCAAGAAGAACTGGTTGCTGCAAGATCAAACATAAACAACATTTGGTACCGCGCCACTGTGCAACACGTCCAAGATGACACAGCGGACGTGTTGTACATCGATTATGGTGATAGGGAGAAGCTTTCGCTAAGCGATTTGGCTGAGTTGCCATACAAGTTCACCCAACCAGAGCCATTGGCGATAGTTTACGAACTTGCGCTGATCAGTGTGCCCGCTGACAAGGAGAACCAGAAAGCAGTTTTGGATGCTTTTGTCGCAGCTACTAAAAGTGGCCAAGAGGTTTTGCTAAAAGTGGAGTTGCAGCAGTCTGGCGGTCGTGCCTTGGCGACGTTACACGTTGGAACCACCGATATTGGCAAGCAAATGGTGGCTGATGGTCTGGTGCTGACCGAAGCGCGACTTGAACCCAAATTTGAACAATTGGTAATGGAGTATAAAGAGGTGCAAGAAGCTGCCAAGACTGCCAAATTGGGCATTTGGAAGAATGGTGCCTTTGGACAGGATTAGGCAGATGCGGCGCTTAGAGAGGGGCGGCACGATGGACGGTTTACAGGAGGTTGTAATTTTTTACAAACATAAGTGTCAAGTATTAATTGATAAATTTCTTAATTTTAAGGTATTCCTGCAACACCAGGCTGGATAACTATGCTCGAACTTAGTGCTAGCCGACGTTACAAAACAAAGCTCTTTTTCATTAATACAGATTTTCGTCAACTTAACCAATTCAGGTTATAGATTTTGTGATGCTTTTACGTTATATTGTCAGCTTAATGACAAAAGTAATTGCAGTCAAATTAAACAACAATATTTTTGGTAATACTTTAGTTGATGGCAATTTTACAAATGGCCAAGAGTGCCTTGGCCTGCCACTTGCTGCTTGCCACATGAAACTTTGGCCTAAACCGCAGCAGAAGTGGCAACTCGCTGCATCGAACTGCATGTCAATAAGCTCTTCCCCCTGCCCTCACTCGACCACACATAGATAAAGAGGCATAACTTTGTATAGACATAGATCTAGCGCAAAGCTAGTGTGCATATGTCTTAATTTTTGAAGCAACTTCTGGGGGATCGCAGTGCGCAGTTTGGTTGCCAATGTGGCTGCCAAATTGCTATTGTTGCTTTTGTTGTTAGTATTTGAAAGAAACTTTAATGAGTTTTCTGCTTTTTAGCCACAAAAACCGGCACTTAAGCTGCCATGCTTAGTATTTACTAGCCATTTATGTACACTGTGCTTTAATTAGTTCCTAGCCTAATGTCGGTTCAAAAAAACCTTGTAAGTTATGACTGCTGCCAGGCGCTGTCTATCCAAGCAGCATAATGAAGCATACAAATCAACGACAAGCCATAAGCAACAGGCCCTGGACATGGTTGAACAGGTGAGCCTGAATAATTCCGAGTGTTAACAGATTTGATGCATGCTGGTGGTTGGTGGATGGACATATTTAATGCTTGGTCTAGAATAATTGCAACAGCTGATGATGAGAGGACGTGGAAAAATGTGTTGGCAATTATTCATCCCATCGAGACGATTGCACAGACAGACCATCCAGCCTTATTTGGACAAAACTGTAACCAAACAATGCTGCTGAAAACAGCGACTGGACTGGAATAAATGTTCTCAATGGGCGTGGTACTAAGCTGGAGTGGCAATGGCGCTGCTGTTGCTTCCAATTGTATAACTTTTGATCAAACAAACTAAATGCAATCATTTAAACTAAAAGACTCCGCTGTTATTTGGTCATCACTTGACAGGAAGCAAAGTACCAGGCTCTGCTATTTGCTTAAAGTAGTTTTGGGATGGCCAAGCCATACTTGTTTTAGGCTCAAGTGAAGTGCAACCAAGCAGAGCATTGAGATTCGCATCTTCCTTCTGTTTAATTTAATAAGGCAGAAGGTAAACAAAAGGCAGCTGGCGCTTGAAGCAAATAATAAAATGAGCCAAGGAAGCAGAACATCAAATGAAGTTCCGAGTTCCAGTTCATAAAAATGAAAATATTTAAACCCTTTTTTTTTTTTGTTTCTTTTCTTGTGCCATTTCCTTTTTTGTTATTGTTATGTTCGCCTTCTATTTTATTTATTTTTATTTGCCTTCATGCAGCCATATTGAAAATTTTAAATATTTTGTTGGCATCTCAGTTGCAGTTTCAACTGGTTTGTTGTGGCCAATATATTAAAATTAAATAGTTTTGATTTTAAAATTTTACAAAATATATGTTATTATATAGTTATTAAATAGTTGGAACAAAAACTCGCTCAGCCTTTATTTTCAAAAAATGGCAAAATATCGATAATTTTGTGCCGCTGGAAACTTCGTCATTAGCTCATTAGCTTGTAGAGAGTGGGAGAGATCGAAGACTCCCCAACATGGTAAGAAGGACAAAAGAAATTGAGCTGGACATATGCGTGCGTCTGAACGACTAGATCCTGGAGACTATAAAAGCTTGGATAACCAAAGCTGGCATTTGGATTGCTTATGTGAGCAACCAGGTCGAGCTTAAATTGTTTTTTATTTTTTATTACATACATACTTATATATACATATATACATATTGTAACGGGGCACTGCTGGTCACATGGCTGAGAGACTGCATGTTCCCCATCACGACTTCTGCCGTAGCTGCGGAGACGAGGAGGAGACAGAAAGCATTCAACACCTGCTGTGTGACTGCCCGGCGCTTCTAAGAAGACGAACCCAGTTTCTGGGAAAACCGTTCTTTGAGGATCTGGGTAGTTTGGCTCATTTGCCCATAGCGGATCTGGCTGCGTTTGTCGAATCCTCAAAATGGTTTTGTAATAGGAGAGTCGTAGGTGATTAGGGATGTCCTTCAGTTTTTGATCCTCCTCACCCCCCTCCCCACTCCCTTCTCCAACTCCTTTCCCTCAAATTAGGCAACACAATGGACCTCATGGTCTCTGGGTGCTCTCAGTTAACTGAGCTGCCTACTTAACCTAACCTAACCTATATATACATATACATATGTAGTTCAAATAACTAGCGCGCTTAAGATGGGCTGGGCATATTGTCCGTAGGCAAAAAGATAACTTTCTCAGAAGAATACGCACGTCAAGAGGACGTCCGCGGCTACGGTGGATAGACGGAGTCGACGAGGACGCTGCAAAAATAGGGGTACGTAATTGAAGAACAGTAGCCAAAGACAGTGATCATTGAAGGCAAAAACTTGAGGCGGTTCTGGCCCGAACTGGGCTGTAAAAGCCACTAATGATCATATGCGGTTCATAAGTTGCCTTATAATATGAAGCTATAGGGTCTCGCAAAGTCGGTCAAGCCCGCCTTGATTACACAAGATTGCAATAATATTCATGGCAAAAAACGTTGGAGAATCGAATAAGTAGGCGAAAGCTAGAAAATGGCAGTAGTTTGGTGAAGGGCAATGCAAAGGCGACGACAACACATCAGTGCAGAGGAAACATTTTACTCAGCTGCGGCTAAACCCGACTCCAAATCAATCGCTGGGCAATTGTTACTGCCCGCCGGAAACATTCTAAAGCCGCAGCAGAGTTAGCCATTATAAATTATTATTCATGAGCGGATGCGTATATTGAAAAGTTTAATTTTGTTGTTGCTGCGTCTATCTTTGCATCAATTTTGACGCCATTGTCCTCATGCTCGCTCTCGTCCTTATCGTCATCCAATGTTCGTCTTCTCCATTTCGTTTTAAATTTTTGTTTGGTGTTGTTTAGCGTGTTGTTTGGAAATTTGATTTGTGCACGTTTCTTGTTTTGTATTTACGTTTATCAGCTTTTGCTTTTTTTCTTCGATTTTTATTTGCAAAGTTTTTCCCGCAATACAAAACGAAAATGAACATAAAAATTTGTCGTTTTTCTTGGCTTTGATTCTTTTACAGCTCTATTGCGAATGTTTTTTTTTCGCCAATACAATTTTTTACTTAGCTTTTTGCAAAAAACAAAAAATTAAATGTAATAAGCCAAATTTAAAACGGAATTGACACTAAACATGGCCAAGCAGCTGCTAGCTGTCAATTTATTTGGACATATTTACTTCAATTAGCCTTATCTGGGTGCCGGGGCACCAGGATATTAAAGGTAATGAAATGTCAGACGAACTGGCCAGACACGGCACGACCACTACCCTCCTTCCTGATAAGGTGGATATACGTATGCCGATGGCTACTTTTAAGCTACATACTAGGGAAAAGTATAGCCTTCTTGCTCAAAGTATGTGGAACAACACACCTCACTGTAGGATCACCCGCCAAGTATGGTCAACCATTGACGCAAAACGCTCCAGCAAACTTGGCAGTCTTAACCGTTCACAGTGTTCGGCAGTCGTCAGAGCGATTACTGGGCACTGGCTCGTTGGAGTGCACGCTGCTAGACTAAATGCTCCTATAAATGACTTTTGCAGAAGCTGCAGAGACGAGGAAGAGCTAGAAACAGTAGAGCACTTCTTCTGCTTCTGCGAAGCTCTTAGCAGACGCAGGAAAAAGCACCTGGGTTACTATTTCCTTCAGAACCTAACAGGGCTGGAGTTCATTTGTCCGAGAAAGATTGCAAGCTACATTGCTGCAACAGGATGGGATCCTTTCTAAGCATACCAAATAGGAGAAGGGGAAAAATGCAATGGTAAAGCAGAGAGATTCGTGCGGTGTCACAACGGGCCAGCCCAGGCCTAAGTGCGCTGGTTTTCAAGCCAGCAGCCGCCCTAACCTAACCTACTTCAATATATTGAGATCTTTACATCTGAGCCAATTAATTACTTTACTTGAACGAAATATTTCCACTTCAAGCTCTTCGTGTTCCAGGCTTCAATTTTGATTAGAGTTACACTGCGACCCTTGCCATGTAGTAGAAGTGCTGGAGAAACATCTCTGTTGGCCAACATCGATATATAAAGATTTTAAACTTCGATCATCGATGTTTTCTCCAGCACTACCATGTACGATATAAGTGCCATTTAGTGGAAGTCTCAAATGGTCCTGCCTCTGCTACGCGAAGAGGCTATATTTTTCTTCCCATATGCGTTTACAAGCCGGATGTACGCTAACCAGACGCGGATGCAGAATTTGTTCTTAGTAGGGGTTTTTCACTTCGATGCGTAAGTATATATTTGTTTCGGAGCTTGCAAAAGACTGTCAACCCATTTATCCAACTTAAGGGCGTCTGGACTTGAAGCTTCCCAGCCGTGGATCAACCACTGAGGCTAACCCTAAACACAAAAAAAAAAAGATGGCGTACGCTAAAGTCGGATGCAGACTACTTTTGGATACCCTGCAACATCACATTGCCTACTTTGGTTACGATAAACAAAACAAAAATCGAATTTTAGACCAAACACGTTTTTTTGACCGATTGGTCCTATGGGGGCCATTGACATAGTCAACCAATTTTGATCAAATTTGGTACAGTGCTGGGAAACTCTAAAAGACTTTCGAAAGCCAAATTTGGTTTCGATACCTGTGGCAGTAGATTGCTTTTTACTCTGTAGTTAAAGTACATTTTTCAGGTAGGCGTAGTTGCGGAAAATGCGCAACTTGTTAAATATTTCTATAATACACACTGTGGCAACACAATTTTCGTCACAGCAAACAATTCGGCATCAGCTGATTTTCGCAATTTAACCAACACTTAAACCTTACACTTCACAACTTACACAATTTCCCAACACTCTGCTCTATTATCGATAACTTTTACTCGTTCTACTTTTTCTTTTGCTTCCATAGCAAGTTTGCAATTGCTTATTAAATATAAACTCATAGTATATTAAAATTTTTAAATATGAATGCAGCTGAGAACCACAACGACAACAACAGCAATAAACAGGATGACGCTTCTGGACTGCAGCAGTTTCATTCTATTCATAGCTCAAATATTGAGCTGCACAATGATAGAACTTTGGCATTACGTGAGGATGCCTACAAAGGCAATGACTTTTTATATTCTAAGACACCGCTGGCGGCTGGCGAACTTTTTCTGGTGGAGACTGAAAGATTTGGATATTTCACAATGGGATTAACCAACAACCCAGAGCGGCATGCAAGTGATGCATTTATGAATTTATACCATGTGACAAATGACACGCCAGCACCACATCGTAGCATCATGGGTGACGGTGCATATTTAAGTACATCGCGTGGTTTAATACCTAAAACCATGTTACTTCCAACCGAGCGGGTTAAGAACTCTCGTGTGGGACTTATTTATGCAGCAACAGAAAATGATCCCACAAAAGCTGAGATCCACTTTATTTTCAACGGCAAGCAACAAGGTCCTGCTGTACCTGTTGAAAAAGTTCCATTGGACAGAGGTCCACTATATGTTGCGATGGGCATCTACCCTAATACGAAATCGATACGCATTGTACAGAGACAAGGTGTCTCGACCCTACAAAATAGTTGTCGCAACGTCATTAGAGAACAATTTTCAATAAATGCGATCTCGAAGTTGGAGCTGCCAAAGAGCATCAAGCGTTTTCTATTGGCACGTGATTATTAAATAGCTCGACAAAGTTTTAGCCATGGATGTACTATTTTTTAATGTTCAGTAAATAAAAAAAAACAAATGACATGTTATATAAAAAGATATTTTATTTGCCACATTTGGTTATGATATTTTCAGAAACAAACAAAAATCAGTCGCCAAAAACTTTTTTTCTATCTTTTTAGTCCTATGGGGGCTACGTGATATAGTTAACCTATTTGCATCAAATTTCATCAAAAAACTTCCGACTGCCAAATTTGCTTACGATATCTTTACAAACAAATGAAACACAATGCATTTTGAGGCAAAAAACGTTTTTTTGACCGATCTGTCCTATGGGAGCTATATGTTATGTTCAACCGATTTTGATCACATTTGGTACAGTGCTGAGGGTCTTCCGATTGCCAAATTTGGTTATGATATCTTCGTAAACAATCGAATTATCCATATAAAACTTTTCGTTTTTTTCGAGGTCCTCTGAAATACTCCTATGGGAGCTAGATAATATATTCCCGATATCAAATATATAAAATAAACTTTTCTCCCCTAGCTCTTACCATCTCTGAGATCTAGACGTTCATACAGACAGAAAAACGAACAGACGGACGGGTATATTGACATCTCTAGTCACCCTTACCATACTTTAGGTAACTTTGGAGCGTCTCTGACGATTCCTTCTGTATGTTATATACATTTTCGGCTTGCACAAACTTAATATACCCTTTGTTCCATACGGTACAGGCTATAAAAACTACCAGACTTAATGGGAACTGTCCACACAAAGACAGACACACATTCGTTTTTGAATTATAATAAGCCGGAAAAAGCTGCACAAATTACGCAAATCGCTAATCTGATGAAGCTACCCGTTGGGGCCTTGTTCTCCACGTGGGCATAAAATATATGTATGACCACACACGTACACTAAACCCACACGCTAACTGGTTTTAATATCCATTACATTTATGCTCTTTGGCCAATGTAATCATTGAAATTAGACTTAAAAGCCAACTCTGATTCTGAAACCCAAAATGAGCAAGAATTTTTGTTCGATATTGAAAGCCAGCTCCAAAAGAGCTAAACGCTGCACTCACTCTTAATTCATACTGGATACTAGAATTTTTTATTTAGTTCAGGGCTGGAAAAGCAGCTAAAAAGCTTTCACAGTGCTCCTACTAGTTAGGACCCACATATTTAAGGCATGACAACTAGACAACTTGCCACTCCATTGACTGCTGAAAGGCTTGCGGCACGTATTATGGCCATACATAACAGTGGGGCGCACCATTTCGTCTAGAACTTATGGCCCTGGCCAAGAACATGGACTTTCACACTTTAGTGCCACATTAAGCTGCAAATGGTGCAAATGTGCTCAGCCTACCTGACATCACGGCGTCTAGAGAGCGAGCTGCCGGAGAGTGTTTTGACGCATTCATAACTTAAGTTCATTAGCATTTGACTTAAAAGCTTGTCTTTAAATTTCTGTTTCAAAAACAAATGTACATGAATCACCCTGTATACATGCAGAGCTACATCTCTATCGGCCTCGTGTTACTTTACTATTTTGGTTTTTTCCTACGACTATTGAAAACAATATGGCTTAATTTTTAATAAATGATATCTGCGTGAAATCTGCTTTTGATTGGCTAATCAAATCAATCGAATATTCATTTTTGTTGTATGTCTTGTTATCAATAAAGCCACACAAACCCAATTTTAATCGGATAAAGCACATTTTGAATTAAAAAAGAATTTTGTATTAAATAACTTTAAAAAAATATTGTTGGCAATAGAATCAATCGATATACATAAAATATCGACTTCATCAACAAAACGATATTTTAACGTAAAGCCCACTCCGCGTGTAGTTCCCATCTCAAATATAGAATTTGTTCAATATTACAAAAATTTGCGTTCGAAGGAACAGATTTGTAAAATAAAGACCGCAGTAATGTGTTCAAACACTTTTTGTGGAGTCGTAATTAGAGTGATTTCCGGGGATACTGTCCAATTACGTGGCACCAATGGCACACAGCCACAAGACAGCGCATTAAAATTGTCATACGTTCGTGCACCCAAATTGGCACGCCGTTCTGCAGCAGGAAGCAATGACAATCAAGATGAGCCCTGGGGCTGGGAAGCGCGTGAGTATCTGCGCACCAAGCTGATCGGCGTTGAGGTGCTCTTTACGAGCCAAAAAGCTGGCAATTCTACACTAACACATGGCTGCGTATGGATCGGAAAGAATAAAGCAGCAGGCGAAAACGTAATTGAAGCCATGGTTCGCGAAGGTTTGGTTACGGTTCGCCGTGAAGGTCCTCCAACTGGCGAGCGCCAAAAGCTGTTGGAGCTGGAGAGAGAGGCATGTGAGGCCAAGCGTGGCATATGGGGCCATAATCAACCAATTGTGCGCAATAAGTTTTGGAATGATTCTTCGAACTCGCTACTTAAGACGCAGCTTGGCAAGTCCATGAAGGCCATTGTGGAGCAAGTGCTTAATGGTTGCACTCTACGCGTCTTGCTCATACCTAGCTTTCAGTTGATAACCATGAAGATTTCGGGTGTATGCTTTGAACTTTATGGGAATGACAAGTCTGGTTTGGGGCAAATGCCGAAGTTTGCGCAGCAAGTCCGTGACTATGTGGAATCGTGTTTGCTGCAGCGTGAAGTGGTAGTTCGACTAGAGACTTTCATGGAGCCAAATTTTATTGGCACAATACTGCCATCCATGGATGACTTTGCTGAGACGCTGCTGCGCAAGGGATTCGCCAAATGCGATGAGTTTTCATTGCCCTTATTGGGAGCAGGTGCCGGAAAGCTACGCGCTGCTGAAAGCATTGCTAAAAATGAAAAACTGGGCATATGGCAGGATTACGAATTTACGGGAACTGTAAAAAAGATCATTTCAAGCAACAGCATCATAGTACGCCTGAACAGTGGCGAATCTAAGCGCGTGTGGCTGGCGTGGATATGTCAACCACGCGATCAAAGCTTTTGCTATAATAATTGGCTGGGTGCACACCAATTGCTATATGAAAAACTGTTGCATAAAACGGTGCATTGTATGCGTGAGACGCTACCAGGGCTGAACAAGCGCGGGATGAACTACTATACTGTGTTGGTGGATGGCCAAAATGTCGCTGAAGCCTTAGTGTCCAAGGGTCTGGCCTTATGCCTTAATCATGTACGCAATAGTGGCTACCATTCGCCTGTCCAGGAAAGGCTACTTAATGCAGAAAAGAAAGCCAGCAAGGCCAGGGAAGGAATACATGGCATATTGAGTGTTGCCTTTGGCGTGGAACGTGTTAAGCTTGTGCCCAAAAATATTAAAGCAATTAAATTTGTTTTAGGCACTGCTTTAACAAACAAATTACGCTTCACTGCGCTCTTCAAGGAACCGTGGCCGTGGGGAATAATGGAGGAAATTAACAATTATTTTACTGCCTATCCGCCGAAGTGCTTGTTGCATACGCCCCAGCAAGAAGAACTGGTTGCTGCAAGATCAAACATAAACAACATTTGGTACCGCGCCACTGTGCAACACGTCCAAGATGACACAGCGGACGTGTTGTACATCGATTATGGTGATAGGGAGAAGCTTTCGCTAAGCGATTTGGCTGAGTTGCCATACAAGTTCACCCAACCAGAGCCATTGGCGATAGTTTACGAACTTGCGCTGATCAGTGTGCCCGCTGACAAGGAGAACCAGAAAGCAGTTTTGGATGCTTTTGACGCAGCTACTAAAAGTGGCCAAGAGGTTTTGCTAAAAGTGGAGTTGCAGCAGTCTGGCGGTCGTGCCTTGGCGACGTTACACGTTGGAACCACCGATATTGGCAAGCAAATGGTGGCTGATGGTCTGGTGCTGACCGATGCACGACTTGAACCCAAATTTGAACAATTGGTAATGGAGTATAAAGAGGTGCAAGAAGCTGCCAAGACTGCCAAATTGGGCATTTGGAAGAATGGTGCCTTTGGACAGGACTAGGCAGATGCGGAGCTAAGAGAGGGGCGGCACGATGGACGGTTTACAGGAGGTTGTAATTTTTTACAAACATAAGCGTCAAGAATTAATTGATAAATTTCTTAATTTTAAGGCATTTCTGCAACACCAGGATGGATAACTATGCTCGAACTTAGTGCTAGCCGACGTTACAAAACAAAGCTATTTTTCATTAATACAGATTTTCGTCAACTTAACCAATTCAGGTTATAGATTTTGTGATGCTTTTACGTTATATTGTCAGCTTAATGACAAAAGTAATTGCAGTCAACAACAATAACAATATTTTTGGTATTAATTAAATTGATGATAATTTTACAAATGGCTTCTTGGCTATCAATTCGCGATTCCCTTAGCGCTACCTTAAAGATATTAAAGATCCGACGCGTCATCAGTAGCTTTTATTGTTGACAAGAATGAAGACAACGATTACAAGAAATAATAATATGCGGTGGTCGACACTTGGGGGACGCTATAAATATTATGGATATGCGAGTCCGGAAGTGTATGTAATCTCCAAAGTTTCCTGCGGTATGATTTGGGCGACTAGACAAGCCCATATACCCACATCCGTCAGTCCTTCTGTCTATCTTTATGTCTTTTTATTATAAGCAAGTATATTCCAACTATAATATTCCCTGTACACTCCTCCTTCATTAACCAAAAAAGTCTTTTAAGCTCAAATTAGACAGTCGTTCGTGCTCCGGAAAATGAAAACAAATAAATTTTTTTTCGTTTTTGCGTGCTATCAATTTCAGCCGGAGTTTTCTCAGGTAATAATTACTGTCGTAATAACATTTTTTCTGCCAAAAAAATGCTGTCCCGATGCATTGTCTCATATACCTCAAGCTGAAGGTGTAATAGATTAGCCGGTTCAGTTTGCCCCCCGGGCACGGATTTTCTCTCTACGGCCCTGGGTGCAGGGTTTAAAAAAAAAAAGCAAAAGCACGACTTTAATAAAGGTACAGAGAAGTATTCAATAACTTTATGCTGTTCTGCACTCAAGTTGCAGTTAAAGCATGGATTGCGTTAACTAATTTAAGGCTGTCTCCAATTAAAGTGCAACTGACGCACAAAATCCTAGGCTGTGCTCACCTGGGCTGTATTAACTATTTTGGGCGAACATTTCCGCTTCAGCAAGCTACATTGTACTGAGCTCGTCAATCAATACATCATTCATTTCAAAATTTCATCATGCCATCAGTCACTTAGCCATTGTTAACTTTAATACTTTGGAGTATTCCCTTTTTGGCTGGCATCAGCTTTAAGTTAGCGCAGTATTTGTTTCTTCGTTAAATTTGTAGTTGCAACAGGCTCCCCCCCCTGCTTTATGCAGCAAACGATACTCAAATCGTAAAAATGATTCATGATATCGCATTATTTCCGTATCATTTGTAATTTCCAGTTTCCTGCTTATTTTCAGCAGGCACACAGCCTCCTTCTACTGCCCTACTATTTCAAAATTACTATCTATCTGGCATTTTATAACTTCTGTGTTTGTCCCAGTCACAGTCCCGATGCGTGTCGCCCCGAAATCTCCCAGTGCTGCTACGCTTTGCTCTGCCCTGCTGATTACAGTGCCAAGTCAAAGCTACAGCTACAGTTACATGAATTCGTTTACAGTTCTCATCTTCCATTGTTGCCTCGTTTCTTAGCTCTTTTGCTCTCGCAATGTATCTATGTGTCTGTGTGTGTGTGTGTGTGTGTGTGTGTGTGCGTGTTTAACTGTATCTGTTCGCCATTTTTGTTTTAGTTTTTGTTGAACATTTAATTGAATTTTGCTACCATGCCGCACTTTGTCTCTTGGCCACCAAGTACATACACACATACACACACACACGTACTTAGTACATTATGGCAGCTACTTTGTTGCTACAAAAAGTATCTGCGAGTAACATGCCAAAGATATATAGTATATATAGTTATGCAACATTTGAAGCATCTAATTAAAATTACAATTGGTTGCCAGTGTATGCTTAGGCCACAGCAAACAAAAATGCTAAAAAGCTTGAAAACTACTTAAAGATACATTTGGGGTCTTTAACGCAAAAGATAGTTTGTAAGTAAATAGTTTCTATGCAGTCAACTGTCCTACATTCAGCTGCAAATAGTTGACCATGTTATAGTAACAGAAACCAGACGTTCCTGTTGGCTCTTGAAGTATCGGAGTAAAGCATTGTACAATAAATACCAAATAAAAACCAACATGACTTAATGAGTGGTATTTATTTTTATGCTAATTACTTTTGAATATATAATGTGGGATAGCTAATAGATAATATTAAATATTTCATGCACTTTGGCACTCAGTTACGCACTTTAAATTTAAAAATGTTTTAGATCGTACTCCCGATAACTTCTTAAGGCCCGTACGCAGCATGCAAAAATTCCGCACGAAATGTCAAAACTTCATATAAAAAAAATTCCCTTTTTTGGGAAAAACCTCATATAAAAAAAATTCCCTTTTTTGGGCCCATACGCAGCATGCGAAAATTCCGCACGAAATGTCAAAACTTCATATAAAAAAAATATCCCAAATGGGATATTCCAAATGGGATTTTTTTTTTATATGAAGTTTTGTCATTCCGCGCGAAATATTTCGAGCTACGTAGACCCCTTTAAGCGTAAAAAATGAAAATCTGTTACGGTATGAGATTCTTTTCATTAGTCTATAATATGAGCTTAGGGGCTTACACCTCTGTGGAGCATGGTTTTCAAAAGGCAATTTTTTAATTTGTTTCAAAGAAACTTTATTTTAAATTCAAAATCCAAATAGCTGACGATATATATTTAATTGAAAGTGTGGAGAATTCGGAAGCGGTTTAAATCCGGAAACGCATCCTAATTGATTTCTGAGTTGAAATTTAACTATGACATCAATTTTCAAATAAATGTCATGACCGATGGTGGTATGGGATATCTCAAATGGAATTTTTTTTTATATGGTTTTTTTATTCCTTGCCAAGTTTTTTTGTATTTTACGTATGGAATATCCCAAATGGGATATTTATTTTATATGGTTTTTTCATTCCGTGCGAAATTTTGTTGCATTCTACGTATACGCCTTTAAGGGGTCTACGCAGTTCGAAATATTTCCCATTTGGGATATCCTATTTGGTATTTTTTTTTTAATATGAAGTTTTGTCATTCCGCGCGAAATATTTCGAGCTGCGTATAGGCCTTTAATGGCTTTAAATGGATATAGTTCTGTAAACTCAAGGAAATAATTATAATGAAAGACCGTCTAGAAATTACATATAGGCCGAATGAAATCGTGGTGCCTGACAGAGTGAATTATATGATTCAATGATATCCATACCAAGAAACTGGGTCGTATTGCATGTTGCATATACTGCAAAGGCATTGTGGCACGCAGGGCTCAAGAATACGCCTAAAGTAGCAAAGACACGCAAACAGTTGAAGGATATGAGGCATATGCATATATAGGTTAACATATACGCACAGCAAATACCTAAAAAGGACCGGTTGGCAAAGGCTCGGAGCTTGGTAGATACACAACATCAAGCCTGCATCATCAGTCGTGCTTTCTACGTCACAAGACATCTGAGCCAAACGCGCTTTGCACCGCGTCACCCATCACAACAGCATCCATATACCACTCCACGGCTGCACTGCATCCAGTCTTGAAATGCCGCTCATGTTGCCATTGTGGAGCGTACTGAAAGCATAACGTTTATAGCACATAGAGAGCTCCAAGTAAATGCCGTCATTATGCACTACATTCCTTGTCGTCAGTCTATCAAGGAGTGGTCTGCCAACTAACCAGTGTATCAGTCATCAGCTATCAGCGTTTTAAAGTAAATTCTTGGCCATATTCATAACAGCTTAGCAGCTTGGCTCGAACTTGACCAAGTTCCAATTAAGGATTTTAATTGGAATTACTGCTTTTGAAGGAAGTTCTTGCTTTTTGCCTGTCAACTGCATTGACACCGTTGCAGGACATGTCCAGGGACACAAGCTGATGACGAACAACAAGGTGAATTAATTTTTAATTATGCCACTGACTGACAGCAGACTTCTTAAGCATCTTAAGATGCTTATAAGCTTGCAAGCTAATTAGATAATTTTCTAACAGCTTTTGGAATCCAAAGAGGAAGCATATCCATGTCACGCTTTGCTCTTTGTCCAAGAAGTTTGGTATATACCAACTGTAGCTGAATATTATTATTATATGAGCTGCTTGACTACACCCAGTTGCTGGATGCAACCAAGTGTTTTGGGTCTAGCTTGGTTCTTTGCCGACTGCAAGATCCCCAGTTACTCTTAGAAGTATCTAGGGCAAGTTTAAGGTGTGTCCCAAGTTACTTGTATGCACACATTCATATAATATGCAGCCATTGGCGCAGGTGTTTACTAACTGGGAAAAGACTTTGTCTGTGTTTGGAGATGCTCTGGCAATATTTTCGAATGTAGCTTGCCGCAGGAATATCTTTTTTAAAATCAATTTTCAAATGCAGTACGTTTGTGAAAAATATATGTATGTATGTATAATTTGTGTTTACTGAAGACCACTATTTCTAGAGTTCTATAGTGTTCAATGTTGTTAACCAAAGCTTCGAGATGATGACTTGAAGGCATTGTTACTGGTTTGCTCCTTGTACATAGTATGTACTACATACTTATGTTCAGAAGATTTGAACACCATTCAGTAGTGCTGGGGAAAATATCGATGTTATATCGATGCATCGATGTATCGAAGCTCAACATATCTATATATCGTTGTTGGCCAACGGATATGTTTCTCCAGCAGTTCTGCACTCAGCAAATGGGTGTTTATGCAGCACTGCCATCCAGGTATTTATTCTCTATCTCCCAATAGCTGAAAAGTATGACCTAATAGGAAGGATAAAAGATAAATGTAGCAAAAAACATAATAATTGCAGGTAACTCTAGCAGGCTCAACTAAACTCACTTGACGAAGTCTCTCAGTATACGATGAAAATCGAGTATTTGGACTTAACTTGATGTGAAGTCATGCAGTGCAAAATGAAGCCATTGCTTTTGACTGACTGCAGCTATTATGGCTTCTTAAAGGTGATATGGGATTAACCAAGTGGAGTTGTACAGCAGAAATGACTGACGAAGGCTTCGGGATGCGGCCAAGACCAATGACCAATTGATGATGATGATGAAGTGCAGTCGTATAGGACACAGGCCAATTATTTTTAAGTCTATATTCAAACAGTACAGTGGCTCATTGTTAACCCTAGGACGACCGATAAGTTCCTTAGAGACCTTTTGCATTTTCAAATCCTTAACCCATTAAGAGGCGAGACCCTTTAAATTCAATCAATTGCAGTGCCCAATCAGAGTAAAGTGGCCACGAATTGGGTTAACTAACTTAAACAACTTTTAAACTAGAAGTTTGGACATCATGCAATTTCTTGGCTTTTATTCTTAATACATATATTGGCCATCTATTCAAACACATTTTATTCCCAAAACACAAAATTATTGTTATCAAATATTCCTGATTACTTTTTTAATACTACTTTCCAGTGAAGCATCAGGAGCCCTTGAGAACTTTGAGAGCGGGAATAAGGAGTGAGGACGCAATTTGGCAGAGAATTGAAATGCAATTATGTGTTTTTTGGAAAACAACATGTAAATGTCTGGAGCTGCACATTTAGTTTTGATTCTTAGGACACTCGCTGAAAATTTTAAAATTGGCTAGGATGTAGGCTTTATTGGTAAGTAGAGTGTTTGTACAGATCTCTACGGAAACAGATTTTAATATTGTTCTCACTAAAAGGGTTTGCCTTTGGAAGAATTCAAGTTACTGGTGGCTACAAGTATGTGTATATAGCATTCCAATTATCCTTGGAATCGCACTTATTGTGTTGATTCTAAAAAAATAATCTAAATCTAATATTGCCTTTTAAGTTGGCTTTACTGGTAAGTTGCGCGCTGGCTCAAATTTCCTAAAAGACAGAGTCTAATTTTTTGTTTTCTTTAGCCAGTTTGTTTCTCAATAAAAGCCAAGTTGCTGAAGTCTAAGTGTGTTTGTCTGCATACGACAGTCTTTCTAATAATGGCGAAAACCCATTTCCGGTGACAGTCCGAAAAACTACAAAAAATTCATAGATGGTGTAAGACATTGATAGAGACGCACATACACATATGTAATAATTATGGACGCGTTGCTGCCACTGTCAAAGCCATAAGCACTTAACGCACACATACACAAAGCGATTTGGAGCTGCCAGTGTGCCAAGAATGCAACTCACCAAGGTCGTGAGCATAAGGCGCATTTTCACCTCATTTGCTCTCTTCACCTACGCTCTTAGTCATGCCGAACGCTTTCTTGCGCTCTTAAAGCAGCCGAGCACTCTCTTGCGCTCTTAAGGCAGCCGAGCACTCTCTTGCGCTCTTAGCCAAGCCGAGCACTCTCTTGCGCTCTTAAGGCAGCTGAGCACTCTCTTGCGCTCTTAGCCAAGCCAAGCGCTCTCTTAGTCTCTTTAATTTGCTAGCCGCTCTCTTGCTCTGTTCACCATGCTGAGCAGCAACAATACTATTCACCACACTGGCGCAATTGGCCAACTCAATGCATTCGCTGCTAGCCGTCTTTTAGTCTGTCGTTGAACTCTGCTGCTGTTTGTTGCTGTCAGCCAGTAAGCGGGTTAAGAGAGCGGGCCAAGACGTTTTTGTTAGCAAGCGCGTAAAAACGCCGTCTTACTCTCTGTCACTGTGTGTGTGTGTGTGTGCATGTGGATTCGTGTCTTCGCAACTGTGTTGGCCGCGTTGAAACGTGCGTGCGTGCGTGCGTGTGCGTCTGTGTGTGTGTGTATGTGCGTTTGCGGCCAAAGCATTTGTTAGCCATTTTTTAGGCGCATTGCGTTGTTTTTTTTGTGTTTTTTTTTTCTTTGTTTTAATAAATAAGAAAACAACTTAAAAAACGTGTGCAAAAAATTAAAAAAAATTTTTTTTTTGTTTATACAACTCACGGCTTTAAGTGCAGCAAAATAAAATAAATAATACACAAGCTTATGGTATATACACACATATATGCTGTTAAATATAAAAGTGCATTTATACAATTAACAATATTTAATATAAAATAAAAAACTTTAATAAACTTTAATAAAACTACAAGCAATTAATAATTAAAACCCCATATTAAAATGAAACTCTCAACTTGGCTTAGGTTTAAAAGCTTGAACTGAAATTTCAGGCAAAAGTGTTCTAAGCCTAGAATTTTCTAATCAGTGTTGTGCTAGAAATCTTTGCAGGAATCCGCCATAATTTCTTTTTATTAATTTAATTAAGTTTAATAAGTACGGCTTAGTTTTTTTTTTGTCAAACAGCGATGTTAAAAATTTTTTTATTTCAGTTTTTAAGTGCTGCAATATTTTTTAAACCAACTTGAAAGTTTTAATTAAACAAATTTTTTTTTGTGTAAGGGCCTATATCCCATTTGGGATTTTTTTTTTATATGAAGTTTTGTCATTCCGCGCGAAATATTTTGAGCTGCGTAGACCCCTTAAAATAATAAAACTTTAACAGCAGTTTGTGTTGCTTAAAAGTGCTAGAATTTTCTTTTAAAAACAACAACAAATTCGCTTTTTGTTTAATTTAGTTAAATATTTTTTCAAAAACGTAAAATTAAAAACAATTTTCAAAAATAGTTTGCTACAGTATCGACGCTAATGTGCGAAATGATCGTTATTTTTAAAGGCCCATACGCTGCATGCGAAAATTCCTCACGAAATGTCAAAACTTCATATAAAAAAAATATCCCAAAAAAGGGAATTTTTTTTTTTTGTATATGAAGTTTTGACATTTCGTGCGGAATTTTTGCATATCCCAAAAAAAGGAATTTTTTTTTTGTATATGATATTTTGACATTTCGTGCGGAATTTTTGCATGCTGCGTATGAGCCTTAAAAAAATATCCCAAAAAAGGGAATTTTTTTTTAATATGAAGTTTTGACATTTGGTGCGGAATTTTTGCATGCTGTGTATGGGCCTTAAGGAAATAAAGTTTTAATGCAGAACTCTTGCCAAGACCATATTCCATGCAATATTTTAAATCAAATCATTATAGTGATCTACATAATTGAGTTTTAATTTAAATATTTGTGAGAGTGTTGTGCATTAGACCGAAAATATTAAATGTGCTTTAAAGAAATGTGTGTTTTATTTTTCGAAAGTTGAAAAAAGTGTAACTAAAACCCAGTTTTCTGAAAACGTAAACTTTCATAAAATACGATAGTTTTGCATAATAGCGTCGTTGTGATAGTTACTGATGTAAAGTTTAATCTACAATTTGATAGAAATATTATATTGGCATGCCCAATGATAATCAAGTTAAAATTTTGTTTTTTTTTTTTTGAGTTTGAAGTCTCAATACAAAGATTATTAATAAGAATAAGCTTAAGTTTGTTTTCATTAAGAAATACGACATAGTGAAACTTCTTGTTCCACGTTTTTTTGGATCTCATTTTACATAAATCATTGATGACCATCGATAGCACCTAATAATTATTATAAAATGCAAAATAATGCACTGTTTTTAAATTAAGCGTAACCTACCTTTTTTTTTTGTGCTTTGGAAAACTTTTGATCCGTGGCGAGTTGCAATCCTTAGCGGCAGTGCCGGAGATCGTTGATGGTGTATTTAAGGGTCGTTTTTCTTTTGTTTGCATGCAACACTTTAAACGAATATAAAGACGAAAGCGAAATGCTGATTACCGTTGCACAAATTCCGTTACGTGTCGCTGTTATTTTGCGTGTAAACAAACTAAGCTTCAAAGCATGCAATGAAAATAGAGCAAAGGTCAACGACAAAAGTAAACAGAATTATTTGAATTTATTTTGGTTGAGCGGCAGTTCATGCAAATAAGTACATTGGTATTTTTTTAACTTTGGAAATTTTTTGTGGTATGCAGTTTTTTTGTTTTTTTTTTATGGCAAATTATGAAACTTTATTGTAGGTACGATTTGAAGAAATATTTTTACATATGTTTTAGAGTGTATAAAATATATGGCATATACATATATGTTCCTTTAACTCCTATTTGTAGCATAGGGTGTCTTGACGATTCGGTAGCAAGAAATGTTTCAGATAGGCAGGTTGCTAGCCCTTCTACCCTAGCTTGTTGATAGAATCCCTATCTGCACCTTCAAGCAGGTGTTTTGCCTGTGGTATTTTATTTCCCACTGAGCCTGCATAGTGCCGAGCCTTTCCCTATTCGCCACCTGGAGATGCGTCCAATGGGAGACAGACAACTTCACCCGCAAAATATATGAAAACAGGATTATAATTTTTGAAAGCTTTTTTATGTGGTATTTCTAACATATAGGCGCATTGCTCAGCTTAAGTTTGTAAGCTTCTTTTAAACATAATTTGACACTTCATAATGTACTTTCAGTGTAAGGGCCTATACGCAGTTCGAAAAATTTCAAGCGGAATGACAAAACTTCATATAAAAGAAAAATCCCAAAAGGGATATCCCAAATGGGAACTGCGTAGACACCTTTAATAAAAAAACTAACTAAGGACTATTTTGATTAAGTGAGATGTGTTGCGCGCTGGAATACATTCAGAAAGATTTGTTGCGTACTTTGATACTGATTGCAGCTAATGCATTTAGACCGATTGGAATCAGAAACTGGAGCAAACTTAAAATAGGGTTTTCCAATAAGAGGTGTTATTTTAGTATTCTAAGAAAAATGCCATTTTTTGAGATAAATGATCGGATGTTTACTTCATAATAAAGAGGAAGGTATGCCGTTAATAATGAAAAACCACATCAGCCAAATGGCCACCACGACCACGCTTACAGGACCATACCCTTTTCATGAAATTTTCCATAACCAAATCGCAAAGTGGCTGCCCTATGTCCTCGATAGCCTCACGAATTCTATCTTTGAGGTCTTGAATCGGCGCTGGGCTGTTGGCTTAGACCTTGTCTTTAACGTGGCCCCAAAGAAAGATGTCACAAGGTGTTAAATCAGAAGATCTCAGTGGCCAATTGTGATCACCTCTTCGAGATATAACACGGTCCGGAAACTTTTCCCGTAAAAGAGCAATGGTTTCGTTGCTTGTGTGGCACGTAGCGCCGTCTTGTTGAAAGTACACGTTGTCCAGATCAATACCATCCAACTTCGACCATGAAAAATCATTAATCATCTCTCGATAGCGCAATCCATTCACCGTAACTGTTGATCCAACCTCATTTTCGAAAAAGTAAGGTCCAATGACCCCGCCGGACCATCAACCGCACCAAACAGTCACACGTTGAGGATGGAGAGGCTTATCAACAATAACTCTTGGGTTTTCCGAGCCCCAGATGCGACAATTTGGCTTGTTGATGTAGTCAGCGAGGTGGAAATGGGCCTCATCAGTCAAGATGATTTTTCAATGAAATTCCGAATCATTTTCATGCATTTCAAGGACCCAATCAGCAAAGACACGACGTTGTTGATGATCGGCCGGCTTGAGTTCTTGTGTTAACTGAACTTTATAGGCCTTAAGACCCAAGTCTTTATGCAAAATATGGTGTAATGACGTTTGTGGAATGCCCAATTCCGAGGGACGACGTGGAATGGACAAACCTGGATTTTCTTCAACACTTTGGGCTACAGCAGCAATATTCTCAGTTATTCTTGAACGACGTGCAAGGGTTTTATTCTTCACAGCACTAACTTGTCCCAACAGCTCGAATTTTTCCACCAATTTCTGTATTGCGGTCCGACAAGGTGCTTCACGACGACCCAAAAATGCTTTAGTTTTACGAACTGTGACTGCAAGATTATCCATGCGTTGTTGAAGCGTGTATCGTTCCATTTTTATTAAACGGCGTAGTTTCTTCTACTTGTCAAATGTCAAAGAATAAAAGCTTCAAAAGTGACAGCTACCGAAATACCGGGTGATTCAAAATAACACCTCTTGGAAAACCCTATATTTTCATTGGTTTTTTTTTTGTTGACCTTTTGTGTTTACCAAATTATTGCAGATTGACCCTATGCTCCACTCAGGAACTATATATATATTGGTTGTATGCATAATTCCATAGCGAAAATGAAGTAAATCCTTTTGGCTCGCTAATTCGGGCCGTTTCTGTTCAATTGATTGTTTTAGTTCTTCCAATTGTGAGCAGTACTTGGTAGAATCAATCTTTTCGTTAGGTGGCAGCAACTCATTAAAGACGACTCCCTTATAAACTTCAAGTTTGGAATCGCCGGAACGAAATTTCGCAAACCACTTCCGACTTACAGCATTCTCTCCGCACACAGCGCACATCTTTTTGTAGGTTTACGCATCATTTCCGCCTTTTCGAAAATATAAAAGTGAAATGCAAAAATCCGAAAAACCCATTTTTTTCTTCAACGTTTAAAGTACCTTTACTTAGCATAAGCGCTACGTATCTCAATGAAAATATTCTTAAATTGTCTTTATACGTTTGATACATGACAGAGCGAAAAAACAGCTGAGAACAACAGCTGACAAAATTTCACTACGGAATTATGCATACAGCCAAAATATAAATTATTGCAGAACAGAGAAAGAATCCTAATAGAGTTCGTAAGTGTGGCTTTCAAGCGCTCGAAATTTTTGTCTTGATGAGATTAGATGACGGTTTAGAAATTTCATTCTGGAGTTAGCTTAAATATTGTAATACAAAAATTGTCTTTTGTAATTCGGGGTCTGCAAAATATTTTCACGAAAAAATCTAAGAAAATCGCAAGAAAATTGTGAAAATATTTAATGATTCAACTTGATAACTTAAACTTATGTTTGACAAAGGCTTAGTGATCAATATACAACTATACACAGCAGTGTGTTTCAACTAAGCTTGATTAAAACCAAAACGCTGAAAAATCTAAGCCCTACAATAAATGCTTGCAGCTTGTGAGCCTTATAATAAAACAATCTATGCCCTTTTAAATATTTAGCCAATTAAAAAACAACAAACTAATAACAATAAAGTGTGCTAAATATAAAATATTTCTAAAGTAAAAAAAACACATACAAAAAAAAAAGTGTCTAAAAACTATTTGGAAGGCAAATGGCTAAAAGCATTTGCTAAAAGTCAACGTGTAAAGCCAAAAAGTGTGACAACAAACGGAAAAACGCCACAAAAAACACATAAAAAAAAAAACAAAAAAACTAAAAGTTTTGGCAGACGACAAGAAAAAGCAGAGCTGCACCAGCATAGGACCAACGCAGTTGCAAAAGGACCTAAATGATTTATAAGGTACATTAAATTGAATATTCAACATAATGTAGCATTTAAATGACCCAAAAAAAAACTGGCTGGAAAATGGAATAAATGCGGGCGAAAAACAGCTTCAAGGTCGGGCATTACGACACATAGGGCGTCTGACAGGCGATCGAGGTTTTCTGCTCGCTGGTTGTGTCCATGCACGTGCCTTCAAAGGCGCGTCTGAATTTATTTCTAAGCGCCAAAAAATCATACCGAAGGCCAAACAAAGTGTTCAACTAACTTTGAGGGCGTTGCGTGTCAGCGTCCTGGGGCTTACTTGTTGGTAGCACCAGTTCAGCCAGTCGACGCACAAGAATGCGGGGCTGTTCTGAACACATTTCGACATGCACGACCAAATGTGCAGGGGCGGGGGGAGTTGTCAAAGTTTTCGGAATGTAGCTTAAAGTGGCAACCGCTTAAAGTTTTTAATGCAATTCAATTTTCAAATTCTCAAAATTTTTAAACGCAAATTACAAATTTGGTCAGTTAAGTCAAAAAGAATGTTGGTAACGCGTTATAAGCTATACTCGGGAAGATATCTTACCTTATCTATACATTAGCCAAGAAAATGGTTTAAGGGGGAGGAATTTAGGCATGCCATTTAACACTATTCGAGGGAAGAGGACAATAGTAGAGATTTGAGATTTCTGCCTGATACGTCTTTGGCGAGCAACATAATTTTCAAAGTCACTTTTATACTATGCTGGCTAACAGCACAAGAACCAAGCTTAAGTCCAAACCACAAGTTCAGAATTCACTTGGCTCAAAATTCAATTTGGCAACTGAACTTATCCAAGTAACCCGTTTATGTCAAAACCAAATCTAACAAAAAAAAAAAAAACTATAGTTACATATTGACAGGCGCCGGTTGCCGAATTCACAGCTGTCGCACTGCTGTAGCAAAATCTTTGTGTATTTTGTTAAAACTCAAAAAAATCAAACTTAAACATAAATAAAAATTTAAACAATTTGATTGATTGACTTCACGTACATAATAATACATTTAATTGCGAATACGTTGCGTATGCCCGCGCATGTTGCCGCCCGTTCAAGACTTAGCCAGCAACTAAAAAAATGGACTTTCGAATTTTTCTATCGCAAACGCAAACTTTTGTGGAAAATGTAAGTTCATGATCAAGTTTGACGAAGCTGCTTTTATAGACCAACACTTTCTTTGTGCGCCTGCAGGCAAAGTTAAACCGTGACAAGTTGCACATTATACTATCCGATGAGTCTTGCGATCTGGACTCGGTTGTCAGCACACTTGCATTGGGCTTTTTGCGTTGGTATAATCCAGATCCAATACCGCTTGTTATCGTGCCCGTATTGAATATGCTACGTATTGACTTTGCCACCAAGACCGATGTTTGCTACTTGTTCCAGAAGCTGGCTATCTGCAGCACTCAAGTTATATTTCGCGATGATATTCCTGAAAGTGTCTTAGAGCAGAGTCGCTTCATATTGGTTAATCATCATGTCAGTGCCTTTCATGACTCCGTCGAGGAGGTACACGATATTCATGCATATCAGCCGGAGATAGCACGTCTGCCGGCCAACTGCGTTATCAATATACAGCAGGTGCTGGCCACTGCCACATTAATAGCCGAGGGCTTTGCCGATGCCAAACGCAACTACGCCAAGGCGGATTGTCCCTTGGTGCTGGAATTGCTGCACGCGGCCATTTTGCTGCAGAATATAAACTTTGTGGGCGGGCGTCATTTGACCGCTGATCGTGACTATAAAATGCTGCTGTTTCTGGAGCGCGGTCTACGCATACCCATGGCACAGCAACGTGCAACCATATTTAAGAGTCTAATGCAAGCTAAATTTGATCAAAGACACTTGACCTTGCCACAGATATTGCGGCGTCAGTTCAAGATACTAAGCACCAGCAATGGCAAGGAGCTGTTTAGAACCGCCATTTGTTGTTTTCCTATGGCCGTGACACGCTTTATATCCTTCGAACATGCCGATATAGCATTGCGCACATTTGCCAAATTGCACGACTTGGATTTTGTCATGCTCTTGGGAAATTCCATGCGTCCTGGTTATGGCTCAAATGTTAAGCAGTTGGCGCTGATACCATTTAATGGTTTCGTTACTGCATTGGGACGTCACGTCTTCGAGCATATGATTATCAATTTGAATGCGGCGGATAAGCCACTGCTTGATCTAAGTCCCTATAAAGATTTGGATTTTCTACAAGGTGCGTATTATTTTGTGCGTAGCTGGCATATCAAATTCTATGATATATTGAAGCTTACGGAAAGGATATTGATTAACTGGGCCGCAGAAACCAACTAGAGCACCCCATTTTTTAATTGCTTAACAAACTGTGCCCTTGGGTTTTCTTTTTAAATTCAATGTTATAAAGCTGGACTTACATCTAAATATGTTTTTAAATCCATTGTAGAACAATGCAATCATTATATAGCCTAAAATTGTCTTCAAAATGTTGATTTTATTATATAATCCACAACTTGTAAGTTATACTCTGCTGCTGTGTTGTTAAGCTTGGGGTTTGGGGACGCTTCCGTTCCTTGGCGCCATTGCTTTGGGGGGGTGACCCATCAGGATAGCGTAAAAATTACGACTTTAATCCATCAACGCTCGGGAAAATGTAAATACGGCACAGCATGAAAGATGATACGCCTCATGGGTGGCAGGTACTACCAGGACAGATGCCTTAAGTCAACTTTGTTTGTTTATTTGTTTTTCTTTCGGCTTTTGAAGGAAAGCTGACTTTTGACTTTTTACATACAACTTGACGGTCGATTTGTTTGTGAAGACAGGTAGCAAGTATCAGAGTTAAAGGGTAACATGTGAGCTTTACTCTATGGGATGTATCCTTGCGGTGCGTCAAGCGAGCTGTCATTAATGAGCGCACATAAGAGATTCAAGTTTTATTTGTTGATGACTCGGTGTGCTGCACTTAGACTGAGCCGCATCCTGTGCAATGGTCAGCTTTTTTTTTATTGTAATCCTTTGACTGTTTACACAACTTAGACTTTGATGACTTAATGAAAGCTATTGACAAAGAGAATAACTCTTGGATGTCACAGCATACTAATAATATTGATTTGGAGCGGTTAGTGATATTGGGACACCATACTACTACGTACTGAGTTTAAACCACAAAAAAAGCGAGGTATTTTGAAGGTTTTGTCGGCATACTGACGTGCTGTGAGTGTCTGACTCGGATTTGTGAGTTTAATTTTTTACTTATTTCTTGTTAGGGGCGTAGAGAGGAGGGAGATCAATGTCACCGCCCATTGAAAATTTTGGAAGAAAAATGAGTCTGATTTCCCACTTTATAAAAGCTGTCTACTGTATAAAAGAAATAAAAATTAGTCCAAAAAATTCTTTCAAAAGGCAAAGGATTGCATTATAGCGCGTTTGACTGCAATTAAAATCTGAATTGTAATTATGAAGCTTAAATATAAAAAATTTATGGGAAATCCGAAATTAATATTTTTTTTTTTCAAAAATAAAAATGGAATAGTTGGTATCCTCGAACAAGCTACCTCTGATTTATGTAATGCAAGTTTGATAGTACGTTTTTGCATTTTGGATCTACAGGGTTTTCCAACAAGAGGTGTATTTTGAATCACCCGGTATTTCGGTAGCTGTCACTTTTGAAGCTTTTATTCTTTGACATTTGACAAGTAGAAGAAACTACGCCATTACTAAAAATGGAACGATACACGCTTCAACAACGCATTGAAAATCTTGCAGTCACAGTTCGCAAAATGAACTGGCTCATGAACCATCGCAGCCGTCTTCTGCTCCGATGCAAAAGAGCCTTATATAAAATGGTAGTGGTTCCAACCTGGAGATACGCTCTCCAGATCTGGGGTATGGCGGCTAGCTCGAGTCGCTCACGTATTCAGACACTCCAGAACAGGGCCTCACGCCTTATTACTGGGTATGAATGGTATGTAAGGAGTTCGACCTTGCACCACGACCTCAGACTGTAGACCGTCGACCTCCAGATAAACAAGCACACAAGCCGCTACAACGAAAGGCAGAAAACCCAGGTTTGTCCATTCCTCGTCGTTCTTTGGAATTGGGCATTCCACAAACGTCATTACACTGTACTCTGCATAAAGACTTGGGTCTTAAGGCTTATCAAGTTCAGTTAACACAAGAACTCAAGCCGGCCGATCATCAACAACGTCGTGTCTTTGCTGATTGGGTCCTTGAAATGCATGAAAATGATCCGGAATTCCATCGAAAAATCATCTTGACTGATGAGGCCCATTTCCATCTCGGTGGCTACGTCGCATCTGGGGCTCGGAAAACCTAAGAGTTATTGTTGGAAAGCCTCTCCATCCTCAACGTGTGACTGTTTGATGCGGTTTATGGTCCGGCGGGGTCATTGGACCTTACTTTTTCGAAAATGTGAGTACGGTGAATGGATTGCGCTATCGAGAGATGATTAATGTTTTTTTATGGTCAAAGTTGGATGGTATTGATCTGGACAACGTTTACTTTCAACAAGACGGCGCTACGTGCCACACAAGCTCTTTTACGGAAAAAGTTTCCGGACCGTGTTATCTCTCGAAGAGGTGATCACAATTGGCCACCGAGATCTTGTGATTTAACACCTTGCGACTTCTTTCTTTGGGGCCACGTGAAAGATAAGGTCTACGCCAACAGTCCAGCGTCGATTCAAGACCTCAAAGATAGAATTCGTGAGGCTATCGAGGACATAGAGCAGCCACTTTGCGATTTGGTTATGAAAAATTTCATGGAAAGGATATGCTCCTGTCGTGGTGGCCATTTGGCTGATGTTGTTTTTCATTATTAACGGCATACCTTTATCTTTTTTATGAAATAAACATCCGATCATTTATCTCAAAAAATGACATTTTTCTTTGAATACCAAAATAACACCTCTTTTTGCAAAACCCTTTATAAGCGGGCTTTACATGGTTTTTAATACAGCCATATTAGCCTCAGCCTGGTACGCAGCAGTCCGAAACGCTTCCGAATAAGAATGGCAACTTATTGGCTGCTTAAGTAGAGCAGCTGATTGTAAGAGCTATCAGAGCTGTCGTTTTTTAAATTATATAAGTTTTTCAACATAAGTATATTTTTATAATTTTTGTTAAATTTTTAGCTGCAGGCCATAGCACAGAATTCTGCAGTTTCTTATGAAAATTTGTAATTAGTGATTAAACAATTTTCTTACAGCTACGTATTTGTGTTTTCCACAATATTATACGACAGCACTGTTTTGTTTAAACCTCTGCGTACAGCTGACATACTGGTTCGCAACCAAACTGCTCTGAAGCAGTTTTGATATAAAGTTATTCCAAAAGCGTTTCAGACAGCTTTTAGCTGAAAAATTTCAAGCGAAACTTACTCAAATTTTGTATATTAAACTAAAAAAAAAGAAGCAAGTTCTGAAAAACGTTCCGAGTACGTAGACCTTTCGCAAAGTTTCCAACTATAGCAGCTGTCTTATTGTAGCTCGCAAAAGCATTTCATACTTATTGCTTATGAATTTCTTTGTATCAGAGCTGCAAAAGACTCGAGTTCGTTGTAATTTTGACTCAGCCCATGCAGAGATAAGCCCTAAATCACATTAAGCACATTACTAAGGATTAAAATGCTGTTGCCTTTTGTATGCTACACAGACAAAAGTTACTTACTTATAACTACTTATCTAAGTGTATCCAATTTACTTATTGCCACATTGCTGCGCATACATTTGGCAGTGACTGTATGTCTCTGAGTACCAACATTTTGGTGTAGTCCAAGCCAAGGCAATTTAAAAGCAAGAATAATGATATGTTGCTGTCAAGACGTTTGGTCGCTCGGTGAGATTCGCTTTATAGCTGAAGTTTGATATAGCACTGCCTGGGGCTGTGGTTGCTGTTCCTTAAATTTAACACCAGTCTTAAATAAATAAATTAGCTTGCACATGCAAAAAGAAAAAAAGAAAAAAAAATTAAATCTGAAAAATATATTTTACGCAAAAAAAGAATTATTATATTTTTAAGGCCCAAGCGCAAGTAAAAGTCAGCCACAGTTCTTCTGCTGCTGCTCAGGAGAAACACGCACACACACGCACGCAAAGAAATTTGGGGCCCCATTAGAAAACGCATTAATCTAATCATGTATGAGCGAGCAAAGAGTCACCATCAGCAGGGCCGCCATTCTGCTTGTAGCCCTTAACTTTGCCTTTGTCGTTGACTTTGTCTTCACCTCCATTTTATGGATTGCGGCTACCTCCCACTCTATTAAGCATTTGCCCTTTCCCTCACTTTGCCTTTATCTGGCCTTGTTGGCTTCAAAGAAGCTCAGAAATTCATGAACTCAAAATGGAGTTTTATCGTATATACATGCATGTATATACATACATATTACATATGCGAGTTGATATTGTATGCTGTTGTGCACAGCATAATAAGTTTGTTCAAGAGTTTTGTAACAGCTTCTCAAAAGCATTTTTTTTTTAAGGCAACTAAGCCCAGCTTACTTATTATCCAGCGAAAGTTTTTTGACTGCAAGACAGAATTTAGAAGCTACGTACCAAAGATTTCGATTGTATGGAAATACGTTTAAAAGAGATTTCTAAGGAAGACATCATGCATCAAGTTTCGGAAATGTCTCTCTACCAGCACTAGCCTTACACTCTTAAAATATTCGAAAAATTTGACTTTACATAATAACTATGTATATTATTTTTAAGCTTTAAAAAAATTCGAGTTCAAGCTCTAGTATCTTAACTTATAAGAGTATTAAAATTTCGTTAAGAGAAATTAGCATTTCGTATTTTTTTTTTTATTGCTGTTAGAGGGCACACACTTTCTACTACTTTCTCTGACACTAACACACTAACACACACACACAGCCACACTGACATACACGTATGAGCAACTTGATTTATAAGCGCGCTGATGTCAGTTACGTGCAAAATGGCGGCAAGTCGGTTTCGGCTCCATTTTTTTCGGCTTTATTTTTTTTTGTTTGGCTCACACATACGCTTACGCACTTAATAATGCGTGTTTGTGTATGTGTTTGTGGGTGTGAGTACGGGTATTCCCCACCTTCCCGCCACCACCACTTGCTCAGGTTACACCGCAATCCTGGCAAAAGGATTTGCAAACGAGGCGTTGGAGTAGAAACCATTGCGCAAATTGCTTGTAACACTTTCATTCTTTCATTTCTTTTATTTCTTTCTTATTTTGATGGTTACTTTTTGTGCGTTTTTGCTTTTGTATAGAAACGTTTAGAACTCGACTCGAGGTTGTTGATAACAAGCCATCAAGGCACTATAAGTATAAGTCAAAGTCAAAGTCGCAGTCAAAGTCGAAAACAGGAAGCTGCTGCTCGAAAACACATTCATCAGCGAGCGAGCACAGTGGGTGGTATTTAACGAGGGTCGGCAGTAGAGTAATTGCAATGAAAATGGCTTTGTGGCGACATTTTAATTGCCAGCAAAAGGTGCGCCAGTTTGGTATGTGTTTGTGTCTGCATAAACATGTTCCAACTTGATTTTGAAATTGAAATTTATTTACATGCAAAAGCGCTTACTTTTCAGCCCACTCTCGTAGCTAACAGTGCCGCATCCGCACTGTTGGCCGTACTTCTGAACCAGTTGGCATTGTCTTGTCGCGCTCATTAATTGTTGGACTGCTCTTTTGCTGTTGTTCCATACTTTTGTGCGCTTTGCACGTAATGAAGATAATTGCTGTTTAGCGCTTCTAAGCGGATTTTCGTGCTGTTGCCCGCCTTTAAGCCCCCCTTAACGTTCACATCCTGTCATCCTGGCACACCGGTCCGGTTTGTTGTCAGCAAAATGTTCATCATTGTTAGCATTTCTTGTATGTATTATGTTCTCTTTGCTTTATTTTGCATTGCGTCTGTTCCTTGTTTTCTTTCTTTTTTTTATTTTCAATTTGTACTGGTTTTTTTTTTTTTTTTTTGTAAGGACTTTAAGTCGTTGTACAGGAAGCTGCTTTATTTTAAACAAGTAGCGCGACATGCATTAATTAAATATTTCTCTACTTTTGTTGTTTTTTAAATTAAGCTACATAACTTAAGGAATTTTATTTTTTTTGGAAATGGCAGCTAAATTATACAAGTCTTAAGTTTATGAACTATTTAAGCTACAGTTGCAAGAGCTAGTTTCAAAATTGTTAATAAAATCTTAATGCAGTGTTTTCATTAACCACATTCGCAAAAAGTAAGAGGTCTTTAAGCCACTCTCAAGAGAGTACCATAAAAACATTTCGCAAGGGGCTACTCATTTTTTTTATTGCAACTACAGAACGTTTTTTTTTTTTTTTTTCCCCCTATGGGTTCCTCACAAAGAGGAGCGGCACTGCGACCAGAAGATCTTTTGTACCATGCCCATAAATTAAAGCAAAAGATTTTCCGCTTTTGTTGGTATTGACCTAAGATGGAAGGGACTAATCCGTTCCTTTCCCAAATGACAGGCTCTGTCCCATACCAGCGCTGGGCAGTCACAGAGAATATGTCTGGTGGTTTCATCGTCCTCGAGACAGAGTCTGCACTCTGAAGAGTCCGATAGGCCAATTTTATGAAGATGGTATCTAACAGTGTGGTGGCCAGATAGGTAAGCTACCAGGAGTTTTAAGTCCTCTCTGCCAAGACCTTTTGTCTTGATCATATCCAGGGGTTTGATAAGCGCTTTTGCTTGACGCAACCCCGGTAAGGAAAACCAGTATCTCCTATGTTCTCCTGCAGCCCATTTGTTTACCATAGTTTGATTGTGGACCAACCAATACCACAGAAGGGCGCAGGGGCAGTGGTCAGGGTGGAGGCACCCTGTTGTGCTAGATCGTCAGCGATCGTGTTGCCATCCACTCCTGAGTGTCCAGGTACCCAACATAGCACGACTATGTTCCGGGAGGACAGGGTTTGGAGGTAATTATGGCATTCTTTTACCATCCTGGAGGAGATACTCCATGATGATAGTGCTCTTATAGCAGCTTGGCTATCTGAGTAGATACAGATGTTTGCTCCCCTAGTTCCCTTACTAAGGATACTATGAGCGCAGATCTCTATGGCATGAATCTCTGCTTGAAAGATGCTGGGCCAGATGCCCATTGCACTAGAGATTCTGGTGTTGGGCCCAACGACTCCAGCACCTACACCCTGCTCAGTTTTGGACCCATCCGTGAACCATTGTTGCCAACGGAGATTTCCACAGGAGCTGCCATCGGCCCAAGTCTCCCGACTTGGGAGAAGAGATCTAAATTTCTTGTTATGGTTAGCATAGTTGCCTTCCAACTACAGAACGTAAGTTATATATGGCCTTATGTAAAACAAAAATAAAATGTTGTCATGTACTTAACCTAAATTGAGCTACAATCTTCCTTCGTTATGTGGAACCAAAACCTTAGACCATATCCTGACCTCTTCCAGTAATTCATTTTTTCATGGTTAAGCGTTCTTGAAATTTTCTGGATATGTTGAAAATGCCAGCGCATTTTGCAACACTTTTTGTTAAATTCACAGCTGACTAAACACAGGGATGCATTTTATCAATTTCAACTCTAGGGTCTTGCATATAAATCCACACCGTCCATGAGAAATTCGATTGTAAATTCTGGTGCCTAACTCTTTCCATGCTCAACTTGTTTCCGAGTGAGCATAAAGCCTATTATAGATCCTGTTTAATGCTAAAATGGCGCACAAGAATCCTTCTTAGCTTTAGAGCAGTTCCATGGGTTTGGCTAAGATTAAAAGCCATCCACACTAGCGCCAAGTTAATTGCCATAATTCATTCTATCACATAGTAAACGTTACAAGAACTGGCCTGTTTATCATGTTTTTAAAATTAAGTTGCAGAGTATTTGGCAGCGTTAGCCCAATGTTCGACTTCGATAAAGAAACAATTGTATGATATATGTTTGACTTATGCGACATCATCAGAGACATCTTATTAACCGACGGCGTAAGAAATAAATGCAAAGCGTGCAAGAGTTTGGTGCAAGTTTTTATCGGGCATTTGGTAGCTTTGGCAACCAAAACATAGACCAAATTGGCAGCACTTGATCTATAAGCAAATGCAGCTTTAATTATGTATTTAGCACAATGACGTCGAGAGTCTCTGGAACCGTCAAGTGGTTCATTGTAAAAAATGGTTATGGGTTCATCAAACGGAACTGCATTGATGAAGAACTGTTCGTGCAACAGAGCGCTATTGCAAAGAATAATCCCAAAAAAGCGTGTCACTCTCTTGGCGATGGGGAAGCTGTCGAGTTCGATGTGGTCATTGGAAAAAAAGGCCACGAAGCTGCAAACGATCGTTGGGAGTACCAGCATATTTGCGGCGGACAAACAACGCCCACGACGCCCCTGGAGAAAGAAAATTCAGTGCTATTATCTCGGCGGCAGCGGATCTGATAGCAACGATCGACCACATATAAACCATGATAAGGTTCTGAGATTTTGCATCGAAGTAAAGTTGGTGAGCAGCGCTCTTCCCACATAGCTTACACTTAATCAAACGCAGCAACTACTGGATGTCACTTTTGCCCCGGGGAGAATGTTCAGACATGAATATAAGACGCCACATCGGAGCCCTTGCAGCGCGCAACACAGCGTTTATTATGTAACTTAGAAATAAGAGATTAATTTGAATAAATAGAAGACCACTCGCAAGGGTGGGAGTCAGTACCAAACCAACATCCAACGCGTACTGTAGTGCGCCAGATCATCGAGTGCACACAGAGCGGCAGTACAATAACATGGCCTGGTCTTAAGGTGTACATTCTTGTACAGTAGTCTTTATGAAAATAGCAATTTAAGTACACATTATGCTAAATTTTAAAATTTGTATTTAGCAGAATAATGTTAAGAACGGCTTACATATATGTAAATTACTTCTGCCGTTTCAAACTAGGTTTTACATTGACTAAGCCAATTCAAAAGCGCACTTTTTCAATCTTGTGATACGAAAACTTATAGGCAGGCCCGACGTGAGGGGGGTGGGAAAGCTGGTATTCCCCCCGGGCGCGGAGTTTTCTCAGGGGCCCGGTGTAGTTACTGTCGTGATTCAAGCTAAAGGTGTAATCGAGGGGCCGGTACATTTTCCCCCAGGCCCGGATTTTCTCTCTACGCCCCTGCTTATAGGCTTTGAGTCAAACACTTTAGACGGTAAACACTTGCCACTAGACGTTGCGCCCAAGCAAGCTGTATAAATGGGAATCATCTTTAGGCCTTTGCTAAGGTAACTGCTGTGAAGCTTGCTACAAGGGCACACTTTGCTTTGTTTTTGGACAAAATTGCAGCTAGACTAGCAGTTGTGCGTATACGTAATAATTTTCCAAAGCTGTGGCAGTTTTG
This sequence comes from Chymomyza costata, assembly GCA_018150985.1. NCBI lineage: Eukaryota > Metazoa > Arthropoda > Insecta > Diptera > Drosophilidae > Chymomyza > Chymomyza costata. Next base: position 30,558,036 of record JAECWU010000127.1, on the reverse strand, counting down.
TGCAGCCTCTGCTGAACGCTACCATGGATGGCCAATTGCCGCAATGCTTTCCATTCTTGTTGCAACTCAATTACAGGTACAGGTACTGTTGTATGTAAAACATAATTTTTTTTGCTACTTTTTACATAAATTTGTTTTTGCGTTGTTGGGGGGATTTCATTTTTTTGCTGCGCTTTCGCGTAGCTTCATTTGTTTTGTTAACGTGGCATAAATTTACTGTGCTCTTTATAAGCTGTAGAGATAGGGTCCAGGTTATTTAAGCCTATATTGCGCTGCTGTCCATTTGCACAGCTGTTAATGAGTACCAAAAGAGCTGCAGACAACATCATACCAAAAGTAATGCGTTATGCATACGCCCTGTTCTCCCGTCTAAGCTCATTGCAGCTTAAAGCCAGCCTTTCGCTTAGCTTCATTAATAAACAAACTATACTCATGGGAGCCTAATCAACAACAAAACTTTGACGTTGATTCTTTTTGCCGCTTCACTCTTCTTGTCAACAGCTGCAGTGTATGGCCTGGTCGAACCTTGCCTCAACTGATGCCTTTTTTGGCTGTTCCGGCTGTAGCGCATTAAACTTACAACAAATTCCATACAGCGCGCATTTGCATAAATATTTTAATTTGCATTTCAACAAAATGGAGGCAACTTTATACTATATGTATATATATATGTAGTACGTTTAGGTATGTAGCAAGTACAAACGTATTCGTAAAATATAAAAATGCTGGCTGGCTATATACTCAAGTATATAAGTATACATCTATTGCTACATTGTTTTGCTATTTATCTTTGTTGATGATGTTGTTGTTGTGCCGCCCATTGTGTGCGTATTGTTTACATAAATTTTGCACAAAAATGAAAGAATAATAATATAAAATGAGCAAAAGGTCCAGTCTCGTATAGCTTGAGAAAAAAAAAAACAAAAAGAAAACTGAAGCCTTAAAGCGACATCCAAAGCCACAAGAATAATAACAACAAATGTTTTTTTTGGCTGTTTACTTGAATGCCACTTTTAATCTATGGAAATTTCATTTGTAACAACATAAATAATATTTGAAAAAAAAATTACAAAAAATACAAAAAATATTAGGCGTTGAAATTTCTTTTTGAAGCAATATGCAAACATATATATACATAGCCATAACAAAATGTAATCATACAAAATATATTTTACAATATTTTCAAGTCCATTAATATACAATTCATATTGTAAAATAATATATTCAAATTGCCACAATGAAAATGCAGACAAAAATTGATCAAAACTCAAACGTTCTCGACTTTGAAATACTCTGAACAAATAAATTTAATATGCTGCTCTAATGGATTAAATAAACAGAATAATAATAAGCTGTGTACAAGGCACTACCGCATACTGACGACTTATGGCCAGCCATTCATTCATTTTGTTGGACGACTACAAGATTTTTATAATAAAAGTTTTTAAGCATGTCGCACAGTGACGCAAAAGCCATTGCAAAAGTCAAAACTTTGATGGAAATTTTTTATAAAAATCTTTTGTGTCAAGCTGATGTTCTAAAATCGCAGTCAGTGACTTAGCAGCATTCTTCTTCTTCTTTCTTAGCATAACAGTTCTGGTTGGACCAGTACTTCCTCAACAAATTTTTGCCATCCGATTTTATCCGATGCCAAGTTTTTCCAATCTCTCACGCGCAGCCTTCTTAAGTCTTCTTCAATGTCATCTAGCCACCTCTTTCTGGGTCTACCTCTTCTTCGAGATTCAATTATGTTTCTTGAAAGCGCTTGTTTTGATGATCGTTCCTGAGTCATACGTTGAACGTGTCCTAGCCATCTGCTTACGTTCTGCTTGTCGATGGCGTTTTCTAATTCATGGTTGTAGCGAATACTATATGTGCCGTCATCTAAACGTATTGGACCAAAAATCTCTCTCAGCACTTTCCGTTCGTGGGATAGTAGTTGGCATGTTTCGTTTGCTTTGAGTGTCCAAACCTCGCAGCCGTACGTCAGAACCGGTCTAATTAGGCATTTATACATACGGAATTTTTGTTGTCTCGATAAGATTTTAGATTTAAAAAGTTCTATATGTATAAAGTATGTCTACATACAAAGAATGGCCTGCATATGTATGACAGGAGCAATGCGCACCTGTCCTATTGCGGCCCTAGAAATATTAATGGATGTTACACCGCTTCATATCGCTGTCGATATGCAGCGGAAAGCCACATTAATAAGAATTGGGAGGGAAGGAGTTGACTTCAGCCTCACCAAGAAAGATGCTGCAGACTTAGCAAAGGAAATACCTATGCTTCTGCAACCAAGGGATGAAATGCTGGCTGAGTACAAGTTCACTCAGAGCTTTGATATCAAACTCAGCACGAAAAAGGCCTGGACATCTCTTACGGCAGTCCACCCAATGAAACTAAAAACAATAAAGTGGTACACAGACGGATCCCTCACCGGTGAAGGGAGTGGCCTTGGGGTAGTCGGACCCAGGGCAAAGTACTACGAATCACTAGGCAGACACACCAGCATTTTCCAAGCTGAAGTCTGTGCTATTGGAAGGTGTGCAGAGTTCAACCTGCAGAAGAACTATCACGACAAGGATATCTCCATCCTGTCTGACAGTCAAGCAGCGATAAGAGCATTAAGCAGAGCCAAGATCACATCAAGGCTGGTCAAAGAAGTGAGAACTGCACTAGACAAATTAGGTGCTAGGAATAAGCTCACGATTAGATGGCTTCCAGGACATAACAATATTCCTGGAAATGAGCTGACAGATAGACCAGCAAGGAGCGGTGCAGCAACATCGCTAATCGGATCCGAACCATACTGTGGGATTGGTAACCACGTGGTACGAGCCCTGCTGAGAATGGAGGATGAAAATAAACGGCTGCTTCACTGTGCACTGACACCAGGACCTACGCAGGCAAAAGCCCTTCTCTCTAACTACAGCCGCAAGAGGTTCAAACTCATGATAACTCACGGGAAAAATACCTTGAGGATCCTGACGGGCCTCTTGATGGGACATTGTAGGCTCCGCAGCCACTTAAATAAAATTGGCATAGCGGAGAGTGGACTATGTCGCTTCTGTAGCATGGAGAAAGAAACTTCAATGCATTTACTATGTGAATGCATGGCCCTCATCAGCAAAAGAAACAAGTTTCTGGGCATGTACGTTCTCCCACCGGAGATCGTTGTTACCCTAAGTCCAATCAAAATACTGGATTATATGCAGGCCATTGGACTTCTGGGAGAGCTATAAGCCGTGAAGGGGGTACAATAGATCCGCTTGGGTCGCAGTACATCTTTATACCCATTAATAATAATAATAATAATAAATAAAGTATGTCTTAATTGCTGCCTGAATTCTATCTTGTATCGCAGCTGATATGTCTTCTTTAGAACTCAGTACTACTCCAAGGTATTTGAACTCTGTCACCGCTTCAAAGCTAGTACTGTCGATATTGAACTGGTTTCTACAGACTCTGGATTTTGACCTCAGCATATATTTTGTTTTTGCTTTAGCAGAATTATTAAATGCATAACCATTTTTTTAACTAAAATTAAAGAATTAAGTATTTTTAAGATATTTAGAGAAAATTTAGTCAAAGTTGAAAAAATGCTTTTTTTTTTTGAACACCTAATTCTATTCTTCTTTAAGATTTTCTGCAGCATTTTCTTAACTTTTAGTTTCTAGCTATCGTATCACCATGCATAAGCGATTTTTTTTCTAATACAATTTATTTCGTGAAGTTAGCTTTAGATAATTTTTTGATTTTTGCAACAAAAAAAATCAAATTGCCCCACTGTGCGTTTTAAAAAATTTTTTACATTTACTGAAGCTGGTATGCAGTACGAAATCTTTGCAAGCCTACAACTAAACCCCTGCTTGGACAATGTTGCCCAAAATTGTTATCACTATGCCAACAAAATGACTATGGTGTCCAATAACACTAGTTTACACAAAAAATGAACTTTTGTGAAAAAATGTTTTTTAGAGTAATTTTGGGTCGAGGAATACGAAAAGGGCAACCTGTTTTTTAAGCACCGTTTCGTGATATTTTCATAAAACATGTTTTGGGCACTAGACTCGAAATGTTCGTAAAGGAATTCTCTTTCAGCTTAAAGGCCTATACGCAGTTCGAAAAATTTCGCGCGGAATGACAAAACTTCATATAAAAAAAAATCCCAAATGGGATATCACAAATGGGTTTTTTTTTTTATATGAAGTTTTGTCATTCCGCGCGAAATTTCTCGAACTGCGTATGCCCCTTAAAGCTTTACATAATTTTTTTCGAAAATTACACTTTTTCGACTTTGGCTGCTTGTAACTACTACTACTACTACTACTTATTTGGCCATTACAACCGGGTATCGGTCTTGGCCGCAGAAATTATCCTACGCCAGCGGTTTCTGTCCTGTCCTTGCTAGCGCCAATTGGCAATCCCAAGGCTACGGAGATCCTCCGTTGCCTGATCTTCCCATCGCAGAGGCGGGCGTCCCTGTCGTCGTCGACCTTCCAGTGATTTTCGCTCGAATACCTTCTTGGCTGGAGCATTTTCATCCATTCGTGCAACATGACCTGGCCAGCGCAGACGTTGTAGCTGTATGCGCCGAACTAGATTAGTGTCGCCGTATAGCTCATTCACTGAGCTCGTGGTTCATTCGAATACGAAAATCACCTTCCACATTTATCGGTCCAAGGATACGTCGGAGGATTTTTCTCTCGAAAGCCCCTAAAATCGCCTTATCGGATGAAGACAATGTCCATGCTTCAGCGCCGTAGAGAAGCACGGGTATGATGAGGGATTTGTAGAGAGTTATTTCGTATTTCAATTAAGGGAATTTTTTTTTCCCCGCACGAAATGTCAAAACTTCATATAAAAAAAAATATCCCAAATAAGGGAATTTTTTTTTTCCGCACGAAATGTCAAAACTTCATAAAAAAAAATATCCCAAATAAGGGAATTTTTTTTTTTTAAATGCAGTTTTGACATTTCGTGCGGAATTTTCGCATGCTGCGTATGGGCCTTAAGATGAATAATATCCTAGGCGTGAAGTCTTAAAAAATATGTTTTGATATTATATATGTATAAGAAACTTAAAAAAAAAACACCCGATTAAATGAGTTGCGAATACAGTATTCAAAGCTTAAATCCAATCAAAATCAAGATTTTTGAGAATATTTTTCACTTTTTGTGGTAATCATATAATATATATTCCATAATCATTATATTGAGAAGAAAAGAGACTGCCATTTATTTCAAAGAGTGCTGTGTTAATTATGCAACACTTTTTTACTAACGAAAAATTTCATTACATCAAAAAATGCAAATTTCCAAGCGCCAGAATGCCTGTAAATTCCCAAACTTCCCTTTCGAAAAGCCTTTTTAGACTGCATTGATAAGCTCAGTTAGCTTATTTATAGATTTGGAATAACTAAATATAAAGAGTCACATAAATCCACGTGTCCATATGAAAAATTCAAATATACACTATTTTTTACATTGTATATTCATAAACTCATTTATTTTATTGGCCCTTTTCAAATGTTTTATGCGGAAGGAATATTTTTAATTCTCTAAATTTGTATTTTTGGTTTATGGCCTGGACTACAATGGCTTTATTTTTGGCAGGCCAATTAATTTTAGTATATGCAAAACATGGCAAACAGACGCAACTAGAGTAGTTTAAAGTTTAAACCAAGCTGAGCCAATAGCAACAGATAAAACTGGAGTCTAAGCTTTATTATCCTTGTGCCTAAATACCCAATGCCATATGAATAAGTCAAGCTGGGCAAGTTGCTACTAATGCGAAACTTTTATTTAAAAAAAGCAGTTCGTATTAAAATTTATGGCAAATGATTCATTTTGACGAGTTCATAGCACAATGTTAAGCCCAAGCAGTGCAGACTTTTATTTTGCTGCACAAGAAAATACCAAATTATTTTGCAACCTAAGAAAACCCTTGCGATCTGTTATAGCTTCCAATAATTTGGTCAATGTGTAAGTTTAATATTAAAAAGTATATTTTCACAACTTGTTATGCACGCGTTGCTTTAACAATATCACGTACACGCCACGTAAGCTCAGCAAATAAGATTTTTCTTTTTTTTTTTTCAAGAACTTTACCTATAACTTCATAATCATCCCTTGCACATGCAAAATATTTTTGTTTTTACAATCTCTATGTTATAAGTTTGCTCATGTGAGCAAACTTTCCATTTCAAAATATTTTCTTAGCAAGCTGTTCATATCTCTGGTTTTTGCCTTTACTTTTTTTGTTGTACATATTTGTTGCTGTATGCCTTTTGGGCTGCAAAATGAGAGAAGAACTTTTGTAATAACTTTTTTTTCTTCTTCTATGGTCAGACCAGGCAACATTTACAGGATATCAGCAACTAAGCTAAAGCTTCAAGCAATTTCAAGAACGCTTGTAGAATAAAAAAGCGAAAAAGAATATATCTCTCAAATAAATGCTAATTTATTAAAAGAGGTATGCATTTTTTGAACACCCTCGAGTTTTTCGACCAAAGCACTGAGAGCCCAGATTTTCATATTTTGGCCAAAACCCTGTCATTTCCATAATCATTTTTTTAGTGTGATGAAATTTTACACACGTATTCCTAAATGATTGAACTATTTTTCTGGCAAGTTTGAGCCTCCTTCGATTTTTTTGAGATATAGATAATTTAGACCCGATTTGGAAAAAATTTAAAAAAACCAAACAATTTTTTTAGCTTAATTAAAAAAAAAAAAACGCTTTATTGGAATTGGACCATATTTCACACTGAGGTAGATATGAGCTCCTCATACATTGAAAAAGTAGCCTATACCCAAAATATTGAATGGTTTTGGAGTTGTAGCCCCAAATAGTTTCAGCTTTTCAAGTAAATTACAAAAAGACGACTTCACCAATCCATCTGGTTTTTAACTGTTATAATATTTTTTTGCATGCCCTTTTGATTTCCAAAAAAAATTTTAAAAAATCCATATTTAAATATTGACGTTTTTTCGTCAAAATTTATCATTTTTACATTTTTTGATTTGCATCTTTGTAAGTATGCTATAAAATTTTCCAATTGTACATTTTTTGCACATTTTAGTGCAACTTTTGAAAAAATGGTTATTGAAGCATACTTTTAGGCAGCTAAGAAATTCAAAAATAGTAAAATTATCTGGGGGTCAATTTTTAAAATTCAACTTTTAGATACAAAATTCAATTTACAAAATCGGGAGGAATTACATTTTGTTGTAAAACATGTGACTTAATCTATAAAAATTTGTGCGCTCAAATATCGAGTGCTAGTCGAAGGTACCCTTGAAGCAAAGTAGCCAAATGATAAAAAAACCAACAAAATCTTTATAACTACTCGAATACATTTAAAACCAAAAAGTTTTTAAGCTCAATTCTATATTTTCTCTGAAGTAATACTTATAAATAATAAAGTGAATAAAGATTTCTGAGCTACATGTATCATGGTAAATTTTTTTTTTCTGTAAATTATGGCAAAAGTTCAAAAAATACAAAATGTCTACTTTGATGGCTAATTACTTAAAAACCACTAATTATAATTACATAATTTTTTTTTGCACATGCTAGCTTAATTTGAGTAACATCATATTGAAATAACATTTTGTCCGAATTTTGACTTTCATTTGAAGGCCTTTTGGCCAAAATCTGGCCACGCGGGCTCATTGTGCAAAGGTTTAATTATCTTCAACCGAAATTTAGTAAATTACAAAAAAAAATATTTTCCCATAAAATATTTTTTTAAAAATTTAATTTTGTAAAATTATTATAAATGCATAAATATCATGATCGCTGTTGGAGCTGGAAAAAGCAAAGCTTTTGCCATCATCTTCTATAAAAAACGCGTCACGCTCGAAAGTATGCAATCATTTTTTTGCCTGATGAACATTTTGCAACTATTATAGCAAGAAACAATTGTCCATGACCACTATTTACTAACAACGATAATTTTTGAGCCTTGTACATTATAGGCCCCCCATACGCAGTTCGAAATGTTTCGCATGGAATGACCAAACTTCATATAGTATAAAAAAAAAATTCCATTTGGGATATTTGTTTGGGATGTTTTTTTTTATATAAAGTTTTGTCATTCCGTGCGAAAATTTTCGAGCTGCGTATGGTTGTTGCAGTAATTTTTTTCATATCACATAGTAAAGAGACGTAGGAGACTCCAAAATAATACCTTTAGTATGAACAGGGTGACTTAAGTCAATATAGACATGTCACTCGGTATGAAGGGGCTACACCTATTATATTTTACTATATATTTATTTAATATCCATCAAAGTTCAAAGCGTTCATTATACTTACGCATCTCAAAAAAAATGTAATACAGAAAAGGAGACATGAGAGATCTTTCAAGTTACTTAAGGTATGATCAGGTAGACTAGATAACTCAATGTAAGATATGTTCGTTTGTTTATGAAGATTTCGTCAACAAATTCGGCAATCTAAAGCTTTTTTAGAGTACCTATATAAATTAAATTAAGTTAGTTATGTCGAGAACACTCTATGTGATATAGTACAGAGAGGATTAAATATTACATACGATTGGTGCAAGGAAGTAGGTCTCAACCTAAACCCAGCTAAAACCATAGTAGTACCATTTACTAGAAGATATAAACTACCGAATATGCGGCATACCTTGTGGGATGTCCTATTCTTTGAAGCAAGGAAGTTAAGTACCTTGGAGTTAAATTTGACAGCAAACTTAGGTTCTGCTCTCATATAGAAAACGTGACAAGCAAATGCATTAGAGCTCTGTACACGTGTAGAAGGATAGCCGGCAAATAATGGGGTGCATCTCCCAAGATTTTACGCTGGCTATACCTAATGGTCATAAGGCGAGCTCGGGTGGAGATTACCTCCGTCCAAAATGACCTTAAGAAGATACAGAGGCTAGCCTGTGTATGTATGACAGGAGCCATGAGAACCTGTCCTACAGCAGCATTGGAAGTCCTTATGAAGTTGACACCACTTCATACTGTTGTAAGGCGTCAAATGAAGGCGACACTGTTAAGAATATCGGCTGAGGGAATTGGCAAAGGCCACATAATAAGTGCTAGAGACGCTGACGAACTGGGAAAACTGGTCCCCTCAATTCTCTTACCCAGAGATGAGATGATCACAAAGTACCACTTTGAAAGAAACTTCAGTACTATTTTGAGCAACAAAGAGAATTGGACAACGCTAGAGGAGATACATCCTATGAAAAGACACACTATTTTGTGGTATACGGACGGGTCCTTGACTAAAGAAGGCACTGGACTGGGAGTCGCGGGACCAAGAACGCGACTGTCAGAAGAGCTGGGTAAATACACCAGCATATTTCAGGCATAGGTATGTGCTATAGGCCGATGTGTAGACATCAACCTAGATAGAAAATATAAAGACAGAGATATTGCTATACTGTCATTGTCAGGATGTCCCTGGAATGGAACCCTCAAGGAAGAAGAAGAGTGGGAAGACCAAAGGCAACCTGGCGACGTACAATACTTAACGAATTGTCCCTTCACAACATCAGCTGGGACACAGCAAAGCAAACTGCGCCTAACAGAGTCCGGTGGAAAGTTCTTGTAGAAGCCCTAAGCTCCCTGGAGGAGTACTAAGAGGAAAAAAAAAAAAAAAATAAAATTGCTATACTGTCAGATAGTCAAGCTGCGATTAATACGGTGGCTGGCTCGAAGATTAATTCGAAGTTGGTCTGGGATACCAGGAGCAAATTGAACCGTCTAGGACAATAGAACAGAGTCTCCCTTAGATAGATCCCGGGACACAAGAACATCCCCGGGAATGAAGTAGCTGACGAACTGGCGAGGAATGGTGCTGCAAAACCACTAATAGGGCCTGAACCTTACTGTGGCATTGGCAGACACACTACCAAGCAGCTGCTAAGAGATGAAGAATGGTCCTGTCGGGAAACTGACTGGGCTGGCACAGATGATTTACAACTTAATTAGGTCCAAGAAAGTGTCCCAATTGGGCAAGAATTCCCTTGGGATACTGACGGGGTTACTAACGCGACATTGCAGACTCAGGAAACACCTGTGTACTATTGGCATCTTGAATTCAAGCACATGTAGGTTTTGTGAAACCGAGGATGAAACCTCCCAGCACATACTTGCAGAGTGTGATGCCCTAGCCAGAAGAAGGAAATCCCTTCTTGGTGAGCATATAATATTGATGCATGATATTACCTGACTAGAACCATCTCAGATAAACAAGTTTGTCACGGAAATTGGGCTAGTTGAGGAGCTCTTGGGCTTGAAGGGAGCACAATAGATCTAAGCGGCGCAGTGCAGCTTTTCCCTATTATATTATTATTATTATTAATTAGTGATGGTACAGTGTATCTCGAGGTCTCGGTAGCTTAATGTTCGTCATCTCAAAAAAAACTACAAGTTTTTCGCAAAAATACTCAAATATATTTTTTCGTTTGATATATGAAATATGTACCTAGGAATTTATTTGTGCCTTACTTGCAATAAATTGGCTTAAAACTTTATAGAATTTGATAATTTTTAGAACTTAACATATTTTAGCCACATTTAAGTTGCTGAGATGAGAGACGCTTCTGAAGCTGAAAATTTTCTGATATTAGATATTATTTAAATTAATTACTTAAAAATAAGCAAGTATTATATAAGGTTTGTGTGTTTGTTAAAGCTGGTTAATGGCTGGTTGTATATAAGTTTGTAAATGTAACTGTGTGTGTGTGTAAGTAAATGTTCCTCATTGGCAACCAAGATGTGTTTTATATTTTGGTATTGTTAATTTTTGTGCCCTTTTTTTTTCCTCTCCTTGCTTTGGTTATGAAAACCAGCAAAATTTGATGGGCGATATTATGAGCAAATGTTGACACAGCTAGACTGGTAGTACACACACATACAGATACAAACACATACAGACAGTCACATATAGACGCTAAGTTATAGAGAGGGTCCAAAATAATCACGTACCTTTTTTAAAGCTTAGCAAATGGCCAGAATCTTGCGTTGTGGCATTTTTACAGTACCCATAAATTGAAAAGTCTACGCACAGACACACACAAACACACACCAGCACAAACCACTATATAAAAGACAAGCGAGCCAGTTAGAGCCGACTATAATATACACTTTAGACTGCTGGGTAAAGCTAAAGAAGTAGATTATGCAGAGCAGCTGGCAGAAAATTCATTTATCCCCGCGAAACGCGCAATATGGAGCTAGTTCCATATTCCTGCTGTTCATTTTGGTATAAATTACTGGATTACTTCCTTTTCTTAGTTGACAAACACAACATAACTTAATATGCGCTCTTAATTTTGGGCTATAGAGTATAAATGCATAGGTATATAAACATTTTTACACGTATGTACAATAGTATATACAAGTAGATATATGTATATGTATGAGCTTGTAGGCGCTTGTACATATTTGAGCGGTTAGCCATTAGATAATTAAAATCGATTGAAGAGCTGCCAAGGGTCGCTCATTGTATGTTTGTTCATAAGTCTGCTTCGCTCTGAGTCTTTTTTTTTTTTGGGGAGCTTAAGTAGCTTGTTAATGCTTGTTTTCAAAGAGAATTGATTTTTGCATTTTTATCAAAAACATCAATAAGCATATAAATGGAAATATACACAAAAAAAGTAATAGTAGTATATATGAAATCTCTATAAAAAATGTCTACAAAAATTTAAGTCGATTTTTTGTGCGCTGTAATCAGCTAACAACTATTACTGCATGCTTTTTTTGTGTTGGCAATGCCATTGTTTTGCCTTCAATGTGGTGTAAGCTAAATCATATCGTACGCTAGTGCTAGAGAAAACATCGATGATCGATGTTTAAAATATCTATATATCGATGTTGGCCAACAGAGATGTTGCTCCAGCACTTCTGCACTCATCAAATGGGTGTTTAGTAGTGTTGGAGAAACATCTCTGTTGGCCAATATCGATATATAGATATTTTAAACTTCGATCATCGATGTTTTCTCCAGCACTATCGTATGGGTTCCACATACAACCATGCACTTCATTACCTACTGTTCAGTTACTACAAATTTGGGATTACAAATGTTATACACCGAAAATACTTATGGTTCAGTTTTAGTTTTTGTCCGAGATACATTTTTCTAGAAAGCCCCGCAGAGCTGAGACTTGGCATAATTAGTAAAAAATAGAAAATTCCTATAAAAATTACTGACAAAGTTTCGGAATGCTCAGACCATGCCCACTCTTTCCGCCCATATAAGCCATTTTTTATAACAAATGCTTGGTACCGTTTCATTCTGCTGAGTAATAGTTGCGCGAAATGCACTAGAACTGCGTTTTATCGAAACATCAAGAGCAACCCTCGCAGCAACCACTGCAGCATGTTAAAGAGTTTCGTCAAGTCTTTTATCTACAAGTATAACCGCAGGCAAATATATACGCTTGATCAAATAAATGCTAAATAATATAATTTATTATTAATTTATATTGTTAATGGAGTGATGGATATATATATACACACACACAAACAAAGATGTACACATGCGAGGTTAGATTGAAAAGTAACACTTTGACAACTTTTTGTGAGCCAATAAAGTTTCGAAAATAAAGCAGACCATATAAAAATGAATTTAAAAACATAAATATAAAACAAGTTAAAAAAAAAAAAATTAGCAATGTATGATATTATTTGAAACAGATATAAAAACTTGAACATAAAAAAAGCTCGAGGAAATAGAAGGCAAATGTTTAAATTTGACAAAATTTTCAACATCTAAAAATTATTAATATTATATACATATATATATGTCCTTTATTTTGCTAGAAGTTACTGGTAATAAATAAATAATAACAATAACTTAAGCAAAAAAATGCATAGTGAACATAGGGCATCAAATTTTGATTTGACTCTAATCGTGATAATCCGGTCAGAAACTGCATTGTGAGCCAATATGGCCTGGCTCGCTTTGGGTGATAAGATTAAGCCAACACCGTTTCTTCTCATAGTGGAGTCACTGGAAAAAAGGAATTTGTAACCCTGAGGTAAGAATTTTGATCCGCTGTTTAGCCAGCGTATCTCGCTAAGCCCAAGAATGCCCAATTTATAAGCACACATCTCATTTAAAACCTGATTAAGTCTCGATTCTTCAGAGAGCGTCCTTACATTCCATGTTCCAATCATAAACCGTTGTTTAAAGCCATAAGTCAAAGAAGGGGGGGAGTTTCTATCCGAGGCGTTTGTCGATGTTTCTGTAATATGTTGTTTTTTTTCCTGTGTGGGTTATTAGCCCGCTGCAGAACCTATTTTCCGGCAAGGAAGCCATGATTCGCCTTCTCACAATTACGTAGCTCCCCAAAACGGTTGTTCAGGGTCTACCCAGAGGATACTTGACACCAGAGTCGGAAGTTTGTGAGCTGCTTGAACCGTTCAACAAAAGAATCATTTCTGGCCACTCTCAAGTGAGTGGCGATCCGAAATTTTCCGCATTAGCATGCACTTTTGCGAACGGCTCCATCCTCCAATATTATACAAAAGATTAATTGCTCAAGATACTATACATTCAAGAAATTGCAAAAAAAAAGATTTGTAAAAATCAAAAGGTAAACATTTTATATTAGTATTCGCGTATAGGGCATTACTTTCTACGAACTTTTCGTCTTTATATTAATTGGCTTTTGTTCACATTCAGTTCGACTTACAAATGTAAGCAAATAAATTCACAAATTAAATTTATATTAAGCAAGAACAGAAATAAGTCAGCTACCTAAAATTCAGCTTGTCTTAAAACGACAAACTTCAAAGCAGGCTTAAATATTATGACGTCACAAGTACAACATCAGCAAAGCTATTGTTATTGAAGTGAACGTTTATAAATAAAGTGCTAACAACTATCTTTAATAATTAGATTCAATTATTTTATCTCATAAATTATTAAAAAAAAAAACTATTTAAATACAAAAATGTTTATGAGCGAACTTATATTTTAGTTGATTTTGAGTAGCGGCCAATAATACATACTAAGTATAAGTATATAATAATACATCATTCAGGCGAAAGTTGATAGGTATTATTGTTAAATTTTAAATCTTGAGTTCATTGCATTCCATATTTTATAAATAATTCGATAAAAAGTAACTGTATTATAATACCACAGAATACAAAAAAATAATCGAAGCGGTGCACTGTGGGCACAGATTTTCATATTTTGGCCAAAATCTTGTCATTTCCATAATAATTTTTTTAGAATGCTGAAATTTTACACACGTGTTTCTAAATGATTGAACTATTTTTCTGGGAAGTTTGAGCCTCCTCCGATTTTTTGAGATATAGATAATCCAGACCCGAATTGGAAAAAATTTGAAAAAACGAAAATATTTTTTTAAATTAATTAAAAAAAAAAAACGCTTAATTGGAATTGGACCATATTTAACACAGAGATAGATATGAGCTCCTCATACATTGAAAAAATAGCCTATACCCAAAATATTGAATGGTTTTGGAGTTATAGCCCCAAATAGTTTCAGCTTTTCAAGCAAATTACAAAAAGACGACTACACCAATCCATCTGGTTTTTCACTGTTTAAATATTTTTTTTGCATGCTCTTTTAACTTAAATATCCATATTTAAATTTTTACGTTTTTTCGTCAAAATTGATAATTTATAAGTTTTTTGAATTGTATCATTGTAAGTATGCTATAAAATTTTCCAATTGTACATTTTTTTACATTTTAGTACAACTTTTGAAAAAATGGTTATTGAAGCATACTTTTAGGCAGCTTAGAAATCCAAACAATAGTAAAATTTTCTGGCAGTCCATTTTTAAAATCCACATTTTAGATACAAAATTCAATTTACGAAAATCGGTAGGAATTACATTTTGTTGTAAAACATGTGAAGAAGTTTATAAAAATTTGTTCGCTCAAATACCGAGTGCTAGTCGAAGGTACCCTTAAAGCAAAGCCGCCAAATGATACAAAAACCAAAAAAATCTTTTTAACTACTCGAATATATTTGAAACCAAAAAGTTTTTAAGCTCAATTCTATTTTTTCTCTGAAGTTATACTTATAAGTAAAAAAGTGAATGAAAATTTCGTAGCTATATGTATCATGGTAAATGCAGGTTTTTTTTTCTGTAAATTATGGCGAAAGCTCATAAAATACTAAATGTCAATTTTGATTGCCAATAACTTAAAAATCACTAATTATAATTAAATAATTTTTTTTGCACAGGCTAGCTTAATTTGTATAACATCATATTGAAATAACATTTTGTTCAAATTTTGACTTTCATTTGGAGGGCTTTTGGCCAAAATCTGGCCACGCGGGCTCATTGTGCGCTCGAGAAATCGTTTCCAAAATCCGGCTCTTTGTTTTTTGGAATAACATTGTGCGGTCGAGAAATCGTTTTCAAAGATGCCAAAATCCGGCTCTTTGTTTTTTAGAATATCTGCATTATATCTGCATTGTTCCATATAGATAAAAATAATGTTCGATTCATATGTAGTTGATTTTCACTAAAAAAAAAACGCGTATATGCATTCATTACTCAGTATTTTATATTTAATTTTATAAACACTGGTATTTGTAAAGCATACTGACCCCTTTTACTCGCTGTACTTCTATTTTAACAAGCAAATTATACCTATTTGAACTAAGACTCTTATAATAATTTAATATAGTTTGATAAACAATAAATTACATAGGTTAGGTTAGGTTAAATAGGCAGCTCAGTAAACTGAGATCACCCAGAGACCATGAGGTCCATTGTGTTGCCTAATTTGAGAGGGAAAGAAAGGAGTTGGAGAAAGGGTGGGGAAGGGAATGGAGGAGGATCGGCACTGTAGGACATCCCTTATCGCCTAAGTCTCTCCTATTACAAAACCATTTTGAGGATTCGACAAACAAATTACATAAAATTTTGTTGTTTTTGATAAAAGTTGTTAAAGGCGCTGAAAATTATAGTTACATAATAATAATAATACTTTTAAAAATGTTTTTAAAATATTAACAATTTGTTGTTTTCAAAAAGTACTGTCACACTTACTTATCAGCCTGCCCTCGTATACATATGTATTTAATATGACTTGCAGCATTTGTTAATTTTATGGCTTTGTATGTTTGTGTGGCTTGCTCTTACTCTCTGCATTTTGTTGTTGTTTTATTTTGTTTCTTTTGCCCTCTAGAAAGAAATGTGTTAAAAGTGAAATAAACGAAAATGAAATAAAAATGAAAATGAAAATAAATATAAAATTGTGTGGCATCAAACGCGCATAATTTAATAAAGTTAGTCTGAACTCAAGTCCAATGCCCCGAAGCAACGGCAGTCGACGCCATAAAGTAGGCAATCACTTTATTAACAAGCCATACATACACACTTCTTATACATACACACTAATACACACACACACACACACACAATACAAGCAGTTCATAAAAAAGCCAAACATAATAATAGCATCAAATTTGAAGATTTGCTTTGGCTGTCATGCGGCAAAATGCTTTTCAATATGATGTTGCCTATTCTTAGGCTCTAGCTGTTTATCAATTGCTACAGCAATGCGCTATCCTTCTTATACACTTACACACGCGCACACACACTAGCATATTTATATATAAAGCAGCCGATAACACATATTTATATATTTAAATAACGCTTCATCATACGGCAACAGCTCAACAAAAGGGATATAGACTTATAGTCATATACACAGGGTGTTCCATGTCTTGCTCTTTATTTTTTGCATGAAACAAATTTTGGCAACCATTTTGCGAAAAAAATTGAAATCATGCATACAGCAAAATGGCAACTCTATTACTTACGCCATTTTTCTTTTTTGTACAAGTCTAAACTGCTTGTAAGCAAGCAGTGTTGAGTAGAAAAATACTTTTTTTTGTTGCAAGATCTTATAACTCTCCAAAGTTTTAAACGATTTCGCGGTGAATGGTTTATAAATGTAGTAAATAGATCATAGGGACGTCACTAGCTATAATGATTAAATTAATAATAATTTAATAAAAAGAAAAACATATATTTTAACTAAGCCATTATGCGTAAAGGCCCATACGCAGCACGCCAAAATTTCGCACGAAATGTCAAAACTACATATTAAAAAAATTTTCCACCATTTGGGATCAAAAATTTCGCACGAAATGTCAAAACTACATATAAAAAAAATTTCCCACCATTTGGGAAATTTCCCAGTTTTGACATTTCGTGCGAAATTTTTGCATGCTGCGTATGGGCCTTAAAAACTGAACTTTACGGACCTTTTTTTTATCCATAAATCGATTGTTATTTTCTTATTTTCAAGCATTTTTTTCTTCCCTATCCAGCAAGATCCTTTGGTGGCAATAGTAATGAATAGTTCAGTAGCATTTGTAACGAAATTTTTGTTTTGTTTTGGTATATCCTATCTCAAGCTCGGTGCCAAAGCTAGGTATTAACTTCTCTGCACAAGTTATTTGAAATAAACGTTTACTCAAAGATACTCGTTAGCTAAAGTATGTATGATTCCAACTTAAATAGCGCACCCTGTATATACATCCTTATAACCTTACAATTTGCCATATAGCCCAGAGCTGGCGCAAAGCCAGTCAGCCAAGGCAGCAGCCAACGTTGCGTATGTGTTATTTTCAATGGCTTTTGCTTTTTGCTCCCGCTATAGCTGTTGTTGTTTTTTGTTTGCTTTCATGTCCGTTCTTTACTCTTTGCTATTTGCCATTCGTTGTTGTACGTACGTACGTTTCGTTATTTCATTTTCGTTTGGCAATCTTATAAATAAACTTGATCCATTACACATAACAAAAATGTTGATTCGTTTCTTATTTTTTTTGTTGGCTTTGCTGCTGCTGCTGCATGTGATAAATTTTCGGCTTATGATTTTATCCTTTTATTGTTTGCCACTTGTCAAACTCTCTTTTACTCTCGGCCTGACTCACATTGGCGTCACATTTGCTCAAGTGCGTCCTTCCAGCGCTCTTTTTTGTAAACTTGTTTGTCCTGCAATGCAAGATGATGCGTATGACAAAAACGAATTAATGAAAACAAAAAAAAAATGTGTTTATGCAAGACATGAACCAGGAAGCAGAAATATCTAACTTGAAACTGCCAGCAATAGAGTTCAAAATTATATCAGCTTAAATAACGTGTACGTTGAAACTATTTTGGAAATGCGATTTGGTTTTACTTGCAACAAAGTCTCTTCTCTTCTTTTATTCCTTTAACTCCTTGAGGAGCATAGGGCCTCTGTAAAACATCTAAATCGTATCAGGATTTGTGCCAATTGCTTCACTTCCCTCCAGGAACGACCTGATTCTTCAGCTTCTTTCAAAACTTGCAACAAAGTAAACGAATTCAAATGACATGAAAAATTCGTTTTGGTGAAATTGAGCGCACCAAACATGCGGTTTCAAAACGAATATTTTTTTTTAAGAAAACTTTATTTGTTACTGGTTAAGGGTATCCAAAATTCGGTTTTACGCCTTAGTGCCACTTATTTACAATTTCATTTGATTTTTGTTTTTATTGTGCTCTCTTTTTTTCTTTTTCATTCACACTTATTCGCATAGCCGCCTTTTTTCCATTTAACCCACGTCATGCGCTCATGCGTTAAAATGCACTCACAAAGAGAACACATTACGAGTATTTTGAGAACCTGACATAAATATCAAATGAATTCGTTTCAAAGCCAAATAACAATATAATACATAAAAACAAACAGAATGGCAAAAACAACATATCGTTCGTTGTGCAAACAAATTAAGTTTTACTTTGCGTTTTGTTAAGCTTGCCTAGAAGCATTTCCTTTCCTTAACGACGACAACTTCTACAACAAAAACAACTAGAACAGCAACAACAATAATAATAATAATAATAACAACAAATTTTATACAAGCCACAAAAGTTTATACATAGTTGAATATTATTTGCTAATATCGCATGTTTGTTGTATTAATCCAAGTTATGTAACTCGTAACTCTCTTATAACAAATGAGAGACATTTTGCTTTGAGCAAATAATTTGCCAGCACTTCAAACAAGAACGGAAGCGGAAACTGAAACGGAAACACTTAAAGTGTGACCCTAACTACAAGCACAAGTGTTTACATTATTTACAGAATAGTTTAGAAAAACCGCAAACTGTAAGAACGTCTAACTGAGAAACTTGTTGACCATATAAATAAATTCTTTGTAAAGCATTGCAAGCACAAGACAAAAATCATTTGATATTTATCACAATAAAGAATTTATTTGCAAGAATATGCATAAGCTTCTAGGATGGTGCTAACAACGTTCTGATGAATGTTTGGAAAATTATGTGAATTTGAATAAAAATTACGTATACGCAATGCAGGCTTGTTACTTACTTACTTGGGTGGCCTTCACAATCCGTTACCGGGTAACAGCTGACCTCAAGAGCTCTTGCCAGGAGCCTCTGCTTCTAGCGCGTCTTCTTCAATTTATAACACCAAGTGTAGACAGGTTCTTCTCCACTTGGTCCTTCCAACGAAGACGCGGTCTCCCTCTTCGTCGTCCATCGTTTACTCTCGTTTCGAACACCTTTTAAGCTGGAGCTTCTTTGTCCATACGAACGACATGTCCGAGCCAGCGCAAACGTTGTATTGTTATGCGCTGGACGACATCGATGTCGCCGTAGAGCTCATACAGATCGTGGTTCATTCTTATGCGATAGTCGCTCCCAATACGGACGGGACCGAAGATTTTGCGAAGAATTTTTCTCTCGAACACTCCAAGCGCTGCTGCATCCTTCTACGACACAACCCAAGCTTCTGCGCCGTAAAGAAACACGGGTAAGATGAGTGTCTTGTAGAGTGTAAGTTTTGTCTGTCGGGAGAGGGCTATGCTACACATTTGCTTACTGAGCCCAAAGTAACACCTATTGGCAAGTGTGATCCTTCGCTTAATCTCCAGGCTGATATCATTGTCGATGTTGGTGCCAAGGTCTATGAATTCCTTGACAACTTCAAAAGTATATTGGTCCGCTACAACGTGGGATCCCAGACGCCGCGTATCCCTGTGCGTAACCAGCATATACTTCGTCTTGCCCTCATTCACCGCCAAATCTACTTTTGCTGACTCCTTTTCGATTGCTGCAAATGCAGCAGTGACATCTCGCTTGCAACGTCCAACAATATCAATATCATCAGCGTATGCAAGGAGCTGGACACTTTTGTAAAAAAAAGTGCCATTAAGATGTACACCGGCCTTTCACAGCACCCCTTTCATCACAAGATTGAAGAGATCGCACGATAGAGGGTCGCCTTATGTGAGACCTCGCACGATATTAAAAGGTTCGGAGAGGTTCGTTCCTACCTTGACGGAGCTGATAGTGCTGCTCAACGTCATCCTACAAAGGCGAATCAGCTTCGCAGGAATACCGAACTCAGACATGATGGCGTACAGGCAATCCCTTATCGGGCTATCGAAAGCAGCTTTATAGTCGACAAACAGATGATGTGTGTCGGTCTGTCTCGCGTGGGTTTTTTCCAGGATCTGGCGTAATGTGAAGATCTGGTCTGTGGTGGATTTACCAGGTCTAAAGCCGCACTGATAAGGTCCGATCAGTGTGTTGGTAAACAGCTTTAATCTTTCACATAGTACGCTCGATAGAACCTTATATAAGATGGCAATAAGACTGATTCCCCGGTAGTTGGCGCACATCGTCGGGTCACCCTTCTTAAGCACAGGACAAAGGACGCTGAGATTCCAATCGTCGGGCTTGTTTTCCGCTAGCCATATTCTGCAGAGGAGCTGATACATGCACCCTATCAGCTCTTTGCCGCCAGCCTTAAACAACTCCGCAGGCAAGCCATCAGCACCAGCTGCTTTGTTGTTTTTGAGTCGCAACACTGCAACTTGGACCTCGTCATGGCTAGGTAGTGGAACGTCCGAATCATCGTCGATTGGTGGTATCGGGTTGTTTCCTCCAAGGGCGGTATTCGCGCTGTCATCGCCAGCAAGCAGCTTAAAGAAATGCTCCCTCCATAATCTCAGTGCGCACTGCGCATCTGTAACCAGATTCCCATTTTCATCTCTGCAGTTTGATGCTCCGAGCTTGAAACCTTGGGTCAGACGGTTGACCTGTTGGTAGAATTTTCGAGCATCATTTCTGCCCCGTAACACCTCGAGTTCCTAACGCTCGCGCCTTTCCTGCTCCCGTTTTTTCCGTCTAAAAAGGCGCCTCTCCTCCTTTCTCTTTTCCCTGTATTTTTCTTGTATGGCTCGCGTAGCGGCAGACTGCAGCTTTCTTTTGTAGGCGGCGTTTTTCGCCGCAGCAGCCTCGCGACACCATTGGTTCCGTGGTGTTGGACGCTTGAAACCAATGACTTTTTCCGCGGCAGTGCGCATGGAGTGGAAGATGTGCGCCCAGAGTCCGCCAATATCGTCAGGTAGAGAGTTGGGATGGTGGAGCAATTCCGAGAGGTGAGCGGAGTAGGTCTCAGCCGTCCGTTGTGATTGCAGCTTAGCGACGTCCAGCTTTCGCTGCGCACTGGGGCGTACGTTCTTTTCGTTGCACAGACAGGCTTATATGAAGTGTAAAGTTAGGCGTTGCCAGAACTTATGAGAGTTTAAATAAAAATTACGCATACGCAAAACAAGCTTTAGCTTTTGTACAAGCTTGTTAGTTTTATTATAAAAATTTGGCAATTCGCAGCAGTATGCACGGGTAGCAATTTATATAATGTAGCTAACTAAAGCTTGTGGCTTTAAATTTCTGCACTCGTTTGTGCCTGCCCTTGGAACTTACTAAAAAGTTATTAAATCCGGGCAATATCATTGAAATCTGCTAAGCCATTTTATCAGTCATGATTACACTTTTTCGCATTACATTTATTTGTTTGTGTTTTGGCTTTGTCTGTTTTCAGTACATTTGATAGTCAACCATTGTTAAACATATTCCATTATATATATATATTTTGTTTTCGTTGTTATCTGTCAAGCGCTTATCTCACAGCTTGTTGTCTAGAATTTTCCCCCAGTGTCCAATGTAAGTTTATTTGAAACAGAAACGCTCAAATTGGCAAATGTTGCAAAACACTTAAATGTCGTTAGCTGGAAGGTTAAAGCCACTTCGAAGACTACTTCAGGCACATTTAGTATATTTGTAAGAGCTATTTTGTTAAACGGCCCAAACTCAAGACTGCGTTTTTGTTCAACTTGAGATTTTGCAGCTGTTTTGTAGCGGCAAAAACAAAAAAAACAAAAAAAGTGAAAGCATTTTAAAATGTTGGCCAAGTTTCTAAAGTCTCGTGTGTGTGTGTGTATTTGTAATTATATGCTACATCATCTTTTATGAGCGTAACAGCCATGCATCTTTTACTTTTATTGTTCAATGTATCCAGATACAATGCCCAGCGCTTTCTCTCACTTCCGCACTGACACTTCTTGCTCTCTCTTTGTTTGTGTTTAATCTTGTTTTAATGCTTTCGAGCATCATCGTAAAAATTATTACATTAAATGTCAACGCAAAGAGCACAAAGCACAAAGAAAGCGAAAAACGTGTGGAAGAAGAAAGCTGTAGAATTCAAAAAGAAAACACGTAAGCAACAAAATATATGTTGAGCATAAAATAAGAGAAGCGAATGTTAAGGTAGAACGTTTGCTTAAGAGGGTCGTTATTATTAAATTTTACTCCTATATACATATATGTTGGAGGACCTACAATAAAATGTGCGAATATATGCCCAAAAGACATTACCTTTTGTCGTTGTCTGCTGGAAACTCTTTTGCCTTCCCTCTCTGTCATTTTATGAAAAGCAAGCCACTAAAATTCAATTTTTACGACCATAATATGTTGCAATGGCAACACTGGTAGCAGCACACACACACACGAACACACAGAGCGACTGAGGCAGAGACAAACATGCACACACTGTTACACCTTTTGTTTTTGGTCCTATATGTGTGTGTGTCTGTGTGTGTGTGTGTGCGTCTTTGTCTGCGTTTTGCGGCCTTTGTCTTCGGTTTCGTTTACAGGATTCCTCTTCTTTGCTCATTCGCAATGATTTTCCAACTGTTTTTTATGTGTCACACGTTATTAAATGAATTCAAGCGCGGAAAATTACCGCTGCCTGCGTCGCTGCCGCTGCACAGTGGTCGATATGGTCGATTTTGCCGAAACAAATTAATGACTTTCGAAATGTTCTAGTTGAATAAAAAGTCAAAATTCACACGTTTCTTATGCAGTTTTTTATTCCTTTTCCAACTAGTCCCAGGACAGAGACAGTTTAAAAGAGTCGAAATTATAAAGAAGAAGAAAAAAGCTTGAGCAAAATATAGCAAAAAACCGAATTTTCTATATAACTAATATTCTATTTTATTGCGATTTCGCTTTAGAGAAGTTGGACTGTATTGCAAAGCTTTGCTTAAAGATGGTATAAGTTTAATAATTATTACAGGCCTACAAATACCGTGGTCATTTCAGTTGTTGGAAGGCTATGGGTCATTTCCGAAGTAATTTGCTGCGTAGAATCCGAATCCGGGGCCAGAATCGGCCTATCACGTCAGGATTTTGAGATATTTGAGGTTATTTACCCGAAAAACTGAGTTTTTTGTGGTCTGTCACTCCAGTTACATCATTTAGTTCCACTCTTACCCTTTAATTATAAAGTTCAAGCGATCATCTTTGATTTTTTTCTCAAAGTTATGGCTATTCAAAGTTACGAAGTATACTCCCTCGACGTCATTAGCATTTCAAAGGTCTACAAATACCGTGGTCATGTCAGTTGTTGAAAAGCTAAAGGTCATTTCCGAAGTAATTTGCTGCGTAGAATCCAAATCCGAGGTCAGAATTTTCCCATCACGTTCGGATTTTGAGATCTGGCCCCGGATTCGGATTCTACGCAGCAAATTACTTCGGAAATGACCCATAGCTTGCCAACAACTAAACCATGTTGGTCTGTGTAATATGCGCTCCGTGGACTAAAATGTCATCATTTCCTTAGCTTTTAAGGCAGTGTAATGTCTAACATTTTTTTTATTTTTTATATAGCTGCTACCTTATTAAAATTATAGTACGAGCTAGATTTAGCTTAAGCTTGAGCCATAGTCTAACAAAACATAATATGCAATCAGTAATAAAAATCCAAATTAAATATTAAAATCATGCATTTGGACCACTGTGCGCTGCCGCAGTCTCTACCTCAGTTGCCGCCAGCTATTCAAGCAGGAGCCAGTTATCTAGTAACATTGTTTGCCTATCCACAGACACACACACACACACACATACACATAGACAAGATGCCAACATATCTGATAGAAGAATTTTTTTTTTTTAGCTTTAGCACAAATTGAAAATTTCATAAATTGTGTAATTTTGTCGACTTTATCTTTTTTTTATGGCCTGGAAAGTCTATGGGGGGGGGGTCTAAGCCGCTACAGCTAAGTGGTCAGCTTAAACGTTCGTTGGCTGGGCTGATTGACGGTTCATTAGATTAATGGCATTGTCGAGTCAAGGCAACGCAACAAAGTAAGCAGACAGACAAACGGACATAAAGATACAAGGCGAAAAAGAAAATGGGCGAAAAAAAGTAAAGCTAAAGACTAAGCCAATTTCAATTGTTGACTTAGTGTCTAAGACGCCTAATGGCATGTTATAAAATTTAAGACACAGCTGCAATGAACAAATTAGCCCAAGTCAGGTGAAAATGTGGAAAAGCTGAGAGCCAACAACAAAAACAACTGCTAAGCTGTTGAACAGAGCATTATGAAAAGCGTTGCATGCAACTAGGCGCGCCTAAATGGCAACAATCACAATGATAGCAACAGCAACAACAACAACAATAGCAACTGGGCAAGTGCAAAATGGCGCACTAACTACTTCCGCTTGCTGTCTGCTTGTGTGTGTTTTTGCGTGTATCTGTGTAGCTTATATTTACTTTGCTTGTATAGTAGCCAAATGCAAGCATACTTTTGTGTCATGTGCGTTGCCCATTTAGCACGTTCTGCGCTCGCTGCTCTCTGGCTGCTTATTATTGTTGCCTTTGTCATTTACATGCATACACATATATGTATATACAAACACAATCATGCATATACAGAGTTATACAGAGCGCCTTCATGAAACGTAACTAATGAGGCATATAATCATCGTTATGTCAACACAGTTTTGCAGCTTTTTGACAAACTACACACAGTCACACACACACACACAGTAACACATACATAGACACACACATGTATCTAGATACTCCGTAAGCCACTCAAGTGCATAGCGTAGTTCTTTCCTTGCTTTTTCCGGGTTTCTTTTTTTCTTCTTTTTTTTTTTTGGAATACAAGGCATCTTCTTGCAGTTGTCAATATAAATAAGCAAGCCGCCTATCCCCCACCACTTGCCGCTCTGCCATACATTCTCCTTTACTCTGTCTGCACTAATGTTATATATGTCGAAACTTTAGAACAAGTTTTGCTACAAACAAAGAACCAAAATAACGCTTATATGGCCGAACTATAAGTACTCTATTAGAGTCGAAACCAAAATACAAATATATAGAAAGATTAAGACTTGCCGGCCACATCATAAGAGCGGACAGCGGTCATCCAGCACAAAACATATTCGCTAGATGCTATCAGAACCGCGCAAGAGGAAGGCCTAGGCTTAGATGCATGGATTGTGTAGATAGTGATGCAAAAGAGCTAAACGTGAGAAATTGGACGACGGTGGCGAAAAGAAAGGACGAATGGAGGTAATTACTTATGCAGGCGAAGGCCCAGCTCGGGTTGTACAGCCAACAATGATGATTATCAGATTTTAAGCATAACCGCAAACTTGCACTCCGTTTATAGGTAAAGTCAGTTTTTGAGTTTAAGTGAATATTGGGTCGTTCACTAAGTTATTTCGTTTGATGACAGCAGCTGATCTTATTGAATTTTTTCGCAGCCAACTTCACACCGCTTTAACTTTATATATTTGAACAGCTGATATAGTAAGGCTTTTTTGTAAAAAATTTTGTTACATTTTTTGGAATAGTTTTTGTTTGGTGCGTTATCGAAGATGGAAGATCGAAAACAACATTTTCGGCATATTTTACTGTTTTACTATCAAAAGGGTAAAAATGCAGTTCATGCAAGGCGAAAATTATGTGATGTGTACGGAGAAGATGTGTTGACCGAACGCCAATGCCAAAATTGGTTTGCAAAATTTCGTTCCGGCAATTTCGGTCTTGAGGATGCACCACGTCCTGGAAGGCCTCTTGAAGCCGATGTGGATAAAATAAAGTCGTTGGTCGATGCAAATCGTCGAATAACAACTCGAGTGGTTGCTGAAAGATTAAATTTGTCTAACGTGACCGTTCACAAGCACATGAAACGTCTAGGATTAATTTCGAAGCTTGACATATGGGTTCCTCATGTTCTTACAGAACGAAATTTGCTTCTTCGCATTAACGACTGTGATTTGCTTATCAAACGTCAAAGAAGTGATCCATTTTTGAAGCGCATTGTTACTGGCGACGAAAAGTGGGTTGCTTACAGGAATGTAAAGCGCAAGAGATCATGGTCTAAAAAGGATGAACCAGCTCAAACCACTTCGAAGGCCGATATTCACCAAAAAAAAAGGTTATGTTGTCTGTTTGGTGGGATTTCAAAGGGATCGTTTATTTTAAACTTTTGCCCGACAAAACCATGATTAATTCTGAAGTGTATTGTGATCAGCTGGACAAATTGAGTGACGCACTCAAACGGAAGAGGCCAGAATTGATCAATAGAAAAGGTGTAGTGTTCCACCAGAATAATGCGAGAACTCATAAAAGTTTGATGACTCGCCAAAAGCTTTTGCAGCTTGAATGGGATGTGCTACCACACCCACCATATTCTCCAGACTTGGCACCTTCGGACTATTACTTGTTCCGGTCTCTGCAAAATTTTTTGGATGGGAGAACCTGCACCTCAAAACAGGACGTCAAAAACCACTTGGACCAGTTTTTTGCCTGCAAGGATCAAAAATTTTATAGCGTGGAATCAATCTCTTGCCCGAAAGATGGCAAAAGGTATTGGATCAAAATGGAGAATATATAGTTTCATAAAATGTTTTACACAATAAAAAAATCGTGTTTAAATTGCAATTAAAAAAAACGAAATTACTTAGTGAACGACCCAATAGTTTTTTTTTAGCAGTTTTCTTCACTACGATTTCAAGCAATTAATTTCATCCATTAAAAAATTTCAATCACTGACTCCAAAGTTTCAAATCTGCCGTGCCGTCCAACAAACGATTTCGAACATTTTATTCGGATTCGTTGTGAAACCGTTTGCTTGGTGCTCCCAATTTCACAAAACCGAATTTTTCATGTGGTTTGAAACCGAATGTTTTGTTGCAAGCGGAATTGAAACGAATCAGCAAACAGGTTTATACGCATTTTATAGTGAAATAATTTTTTAAATATTCTTTGATATTTTTAGCTAATATTTAAAGTAAAACAACACAGAACCGTTTGTATCAAACTAAAACGATTTCGCGCCAACACACTAAGAGCATTTATCGGAAAGCTAAGGGAAATCTGCGAATTTATCGAAAATAAAAAGGAAGTTATCTAAAAAACGATTTCGATTAGAATTGTTCGGTTTGGTTTTTCGTTTTGCTGAGCACAGCTGAACTAACAATTTATTACTGCATACGACTTCTCTATAAACTAAATTAAATTCGTTACAAAGGCAGCCAGAAATATAAACAAAGTTTGTTATAAAGCAGTTCGTTCTGCCCGCTCCGCTTGCTGGACAGTATTAAGTATACGTCAAATTTATTTTATCTTATTAATGACACTTTTTATAAACTATTAAGCAAAGTTAATAAAAGACAATATAGTCGCTATATTTTAAAAACTATATGAATTCTTGGCAACACTAATCTGGTCTTTTAGAGAAGCATATGGCCTTGACAAAACGTTACAAGCTTACGCTCAGAATTTAAATGCCACTCATAGCGTATAAAAACGAAAAAAAAAAAGAAAAAAAAAAAATTGGCAACAAAAAACTTCATCATTCAGTGACTCATCATCATCATCATTATCATTATTATCATAGCAGTAGTTGTGGGCTGCCTCACTTGCGTTTCGTTTTATTGTGTCGCTGGTCTGTGCGTGAAGTGGCACAATGGGGTGGCAATGGCTCACACATACACACACTGACACGCTCACATGCATAGCAGAGCACAAAAGACGCTTCACTCGGTAATTGCTATATATATGTGTGTATGTGTGTATGTAGAAAAAACAGGCAGCCAACCAGCCAGCATCATGTAGGAAATAAGCAATTTGAGAGATCATTAAAAAGTTGAAGCGACAAAAAAAAAACACACACACACACAAAAAGAAAAAAAGAAGCGAAGAAAATGATGAAGATATAAAAACGACATCAACGCCAAAAGACATTAAACGCCTGACTCACACACACACACACACATGTGTTTTAGTATGTCTTTTGTATATAAGTGTGTTTCTATGTGGCATCACCAAAATGATTTTCAAAAAAGTTACAAACCTACGCCATGTCTGCGCCTAGCTGTTAGGCACAAATTTTTTTTGTTATTGTCTCGCTTGTCTTTGCTGCAGGCAACAAAAGGTTCAGAGTAACAAAAAAAAGAAATTTGTTAAAAGCATTGTAGCTCTCCATGGCTGCCTGCTCATTATTGCAGCAATATATCATTCTATTGCTATTTTACTTGCTTTTCTTATGTATACCTTTGCCACGATTATAATAAATGCCATTCAATTTGCAAGTTCCGGAACAGCTCATATTTAAACGGGTTAAGGCAAGTTAACGTCTTTTCACGTAAATAAAAACCAAACAATAAATTTGTTCAAAGTTTAATGATACTCTAGTGTTGAAAGTTTAATGATACATTAATTTAGATTAAAACGTTTACGTAACATTGTATGAAGAACAAATCGCTACTAAATAAATGGTACTATTGAATTGGGTTTCACTGAAACGTATACGTAATATTGTATTAAGAACAAATAGGTACTTAATAAGTGGTTGACACTAAAACGTATACGTAATATTCTATTAAGAACAAATTGGTACTAAATAAACAGCACTATTGAAGTGGCGTATAGTAACGTATACGTAATATTATAGAGCAAGACTTAGTTGCCATACGAGCACCTTTATAAGTGCATTAAGCCTGATTGGCATTAAACGGTACGTATACATAATAATTAATTAATTTTCAAATACTAAGCTTGTTGCAATGGCATACAACTTTTGTTTAAATTTTCATAATCAAACGCGCTTATTCATAATCAAGAGCATTATTTGCATTGTAGATGCAACAATTATGAATGTCATAAAGCTAGCTCTACGCAGCTAAAGTTTCTATTTCAACTGACTTTTATTCGGAATAATTTTGTATAATGAGCTTATGATGGAGATGAAACGCGGTAAGGCTGTTTGGCCGGACATAATACCCTTGGAGTTTTGGCTGAAAACGAGCGTTTGTGGGCTGAAATGGCTCACCGCTCTTTTCAACAAAATAAAAAGTGGGAGCCCAATCTACTATCTACCCCCGTTCTACAAAAATAAAGGGTATTCCTGTAAGCCGAACAACTACCGTGCAATAAAACTAACATCACACACCTTAAAAATTTACGAGCGAATGGTAAACAACCGACTAAAAAGCATTATAAGTTTGCAAGACAATCAATGTGGCTTTGTGGAAGGTAAATCAACAATTGATGCTATTCAGTGTCTTCGGATACTGATGAAAAAACACCGGGACGCCCGAAAAGACCTGTTCCTTGTGTTCATCGACTTGGAGAAAGCCTTCGACAGGGTCCCGCGTGAATTGATTTGGTTGGCCTTGAGAGCACATGATGTACCCGAAGTTTACGTCCGCATGATTATGGATATGTATGATGACGCCAGGACTAAAGTCAGATGCACAGCTGGTGAGTCGGACGAATTCAGTGTGAAGGTGGGAGTCCACCAAGGCAGTGTTTTAAGTCCTATGCTGTTTAATATCATCATGTCCTACTTGTTAAAACAAATCGGCAACGAAACCGAAATATGCCTCCTTTTCGCAGATGACATAATTGTGGGTAGCACCAATATCGTAGCCCTGCAAAATGCTGTATCAACTTGGGATAAGATATTGACGGCTCATGGACTGCTGACAGAATTGCTCCCCTGTTAATTTTCAGATCCAGAAAGACCAAATCCGGATATCTATATAGGCGGGGAAAAATTGATTATAGGCAGCAAATTTAAGTACCTAGGCTCAGTTGTAAATAGCGAAGCTACATGCGATGATGACATCAAAACTCGAACCAGTGTTGGGTGGATGAAGTAGCGAGAAAACTCTAGCGTTTTCTGCGACAAGAAAATGCCACGGAAATTGAAAGGCAAGCTGTACGCGACAGTCGTTAGACCCGCACGATGTACAAATCGTACGAGAGTAAATTATCTGCGACTGAGATGAAAATGCTAAGGATGACGGCGGGTGTGACCAAGCTTGATCGCATTAAGAGCAAACACATCCGAGGCAGCCTGTTTGTTAAAAAGCCCATCACTGAGACGCTCAAAGTAGGTCAGATGCGTTGGTATTGCCATGTTCAAAGGCGACCGCCGGAGAACCCCGCTAAGAAGGCAATACTTACCGTAGTTCCAGATAACGGCCGTAGGGCAGGCAGACCGAAAAATACGTGGATCGGTCAAATGCAAAAACATCAGCAACGAATGGGTCTCAGCGATGACATGATCCAGGATCGAAATGCCTGCAGACGAATGCTGAGATCGCATACCCACACCTCAGGTGGAGCATAAGGGAGTCCGAAAAGGGGTTAACAAGGGTTTGGGTGAAGCATGAGCTTATGAGTAGTACAGATTTTTATAAGTGCTAAGTATGAGATGCTCAGTGGGTGAAGAGAGTGCAGTGAAGACTTCTAATATGGCTCATTGCTTAACAAAATTGTACTTACTTGATTAAAATGAGGCTATAAGCAAAGTAAAAGTCTTAAACAAAAATTTTATTTAAACAATAATTGGTAACTGCTGTTTTTGATATGATTTACACAAAATGTATACGTAATATATACATATTTTTTCAATTGTATTCCATACATTATATATTTTTTTAAATTTTATTCCATATATTATATATTTTTTTATATATTTTTTATATATGTTTTATATATATTTTATTTTATTATATATATATATGTTTTTTTTTAAACTTTTATTAAGGAGCTTGGCTTAATTCTAGCTTTATAATTTTGCGTATGCATTAAAAAAAAAATATGTTTTTATGCATACAAAACGTATACGTAATAGACATATAAATTTTTTTTTAATTTTTTCAATATTTCGTTATATTAGTTAGTAGCTTTAAATAATGTATGCATTATCAATCAAGATAGTTTTAAATAAATTCAACTTGTCTCGTCAAATAATGTATATTTTATTATATAAGGCATATCCTTATGCTTTTACCACAAGTTTTTTTTTTTAACGCAAAGAGTTTGTTTTTTACATATTTGCAGTTCAAATAAACTTTTTTTACCCATTGTGTAATGTTATTTTTGAGTTTGCAAAATAAAGAAAAACCTTACTTGTATTCATTTGCATAATCCAGAGATGTGATTTGCACAAAAAGCACTTTGATTTGCATACAAAATTTTTGATTCAAATATCAGAAATTGCATAATGCAAAAATTTTGTTTGCTTTTCTTTATTTCTACGAGTTGAAGTAGATCTCATGTGAA
Organism: Chymomyza costata; assembly: GCA_018150985.1. Classification (NCBI taxonomy): domain Eukaryota; kingdom Metazoa; phylum Arthropoda; class Insecta; order Diptera; family Drosophilidae; genus Chymomyza; species Chymomyza costata. The sequence goes on along the minus strand of JAECWU010000127.1, from coordinate 30,526,329 downwards.
CAGTATGTAAAAAACAAATATTTAAAGACTATTAGACTAAGTGCAAAGTATTTGTTGTGCTTCAGTGTCACACTAATTAATGTCTTTGGAGTTTTCTACATATCTCTCGTTAAACTGCAATGCCAAATGCAATAAGCAGACTTTCATTAATGTCAGCCATTTTGAAAATGTGCTGCGTGTGTTGCTGTGTGTATCTAGCAGCTCAAATTCTTACAGTCTAATGGTTAAGGTTAATATTTTTCTCATATATGACAGACTCAGTTTATGAGTTATAAGGGCGGTGAAGCAGCCTGACAGCAATTTCCTTTTAACTTTAATTCAAATTTATGTGGAATTTTTGTGACTGGCTGCCGCCTGCAGTTGTCAACTTTAACAGCTGCACGGAAATTGACTTAATTAACACGAAAATTATGGCCAAGACTCACACACACACACACAACGACAACGACAACGACATCGACAACAACCACAAGTTGTGGAAAATGGGGAAAACCTCAGCGGACTAAACCATTGGAATTGTGTGCAGTTGAGCGCACGCATTTGCTTGCAGCCTTTGTCAGGAAAGTTTGTCTCAAGTTGAGTTTTGCTTGAGTTTGCCAAAACCGCCTGCTATGTACACACACGCACACACACACACACGCATGCACATACACATATATACACGGGGCCAGTCACAATTACAGTTAAGCTTGGCAAAGACTTTGCGTCAACAGCAGCCGGCAGAAGGCAGCAGGCAGCAGTCGCTAAAACACTCGACAAGCGACAACAACAAAGCAAATTTTGTTAGTGGCTTTTGCTGTCGCTGCCGCTGCTACGTCCCTACGTCAACTCCCGTCCAGCAACGTCCGTAACCCACACCATGAAACGCACAGTGGTCGCAATAAGTAATTAACTTATGACATTTCACAATATAAATCTTTTTGACTTTTAAGCACACAGCACAGAAAAAAAAAAAAATATTAACATGGCTTACATTATTTACACATACCAATTCGTTGTGCCTAAGCCAGCTATAGTATGTCAAGGTTCAAGTTAATACCCACTGACTACATACATATATAGGGTGTTTTTTTTTTTTTTTTTTTTGCTCCAAAGGACAAAGCTTCCAATAACTCTAGCAGCTGCGGTGATTAGAATCTACCAGTCATAAACTGAACTGAAGTATCCTCAAATACTCAACAGTTTGGAGAACTACATGAATCGGAACGCTGGAAAAAACACTTTCTAAACGAAGAAGAAAATTAAAATGTCAACGTCAAAGAGCTTTCGTTTAGGCAAGTGCCTGGGAATGTTCTGCAATATATTTAATGCCCATTCCCATTGTATAGGCTTATTGAGTAATTAGCCCAGAGACAAGATTATCTTTAGATGTGTACCTGTTGCCAAGAAACCAAAATTTTGCAATTTGGCAATTATATAAAAATATAATTAAATTGTGAAAAATATTTTCCACGCTAAAAGTGTGCATCATTTGTGGCTATCCACGAAACCAACCATTTTTGGCTGCCACCAAACGGAACAAATTAATAATCGGATGTTGCAATGTCTGGGGAATATGACGGTTTGGGTGGGAGCTTCCATTCGACCATCTCCTGATGGATTTTAATGGGTTTGGTTTTTGACGTGTGGCCATGTAGAATCACTTTTTCGTGCGTCAGCTCGTTTAGAGGCCGTTTTTTCCACAGGACTTGATTTTATCGCTTTAATTGAAGTCGATTGCATACCCTACGGTTGCAGCTCAGAATGGTTATTGGAGTTATATAAGAACTGGTTCCACCAGCGTGAATATTCGGCCGAGCCGATGACGCATAGGCATGACCAGTATGTCCTAATAGCATTTTTTTATTTGGATTGCTGCAAGGATTACATTTTTTGGTATACGTCATAATGTAATAAGCAAACCCTTTCTTTTGCCGCTGGAACAGGGATGACGCTCAACGTGCCTTCTTGATTTTGCATCATTCCCAACCCATGCATAGCTTGGAAATGGTTTGACGGATAACTCGTAAATTTGTTTTGAGCTCTCGGTGCGCTTCAGCCGCCACTTTTCGTTCAATTAAAAAAAAAAATTAACACTTTTTGAAAACGATGGTTATTTGGCACAAATTCTGACATTTTTTCACAATCAGCAGTATATGAAGATAAAAAATTTTTAGTCATGATACAAACAGCGGCAACTTATAGTTTGGCAAAATTCATGGCAGTTTGTAAGATACAGTCCCTATTTTAGTATTGCCTTTAAATACTAAGGCATATGCGCCTGAAAATAAGCTTTGAAAAAAGTTAAACAGCTCCAAAAGACTTAAAGATAATGTTTTCACCATAACCTTAAAATATTGCAATTAAAATATATAACAAAAAATTGTGTCCTGAAGATTCAAAAACGTATTTGTTGGGCTACAAAAAAAAAAAACTTTAAATATTGTTTTTGTGAGAGGCTGCATTAATAATGCAGTACCTACAACTGCACAGATTTGCAAAAAATCATAGCATACCTATTGGGGCTGTCTCGGAAATGGTCATATAGAGTTTTTTTTAGACAAGTTAAGAAAAAAAATGTTTAAAAAAACCTATGCAAACAAAAAGATAACAAAATTTGTTAACTATTCTTGCGACTTAAAAGATATCCTAAGAATACAAAATTAATATGGACACACTCTTGTGAGGAGGCAAATCGCCGCCTCACAACATTGTTCCGAACTTGCCAATAGGGCAATAGCTAAACTGCTTGAACTGCTTGGTGAGAGTAGCGGTGAAGGCGCGCCTACTCTCACCAACACTAGTTAAAATATAACGGCCTTTAAGCTGGGCGCGCTAATTATTGTTTTGTATTAGTGCGTAGGTTAATGGTAGTAGTGCATAGGTGTAAGTAGAGTAGGTGATAGAGATAGTGTTAGGTACGGCGGACTCTTTCTTTTCTATTAGGATAGATAGATAGATAAGCAGAGTGCCGTATAGGATTTATTAGTATACGTTTAGGCGGGAATTTAAGGACTTGGCGCCGATCGAGGCCAATATAAAGCGGATCGACAGCCAAATCGAGGCAGTCTAAGAGAGTCATAGTGAATGAGTGCAACAAGAAAGATCTCAAGTGAGAAAAATATTACAGTCAGTGCCGCAGATTTTAAGGCGTTTCGAGTAACAAAGCATAGAATTGTCGCAAAGGACGGATAAGGATATATTTAACTAGTAGCGCACCGGGTGCGACCGCGTCGGAGTTTATACGTTTTCGTGAACGAGCCACGCCAAGTATTGTCATCACCAGGATTGACATCTGGGTGAGCGTATCGCTGCAAAAGGGCGGTAAACATACTCAATTATTAAATTTGTTTAATTGAAAATTGTTAGATTTAAGTTTAACTTTTTTTTCCCGAAATATAGTTTCGCTAAAAATATTATTTTGTGTAAAACAGAGAGCGTGTGGGCTCGACTAAAGTGTACTGTGATAATAGACCGCAAAAAGGCGGATAATATATTTTTAAAACTTAAAGCAAATTGTTTTTGTCTCAGCAAATATAAATTTTGTTGTGACACTTACACTCTTTAAAACTTTGACTCTATTTATATTCGTAACTTTTTATCCGTCACTTCAAATCGAAGAAGTCAAAGCAAGTTGTAGATTGAATTCGATTACACTAGTCTGCAGCAAAATGTATCCTCAACATGTTTTACTTGTTGCCGTAGTAAAATGGCACGCTTAAACTGAAAATGAAGTACAAAAATTTTTTCATGGAACGGGATATTTTGAAAAAAAACATTTTTCGAAACTAAAAAAAAAGTGTTTCTAACTGAAGCGCAAATATCTCTGGTTGTACTAAACCTAAGTTTACCAAACTGTAGATAATTGAAAATAACCAATCGATCATATTTGGAGCATATTTTTGTTACGGTTTGGTCGTTATTTATCCATTCATGTGAAATTTTTCGTAATTTTCAGCAAATTGTTAAGAAAATTCTGTTTCGAAAGTAAATTAAAAATTTTTTCATACAGTTTTATTCATGGCCCGTAAAGTTCTATGGATTACTAAGAAAATTAATAGTTGTTTATCGAATTCGGAGAAATATAATGTGTTTGGTGCAAATCATTTTTTAATGCATACAATTTACAAAGCGAAACTCAAATAGCTGAAATTTTGACTTCAGTATAGCTCGAGGGCTTAAAATATTTGTATTTAATTGTATAATTTTTTAAAAGTCTCCTCAAGGCATGTTTCTTACGCTTAAAGATATAATATATACAGCTTAACAGGTCAAATTGACTTTTTTGATTAGGAAAACTGAAAATCATAAAAATGTAACTTTTTTTGAAAAAAGAATTCACTAAATCAAGCATCTTCATATTTACTATACAATCATTGAAAATCATAATTCTTAAAAAAAAAATGATTTTCTACATTTTTCTATGTTTAGAGAAATCCCCACAAATTGTAGCCCATCTGCTTTCAACAACACTTTAGTGGTTGCACTCTGCTTCCTCTACCTCTCTCTGTTTTGCATTTATCTAGACAAACTTTTTCAGCTTTTTTTGTTAAGCTTTGTAAGTTAACATTAAATTTGAATCTAAATTAGTTTATTGTTTTTCAAACCAAGCCGAAAATGTGCCTTAAATTGAATTTGTGTTTAATGCCGCTTAATAGCACATTTTGTCCACTGTGCGCATCGTCTAGCTGCACTTTTGTGCGTCGCCATTTTGGCTTCTTTGGTCGCCGCCATCGCTTCCGCCATTGCCATTGTTCTGCACTTATTTTTCTTTTGTAAATAGTATTTGCATTTCATTTTTGCTTGTCGTTTTACTTGCTGTTCTAGTTAGCGACTTTTCGCTGCACTTTAAATGTCATTTGTTGAGTTTGCCATCGTCCATCGTCCTGGACAGTGAGCATACCGCCCAAGTTGCAATGGCATGCCTTTAAGTAAATTAGTGTAACTCCGTTATGCACGTCCAGTACAGGAGCCGGGGTTCTAGATCTCAGCTTCGCAGCAATCCCAACAACGACAAAAATAAACCGCCAAGCAATTTTACTCATTTCTTGCGCCACACGCCGCCGCCACCGACGACGCCGCCATTTTGTTTACCCATGCGAAATTTTTTGTGCACTGAGACATTCTGCGGCTTCTGCGCTCGACTCGCAGCTTTTGTTCTTATTGTTGTTGTTGTTGTTGTTATTTTGGCAGCCTTTTTTGTGCTACTTGGACGCACAGCAGCTAAAAAAAATAATTTTTTGCTTAACAAGATTTGCTTTTGATTTTGATTTCTGTTGTGGCAAAATAACAACAACAGTCAACAGCCAACAACCAACAACCAACAACAAGGACAACGACAACGACAAGCACAAACAAATGGCAACATTCTTTTGTGCAACGAAATGCGAAGCGCAACAGCAACAAAAACAACTACAACAATGTTAGCTGCAGCTGCACTCATCAGGTTGGCAGGCCCTTGAGCCAATTAGGATTTATGCCTCAATGCACTGCAAGCCAAGCCAAGGCGGGCGGGCATTGATTGCCTGATAAATTATAGCATATTGTCATGTCGCTTTTCGCAAGACATTTTTATATTCTTAGTCAATGTCCATAATCCAATCAAAGTTTATATTTTTGAGTTACATAAAAAATTGAGCCACTAAAGCAAGTCGATATATACTGCCAAGCTGTTTATGTCAAGCTTCAAAAATGCACGAGCAAGCTATATCCTGCAAAATATCGACAAGCCATTAAGCTATACAAAGCTGTTGTTGGCATCATTGAAGACTTGCAGGATATCCCATATCCTATAAGACAACTAACTAGTGAAATAAATGAATTGGTAGCTGACACAGCTGCTATATATTTAAAGCGGCCTCATGCTCTACAAAACTGCTTGTGGCATTGCTGAAGCATTGCAGGATATCGAATATCCTATTAGTACACTTAAAAATATAACAAGCTATCAATTACCAAATAGTGCAAGCTGCTTAGCATTCAAAATAAACAGCAAAAAAGTACATAAAAAATGTAGTTTATGCTTTAATAGTGTCTTTGCTTAGGAACTGCTTGCTAACGAAAGTTATCGAGTCTTTCGATAGACAAGTAAAACAACGTTAAAGAGTGCTGTAAACTTAAATTTATTCAAGTTCCAATTTCTGTAGGTGCTTTTGTGTATGCAGCTAATTATATCAAACTCAAAAAATTACAAGGAAGTAACAGGCCTAAAATATGGCTCTTACTCATGGAGCATGGAGTTACATTCCCAACTCTCTAGCCCAACTCTATGAATAAGTTCTGAATTCTAAGTTAGCCCGTTAAGAGGCTCTTTCTAAAAGGCCTCAAAAACTTTGAGACAACTCTTGGGCTCAAGTTAAACTTTGCTCTAAAGATTTTGTCAAACACATAGCACTTACTACAAAAATTAAGTATACGCCCATTTGTGCAACTAGAAACCTTGTGGCTTTAAGGTTAAACCCTTAGGGTTAAGTCTGGACTTAAGCGACTTATTTCTAAATAATTCTGAATCGAAAACTCATCTAAGTCTTGCAGACTCTCAGAGCTGTGTTGTTAAGTATACGTACACATTGGAATTTAGTTTCTAAATTGATTTTTCGCAACATACCATGCGTCTACATTTTACCTCAGCATATTTTGTAGAAATCTCCAAAGGTCTTAACTTGGCTAACACTTCCGGTAACTCTGCATGATTGCCTGATCAACAAAATTTGATGAAAATTGTATACAGTATCTGTCCGATAAGCAGCATGGTCCATACACCCAATATTCTTCAAAATGGGATCTTCAAGCTTTCGTAAGCTTCCTGAAGCTTGCTCTTGAGCATATTGTTGCGCTTCCACCGTAATAATGTCCTTAGAGGGCAGTTTTGAAGAAGGGAAAGTGAAAAAATTTTCTTGTTATAGCTTAGTTTAGGTTGAACCGGTTGACCCCTGGGGGAGTCACACATAGACTAAATAGTCCTTAGTGGTAGTGTTCTTGGTAAGCGCCAGAAGCTTTTGAGGTGCCCTGTCGGCTGCCTTTTCCAGTGCGGTAAGCCAGGGTTTTCCTAGATATTTGAGTCTCGATGTACAGTGAGCGGGGCAGCGGCAAATGAGGTGCTCCAGAGTCTCTTCGACGTCTGTCTCCCTACATTGCCTGCATTCGTCGTTGTTGGTAATGCCTAGCTTCTTTGCATGAGTTGCTGTCAGGCAATGACCAGTGAGTATGCACACCAAAAGTCTGCAATCTCTTCTTGGGAGTTCCAAAATATACTGGGCTAGTTTGCCGTTTATTTTCTTGCACATTGTGCGAGCTGTTCTGCAGTTTGTTGTGGTGTACCACCTTCTATCAGATCTGACTGCAGCGTTTTCTTCTGATCTGTGTTTAATCGTCCTTAGAGGAATCTTCAGTTCCTCAAGTGACGGTTGACTCGATCCGGATACTTTCTTTGCGAGCTTGTCAGCTATTTCGTTTGCATCAATGGTGGCTGGGAACTCAGAAGATGCACACCTCCTTCTGGGTGTTTAGTGCTTCTTATGCGTCCCTGCTAGCCAGTACACTTTTGGAGTTGATACTTATTATAAGAATAACAAAGTCTTGGCAAATTTTAATCGAAAGCTTTTACGTTTTCATTTTCCGGAGCGTTACCGATTTTGTTGAAAATGGAAAGAAAGTTGAAAAAATGAACATGCAAATATACGATTTTGTGTAATGAACTTTCAAAATGCGATAAGTTATTTAATAAACAAATAAGGCTCAAAAAAAAAAGAAAGATCCTTTTTGTTTCGTCTTGTTCCCTTGAAAAATTGGTCTCGATAGCCCCTAGCTACCTTGAGGGCGATGTACTGCAAGCTCACTTTATACTTTCATTTTTACAGCAAGATATTTGTTTTCAAAAAAAAAACAGCTTTCATTCTTGAAACTAATCCCAAGCTTAGAAAGTTGCACAGCAAAAAAAAAAAACGTCAAACTGTCCTAAACTAAAATGAGTCGTACAAATCTTGGCTACTTTGTAACAAAAACTAACAATTCCAACTATGTTGATCTTTGGAGAGTATCTTGTTGTGAACTTTTTGTTACCACTTAAACTCAAAGCTCTCTATGCGATGCTCAACACTCAGCTAACTCTTGCCACTTTAGCTACTTTGTAGCACTTGATTTTACTGCAACTTGCAGCAGATTCCAGTTACTTAACTATATACATACATATATATGTATAGTTTTTTTTTTTTGTTTTTCAATTTTTTGTTGTTTTAGCATGTTATTTGTCAGCTTGAAAAAAGGTAGTTACTCGTCACTATCAGAGCAGTGCTGCTTGCAACATGCAGCATGAAGCTTAGAGCTTGGAGCTTGGAGCTTGGAACTACTTAGCCTGGCATTTTCACATGCTAAGCAAAGTCTCATCCAAGTTTTTGTTCTCGCTTACTCAGGTTGAGCTGGATTTTTGCATTCTTACGCTTTGGCTGACATACAAGTGGTATGGTGTGTCATGCTTGGTTGCGTGGAGGGCACGGTGAGCGAAGGGGCGAAATGGTTCTTATGAGTTGAGGACATATTGCATTAAATCGATAAGGCATAATCAGTTGATATGAAATATGAGCAAGGATATTGGGATAATTGCAGCTCGTTAGTTGTTGGCTGTCATTGGGCTGTGAGGCTTGTTCAAATATTGATAAAGCAAAATGAATTAATTCAATATTTCAAGGCATAAATTACACTTTACTCAGGCAGACGGCAGACACACATATATACATATATATATATATACACACATACAGATTGCCAGTCGTCGAATGCAATAATAAATCTATTTATTTATATGTGCCACTTACCTGTCTGTGTGTCTACTTCCGTATATGTGTCTTTATCTCTGTTTGTGTGTGTGTGTGCGTGTGCGAGGGCAGGCTTGCAAGTAATTGGCCGGCATTTTTTTCAATTTTTGTTTCTCTACACAGTCTTCTTTTAGAGCAGTACACTCAATCCAACAGTCCAAACATTTTTTTATGTTTTCCTATGGCAACATATTGGAAGAAAGTTTTCTGCCAACTAGACATTCCTTTGTTTTGTAACAGATGATAGTAACCAGGCATCAATCCGAAAAATATGATGAGTCTAAAATTAATTCGTAGTGTAATTCTTACGAATTTACCATCACCATATAGCATTTTAGAGGCAGAAATTCGAAGCATTGCCTCAGTGGCAAAGTCGGCGTAACAACGTACAAGGAAATTTGGTTCGATTTAAAGCCGACGCCATTTTGTTTCATATTTTTCTCCTGTTTTACATTACTGTTACATTTTAAATATAAAAATAATTATGTGCCATATATTATGAGATGGTACAGATTTTTAAAATTGGCCACGCACGACTTAAATGTTTGCTATTTCTTAAAAATATTTGTCTGTTTTTATATTTTTGATATGCCTTATATTTTTTTTAATAATTTTCATATTTTTTAAATTTTTTATTTTTTTTTTAACATTTTTCAAATTTTTTATATTTTTTATATTTTTCATATTTTTTATATAACATTTTTATATTTTTTATGTTTTTCATATATTTTATATTTTTTTTAAATTGTTTTAAGTTTTTTTAAACTTTTTTACATATTTTATTAATTTTATATTTTTATCTTTTAATATTATTTATTTTATTTTTATTTTTTTTTTCTGTTTCTTACATTTTTATATTTTCTATATTTTATATTTTTTATATTTTTTTAATATTTTTAATATTTTTTATATTTTTAATATTTTTTATATTTTTTATATTTTTTATGTTTTTTATGTTTTTTATATTTTTTATATTTTTATATTTTTTATATATTTTATATTTTTTATATTTTTTTAATATTTTTCATATTTTTTATATTTTTTATATTTTTGTATTTTTTATATTTTATATTAATTATATTTTTTTAAATTTTTGTATAATTCATGTTTTTTTTTGTATATTTTATATTATTTATTATATATTTTTTGTATTTTCTATAAGTAAGTAGGTATTGTATTTTTATGTTAATAATGCTTTATATATTTTAAGATTTTTATTTTTTTATTTTTTTTATATTTTTTATAAATTTTATATTTTTTAAATTTTTTACATTTTTCATATTTTATATATAACATTTTTATATTTTTTATGTTTTTCATACATTTTATATTTTTTTTAAATTGTTTTAAGTTTTTTTAAACTTTTTTACATATTTTATAATTTTTATATTTTTATCTTTTAATATTATTTATTTTATTTTTATTTTTTTTTCTATTTCTTAAATTTTTATATTTTCTATTTTTTATATTTTTCATATATAGCCGACGGCCTACGTTGCCAGGGCTTTAAAAATATTATCTGTGGTTTTTAAGCCAACTATAAATACATTAGGGCGGGTACATTTTTTTTTTTGGTATAAAGGCTCACAGCGATTTTGATTATTCGGGTCATTCTAAGCAATTTTGCCCAAGAAACTATGGGTCTAAAATGAATTTCGAGTCGCCCACTTTTTCAAAATAGGTTTTTATCAAAATATTTAAAAATCGACTTAGATCATCCATTTACAAGGCCAAAAATCGTTATTTTTTCACTATTTGAAGGTTTTTGGGGTCGAGGAATCCATTTTTGACATCTTTTTTTAATTTCGAGCGTTGCCAGAGGGCGCTCTTGTGTATTTTTTTTAATTTTTTCTTTATTTTTTTTTGAAAAATTGACAAAAAGTTGCGAAAATCGACGAATATTTTACTTTTTCTTAGTTCTCAAAAACTGTAACAAATTTTATGAAAATCGGTATACTATATCATATATCTCCCATAAGACCGTTCGGTCCAAAAAACGCGTTTTTGTGCAAAATTCGTTTTGTTTCGTTTGTTTATGAAGTTATCGTAACCAAAGTTGGCATCGCTAGAGAAAAAATAGCTTTTTATGGCCTTTTCAATGCAATGTCTAAGTGGATTTTTGAATATTTCGAAAAAAAACCCTATTTTGAAAAAGTGGGCGACTTGAAATTCATTTTAGACCCATAGTTTCTTGGGAAAAGTTGCTTAGAATGATCCAAAGAATCAAAACAGCTGTGAGCCCCAGATCGTTTTTTCAGCCCCATAAAAATTGACCCGCCCTAATATACATATACCTTTAAATTTTCATATTTTTTATATATATATATTTTTTTTATATTTTTTTTAATTACCTATAATGTTTTTTTATATTTTTTATTAATATTATATATTATACATATATTTTTTTTTACATTTTCACAAATAATTTTTTTTATTTTTTTTTATTTTTTTGCAACCTCGCGCTTGCAAAAAGTGCGACAAGCTTTCACAATTTTTAATCGTATATACCCATCTGTGGTTGTAAATTTAATTAAAATCGGAGTTATGGCTAAAAGTTGCCAAATTTAAGCCTCTGTCTTTAGACGCTTCTTTGAAAACCTATTTACTGCTTTTGGCAACTATATCTTAATATTTAAAATCGTTATGTAGACTTAAATAAGGATGTCAGCAACACTGTAGATACTATATTAAGCAAAGCAATTAGTATATTATATGTTGGAATGTCCCGACTGTAAGCGTCGCCCTAGTTTTGCTTTTATTTTTTGGTTATCGCACTGGCACGTTAATCGATATGAATTATGCTAAGGGCGCGCCAAGGAATCATAGACCCCACTGGATCTTTCTTTTTTCTCAGAAGAAATTCATCGCACCTGGTTTCCGGTATATGACTTAGATCTTAGTTTCCTATAAAGTTACGAAAGATCTCAAAAAAAACTAACCAAAATATGAACATTTAGCCTTGTAACCAGATTCTCGTCATCTTACAAGCTTAGTTTCGAGGCAAGTTTGAAACTCTTAAATTTAATAACTTTCGAAAGCAAGTTATGTCATAATATAGTAACGATATGTTAGCTTCTTATTTAAGCCAACTACTTTTCAGCCTGCCCTCGTATGTTGGTTTGATTGTCTGTTTGACTGCTCGACTGCCAGCTTGCGATGAAATATTACACTTCATACGGCGCGCATTTTATTTGGCCATAATAACCGAAAAGTTGTGATAAATTTACTCAGGTAGTCCGCTCAGGTGCCACTCAGATACTCACACACACGCTTACACATAGGGATACGCTCTTTTTATATATATTTGATGTGTGTGTTTGTGTATTTGTATACAGTTATATTTCAATTCAGATTTACTTCTATATAATTCATCAAGTCTATAGCGACGTTTTTTGACAAACGTTTTTGCCTAAGCTTTTGTTTCTGTCTGTTGTTGTTTTTGCTGCTTGTTTGGCCTGTTGAATTATTGATACAGCCATGATGCCCTATCTGTGAGTCTATATGTCTTTGTGTGGGTGTGCCTAGTGGACTCAAAGTCGGTCTGAGTATATTGCATAATTCATTATGCCCCTTAAACCCAAGCTCCAAGCTCCAAAGCCCAGAAACAGGCTTCTATCTATCTATGCTAACCCGCACATTTGTGTTGTCATATGCTGCACACGCAGACACAAGCACATATATTTTTACAATACATATATACACATATATACATACAAAGGTTTATTATATATACAAATCATTTCGTGCTCAATTTTCTTTAGTGGATTATGCATAAAAGCGAAAAAAATAGGCAAAATCAGTTGAAAAAAAAAAAAAACCAAAAAAAGGACAATTTTTAGCATGGCAAAAGCAACTGTCATATTATATAATATGTAGGTAGTCCTGTATAATACAAGTTAGCGATAAGAATCTCATTTAAGCCGTATAAAAAAAGATGGCGTACGTTAAAGTCGGGCGCGTACGACTTTGGAATACCCTGTACCACTAATTGCAATTTAGTACGAAATATTGCTTAAGCACCCTAAAAGACAATTGATTGCCAAATTTGGATACGATATCTTCAAAAACACACGAAACACAACGAATTTTGCACTAAAAAAGTTTTTTTGACCGATCGGTCCTATGGCTGCTATATGATATAGTCAATCGATTTTGACAGTGCTTGGGAGCTCTAAAAAACTTTCGAGTGCCAAATTTTGTTACAATATCTTTATAAACAAGCGAATTATCTATCTAAAACTTTTGGTTTTTTGTCGAGGTCCTCTGAAACACTCCTATGAGAGCTATATAATGTAAACCTGATATCGAAAAAAATAAAAAAAAACTTGTCTCCTATGGAATAATAAGCGATCTAATTTGAAAGTTTGGTTGCTCTAGCTCTTACCATCTCTGAGATCTAAGCGTTCATACAGACGAACAGACGGACATCGGTATATCGACTTATCTAGTCAGCCTAATCATACTTTGGGTAACTTTGGGGGGTCTCCAACATTTCCTTCTGTATGTTACATATATTTTCGGCTTGCAGAAACTTTATATACCCTTTGTACCATACGGTATAGGGTATAATTATAATAACATTCAAGGCAATATATAAGCGAACATAAACAATTTTGTGCATTGAAAATACAATGGACCTATCGGAATTAATATCAAGTTTTTGCTGCAGTTGTTTAATACAATATCAGCATACATCATTTGTCATGGTGTGATTTTATTTCTTTAAATTTGAATCCAAAACAGGGCTGAACTTGTCATCTAGTGTGACCCAATTTTAATAACTGATATGGGTCTGATGAAGTTAAGTCGAGTATAGAAACTCTGTAACCGCCGAAGAGCTTCGAGGTAGGGCTTTAAAAGCAACAGGCTTGGTGTTACTTCAGGTCTGTTACTTCAGTCTACAATGTCTAGCAGGCAAAACCGTCATTGTCCAATATTTATATAAGATTTTCTAAAATCGATTTAATTTTTACGCACGACGGCTCTCTGTTGCTTGAACAGTCTGCAATTTTCCTGAATCTGTCTCTTCTACAGGGTTTTCCAACAAGAGGTGTTATTTTGAATCACTCGGTATTTCGGTAGCTGTCACTTTTGAAGCTTTTATTCTTTGACATTTGACAAGTAGAAACTACGCCATTACTAAAAATGGAACGATACACGCTTTAACAACGCATGGAAAATCTTGCAGTCACAGTTCGCAAAACTAAAGCATTTTTGGATCGTAGTGGAGCAAACTTGTCGGACCGCAATACAGAAATTGGTGGAAAAATTCGAGCTGTTGGGACAAGTTAGTGATGTGAAGAATAAAGCCCGTGCACGTCGCTCAAGAACAACTGAGAATATTGCTGCTGTAGCCCAAAGTGTTAAAGAAAACCCAGATTTGTCCATTCCTCGTCGTTCTGTGGAAGTGGACATTCCACAAACGTCATTACACCGTATTTTGCATAAAGACTTGGGTCTTAAGGCTTATCAAGTTCAGTTAACACAAGAACTCAAATCGGCCGATCATCAACAACGTCGTGTCTTTGCTGATTGGGTCCTTGAAATTCATGAAAATGATCCGGAATTCCATCGAAAAATCATCTTGACAGATGAGGCCCTTTTCCACCTCGGTGGCAAAACTGTCGCATCTGGGGCTCGGAAAACCCAAGAGTTATTGTTGAGAAGCCTCTCCATCCTCAACGTGTGACTGTTTGATGCGGTTTATGGTCCGGCGGGATCATTGGACCATACTTTTTCGAAAATGAGGTTGGAACAACAGTAACGGTGAATGGATTGCGCAATCGAGAGGTGATTAATGATTTTTTATGGTCGGAGTTGCATGGTATTAATCTGGACAATGTTTACTTTCAACAAGACGGCGCTACGTGCCACACACGCAACGAAACCATTGCTCTTTTACGGGAAAAGTTTCTCTCGAAGAGGTGATCACAATTGGCCACCAAGATCTTGTGATTTAACTCCTTGCGACTTCTTCCTTTGGGGCCACGTGAAAGATAAGGTCTACGCCAACAGCCCAGCGTCGATTCAAGACCTCAAAGATAGAATTCATGAGGCTATCGAGGATATTGGGCAGCCACTTTGCGATTTGGGTATGGAAAATTTCATGAAAAGGATATGGTCCTGTAAGCGTGGCCGTGGTGGCCATTTGGCTGATGTTGTTTTTGATTATTAACGGCATACCTTTCTCTTTTTTATGAAATAAACATCCGATCATTTATCTCAAAAAATGGCATTTTTCTTTGAATACCAAAATAACACCTCTTATTGGAAAACCCTTTATAACATTCTTAAGCTGCTATAGGGAATAGGTAGTTCGTAGTTCCGAAAAATAATAAAAAATATTTATACGTATATTGTGGCACACTAAAACTTTAAACTTTTTTTCACAAAACGGTAGAGAAAAACTAAGAGGCTCCGCATCCTGCGCGCTTCGCACTGTAAATACAGCTGTACTTTCTTGTATATTAATTTTGAGACTTCCCGATAATACAAATCGCTGGGGGCAGTTTCCAGTGCCTTATCCAGCTAGACGCTTTGCAAATTTTCGGCCCCAACTTTTGAAGTTTCTATCGAATTTTAATAAAATTTGTATCCATAGATGGTTTATGAAAAATGGAAGGTTTATGGCTGGTTTTGACTTCGTCGAAACTTCGAAAGTTTTAGAAAATGCATAATATATATATAATATTTTTGAAGCGGTTCTAGACACATTTTTATCTATAACATTTAAAGCGCTCGTGCGATTTTGCGGCATAGCTTTTTAAGTAACAAATTATACTATTATGTCGAATTCCGGCTAGCTAATATAGAGTGATTAAAAATCGCCAGATGTACAAGAAATCGGCAAACTTGAGTGTTGCTATACTTTTATAAATAAGGTGGCAACGTGCATTATTATAGATACGGATGTGAATGTCAATAGCTTAGCTTTTAGCTCAAATCAATGTTTTTTAGAAATAAGAAATAAATAAGTGTCTTAGTGAACTTAAATTATTCTTAAACAGTGGCAACTCTTTGCTGCCATTCTTGCAAAAGCGTAAACATTTGGAACACAGTGTTTTTGCTTGCTAACTCAAATCAAAGCAAGACGAGAAAATTTTCGCAGTCAAAAATTAAACGTCTTCGTTTCGAGTGTATAAAAGAATCAAAATTCTTAAAAGCAATGACATGAAGATGTCAAGTCTTAATAAGAAAGAAGGCAAAGGCCATAACAACGATTCCAACTCAGAAGATGATGCACACGCTTTGCCTAACTTGGAATATGCTGTTTCTAAGCCAAAAACCGATGTGCCGGCCCACGAGCGTTACGAGGAGAAATTCGTTATGGCTTTGGAACAGGCCAATAAAAAATCAGCCCAAACACGCGTGGAGGCTCTTCAGTTTATTTGTGAGTTTTTGACGCATCGCTATAAGCCCAATTTTGTGGAGCAGCATAAAATGGCATTAATGGAGCTTGTAGAGAAGAGTGTGCGTCGCGGCAAAGGGCAAGAGCAGGAGTGCGGCACACGCCTGGCATCAGTTTTAATGCTGCAGCTAGGTGGCGAGGAGCGCATGACCAAGGCCATGAATCAATTTTTGTTGAACGTCGTGTTGGACAAATCCATCGCCGTTGATGCACGCATCAAATGCTGCAGCGCTTTGGGCTTACTCAATTTTTTGGGCTCCAAAGACACTGGGGAATTGGTACAGCTCATGCAATGCTTCGAGAGCATCTTTGCTGGCAGCTATTTGCGCGATGATGACAAGACAGCAGTTTCTGTGACAGCCGAACTAGGCGGATTACTCTTAACGCTCATACCATCCGGTGACTTTGTTTCGCTAATGACCACAGGAAAACGCATGTTTCCTTTTGTCGAACAATTCTTGAAACTTTTGCAATCTTCCCATCTGGAGATACGCATAGCCGCTGGAGAGACATTTGCGCTAATACTAGAATCAGATCGTTGCCATAATGAAGACTTCTTGGAGAATGAAATCCCTAAGCTTTATGATGCTGTCAAAGAGCTGGCAGCAGACTCACATAAGTATCGCGCCAAGCGTGAACACAAGGCACAGCTTGCCACTTTCATTGATGTGCTGCGCTATTTGGAGAAGAATATTTCGCCTCAGATTAATATACGTTTTGGCAGCGAGTGCTTAATATTGCATGATTGGGCCACACGCCACAAGTATTCGGCACTGTGCAACATAATGGGTTCTGGCATGACCATACAATTGCAGAACAATGGATTTCTACGCGACATATTTCAACTGGGAGCCAAGCTGACCAATACTGGCATCAATGACATTGATGAAATTAAGCAATCCAAGGTGCAGCGCCATTTGGTCAACGCAGCTGCTTTCAAGGCACGCTCTATAATACGCGGCAAGGATCGTGATATACATTTCGCCACGGTTAGCACTCTGCATAGTCCGACTTCTCATGCAAGTCAACCAATCCCATGGTATAAAACTCAGCAACTCAGACACAACACACTTGAAATGCGGCTACTCTTTTAGTTGAAGTCTCTTTAAACATAGCATACAGAAACACATCGTATCGTCGCTGGCTTGAGAGGCCAGCACACTTAGGCCTTGACCGGCCCGTTGTGAAACCGCATGGATCACTATTTTACTAAAACTAAAAGGATTCCCATCCTGTTGCTACAATGTAACTTGCGATCCTCCTCGGACATATAAACTCTAGCTCCGCTAGGTTATGAAGAAAGTAGTTTCCTTACTACTTTTTCCTGCGTCTACTGAGAACCTCACAGGAGCAGAAGAAGTGTTCTACTGACTCAACTTCTTCCTCATCTCTGCAGCTTCTGCAAAAATCGTTGCTCGGAGCGTTCATTCTGGTCGCATGTGTTCCCACAACACACGCCGAACACTGCGACCGGTTGAGTCCGCAGAGCCTCGCGGATCGTTATGGATCAATTTTTGGCCATAATTGGTGGCTGATTGTACCACAGCCTTTGTACATGGGATCTAAATTTTTCCCTAGTCTGAAGCTTAAAAGTGGCCATTGGCATACGAATATCCTCTTTGTCTGGCAAGAGGGTAAAGGTGGTGCCCTGTCTGGCCAATTCATCTGCTATCTCGTAACCTGTTATATTTTGGTGCCCTGGCACCCAAATGAGGCTGATAACGAACTGCTGTGCCATCTCTTGAATCGTCGGCAGTTGTTGACTGTCAACGAGTTTGAGGACAGTGCCCGAAGAGATTGATAGCGGCCTGGCTGTGTATATAACTAATTCAGAAAATAAATAATTGTAAAACCCAAAGCCTAGGTTATGCTTTAAGAACGCATAACAGGCCCGGAGTTTTCTCAGAGGCCCGGCGTAATTACTCTCGTGATTCAAGCTAAAGGTGCTTTAGAGGGGCCGATACATATTCCCCCCGGGCTTGAATTTACTCTCTACGGCCCTGATCATAGGTATAACGATTACCCGTTTTGTCCATGTTGGCAAATACACTGACAGCTATCTCTATTAATGTAACAACACCAAAATGTTGAACCTAAGCTTTCAAAATACGATCTTAGATGAAAACAATACTATCAAGTCACCATACAAAGAAGCTAAAGCTGAGCCTTGGGCAATCATATAAAACAAAAAGAATTTACAAAACTTCAACTTGAAGATTTCTTCGAGAAAACTGTAGCATTCAATGAGTATCCGATTAGCTAGCTTGCAGCAAAAAATCATTGCCAAGCATATGCCTTAGTTACATTCGGGCTAAGATAGTACTTGTGGCTTTAAGTACTAACAACAGTGTTGCTTACCAACTCAATTAAGTAACTTTTACTTGGCCTTTGCTTGTTTAGTGACTTAAGTTAAGAGAACCTCGAGTAGAAGAACAAAGAACTGTCAATTGCAATATGCGCTCAAATTAAGCTACTTAAACAATAATTGAGTTGAACAAACTGCATTTGTTGCGCATTTATCTAGCGCGCTTCCTTGCCTTATTTGCTCAGCAGCAGCTATTGAATGCACGCACACAGATACACACGCATACACACAAAGTCAAGCAGCCAAGCTGTAATGCCGTCGAGTGTTTCTCGTTAAGCTCAAGTCCCACAAAAAGATAGAAATGGGGAAAAAAAAAAATTTGTAGAACTTTAACTTTTCAGGCAAGTCAACCTGGCAGTCAGCTTTTGTTTTCTTGAGTGGGCGCAAGGCAAAGGTAGGTGTGGGCGGGCAGGCATCAACCACTAGTTACCAGCTGAGGGTTACCTCTCAGTAACTGCAACTTTCCAAGAGAAGCAAGAGCACTTCACAGTTTGTGGCTCCTGATGCCATTGCCGCTGCCGCTGCTGCTGCTGCTGCTCCATCAAATTGCAATATCCGCGACATCAAGTGCTTGCGCCATCGATATCGATAAGTGTGTGTATGTGTGGTGTGGTGTGGTGTGTGTGTGTGTGTATGAGTATTTGTGTGTATGCAAGATTAATGCATTCTTGGCTGTCGGCTCATTGTGCTGGCATAGCTGTGTGTGTGGGTGTGTGCCTTAATACTTTGGTTTCACTTAAAATGAGTAGACCGAGCAACTGACAGCCTTGGTTTTTATCCGCCTGTTGCCTTCTAGTAGCTTCCATTCACAAGATGGCGGCATGCTTGCTCTTGTTATACTTAAGTCTCTCTTCAACCCCTTGCCACTTTGCATATCGACAGTTCTTGGTTTTATTGATACTACAGCTTCGGCACGCCCCTTCACTGACTTGTTAGTGTTGAGAGGCTTTTGCAGCATCTACCTAGACTTGCCCCGCCACATATGCACATAGTTCTGAGGCTCGTTGGAAGCTGGTTTACGTAAATGGTTCTCTTCCTTCTTGATTGATAGCATTCATCAGGACGCTTAAACAGTTTAAGATTGTTACATTTTTTTTTTCAACATTTTGGCAATTGTTGGTGTGCACATAGCTGCAATCTTAATCACCGTAGACTCCTTAGCCTTAACTTAATAATTAAATTAGGCTGCAAAACTCTTAACAAAATAATAAATATTATATAATATTCGGAGAAAATAGCGACCAATATTTAGAATTTATTCGCCATTATAATCGCCCTAAAGTATTTTTTCAAGACACGATCCACAAGAATATCTTTGTTGCCAAGATTAGAACACAAATATGGCGTCATTTAAGTCTTTCAAAGTTTTTTTTAATTTATTTATTTTTCATTGGGGAGCTCAAGTTTCAAACAAGTTCAGAAGAATCAGAATTATTACAAATTTTTTTGATTAAAAAATATTTATTTGATACAAAGTCCATTTAGTATCAAAATATATAATACTCCACCGAAAATTTGTAAAAACTTGTAACTTTGTTAAACCGTATATGCGAAAAAATTATTTAATCAAAAACAACGCGCTGCTTAGCATAATAACTAACGCAACAAAAACTGTTTACCTCAAAGAGTGCACCCTTTTTGGGTATCTTAAAAGAGATACATCTACCCAACAACAGCATTTAAGTAGACTCAAATTTTTTATTACCATTTATAAATTAAAGCTTAATTGAATTAAATTAACTGGCGCTGGAATTGCAACTAATTGCAAAGAAGGCAACCATTGCCAGACTTTTAATAAAGGCAAGTGTAATAAAATTAATGAAATAAAAAAAAGCTGCGCTATTTAATACATAAAGTAATGCAAAAAAAAAGAGCGCAAAAGTTGTAATTAAATTAACAAATAAAGCAAAAAAGTGTTACAATAAACTGCAAGAATAAACCAAAAACAAAAAGCACACACACACAACAAAAATATAAAGCTCTCTGTTGCATTGTTCTTGTTGTTTTTGTCGTTTTTATTGTTGCTGCAAGCAATATATACAACAAATTAAATTACATGCATTTAATTAATGCGACAACAAAAACAGCACAAATGACAAAACAAAAAAAAAAAATGTAAAGGAAAGGAAACAACCAACGCAAACTCACAACGCTAGATGGCGCTAGCATATAGCCCAACTCAGCTCAACTGAGATTTACTTTGCTTTTCTTCTCTATTTTACGCTCTACGCTGCTTTGCTGTCGCGCTAGTTTGGCAACTAAGACAGCAAGAAAACGTCAACGAAGACGAATATTTTATACCCTCTAAAGCATGTCATTGACAATTATCATTTTTCATGGCAAAGTTTTGAAGATTAAATGAAAAGATATCGAGTCCGTCGAGAACGTCAGGTATCAGGTGTCTAGTCTATCTAGTCTATCTAGTCTATCTAGTCTATCTAGTCTATCTAGTCTATCTAGTCTATCTAGTCTATCAAGTGTATCTAGTCTATCTAGTCTATCTAGTCTATCTAGTCTATCTAGTCTATCTAGTCTATCTAGTCTATCTAGTCTATCTAGTCTATCTAGTCTATCTAGTCTATCTAGTCTATCTAGTCTATCTAGTCTATCTAGTCTATCTAGTCTATCTAGTCTATCTAGTCTATCTAGTCTATCTAGTCTATCTAGTCTATCTAGTCTATCTAGTCTATCTAGTCTATCTAGTCTATCTAGTCTATCTAGTCTATCTAGTCTATCTAGTCTATCTAGTCTATCTAGTCTATCTAGTCTATCTAGTCTATCTAGTCTATCTAGTCTATCTAGTCTATCTAGTCTATCTAGTCTATCTAGTCTATCTAGTCTATCTAGTCTATCTAGTCTATCTAGTCTATCTAGTCCATCTAGTCTATCTAGTCTGTCGGATCTTCTTTTGAGTCAGTTCTCTCGAGTCTGTCTCTCAATTTTGTTCAGTTTTGTAATCTGTCGAGTCCGTCCAGTCTGTTTAGCTCATCGAGACTCTCGGGTATCAAGTCTATATGAAGTATGCCGTGTATGTCGATTATGTGAAGACTAGACAGAGGTCTCTCTAGTTTTTTAGTCTGTTCAGCCCCTTTTGTTTGTAAAGTCTGTCCAGTCTATTCAGCTACGCATGCATTTCGGGGCCATATGCCAGACGTAATTTTTCATTAAAATAGGTGAATCTATTTCTGCTGAACTTAAAAAATGTTCTTCACATCGTAACACAATTCAGTTTCAAACTCATTACAAAAAATTGTTTTCCATTAAGTAGTTACCAAAGTTAATAGACTCTTGAAAAGAGTAGCAATCAGAGACTGTAGTTAAAAGTTGCCGGTATGTTGCAAGTTGTTCGAAAACCGCACTAAAACTCAACTTAAAGTAACGACAAACGTGTCTGAAGGTGTGCTTGTGAGTGTGTGTGTCTGTGTGTGCATGTGTGCGTATTTTTGTGTACGTGTGTCCCCAACCTTGCATATGATAAAACTAACAAAAGCACGTGGATAATTTTAATTTTATATACTTTTCTGTTGCAGACATATACAGGGCAAAACTTTTCAAAATTGTTTTGCTAACGACGACAACGCGTGCTGGAGCAGGAGTAGTTCCAGGAGCAGCACGGAGCAGCAGGAGTAGCAGCTGCAACAACAACAACAAGAACAACAACAAGAACAACTTACTGCAGCAGTCGTACCTATAAATCTTATCATACTGCAAGGCGTAGCACAGCGCCAAGCAACTTTTGTGGGCTCGTTGCCCTCCAACTGTTTGCCACACAATGCGGTTGCAACAACAACAACAATAACAAGAGCAACAACTGTAACCAACACAAAAACAACAACAGTCTGTGAAAAAAGTATGTACAAATAATATGTGTAACCAACTCTCTCGCTCTATTAACCCCCCCCCCTCTGTTTATCTCACTCACTCAATTACACTACCCTAACTAAGTTTCTACCCACAAGTAATTTTTAGTTTTGTGCAAAAGTGGGAAAAAAGGAAAAATGGCTTTCAAATTGGGCCAAGCCAATAAAACAAAAATGTTCAAATGGCCAACAACAAAAACAATGACAAGTTATTTTTTTTTATTTTCATTTTTGTAAATTAATTGCAATGGCCGAGAGTACACACAAAAAAAGTTAAAAACAAATGGTTTTGATATTTGCAAGCTGCAAAGTTAAACAATTAAGCAAAAGAGTTGTAAAAAAAAAAAGACACAAAAACTAGAAAAGATACACGGAATGTACTAACAATGTGTTGAGCTTCGAGAGCAAAAAGCACAGCAAGATAATCGACTACAATTTGATTGATGAATTGCTGACTGATGAAGATTGATGAATGCACAAAACACATAAATGTACGAAATGTTGGTGGAAAAAAGAAATAGACCAAATGCATTATTTCCGTTCAATTGGTATAATCTGTTGATTAACGTTAAAATAATGCAGCATTTATGCTAACTTGGAACTAGAAATGTGTGCAAAAGACTTAGACTGATTAGCACTCTGCGCTAAAAAGAAACTAAATTGTAATTGGATTGAGTTAATTGGTATGACATATATAGAGTGCGGAAAACGAAACTGAGTCCATTTCATCCCATTAGCTTGAAAGGAATACTTTCCTCCCATTCTTAATTTATAAGGTATATAAAAAAATTACGTATACGCAATGTAGACTTAAATAGACGGTAAACTTTTGTTTGGCCAAATGGGTGAACAAATTTTTTTTTTAAATTTCAATTAAAATTACGCATACGCAATGTTGCCTTATATGTTCTGTAAAGTTATACATGGCCAGATCGGTATAAAATTATTGGTAATTCTTATAAAAACTTTAAAATTTTGAGATTTACAAATCAAATTACGTATACGCAATGTAGCCTTATATGGTCGGTACGTGGCCAGATCGCTAAAAAATTATTTGAAAATTCTAAATAAAATAACGTATACGTATTGAATTTTGTTTAAATCTTATAAAATGTAAAAATTTTAAATAAAATAACGTATACGTATTGCATGTTGTTTAAATCTTATAAAAAGTTAAAATTTTAAATAAAATAACGTATACGTATTGAATTTTGTTTAAATCTTATATAAAGTTACAATTTAAAATAAAATTACGCATACGTATTGAATTTTGCTTAAATCTTATAAAAAGTTAAAATTTTAAATAAAATAACGTATACGTATTGAATTTTGTTTAAATCTTATAAAAAGTTAAAATTTTAAATAAAATAACGTATACGTATTGAATTTTGTTTAAATCTTATAAAATGTAAAAATTTTAAATAAAATAACGTATACGTATTGAATTTTGTTTATATCTTATAAAAAGTTAAAATTTTAAATAAAATAACGTATACGTATTGCATTTTGTTTAAATCTTATAAAAAGTTAAAATTTTAAATAAAATTACGTATACGCAATATAGTCTTATGTGGTCGGCAAAAATAGAAGTGGCCAGATCGAGCACAAATTCTACGCAATGTAGATTTATTTCAATCGGTCAAAAAATTTTTGATGGCTACTATAGTTAAACTTTTGTTATGGGATAAAACATGTGGCAGTCTGAAAATATTTATAATAAATATAAAATTTTCATGGGTTCTTTTTTAATCTTTCTGCGAGTTGGTAGTGTAACGAAAATATTTTTGGAGAAAATAGTTATTATATAAAATAAGTGTTTAAAAGGGTCAAGGGTACACTAGGTTTGTGCCATGTAAGTAATATGCATAAGGAAACGTGACAAAGTATTACTTACATAGAAGTCGGTACAATTTTCCGGGAGCTTGATAGTTAATAAGAAGACTAAGTTTACCAGCATATTTGAAATGCCTTGATATTTTTGGGCTATACACATGCAGATGCAACTTTTTTTCAATTTCAAAAAGTAAAAGCTGCTTATGCAGCAAAAACTGTTTTTTGATTATATCTATCTGCCTGTATGCTTCAGGGAGCATGGAACCCATTACGTTGACCTTTATGCTACTATTTACGTGTATAAGCCAAATACGAATTGGGCCATTTGGCAATGGCGGCTGCTTCTGATATTCAATTACATTGCGATTGACAATCTGGAAATATATTCGTATATATGCTATGTGCTTATGTAAATATTTATGCACATATGCAGGTCAGCATTGCCAGCAACAATAAAATCATCAACAACAACAACAACAATGTTACAATATCGGTAATACATATAAAGTGAAATTTAATTTAATTTTATTCTTCTTGCTGAATGTTTTTTCATATTTGCATACAAAAATTTTGTGCAAACTTTTGCAAATTTGCGATTGACAGAATTTTATGATTGTCGTTTACACGGGAATTTCTTTATAGCAGTGTATGTGTGTGCGGTCTTATGTGTATTTGTAAATTACCTTGATATTTTCATTTGGGTTTTTATTGCGGCGCCGCTGCAAATGCGTAAACAGTCGTGGTTCACATATAGCAGTACATATGTATGTATTTATTTACAATTCATTAAACATGGAGGATGAAAATCAATAAACATAACATTAATGTATACAAAATGTATATTAACACACACACTTATAGCTATACGCACATATAAAGCATGTACGACCCATACAAACACATAAGTACATAAATTGCTGTTGTATGCAAAAATGTTTAAACAAAATCGCAAAAAGCGGAAAGCAGAATTGTTAATTATGCAATTAAAATAACAAAAACAAAAATGAAGATATATATACAGCTTATAAATGGCTGCAGATTTATGCAATGCTTAAAGCTCTACAGGAACACAAAAGTTCTTTCATAAAGCGGAAACCTGAACTCATAGTGAGATCATTTATAGAGATAGAGCCGTAGCAATAAATTGAATGTTTATTATCGTACAACAGCAGGTGTAAAGAAATTCGGCCATAATTACTGCAACTATTGGAGCAAGCCTTCTTGACCATGGTCACTTAACATCTATACCCGCAAGTAATTAGTATGGTCGTGTCTTTCTTTTAGCTGGGTCTGGCTTGTAGTAGGCAGTGCCACCTCTACCTGCCACCTTTTGACAATTAAATGTGGTATTGGGTTTTCTCTTAGGAACCCATCATTAACTAACGTGAAGCGGTAGTACCTCGAGTAGGGCGATGCTCTAAGGTCTAAGGTTTATACCTTCCTTAGAAGTTATATAAAGTTCTGGTATACAATTGTCCCCAAGATGCTTTTCAAGGCATAAAACTAGCAAGGAAAGTTGTTGTGAAACCATTCAAAAAGCCTGAAACCTTTTTTGGTAGCGGCCAGATCCAGAAGAGAGTCTGACTTGAGCAGCACGGCTTGCTTGCGAGAGGTTCAGCCACTCCTCGGTTCCTATGGTATGAAAAGATTAAGGAAAATTTTTCATTTAAGCAAGAATTCCAATAGGATCAAATTAAAAAAAAAAACATATACTCAATGTGAATCTCTTGCAAGCGGTCGTTGGCTCAACCATGTCAGATAATTAATAATAATTTCATGAATGGGATTAGCTGAGAATATCCAGGGCTACCAGAAAGCACAGTAGACCCTTGCGACCTGCCCAATAACATTGTTATGATAATTAAATCAATACCAGATGTTTATGGCCACATACCCTTCTTGCTTTACACTGCTATTGTAAGGCCAATTCTTCTCTACGGAGTCGCTATTTGGTGGCCTTCACTGGATAAGAAATCCATCCTAGCTAAGCTGAGTAAGATTCAAAGGACCGCTGAGCTTACTATCAGCGAGGCACTAAGCTCGACCCCAAACGAAGCTTTAGATGCCAATTTAAACTTGATTCCTCTGGACACGATGGGTAAGCAATCAGCCACGCTATCAGCCCTTCGTATGAGGGAGGCTAAAAAATGGAGTGACCAAGACTTTGGTCACTCAAAAATTCTTAAGGGAAACCCTCCAATTCCTGTAAGTACGGACTATTGTACCCCACAGAACACTTCGCAACAAATTTCAAAACCCATATTCCAACCAGAGATGAGTGGAATGTTGGTGTACCGTGCACAGCCGGGTCATTTAAGATCTTAACGGACGGTTCCAAGTTAGACGACCGTGTCGGTGGAGGCGTCTACATTGAGGAGCTCGATGTCAGATTATCGTTTCGACTTCCGGATCACTGCAGTGTTTTTCAGGCTGAGGTCACTGCAATCCGGGAGGCTCTTATAAAAAACTTACCTATAGGTAAAAGAAATATCTGCATTTATTCAGATAGCCAGGCGGCCATTAAGTCTCTCACCTCCTTGAATTCATGTATGAAGTCGGTGAATAACTGTCGCTCGTCTCTGTAGGAGATGGCAGAACAGTTTTCAATCCACCTCATATGGGTCCCGGGACACAGGGATATTGAGGGAAATTGTATTGCGGACGAACTGGCAAGACAAGCAACTACCAGCATCCTCCTTCAGGATAAGCAGCGTCTGGGTATTCCTCTGGCCAGCTGCAAACTAAGCATAAAGACCCATTTCGCTCACTCTGCAAACAAAACGTGGAATCGAATTTCCAATACGTGCAGGATCTCACGGCAAACCTGGCCGGTGTACTGCAGGAAAAGAACCAAGGAACTTTGCTCGAAAGTAATCCGAGCAATCACCGGACACTGGCTGGTGGGAGCTCATGCATTAAGGCTTAACGCACCTCATCATGATTTTTGTAGAAGTTGCGGTGATGAGGAAGAGCTGGAGACGGTGGAGCACCTCTTTTGTCACTGCCCGGGACTATGCAGAACAAGGTTCCGCTTCCTCAAGTCACACTTCCTAAATGACTTATCCCAGCTCTCAGGAAAGAGTCCGAAATGCCTTTCCAAGTTTATTGAGGCTGTAAAGTAGAATATCGAGAGGACCTTTTTTAGTGGGGTGGGCTGGAGTAAAGCCCACCTGCGGTATCACAATGGGCCAATTTTTATCTGGCCTAAGTGAGTTGGAACGTCACGTCCCCACTGCCTAACCTAACCTACCCTTCTGGCACAAAAGTATAATAAAAATAGAACTTAATCTAAGTTCAAGTTTGCTCAAGATAGGTAGTTTCAAAATAGAATTTGTGAGAATTTTGAGCTAGAAATTATAGATTTTTTCTCAGTGTATACTTTTTATATACATACGTAAAACTTTTTTGTTTATTGTTTGTGAACTGTTTAAAATTCAAATACATTTTATGAGTACACTTTGTCCTATAAAATATGCACCAAATATAGAATAAAATAGCTTAATTTTTTTGGTCTGCCGGAGGTGCACCGCTCGTCATTTTTTTTGTTCACTCTTGTAGATACTTTAGCACTCTTTTGGGCAAGAATGCTTCAAGTTGCTAAGTCAGGCTTACATATCCATTTTTTTTAAGTGCAAGCAGTTTACCCTTTTTTCGCTATTGCATTTATGCACGACATAGTGAACACCCCAAATCTATAAGTACTGAAAAACTGTCTCAATATATTTTCTTTGTATAACATATCAAGTTATGACTTCTGTAAGTTCTATGTAGAGTTACAAAGTAGTATGGCACAATTAGTTCAACATAGTATCTATGTTTTTGCTGTACAACGTTAGCACCTTCCAGCCTCTTAGTATTCGCTGAAAGACTAACCAATCTAAATTGTTATTGTTCTTTGACCCGCTTAAGATACATATTTGTCGTTGAACTTAATTGTGTTAAACCGAGCTTTATGCAACAATTCAGGGTTTGCCTCAAGCCTTGATATCGTTGCCCATTAGAGCGCTATCAATAACACGCTGTCAATGCAAACTATCAGCCGAGTTGACACACACACACACACAGATACGCACAAACGCATAGATACACACGTACAACCACACATGCAAATATTCACACAGATACATATGACGCAGCTGCGTCTGTTAAAACATTGGTGTTGGATTTGTTGACTGCTGCCTTCTGTTTGTCGCTGCTTTATTTGTTGGGTCCTCCTCTATAAATCATGTTAATTACGTCATAGCAAATAATTTTCCTGCAGACATACACAGCTACACACAAACACACACACACATATAGTGCATCATACATCTTATATAGACAGCAGCGATAAACTGTCATGTGCTTGCTCTTTCAGCTTTATCCAATCAAGCCGAACAGATAGACAGTGCGAGAGAGATGTAGACGCACTGACGGAACGTCAGTCAGGAGTCATAAAATTCATGACTTATTTGCTCTCGTTACCATGCGGCTGCATATTACATATTTGTAGAGCGTTCCGTGCCGCCAGTTGTCGCTGCAGCGACAGACTCTATTAAAACTATTGGCAACACTATTTGCACGCCGAGTGCATGCAGTTCAGCACTGGACTGCACGTATCTGTCTATCTGTGTCTGGCTAGGTTGGCCGGGTTGTTCACCTTACTACTTTGGCAAGTTTGGTGATTTTGTTGTTGGTCAATCGCTTGTCCTGAATGTTGCCGCCATGCGCTAATTGAATTTACTCTTAGCAAATGCAACAAGCCGCACAACAAAAACATTGACACACACTTTCCGGTTGCAGCGAGCTGCTGCAGTGCGACTTTTTTGCAGCATACAGTTGCGTCTCGATTTAAGCGACCAATTTAACAAAAAACCAAGCAAATTCTAGTTAATGATCAAGTCTAACTCTACGAGAAAAGATAAAGATTTTGACAATATGCATGGTATATGTTATTTTTTCACTTTAGTGTCTCTGCAAAGAAAAGAAGAGAAAAAATATTAAATCAAGGTTTTACTATAACTGCGTGTATTATATACAGACTTTAATTTAGCAAAACTTAAAGCTTTCAGCTGTCAGATTGATATGCTTGCACTTTAGTTGGGCACTTTCAATGGCTTTTGTTAGGTATGGCAAGCATGAGGACTTACAAGCGCCTTAAGTTAGGCAATGTTATTTTGCCTTTGTGTTTATGAGCCAAGCAACACTTGACAAGAAGAACCCTTTTTTTTATGGGTGTATGTATGGGCCACGCCCATGCCCATGCACATTTCAAGTGGCTATCATAAAGTGGCAAGTGGCCGCCATAGTTGTCAGCACTAAAGGACACGAGCACGAACACGCACACATACACAGCAGCAAACACAAAATGGCCGACTGTTAAGATTTAGACACAAAAAATGTTTTAGCTCAATGCCGTGCCGCATGCATGCATGCCTATGCATATGTAAGCGTGTGTGTGAGTGTACAAGACAATAACACAGATACACACACACACACACGCATACTCACTGATAGCCATCACACATCTATATGCTTGTAACTGTAGTGCAGGACAGTCTAAAGTGTCAGTTAGTCATTCGCTCGACACCAATTTTGTATGCTATACTTTACGGCCTGCTAACCCAGCCAGTGAGACAGTTAGCCAGCCTTCGAGCCTACATATTTAAACATATGATCCTTTTCTTACTTGCTTGTTTTTTTTTTTTTGTTTTTTTTTACAAGCTTTCAGCTCATATAGCGACTATAAGAGTGTGCGTGTGCGTGTGAGTGAGTGCCCTTTAGCCTCTTTGTTTGGCTGTTGCCATTTTCGTGTTGTGTGTGTGTGTGTGTCGTTTTTGGCCAAGTTTGTAGCTTGTAGCCACTCGCCGCAGTTTAATGCAGTGGAAAATTATTGGACTCCCGACCGTTGCTCGTTTTGCGGTTTGACTTTCATGGTAACTTAAGCGGTCGCTTCACTTATGGCCATTCTTTGCCTTACATTCTCTTTGTTGTTGGCCATTCAAGTGAGAGGCAGTCCTTTGCCATTGCTGCCGCCAGCTCTGCTCATTCTTATGATTGTGCACTGAGAAAAATACATGCTGTATAGCTTTGTAGCGCTACTTATATCTAGAAGTGTGCCACAAAAAAAAAAAGATTATTAAGGATCAGCTATTATGCTAAAACTTAATCTTTTATGCCTTTAAATGCAATTTTTTTTTATACGTATGATACTGCTGCATGGTTTATTGCTGCTCACTTGTATAGTCTGGCACTTCTGCATTTCTGCATCATTGTTAAAGCTACTTACATCGTTGGTCAGGCACTTGCGCATCGATTTATTTGAAATAATTGAAAACCAAAGTCAGTCATGCGTTACTACAACCTACGCACTTTTATATGCATTTCAAAAATAAATATAATTTATTTTCAAAATATGTATGTACGTTTGTTCATTTTAGACAAAGATTTCTTCTAATTTCAAACTTACACTTATACTAGTCACATAATATCTGCACATATTTTTTTTTTTAGTGTAAAAGTGTACGTGTCTATGTATGTTTGTTCGTGTTTGTGTATTTGCTGTGTGCTTAAAATTTATGATTTGCCATGTGACTTTGAAAAGTCGCCCGAGTCGTTTGTATTGCTGTCGCCTGGGTCTTAATACTGCTCTGCCCTCCAATTTCTTTGCCTTTTGCCTTCATCTGCTTGACATTTCACTTTTGTTGCCTTGTTCTTAATTTTTGTATTTTTTGTTGCTGTTTTTTTTTTTTGGTTTCTTTGTTTTTCTGTTGCTGTATTTTTTTTCGTTTTTTGTCGTTTTGTTTTAAAGGCATTTTTCACGGCCCCATTTTGCTGAGCAACATATTTTTCATGCGCACGAAAGTAGGCAATGCTTTCTTTTTAATTATTTCTTTGTTGCGCCTCACTTGATAAGCAGCCGCAGCAGCAGACACAAATCCCAGAAGTCGAGCAGCCAAAAAGCAACCAGCACTAAACCAACACATACAACATAACTACCAGCCAAAAATGGTAAAGCGCAGGCTTTGGTGTTCAAAAATTTCGAATGCTTTGTAATTTTTGCGGTTTTAAAGCCTTTTTGGCCTAGTTGTCATTCAACAACGTCTTGCCACCCGACCAAGCGTATCAATAAAAGGGATTTACCCGTCACTTTTGCAGCGGTCGAGAAGCTGTCAAGTTGGATAGCGTGGCTTTTGGGTTTGGGTCTTGGAGTCTAGGGGTCTGTGTGGTGTTGGTATTGTTGTCGCGACAAACGATTTAATCTTTGCAACTGCTCGCTGTGGATAATTGCGGGCTTAAGTATGCGCATAAAAGTCATTACTTTGACTGCCACAAAACGTGCAATTTAGATTTATTCTAATTAGTAGAAGGCACAAGCACAAGCACACTGAACACAAAAAGTATTTTGCCTTTAAATGCTAATCAGCAGCCAGTGACAGCAACAGCACTTGCCTCTTTTTGCTTATAAACAATAAGGCAGCCGACTTTTAGGCACACAAATTGACAAATGGCAAAGGCTTGTGGCATCAACCAGCAAACCCCTTTTTTTTGTGCAGCCTCCCTTGCTTTGGGCACTCTAACACCCTTAATACCTCCCTGGCTGGTATTGCAAGCAAAATGAAGTGAAGCAGCAGCAGCTGTTGTAGCATGTGCCACATTGCGTATACGCCGCGTTTCTGACAGCCTTCAGCAGCCAGCGTTTTTTGTTGTACGCTTTCTTTCCTTTTTAATTTAAAATAATTTGCTCACATTTTAAATGATTATTGGTATGTTTTTTCTTTGAGTATCTGTGTGTGTGTATCTGTAAGCCCGTGTGCTTGTGTGTGTGTTGGTAGATTTGATTTAATTTATACAAATTAATTTCAATTCTTTGCAGCTGTTGAGCATTACTCTGCTGTTTTTACTTTTATGTCTCAGTTGATTTCTCTTTTCGTTGTGTAAGAAGAACGCAATAAAACTTTGCCAAAGACGCCACCTGTTGGCGACTAGTCTAAGTGATAGGTATAAACTTGCGCAAAGCTTAATTACTTAAAGATAAGAGTGTTAATGACAGCTACAATAAAGTTGGATGGCTAATAATTATGTACTATACATTTTTATAAGCACAAAATAGTCTTAAGTCTTTTAAAGACTGTATAATGAGAATGTTGTTTATATCTTATTTAGCTGTTTCTGTATACTGTAGCTAATAATTTCAACTATAAAAAAATATTATTAAGTACTTTTAGGTTTTGACAATTTTCAAATGAGTTTGTATAGTAAATTTGTTTTTTTTTTTGGATATGCAAATATAATAAAACATGTAGCTTAAATTGTTAAGCTCAACATTTTGGTGCAGCTTTATTAGTTTAAATTAATTAATTAGATTATTCATTTGTCACAAAAGGAATAAATTGATAATTGTGCAAAACATTTTAACTCTTTTTTGGTGATAAAACAAATTAATAATTTAACTTATTTTAACACCTTTGATTTTTGGAATGCATGTTTTCGAACATTTCAATTTGTTTGCCATTTTGAGAATAAATACATAAAAGAAGCAAGCGTTACTCTCAGATGTATCAGTATTTTATTTGTTTTGTTGTCATTCAAAGTGTTACTACTAAACTACACAATCAAAACGGTTTTAGAACGCATAAAACATAAAAACTTTTAAAAATTACGCATACGCAGCATTGGTTTGACGCATGCAATGCATATTTATGGTCTACAAACTTTGTTGCATACTTTTAAGCGTTGTTTGGTGATGTCATTGTTGTTGCTTTTATTGCCGACTTCAGAGCAGTCGTTAAACATTTAACGCCTGCCAAAACACTAATGATAAACACTAAAACTCAACACTAAATTTGAAATGTTTTAAAATTTTATTTAAGATTCCATTAAGCGCGTCTTTAACATATAGCTTGCAGCCATAGCAGACGCCAACAGGGACCCGCCCGCCCGCTGAATGAGCTGCTAAGGTGATTGGAGTGCTTGGAGCTTGGTTACTGTCTGCCGTCAGGGGCGCACGCGTCGTATACGGAATTGCAAAATAAACGCAACATAAAATCAAGTAACGCTAAATAAATTTGTTACTTAAAGATGTGCGTGTGTTTGTCTTTGTGTGCGTATGTGCGAATGTGTGTGTATGTGTAAAAGCATTTGACGCTATGTCAGCGTTGCCACACTTTGTTTTTATTGCCAATGGTTGCTTTTAACGTGCACTACCAATGTGTCGGAAGGGGGGCCACAACGCACTTGTTAAGTTTTTTTGTTTCGCTCTTATTTTGTTTTTTATACTCTGTACTTATAGGGTCAAGGGTATTACAGCTTTGTGCAATGCCTTAACAGGCAGACGACAAGTTGTAAATACCTAGAACTCAGTGATCAAAACAGATGAAATATGTTTGTTGGCTTTCTTAAACCATTTTTTATCATCATATATAAGTAAACACTCACTTTACTAAAATTCATATGTGTGCCTATATAAAACACTCAAATACCCCGCAAACCACTTGCTTTGACTGCAGATAACTAAATTTATTTATTTTTTTTGTGGCCATATAGTGTTGGCAGTGTATTCCACTTTCAGGCAACGCCCAACACTAATTCAAACTTTTTTTTTTAGTATATTATGTATTTGTAGTTTGGTTTCGTTTTCATTTAAGTTTATATTTTTTATTTTTTTTTTATTTTAAGCACATACACAGCAAAAGCATTAAATTTTAATCACATTAAGTTGAAGCGCTGCAGAGATGTAGATAGCGTTGTGTTTATGTGTAAGTGTAAGTGTATCTGTGTGTACATGTGTGCGTTTGTTACTGTCTGACTCAAGCTAGTGTGTTTGTGTGTCAGTGTGTGTAATAAATATTTGCAAGTTGCGCCTTGAGTTTCAGTGCAAACACAGCGCAAACAAACTTAAAAAGTGTAGCGCACTCAAGCAAAATAAATACTTCAACAAGAACAACAACAACAACAACAACGGCGAGAGCAGCAAAAGTTGTCGTCGCTTCACCCTCTCATACCTTCTATCCTATGCTTCATCATTACATTCCACCATTATCTCTCTTGTTGGTTCGTTCGTTCATTCGCTCTCTTTGCAAAATTTATTTGGTTAAGTGACTTTGGGGCTGCTCCAAAGCCGCCACCGCAGCTCTC
The DNA here is from genome assembly GCA_018150985.1 of Chymomyza costata. Lineage (NCBI taxonomy): Eukaryota > Metazoa > Arthropoda > Insecta > Diptera > Drosophilidae > Chymomyza > Chymomyza costata. The sequence continues at coordinate 30,491,955 of JAECWU010000127.1, read as the reverse complement.
ATATGTGTGGGTATTTGTGTGTCTGTATGTGTATGTACGGCTATGCATATTGAAACAAAGTGCCGCGGTATATGTATATATATATATGTATTTATATATGCGTGTGTCTGTATGCGTGTTTGGCTTAAGCGCAGCAGCAGCTAATACATAACATCTTCAGCGTCACCCTCGATCCACAACTTCAACAAACGAGAGCAGTTTGATAAGTTCATCAGCGAGAGAGCAGCCAAAATATGCAGCTTTATTGGTGTGCTTGGTGTATTGAATTGAAAGCGTGCTGAGAATTGAGCACATTTTTTCTCTATCAGCAGCAGCAGATCGCCATTTCGGCATGTGTTCGGCTTGTGTTCGTGTGAGCAGCCGATTGTGCTCCTCACCAGCGTGCAGCGGCTGGCAATCGCTAGGATTCAGCTATCTCAGACAAGTTTATTCTCCGATCGATCAAAATCGTTCCAGTGAGCTGGTTTCAAATGCAATCTATTGGAAGGATTGTTATTAGTGTTATTAGAAGCCTCAATACATAGCTCTGCCAAGTTTCAAAACAAAATATGCAATAGCCTAGCTTCAAACCGCAAAAAATCTACTAGGCAAAAAATTCAATAATCAAAAACCTTTACTTTTGGCCGCTAGTTTTCTCGATAAATCATATCTGAAGATACTTTTCATTTGATGACGAAAAAAATTGTTTGATAGCGTTAAATTTGCTTCTATGCGAAAACTACACAATGTGATATACCGGGGGAACGAATATAACATGGACTTTTCGAAAGTTAATGCTTGAATTTTTTGTTATCGGTGCGTATGGAAACACACAACAATCTATAAATACAGTAGTTCCCAACTTCTTTCTACTAATTTGGCCATTACAACCGGTTTTCGGTCTTGGCCGCAGAAATTATCCTACGCCAGCGGTTTCTGTCCTGTGCTTGCTGGCGCCAATTGGCAATCCCAAGGCTACGAAGATCCTCCGTTGCCTGATCTTCCCATCGCAGAGGTGGGCGTCCCTGTCGTCGTCGACCTTCCAGTGATTTTCACTCGAGTACCTTCTTGGCTGGAGCATTTTCATCCATTCGTGCAACATGACCTAGCCAGCGCAGACGTTGTAGCTGTATGCGCCGAACTAGATCAGTGTCGCCGTATAGCTCATACAGCTCGTGGTTCATTCGAATACGAAAATCACCTTCCACATTTATCGGACCAAGAATACGTCGGAGGATTTTTCTCTCGAAAGCCCCTAAAATCGCCTTATCGGATGAAGACAATGTCCATGCTTCAGCGCCGTAGAGAAGCACGGGTATGATGAGGGATTTGTAGAGGGTTATTTTCGTATGCCGAGAGAGGGCTTTACTTTTGAGTTTCTTACTTAGCCCAAAGTAACACCGGTTAGCAAGATTAATCCGTCGACGTATTTCCATGCTGACGTCATTTTTTGTGTACACGAAATCCTTTACAACTTCGAAGTTGTAGCTATCTATTCCCCGTGGTGTCGTTTCCTTACTTGTAGATAGCAGGTATTTCGTCTTGTCCAGATTTACAGCCAGACCCATGTTTTTCGACTCTTTTTCAATTTTAGAGAAGGCTCCGCTTACTGCACGTATGTTAGTGCCAATAATGTCAATGTCGTCGGCATACGCCAGCAGCATAACACTCTTATAAAAGATAGTGCCTGACCTGTTCACATCGCCACGTCGCAGGATAGCTTCCAGTAGTAAATTGAAAAAGTCACATGATAGTGTACCACCCTGCCTGAAATCTCGTTTGGTATCAAATGGTTCGGAGTGGTCTTTTTCTATCAAGACGGAACTGCAGGAGTTACTCAACGTCATCATGCAAAGCCGAACTAGCTTTGCAGGGATACCAAACTCAGACATGGCGACGAAAAATTTCTCTCTATCAGGCGTGTCAAAAGCAGCTTTGAAATCGACGAATACGTGGTGTGTGTCGATTTGCTTTTCACGAGTCTTCTCCAGAATTTGTCGCAATGTAAATATCTGGTCTATCGTGGACTTTCCAGGCCTGAAACCACACTGATAGGGTCCAATCAGTTCTTTCATGTAGGGCTTCAGTTTTTTGCACAATACATTTGCCAGGACCTTGTATGCAACGGACAAAAGGCTGATCCCGCGTTAGTTTTTTTGGCCTCTACAAGTAATTATATTATGCACTATACATATATATATATATATATGTACATATATATATGCCGAGGCAAGAAAGCGTGCAGGTCTATGTCGATTGAATTAACGTATACATTGGCTTACATGGTCTCAAAACCATGATAGGCAGGTTTTCATTTTTTTCAGTCTCGCTTAGTATCAAAAAGTACCATTTTTTAAAATTACATTATTTTACAAAAAGATCAAGTGATTCGTGATTGCAAAGCAATATATATACCCTTTCTTAATTTATAAATAGACTTAATCTAACAAAGGCGCTTCAGATAAAGTCGCTGACTTATTAAACCCCCCTCGTACTAATCCACGCCTTTGTGCATAACAACTCAAAGGTTAAAGCTAAATGCACCATATTTTAATTTTTGTCGCGAATTCAAGCGCTTAAAAATTTCATGCCAATCTTGTCATGCTTTTGACCCCAACACACACTAACACATACTCACACACTAACACATACACACACAAATTCAATCAAATGCAAAGCTTGGCAAACACAAAAAAAAAAATAAAATTGGTTTCTATATGCGACTATCTGCGCTTTATTGTCAACCTTAAACTAAATGGCGCCATTTTGCATGCACAACCGAAAAACTACCACACACTCAATACATACCACAAATACACACTCATTCTTACAAACACATACTCACACACACACACCCATAGCAATTGCATGCATGGAAAAGCGCATTGGAAAATAGTTGGGCAAAGTTAACAGCGGCAGGCCGAAGCTTATATGCTCTTTTATATAAGCATCTTCAAAGCTCTGCTTCTATGAGCTTCAACTAAGCCGCGTCTTAATACGGGCTACTGCAGATTTCCGACATTTCCATACCTAACGAAACTTAATAAAACCATTTTACCCAAAACATTTAAGTTTTCTAAGACCAATCGAAAAACTTCAAAACTAAGTGCTCTTCTAAACAAGTTTAGAGAAAGGGCAAATTTGGAAACAGAAAATAGTCGCTAAGGCTCAGATCTGGATAATATTGGAGGCTGGTACAAAAAATAATTCACAGACCAAATAAGCAAAACGCTCTCATTTGAAACCCATGTTGAGAGAGAGAGTGTAACAGTGCTGCAAAACAAAACGGTGGCGCATTGCTTTGTGCGACAGCTAAGAGAAATGTAAGCGCATGACGTCACATAATTCATTTTGCAATGTTTTTGCATTTAGTTGTGTATTATTTTAAGTGATTAAAGCCGATTAGGTTACAGTCAATAGCTTTAAAAATAGAGTGCTCTGCAATAAAGCGTTAAAATAAATATCAAACCAACAAAAAGTACTTTTTTTAAATGCATTGGTCAAGAATTGTTGCTATTTGGTCTTAAAACTTTTGTGGCAAACGATATCAAAAATCACATTCACATCATCAGTTTTGACTAATGGGCTCATCAATGCAGCATTGAGTTATTCCATTGGGAAACTTACAAACAAGTCTTATTTAGCTGACACTTATGTACTCCAAAATTTAAATCTAAACAAAATTGTTGAATATGTAATTAGGTTGATATATAAGCTGCTTAGAAACTGCTTGCTCTTATTTTATGTTTTTTAATTACAAATAAGTTTAACAAATATAACCTAGGAAAGTGTATAAAAAAAATTGTTGAGAAATAAAAGAAGTAACCCGAATGCTATTAAATACACAAGGGAAGCTACTTTTAACCCAAATCTGCGGGCATAAAAGCCAGCCGAAGCTCTGCCCCAGCCACACACACACTTCACATACAAATAATGCAATAGCGAGCATACAAATGCACTGCGGCTCAGTGTGGAGCGTTGCCAAAGCAAGCAAAGTCGAGCCGAGTGGGGACAACGGAGTTGCCACTTGTCTGACAGTGGCAGCCTTTCAGGCGTCTAAGCCAACACACCCAGTCACACACACACACACACACACACTCGCTTACACATATGTCTATATGCATAGACATGGCACTTTGGCAACGCCTTGTACTGCCTGCTGGCTGGCAGCATTCGGTCACATACTCGGCGTGATTAAGCTGCAATTTTTATAGAATATTTACATTTGCGGTGGCTATAGTCATCAATGCACTGAGAAAAATATTTATTTTTTTTCCTCCCTATGGGTTCCTCACAAAGAGGTGGGGCACTGCGACCAGAAGATCTTTTGTACCATACCCATAAATTAAAGCAAAAGACTAACCGCTTTCCGCATGAATAGCTGTAGGTCTTTTGTTGGTATTGACCTTAGATGGAAGGGACTAATCCGTTCCTTTCCCAAGTAAGAGGCTCTGTCCCATACCAGCGCTGGGCAGTCACAGAGAATATGTCTGGTGGTTTCATCGTCCTCGAGACAGAGTCTGCACTCTGAAGAGTCCGATAGGCCAATTTTCTGTAGATGGTATCTAACAGTGTGGTGGCCAGATAGGTAAGCTACCAGGAGTTTTAAGTCCTCTCTGCTAAGACCTTTTGTCTTGATCATACCCAGGGGTTTGATAAGCGCTTTTGCTTGACGCAGCCCCGGTAAGGAGAACCAGTATCTCCTATGATCTCCTGCAGCTCATTTGTTTACCATAGTTTTGATTGTGGAACAACCAATACCATAGAAGGGCACAGGGGCAGTGGTCAGGGTGGAGGCACCCTGTCGAGCTACATCGTCAGCGATCGTGTTACCATCCACTCCTGAGTGTGCTGGTACCCAACATAGCACGACTTTCTTCCGGGAGGACAGGGTTTGGAGGTAATTATGGCATTCTTTGACCATCCTGGAGGAGATGCTCCATGATGATAATGCCCTAATAGCAGCTTGACTATCTGAGTAGATACAGATGTTTGCTCCCCTAGTTCCCTTAGTAAGGATACTATAAGCGCAGATCTCTATGGCATGAATCTCTGCTTAAAAGATGCTGGGCCAGATGCCCATTGCACTAAAGATTCTGGTGTTGGGCCCAACGACTCCAACACCTACACCCTGCTCAGTTTTGGACCCATCCGTGAACCATTGTTGCCACCGGAGGTTTTCACAGGGACTGCCATCAGCCCAAGTCTCCCGACTTGGGAAAAGATATCTAAATTTCTTGTTATGAAATAGTTCCGTGATCATAAGATCTGATCTAGAGCAGATGGATATGTCAGGAAGTGAATATATAAGTGCGGCATGACCAGTGTCGCTTGCTAAGAGTCCAGATGTGAACTGGATACGCATAAGACTCTGCATGGCTGACTTTTGGATGAAAATGTGCAGTGGTGTAAGGCCAAGGACTGACTCCATGACAGCTGTTGGACAGGTACGCATAGCTCCCGAGAGAGATAGGCATGCTAATCTTTGAAGCTTGCTGCACTTGTTTATGGCCACATTTTGCTGCGTCTTGGGCCACCACACAAGGGCTGCATATTCCCCTAAATAAAACAAAACAGAATTTTCTAAAGCAAGAGCTCAAAATAGTTTAAGATTAAATCGAAAAAATTTATAAAATGTGGCAATTCTTGTGCCACGGTTTGAAATTCTCTAGTATTTAAAATTTTTTTTGTTAAAGACCTATATTTGACTCCGTACTTTGAATTTCTAAGTTTGCTCTTTCTTGCTTTAATTAAAATTGTATAGGACATAATCTTAACTATTCCATTTCTGTCAAGTTCTGACTCTTTCACTTTTTCAAAAACCAACAGAGCAATTTTTTCTATGTAGTGCCGCAATATGTGAGTCTCATAACAAAAAAACTGTTGATCTTTTTTATCAACCATTTTCCTTAATTACGTCTACAGCTTCAAAAAATAAATATAAGACATGTTTGACATTTTTTAAGCACAATGTTTGCAGACGATACCAATATTGAGCCCCAGCTTGACTTATGAAAAAAATAACATTATTCTTCATCTGAAAAAATCAGCAGTTTTATTTTTCCCCCCTTATCTAGAAAGTAATTGGCAGGAAGCAGAGTAGGGTTGGTCCGACATGGATAAAAGATTCAAGCTGCGCCGGTTCAAGCTTGTCTGTCCTGTCTTGTATTCTACCCCAGCACATATTTATATATTTTAGCTAAATAGAAATAAAATAAATTAAAGTAAGATAAATCCAAAACATTAATGAATATTTTTTTTAGCCCGGCAAGTGACAAAACTGTTTGAAGAAATTATTTATTTGCTAGTGGAAACACGCTGACTGCCTTGCTTAGTGGCGCCCTCTTGTGGCAAAAATATAAAGGCAACACTAAGTAGTATTAAATTTAAATTAAAAACTGACTAGGAAGCTAGAGCGCTGAAATTTTGTTTGTTAGAAAGGATTTCGGAATATTTCGAATTCAAATTTATATGGGAAGATTTTTTTTTTTGCCATCAATTCGACTTTGGGATCATGCATAAACTACGTGATGCTGATTTTCGTCAAAATAGACCCCCCCTCCCCATCGTGACACAGTGACGGAATATTTTTGAAGATTTTCTATATGATCGTGACGCTTCGCCAGACCCCACCCCGCCCCCTGAAGCATCTGGATGATCCCTTACAACTTTACACATTTTGTACAGTTTTTGGAAGATTGGGTATTGGGAGGACTTACCTATTCTATTAATTTCCCATTGACTATGCTATGCTAGGTAGAGGTAGAGGAAGTCCATGAAATTTCGTTTTATAAGTTTTTATGGTAATTTGCTTTTTGTTTATGAACTTGTCTTATAGCTTGCCATGTGCTCTTTTTGAGGATTCAGAAAAAACGTTTGTAGTTTTTCATAACTTGTTCCCAGTACTCAAGAGTATTTTTTATTTCAAAAAAGCTTACAGCTTAGCACATGTTTGCTTTTAGGGTATTAAGAGAGGACACCAGCATAAAATAAACGCACTGCATACTTTATATCAAAGGTAATGGAAAAGTGACATATAATATTTAAGCATTGCAAGGACACGCGTATAACTCATATGACACTGTACCTCTAACGTTTATTTCGCTGGCGCATTTTTATTTTGCCATAAAATATTAAAGTAAACCATGGCTTCGAATCGGTTTTGGAGCTTAAACATTTAAAAGTTTAAAACACAAAAAATTTGCTAAAGCTTGCTGCTCATTCTGATTCAATTCTTTCTGTGCGTAACTTTCGTTTTAATTTGTGAGCTTTTCAAAAATATAAGTCTATTCATTTGGGACAAACTCTTTTTTGTCCAAATGTTCACTTAGCAAAAAAGCGTTTAAAAAACGTAAAAAACTAAAATACTCTAAATCTTAATATAAAGTCTAAATATTTGTATAGTGAGTAGAAAATTCTCTTATTAAAACTAAATGGGAGATTTGAGTTTTTCTTAAGGGCCTATACGCAGTTTGAAAAATTACGCGCGTAAAGACAAAACTTTATATAAAAAAAAAATCCCAAAAGGGATATCCCAGCTTTCAATATACGAAAAGTTGCGCTTTGGATGGCGCAAAATTTAGTTCGACTCAACTGATAATCTCTAAATTTTTCGCAGTGTAGACAGCCCAAAGGGACAAAGCTTTCGTTTTGCTGTGATTATGTGAGTGTCTCTATGCATATGAGTGAGCCTGCGATTGTATGAGTGTTGGCTATGGCGCCTCGAGGCATAATGACATTCGCGCACAGTTGACAGTTTCAAATGTTGCGACTGTTTGGGCTGCTGCTCATATAATACAGATATTACAATATGCGGATTAAAAGATATTATGCATGTCGAGATACAAACACACACACAGAGACACACTGAAGCTGGTGAATTTGTATGCGATCGTCATTGTGCTAACAATTTCTATTCATAAAAGTGTTGCGGCATCATTATGTGGCATGCAAAAAAAAAAATTTATTGTATGAGATATTTTAAGTTGGCTTAGGGTTAAACCGACGCTGTGATTTCAGCTTTGTATTGCATGTAGATACTTATTTTAGTGACGTGTGTGTATGCCAAGGTTTTGAGTCATTCATTCATTAGCAAAGCATTTGTATTAAATGCTCCTTTTTATACATTTAATGTTTTGAGTTCTGAAACAAGTTGCTCAACAATTTTCTACCTACACATGTTTTTATCACTCACAGTCATGATTTGTTGTGAGTAAAAGTATATATGCTCCAAAAAGGCTAAGGTAGCGTAGAAAGACCTTTGCGATATATATATATATAGCATAGGGCGTCAACTAATCCTCTTCGCCAGCGGACCCTGTTTTGTGCAAGGACTCTGAGTTCACTCCATGTTAGATTGAGAGATTTCATTTCGGCCTCTGTTGAGCGTCGCCAGGTGATACGCGGCCTACCAATGCTGCGACCTGTTTGCTGGAAAGGGTTCCATCGCAACGCCTGTTTTGCAACGCTGTCATCGCTCTTCCTAAGCGTGTGGCCAATCCATTGCCATTTCCTCTTCCTAATTTCTGTAGCCACATCTAACTGGTTTTCCTTTTTAAGCAGCTCGGAGTTTGATATCATACAATGCCAAAAGACTCTCATGATGCGGCGCAATGAGCGATTGATGAAAACTTGAAGTAGTTTTGTTATTGCTGACGTAACTTTCCAGGTGGTACAGCCATAGAGCAGGACAGACGTTAACGTTAGCATTAAATATTCGAAGCTTATAATTTTGCCAAAGTAGTACCAGAATGCCGAAAGAGACCTTAGCTTTGCTAATTCTGCATTCAACATCAAGCTCACTTCCGCCATCCCCGGTGATCATACTCCCAAGGTAGCAGAATTTTTCGACATTTTCAAATTGCTGCGATCCTACTGTCAAAGGATTCGGAGTAGGTGCACGCAGACAGAGCGCTTTAGTTTTGCCTTCGTTGATCATGAGTCCGGTTGCTTTAAGTTCAATTTGCGTTGCCTGTGTCATAAGTTTCAGGTCGCACAACTTGTATGAAAGCAGGCAAATGTCGTCAGCATATGCTAGGTAGTTAAGATAGGTAGCTTTGCTATATGGGGAACTATAACACTTTAAGCATATTTCTTCTGATATCATATTTCAGCATCTTCCATTCATAATTTAAGCTAAAACTTGTTCTGCTCTTTGTTCGTATTGTGACCGTTTTTCTCGCAGTTCTCGACTTAATCGCTTCATTTGAAGTCGATAGCACTTCCTAGTGATAGAGCTCATAATAGCTTAATCCAAACTGTTCCCACTAAATTCACCTTCGCGAGAATATGCGGCCGAGCCGACAATGTAGTCCTAATGGCATTCTTTTATTTGGATTGCTGTAATGAATCCCTTGAGGAAACCCTTCTTTATTTCCGCCAGAACAGTACTTCACAGGCAACGTTCTTATTTGATTTTGCATCATTCCCAACGCCTGGAATCGCTTCGAAATGGCTTGGTGGGTAACTCCTACGCCTGAAGAAAGCTCTTCTTGCGTTTGGCACGGATTCTCATTGAGAATCGTAGGTCAACATCAAAATCACAGTCCAATCACGGCACATTGTTCCACTACAGCAGCAACTCCTTCAATTTTTTTTAACTCTCGCCATTTTCTTCGAATCAAAGATGCAAATCCATACTAACTGCAAACGATGATTATTTGGCACAAATTCAGACATTTTTCCGCAACCAAAAGTATATGACGCCAAAACAAACATTTTTTGTATGCCAAGCTTGGTTCAGTATGCTTTTGATATGTTCAAATTAACCAACACTTATAGCTGAAGCCATCAATTGACAATGAGCGGAAACTTAAAATCAATTTATATTAAAAATGATTAAAAAAAAATAGTAAACATTCGTTTTCCATGCGGAACTGTACGCTATAATGGAAACTATGGAAATCCTTTCTAAAAGCGGACTCATGAGAGTTAAGATCAAAATACTCTCAGACAGTCAATCTGTCCTCAAAGCACACATTTACTTCTAAAGTCCTTACAGCAACGCACTCAACCAACTGGCCACCCTCAATCAAGTTTTGATTTGGGATGCGGGCGCGTAAAAGCCATTTATAGGCCCCACTCCCTTTTTCGGCTTCAATAAAAACAGTATAAAACATGAGACCAAGAAATGGACTCAACAAAAAATCACGGAGTACTGGAAGGGCATTGACGGCCTCAATCTGTCCAAAAAATTCCCGAGCGAACACTACTCTCACTCTAAAGGGGGAAAAGTCTGAAGACACTCACTGGAGCACTAACAGGCCACTTCGACTGCAAAAAACACCTACACGGAATAGGTCTAACAGATTCAAATACATGCAGCTTCTGCTGTGATGAGGAAGAGTCCATGGAACACTTGATCACAAATTGTGAAGCACTAGGCCACAGAAGATACAAAATTTTAGGTGCACACCTACTAGAAGATGTAGACCTACAAAAGCTCCCTGTGAAGCAGCTGGTCAACTTCCTCGACATAATATTTATAGGCTTAGAAGAGCTTATATTTTGAATTAAAAAACAAGTGTCTTGCCTTTATTGCAAATACCTTTAGTCGCTCAAAACTAAATTGGAATTAAATAACTTAAAAAATAAATAATAATAAAATTGCACACCTACCGATATACTTTTTGTTCAAATTTTAAAATACTTTTTTTTTTTATTATTAAAAAAAATAATCTGCAAATATGTTCTTATATCAGCAATAAAACTGTTTTCTTTAATTTTATTTTTTTTTTTTTAATTTAATGTCTATGACAACATATTTTAAGCCGCTTACGAGACTGCTAAGAACATAAGATGTCATTTTCAGCTATATAAGTATGTACATTCAGCAACGCACAAAAGTAGGCAATGATTTTTTTATAATTTAATTATTACGCATACGTAACTCTAGTGACTGCGGTACGAGTCACTTATCAATTGAATCGCTGGCATATTTATTTATTTATTATTACACTTAAGACTTTAAGTATGCCACCAAATGCGACAAATATCAGTAAATGGCTACTCAAAAAAATATATAGTACATATATGCATATATATGGTATATGAAAAGTGTGTGATAAAATGATATTATTAAAATAAATTTAAAATGGCAACAAATAAAAACACTTTGTTGTTATTAATTAAGTAGCATTAAACGAGTGAGCTTAAATCGCTTTCAGTTGCAACAAAAAATATAATAAAAAAAAATAAAAAAAATATAAAAAAAAAGAGCATTTTACTGATGTTGACAGCTGCCACAACAACTACAACAACCACTTCAACAGCCATCACATTTCATTAGAATTAATTGTACAATTTTTTTTTTTAATTATAATTTTTTAACATTTTTTTATTTTTATTTGTAGTATCGTACAAATGCTTTTAAATGAAAATAATATGCGTAAAATAAGTGTATTCTTAGTACAGTCACACGGTTGCCGAATATTGGTGCATTGCACAGTGGGCCCAGATTTGCATATTTTGGCCAAAATCCTGTTATTTCCATAGTAATTTTTTTAGAGTGATGAAATTTTACACACGTGTTACTAAAGGATTGAACTATTTTTATGAGAAGTTTGAGCCTTCACAGATTTTTTTGAGATACATTTAAACAATCCAGACCAAAATTGGAAAAAATTTGAAAAAAACAAACAATTTTTTTAACATAATTAAAAAAAAAAATGGTTAATTGGAATTGAACCATATTTCACGCAGAGGTAGATATGAGCTCCTCATACATTGAAAAAATAGCCTTTACCCAAAATATTTAATGGTTTTGAAGTTATAGCCTCAAATAGTTTCAGCTTTCCAAGCAAATTGCAAAAAGACGACTTCACCTTGTTCTTCATCTGGTTTTTAGCTGTTATAATTTTTTGGTATGCTCTTTTAATTTCCGAACAAAATTAAAAAAAACCATATATCAATTTTTATGTTTTTTCGTCCAAATTTATCATTTTTACAATTTTGGGTTTGCGTCATTGTAAGTATGCTATAAAATTTTCCAATTGTACATACAAGGTGGCGCAAAAGAAGTCATCCGATGTTGTTTGGCTCTTATTTTTTTTTCTAAATGAAAAACTTCGATTCTGTTTTTTGATTATGTTTGTTTAGACCTTTAGAATTAATTGTGTTAAGTTGAGAAGATGATATCGGACAAATGGGCGCCGTCACAATTGATTGCCATACGGGCTCGTTTTATGGCATTTTCCATCACTTCGGCGAGAGTTTCGGGCGATAAATTCTCGCATTCGTGTCGGATATTTTCCTTGAGGGCTTCCAAGGTCTCAGGCTTGTTGATGTAAACACGGGACTTCAAAAAACCCCATAAAAAGAAGTCCGGGACCGTTAAATCGGGCGATCTGGCGGGCGAAAACGCGAAATTAAGCGACCCGGAAACGGAAATAGACACAATTATTCCGCGTTCTTGGGGAGTGTATCGCTCCATGGCTTATTCACTTGTATTCTGTATTTGTCTAGTCTACAAATGTCAAAACAGATTTGATATTGGCGGCCATTTACAAAAATGAGAGCATCTTCCAATAGGGTGATTTCTTTTGCGCCACCTTGTATTTTGCACAACTTTTGAAAATATGAAAATACTAAAGCATACTTTTAGGCAGCTAAGAAATTCAAACAATAGTTACATTTTCTGAGGCTAAATTTTTAAAATTCCACTTTTGGATAGAAAATTCAATTTACGAAAATCGGGAGGAATTACATTTTGTTGTAAAACATATGACTTAATTTATAAAAATTTTTTCGCTCAAATATCGAGTGCTAGTCGAAGGTACACTAAAGCAAAGCCGCCAAATGATAAAAAACACCAACAAAATCTTTATAACCACTCGAATATATTTAAAAACGAAAAGTATTTAAGCTCAGTTTTATTTTTTTTCTGAAGTTATACTTATAAATAATAACGTGAATAAAGATTTCTTAGCTACATGTATCATGGTAAATTAATTTTTTTTTTCTGTAAATTTTCGCAAAAGTTTAAAAAATAAAAAATGTCAACTTTGATGGCTTATTACTTAAACACCACTAATTATAATTTAAAAATTTTTTCTGCACGGAATACCTTAACAAGTGTAAAATAATTTTAAATTGTCATTTTGTTCAAATTTTGATTTTCATCTGTAGGGCTTTTGGCCAAAATCTGGCCACGCGGGCCCATTGTGCGTTGTATAGAAAAATTTGTTTATATGAGGTTTATGTTTTTTTTTAATTTTTTTATATTTATTTAAAGTTATAAGTAACTTTTGCATTTGGATTTCCCAAAAAATTCTTCTACGTCACTTACTTGTCTCTAGAAATGTTCCAACGTTAATTGATGAAAATGCATTAATGTTATTATTAATTAAATAATGCAAAGCGCATATAGTGTAAAAATAAATAAATAAATAATAAATGTTAAGAGACATGATTAATGTTTCGCCGCTTAAGTTTAAAAAAAAAAATAAAATATTTTTAAATTATTGATACTGGTGGGAATTAAATGCTGTTTAGCACAAATTTTTTTTTTAATAAATGTTTTTTTTTTATAGGCTTGTACGCAGCAGTGTAAAACCACCTGAGAGAAAAACGTGTTACTTATTTTATGCGCAAAAAAATTTGTATGGGTGGAGTTTGTGACCAAACAGTGCTGCCCATGTAGATGGCGCTACTGACAATAGATGGCGCCAAAAATTAAATGTAAAAATCAGCTGTTTGTTCAAATTGGTAACAAGTGTATAAAAAATAAAAAGTGCAAAAATAAATCGCCATAAGAAAATATTACTTAATATTTATTATTATTATTACCATTGTTGCCTAGTTATACTACTAATTTGGCCATTACAACCGGTTTTCGGTCCTGGCCGCAGAAATAATCCTACGCCAGCGGTTTCTGTCCTGTGCTTGCTGGCGCCAATTGGCAATCCCAAGGCTACGAAGATCCTCCGTTGCCTGATCTTCCCATCGCAGAGGCGGGCGTCCCTGTCGTCGTCGACCTTGGCTGCAGCATTTTCATCCATTCGTGCAACATGACCTAGCCAGCGCAGACGTTGTAGCTGTATGCACCGAACTAGATCAGTGTCGCCGTATAGCTCATACAGCTCGTGGTTCATTCGAATACGAAAATCACCTTCCACATTTATCGGTCCAAGGAAACGTCGGAGGATTTTTCTCTCGAAAGCCCCTAAAATCGCATTATCGCATGAAGACAATGTCCATGCTTAGTTATAAGCGAAACTTAATAAAAACAAAGTATGTGTAAACTCGCATGTTGAAGTGAATTAATATCGTAATTCAATTATTTACATTTTGCGGAAAATTGTCGGTTTAAAGCCATGGTACAGAATCCGGCAGCATTTTTGCAAAATTTTCACATGTCCTCGGATGTTTTTAAAACATTGCTTGCGTTGTTGGAGCCCCATATAATCCCTACGCGACAATTTTCTGCTCTGTAGTACAATTTGTGCATACGCGACATTGTTTCTGCAGTCAAAATAAGTTGCTGCACATTAATGTTTTGTTTTCAGCGCGCAAAAATATAGCTGAGCTTTTTGCCGGCGCCATCTACATGTCAATTTCACGACAAATGGGCTGCACTGGTCCTGCGTACCAATGAAAAAATTCTTGGCGCTAAGAATTTTGACACTGCTTTTTTTTATATGATGTTTTGTTTTCTCTCACGCGGTTTTACCCTGCTGCGTACTAACCTTAAGTGAAAAGCTATTTCTTTATTTATAAAAATGACATAGCAATAGTAATATACAGAAAAGGTAAGAAATTCGTCATAAGGAGATCTTGTTTGAAAAATAAATGTAGGAATAAAATGCTTATAGAGAAGTATAGAGTAGTATAAGGAATAATTACTAAGCTGTTATTTCGGCAGAATCAAAAAACTCAATTCCAAGTCTTCCGAAAACACAATAAAGCCATTAAAGTATTGCATGCTCATTTACAAACAGCTAAAAGATACATTACACTTTAATGTAATTAGTCATAATTAATTATCTATGATATTTGTACAAATTTTTAGCAAATTGTATAATTACCACTCAAATGTGGTGATTAATTTATTATTACCCAATTTTCCAACTAGTCACTTTGATTGCTAGAAACACGCATACACACACCCACATACACACATATATAGGTACATGCACTCGTTTACAGATACAGCTGTAGTTTGCAATTAGCAATTTGTTGCACAACAATGTGCAAAATGTTATCGAATCAAAGCATCAATCTATGTATTTACAATTCCAACACAATTAGCACGCAAAATACAATGTAGCCGCATTTGTACATATGTATCTATGTGAGTGTACATATCTGTATGCGTGTGTGTGTGTGTGGTTTGTGAGTGCTTCATTATTCATAAAGTGCAACAGCAAACTGGCAAGTCAGACGAACCAAACTAAGGCATAAACCAAAACGACAATCTATGGCTAACATTTGCAATGCCAGAGCATAAATAAAACAATGCAAATTCATTGCCAAAGATGGCTTAACTCAACTAGCCGACTAACTGACTTACAGACCAAGTAACAATCTGATCAAATGGCCAACTGACCAATACTTACATACCTAGTATGTACAATACATATATGCGTTTATAATAGATTAAATGCTCGTCAATCTGGAAAGACCGCAGTAGCTGCGCAATTAGCAACCATCCAGTTAAAATTCAAGTATCTTGACATCTACTATTTGCAAAAAGCATCAATTACAATTGACAGTTGAGTTTTGCAATATTTTAACATTTTGAAGTGTCAACAAAACCATTTATTTAAAGCTAGTTAAGGCAGACCTTATTTATTCCTTAGTACAAAAAAAGCAAAAATTGAATACATAATATATGTCACTCCTGGTCGGAGCATAGGGCGGAACTTATCATTATATAATTTTTTTATTTTAAGCTTAATGAATAGATTACATCTTGCTTACTATTAAATCTTAGCTGAAACTTTTTTATGCCACTCAACATAAACTACACTAATTATAATCTTAAAAATAATTTGGAATTTTTAGAATGATCTTGGAACTCAGCTTTTCAAAGGCTTTATACGCTTTCAAGTACCCCAAGGTTTTAAACCTATTACTATTTCGTATAGAATTTTATTAATAATTTTTTGGAGTGTCTTAAATATTTTTCAAGCACGAGAACAGTTTTAAGCCTAGTACGCAGCAGTGTAAAACCGCGTGAAAGAAAACAAAACTTCATATAAAAAAAACACTGTCAAAATTCTTAGCGCCAAAGATTTTTTCATTGGTACTCAGGAGCAGTGCTGCCCAGTTTTAGTAAAATTGACATGTAGATGGCGCCGGCGAAAAGCTCAGCTTTTTTTTTGCGCGCAAAAACATTGTCGAATATGCAAAATAGATGCACAAATTTTACTTTAGAGCAGAAAATTGTCGTTTAGGGATCATATGGGCTCCAAAAACGCAAACAATGTCTTGAAAACATCCGAGGACATTCGAAAATTTTGCCAAAATGCTGCCGCATTCTGTACCATGGCTTTGAACCGACAATTTTCCGCAAAAAGTAAAAATTTGATTTGCAATACTAATTCACTTCGAATTCGTAGGTCTCTACAAAATTTTTCACCCTTAGCTTTGTGTATTAAATGTGAGTTACCCCCATACTCCGTTTTTTCTGGAGTTTCGCAAATAACTAGACAATAATAGCAATAATAATAATAAATTTTAGGTAATATTTTCATATGGGGATTCATTTTTTCACTTTTTATTATTTTATACTCTTGTAACCAATTTTAACAAACAGCTTTTATATGTATTTTTTGGCGCCATCTATTGTTGGTAGCGCCATCTACATGTTAGTGGCCCATACATGGGCAGCACTGTTTGGTCACAAACTCTACCCATACAATTTGTCTGCGCACAAAATAAGTAACACTTTTTTCTTTCAGCCGGTTTTACACTGCTGCGTACTAGCCTTCATATCAAAATTTTTATTTTTATACCCTGTACCGTATGGTACAAAGGGTATATTAAGTTTGTGCATGCCTAAAATGTATGTAACAAACATAAGGTGACGTCGGGGACCCCCCAGAGTTACCTAAAATATGACCAGGGTTACAACAGAAATCGATATACCCATGTCCGTCTGTCCGTATGAACGCCTAGGTCTCAGAGATGGTAAGAGCTAGAGCAACCAAACTTTCAGATTAGATCCGTTATTATCCTACGGGTGACAAGTTTATTTTATTTTTTTGATATCGGGGTTCTATTATATAGCTCCCATAGGGATGTTTCAGAGGACCTCGGAAAAAACAAAGAGTTTTAGATGGATAATTCGTTTGTTTATGAAGATATCATAACCAAATTTGGCAATCGGAAGTTTTTTATTGTTTCCAAACACTGTACAAAATTTGATCAAAATCGGTTGATTATATCATATGTGTCCCATAGGACCGACCAATCGGTCAAAAAAATGTTTTCTGCTCAAAATTCGTTGTATTTCGTTAGTTTGCGAGGATATCGTACCCAAATTTGGCAATCAACTGTCTTTTAGAGTGCTTAAGCAATATATCGGACTTAATTGCAATTACAGGGTATTCCAAAGTCGTCCGCGCCCGACTTTAACGTACGCCATGTTTTTTCCTTGTGCTTGAGTCCTTAATTCACTTTTCAATACTTTCAAAACTTTCACAGCAAGTTTGAAGTTCGCATCTTTCAAATCCGAGGACTAATGCTTTTTTTCCCAAATTCAAGCTGCTATGTACTACGGCAAGCATTGAAGTGGCCATTACTAAAATAAGCATAGCTTCCTCAATTATAGAAGTCAGTTGATCATTCTTATTTTTGAGCAAAGTTGAGA
Organism: Chymomyza costata; assembly: GCA_018150985.1. NCBI lineage: Eukaryota > Metazoa > Arthropoda > Insecta > Diptera > Drosophilidae > Chymomyza > Chymomyza costata. The sequence goes on along the minus strand of JAECWU010000127.1, from coordinate 30,474,164 downwards.
TAACTTTGTAAAATAACTTTTCAATTGAAAAAAAATATTTGAAAAAAAAAACATTTTAAATTCAATAATTTAAATATAATAAAAAAAAAATTAAATTTAAGATATCTTTTTTTACTTAAAATTAAAAAAAAAAGTTGTTAAAAAATGTTTTAAAAAAATTGTACAAAAACTCAACTTTTTTTTTCAAACTGAAAATTTTATCTATCATGGCAAAAAAAATTTGCGTCAATATCATTATACGTTAAGGAGATATGGCTTGACAAACAAAAGCTTAGCTAAATATTCAGTTATCGATAACACAATACATAATCGACATTTAAAAGCTATAAATTGACGGCTAGATGGCGCCAGCAGTAACAGCAGCCTTTCTTTTTTAGTGCATATGACAGGGGGAAAAATTCAGCTGAAACATTTATACCTAGCCCGGTTATTATTAAGTATTAGCCGCTGAATCCAAAATGGCGCAACAAATACCGCATTCGCAAAAAAAAAATACTACAAAATGAACTAAAAATTATCAAAAAAAAAAAACCCACATACTCTTTGTACGGGCAAACAATTCGTATGCACTGATAACCTTAGACCCAGGTGCGGGATACAGTATTTGCTCTTGGGGGGTACTTCAGTTCGAAGTGTATATACAAAACACTTTCAACCCATTTTTTCAACTTTTAGGGAGCACGCCCCCCTCCCCACCACTGCTTACACCACAAATACAAATACATATTGTAAAATAGTCAACACATTTTAAAAAGCAAAGTTACAAATTTCGTTACTGGCCAATAATAATTATTGTCTATACATTGTTTTCACTAGCCATTAATTAAAACATTGTTGGCTAATTGGCCAATTTGTTAGGCTGAGTTCATTGCAAATATTTGAACATTTTTCAACAAGTAATTGCCTCTGTTTTTTTTTAACGTCTAGACGGACGTTAGTAATTGAAACTTATTAATTTTTACAAATTGTTTTTCATTACAGCTCATCAAGTTTAAACAAAAATGCATTTAAATTGTTAATCAACGCTGTTTCGAGCTTTATCCAGGTAAGTAAACGAGTCTATATGATATGCTTCGAAACATGCACCTAGTCCTTACTGCTCGATCTAAAAATGTAAGCAAATTGTACAATAGCTGGAAATATATTACAGACTCTGAGCTTAAGTACTCGAAAAATGCGCATAATTTACTGCATATCTGCTGCAGGTAGCCGGTTTTGCATAGGGAATTTATGTTAGCTGTCTTGCCATTATACATAGTAGCGCTTTAAGCAAGCCAAGTCGGTATCTTGCCTCGTGTCTATTATGCTTGATTCCGGGACCCAAACAAACGCACTTTATGCACAACAATTTGATTTACCTGCAGCTGCAGTGGCTTCAGCCAACTCAGCTGGAACTCCATTTTGGGCAGTCATACTAGGATATAGTGCATCCTTACATATTTGCATGTTCATAACAAGTAGGGAGCCAAGAAAGACCAATCCAGAAGATGCAGCCTTTTTGCAAGATTCTTTATGCCATGCAAGTTTGTCCTGATGCAGAGTCACTTCGTCAGTCAGTCAGTCAGTCTGACAGTGCGTCACTTCAGTCAGTCAGTTGGTCAGTGAAGCGCGCAAGAAAAAAACAAAAGCAAAAAGTCCAGCTAGAGATGACCAAGTCTGTTGGTCTGGTCGGTTGCTGCAGTTCAAGCGAATGATAAATGGCTGACATTGTGGTTGTAGGCAACATTAAGCGTTGTTGAAATGCCACAGATTGCAATTGTTGCCAGCCGCCAACAACTGCAAACAACGGCACGCCCCGGGCAGCCGCCCTATGTCCACCCATCCAAAGTCCTCGTTGTCTGATTTTGCTTCTCTCTGCTGCAACTCGTCAAAGTTTTTGTTGCATCTTTCTACTTTGTTTTTTGTTGTTTTTTTTTTTGGAGGAAGGCAGTGCTGACGTTTACTCTGCCCTGGTTCTGACAGCCCTACAGTTTGTGCAGAGTGTAACTGTAGCTGTAACTGTTACTGTTAGTGTAACTGTAACTGCCTGTTGGTTTTTGAAGAGAGAGTAAGCACGGCCATGATTTTCAAACGAAATGAATTTCTGAACTTTTGCGTTGATTTAATGATGTTTCATGGTCTTAGTCTTTTTCAAGTACCACTTTTCGACCATCATGGTAAAAACTTTGCGCCTTCTCAGCAACGCTCTCTGTTTTCACTTTTTATTTTTTTGATTTTTTATTCAAGCATTCTAACAAATTAATCTAACATTTAAATTTAATTGGTTTTTTAGTTCCATGTACAATTAGGCATATCAATTATCAGCTATTTAATTTGTAATGAATAAACAAAATGGTCGAACTAAAAATGACACAAATGTGTTTGACAAGAAGTAAGTCAGATAACGACTATTATATGCTCTATAAAGTTTGCAACTTAGGCTTCAATAGACTTAACTCTCTGGACTTAAGTTAAACTTTATAATTTGTAATTAATTTGATAATAATAATTACATTAAGCATAGCAGCTTATTCAAATTACTAATTTTTAGTGAGCCTGGCAAACCTTAGCTGAATACACTCATATTTCAACTTACGTTTGTGTGAGTGCGCAGCGACGCGTCAACACAAGCATTGGCATTGCGGCCTCGTGTCTGTTGCGTACGTCCCCTGTATGTGTGTCGACGTCACTGCCGGCGCTAATCCCTATACACGCGAGATAGGGCCTGGCCGACCACTGCTATAGATATACATATATATAAATTATGATAAACTGAAACTACTACTAGAAACAGAGAACAGAGAAAATTCATAGAGATGTTGAATTTTTTTGAACTGTGTACATAACCTCAAAATATGCTTAAATTTGTTATAATTTTGTTAACTTGCATTTTTGGGTTATCACGATTTATGACTTGATAGAATGGCCGAGAACATGACATGAAAAATTGCTAAGAAAATCAGATGCCAATTTTAAGAATTTTATCTTTATGTTTACAAATAAAGCTACACAAAATGTTATTAAACGTATTGCATAGGGTGGGCCATCTGCTGGTTTGTTTGTTAATTGCGATTTATCGTCTGCGCTGGCTAGATCATGTTGCACGAATGGTTGAAAATGCTCCAGCCACGAAAGTATTCGAGCGGAAATCACTGGAAGGTCGACGACGACAGGGACGCCCGCCTCTGCGATGGGAAGATCAGGCAACGGAGGATCTTCGTAGCCTTGGGATTACCAATTGGCGCCAGCAAGCACAGGACAGAAACCGCTGGCGTAGGATAATTTCTGCGGCCAAGACCGAAAACCGGTTGTAATGGCCAAATTAGTAGTAGTAGTAGCGTACACGCTTTACAAACCGAAGGTCGGTGGTTCGAGTCCCCGCAGTAGCACTGGTACTGTACTGGCTGTTGGGGTTCGGCTATTAACTGTAGGTCCCTGTTTTCTTTGAACAGCTATTAATAGAGATTCCCATGCCCCGCCCTGGGGCGACTGACGAAAATTGTCAGTTAGGGAATTATTATTAAATGGCCGCCACGACTGGCTCTACAGGACCGTATTCGAACATCGTAATTTTCGTTGCTTTTTTTTTTGGCGAAAACTCAGTCCGTGGGCTTAAATTTTTGCGTCATTTGAATCTTGTAAGTGTAAAAATGCAGATCCGTAAGGCAGATCCGGCAAGGTGTAACTCGATGTTCGATGTTCCCGGTGACTCGTAGACACTGGCCTCAACTATATATTTTTTTTTATAGAACAAACATTTTCATAGTACGTCTCTAGCATTTTTAAGCATCGTTCGGTTGTTAAACGTTCCATGACTAAAATGGAGTAGTTTTAAACTTGACATATGTCGCAGAGCATCCACTTTTAACGGATTGAGTGTTTAACAACCAAACCAACAGATGGCCTACCCTATACAATACTTCTGCCAATCATTCAGGCAGCATTCAGATACCAAGTACAAAAAAAGCTGCAGCTTTGAAGGCTATTGACGAATCGACCCAATTTTTGCTATTCTCTTATAAATTAAAGTGCTGATCAGACAAACCATATGCCATCGACCGGAACAAGTTATAATCGGAAGCGGCAATGGCTGATGTATGCAACGGTTGTGGTAGGTGGGAGATGTTGAGCGACACCGCAACAGAAAAAAGAATTTTGTCGTAGCTGCAAAAGTAATTCCCTAAGTCGTTGGCTCAAACTCATTTATTAGGGGTTTCACTTGTTTGAAGCAACTCATTCTACACCAACCGGGTCCTACAAAACAGATAAGTTTTTTTCCAAGTTTATTTGATTTGGCTTTTTAATTAAAGCATGATCAGCAGGTTCAAATGAATTGCTCTTCCTTGGAGTAACGAAGTGGTTTCATTTATCATCTCCAATGACTATACGATAAAAAATAAACCCAAGCAAGATTTCGCACTTGCAAAACCGGCATCCAATATCTCTCGCCTTCAGTTCAAATAACCTCTATTCAGAAAAAAACTTTGCCATTTTTAAACGAAAAAAAAGGTATTGCTGATGTGGATTTCTCAATACTTTAGATGATCAAACTTTGATATGCTTTATATCTGACAATTTCAATATAATCTTCTAGTGGCGCCATCTTTTGTCAAACGACGGCAACTTATCTTACCTTATTTTTAGAGCTAAAATGGTCTACCTGAAATAGGGAATGTACTGGAAACTGCCTCCAACGATACATAGAGCAAAAAAAAACTTAAGTTTTAAAACTTAACGCTTAAAATTAAGGCTTAGCTTAAAAAAAAAATCCGACTAAACTACTGAATATTTTTGAACCTTTTTTTTTTATCTAAGTTGGCAACAGGACTCCTTAAAAAAAAGGTTTAGGTTATAAAAATAGAAACAGACCAATTTTAGTCACTGTTTTTTATAAGCATTTTTACAGATAAGCTGTTTTAAAAATGGACTAGAACTCCCGAAAAAAATTCAAATTCTTTTGGGGCATCATTTAAAGTGTTGAATAGAGTTAAAAAACTAGACCAAAAAGTCAATACTCTTGTCGCTCTGACCTTTTGGTAGAAAGGTTACATTTCATTGCGCTTACTTAGTATGCTCCATTTTATCCTTTGGGTACAGTATATAAAGTGTATGTAACTATTAATATCTAAGGGGCCATACCCAAATTACGCGACCCGATTTTTGCTTTTTTTTAACTTATCCCCCCCCTGTGGACAACCGTAGTATATCCCCCACTAGTTGTCACGTGGTCATAGATTTTCAAAAATGGATAACTTAAGTAAAAAAAAAAGTCCAACAAACCAAAAAACATAGAAAAGTGCCCCTTGTGGAAGGAATATGTGTAAAAAAAAAAAAAAAAAAGATCATTGCACTACGTGACAAAAACCTAGACCCCCCCCCGGTCGAGTGACCAAGCGTGGTATTTTCAAAACCCCCCCCCCTAAACGGGTCACGTAATTTGGGTATGGCCCCTAATGAAAGATACTACTATTGAAATTGGCTAAAGCTCTGGTATATATATTTCCTAAAGTTCCAAGGTGGAACATAGGGCCACAACAAATTTCTTCGATTCGGTTCTGTTTTGTGCCAGTCTCTGTGCTTCGTTCCAGCTAAGGCGCGTGGCACGGGTTTCCAACTCTAGCCGTCGTTTCCAGGTATTCGCTGGCCTTCCTCGTCTACGACTTCCTTGGGGGTTCCAGTCAATCGCGGTTTTTGTTGGATTGCCTCTTCCCCTGCACAGAATCTGGCCGATCCAGCTCCATTTTCATTTTTCGAATCTCCAACTCTACTGGCTTTTGTTTTGTTTTGGCCCATAAGTCAGCGTTTGAGATAGTGTTTGGCCAGAATATTTTTAGTATTCTTCGAGGACACCGGCTTACGAAAACTTTAATAGTGTTTACATCGTTTGCTGTCGTATTCCACGTTTAACACGCATATAATAACGATGGCTTAACATTTGAGTTGAATATATATATGATATATGTGAAGATTTTCATATTTTTTGCAGCGAGGCGAAAGCTGCCGATGCTCTTTTTATTCGGCTTCTGATATCTTCGCTTGTACCGCCAGTCATCGACATAACGCTGCCCAGCTAACAGAAGGATTGTACCTCCTCCAGTTCGATACCGTCAATCATAATTTTGTGGCTTTGGTTTTCGGAATATTAAACGCCAGTCCGGCTTTCGCTGCTGCTTTTTGTATTGCTCGAATTTTCCTTTCCATGTCAACGTAAGAATGGGGCAGTAATCGACGTCCGACAGGCGGCCTTGCAGACGCCAGGTTATGCCGCTCTCAGGCAACGTGGCATTCTTCAAGATGACGTCTAATACGATGTTGAACAACTAAGGTGAAAGGACACAGCCTTGTCGAACGCCAGCTAATACTTTGATGCTATCACCGATAAGCTGTTCGTGCATTATCCGATAACCTGCATTTGTGTAGAGCACCTCGACGAGTTGAATAAGTTTGAATGGGACCCCTTTGCACTCAAGAGCGTTGCGAATAGCACCGTGATGAATCGTGTCGAAAGCTTGTTGGAAAATATAACGACGAGGTAGAGTGGGGTTCTTCACTCAACTGACTGTTCGACTATAACTCGAAGGCGGTTGATATGATCGATGCATGATCGGTTTGCTTGGAAGCCTGCTTGCTCCTGTCTAAGTGCTGGTTGCAATACAGCAGAAAGTCTTTTGTTTATAAGGCTGTCCTCCTCTCGGTAGCTTCAGTTTGAACTTTAAGCATGCAGTGTAAAAATATATAACAATTTTTTTTAAGTTTTCAGCTTTTTTTGAAGGCAACAAATACGAGTATAAGGTGACGCCAAAGACACTGCAGAGTGACAGATAATTGCGTCCAAGTTAGTCTGCAACGATGACGTAGAATATGATCTCTCGTTTTTTTTTCCCCATATGCCTAGATATTTAGGCTTTTAGCTGTAAAATATGATATTCCCCTTAAACTTTGCTATCTTAGATCTTATATCTGCCCGATAAAGAATTATGCGAATGCTGCATTTTGACCAGTCTCCCTCTTCGCGAAACTATTAAATACAGCGTTCTAATTGAGCTTTTGTAAGAGTATCTAATTAGTAACTCACAGATACAGACTTGTTGTATTTGTGTGTGTGTGTGTGTGGGGAGCATCGCCTACAAATTGTCAGCCATTTAATTTTTATGCCTAATTAGGGTAAATTATGAGTCTAACAAAAATAGACAACAAAGAAAGGTGAAGCGAAAAAAAAAACTGGAAATCAATTGAAAAAAAAAAAATTATCAGCACATTGTTGGTGCGCATAAATTAACATAAAAACATTATGCCAACAATTCGACGCATAATTTGAGCCTAGTAATAATAACCAATTAATTATGACATCAGTTACAAAAATAAACTATACTCTGACATACTAAAAATCAGGTTTAAAAACATAAAAAAAATAAATCTGTTTTGTTGGCGGAGAAATTATTAAAAATTTGTCATATGTCTGACAGGCAAGAATAATATGCTTTATGTAGAAAATTATTGCATATGAAATATGGTTGATGACTTTTTAATTAAAAATAACAAGTTGGCAGCTACACCATATATACATATGTAGTATATTATGTTGAACTTTGTAGAAAACTAAGACCGCAAAGTTAATTCAGGTAATTCATACCTTTTGGGGATTAACTTATTTAAATTGTAAATACATATTAAATTTGTTTGCGTTATGCAAAAGTTTGAAATAAACTTCAAGTTGAGAGCAAAAACTCAATTGGTTTAAATTTTTTTTTTTTTTTTTGTATCTCAAAGTACTTTGTTTGAAATTAACCAGGGAGTTGAACTGCTGCTTACTTTGGCTTGCCTCGTTTGTAATTTTCAATAGATTATACCGGTCTACATATTTTCAACCTATGACCGTCTATTTAATTATTTTGTTGAGCTTTTAAGGCATCTGCAGCTGCTACAATGCTCCAATGTTGCAAACTTGGTCCATTTTGTAAACTGTTCACAAAGGAATACATTGATGTTTATCTAGTTTGTTCTATAAAAACATGCAACATCAATAATTAAGCCATGAAAGAAGCAGCTGCATAAAGTTCGTATATTGCTTTACAAGTTTTAATAAGAACTTTGTACTTTCATTATCAGAGTAGCAAAACTCAATAGTTTCTGTTATCGATATGTGTACAGCTCTTACAAGTAAGCACATAAAATTTCCAAGTCCACTAGATGGCGCCAGCAGTAACAGCAGCTGTTCTCGTCGCACATTTTTAACGTATAGCGAGATTAAGCAACTTTAAACATTTCCTTATAAAATATAAATAAGTTGCACAGCTGTTATATTCAGTGACGTCTTCTGAGATCACATGCGTGGAGTCGTTTTAGGCGTCTTCTTTTTTTTTTTTTTTTTAAATAGTTAGGTTCTCTCACAACAGAGAGTGGGCACTGCGACCTGAAGATCTATTGTACCTTACCCATTCTTTTAGGACAAAAGACCATCTGCCTTCCTTATGAAGAGCAGTAAGTCTTTCGTTGGGATTCGGCGTAGCTGAAACGGGGTGATCCGTTCAGCTCCCAAATGTGTGACTCTGTCCCACACTATTGCTGGACAGTCACACAAGATGTGTTTGGTCGTCTCGTCGTCTTCAAAACAAAGCCTGCACTCAGAGGAGTCCGATAGACTCATTTTTTGTAAGTGATAACTTACAGTATGGTGCCCAGACAAGTGGGCTACCAGGAACCTTAGGTCCGCTCTACCAAGACCTATAGTTCGGTTTGCATCCGAGGGTGAGACAAGCACTTTTGCCTGTCTTAAATTCGGTAAAGAGAACCAATATCTCCTATGTTCACTTAAGGCCCATTTGTTGACCATAGTTTTCATTGTTGACCAGCTGATGCCACAGAAGGGCGCGGGGCAAGTGGTGGGCGAAGAGGAACCCAGTCTTGTGAGCTCATTAGCTTTCGAATTACCTTCCACTCCTGAATGTCCAGGAACCCAACAGAGTGTGACTCTGTTATTGGAGGACAGTAGTTGGATTTTGTTTACGCATTCCCTAACCAGCTTGGAGCAGATTTTCCACGAAGACAATGCGCTGATAGCGGCCTGGCTATCTGTAAATATGTAAATGTTAGCACCCCTAGTACCTTTAAGGAGGATACTGTGGGTGCAGAACTCTAAGGCGTGAATCTCTGCTTGAAAGGCACTGGGCCAGATACCCATTGCAATAGAGATTCTGGTGTTGGGTCCGACAACTCCAGCACCTACACCCTGTTCCGTCTTGGAACCATCCGTAAATCATTGCTGGCACCGGAGGTTACCACAGGGGTTGCCTCCAGTCCAAGTCTCGCGATTTCGAATGAGAGATCAAAATTTCCTACTATGGAGAAGTTCCGTGGTCATATAATCAGATCTTGAGCAGATCGATAGGCCAGGAAGAGAAGGCGTCTTCTATGACCGGCCAGAGCACATGCAAGAGAGGGATCGTAAGCGATCAGCGTAACGGCCGCTTAGTTCATTTAAAATGTCACCTACATCTAGATCCTTGTGGAGGTTGCGATTACGGATATACCAGGGGCATGAGCAATGATTTTTTTTATATTGTAGCTAGCTGCGGTTCCCCAGACTTGGATGCCATAATACCAAGTTGGCATTATTATGCTCTTATTGAGGATGCTTTTATTTGCTAGGGACAGCTTGTTGGTTCTGCCAAGTAGCCACTCCATTTTGCCAAGTTTCGCTCTGCACCTTGGTGTTATTATTTGAATGTGCTGTCTCCAGCACATTTTTTGTCAAGGTAAATGCCGAGGTATGGGTGCAATGTTTTAATAGAAATTATCTCCCCGTTGAGCGCAGGACTTGGGTAATGCTGGAAAATTTGTCACCGTTAAGCTGGATGTTCCAGCGTTTCGCCCAAATTGTGATTCTATCCAACTGGTTCTGCAAGTCATCAGCAGCCATTAAAACGCTGGAGGAAGACGAAAGTATGGCATATGTTGCCGTTATAAGTTCAGAACTGCCCGTCGAGCTCGGCATGTCCTGAGTAAAAACGATGAATAAAAATGGCGAAAGAATGCTACCTTGCGGAACTTCAGCTTTAATGTTACGTCGTTCCGAGAGCTCACCGTTCACCATAACTTTTAAAGAGCGATTTCCAAGAAATGACTTAAGGATTTCATAATGGGGAGCAGATTTAAGTTTTTGGAGCAAACCTTTGTGCCTGCTTGACATCCAAGAAAGCTGCCATGCAGTAGCGACGATGCTCAAAGGAGTCTTAGATGTGCTGCACCACTCTGTGAGTTTGCTCAGGCGTGCCATGTTTTGGATGAAAACCGAACTGCTGTGCTGGAATCAGACGCGTCACGCTGGAAAATGACAAAGCTCTGCTCTAAAGGATTCTTTCAAAAATTTACGCGGCTGGCAGGGCAATCACAATACTAAATCTTTATATTTATGCCTTTTGTGCATCGCAGAACTAACCGAATATATTGTTTTAAATCGCAAAAAGTTTTATAAATGCGCTTCTAAACTTTTTCATAAAGAAGTTTAAGAGCATTTTGTGGTCTATAAACTAAAAGTACAGCAGCTCGAGCAAACATTTATCACCGAAGTGGTTTTGGTGTTTTCCCAGAAGTATGCAGATGATTTGTGTTTAATAGAATATTTTTAAACAGATACATAAATTTAAGCTGCTCCAGATGATGCTACTTAAAGTCCAAAAGTTGGCTAGATCTTGCACATGAACCCGACACGCTGAAACGAAAACCTAACGTCTGTAAATCCTGGCACTATTTCTCAAAGTATTTCAAAAAGATATCCAGTTCTTATATCAAATCTTTACATACGAATAATAAATTCCATATAAAGCTTACACTTTGCACCTCTCTATGGATAATCCTATTTCTCTGGCTTTTCAATATTGTTGGCTTATTTTGTGCCGACAGCCTTTAAGTGCCAATAGTTGCCATTTGGCACAAACTTGACTTGGTTTCAGGTATGGCATAAGCAGCTTAAACGTTATTGCAAGCACATTAAGCATACGCCGCATTGTACAGCCAAAAAAACAAAAACTATGCAGCATGTTGACAATGCGCTTTGACATTCACATAACAAAATTTATGCATATTCAATAAAAAAAAAAACAAAAGCAAAAACGTGCAACTAGCAATGAGCTGCTATTAGCCAAGTTTGGCCCAAAACAAATGTCCATTTTATGACCAACAATCAAATACAAACCAAATACTTATGAGAGTTTTTGTAGTGACTGCATATTGGGCACTTGGCCATCTCGTCTGTCGTTTTCGCTTTTGGCAAACTTCTAATTTTTCAAAAACCACAAAATAAAAAAACAGGGGCATAAAAAAAAAAACACATTTCTTATTACATACAAATGGAGCTTGAGCTGGCGTGCCAAAAAGTATGCTACAATTTGCCCCACTTGCCACAGGAGCAGAGCACAACACTTTTGCTGGTTACATTTTATGTTTTTGGGTAGAAGTGTGTGTTGTGAATACACTATATAAGGGTACCATAGTTTTGGCATTGACACTGGTGGCCTTAGAGCTATATCTATCAGAGCGTGCATATGAACACCCTTATCTCGCATAACATTAAAGCTTGTCGATAAATATCGATTTCTTGACCCTGGAGAATCTGGCAGCGTTGGGCACTCGAAAAATGTATTTCACTCTATGCCGAGAAGTGGCGATAAGAAGAAGAATTCGTACAGTGTTTCTCTGGCATGAAGTCCGCCTAGTGTTGCTAAAGTGGAGTCCAAGGAAATATTCGCAAAAAACAGAGATTGGCTCTTAGTGTACATCAACACTGCTATAGGCAATCTTTGCAAGATTCCTCATCGCGCTGCCTTTTGGAAGACCCAATTATCTTATCGACAGCCCTAGGCGAGATTGCTTGTACGCTGCCATGTCCAATCTTGGTATCCCTGCAAAGCTATTTCGTTGAGCAACACCAGCAGCTCCGTCATGGTGGGAACTAACCTCTCCGAAACCTTAAATACCAAGCGGGGTCTTAGACAAGGTGACTCGCTTTTTTGTATGCTCTTGAACCTTTTGATGGAGAGCATTGTAAGAAATGCCGGAGTACATCGGACAAGCACAATAGATGTGTCCAGCTTGTTGGCTACGCCGATGATATTGATATCATTGGTCGAACCAAGCGTGCTGTTACTGGCGCTTTTGGAGCAATTGAAAAGGAATCGGCGAAAGTAGGTCTCGCGGTAAATATGGGCAAGACAAAGTTTATGGTGTGCTCCAGCAGGGACTACCGACGTCTTGATTCTCAGCTGACAGCAGAAAGATATAGCTTTAAAACGGTCAAGGAGTTTATATACCTTGGCTCTGCATTTGCCAAAAACAATAATGCCAGCCTGGAGATTAAGCGACGGATAACTCTTGCTAACAGGTGCTACTTTGGGCTCAGTAGGTAAATGAATAGCAGAACTCTCACTCGACAGACGAAGTTAACACTTTCCAAGACGCTCATCCTTCCGGTGCTTCTATACGGTGCTGAAGCCTGAACAAAGACTCAATCAGATGCAGCTGCTCTTGGGGTGTTTGAGAGAAAAATTATTCGCAAAATCTTCGGACCTGTTTGCGTTGACGGTACCTTCCGCATTCGATGGAATGATGAGCTATATGAGCTGTACGGCGACATTGACGTGTTAAGGCGAATGAGCGGCATGCGACTTCGCTGGCTTATTATCTTATCGCTGAAGTGCGTTAAAATCAAAACTCTTTGAACAGTGAGCACAGGACGTGAACGTTCGAGTATGATATTGAGATCAAACGTCCAAGCGGCCATATCTTCACTCCAGAAAAAGTCACGCATGATTAAATCAAAGCAGAAAAGAGTGCTTTAACGATTTGAAAGTAGTGGTCTACAGAGAACCACAGAGGAACCAACTATAAATTCATTTCTTTAAGGACAATCCTTGAACAACTAAGAAAATGCAACGTCCAGCTATCGCCAACTGTTGGCCGCATCTAACCACACACAGCCTTACAAGTGGCGGCTTAACTCAGCCAGCTTAGAGCCAAGACATTGGCCCATCAGGCGTTTTCCACTTCCTTCGTCTCAAAAGTCTTGCTGGTAGCGCTTGGGCAGATTGTAACGAGAACGCCATTGTGTATTCCGGCCGCCACTCTCTAGAAAACGTAGGAAAGTTGAAAGTCTCTGTGCCAATGTTGTTGGAGAATACTAAGTGCAATTTGTTTTGGGCGTATAAATATTTTTTAACTGACCCGGTCCGACTACTTTTCGCTTAGATCCTGTATGAATAAAAACGGTGAGCTGCAAAAATGATTCAGACCGGATGAATACTTCAAAGGGTATAATCAAAATATCAATTTAAAACTCACTCCGCTGTAACTCGAAGAATATTCTACTCTCTACAAGCTGGAGCCACCAAATTTGCAATGCAGACTAATGTGAGCCTAATTAAGAAAGCAGTAATGACTTTGTCTCAAAACAACTCTCCAGAACCGCAAGCAGCCTTTCTCTGGAAGAAGCCTACAATCCGCAACATTTATGAGCAAAATTTGATGCAATGAAAAATCACTTTTCCTTTGTATCTGCTGCAGGGTATCTCGCTGTCGTACAATGACTCGATGGTATCAAATTTTAATTTTTTTTTTTCATTTTATAAGTGAAATGTTGAAATGACCGACGGACGCACTTATTTTGCGCTTTGAATCCAATCACGTACCAATTTTCCAAATTTAACCTTTTTGAGCCTGCCAGCACCAAGTGAGCATGGCAGAGCATAACAGAGTATGTGTATTTTGTGTATGTGTGTGTGAGTTGACTATGTAGTAGTCGCGGCTGCCAATAAAAACCATTTGCCAGAGTGAAATTTATATGGCCGCATCGATACATATACATATATATGGACGTAAAAAAAAAAAAATGCCGGCAAGTAAAGAAAAACTGAAAACGAATATAAGGCCATGGCCCGAGGGTAAAGGGTTTTGTTATGCGAATAGCGAGTTCTGGGTCGATAGCTGCTATCCGTAGGCCAAACACTCTTTGAACCGTTTCAATTGACCAACCGAAGCCTCCACCAAATGTTGGCATGTGGTTCACTACCTGGACGTGCACTCTTTGGACTGGGCTGGCTGGCTGGTTGTCCTTGCTATTCGCCAGAACGTTGTGGCCTTTCCATATTAATTTTACTTTTGCAACACGCGGCGTAATTTGAACGGCCACACTACAATATCAGCTAGACAGGCACCGCCTACCACTTCGCCACCGACAACGCACTTCCTTTTGCCAGCCACTCTTATGATCTTTTTGCACACCCACAATCAGTTTTTGCAGCATTTTTGCCACTTTTTTGCGTATCTGTTGCAGTAGAGTGCAGAGTCCTTGCATCCTTGGTGCCCATGCCTGTAAGCGACACCATAAAATATCGAACGAATTTTCGCACTAACACTCTGCATCCAAGAGTAAAAGACTTTTGAACCCGGCGACGAGGCGAACAATCGTTTTTTGCACTTATGCCACTTTTGGCTTTTGTTGCCCATCACTTTTCACTCGCTTTTTACTCCCGGCCTTGGGGCTTGAGAGAGGGGGCTGGTAACATGAGCATTACATAACATTACATGGTCACTCCTGGTGCTGCCTGATTCTGTCTTGTCATGCCAACCCCATACATAGCTATAATAACACTGAGCTGGCAGTTCGTACCATTTCATATATATATATACTACTACATTTATACCATTTTTATGTATATATATCTTATTTTCTCAGAAAGCATCTTTTAAACAGCTGCATTTAGTTCGTTGAGTGCCTGAGTAATATGAGTGTACTCGGAGTTGTTAAATGAGTGCCATTGAATGCAATATTAACTTTTAGTTGAAACTAGATAGTCATTGGAGTAATGAATGAATGAATGAATAAATATACGAGTAGCTAGCTTGCCCTTGACGTCATCGAAACAAATGTAAGCACAAATTACATCAAAGTGAGTACATTCGTTTCAGTACAAGAAAGTACTCGTAAGTACGCAGATGAAAATTATGTGCAGAGTTCTGAAATGAGTGGATTACTCATTGGAAAAGTTAGTGAAAACTGAGTGAGTAAACGAGGATTAGGATGATCCCAAAAAAGGGAATTTTTTTTTTTATATGAAGTTTTGACATTTCGTGCGGAATTTTTGCATGCTGCGTATGGGCCTTAAGCAGAAAACTCATTTCGAAATTCAAAGTTATTGTCTCTACCCTAACGAGGTATGACCCTTAAGCTCATACTTATTATTTACTATAAAAAAAAAATTTCAATGTGTATAAATAATATATAAATTATTTTTATAGTTTTTAAATTAACTTTATAACGTACAGATAACAGCTTAAAGAGGTGTGGCTGACCTTAAGCCCTTAACATCATCAAGCTATACGTCTGTCCGTCAGTATGAACACCTCGACTTCGGAGACCACAAGAAATGGCGAACCAAAAATTTACCAGCAGTTGCGCATAATCTCTCTTCAGATCAAGTTTCTTGCATAAGGTCGATATCTTGTCCAGTTTCCCCGCGAAAGGGTTTCCTAATTTTTGGCTTCAAGTCGGGCTTTCAAGCCTATGAGAGAGTATCAAATTCACTGATACTTCCAAAATTTTAAAGAAAATAGAAAAGTGATCATTTATATCAAGTTTTAACAAATAAATAATTGCATTCTGAGGTACGTACTATATATACTTGATTAAAATATTTTGCACGAAAAATTAACCTTCTTAAAAAAGTGTTTTAAGGGTAATTTTGGGTCGAGAAACACACGCAGCACACAAAAATTCCGCACGAAATGTTTGCATGCTGCGTGTGGGTCTTTAAGAAAAAAAAAAATATTGCCATTTTCGTTCGGGCCTTAAAGGCCCATACGCAGCATGCAAAAATTCCACACGTAATGTCAAAACTTCATATAAAAAAAATTCCCTTTTTTGGGATATTTTTTATACCCTGTACAAAGGGTATATTGCGTTTGTGCAAGCCGAAAATATATGTAACGTACAGAAGGAGACGTCGGAGACCCCCCAAATTTACCTAAAGTATGATCAGAGTGACTAGAGAAGTCGATATACCCATGTCCGTCTGTCCGTATGAACGCCTAGATCTCAGAGATGGTAAGAGCTAGAGCAACCAAACTTTCAGATTAGATCCCCTATTAATCCATAGGAGACAAGTTTATTTTATTTTTTTGATATCGGGATTACATTATACACTCCCATAGGGGTGTTTCAGAGTACCTCGAAAAAAAGCAAAAGTTTTAGATGGATAATTCGTTTGTTTATGAAGATATCATTACCAAATTTGGCACGAGATATTGAAGAATAACTGAAATAAGTGTCCAAAAACATGTTTTTCGAATATATCTCGAAAACGATGTTTAAGAAAAAAAAAAGGTTGCCATTTTCGTGTTTCCCGACCAAAAATTACCCTAAAAAACACTTTTTTAAGAAGGTTCACTCGATGACCCTTAAATTTGTAAACTAGTGTTATAGCAGTCAGCATTTTTTTTATTTTTTTTTATGAATTTTTACCTGCATTGAAAAAAAAACTATGCAAACATCGCAGTTTTGCGAGCTTTGGAAAACGTGCCGAACATTTTATTCGGATTCGTTTTGAAACCGAATGTTAAGTGCTGCCAATTTCACCAAACCCAATTTTTCATGTGGTTTGAAAGCGAATGTTTTGTTGCCTAGAGGAATTGAAGTGTATCGATTTGAATGTATCAAAACAGTGAGATAGTGCTGGAGAAAACATCGATGTTATATCGATGTATCGAAGTTTAAAATAGCTATATATCGATGTTGGCCAACGGAGATGTTTCTCCAGCACTACTAAACAACCATTTGATGAGTGCAGAAGTGCTGGAGCAACAACCCTGTTGGCCAACATCGATATATAGCTATTTTAAACTTCGATACATCGTTGCATCAATATAACATCGATGTTTTTTCCAGCACTACAGAGAGCATTACAGTTTTGTTCGAATCTCTGCCAAAATTAAGTTTTTTGATGAAATTTACCATGCCTATTTCTGATGGCAACCCAATTCTAAGCCAGACAGACCTATGTAGTCAGTGTAGTCAAAAATTTTACTACAACTTAAAATAATCTACCATGAGCTTCATATACACTCACCATTGCTCTTGCTGCCGCGCTGCGTTTGTCTCAATTTGCATATACCATGTACCATCCATTTAGCGACTTCATTTTGTTTGCTACTCCAATGGATACCAGTTCACGGCAATGCAGCAGCTTCAATAGCAGCTGGATAGCAACGGCATCCCGGCCCGTTGTCTACAACAATTTGCTACAAATTGATGCAATCTGTTCGACATTTAATGCCACTTCGGCTTTGGCATTGGGTACGCGATCTCGGCATTGCCAAGGATTTCAGCTGATGGCAAAGGCTGAGTTGGAGGCCATTTATTTTGGCGCCACTTTCAGCGTTTTTTAATGCAGTGGCTGCATAATTTTTACCATTTTACTTGCGTAAGTCGCCTGCATTATCCTCGCAACATAAATCAGATGGCAGCATGAAGCTACAAAAGAAATGGCTAGAAGCTTGGAAACCCAAAACCGCAAAAAAAAAAAAAAAAAAGAACCCACATATATGCAATTCAATGCGGTTAAGCAGTTAATTTTCTGGCAGGGCTAACATATTGCTGGCGATTTTCACACGATTTACCAGCACTAAGCTGTAGTGAGGGCAGGCAGCCAAAAGGACCTTAAAGCACCTGAACCGCAACCGACCGGGCTATGGTTTGGATTTAGTCGATTTATTTGGTTGGGTCCACTCGTAAGTGGCATTCAAATTAAGTTTCATTACATTTATTGATGCAGCTTAGGGTTGGGCTAACCTTTTTGTGTGTGTGTGTGGAGCCACTTTGTTTATGCCGAAGGCGCGTTTCCAAGTTTTAAATTCAATTTGTTTTGGCCAGCTTACGTTTTGGCTTTGGCTCTGACTCTATGGCTATGGTTATGGCTTTCTAACTCATCCCTCAGCCTTATCCGGCGGGCTGACTGCCAAATGCTCGCAGCACAAGTTATGTGCACCAGCACAGCTCATTTTTTTGCTACCCCTAAACCCAAACTCTGACTACATCAGCCATGGCTGCCATACGGCCGAGAGTTATTGATTTAATTCGTATCTAGGGAATGCTTAATCAAAAGAGCACAAAAAAAAAAAAAAAAAAATAATGGCAGACAGAAGAAAAGTGTTTCATGTTCGTAAAAGTTTTTCATGTACGGCTATGTAGCGGGCAATTTGTTAGAAACTGCTTCTATATAAAGCTAACATAAATGTATGTGCGTGTATCTGTGTGCGTGTGTGTTTGTGTGCGTCTCCCTTGATAGTTTTTGGCATATATTGGCGGTAAATCGGCATATCGATTTCGCTTGTTAACTGCTAGGCTGCATTCACTCTAACTCATTCACAGTCATACTCCCTCCAACTTCTCGACTCATAAATATTTAAGTATGTTGTTGTATCTGTGTGCTCGTGTATCTGTATCTGTATCTGTACGTACATGCATACATATGTAGCAGTGCACATAATTTAGTGCTCATAATTTCCCCAAAGCGCTTGGCATATTGAATGATTACGCTCTGTGCATTGTTTTTTTTTTTTTCTTATGCTCTTATAAAAAGAAAAAAAGTAAATTTTTCCAATTCCGTATATGGAAATAGCTTCGCAAAGGCATTAAAGATATATTTTTATCTGTTGGTATAAAAAATAATCAACTTTTTGGATTATACTGCATGAGCATGCCCGTTGTGCTAGCGCGGTAATTGAATTTTTATTTTTTTTTTTAATTTTTCAATTATTAAATAATAATAAGATAAATTTTACGAATATAATGACACGTACCTATATCTTATTGCTGATGTTCTTATTTAGATATATAATTTCATTTTTAATTACTATTGTGCAGGGTTATTTTTTTTATTTATTTTTTATTTTTTTTATAATTTATTAATATTATTATTACATTTTAACACATTTTTTTTAATTGCTGCTTTTTTATAATTATTTTTCTAAGTCAACATTAACATTATTTATTTTTTTTTAAGCATATAATTTACATATAGTTTCTATATAATTTTTTTATTAAATACATTGTACAGTTTCTAATAAATAAATATTTTTTATTTTATTTATAAATGATTTTAAATAAAATTTATAATTTTTTACATTTTTTTTATGTAGTAAAATTAAGTTTTTTTTAACAATTTTAATTGAATACTTTGCAAATAATTTTAAATTTATAAATCCTTACATATAAAATGAAATTTTAATTTTTTATTTCGTTTTTTTTATAGTTAAATCAACTATTTTATTTACCATAATTTTTCGTGAATTAATCCTTGCATCACGCTGTTTTATTACTATAATATTATTTTTATTATAATTTGAGACCCTTTGCCTCTTACTAGGAGCCTAATTAAGACACTAGCTATTATATTATATTTGAAGATTCTTAAAAACAAAAAAAATTCATGTGCGAACCTTTTATTTAGTAAAATTAACTTTTTTTTAGTAAACATTTATATTACATGTAATAAATGTGAAATAATTTGAAATTAATAAATTCTTCCATGACCGCAACTTATTTTTTAAACACGCTACATTATATTATTATTATTATCATATGAGGTTCTTTGCTCCAAATTAGTGCTGGAGAAAACATCGATGTTTTATCGATGCATCGATATATCGAAGTTAAGAATATCTATATATCGATGTTGCCCAACAGAGATATTTCTCCTGCACTTCTGCTCTCATCGAATGTGTGTTTAGTAGTGCTGGAGAAACATCTCTGTTGGCCAACAACGATATATAGATATTTTAAACTTCGATGCATCGATGTAACATCGATGTTTTCTCCAGCACTAATTTGGAGCAAAGAACCTCATATAGTTGGTGCCCAAATTTGGCTTCTATTTGGATTAGTGCTGGAGAAAACATCGATGTTTTATCGATGCATCGACGATCGAAGTTTAAAATATCTATATATCGTTGTTGGCCAACAGAGATGTTTCTTCAGCACTACTAAACACCCATTGGATGAGAGGATATTTTTTTTTTTTATATGAAGTTTTGACATTTCGTGCGGAATTTTTGCATGCTGCGTATGGGCCTTAAAGAAAAAAGAAAAGGTATTTGGTGTCTTTTTTTTATACTTGGAAAGCTTTCGTTGGGATTTGAGTCGGGGTTTCAAAAAACAAAAACTTTTGCAATTTTATTGCTACATGCGTCTTTAGGACAATTTTGATGATGCTACGAAGAAATTTAGCTATTTTGAATTATATTTCAGTAGTTATTTTCGATTTTGTGTGGCAGACACTAAATTCGCTGGGAAAATTGAAACTTATTTGCACTTTATGCCATCAATTTAAATATTTAACGCCTTACTTATCCAAAAAAAAAACAAAAAAAAAATATCGTTGCATGTGCCACAAATCTGCTGCAAGTTGCGCAAACAAATTGACATTACCGCCTATTAAATCAAAGCCCAATACGAATGCGTTTATATTGGATAACCGCAGCTGGGTTTAATTATCTTCTATTTTTGGCAAAAAATATGCAATTTACTGATATGAAACCACAATAATAAATAATATTTTAATTAGTATTATGATAATATTTGTCTAGCTTTCTAATTTTGAGTGTTTTACAATCGAACTATGTGCAAATAAATATTATAATTTAAGCAAAGCAGTTTTTTACCCATTTGGGTTATTTAAGTAAATATGAAGAGGGTTTTCCAACGAGAGGTGTTATTTTGAATCACCTGGTATTTTGGTAGCTGTCACTTTTGAAGCTTTTATTCTTTGACATTTGACAAGTAGAAGAAACTACGCCATTACTAAAAATGGAACGATACACGCTTCAACAACGCGTTGAAAATCTTGCAGTCACAGTTCGCAAAACTAAAGCATTTTTGTGTCGTCGTGACGCACCTTGTCGGAAAAATTCGAGCTGTTGGGACAAGTTAGTGATGTGAAGAATAAAAGCCGTGCACGTCGCTCAAGAACAACTGAGAATATTGCTGCTGTAGCCCAAAGTGTTGAAGAAAACCCAGGTTTGTCCATTCCTCGTCGTTCTTTGGAATTGGGCATTCCACAAACGTCATTACACCGTATTTTGCATAAAGACTTGGGTCTTAAGGCTTATAAAGTTCAGTTAACACAAGAACTCAAGCCGGCCGATCATCAAAAACGTCGTGTCTTTGCTGATTAGGTCCTTGAAATGCATGTAAATGATCCGGAATTCCATCGAAAAATCATCTTGACTGATGTGGACCATTTCCACCTCGGTGGCTACGTCGCATCTGGGGCTCGGAAAACCCAAGCGTTATTGTTGAGAAGCCTCTCCATCCTCAACGTGTGACTGTTTGGTGCGGTTTATGGTCCGGCGGGGTCATTGAACCTTACTTTTTCGAAAATGAGGTTGGATCAACAACAGTTACGGTGAATGGATTGCGCTATGGAGAGATGATTAATGATTTTTTATGGTCGGAGTTGGATGGTTTTGATCTGGACAACGTTTACTTTCAACAAGACGGCACTACGTGCCACACAAGCAACGAAACCATTGCTCTTTTACGGAAAAAGTTTCCAGACCGTGTTATCTCTCGAAGAGGTGATCACAATTGGCCACCGAGATCATGTGATTTAACACCCTGCGACTTCTTCTTTCTTTGGGGCCACGTGAAAGATAAGGTCTACGCCAACAGCCCAGCGTCGATTCAAGACTTCAAAGATAGAATTCGTGAGGCTAGGGCAGCCACTTTGCGATTTGGCTATGCAAAATTGCATGAAAAGGATATGGTCCTGTAAGCGTGGTCGTGGTGGCCATTTGTCTGAAGTTGTTTTTCATTAATCACGACATACCTTCCTCTTTATTATGAAATAAACATACGATAATTTATCTCTAAAAATGGAATTTTTCTTTGAATACCAAAATAACACATCTTTTTGGAAAACCCTTTATTTAGAGTAATACATATATATCAAAGAGAGTTATGTTAGTTACACCATTTATAACTCAAGAACGGTTGGGCTGTTTTTGATTATCTATGGTTTGTTGGATTCGTCAGTTATCGACATCAAGCGAAAATCAATAATAAAAAATTATTGCCCCGGGTGAGGCTCGAACTCACGACCTTAAGATTATGAGACTTACGCGCTGCCTACTGCGCCACCGAGGCCGGTTGTCGATCCGGTAAAATTTCAGCTTCATAGCTCTTATAGTCTTCGAGATGATTAACTCATACGGACAGAGGGACAGACAGATATGGCTGTATCGACGCGGCTGTTGATAGTGATGAAGAATATATATAGTTTAGGAGGTCTACCACGCCTCCTTCTGAACGTTACATACATTTACATGAACTTATTATGCCTTTGGCACAGGGTATAACAAAGTTGGGTTACATACACCATTTTTGAATCCAGATCGGCTGGACAGATTTAAATGATTTATGATTTGTTGCGATGAGGTTTCGCCACGAATAGCACCGTCGATTTGTCTGTTAAGTACGACTGTTATTATTAAATATTATTGAGCGAGTATTGCCACCACGAAGAAGATCGCAGCTTTCTCAACAAATCCGTAACCATAAAATGTCTCGAGGCATTTCTTGACGTGCTTTAAGAAATACTGCACACATTTGATTACAGCTCGCACCCTTTCGAGGCCCTATGCTACAGTGGGAGATAAAGCAAATGATGATGATGATGATCCTTTCGTCGGCATTGGCCCAAGGGCTTTGTGGCGCATTGAAGTAATGACAAAGTGAAAGTGACTTTATTGACTCCGCCACCCGAGCCATTGCATTCATTGCTTCGTGGCGGGATGCATAAATTCGGCGAATAGAGCAAGTTTTCAGCACTAGAACGCAGCACAGAAAAGACATGGAGTCTAAGATTGTAGAGAAGAAATACTATGCTTAGAAAACAGTTCAGAGAAAAGTTGGTGCTAAGGACTGCAGAGCAGGAGCGTAGATCACAGAGCAGATAGATTCAAGATGTTAGGCGAGATGGGCAAGTAAGGAATACTATGCAAAGAGGACTCTGCTCAGAGAATATTTAGATTACACCATTACAGAGCATATGGGTGCGAAACATGGAAATATACAAGATCTATTCAGTCGCGCATCCAGGTTTTCATTAACAAATGCTTGAGACGCATCTTCAAAATTTGGTGGCCAGAACGCATATCTAACACAGAGTTATGGGGAAAGGCAAGCATGCTAAACGTCGAGACCGTAATTAAAAAACGAAAATGGCAGTGGATCGGTCATACGCTGCGCAAGCCCAACTCATGCATCGCTAAACAAGCCCTAAAATGGAATCCACAAGGCAGCCGCCGGCCGGGCGCTCCCTCAAGAACATGGAGAAGGACTATTGATGCCGAACTTACATCTGCGCGCTACTCATGGAACAACATCTGCACAGCAGCTCCCAATAGGATACGGTTCAGAGGAATTGTTGAGGCCCTATGCTCCACTAGGAGTTAATGGAACAAAGAAGAAGAAGATTACAGAGCAAGATCTTGAAACATTGCGTTGATAGCAAAACAGACAGGTAGGAAGATGTTAAGAAACAGATAGATAGACACGTAACACAGCACAGTACCAATTCGCTTTTTGAGAACGATTACGAAATCATTAAGCAGCGATCCGATAATGTTTACTCTTTCTGTAAAGACTTGATGTTCCCTCATCAAATAGAAAGAATTAGCGGGGATTATATAGAAACGTTTGTGTTTAGTTCAGATATGCTTCATCTGGCAGATCTGTTTCCTTTTATAAGCGGCATTTTAACATTTTCAGAACTTGCAGCCGTACAATTAAGGCAGGTTGGAACCCGAAAAATTCCATTTTAAATGGCTCAATAACAGATTTAC
Source organism: Chymomyza costata (assembly GCA_018150985.1). NCBI lineage: Eukaryota > Metazoa > Arthropoda > Insecta > Diptera > Drosophilidae > Chymomyza > Chymomyza costata. Next base: position 30,450,293 of record JAECWU010000127.1, on the reverse strand, counting down.
CGGAATGATTAAAAAGCTTAACATCGTTAGAGGAAAGATTAATGTACCCTCGGCAGCCGTTTATGATAATTAAGTCATTGGGATATAAAGCAGGACAGTATCAAAGGAGCCATTGTAAACATTTTTGTTCCAATTGTGAATCCAAGCAGCGACCTGCATTGTTTCAGGGTATTCTAAAGACGGGCTGATGAGCATTATGGAAATAGAGAGTTGCACAGGGTATATAAAAATCTGTATAATATGAATTGAATAAAGCAGATCGTACGGGGATTGGCAGTGCCCCCTAGCTAAAAATAAAAGAACACATATGGAGCCCTAAACGCACAACTAAGACAAGAGCCGAAATATTAATTAAATACACAGGCGAAGTCTTCAGTTCAATGCTCAGTAGAGATCAATTTTTTTTTTAATTTTATATCACTACACGATATCTCTGGCAAAATTTAAAAAACTTTTATATCATGTTTAATCTTTTCAAAACATTCTTCGCTAATATACAGCACATTAATTTATTTAGTTCTAATATCCGCACAAGTTGGCAGCTCCTTAAATGAGCCTTATGGCAGTAGCTTTTCTTAAGCTTTTGTGAATTCATTCACTTTTTAACTACTATATGCTCTGCTGGGTACCGGGACACTCAGGCATCCTTGGTAACGAGGAGGCTGATGAGTGCGCCAGGAACGGATCAGCGCCGGCAGCCAACCTTGCGGTTACGGACATAGAAAGACCTTTACAGGACGTCGTAGGGCAAATCAGGGAGACGGCCAGAGCTCTGGCGGGAAGAGAATGGGACATGGTGTCCGGTTGTCGCATCTCTCGAGTACTATGGCCTAGGTATAACCCAAAGCGCACATCGGAACTCCTACGTTTTCATAAACACAGGAACAAGATGGTGGTAGGAGTTGTAACGGGGCACTGCACCATTGGCCACATGGCTGAGAGACTGCATGTTCCCCATCATGACTTCTGCCGTAGCTGTGGAGACGAGGAGGAGACAGAAAGCAACACCTGCTGTGCGACTGCCCGGCGCTTCTAAGAAGACGAACCCAGTTTCTGGGAAAACCGTTCTTTGAGGATCTGGGTAGTTTGGCTCATGTGCCCATAGCGTATCTGGCTGCGTTTGTCGAATCCTCAAAATGGTTTTGTAATAGGAGAGTCGTGGGTGATTAGATATGTCCTTCAGTTTTTGATCCTCCTCACCCCCCTCCCCACTCCCTTCTCCAACTCCTTTCTTCCTTTCCCTCAAATAAGGCAACACAATGGACCTCGTGGTCTCTGGGTGCTCTCAGTTAACTGAGCAGCCTACTTAACCTAACCTAACCTAACTACTATATGGCAAAAATATAATTTTTGCTGGGCGCTGTTGAAACTTCTCTACAACTCTAGAAAAAACGAAATAATTAAAAATGTAACTATCCAGGCAGGCGTATACATTTTTAATCTACATCACTTTAAACAACAAAATTATTATTTTTGGTTACTAAAAGCAATTCAAACAAAATTTCAGTTATTTATTTTTTAAAATGTCCAAAAACGCGTTTAATTTATTTGAATCGCTAGAAGATGAAACAACGCGACTGCTCTTAAATGCCAACAGAGAGAAATGGCGCGAGGATGCGGAGCTCCAGCGCCGTCGTAGACCGAAGACTCCCGTCACTTGCCCCATTGCTGGTTGTAATCATCTAATATTTCCCAGCCTTTTGCTGGTGCATCTGCTACATAAGCATGCGCGTCATCCTGATACCCTAGTAACCGAGTGCTTTGATCGGCAGGTGTTGAGTCTGCGCTTTAAGCCAAACGATTACAAATTAAACGAACCGCATTGCTTAGCCTTAATGATGTATGGTGGCAGTAAGGATCAACCAATAACGCTGCCCGGTAAGCGAGGTCTTTCCATACCCAATGCCGGGCTAATGCACGACCATACAAAGTTTATTAATCATCTGCCTGTTATGCTTATGATATGTCGCAGCACTTGGTATGCGCTGCTGCCGGACAAGCAACTGGAGCGTGACCTGGCGGGTACAAGCTCAAAAAAGTCTAGCATTTATGTGCTGTGGCTAGTGGCGCCACATACCAGCAGTAAGGTCAACTATACGCTCACCATCTTTGATAAATACAATTTAAAATCACATTCCATCTGCACCATGGTGCGCAACTTTACCGATCCACAGTTGCCTAGCCAATTCATGCCACATGAAACCAGTTACTTGGTAATGCGTGAAAGCGAGCTAAAGTCGTGTTTGTTGCAGAATCCGACCAAAGCCAAGGGCACGGAAGCGGCTGTTCAAATCGAGTTGTTTATACATGAGTCGGAGACAGCCAAGAAAACAACTCCAGAAGACTTAGCGCAGACGTCTGTTGAGACAACTCGGCAGCCGGCCAAAAAGAGAGTTCGAAACGTCATGCCTGACCAACTTTCCACACTAGAGTTATTAAAGGCAGTGCCCAAGCTTATTCAGCCTAGATTTCCCAAAGATTATTGATGAGTGGAGTGGAGGCACGAGTGGAGTTTGTATGTATGATTTGTTAATACTCGGCGCAAACTAAAGAAAAACCGATTATGAAAACCTAAAAGAAAATGGCTGCAAAACTCGGACCCAGACAAACACACACACATGCACATGCTGCGGTGACGTTGGCCAGGATGCTATCCGGACTAGTGTTAAAATCTCCTGGCTCATGGTGACAAACCAAAAATGCCGTTGCGGTTTTCTGCGCACTGCCAAGATTTCACCACATGAAAGTAATTTAAAATTTATAGTATCAAAATTGTCGAAAACAAAAAAATGCACAGACGAAAAAAAATAAAAATAAAAAACAATAACAAGAGGCATTCATTTAAAAGTTAAAAAAGTTGTTGATAGTTTTAAGACCACGCTTAAACGTTGGTCACTTGCTGTTACACTAGACTACAAAAAAGTGACAACAACCCAAAGAATCTAGAACAGTTTTAGCCGCGTTATAAAGTCAATCATGCTAGGGTTAATAAAGTGACTTTTTTTTAGTGTAACACTAGTTTACAAATTTTAGGGTCATCAAGTCAAGCTTTAAAATGAAAAGTATTTTAGAGCAATATTTGGTCGAGAAACACAAAAATTACGTTAATTTTTTTTGCAAAAAAGTTTGATGAAGACGTAACTGAACAAAAACGAAAAACTTTGAGTGAAACATTTTGTTTTCGACCAAAAATGTGATTGAGTGAAAATGGGAACTTTTGCATTTTTCATATATGGTTTCATAACATCTACAGTTCTTAAACGATTTTTCGTTAAAGAAGAGAGTACTTTTTTAGTTCGAAGCTTAAAAAAATGTTTAACAAATTTATCTTGTCGCAAATCTCTTCAAGAGATGGCACAGCAGTTTGTTAATAGCCTCATTTGGGCGCAAGGACACCAAAATGTAACAGGCAATGAAATAGCAGATGTATTGGCCAGACAGGGCGCGACCTCTATCTTCCTACCGGACAAGGAGCTTATTCGTATGCCAATGGCCACTTTTAAGCTACAAATAAGGGAAAAATTTAGCTCTCACGCACAAAGGCTGTGGCATAATATACCCCATTGCACAATCAGTCGCCAAATATGGCCTAAAATCGACCGAAAACGATCCATAAGGCTCTGTGAACTCAAACGGTCGTAGTGTTCGGCAGTTGTCAGAGCGATCACTGGACACTGGCTTGTCGGGACACATGCGACCAGAATGAATGTTCCGAGTCATGACTTTTGCAGAAGCTGCATACACGAAGTAGAAGTTGAATCAGTTGAGTTGTGAGGCTCTCAGTAGACGTAGGAATAAACACCTGAGAAATTACTTCCTTCATAATCACATATACATTTGTCCGAGGAGGATCGCAAGTTACATTGCAGCAACGGGATGGGAATTCCTTTAGCATTACTAGCTCAGGAGAAGGGCTAAAGAGAGATTCGCGGTTTTGCAACGGGCCGGTCCAGCCTAAGTGTGCTGGTTTTTCAAGCCAGCAGCCGCCCTTACCTACCTACCTACCTATCTTTTTGTTAATAAAAAGCAAGCCGAAACTTTGTGATTTTATAAAATGGTCGAAAATTTCACCTTTTTTCGACTTTGGTTGCTGTATGCAAGAGGCAGGCCAAAAGTTTTTTGTATCACAACGATGAAGCCATGAACCTTCGTCCGTAAACTACTAGAAATGAAGATAACAAATTTTACCAAAAAAAAATGACGCAAAACAAAATTAGCCGACCAAAATGTGGCAGACTCATAATAATATGCTATAATACAAAAATAAATACTATAGGAAGAAAAGTAATATTCCACTTTTTTTTCCTTCATTCTGTGAGCCTAATAAACAACTAAATGTTGACTTTTTCGTTAAACAGCTCACAACTCCTTTACCCTAATTCAAATCAGAAAACAATTTATAGCTTGTTTTGGAAATGGAATTCTATGTTAAGGGGCACTACGAATAAACTAAAAATTTTTTTAAAATGACTTAAAGAACATTGATCTGTAGACGTCGCGTCTTAGCCTTATAAATAAAACACTATTTTGGAAATAGTGTTTATGGTTCGATTACCATAGTCGGTCGAATAATACGACAGATTTTCTTACTTCCCACATTTTACTCACAAAACTATGGCATATCAGGGTTGCCATCGAAAACAATTTTTCTTTAATTTCTCTAGAATTCCAATTCTCGGTACCACAGACGCTCCATCGAGACGGTTTTAAAATCTCTAAAAATTCGCCGTTGACTGCTCCAAATATTTTGCAACAAAAACTTCTGCACCTAGGCTTGAAACCTCATCAAGCTGAAATATCCTCTTGAGTTAAGCAGTTCCTTCGAATATCGTACTGTATCTCTGTCATATAATTAAGTAAGTCTATTTCTGTGCCGACCCGATAATCGGATTACAGAGCATTTCATGAGAGATTTTCATAATTTGTTCTGGGTCCCTGGAACTGTTGACTGCGATCCGTTCGCCCTACACCTTAGGCACCATGCAGTAAAGTAAATGTGAGGATTGAGTTTTTTTGTAAGTCATCATGTTATTAGTATCCAACTGTCAAACGACCCATGAATGATAGGAATTGCAACCGTGCCCTTTTTAAATAAGCAATTTTCGGAAATTTTTAATAAACTTATGGTGCCTTAACTTATGCAACCCATCAGTCCTATCCTACTATTTGTCCATAGTTTCAGTGTCACCAAGAATTAACACTTTTATGACATATTGCTAAAAAAAAATTATTATTTATATTTTAACAATTCTTTGAACTTTTTATTTTGCTAAGGCATAGAGCAAATAATTCTCTATGCACATATAATTATTTGCTATGAAAACCAAAAGTCGAATCTTTGATGTAATCTATTGACAGCTAAAAAAAAGGATGACTTTAGAAATATGCATTATTATTATTGATGTGTATAAAGATGTACTGCGACCCAAATGGATCTATTGTAACCCCTTCACGGCTCAGAGCTCTCATAAAAGTCCAATGGCCTGCATATATTCCAGTATTTTGATTGGACTTAGGGTAACAACGATCACCGGTGGGAGAACGTACATGCCCAGAAACTTGTTTCTTTTGCTGATAAGGGCCATGCATTAACATAGTAAATGCATTGAAGTTTCTTTCTCCATGCTACAGAAGCGACATAGTCCACTATTCGCTATGCCAATTTTATTTAAGTGACTGCGGAGCCTACAATGTCCCATCAAGAGGCCCGTCAGGATCCTCACGGTATTTTTTCCGTGCGTTATCATGAGTTTGAACCTCTTGCGGTTGTAGTTAGAGAGAAGTGCTTTTGCCTGCTTAAGTCCTGGTGTCAGTGCCCAGTGAAGCAGCCGTTTATTTTCATCCTCCATTCTCAGCAGGTCCCGTACCACGTGGTTACCGATCCCAATGTATGGTTCGGGTCCGATTAGCGGTGTTGCTGCACCGGTCCTTGCTAGTCTCTCTGCCAGCTGATTTCCAGGAATATTGTTTTGTTCTGGAACCCATCTAATCGTGAGCTTATTCCTAGCATCTAAGTTGTCAAGTGCAGCTCTCACATCTTTTACCAGCCCTGATGTAATCTTGGCTCTACTTAATGCCCTTATCGCTGGTTGACTGTCAGACAGGATGGAGATGTCCTTGTCATGATAGTTATTTTGCAGACTGAACTCTGCACACCTTCCAATAGCACAGACTTCAGCTTGGAAAGTGCTGGTGTGTTTGCCTAGTGATTCGTAATATTTTGTCCTGGGTCCTACTACCTCCAGGCCACTTCCTTCATCAGTGAGGTATACATCTATGTACCACTTTATTGTTTGTGGTTTCACTGGGTGAACTTCCGAAAGAGTTGTCCAGGCCTCTTTCGTGCTGAGTTTAATATCGAAGTTCTGATTGAACTTGTACTTAGCTAGCATTTCATCCCTTGGTTGCAGAAGCATAGGTATGCCCCTTGCTAAGTCTGCAGCATCTTTCACGGTGAGGCTGAAGTCAACTCCTTCCCTTCCGATTCATATTAACGTGGCTTTCAACTGCATATCGATAACGATATGAAGCGGTGTAACATCCTTTAATATTTCTAGGGCCGCAGTAGGACAGTTGCGCATTACTCCTGTCATACATATGCTGGCCATTCTTTGTAGTTTCTGCAATTTTGTTTTGGTTGTGCTAAGGCGCGCCCTGCTGCCCCAGGCTATTGCCCCATACGTGAGCATGGGTCTAACAACCATTAGGTAGAGCCATCTTATTATTTGTGGTGAAGTACCCCACGATTTCCCGGCAATGCTTCTACACGTAAAGAGAGCCCTTGAGCACTTATTTATCGTGTTGTCTACATGGGTCTTGAAGTTAAGCTTGGAGTTAAAGATGACTCCAAGGTACTTGATTTCATTTAGAGAAGAAGGAATATGCATAGTCAAAATAAAAGTTACTCTATTCGTAAGTGAGATATATCAAAAAGTATTTATGTATGTAGGTTTAACTATTTGTCTTGGATATTATACTTCTTAGCTTACGGTATACGAATTTAAATTCAGTTCTTCTAAATTTACAAAAAACTTGGCTTTTAAAGATAAAATCTAACAAAAATTTGTATTTAATTTGCTATTCCGCTCACTTATTTATCTTAAGTATTTTATGCAAAACTTGTAAAGGTAAAAACTTGAATATTATCCAAAGCTTTTAAGGCTTGTAAAACTGCAAAGTCATTAAAGTACCCTAAAATAAAGTCCTAGGCTAAGCTAGCAAAATCTACCAAATCATTTTAAAGAGCCTCAATACTTAGCTCCCACCATTTTCATTAAACTAAGCATGTACAGCCTGAAATAGCCAAGTCATTACTTAACTCAAGTAGCTGAAAAGTGCCTGCTTATAAACCAGAAAAGAAACAAATTTTCAAACTAACTGACCTAGACTGAATACCGAATAAGTGATTAGGACAATTCCGCTCCCGCTCATCAGCCATGAACCACTATGCCCTTATCAGCTTGACTACAGGTAACTAAAATCGTGCAATCATTTTAAAGAGCTGCCTTGAGTTTAAATCCTTGCTGAACTAAGCTGATGCCCAAAAGTTGCCAAATCATTGAAAGGTAGCTAAACTTTTTTTTTTTTTGTTGCTGCCGGGTTAACTTTTGCATAGATTTGCGCTGTCTGCAACGGAAATGCGCGCAGCAGAGTTGCCACCAACAAGTTCTGGGAAAAACTAGAAAACTGCACAATGAGATCGTCAACGTTGACCGGTCAAGGGACAACGTAGTACGGAGAACGGGCAACGAAATAAAACTCGAAATGTGAAAAGGTGCAAATAAGAAGAATACCAACTGAAAATAAAAGCTACAGAACAAAAACAATAACAACAACAACAGTGCGCAGCAACAGAAATAAGAGCTGGAAAAACTTTTGAATAATTTATCTTGCGTTGAAAGGACATTTTCATTAAAATTCGCCAACGTATTTAAAGTACGAGATAACTCCCAAAGAGACGATTATTCAAGTGAGTTCATTTGCCTGCTAGGAATGTTAAATGCGATGACATATCTTATATACTATATAGTATGTATGTATAGCACATGTACATGGTAGTGTATGTAAATAAATGACAACAACAATTGCAGCAAGTAACTACAAGTTGCGCGTCGCTCTATCAGCTATAAAAACAAAGGCCGCATACAACAAAAAATACACACTTTTTTATATACGAATTCTGCATGCACTTGTTGGAAAATGGAATGAAAAAAAGAAATTTTAAAAAGTTTTGTTTTTTTAAGCAGATAATGCGCGCTGAGCTTTTGCTGTGTAATGCATTCAATCCTGCTCTGCTTTGGCAGATATTCTGCCGGATTTTTTCATTTTAAAACAGCGAAATGTTTTACTTTGTTTGCTCTCAACAAGTACAAAAGTTAAGGTTTCTTCCGGTGAGAAATTCACTTCTACGAATTAAATTGGTGCTGTGAATAGAAAGCTGTGCTTTCTTAGTACATGCATTGCGTTCTCTGTTGCACTTTAGTTAATGTTTCCATAAATAGAAGCGTCTTGGAGACAGGAAGACTTATCATCCTTTTTTTTGAATCCACTTCACACTCTGAATTAAAAGCTGAGCTTTCGTAATTTCTTCTTTGTGATTTGAAACACCAATATGTTGCACTTTGATTTACGTTACCATGTTCACAAATATTATCGTCTTCCGGACAAAAAGAGACATCCACTATTCTTTTTGAATTCACTTTCACGCTCTGAATAAAAAGCTGAGCTTTTGTAGTGTACGTATTGCTTTCTCAAAGCTTTTTTCAAAGCAAACACATGTTTCACTTTGATGTAAAAAAGCTTAAAACATCTTGCGAATAAGAAATCACTTCTTTAAATCGAATTCGCGCTATGAAAAAAAGCTGAGCTTTCATAGTATATGTATTGTTTTCTCAGAGATCTGCATTTCAAAATGTTTCGGTTGGATTTACCTTACCATATATAAGAATTTCGAATTTTTTTTTTTGAGTTCAACTTTGCGTTTTAAATAAAAAGATGAGCTTTCGTAGCTTTGTCAGAGCTTGATTTCCGTTACCGTGTACAAAAGTCAGAAAAGACTGTATCAGGATTAACTCTATTATAAAAACGATAAATTAAAATTGAAGTCCAGGTAATCAGTGCAACAATAAACAAGATCAGAAAACTTTGAAAGATCAAGTTAATAACGATTAAAGAGAGATGCCTTAAAAGCTCGCTCTAGGTCTTTCAGCCTGTTCTTATGAACGCCTAGGTCTCATAGATGATTCGAGCTTGAGCAGTTAAACTTTCGTATTCGTTATTATGTCACGGGAAACAAGTTTATGTAATTATTCGATATCGGCCATATATTTGAAGATTCCATAGGAGCAGGCCCGCCGAGACAGGTGGGAAAGGGCGGATTCCCCCCGGACCCGGAGTTTTCTCAGGGGCCCGTTGTAATTACTGTCGAACTTACAGAACACAATGATTCAAGCTAAAGTTGTAATAGAGTAGCCGGTACACTTTCCCTCCGGGCCCGGATTTACTTTTTACGACCCTGCATAGGAGTATTGTGAATCAAAGCTTTCAAGACATAATTTATTTATTTTTGCAGATATCATAAATAAATTAAGCGTTCGAAAGTTTTTTAGAGCTTCCAAAAAAATACAAATCGGTAGTTTGCATTATAACGGGTGCGCCATCTGTTGGTTTGGTTGTTAAACACTCATAATTCGCAACATACACGTCGAAAGTGGATGCTCTTCGACATATGTCAAGTTCAAAACTACTTAATTTAAATAAAGGATCGTTTAACAACCAAACAAAGCGTTAAAGTGGTACAGGAGTAATCTGAAAATGAGCATCTTGCAAAAAAAAAAAAAAATAGTTGCCGCCAGTGTCTACAAGTCGCCGGGAACACACTTTGCATCGATTTTGCATGCGTATCTGCATTTACACGCTTCCAAGATTCAAATGACGCAACATTAGAAAAGCCCACGGACTCATCAGCCAGAGATGAGTCAAAAAAAAAAAGAATCATCGAAAATAACGATGTTGGCATACGGGCCTGTAGAGCCAGCCGCGGCGCACAAATGAGTTATTTCAAACTTGCATTTGGTATAGACATTTGCCGAATTTTGTGTCAAAATATACGAATAAAATGCAATTAACAAACAAACCAACAGATGGCCCACCCTATATATACCCCACTGAAACGATTTCTCAACAAAAAAAAAAAGTTTTTAGGGCATAATTCGCTTGTTTTTTGTGTGTTCATAAAGATAGTTCTACCCATATGGGTTTTGAGCGCAAAGTCCCTATACTAGATCTCACCCCAGAGTTCTGAGTTCACCTTCAAAAACCCCATTCATTTTTGAGATTATGACAGAGCCCTATCATGCTGAGATATTTAGCAACTTGATTTCGGTTGCAGCAAAACTCGAAAACCGAAAAACGATATTTCTTTTGGGTAGCTGCGTTAATTTTAAAGCACACTATAAAAGAGCATTTTCACCTCAAAGTGTACGTGTGTATTTGAATCCGAATCCGAGGTCCTATAAACACAGGCACGTCAAGATTCTGAGATGAGCTGCAAAATACCACATTTATTAAAGGTTTTTGGAGTATCTCAGAAGTCTAAAGTGTTTTTTGAATATCGAATTCGTATTCAGCGGTTCAAAATACATTTTAGTAACACTGTCACATGTGAAGTTCAGGCCACTTTTTTTTTTGTAAGTTTGTGTATTTCGTTGGTTTATGCAGATGTAGGAACGAAATTTGGCAGTCAACAAATTTTTTGAAGTACTCAAGCTCTATGCCGAATTTAAAAACTTCACCCTTAAGCCTAGTACGCAGCAGTGAAACAAAAAATTGTATGGTTAGAGTTTGTGACCAAACAGTGCTGCCCATGTATGGGCCATTGACATGTAGACGGCGCTACTTACAATAGGTGGCACCAAAAATTATATATAAAAATCAGCTGTTTGTTCAAATTGGTTACAAACGTATAAAATAATAAAAATTTTAAAATGAATTGCCACTTGAAAATATTACTTAATATTTATTATTATTATAAAGTTATTATGAGGTTAAACTCACATTTAATACATACACAGAGCTGAGTGTGGAAAATTTTGTAGAAACCTACGAATTTGAAGTAAATTAGTATTACAATTAAAATTTTTACATTTTGCGGAAAATTGTCGGTTTAAAGCCATGGTACAGAATCCGGCAGCATTTTTGGCAAAATTTTCACATGTCCTTGGATGTTTTCAAGACATTGCATGCGTTGTTGGAGCCCCATAAGACAATTTTCTGCTCCGTAGTACAATTTGTGCATAAGCGACATTGTTACTGCAGTCAAAATAAGTTGCTGCACATTAATGTTTTGTTTTCAGCACGCAAAAAAAAATAGCTGAGCTTTTTGCCGGCGCCATCTACATGTCAATTTCACGAAAAATGGGCAGCACTGGTCCTGCGTACCAATGAAAAGATTCTTGGCGTTAAGAATTTTGACTGAAGTTTTGTTTTTTTTTTCACGCCTTTTTACACTGCTGCGTACTGGGCTTTAACACTTTTTAAACATATGCCGCCAGACATTTACTTGCTTTTATACATTAAGCACTAAAAATTGAAGTAACCTTAGTGTATAGTGTAGTCGTAATGTTCTGACTGTAAACGGCCGCTGTTTTTCTTGATTTTCAATTTTCAACAAAACCCACAAAAGACCACAATGTCTGGGCTGTGTGTAGAGAAAATGGGCGTTCTAGCGGCAGGGCGTGTCAGTGTCTGGGGGCGGACGTATGCTGCCAGGACGACCAAGAAAATAGTTTACTTTTTGAAGGTAACGACGCCCTGCTCTGCTCTGCTCTGAAATTGTTTTACATTTTAATTTAATTCGATTTTCTGTTGGGCATTTTTTTTTTTTTTTTATTTTATTTTAATGTTGTAGTTGTCTTTTTTGGACGAGCCACCAGAGAGTATTTTGCTTGTTTGACATTTTCTCCTGCTGTACCTTGTATTTGTATCTGTATCTCTTTGTTTTTTTTTTAATTTTTAATGCGCTTTTTATGTTTATGTAGCTACCTTTTGCTGTTGTTGAAGCTTGTTTACATGAACACCTCTTTTGCTTTTGTTTGCGTTTTTTTCCTGTAGGTATATTATATTTTTTATTTTTTTATGCTGTTCCAATTATTCGCACAATCAGTCAGTTCTGGGTCAAACGAGTAGCAAGTGGCAAAAGCAATTTGCTGCCTCACCTGAATGGCAACGTTTCGAATAAAATGATGGACAGCAGTTTAAAAACAACATCGCTTGAAGTTACTATATTATTTATTTTGACATCAACAACTTCAGTATACATAAAACAACAAATGCAAATTAATATAAACTTTGGTGTAGCTTTGAGAATAATTAGAACATTTTTTTAGAATTTTGATTGCAAAATTTTCGATATTAAGCAACAAGTTGTTTTTGTCGACTTTGACCCAACTTCAGCGAGCAACAAATTTGTTCTAAGTTTTATGAGTAGTATAGGGTTTTCCAACTAGAGGTGTTATTTTGAATCACCCGGTATTTCGGTAGCTGTCACTTTTGAAGCTTTTATTTTTTGACATTTGACAAGTAGAAGAAACTAAGCCATTACTAAAAATGGAACGATACACGCTTCAACAACGCATTGAAAATCTTGCAGTCACAGTTCGCAAAACTAAAGCATTTTTGGGTCGTCGTGAAGCACCTAGTCGGACCGCAATACAGAAATTGGTGGAAAAATTCGAGCTGTTGGGACAAGTTAGTGATGTTAAGAATAAAACCCGTGCACGTCGCTACAGAACAACTGAGAATATTGCTGCTATAGCCCAATGTGTTGAAGAAAACTCAGGTTTGTCCATTCCTCGTCGTTCTTTGGAATTAGGCATTCCACAAACGTCATTACACTGTACTTGGGTCCTAAGACTCATAAAGTTCAGTTAACACAAGAGCTCAAGCCGGCCGATCATCAACAACGTCGTGCCTTGAAATGCATGAAAATGATTCGGAATTCCATCGAAAAATCATCTTGACTGATGAGGCCCATTTCCACCTCGGTGGCTACGTCAACAAGCAAAATTGTCGCATCTGGGGCTCGAAAAACCCAAGAGTTATTGTTGAGAAGCCTCTCAATCCTCAACGTGGGACTTTTTGGTGCGGTTTATGGTCCGGCGTGGTCATTGGACCTTACTTTTTCGAAAATGAGGCTAATTCAATAGTTACGGTGAATGGCTTGCGCTATCGACAGATGATAAATGATTTTTTATGGTCGGAGTTGGATGGTATTGATCTGGACAACGTTTACTTTCAACAAGACGGCGCTACGTGCCACACAAGCAACGAAACCATTACTCTTTTACGGGAAAAGCTTCCGGACCGTGTTATCTCTCGAAGATGTGATCACAATTGGCCCCCGAGATCTTGTGATTTAACACTTTGCGACTTCTTGCTTTGGGGCCACGTGAAAGATACGGTCTACGCCAACAGCCCAGCGTCGATTCAAGACCTCAAAGATAGAATTCGTGAGGCTATCGAGGACATAGGGCAGCCACTTTGCGATTTGGTTATGGAAAATTTCATGAAAAGGATATGGTCCCGTAAGCGTGGTCGTGGTGGCCATTTGGCTGATGTTGTTTTTCATTAATCACGGCATACCTTGCTCTTTATTATGAAATAAACATACGATCATTTATCTCAAAAAATTGCATTTTTCTTTGAATACCAAAAAAACAGCTCTTATTGGAAAACCCTTTATTAGAATTAATAATTGAGTTCATCCAATTTCAAATTTTTAGCATTTTTTCAGTTATTGTTAAAACAAATATCTCAAAACTATGCTCTACGATTTAGTATTCAACACGCTCTGGCTTCTTTTTACTCTCTTTATTTTATAACAATGCGTTTTTGATCTTGTTTTCGCTTTTGACTAGCTTTTTGATATTATATATATGTATTTTCAACATACACTACTCACATTTCTTCGCTTTTTTTTTAAGAACAACGAAGCATAACATAAATTTAATGCACATGCAGAATGGCAACAGCAAAGGCAAAAAAACAAAAGACAAAAATGTAGAAACACATGCAGCATAATTTCGTTAATTCTTTTTCTTTTTTTTGCCTTTTTTTTATATAGTATAGTACATATAGTATATCTATTTTGCTTGCTTATTTAAATCTGAAATATGGTGCTTTTAACTGTCGCCATCGTTGTCGTTGTCGTCGTCGTAAATATCGCGCATACGCCACGTAGCCAACCCAAACGACCACCAACGCTTAACTGTTTATGCAGCGATAGGGCCAGCAGAACTTTTACCTCCGCGCTCCCCCCAGTAACTCTCTACATGAGTAAAATTTTTGTTACCGTTGGCTACGAAATGCATATCCATGCAGTGTGACAGCAATTTCTTTGCTTACTGCACCCCATCGTTATTTCGTATACTCTTTTTTGTTATGGTAGTTATTGGTCTTATGAGTTTTTCAAGAGGTTCGTCATGCAGGCGCTTGGTAGAGTGTGCAGCAAAGTACCTTCTTTCGGGCAATAGTGCCGACCAAAATTGTTGAAATAAAGTATCTACATATATGAAATCAAGGTAGTTTAAAAGCTTGTGTTTGGGCTTTAAAGCTGGCTCTGTTAAAATTTTATTAACAATCAATGTTGGACTATTATGCTAAAAATCTAAATTAAATTTCAAATTTTATGCCACTTTGATTTTATAATTTTTTTTTTGTAATAATTTTCTTGTTTTTTTTTTGTTGTAATTTTATTTTAATTATTTCTACATTGATAAATTCTAATGCGTATTTCACCTGGTTTGCTTTTCTAATACTTTATTTGTTATTGTTAAAGTGCTAGACTTACAATTTATTTTCTTTACATAAAAAAAAAAAGTACCATCTATTTTATATTCATAACGAACTGCTCTACAACGAATTTATTCATATTACTAATTTTTGTGAATCGCTGTATTACATTTTTTCGCCAAAGCTCACAATATTAAAATCCAAAAAAAAAAAAAATTGTTTGTGTAATAAAATAAATTAAAATAAAATAGATAACAAAAATTTTGCCTACAATCAAATAAAATTTTTTTATTTTTTGGTGTTTTTAAGCTTAGGGCCTATACGCAGTACGAAATTTTTCGAACTGCGTAGACCCCTTTAAATAAAACATAGAAAAATTAATGTTATGACCCCAAATTTGGTTTTATTAGATAGAACATTTCCTATCATTAAGTATTTGAAAAAGATCTCTGGCATGTGACCCCCACGACTACGAGTTACAAAGCGCATCCTATGGGTCCAATTTTTGACCACACTATCGGGCATTTGGGGCTGTATTTCAGTAATGATACGTTTAATGTTGGTTTCCAGGTCGTCAATTGTTGCTGGCTTGTCTACATGAACCAACGACTTGACGTGTCTCCAAAGAAAATAATCTTATGGGATCAAATCACACGACCGCGGCGGCCAATTGGTGGGCGCATTTCTTGAAATAACTTTCTCAGCGAATTGAGTTTTCAGTAAATCAATGGTTGCGGTCGCCATCCTGTTGAAACCAGAACTCTTCGACATCGATGTCACGTTAATTTGGAAACAAATATTCATTGATCATCGCTCTGTATCGATCACCATTGACGGTAACACGTTGCGATTCGATAAATTTGGATTTTCCGCTACACTCTACAACAGCGACATTTTCTTCGGACCGTGCTGTTCTCATTCTGTTTGGTGGTCAGACATCGTGGAATGTCAAATGGGTTCGTACATGATCAAGAACACGACGAATAGCACGTTCTTATAGACGATTCTTCGTGCCTTAAATTGTACAAAGTAAAAAGTCTTTAGGTTTTGATTGTTAATCTCGAAGATTCGAAAACGTTGTTGTGTTGTAAATCTTACCATGATGAATTGTTAGTCTCTACTGAATAAAATGAAATTTAAATTTGTCAAAAGTAACAACTGGTTTCAGAGATATCCCTTTCGGAAATGCGGACGCTGCACTGTGGGCCCAGATTTTCAAATTTTGGCCAAAACCTTGTTATTTCCATAATAATTTTTTTAGAGTGATGAAATTTTACACACGTGTTCCTAAAGCATTGAACTATTTTTCTGGAAAGTTTGAGCCTCCTTCGATTTTTTGAGATATAGATAATCCAGACCGAAATTTGAAAAAATTTAAAAAAACTAAACAATTTTTTTAACTTAAATTAATAAAGAAAACGGTTAATTGGAATTGGACCATATTTCAGACAGAGGTAGATATGAGCTCCTCATACATTGAAAAAAAAGCCTTTAACCAAAATATTGAATGGTTTTGAAGTTATAGCCCCAAATAGTTTCAGCTTTCCAAGCAAATAACAAAAAGACGAGATCACCAATCCATCTGCTTTTTAACTGTTATAATTTTTTTTTGCATGCTTTTTTAATTTTAGAAAAAAAAATTTCAAAAATCTCTATTTCATTTTTGGGTTTTTTTGTCAAAATTGATCATTTTTGAATTTTTTTGATTTGCGTCATTGTAAGTATGCTATAAAATGTTCCAATTGTAGATTTTTTGTATATTTTAGTACAACCTTTGCAAAAATCGTTATTGAAGCATACTTTTAGGCAGCTTAGATATTCATACAATAGTTAAATTTTCTGAGGGTAAATTTTTAAAATTCAACTTTTAGATACAAAATTGAATTTCCGAAAATCGGGAGGAATTACATTTTGTTGTAAAACATGTGACTTAATTTATAAAAATTTTTTCGCTCAAATATCGAGCGGTAGTCGAAGGTACACTTAAAGCAAAGCCGCCAAATCATAAAAAAACCAACAAAATCTTTATAACCACTCGAATATATTTAAAAACAAAAAGTTTTTAAGCTCAGTTTTATTTTTTTTCTGTAGTAATACTTATAAATAATAAAGTGAATAAAGATTTCTTAGCTACATGTTTCATGGTAAATACATTTTTTTTTCTCTGTCAATTATCGCGAAAGTTCAAAAAATACAAAATGTCAACTTTGATGGCTAATAACTTAAACACCACTATTTGTAATTCAAAAATTTTTTCTGCACGGGATACCTTAATATGTATAAAATAATATTAAATTGTCATTTTGTTCAAATTTTGACTTTCATCGTGAGGGCTTTTGGCCAAAATCAGGCTTCACGGGCCCATTGTGCAGTGTTTTCAATCACTGTTCAATCATCTAGTTGCTAGAGCTACAAGCAATCTTAAATGTTCAAAATATGAAGACGTCTGACGTCTCTGCTTTTGTCGAATGTATTGATTGCCAGTAAGTTTTTATGTTCTTTAGATATCTTCCAGATATTTGGCTTAATTCAACTTTAACATAAGGAATATTTAAATTTTTACGAGTTTGATGTTAGCTTATATAACAAGAAGCGAATGCAATAGTTTTCAAAGCAACAGTTCGTTATCTTTGAAGTATTTGAATGTTGTAGGCGCTCGAGTTCCCATATGACTTAAGAACCTAGAACCAAAAAATTAGTTCATTTCGTTGCACTTAATTTATATCACATTACTAAATAAATAATTCTCTTTAATTATTTTACACTATTCAAACTAAGCCCAGTAGCTAGTGCTCGTTAAATTAACATTAAGTTTTTTAATAAATACGCTATTTAATTTCTTAAAATTAAAAAAGTAACGCCTCAGATTGCTTACAAAAATAGAAATGCAAAGTTATACTAAACCAAAGCTGCAAACAATATTTAAATGGCCTAACTTTTATTGACCTATGCCAATCGGCTTAAAACTAAGCTTAACCAGAGAGTTTTTTTTTTTTTTTTTTGATTTTTCAGCTTACCATTAAACCAAAAAAAAATGGCTTAAACTGTCATACATAACCAATAACCAATACAAAAGCATGTTTTTTCTATTGCCCACAAACATTTTAAAAACAACTTTTTATGCTTAATATAAGGTGCTTTTTTGTGTGCTTAATAAACTGAATGGTGCTTTTGACTTTTTCAAGTGCATGAGCTATTTGCCATTATATCCGAGTTGTTTTAACAAGCGCTATAAAGAGCATTAAAACTTCTGTGCAGCGTAAGTAATGCTTTCTTTCTTGTTTTAATACTATATCGCACTATATATATATGTATATATATAATATTTCCTTTTATTTTTTGTTTTTATTTCACCAACGTTTCATCGCGCAATTTCCGCACAAGTGTTGGCAATATAAAAATAGCGACAAAATATAAAAGTAATTTATGTGCGCTTTTTCATATCATTTCTATATGCATGTAGGCAGGCGGTGATGGGCGGGGCACCACCGAACCACCAAACCACCAAACCACCGTACCAACTTACTATGTACCAGCCTCACTTATGCTGGATAGTTTATAAAAATTCTTTTTAAAGTGCTTGCAGAAATATGAAAAATGCATGCTGATGTGCTCGTTTGTATGCACAAACTGCATTTAATTTATTAAAACAAATATTTTTAAGCACTGTGTATGGCTTATGTATATATGTATGTATATAACATGTACATATGTATGCATGTCGTTGCATACACTAACAATATGTGCCCATGTGCTTGCCTGCTGCTCTGTCTCTCTGCGCATCACGTTTGCTTTAGCTGCCTCTTTATCTACCTTTATTTATGTGCGTGAATTATGTACATAAGCATAAATTATGAATATGAAATGCTTTGTGCATATTTTGTGGCCAGTTTTGTAAATGTTTATAATGTCCTAAGCTAATGAAAACTAATCTACAATTATATACATAGACATACATATGTGAACAAAACAATAGAAACAGAATGTTGTTAATGGGTTTCAATGTTTATTGCAAGCAAGTACAATGCCAGTTAGCTCTCAAATTTCTAAATGAATTATTGCAGCAAAATTTCCTTTTTAGATCTTACTCAAAAACAGCATTTACTATTGTGGAACCATTTATTGAACTTGAAAACGTTTGCTGCCTATTCTGTTAACAATATTCTATAATAAAGCACGGCTTTTATTTACATCGGGTTAGGTGGAACTAAGCCGACCAAGTAATTGGTTTTGGCTATAAAAAGCTTATAAGCTTATCAAAGCTAACATCTTGCCGCAACTATCTAGAACTACTGATTTCTTCTGACCATTATTAATTTTTGAGTTATGCGCATTTTTCAAAAAAGTCAATGGTGGGGTAAACCCGACCGCCTATTTTTTTGGCTGATTTAGCACAGATATGATATAAATTTAATGGTTTTTCTACAATAAAACAAAAGAGCATGTTATTTTTCTTCAAAACTGAATGTATTTACAAAAAAAAAACGTTATGTAGAGCATACAAATCGAAATGAAAGTTGAATGAATGCCAATAAAGGATGATTGGATTGAATAGCTAAGTAACTAATCAAAGTAATTTGAGTTGCTGTCCAAATAGCTTGTAGCTGAACGGCTGGTTGGCCCCAATTTCAGAGGTCGGATTTGCCCCACTGTGTCATTTTTCATGACAAGGCGAATTTAACAAAATTATACATAATTTCCAACCAATACTATATATATATGTTCCTTTAACTCCTATTTGGAGCATAGGGCTTCTAAAATGACGATTCGGTAGCAAGAAATGTTTCAAGTAGGTAGGTTGCTAGCTCTCCTACCCTAGCTTGGTGATACAATCCCTATCTGCACCTCCAAGCAGGTTTTTTGTCTGTTTTGGTCCGCGAGTGGTATCATATTTCCCACTGACCCTGCATAGTGCCGAGCCTTCCCCTATCCGCCACCTGGGGACGCGTCCGATGGGGGACAGACAACTCCACACGGAAAAAATTGGAACCAATACTATACAGGCACTATATAGGTCTATGTTTATAGTATATAAGACACTTACCCTTTTTATCGATTACTTTATTTAACACGAAAAAATGTGTAATCAAATATTCACAAAAATTAAATTAAATATGGTTATTTTTAATGCTCTACACGAGCAGGAGACAGAAAATTACTTCGAAAATTACCCATAGCTTTCCAACAACTAAACCATATTGGGCTGTGTAATCTATGATTAGAGAGTCTTACCAAAAAATATCTTCAATACATACAACACACACTTAATTTAAAAATAGCTTCTGAATAACTCTATGCTGCAAATTAATTGAATTTCCAATGAATGCATTAATTATAAAGAGTCATCAATCTTGAGGTTTTTTTTTTTTAAATGCAAAAAAACACAAAAATTTCAAATGAATTGGAAAATTTTTACTATCAATAGAATGATGCATACTTTTTTTAAATATAATCCCTTTCAAATGTTGGCCGCAACTGCGCCACAGCTCGTCCTTGCGGAGGTTCCAATTTTCGATGACGCGTTCGAGCATAATCGGATAACACGTGGACTGTTGGCCTCCAATGCTTCAATCTTAGCTGGCTTATCCAGAAATTAGACTTCACGTTGCCTCAAAGGAAAAAGTCCAACGTTGTGATATCACACGATCTTGGTGGCCAATTCACCGGTTTGGAGCGTGAAATTAATTGTTCACCGAATTGGTTTCATAAAATGTCCAAAGCGCGCGAAAAACATTCTTAACAGAACGCGAATTTTCGTAATATAATTGTACGATTTGTAAACGTTGTTCGGGTGTAAGTTTTTCCATGATGAAGTGGCAGTGAAAACTGAATAAAAAAAACACATGGCAACTTGACAGTACTTACGCTTGATTTATTAAAAAAAAACTCAAGATTGATAACCCTTTAAAAGCTAGCTCAGTGTTGTCGTTTTCTAAAAACAGTGGGAGGTCGGGTTTGCCCCACCTTGCCCTATACTTTTCTTTCGAACTTGCATTCTGAAGTAATATATATGGTACCATCGCTTCCTGAAATAGCATCGGCAATTAAGGAGCTCCAAATTGGGAGATTCCCAGGGGCCGATGGGATTGTAGCCGAATTGCTCAAAGCGAGCCCAGAGCAAACATCAGAAATGTTACGCCCTTTAATAGTCCAGATATGGGAGGAGGAGAGAATCCTCCATGAATGGCTCATGGGCACGCTCATCAAGATCTCAAAGAGAGGCGACCTATCTGAATGCTCCAATTATCGCGGCATAATACTTCTGTCTATACCATCGAAGGTTCTGACCAAATTACTATTAACTAGGATAAACCAGAAGGTAGAACCGTTAATCCGCAAGCAACAAGCCGGCTTTTGTCCAAATAGGTCTTGTATTGACCAAATCAACACTCTTCGTATTATCGTTGAACAGGTCAACGAGTGGCAAGCATCGCTTTTTATGACCTTTATTGACTATAAAACTGCTTTTGACAGCGTAGCTGGGGAATGCGTTTGGGCTGCGCTAGGGCGACGTGGTGTGCCTCCTAAATGCATAAACCTTGTAAGAGCACAATG
Source organism: Chymomyza costata (assembly GCA_018150985.1). NCBI lineage: Eukaryota > Metazoa > Arthropoda > Insecta > Diptera > Drosophilidae > Chymomyza > Chymomyza costata. Next base: position 30,428,948 of record JAECWU010000127.1, on the reverse strand, counting down.
CGACATTTTCAAATGTAAGGTCCTTCATAACGGCAGATATTCTGAGAGCTTCAACTCAACATCTGGTGTCAGGCAGGGCTGTCTCCTGTCACCATTAACATTTCTTATTGTTCTCGATGATGTTCTATCCCAGGCGCTGGACAAGAAGAGGTGCGGCATACTATGGAACCTTAGGGAACACCTTAAAGATCTCGACTAAGCCGACGACCTATGTTTGATCTCGTCTAGACACGCTGATATGCAAGAAAAAATTGATGATTTGAACCGTACTTCCAAGTACTGTGGGTCTAACCATCAACCGTAGCAAGACGAAAAGCATGTCTGTGCATGTCATGGAAATGAAAACATAGAACATGCAAACACTTTCTGCTACTTGGCTAGCATAATCACACCCGAAGGTGGAGCTGCTGAAGATGTGAATAACCGCATCAACAAGGCCAAAACAGCTGTTGCTCAACTAAATAAAGTATGGAAATCAACAGCGTTATCCACAGGGAAACTTCAGGTGTTTATAAACTGCTGCCTAAGACAAATACTGAGGATATGGTGGCCAAGGACTATCTCGAATTCAGAGCTTTTGAGCAGATGCGTGGAGAAGCCGGTGCTGATCCCAATTCGGCATCGCAAATGAAAATGAATTGGTCACACCTTACGTAAACCAGCAGGCGAATTCCCAAAAGAAGCGCTGGACTGGAATTCGCAAGGCAGCAGAAGGCGTGGGCGGCCAAGATCAAGATGGCGCCGGACGCTGGAAGGGGAAGTTAATGCTTCTGGAAAAAGCGATTGCGAAAAACAGAGAAAACTGGAGAAACTTTGTAGAGGCCCTTTGCTCCAACTAGAAACCTAATATAGAACGCTAACAATATATGCTTACTCATGTTGATTCTTAATTCATTTTTTATTACCTTCGTATAATTCTCCATTTCATTTCAAAGCAAATATATAATTTGAACTTAACTTTAATACTCTGAAATGCCTAAATAATACAAATTTTTGATGATGATGTTTTACGTGTTCAAAGAAAGCAAATAAAAAAAGCAGGAAAAAAACAAAAAAGCTTTACTTTATATATGTCATAATTTAATGTATAAATAAAGATTTATTATTTCATGCATATTGTCTTGGCAAATTAAACAAATTGCAAAAAATAATAATAATAATGGAGTGCTAGATCATACATAGTACTTACTTTAAAGAGTGCTTCAAAACTAAACTCCAATTACCATCACATGCATATGCATTTATCTCTCTATGCAACTAATCATTTACATATACATATATACTTATTATACATAATTCAGCATAACTCAATTCTAAACAATTTGGCAAAATATATCCTTAATATTGACATATTGCGCCTATTAATTTGATTAATCATCAAGTCAAAATTATATTGATTAGAAATGTTATTAAATAATTATGGTAGACTGCTGTAATTATCTATTCCAATCATATATATTGTTGATGATAATGTAATAAAGCGGTTAACCACAAATATGGCCAACTCGTAATTACCTCGGCTCAACAAGTGCCCAGCCCTGCTCTCAAAGCGCTTTCGACCACAATTTGTCAGAGCAATAAAACTGAAAATCAAAATGAAATGAATAATAAAAATGTTAGCACAAATTGGCTAATATGAAATGCAAATTGTATTTGTTTTTTATTAAGAGAATTTTCATGGCAATTCAGTTTCCAAGTATTTCGCGCGGAATGACAAAAATCCCCTTTTGGGACTTTTTTTTTTATATGAAGTTTTGTCATTCCGCTCGAAATTTTTCGAAAAGCGTATAGGCCTTAACTAAGAAAATAAGCTGAAACACTTTTATCAAACGCAGCTATGGCAAATAACAAGCACAATGTTACTATTCATTTACTTCACTTACTTGGACGTAAGCCCAAGGAAAGTAAACTATATACTCTTGTCGATAGGCCTGCCACACTACGAATGTAAGCTTTTCCAATGTCACTCAATAATCCTCTGCTGGCTAACTGGACACCCGGGCACCAGAAAGAGTTCAGCGCAACCAGCCGCTTTCGGATATAAAAAGATCGCTTTAAGATGCTCCTACTCAAACTTACCAAAGATAGTCAGATACAGTGCAGAAAATGAATGGAGCGCTACTTCCGGTTGTCACATCTGCGAAGCACTAAAGCCAAGGTGCAATCCAAGACAAACTGCCGAACTACCGAAGTTCCGTAGGTACAGGACCAGGACGCCATCACTACCTAGAGGTGTAGTAGCTTGGCTGATTGGTAACTATAAAAAACTCCCGAGTGCCAAATTTGGTTCCGATATCTTAAAAAACAAACGAAACACAACGGATTTTGTAAAAAAGGCGTTTTTTTGACCGATCGTTCCTATGGGAGCTATATGATATAGTCATCCGATTTTGATTAAACTTGGTGCAGTGCTTGGGTACTCTAAAAAACTTCTTAATTCCAAATTTGGTCACGGTATCTTCACAAACAAACGAAACACAAAGAATTTTGTACAAAAAATATGTTTTCGACCGATCGATCCTATGAGAGCTATATGATATAGTCAACCGATTTTGATAAAATTTGGTACAGTACTGGGGGTTTCTAAAAAACTTTCGATTGCCAAATTTGGTTATGATATCTTCATAAACAAACGAATTATCCATCTAAAACTTTTGCTTTTTTTCGAGGTCCTCTGAAACACCCCTATGGGAGCTATATAATGTAATCCCGATATCAAAAAAATAAAATAAGCTTGTCTCCTATGGATAAATAAGGGATCTAATCTGCAAGTTTGGTTGCTATAGCTCTTACCATCTCTGAGATCTAGGCGTTCATACGGACAGACGGTCAGACGGACAGACGGACATGGGTATATCGACTTTTCTAGTCACTCTGATCATACTTTAGGTAAGTTTGGGGGGTCTCCGACGTCTCCTTCTGTACGTTACATACATTTTCGGCTTGCACAAACACAATATACCCTTTGTTCCATACGGTACAGGGTATAAAAAGTACCTAGTATTTGGGAAAATCCTTCTTTGAAAAACTCAGCGCATGACAGAACTGAATCACTTTACCGAATTTTCCAAACGTTTTGACAATCGAAGCAAACGAAATGAAAGGACCCAGCAGCTATGCCATCCAACTTTAGCTAGCTACTAGTGCTGGAGAAAACATCGATGTTATATCGATGCATCGATGTAACGAAGTTTAAAATATCTTTGTATCGATGTTGGCCAACAGAAATGTTTCTACAGCACTTCTGCACTCATTAAATGGGTGTTAAGTAGTGCTAGAGAAACATCTCTAATTAAACAAAAAAATTTCACGCAGCACCCTATGTGTGATTGAATCTGAATAACGTATTGAAATTTCAGTGGCATTAATGCTTTCATAGGCCTCTAGTTATTCAAGAACTTTATGCAACTATAGGTTCACCATTTAGCAGGTTAAGAGGTTACATATTGTCTGAATTTGATATACGCTTTGAACTTGAGGAAATTATTTGATTGGAAACCGATTTACTTGAAACGATTCGTTTGGCTACTACGTTTTTGAAAAGTCTGGATCTTGTCTGGTCTCTTGCTGTCATGGTAGATAAAATAAAGAAAAAATTATGGTTTCTTAGTAGCTGCACCTACAGCCTTTTCTGGTATATATGTTTTTAGTTACTTATATTTATTCCTTTTACTCCATAGTGAAGCATAGGACTGCAACAAAATTCTTAAATCTACTTCTATCCGATGATATCCTTTTAATTTCATTCCAGTTCGTTTCACTCGCTTCAATTTCTATCTCTAACTGTCTTCTCCATGTGTGCGCTCCGCCCCCTTCTGCGTGATCCTTGAGGGTTCCATTCGATGGTTTGCCTTGTGATGTCTCGCGGGGCTTTTCTTAGCGTATGACCTATCCAGTTCCATTTTCTCTTCGTTATATTTATCTTAATGGGGCTTTGTTTTTTTAATGCCCACAGCCTCTCATTTGATATGATTTTAGGCCATCGTATTTTTAGTATGCGTCTAAGGCTTGAATTCGCTGCAGAGATCGCGAAGCTGCATTCCAGGTTTCGCACCCGTATAGTAAGACAGATACGACGTTAGAGTTAAAGATTCTTATTTTGGTGCCGCGTGATAGAGATGAGGAGTTTCAGATGTTTCTGAGTTGCCCAAAAGTTTGCTGCGATTTCTTGATTCTATTTTCGATGTCTTCGGCACAGCCGCCAGAGTTCGTGATGATAGATCCTAGGTAGCAAAAATGTTCGACATCCTCTATTGGTGTTGAGTCTAGAAGGAATGGACGGGTGTTGACTGTGTTTATGCGCATGGCCTTGGTTTTAGATTCAAAGTCCCACGTTAGATGCCAGCGTCGATATAGATTCAAGTTTTCGTGCCATGTCATCATATTTGTGCGCTAACATGCAAATATCGTCAGCGTAGTCCAAGTCGTTTAAGAAGCCGCGAAGGCCCCATGTAATACCCCTTTGATTTTGAAGAGCTCGTTTTAGGACATCATCAAGAACCCAGTTGAAAAGTATTGGGGAGAGTGGGCAACCTTGTCGTACTCCAGTGTTTATGCTTATTGGTTCGCTTAATTGTCCTTCGTGCAAAATTCGGCAGTGCGCATTTGTGTAGAGGCTTCTTATGAGGCTTATAATTTTTTCGGGGATGCCTTTGCAGCGTTATGCAGCCCAGATAGCGTCGTGTAGTAGCGTATCAACCGATTTGGCAAAATCGATGAAAATTAAATAGAGTGGTGATCGGTATTCCACACTTTGCATGACCGATGTGGTCAGAAGCCTGCTTGTTCTTCTCGAAAAATTAAAGCAGGAAATGCCTCAAGAATTCGCTTATTTATAATATGAGCAATTATCTTGTTAACGCTGCATATAAGTATGATTCCTCTCCAGATTCTTTTTAGATTTTTAGTTACTTACTTGGTGCTAAAGTTTTGAATTTTTAAGCCAACTCCCACTGCCAAAAACTGCAAAAAATTCAAAACTTTTACAAAAAGCAATTAAACTAACAAAACACAGAGCTATTAATAACTAATAAGTTGAAAATTTTGTCAGTGAATAAAATGTTAACTTTTTAAATTTATGACAGTGGCATTTGCAACTACAACTTACCTGACGTTAAGGGCCATTGTTTGTCATGCCAAAATTTTTAGTCAAGCATATTTTATTATTCATCATGTTTACGCAGATAGAGTGATAACAATATATGTTCAGGGACAAAAAAAAAAAAAAAAAAAAAGCGATAAAACTTTCATAGACAGACAGACATACAATTCAAAAGTTAACAAAAGTTAACAAATAAAATTATGCAAACGCAAAAAGTGCACAACAATTTTACACTGCAAGAAAACCACCAAAAAAAAAAATGATGAAAAATTATATGCCAAAACTATTTTCAGAGTGTAAAAATGTCTATTTACATAGTCATGCATCACATACTAAAGCACACACACACACACACGTATACACACAACAAGCGGCTCACAGTTGAAAGCGCTCAACTGGCTGCACTTCCGTTCAACATGGACACACAGTTGTGTAGAAAAATTAAAATATCTATATATAAAAGTTCATAAATTTAAAGTCCGCTCACACATACGCACATATATAGCATAGCGAGAGACACAGATTGCGGCAACTATTTGGAAAATAAAGTGCACAACAACAAAACATGTGCCAAAAACAACGGACAGTGTAAAATGCAAATAAAGCCCAAAAGTATGCAACACTAAACAATACACATGCAACACTGGCAACACAGGTTGCATGCAGCATGTCCACATGGCAATGTTGCTGCTGCTCGTTGCATGCCTCGTTTGCTTGTTAAAAGATAACTCCCATACAAAAACACATCAACACAGTTACTCAGTCACACAGATACATACGCATATGCAAAGTAAACTATATGAGTAGCATATAGTTGAGGCACCGAAAACACAATGCCCTTTAATTGTACTTACTCAATAGTAGCACGCTTTATTCAGAGTTGCCAAATGTGCTTAAATGTCGGCATCACCACAGAAGCTAAACTGAAATGGCAATGCCTTGGTCATTCTGAGAGTCTTTTCCCAGAATTACTGCCTTTTCACGAAGATTTTTTTTTTTTCATACCCTGTACCGTATGGTACAAAGGGTATATTAAGTTTGCGCAAGCCGCAAATGTATGTAACATACAGAAGGAGACGTCGCAGACGACCCCCCAAAGTTTACTATAGTATGATCAGGGTGACAAGAGAAGTCGATATACCCATGTCTGTCTGCCCGTCTGTCCTTCTGTCTGTACGAACGCCTAGATCTCAGAGATGGTAAGAGCTAGAGCAACCAAATTTTCAGATTAGATGCGTTATTATGTCAAAGGAGACAAGTTCATTTTACTTTTTCGATATCGGGGTTCTATTTTATAGCTCCCATAGGGGTGTTTCGGAGGACCTCGAAAAAAACCAAAAGTTATAGATGGATAATTCGTTTGTTTATGAAGATATTGTAACCAAATTTGGCACTCGGAAGAGAGTTTAAAGCTTAAGAGTTCCCAAGCACTGTACCAAATTTGATCAAAATCGGTTGATTATATCATATAGCTCCCATAGGAACGACCGGTCAAAAAAACGCTTTTTTTACAAAATCCGTTGTGTTTCGTTTGTTTGTGAAGATATTGTAACCAAATTTGGTGCTCTTAAGCAATATACCGGATTTTATTGCAAGCAGTGGAACAGGGTATCCCAAAGTCGTCCGCATCCAACTTTAACGTACGCCATCTTTAATGCCATCTTTAATGCTAATTTTGAATCAAATTTCAATTTTTGCCTATTTTAAGGTTTGGTCTGAATACAATTTCTTAGTATGGCAAATAAGTACAAAAAGTATTATAATTTTAGGCAAAAAGCTATGAGCCCACAATTTTTCGTTAATTAGCATTGTTATTAGATCCTCTTACTTTTCTATTTACTTGCTGAAAAGTTTGTTAGACTCAATAAGGTTACCAAGAAAATAACTTTATGACGTAAGCGAATTACGTTCCGGTCATTTCTTTTTTTTTTTTGTAACTAAAAAACAAATATTAAATATTAAAAACTTGTTTTCAAGCTCGATGGCAGATTATAAGATAATACATGAGTATTGGGATTTGCTGATATGTTATTGTAAAAGAAAGACTTAGAATCACAAAATAAAATGTTGATTACGTTCACTACAACTTTATGTATGTATTGGATCGTTCACTAAGTAATTTCGTTTTTTTTAGTGCAATGTAAACACGATTTTTTTTATTGTGTAAAACATTTTATGAAATTATATATTCTCCATTTTGATCTTACACCTTTTGCAATCTTTCGGGCAAGAGATTGATTCCACGCTCATAACATTTTTGATCCTTGCAGGCAAAAAACTGGTCCAAGTGGTTTTTGACGTCCTGATTTGAGGTGAAGGTTCTCCCATCCAAAAAATTTTGCAGAGACCGGAAGAAGTGATAGTCCGAAGGTGCCAAGTCTGGAGAATATGGTGGATGTGGTAGCACATCCCATTCAAGCTCCAAAAGCTTTTGGCGAGTCATCAAACTTGTATGAGGTCTCGCATTATTTTGGTGGAACACAACACCTTTTCTATTGATCAATTCTGGCCTCTTCTGTTTGAGTGGATCACTCAATTTATCCAGCTGATCACAATACACTTCAGAATTAATCGTGGTATTGTCGGGAAAAGTTTCCCTTTGAAATCCCACCAAACAGACAACATAACGTTTTTTTGGTGACTATCGGCTTTCGAAGTGGTTTGAGCTGGTTCATCCTTTTAAGACCATGATCTCTTGCGCTTTACATTCTTGTAAGTCAGCCACCCACTTTTCGTCGCCAGTAACAATGCGCTTCAAAAATGGATCACTTCTTTGACGTTTGATAAGCAAATCACAGTCGTTAATGCGAAGAAGCAAATTTCGTTCTGTAAGAACATGAGGAACCCATATGTCAAGCTTCGAAATTAATTAATTAATAATTCATGTGCTTGTGAACGGTCGCGTTAGACCAATTTAATCTTTCAGCAATCTCTCGAATTGTTATTCGACGATTTGCATCGACCAACGACTTTATTTAATCCACATCGGCTTCAAGAGGCCTTCCAGGACGTTGTGCATCCTCAAGGTTGAAATTGCCGGAACGAAATTTTTGCATTGGCGTTCGGTCAACACATCTTCTCCGTACACATCACATAATTTTCGCCTTGCATGAGCTGCATTTTTACCCTTTTGCTAGAAAAAAAGTAAAATATGCCGAAAATGTTGTTTTCGATCTTCCATCTTCGATAGGGCACCAAACAAAAACTATTCCAAAAAATGTAACAAAATTTTTTTACAAAAAAGCCTTACTATATCAGCTGTTCAAATATATAAAGGTAAAGCGGTTAAGTGTGAAGTTGGCTGCGAAAAAATTCAATAAGATCAGCTGTTGTCATTAAACGAAATTACTTATTGAACGACCCAATATATTAAAAAAAAAAGAAACCTGGAGTAGTAAGAATTAAAAAGGGATTTAAAAAATTTCAAAAATCATAGCACATCTTTAAGGGCTGCCTTGGCAGTGCATAGAAATATGCATAATATCTTTTTTAAAATAAGAAACTAATAATCATAAAAATATATATTCCCTGGAGAAGATTGACAGATTTCGGTAAAAGAAATATGGGTTTAAGCAAAAAACTGGGTTTTTTTTTTTAATTTCCTTGATTTATTCTGTAATGCTCCATCTCCCTGCAGACCTGAGCAAGCTTTGAAGCTTCAGAGAGAGAGAGCGTACGTTCCAAGTTCCAATTCGAGTCCTATGTTTGAAGCTGAAAGTCGTCATCGTGGAAGGGTCGTTATATCCGAGGCCTGTTTCTGTTTCTTGAGTGGAGTCATTTTTACGGTCGGGTCACTAGCCCAACGCAACCTACTGAATATTAGCAGGGAGTAACTGGAAATAGTGTGTCCAAAAAACTGGGTTGGCGGGAGTTTAAAGCCAGGCAATCTAACGATCGGCTTATTTCATTAGCCTCGAAGTGCGTATATTTGGAAAATTTATTGCCAAGGCATTGGACTTACCTGTGCGCACTGTGGGCCCAGACTTTTTTCATATTTTGGCCAAAACCCTGTCATTTCCATTCAATTTCCGAAAATCGGCAGGAATGAAAAACTTGTGAAGAAATTTATAAAAAATTTGTCGATCAAATATCGAGTGGTAGTCGGTGGTACGCTTAAAGCAAAGCAGCCAAATGATAAAAAAACAAAAAAATCTTTTAAACTACTCGAATATATTAAAAACCAAAAAGTTCTTAAGCTCAATTTTATTTTTTCTCTGAAGTAATATTTATAAATAACAAAGTGAATGAAGATTTCGTAGCTACATGTATCTTGGTAAATGCAGGAACTTTTTTTCCTGTAAATTATCACGAAAGCTCATAAAATATCAAATGTCAACTTTGATGGCTAATTACTTAAAAAACATTAATTATAATTTAATAATTTTTTTTCACAGGATATCTTAATATGTGTAAAATCATATTAAATTGTCATTTTGTTCAAATTTTGAATTTCATCTGGAGGGCTTTTGGCCAAAATCTGACCACGCTCGCCCATTGTGCAGTGTAATAAACTTTTAAAGTATTTTAATTCAACAGTACAACTATCTAAACAATTTTTTATTTTATCTCTTGGATTGGCGACCAATTCTGCGTTTCTTAAAACATTTTGAACATTTGCTTAAAAAAAAAAAAAAAAACTTTACCTCTTTATAAAATTTTATTTTTTTGAACAAAGTTTTCTTAAACGCTATTATAGCAACAGTAATAATAATACCATTCAACATGAAAAGCAAATAATTCGTAAAAAAAAAGAAGCTATTTCAATAAAACTTTGAATAAACAAGTGGATGGTTAACAAACGTGGCTGCCCGACTATAATAGACTCTTTTATCTCAGCAACTTACTTTCTGCTAGTTGAAACCTTAGCTGCTGGAATGACTTGCAAAACAAATTGAAGCTTCAAATAATTTAAAAACTTGCCAACGTTTTATATTTTAAGTACTTCAACCAAGCTGAATATTTTTTTTGCTTATAATACGCGCAAGCTTTCTGGCAAAAGTTATATGCCCTTGTTGTTCTAAAGAGTACAGCAATAGAGTGCTTTGTTGCACTTTTAACGCTTGCCGTGCCACAAAAATGACGCTGAAATTGCCGAAAAATTACAAAAGATATATACAAAGCAAGCATGCGTATGATTTAGTGTTTGTGTATGTACAAGTATGTTTGTGCATCTCATAAATACATTTTGATTTTCATTAAAATGTTGTTCACATTACATTACATACTTGACTAAATGTTACATGTGTTCATGTTGTCATGAATTTCAACTAATAAAGTATCTATTACGTCACATAAATGAATGTGAATGACCAATGAGTTGCACCGGAAGTGGACTTAACTTCTGCTAGTACTGACACGGCTTTTGCATGCACGTGCATTTTCAGACCGGAAGTTGCATAATTATCCAAAACGGAAGCAACTAATTTGATTCTATATAGCATTTAGCAGCTGTTTGTTTAGCTGTTAGTTACCAAAAAGCTAGTTGAAACCATGTTCTAAGAGTACGCTTTAAAAAACTGCAGAATACGCTTTTGGTAACATTTTTGAGGTACTTTGAATTGGTGAAATACCAATGAAAAATACTATATAAGTTTTTATATTTCGACGAATATGTTATTTGTGTATATGTTGGCTTACTTTCAACAATTTAACTACAACTCAAATAAAAACTTAAAGATATAAACGCTGCCAAAATTGTTATTTCTTGAAAATTGAATTTACAAAATTTGAGCATATTTAAGTCAGCATAGTTGCACTAATGCATTAAAAATTAATTCGAAAAAAAAATGAACAAACAAGCATAAAAGCCATATAAGGCTCAGTGCGTATACGTATTTTTATTAAGCTCAAAAATTTGATTATTTTTTTAAATCTCATAATTTTGTATTTTTTTAGAACAGTTTATATATAACAGTCTAAGAATATTTATTTATGGTTCTAAAAATTAATTTTAAAAAATTATATAGAAAACATATAAGCTACATTGCGTATACGTATTTTTTGAAGTCATAATATTTTTTATTTTATTTTGAAAACTTATAATTTAGTATTTTTTTAAAACATATAGACAATTTTTTTTCAGCGATCTAACCGAACGCTCTCATAAGCCGCCATGCCGTATACGTAATTTTAATTAAATTCGCATTATATTTGATTGCACACTCGACATTTGGGAACAAATTATTTTTATATTCAATCATTATAGTATTATAAATTAATTCGATGAAAAATATAATATAATAATATGTACAATATAGGGCCACATTGCGTATACGTATTTTTTGAGCTCATAATATTTTTTATTTTATTTTGAAAACTTTTAATTTAGTATTTTTTTAAAACATTTAGACAATTTTTTTTTGAGCCATCTGGCCAAGCCTCTCTTAAATGCTCATACAAGGCTACATGCCGTATACGTAATTTTAATTGAAATTCTTAATATTTTTAATTGCATACTCGAAATAGAACAGTTTTAAAATATTTATTTATAATATTAGTTATGTTTTAAATTTAGTTTTTTTTAATGGGTTTTTTGTAAAACATTTTGCCCTCTAAAATATTATATCTATTTTGTTCAAAAATTTGCCAAAAATGTTATTACTTCCTAAGTAGCAAAGGCTAGAAGCTTAATCTCTTCATTTTATTTATATTATATCTCACAATGTATATTTTTAATTTTAGAGAATAAACAAATCAAATTAATTGTACTAAAAATTAATTTTAAAAAAATTATCTAGAAAACATGCCATATAAAGCTACATTGCGTATACGTATTTTTTGAAGTCATAATATTTTTTATTTTATTTTGAAAACTTGTAATTTTGTATTTTTTTAAAACATTTAGACAATTTTTTTTGAGCCATCTGCCCAAGCCTCTCTTAAACGCTCATACAATGCTACATGCCGTATATGTAATTTTGATTGATGTTTTTATTTGCATACTCGAAATAGAACACTTTTAAAATATTTATTTATACTTTGTACTTAAAATTAATTTTAAAAAAATTATCTAGAAAATATGCCATATAAAGCTACATTGCGTATACGTATTTTTTGAAGTCATAATATTTTTTATTTAATTTTGAATTTGTATTTTTTATAACATTTAGACAAATTTTTGAACCGATTTGACCGAACGCTCACATAAGCCTCCATGCCGTATACATAATTTCAATGAAATTCTCATCATTTTTGATTACACACTCGAAATTTGGAAAAAAATGTATTTTTATATTCAAACATAAGTATAGTACACGGAAAAAATATGCTTTTATAGTATTACAAATTAATTCGATGAGAAATATTATATAACTAGTGAACCCGGCGGCGAAAATCGCCAGATAATGCATTGCATAATATACAAATAGCTTTGCAGAACATAATACATTGTCTTTATTCAAAAAAGCCAATATAATGAAAAGTGTAAAATTAATAAATTACGTTATAAACAATATTTGAAGTTGTGAAACCTTCATTCTGTGGAAGGACTCTTTGGTTTGGTGATTTTTCTATAAATACTCTTACTCCAGTAAAGGAGCGGGCTCGGCTCAATGCCACATAGAGCTGACCATGAGCAAAAACTGGATTCTCCAAATAAATTGCTACTTTTCTCAATGATTGCGCTTGGCTTTTGTTTATTGTCATTACAAATGCCAAGAATATAGGAAATTGGTACCTCTGCATTTTAAAAGGAAGTACACTTTCTGATGGCGAAAGTTTTATTTTTGGTATAAGGACCCTTTTGTTAACGCTTGCGCCCGTTAGAATCTTGCAGTCCAGAGAATTTTGATTGAAATTTTATTTAAGCGATATCCACCAAAATATAGATTTAATCGAAAAAATAAAACCTTATTGCACATCTAGGTGTAAATAGCTTTCGATTGATACCTCATTTGTTGAAATCACGCGATCCGTCTAGGAGCCTTTGATGTCACAAAAAACGACCTTGTGTAATATATATATAGATAATACAATATAAGGCCACATTGCGTATGCGTATTTTTATTTTAACGCAATATTTTTGATTGTATTTTGACATTTGCACACATTTTTTGACAGATCTGGCAACGCCTCTCTTTACCACTCATTTAAGCCTTCATGCCGTATACGTAATTTTACTCAAATTTCTCATTTTTTTGCACACACGAAATTTTTTAAAAATTTATTTTTGAATTCAAACATAGGTATACTACAGCTATAATATTTTTTTTTTTATTGTAGCATATTAATTTAAAAAAAAATTTTGCAACAAAAGCATAATAGCCACAAAATTGCGTATACGTATTTTTTTAAGGCTCAATATTTTGACTTGATTTTGAAAACTAGTGTAATTTTTTATTTCTTTTAACATTTACACAATTTTTTTATCGATCTGGCCAAGTCTCTCTACAACGCTCATATAAGGCTACATGCCGTATACGTAATTTTAATTTAAATTCTCATTATTTTTAACTAAACATTCAAAATTTGGAAATGAAATATATTTTTATATGCAAAAATAAGTTAATTACAGTTTGAAAATATTTATTTATAATATTATAATACATTTGACGTATTATTTATTCAAATTAAAGTGGATTCTTTGGCTTTGAGCTAAACTTTTCTCAAAATGGCGATATGATGTCACAAGTAAGCGCTCAAGTTTTAAGAGTTTCTTCATAGGGCTTAACAATTGATTGATTAGTGGTCATGAACAGACTGATAAATATCTACAGATTAAATACAAACTAAGAACTTTTATATAGGCCCACAAAAAAAAGTGGTATAAAACTTACATACGTCATGGCTAACTATATGGATTTTGAGCCGCTGTAATCGAATCAAAGTTCAAATAAACCAAAACAGCTAATGATTTTGAAATAGCCTCAAAACTCTGCATTTTTTTGTGGACCTGTGCTATTTTGTAGGCTCCAGGACAAGTCGAGTCGAAGTCATTGTCATTGCAGCAAGCAGCAAGTTGGCATAGCCAAATAATTATGTGCTCAATGTGCCGCTTTATAACGCCATACAAAAATCCACAAAAAACGAGAGATCCCAAATAAACGACACACCCAAGAGAACAGAAGCTGCTGGCAAGTTGTCGCTAACAAAAATAATGCGCAAAACTTTTTTATTTTTAATATTTAATTAAAAATTTTGTTCAACGTTTTGTTAATAAATTTTAATTTGACGCGCCCATTTGAAAGAGCCAATGGTTACAATGTTTCTTAGCCTCAAAACTAAAGCTTCAAGCTTGTTTTGTGGCCAGTTTTGAATGTACGTAGTTGTTGTTGTTGCTTTTTTTTGGGTTTTCTTTTTTTTTTTTGATGTACCCGCAGGCATTGCAAAATTTTGTGAAATGATTTTAATTAGCTCTTCGTGTTTTTGCTTGCTTGTTTTTTTTTTTTTGTGTTTTCTAGCTTCTTTTTTTTTGAGTTTACGCTTAACGGCATGTTGGCTATACATATATATATATACGTATACGTATACGCATTCTTATACATATATATACACAAATTACAGTTTCATTTCATCTGCATAGAAAAAGTTTTGCTAGCGTAACAGGAAGCAGGATATCTGCCATTGAAAAGCATCAAACTTCAAACAAACAAGCAACAAAGTTTCATTGTGCCAAGCTCTTAAGCTTATAAAATGGCGGCGCGTTTTTAGATTTCAACGTGCTCATAATCAGCAGCAACAACAAAAATAATAATAATAAAATCAGCAAAAGTTATGATTGCCTGTCAAATTTGTATAAAAATGGAAAAAAAACAAAAAACAAACCACAAAGAAATCATTTAATTTCAAAAATTTTCATTAGTTGAATGACAATATTATGGAAAATGTATACAACATATTATGTATAGCAAAATGTTTGTAACTCAACAAAGTTTTTTTTTTACTAAAACGTCTGAGCTAGCCTTTTTGCCATGTATCTCTAGCCAGCTTTTTTGCTGCCAAATAAAGGCAACACAAAATTTGATTAAAGTCTTTTAGGTCTGCGTCAACTTTTGGCTACAACCCTTCAAAAAATAAAACTAATCATTTGCTACATATAGAGTAGAGCTAATCAAAAAGTCGACAACTCTTAACTAGACTAAGGCAGTCAAAAATGTAATGTATTTTTACCTTTTGCAATCTATTTTTAATAGCAAATCAGCTTTCAAGTTCGAAGTGAGCCAAAAAGTTGCTCATTAAAATTGCCAACACATGCAAAAGACAGAGGCTGGGATCAAAGTTTGTTAGATGGATGGATAACTCAAAATTTTGAAGGGTTCATTTCAAGTATTTTTTTGCTTTTCTGTGTGTTTTTGATGGAAACTTTTCCAACTGCTGCCGGTCAGCTAACAATTTTCAATATATTATATATATTTAGTTTTACGAGGTATGTTAGAAGAATTTTGTAATTTTTGTTTTTTTGGGATTTTAAGTTTTGTTCAAAATTATAATTTTATTTTTTATTTTTATATGATATTCTGTATTTAATGATTGTATACTCAAGTTTTCCACAGTCTTCCTAAAGTTTTTTTATTATTTATTTTCAAGTTGTCATATTTTAAAAAATTTCTTGTAAGCTGCAGCAGTATAATTTCATTTTTAAGGCCCAAAAGCAGCATGCAAAAATTCCGCACGAAATGTTAAAACTTCATATAAAAAAAAAATCCCCTTTTTTGGGATATTTTTTTTATATGAAGTTTTGACATTTCGTGCGTTCCCTTTTTTGGGATATTTTTTAATATGAAGTTTTGACATTTCGTGCGGAAAAAAAATTCCCTTTTTTGGAATATTTTTTTAATATGAAGTTTTGACATTTCGTGCGGAAAAAAAAAATTCCCTTTTTTGGGATATTTTTTTAAAATGAATTTTTGACATTTCGTGCAAATTATTTTTTTTTTTTTTTTCATTTCGAAGAAAGCTTAAATAACAAGATTTTTAGCAAATATTTAAATATGTAAGATTAAAATTATTCCTAGTTTTAAAACACATCTCGTATAGATTAAGCTTGTTACGTTTTAAGTTTGTTATAGGTAAGTTTGCAAGTGTATATGACATGTTTGACATTTTGAAATGGGTTGAAATATTACGTGACTATCTAGTTGTTGTTGTTTTTGCTAAATTCGAAGTTTTTGTTGTTGCTGCGTCTTATTCCCCAAGGCTATTAGCGGCATATCAAAGTAGTTTTTTGCGCATATTTCACTAGAACGCGAAATTAAATTGATAAAAACTATAAAAGCAAAAAGTTAAAAATAAAAATCAAGTGCGAATACTCCAGGAAAAACAAACAAAGATAAAAAGAGCTGCAACAACACAGCAGCTATAAAGCATTGCTCATACGCCGTGTGGCAACATATAAAACAAAAAATGTGTTTAATTGGGGTTCAACGAGGTTCAACTAAAAACAAACCTTTAATGTAGTCTACTGCTTGACTGATTGCTGTTGGTCCAAATTATTATAATTTTCCAGTATTCTTCTAACTGTCACATAAACTCAACTGCTTGTAGATTTTTTAAAGGCAATACAAATTCAAAAATTCATAAATACTCTATGTTTCGTAATTATAACTATCTTTATCTATCTATATACATATATCTACTCTAGAATACTATTGATGGTTTCTATTACTTTGTATTTACTTGTAACTAAACCTTACTTCTTGTATACACCAGAAATCCAATTCAGAATACTTACTTACTTAGATGGCCTTCACAACCTGTTACCGGGTTACAGCCGACCTCAAGAGCTCTAGCCAGGAGCCTCTGCTTCTAGCGCGTCTTCTCCAATTTATAACACCAAGTGTAGACAGGTTCTCCTCCACTTGGTCCTTCCATCGAAGACGCGGTCTCCCTCTTCGTCGTCCATCGTTGACTCTCGTTTCGAACAACTTTTTCGCTGGAGCTTCTTCGTCCATACGAACAACATGTTCGAGCCAGTGCAAACGTTGTATTGTTATGCGCTGGACGACATCGATGTCGCCGTAGAGCTCATACAGTTCGTGGTTCATTCTTATGCGATAGTCGCTGCCAATACGGACGGGACCGAAGATTTTGCGAAGAATTTTTCTCTCGAACACTCCAAGCGCTGCTGCATCTGTCTGCGACACAACCCAAGCTTCTGCGCCGTAAAGCAGCACGGGTAAGATGAGTGTCTTGTAGAGTGTAAGTTTTGTTTGTCGAGAGAGGGCTCTGCTACACATTTGCTTACTGAGCCCAAAGTAACACCTATTGGCAAGTGTGATCCTTCGCTTAATCTCCAGGCTGATATCATTGTCGATGTTGATGGCGGTGCCAAGGTATATGAATTCCTTGACAACTTCAAAAGTATATTGGTCCGCTACAACGTGGGATTCTAGACGCCGCGTATCCCTGTGCGTAGCCAGCATATACTTCGTCTTGCCCTCATTCACCGCCAAACCCACTTTTGCTGACTCCTTTTCGATTGCTGCAAATGCAGCAGTGACATCTCGCTTGCAACGTCCAACAATATCAATATCATCAGCGTATGCAAGGAGCTGGACACTTTTGTAGAAACTAGTGACATAACGATGTACGCCGGCCTTTCGCAGCACCCCTTTCATCACAAGATTAAAGAGGTCGCACGATAGAGGGTCGCCTTGTCTGAAACCTCGCACGGTATTAAAAGGTTCGGAGAGGTTTGTTCCTACCTTGATGATGGTGCTCAACGTCATCCTACAAAGGCGAATCAGCTTCGCAGGAATACCGAACTCAGACATGATGGCGTACAGGCAATCCCTTATCGGGCTATCGAAAGCAGCTTTATAGTCGACAAACAGATGATGGGTGTCGGTCTGTCTCTCGCGGGTTTTTTCCAGGATCTGGCGTAATGTGAAGATCTGGTCTGTGGTGGATTTACCAGGTCTAAAGCCGCGCTGATAAGGTCCGATCAGTGTGTTGGTAAACAGCCTTAATCTTTCACATAGTACGCTCGATAGGACCTTATATGAGATGGCAATAAGACTGATTCCCCGGTAGTTGGCGCACATCGTTGGGTCACCCTTCTTAAGTACAGGACAAAGGACACTGAGATTCCAATCGTCGGGCATGCTTTCCGCTGGCCATATTCTGCAGAGGAGCTGATACATGCACCCTATCAGCTCTTCGCCGCCAGCCTTAAACAACTCCGCAGGCAAGCCATCAGCACCAGCTGCTTTGTTGTTTTTGAGTCGCAACACTGCAACTCGGACCTCGTCATGGCTAGGTAGTGGAACGTCCACATCATCGTCGATTGGTGGTATCGGATTGTTTCCTCCAAGGGTGGTATTCGCGCTGTCATCGCCAGCAAGCAGCTTACAGAAATGCTCCCTCCATAATCTCAGTGCGCACTGCGCATCTGTAACCAGATTCCCATTTTCATCTCTGCAGTTTGATGCTCCGGGCTTGAAACCTTGGGTTTATAGTCGACAAACAGATGATGGGTACAATTCAGAATACATTATTTAAATACTATTACAATTTGTTTTCATATTTGTAGGTTTAACTATTGAAGCAAGCTACTTAAAATGCTTTGTCCAAATATTCAGAAACTTATGACGGTTTTCGTTATTTTTAAACGTATACTTAATATCTGTTAAACATAAACTTAAAATGGACTAACTGGAAAAGGTGCCAAAAACTATGACCTACGATTTTTTAAAACTAATAACTTAAATTGATTCATGGGGCAAAAATTAAATATTTTAGTTTTTAACTTAGCGCTTTAAGGCTTTATTTAAAAAAAAACGTGATTTTTGCTTTTTGTTTATTTGTGACTAAAGGCCTATACGCATATAAAACTTCATATAAAAAAAAAAATACCAAATGGGATATCCCAAATGAAATTAGAAAAAAAACTAGAGTAAGATCTACAAGTTTTTTGGGGTAAGACAAAATCAACTTGGTAAAAGATATAGCCGCTTTTTGAACTTATACTCTAGACTTTGCGTAAAATTATGTGTAGTACTCTATGCACATAAAAAGAAGTAGCTTGCGAGCAAGTGCTACTATGGGTGACTGAATGGTTCGAGGGGCACACACATATATATGTATATGCATTGAATATACACATATACAATTGCACACACACACACACACGTGCGCTTCGTTTGCTTGCGGCATTTAATGTATCTTTAATTTCCCCTGTGGTTTGTGTCGCACAATCAGAGGCTTGCAACGATACACACACACAGATACACTCACAGATACTCACACGCACACACACACACACAAGTAGCACGCTAGTATATATGCAATATACATTCAAACAATCACACATCAGTGCACACATCGTATATTGCTAGTGTGGATTTGTTTATAGCTGTGTATATATATATACGAATACATATATGTATATACTTGTGTATAGATGTATGTGTGTGTGTGTGTATGTATTAACGCCAGCACTGGCGCACAAATTGGAATTGTGCGCTGGGGCTTTTTCGAATTTGGGTTAGTTTAGGTTCCCTTAACCCAAACCTTACTCTCTCTAACCTGCTCTCTTTATATCATTTCGTTTTTGCTTTTGAGTTGATTCTTTTTTTACAGCAACTTAAGCCAATACCCTAGACAATAATAATGACTTGTAGTTAATGCTACTAAGCGTCAACAACAAAATGAAACCAATCCAAAGCCAAACAAACTGGGCCACAATACATTGGCAACAACTACAACAACTATAAACACATCGACAGCACTATGATCGATGCTTGAACCCAATTTGACTTTAAGACTTTGCCATCTCTAATGACGCCCCCGGGAATGACATAGCTAACCGGCACATGGCATTGTCATCCATCTATTGCTCATTCTTGCTCTCATTTTTATTTTTAACTAGTTTTTTGTTTAGTTTTCGTGTTGTTGTTGTTGGGCAATGCATCTAATTAAGTGCAGGCAGCTGCAGGCGAAACCAAAACCAAGTGCCCTCTAACTTTTTTGTCCCAGCCACACATTGAATAATGTTTGTTAATGTGGCCAAATGCAACACATTTAGTGCATACACTTAAGGAAGAGCATCTCTGTTGGCTTATGGCATTGAATTGCTGTTACGGATTTCGATACTGGTTACGCTTGGTCAACATGTCGTGCCATTACTGGAGACTACAAGGTTGCTATAATCGAAAATCGATATCGAAATCAGTAATCGTATGCTCGAAATTTAAGTATTGCCTTCACTCTATACAAACAAAATGTTCACCTACTTGATAATAGGAGAAAAACAATTTATTATTATTTATTACCATTCCATAAAATTTTTTGAGTCCTCGTGTCCAAAGTCCAAAAAATCCAAGCATGTCGTTGTTCTAGCCGTAGGCCAGCAAAAACTGCAACTTATTTTGTATGCAAAAAGAATTTTCTGCGTTGCGTTTGTGAGCAAACAGTGCTACCCATTTTTGGTTAATTGACAGCTAGATGGCGCCAGCAATTTATGCTAGATGGCGCCAGCAGTCACAATACATATTTTGTTTAAAAGAAAAGCTAAAATGTCATCATCAGCTTAAGCTCTATTTGCTTGCTATTAGTTCACAAATTAAGTTTATAGTGATTTATAAAGTACAAAGAATAAAAATATTAGTTAAATCTAATAAATTTTTCGCTTTTAACAAATTTTGCATTCTTTTTTAAGAGTAGTCTATTTGATTATGCCATTAAAGAAACTTCCCTTCAGCCATAAAAGCTGCCATAAGTGAATTACTGAATTTAAAACCAAATCAAGTGACATTGCCAGAGAGTCCTTTCTGATTTCGAACATAAAAATCTCCATTTAATTGCATATTTAGCATTTTTATTATCTTATGCTAACCCTTTTTTTTAGGATTTTCATAAAAAATAAATAACCGCACCTGCTGCTGGCTCCCAAAGGAAATGTGCTCGCAACAAAAGGTTCTAATAAAAAACTTTCCCAAAATCGTATTTAAATTAGTTTGAGAGCTTTATAGTTATAGCTTGCTTTTAATGGCATATTGTTTTTCTAAGCATTTTATGGTTTCTCAGTTTTCTCTTGCAAGTGCATTGAGTCTTCAGTGTCTTTAATATTCTCTTATGACATGGCAAAACCTATTGTTTGTATCGATACTTGCGCCAATATGGGGCAACTTCATTGGGGCAGCTTCAATTTGCTTGACTCGACAGTTATTAATGAGTGCTAGCAAAATTTATAGCGTTTGTTGTGTATGCAACATATTTGAGGCAAGGCTCTGTGCAAGGGCAACTTGTTAATGGTTTTGTCCGGTCATTGTTTTGACTTTAATTGTTGTACTTTCCCATCTGCCCCTTTTAACGAACAAATTGATCCCAAACTGTTGAAAATTTGATTGGCTTCCGAGCTGCATTGCGTTTGGAAATTGATTGAAATTGCAAAAACCTCAAAACAACAAAACAAAGAGCGCAACAACAAAGCTAAAAGTGTACTGAAATGTGTGGCCAGCCACAGCTTAACTAGATTGAAGTGGCAGGCTTATACGAGTCAGTTATTGCGATTTTCTGCTAAATTTTGTAACACTTAAGCTTATTAGAAGAGCACAACGAATATGTAAAAAAAATCGATATTCAGACAATAAACATGTCGTCATACAATCGGTACTTACTATTTTCAGGCTATCTACCAAGATGTTAAATAGTACTTTATAGTAAAATCGTATTTATATCCCACGCTCAAAGGATCGGGGAAGTTATAGCTTTATACAATATATTTAACAGAGCAGACGACATGATAAACGAAACGTTTATTTTGCAATAAGTATCCGCCTAGTGCGTGTGTATACCTTACCAAGAAACATGCAAGCTTTTAGATTTTTATTGATATCTAATCTCATTCCTTTATGGCAGAATATGGCGGCTTAACACCCAAACTTCAAAAGCTGACCCATCGAAATCTTTTGTTGCCAGCAATTTTATACCGCAAAAAGAAAGACGAAAGATGATATTTGAATTTCAGAAAATTCAAGAGCTACAGTCAAAAAACGTTGACTTTATTAACAAAACTTTCGCCTATTCACCCATCTATATAAACTATTTTTTCCAAAATGGGCGCAGGATATTCAGTTAATGAGCTCAATTTAGACTTTATATCTATTAAAGACCAGTATGAAGTATCGCAAAAAGCGCCGAGATAAAACCAAACTTCATCTAGATGGCATCCAAATCGCCAGTAATATACTTTGTTGAGTATTAAATTTTTTCCATTTTTAAGCCTAGTACGCAGCAGTGTAAAACCGCGTGAAAGAAAACAAAACTTCACTCAAAATTCTTAGCACCAAGAATTTGTTTATTGCTACTCAGGAGCAGTGCTGCCCATTTTTCGTGAAATTGACATGTAGATGGCGCCGGCAAAAAGCTTAGCTATTTTTTTGCGCGCTGAAAACAAAACATTAATGTGCACCAACTTGTTTTGACTGCAGTAACAATGTCGCTTATGCACAAATTGTACTACAGAGCAGAAAATTGTCTTATGGGGCTCCAATAACGCAAGCAATGTCTTGAAAACATCCGAGGACATGTGAAAATTTTGCAAAAATGCTGCCGGATTCTGTACCATGGCTTTAAGCCGACAATTTTCTGCAAAATGTAAAAATTTTATTTTTCAAATTCGTAGGTCTCTACAAAATTTTTCAAACTCAGCTCTGTGTATGTATTAAATGTGAGTTTACCCTCATAATACCTTTATAATAATAATAAATATTAAGTAATATTTTCAAGTGGCATATTTTGCACTTTTTATTATTTTATACGTTTGTAACCAATTTGAACAAACAGCTGATTTTTATATACAATTTTTGGTGCCAACTATTGTAAGTAGCGCCATCTACATGTCAATGGCCCAAACATGGGCAGCACTGTTTGGTCAAAAACTCTAACCATACAATTTTTTTGCGCACAAAATAAGTAACACTTTTTTCTTTCAGCCGGTTTTACACTGCTGCGTACTAGCCTTTAAGCTAACATTCACCAGTTACTACTGGCGCCATCTAGCATAAACAGCTGCAGCCAGCTTTCAATTGCCAAAAAAAAAAATGGGCAGCACTGTTTGCTCACAAAACAAGTTGCAGTTTTCAACGTTTTTCGCGATGCTGCGTACTGGCCTTAGGGCACAGACTAGACAGATTAGATTAAATCATTTAAAACTATTCCAAATTTTATTGGATGCATTAAAAATACAATGAAAGTACGATGGTCTCTAATTATATTTATTTATTGCATAAATTTATGTAACTTACAAATTTTGTACAACACTTTTTTATTAAAACCGATGTACTAGTTGTGACTTTTCCCTTTTTCACTGGTTTTTCGATTTTGTATTACTAAGTTCATATCTCCTTAGGTGAATTCTTTTTTAACCTTTTTATTAAGTATGTTCCAGTAAACTGTATAAATAAAGCAAAAATTTAAACTTAACCACTTATTAAAAGTGTCATTTTTGGATTTTACCTATTTTGCCTATTATTTTATCAATTTCTTCTATAACCTTCATTTGTTCTTCTAAGAATTGAGTCATCGTATTGACTAGCTTTAGTTTAGCTTCAAGTGTTTTCGAACTGTTGGCTATGCGTTCAATCGTTTGATTCAATTTTATTATATCCTCATAGTTGTCCATATTGATTGAAAGGTATTAATTTTGATTTATCAAAATATAATTATATAAACTCGAAAATGTGCCTTGTTATTGTTTATTTGCCTTGATAATTGTGGAAAAGCCTTCTTCAATATTTAAATGAAAAAATTCAAAAGAAAATATAAGTGAATAAAAATTTGTATGATAAAATAAACTACCTATTAGTAATATGGCAAGAAAAAAAAGAAGCAAAGCAGCTTAAACCCATATCACTTGTGTATATCACGATTTTTTTTAAAGTAAACTTTTTGCCCGATATTATAGGTTAAAAGGTTACAAATTGGAATTTAAATTTATACATAAGTACTTTATTTTTATTTTTTAAACATAATGCTTATGAAATCATTTTTCTTATTTTCATTACAGGTAAACACAGTGAACAGGGTGTGAAACCCCTTATTTTTCTTATAAAGTACAAAGTTTAAACTTTTTACAGGTAAAAAAATGTGAACATATTTTATTGAATTTTAAATATTTTTATAAAAAGTATGGATTTCTATATAAATAGAATAACTAGAGCCAATCCATTAAGCGGTTAAAGTTTAATCTGATAAGCGCCATCTATCGGGGAGCATTTATTATTCTGTTGCTAGGTCGTCTAAAAAAATTATTATTTGGTTGTTTGAATTTTTTTTTCACAGATTTAATTTGTGAAAAAAATGTTCAAAGTAAAGTTCGGTTTGTCGCGTAACTTTATTCGTTAGGGTGCACAATGGAAACCACAACGGTGGTAAATAACTCAATTCAATCTCTTGCTGGGGTAACAATTAATCAGGAAAATGTCCCTCCTTTAACCACGAAACAGCTGAAGGGGTTTTTAAAAGCGTTAAAGATTAAGAAATCACCTGGACTCGATGGAATTGACAATCTGTTTCTAAAAATGCTCCCGAGAAAAGGAATACGATTCCTTACAATGTTGTTAAATCATTGTCTTCAGCTCTGCTACTTCCCTAATGCTTGGAAAATGTCTAAAATCATTCCAATTGTCAAGCCAAGCAAGCCGATAGAATCACCCTCCTCATACAGGCCTATTAGCCTCTTGTCCGCAGTAAGCAAACTGCTGGAAAAAGTTATTAAAGAAAGACTACTAATGTTCATTGAAGACAACGCCATTCTGCCATCTTTCCAGTTTGGATTCCGCCGCGAGCACAGTACAGTCCACCCACTGCTGAGAATTAAGAAATTTATCAAAAATAGCTTCTTACACTCTCAATCAACCGGGATGGTGTTGTTGGATATTCGAGCTGCGTTTGATTCGGTCTGGCACAACGGTCTCATTCATAAAATGTACTGCCTAAATTTTCCCCCAGAAGTCATCTCAATAGTACAGAGTTTCTTAAAAGATCGGACATTTAATGTACATATTGGAAGGACATCATCCTCTCTAGCTCGCATACCAGCAGGGTGTTCGCAAGGAATCATGCCTTTCCCCTATATTATATAATATATTTATATCAGACTTTCCGACACTGTATGGCTGTACTACGTCAGTATTTACAGATGATATTGCTGTCTTATGCTCGGGGATACTTGCCTCTGATATCACCAACAAACTACAATCAGCATTCGATTCGCTCAGCACTTACTTTCGCAATTGGAAAATTTTTTAAAGTTTTTCCAATTTTGGTCTGGATTATCTATATCTTAACAAAATCGGAGGAGGCTCAAACTACCCAGATAAATAGTTCAATGCTTTGGAAACACGTGTGTAAAATTTCATCACTCTAAAAAAATTATTATGCAAATGACAGGGTTTTGGCCAAAATATGAAAATCTGGGCCCACAGTGGGGTGGTTCGAATAAAAAAGTTTGAAGAAACTCCAATTTAAAAGCTTATGTTGTAAGAATCTTAAAATAAATTTATAATTTTGGTACATTTCATAACTTTATAATTGATTGTACAAATAATTATACATTTTTGTAAAAAATCCGTCGATTAATTTTCTTAGAATCTACTTAGAATTTAGCTGTATTCATCTACGAAGTAAGAGCGGTAGCAACTTAATAGAATTTTATTTTTAAAAAGAAGTTCGTAAAACCTATATAAGCTGTTAAAATCTAAAAATTTTTTGAAATGCTCTTAACATAGGTTTTTAAATAGAGTAATGAGAAAGAACTTGTAATAAGATAGGCCGCTGCAATTTTTATTGCCTAAAACTTCTTCATATACATTATAGACTGCTAGAAAATCCAAAAAAAAAAACTTTTAAAAATGTAAAACTTCAGCTTTCAAAAATTTAAGCTGTTTAGTTTGTTTAAAGCAGAAAGGTTTGACGAGCTGACTACTATGATTGGCTTTGGGTTGAGTCCAAAGTTTAAGTTAATTTTGCTTAAAGCGGTTAGAGTGCGCACCAGTTAGCTGCCACGCTTATTAGTCACAGCTACCTAGCTTACCTGGCCTGTCCCACAAATACACTTACATAGATTCACACATAGTTGAATGCACTTGCTGTGGCATGCAACAAGCGTGACCATGTCCATGTGCGAGTGTGTGAATATGAACATAACATGGCAATGGCCGACCCACAAAAATGCCAACAACAAAAAATACAAAACAAAAAAAAAAAAACATAGAAAAGGATGTACAGTTTGCCAGTCTGGCAGTTTGTGCCGTCGAGCAGAGCTTACAAAAACTGGAGCACATCAATGGGGATTTATAAAAAATGCAAATTCATTAGAACAGCCGCTGGCCATGGGTCGCTTGGCCGTTTGCTCGTTTGCTCGTTTTGGCCATTTGCAGTTTCAACTGCTGCACTAATTCCAATGGCATGACATGGTCATAGACATGGTCTAGTGCCATCAACACCAGCACCAGCCCATACTATATATGGGGCGCCTTGGCTGCTCAACGTGTCAGCGCCTGATGCTGCTGCAAAAGTGCAACGTCAGGATTTTCGTGCAACATCATTTTGAAATTAAAAAGTAAAAGCAAAGCAACCGCAGCAACAACAGAGACCAAGTGAGTTGAGTAGAATTATCAGCGAAGTGAAATTTGGAACACACTGTGCCAACAAGTCCATGGCAAAGTCAGCAACTGACACGGAAGACATTTGGAAATTGTTTTTCTTATGTGTGCTGAGCTAGTTTCAGCCAGAATCTTTAGTTTTTCTTTGTTGCTGTTTTTGTAAGCAATTTTTGTGCACTACACGTAGTCGACACATGATAAATTGATTCCAAGAATCTCAATATGCAATGTTTCACACGGAATACATATGTTCAGAACTGGTTATACTCTGTGCCCACAAGGTTCATGAATGTAACGAGCGGCAGCAGGCATTGTAGGCCATGTGTTTATATCTAGGCTTTACCTTCGATCTGTTCTAGTTGTGACATATCGATCCTTTTCTTCCATCGAAAAAGTTCACTCCGCCAAAGTCATCAGACTGCAAAAGTTATAAAGTTCATATCAAAAGACTTTTTTGACACTAAGCGTTCTTTTTCTTTTTATAATTTTTGTTTTTACAATTTCAGTCTTTAGAGCATTCAAACTTCGGCTATTTGTTCCGTTTTACTTTGAAGCTTCAATTCATTGATATGCCAAGCAACAAATCTGCAGACCACATGGCCAAAGCAAGTTGCACAAGCTATGTGCAAATATTTGACCCACAAACTGCAAAATGTTGCAAAGACCTCAACCTCACATTTTAGTTGCATAGATGTAAATGAAATTAAAATTGCTTTGCAGTTTTCATTTTTTGTTGCATACTTTGCGGCATGCTTATTAAGTTAGATCAACGTTAACATTGCTTTTAATGGCCGTCCAGCAGAGTGCGTGTGTGTGTGTGTTGCAGACAGTAGAGAGTTTTTAGAAAAACCAATAGAGCGAGCAAGAGCTGGAGAGTTGTTGGAGCACTTGGATGCGTCTGCCATTTGGCCAGCCGCAAAGTATGCTACTATTTTCGTGCTGGGTACATGTGGTCCGCCGTCGACTAATGAAGTGCGCTCTGTTGCTAACTGCTCACTACTACCATCAAAGTCATAAGTTCAATCAACATCAAATTTAATTAAAACGCTAAAAGCATTCGCGCCCACTAATGAAAAGCCATAGTGCTCATGCCAAGTGTTGGAACAAACAGAAATGCAAAAGCTCGAAAAAAAAGTTATAGAAATAGTAGGAAAAATCCCAAAAAAAAAAAAGGCAACGAGAAACCCAAATTTCTTACCACTAAAAAAATGTACTGCAAAGAGCAGGGTAAACGAAATGGCAAGGGATTTTGTGGTTTGAGGTGCACATGGCTTTATCATCTTAAAACGCAAATAATTGTGGTCTGGCTGGGCTCAGACTGTAGCTGCATAGGGTCAAACTCTAGAAAGCAAAACACAAAACATCTTTTTAAAGCTGGAAAAAATTATTGGGCTGCAGGACGATAATTAAGAGGCAATGGTAAACAGAGCTCTGGAATTGGATGCTAGACAGGCAAAAGGTAGTTCAAATAAAAGCACTCAACGAGTGTAAAGGTATTTGTAAAGTTTGGGATTCGAAGTGGTATTTTTGTATTTTTGCCATTTATAAACTTGTGCGGCAGCTATTACCAAAAACTGTTGAAAAATATTTTTGGCAAAAGTTCCTTCTCCAAAAATTTGTATACCATACGACTTACTTATATGCTAATAATAATAATGTGTAGGCTGCTCGGCACAAGGCCGAGATCACCCGGAGGCCTTGCGGCCAATTGTGTTGCCTAATTAAGAAGAAGAGAGAAGGTTATAAATAAGGGTGACAGTGAGAGGGCGGGGGTGGAAGAGTAAGTTCTATACGTGCTTAATCTGTTTCTGTATCCTGTTTAATTGAACCATTTCGAGGATTCGATAAAAAGAGCCAGGTCCGCTATGGGCAAGTTTGCCAGACTACCCAGGTCTTCAAAGAAGGGTTTGCCCAGGTACTGGGTGCGTTTCCTAAGAAGTGCAGGGTAGTCACACAGCAGGTGTTGGATGCTTTCTATCTCCTCCTCATCTCCGCAGCTTCGACAGCAGTCGTTGTGGGGGACATGCATCCTCTCAGCCAGACGGCCTATGGCGCAGTGCCCCGTTACAACTCCTGTCACCCTCCTAGTCCTGCTTTTGTGGAATCGCAGGAGTTCGGAAGTTCGCTTTGGGTTGTATCTTGGCCAGAGTGCTCGGGAGATGTGACAGCCGGACACAGTGTCCCATTGTCGTTCCGCCTCGGATCTGACTATCCTTGTGATCTCTGAGACCACTTCCTGTAGAGGTCTTGCTATATCCGTTACAGATGAGGCAATAGGTAGCGCCGAACCTTTTCTGGCACACTCGTCCGCTCCCTCATTTCCAGTTATCCCAGAGTGACCAGGTACCCAGCAGAGGGTGATCGAGTGATGCTGGATGCCAAATGGGATATTTTTTTATATGAAATTTAGTTATTCCGTGCGAAATTTTTCGAACTGCGTATGAAAAAGATTGAGCTCTTCAAATCTTGCATCGCAGTTGCTTGTTAGCTTTGGTTGACGTTATAAGATCAATGTCAAACTATTTAGTCCTCTCTAATCAGCTTCTATTTGCATGCAATAGTCACAGACACCTACATCCTTTAAAACTCAATAAGTTGCGCTTTCCATTCGATTGCGCTCTCTCCACCATTTGGCTTTTAACTGACTCAATTGAATCCCTAGTGCATTTACATTTCATTCGTTTTAATCATTTGTAAAAATATAAAAATTTAAAACTACTCTTTTAACACAAAATAAACATTTTTTTAACAAAAGCTGCAAAAACTAAATCGAGCGTGCGCTAAAAGAACAAGTTACAATTATAAACACATTTATTTCTCTAGCATTTCCCCCCAACATCCTGGTATGAGTAGCACTTTTTCAACCTGGCTTTTTACGCTTAATTCTAGCCAACTTTTGCCACATGTTCACTTTCAATTTGGCTTACTCATGTGCTTCACAATGAAACAAAATGCATAATTGTTTTTCCTTTTTATTTATATTTTTTATTTGAGTTTTCACACCCACTCACATCTAGCGAGAGAGTCAGTCGTCTGCTAATGCAGTGAAAACTTTTGCCGCTTTGCAACACTTATGCATGCTGGTTAAATAAAACACCTAATTCAGCCAACAGGCTAGAGCTCTAGCTGCATTCAATACTCTTTCTTTAGAGCAATGTATTTTAATTTATACAAAAAGTATGAAATTTTTAAAGCAATCAAATTATAATAAGGGTTTTCCAATAAGAGGTGTTATTTTGGTAATCAAAGAAAAATTCCATTTTTTGAGATAAATGATCGGATGTTTATTTCATCATAAAGAGCAAGGTATGCCGTTAATAATGAAAAACAACATCAGCCAAATGGCCACCACGACCACGCTTACAGGAGCATATACTTTTCATGAAATTTTCCATAACCAAATCGCAAAGTGGCTACCCTTTGTCCTCGATAGCCTCACGAATTCCATCTTTGAGGTCTTGAATCGACGCTGGGCTGTTGGCGTAGACCTTATCATTCACGTGGCCCCAATGGAAGAAGTCGCAAGGTGTTAAATAACAAGATCTCGCTGGCCAATTGTGATCATCTCTTCGACAGAAACTTTTCCCGTAAAAGAGCAATGGTTTCGTTGCTTGTGTGGCACGTAGCGCCGTCTTGTTGAAAGTAAACGTTGTCCAGATCAATACCATCCAACTCCGACCATAAAAAATCATTAATCATCTTTCGATAGCGCCATCCAGTCACCGTAACTGTTGATCCAACCTCATTTTCGAAAAAGTAAGGTCCAATGATCCCGCCGGACCATAAACTGCACCAAACAGTCACACGTTGAGGATGGAGAGGCTACTCAACAATAACTCTTGGGTTTTCCGAGCCCCAGATGCGACGTAGCCACCGAGGTGGAAATGGGCCTCATCAGTCAAGATGATTTTTCGATGGAATTCCGAATCATTTTCATGCATTTCAAGGACCCAATCAGCAAAGACACGACGTTGTTGATGATCGGCCGGCTTGAGTTCTTGTGTTAACTGAACTTTATAGGCCTTAAGACCCAAGTCTTTATGCAAAATATGGTGTAATGACGTTTGTGGAATGCCCAATTCCGAGGGACGACGTGGAATGGACAAACCTGGATTTTCTTCAACACTTTGGGCTACAGCAGCAATATTCTCAGTTATTCTTGAACGACGTGCAAGGGTTTTATTCTTCACAACACTAACTTGTCCCAACAGCTCGAATTTTTCCACCAATTTCTGTATTGCGGTCCGACAAGGTGCTTCACGACGACCCAAAAATGCTTTAGTTTTGCGAACTGTGACTGCAAGATTTTCAATGCGTTGTTGAAGCGTGTATCGTTCCATTTTTAGTAATGGCGTAGTTTCTACTTGTCAAATGTCAAAGAATAAAAGCTTCAAAAGTGACAGCTACCGAAATACCGGGTGATTCAAAATAACACCTCTTGTTGGAAAGCCCTATATTTGAGCTATTGCATTCACACCAAAGTAAGTAATGAGGAGCAAAAACTGGTTAACTATGTACCTACTTAATTGTTTGGTTTGGTTTGGTTTGTATTATGATATTGGAACGTTCAAACTTAGTTCCGCCGTAAAAACCCAACTATATATTTAAAAGTCATTGGACTTTAACTTTTCATAGAGAGATTTCATGTATTATTGTTCACCACATAAAGTGTATTCAATTTGTGTTGCCTCGCAGTTACTTTATTACTCTGAGTTACTAGAGCTGTCTGCATGCGTGTGTGTGTGTGTGTGTGTGTGCAACTAATTTAAAAAGTAATTTTCGCTTCCGGCATTTGCACAGCTGCATTAAGCTACACGTGTCCGGGTTTTCCCCATTTAGGGCCACAGTACACTTGGCTTCATTGACGCCCGCACTCTGTCGTTGTTTCGCACTTCATATGTCATTGTGTTGCCTCACCACCCCGTACCGCTTCAACCAACTCACAACCAACTGTCACTCCCTTTGGCCTTGGTTTCTCTCGGCAGTTGCTTTAAGTAAGTTTTAGTTGCTTAAATGTAATTGTACTTTAATTTTCGCTTCATGTAACTTAAACAAAAAGCCACAGTTAAATACAATTTGCACTAAGACACGCACACAAACATGGGTATATACACACACATACACACACACTTAACTGTAGCAATGTTTGCTTTAAAAACGAACAAAATTAGAGTAAACAATAATAAAGCTAGAGAGCGAAACAAAAACAGAAACAACTTGTAAACTGGCAAATGGCAGGTAGCTGGCAACATGGCCGCCGGAAGTGAGCAAGTGACACGAAGACATGAAAGCGGAAATGCTTATTTACCACAGAATGACAGCTGCGCAACTATTTGATTGTCTTCCGTTGGCTGCTTGAATGAGTGTGGGTAAGTGTGTGTGTATATTTTACTATATATACCAACGTATACTTACATGTGTGTGTGTTAAAGTGCTGGCGGCCAAGCAGCTGCCAAGAATTGCCAGCAATTTATATATTTCTTTTTATGTATGTGAGTGACATGCGTTTACACCTGAATCACAGTTTGAATCAAGCTGTGCTCTGACGAATATTTTACCAATTGTGTTATCTATTTAAGCATAAAAGAAAATACCAAATGGTTGTCATATATTATGAAATGAAAGAAAATCATTTGGAGCACATAACAGCGCTCTGTATACGTTTTCATTTCTGAATCGTGTAATATTTTTTACGTTCTTTTTAAAGTGTTTGTTTTTATGAGAAAGAAGCAACTATTCACTGTGCTTATTTTAAGAAAGCTCAATAACTTTTTTATATTAAATTCAATATGTGTTCCTTTAAATTATAAAACTCAGAAAAAAGAGCTACATATCCATAACACAGACCAACACGGTTTAGTTGTTGGAAAGCTATGGGTCATTTCACGTCAGAATTTCGAGATATTCGAGGTTTTGTACCCGAAAAACGGAATTTTTTCAAATATCTCAAAATCCGCACGTGATGGTCCTATTCAGGACCCGGATTCTACGCAGCAAATTACTTCGGAAATGACCCTTAGCTTTCCAACAACTGGCATGACCCCGGTATTTGTAGGCCTGCTCATTTTGATGTAGTTCAATAATATTTAATATTTTTACACAGAAAAAAGAGACAATTTCTTTCTCACTCTAAAATTTATCCAAAATTTATTTTTTCTATTTTTCATTAAATTATTATTAATCTCAGCAATAAGACTATCAGCACAAAAAATTCTTTTGGAGCAGCGTATTGAAAAATATATAAGATGATGGTATTTTACTGATTTTTTTTAAATTTTTAATAAAATTAAGAAGCTTTTATTTTTAGTACATAGCTAAGCGAAAAAAGCATTCTCTTTCCAAAGCACTGTGGGCCCAGATTTTCATATTTTGGCCAAAACCCTGTCATTTCCATAATAATTTTTTTAGAGTAATGAAATTTTATACACGTATTCCTAAATGATTGAACTTTTTTTCTGGAAAGTTTGAGCCTCCTCCGATTTTTTCTTAGATATAGATAATCCAGACCAAAATTGGAAAAAATTTAAAAAAACCAAACATTTTTTTTAAGTTAATTAAAAAAAAAAAAAAAAAACGATTAATTGCAATTGGACCATATTTCACAAAGAGGTAGATATGAGCTCCTCATACATTGAAAAAAAAGCCTATACCCAAAATATTGAATGGTTTTGGAGTTATAGCCCCAAATAGTTTCAGCTTTCCAAGCAAATAACAAAAAGACGACATCACCAATCCATCTGGTTTTTAACTGTTATAGTTTTTTTTTGCATGCTTTTTTAATTTTAGAAAAAAAAATTTCAAAAATCTATATTTTATTTTTAAGTTTTTTTGTCAAAATTGATCATTTTTACATTTTCTGATTTGCATCATTGTAAGTATGCTATAAAATTTTCCAATTGTACATTTTTTGCACATTTTAGTGCAACTTTTGAAAAAATGGTTATTGAAGCATACTTTTAGGCAGCTAAGGAATTCAAAAAATAGTAAAGTTTCCTGGGGGTCAATGTTTAAAATGCAACTTTTAGATACAAAATTTAATTTCCGAAATTCGGAAGGAATTACATTTTGTTGTAAAACATGTGTAGAACTTTATAAAAAAATTTTTCGATCAAATATCGAGTGCTAGTCGGAGGTACGCTTAAAGCAAAGCAGCCAAATGATACAAAAACCGAAAAAATCTTTATAAATACTCGAATATATTTAAAACCGAAAAGTTGTTAAGCTCAGTTTTATTTTTTTTCTGAAGTTATACTTATAAATAAAAAAATGAATGAAAATTTCATAGCTACATGCATCATGGTAAATACATTTTTTTTTTTTCTGTAAATTATCGCGAAAGTTAAAAAAAAACAAAATGTCAACTTCGATTGCCAGTAACTTAAAAACCACTATTTATAATTTAAAATTTTTTTTCTGCACGGAATATCTTAATATGTTTGAAATAATATAAAATTGTCATTTTGTCCAAATTTTGATTTTCATCAGGAGGGCTTTTGGCCAAAATCTGGCCAAGCGGCCCATTATGCAAAGCTTAAAGTCTATAAAGCAATATTTCTTTTGAAACCTTGGTTCCGTTTGGGCTAGAAAGATCTAGTGTGGTAACGTTTTTGAATATATCAAATTTTTAGCATTTTTCGTTAAGGGAGATAAGAAAAATGCGTGCATAGAAAAAATAAAATTATATATAAAAAAACGTCAGAATGGAAACTTTAAAAGTGTTACGCAGATACAGTGCTGCCTGTTTTGATTGCTTGAAAAAATATGCAATTAACGAAAGATGGCGCCAGCTATTGCACTAGATGGCGCCAGTAGTAACAATAGGTAGCTAGGTTTTTTTAAGTAAGCTACAAGTAGTACATTTTCGAGTGTTGAATATAACTTTAAAACTTCTGCGGTGCTTGCCAGCTTTCTGAAAGCGGTTATGAGGAATTAATTTGGTCATTTTGAAATATTTGACACAGACTTTCCTGTTTTTATTTGCCAGGACTGGGCAATTTCGATTAAAATGGTATCAGTTCTTCGGAAACTATATATTTATTTATTCAAATTTAAAACTACTTTTTGTTCCCTAGAATTAATTTCTAAGTTACAATATTTAAATAAATAAATAAATTTATTCAAATATTAATTTTAATACAAAAAAAAATACTATAACTAATGAAACAGTAGAGCAACGAGTAACTAGAGCTTAGACCCTAGTTCTTCGGAAACTATATAAAAAGCCATCCTTTGAATACCTTTAATCTTCTTAAAAATACTAAGAAATGCAACTATTTATAAATCTGCTTATGTTGCCAATGCAGACGCCAACTTAATTTAGTAGATTGTCAATGAAGAAAGGACATCGCAGGTGTAGCTTCTAGATATCTAGGATTGTGCGTACCATGGCAGAATACTGTCGCTTTTCAAGCTACACAACACGAAGTTGGATTTACGACTGTTTAGCTGAAAATTTCATTGTTTTGGCCAACAAGTTCCATTCACAAGAGCTGAGTAGCTGAACATAAAATGTAGTGGCATCTGGGTATGACAGTTTTGACAGATTTTGAATGAAGCATATACGAAGTGTATCTTTGAGCTATCAAGGTAAAAACGAACTCCATCTTGTGGTAAGCCTGTGTCAAAGAGTTTGCCCCTGAAGGAGCTCTGAAAGAGTCTCTTTGGCAAATATGATTTCAAAAACAGTCATAGCGCGGCATCGAGTATAATTTGTTGTTTTTTATTCTGTTTTTTTTTCTACGTGCCAAACTCGGTCAAAAGCCTGCTCCACATTGGCAATGGCTATGGCCTCCTGTATCTCGTGCTTTAGCCAAATTGGTAGTCCGGAAGGAGCAATGACAGCTTGGCTGCTGTCATGAATTCTAAACAAAAATAGCTTTGAGAATATTGACAGGAGACTTACCGGCTGGTAGGATTTAAATATCATTGCAGTCCTCTGAGATGTGCGAATTTTAAAGATCTTTTAATCAAACGTTAATTTTAAGTACGCAAATAAAAAGTTTTTTATTTTCACTTAGCAGTTAAAATATGCGCCAAAAAGATTTTCTTAACATTTTCATAAAAAAAACACAATCTGAATTTGAGACTTAAGTCAAGCCATCAGAATTTCTTCGGACGGCTACTCAAAAGTTTGAAAATTATTTTTTAATTTAAAGATTATTCATTAAGAACTAAAATCGGGCATTCTCGAAAATCTTAGTTCAAATTTTTTTGTGTAAAGTAAAAAGTGAACTTTCCAAAAAAAAATAAATGAAGGTCTATTAAAAAACTGCATGTGCCTCAACATAATAAAACACGCAAAATTTCGAATTAATTTTTTAAAGTAGAAATGAATTTTAAATTATAAAAAGCTTGTAGCCAGAACAACATAGGTCTTCAAGTGAAAATTTATACCAATTAGTAATTTGAAACTCTTGTAAAAAATATATTTAAAACGTAAAAAATTAATATATTTTACTTGCCGCTTGCTACTGAAATAAAGCTGAGGCATCCTGCTCTAAAGATCCTCTGAAGTCGCACTGGGCAAGCTGGTGGCTTCCGCTTTATGTAAATAAATCACATCATATTTGCCATCTGGTACTTCTACAAGCATTCTCTTCCGGATAAATTTTCCAAAGATTTTCTTTCTGAGATGCTTTAGCTACATTTATCAGAGAAATTCCTTTTAGCCAGTTTTCTTCTTTGTTAATAGTCGTACTGTCCTTTATTTTTAATTCTTAAACTCTATTGTGGCCTATTAAGATTATTAAGATCTTGATCATCTTTAAATATTCTGTTTCAGCGCTCTCTCTCTCTCTCTCAATTTCTGTTACCCCCAGTGGGACATAGGGCCTCTACAAAACGTTTCCATTGGCGATGACCTTGACCTCCTTAAAAGATTTCCCAGTAGACCTAAATTCCTTTTCGAGTGTCCCCTTCCAAGTGCATCAAGGGCGTCCTTTCTTTCTGCTACCTTGCGGGTTCCATTAGAGCGCCTTTTTACATAGTTCTGCTTGATCCTTGCGAAGGGTATGGCCAATCCATCTCCACTTTCTCTGCTATATTTCTGTCTGTATGGGTAACTGCTTGCATTTCGCCCAAAGTTCTGTGTTGTTGATTGTTTTGGGCCACCAAATCCGCATCAAACGCCTTAAGCATTTGTTTACAAATTCTTGCAGTTTGTTTGCGAGCAGGTCCATCATGAGCCAGGTTTCACATCCATACAAAAGCATCGATTTGACGTTAGAGTCAAGACACGCAGCTTTGTATTTATGGAAATCGATGCGGAGTTCTATATTTTATACAGCTGAGCGAACGTACTGTGAGCTTTAGCGATTCTATTTTGTATGCCGTCTGCGGCACCTCCGTCTATAGAAGTAACACTGCCCAGATAAGTGAAGCTGTTCACGTTTTGAATGCTGGAATTTGCCACGTTAAAACTGCTTCTCAGATCCGCCACATTTACAGGGTTTTCCAACAAGAGGTGTTATTTTAAGTTACCCGGTAT
This sequence comes from Chymomyza costata, assembly GCA_018150985.1. NCBI lineage: Eukaryota > Metazoa > Arthropoda > Insecta > Diptera > Drosophilidae > Chymomyza > Chymomyza costata. The sequence goes on along the minus strand of JAECWU010000127.1, from coordinate 30,391,816 downwards.
CTGGGTAGCTGTCGCTTTTGAAGCTTTTATTCTTTAACATTTGACAAGTAGAAACTACGCCATTACTAAAAATGGAACGATACACGCTCCAACAACGCATTGAAAATCTTTCAGTCACAGTTCGCAAAACTAAAGCATTTTTGGGTCGTCGTGAAGCACCTTGTCGGATCGCAACACAGAAATTGGTGGAAAAATTCGAGCTGTTGGGACAAGTCAGTGATGTGAAGAATAAAACCCGTGCACGTCGCTCAAGAACAACTGAGAATATTGCTGCTGTAGCCCAAACTGTTAAAGAAAACCCAGGTTTGTCCATTCCACGTCGTTCTTTGGAATTGGGCATTCCACAAACGTCATTACACCGTATTTTGCATAAAGACTTGGGTCTTAAGGCTTATAAAGTTCAGTTAACACAAGAACTCAAGCCGGCCGATCATCAACAACGTCGTTTCTTTGCTGATTGGGTCCTTGAAATGCATGAAAATGATCCGGAATTCCATCGAAAAATCATCTTGACTGATGAGGCTCATTTCCACCTCGGTGGCTACGTCAACAAGCAAAATTGTCGCATCTGGGGCTCGGAAAACCCAAGAGTTATTGTTGAGAAGCCTTTTCATCCTCAACGTGTGACTGTTCGGTGCGGTTTATGGTCCGGCGGGATCATTGGACCTTACTTTTTCGAAAATGAGGTTGGATCAACAGTCACGGTGAATGGATTTCGCTATTGAGAGATGATTAATGATTTTTTTTTTGTCGGAGTTGGATGGTATTGATCTGGACAACGTTTACTTTCAACAAGACGGCGCTACGTGCCACACAAGCAACGAAACCATTGCTCTTTTACGGGAAAAGTTTCCGGACCGTGTTATCTCTCGAAGAGGTGATCACAATTGGCCACCGAGATCTTGTGATTTAACACCTTGCGACTTCTTCCTTTGGGGCAACGTGAATGATTAGGTCTACGCCAATAGCCCAGCGTCAATTCAAGACCTCAAAGATAGAATTCGTGAGGCTATCGAGGACATAGGGCAGCCACTTCGCGTTTTGGTTATGGAAAATTTCATGAAAAGGATATGGTCCTATAAGCGTGGTCGTGGTGGCCATTTGGCTGATGTTGTTTTTCATTATTAACGGCATACCTTGCTCTTTGTTATGAAATAAACATCCAATCATTTATCTCAAAAAATGACATTTTTCTTTGAATACCAAAATAACACCTCTTATTGGAAAACCGCTTTTTCTGCGTATCAGAATGCTTCGATGACATTAGGCATAGTCATCGGTGTAATCAAGGTCTTCAAGGTGATCGTTGAGATTCCATTGAATGCCTCTGCGGCATCCGTCTGCAGATCTTGTGAGAACATCATCCTTAACGATTAGGAAAAGTACGGGAGAAATCAGACATCCTTGTCGAACGCCAGATATAGAATCAAAAGTGAACAATAGGCTTCCGTTTTGTTGTACCCTGCATTTGAAGCCCTCAAAATGGGCTTTAAGTAGCCTAATAAGTTTCGGCGCAAAACCTCGACGATATAGGGCGTCCTCTATGAATGCTGTCGTAAGCGGTGCTGTAGTCTACGAAAACGAGATGTAAGGCTGCTCTTCATTCTGCCCACTTGTTTGTTTTAGCGTTAGTTCTTTTATAATGTTTAAAACGAACTCATTTACGTTTATAGAGCTTTTAAGATTAAAAAAAAAAGAGTCTTTCCAAAGACACTGTATAAATTAATTATATTGTGGTACTGTGACGTCACGGCGGCCTGTAATGTTATTTTAAAGAAAAAGCTAATTTTATTTTAAAACTAGCTACACCCGTCATGCCTTGCTGTGCCGTTTACTAAACTTAAAGAAATACTAAGATCGTTACAACAATATTCAATTTTTATTTTGGATAATTGGGTATTTTAATTCGTTTTATCGAGAAAAGTCTGACAATTCAAGTTTTCAATTGAATGCTATTTTTTGAAGTGCATTTGGATACACAATGTTTTTAGTTTCTTTATCTGGAGCATATACGTATAAGTCAGATGGTTTTCCAAAACGTGAGCAGGCTACATATAATTGTCCATGGGAGAAGCATGGATTCTCTAAACTCTCTCTACACTGCTTCACTGGAACAATGTTTCTGAGGAGTATAATAGGAACACCAATTTTCCAGCTCAAAATGTGTAGTGGCAATCCTGGTAAATCGAGTGAACTCAAAAATTCAGTGGGATAACACTGTCTACTGATTTATATGTAGCTGTGTCGCCTGGTATCTCATTTTGCATGGTGATATTAATACCATCGACATCCGCGTTCTTTGTAGCTAATATACAATCTTTCTGATTCATTATGTTGTCTGCGCTGCTCTTCAGTCAAATTATTTCTTGCAACTCTATTTTGTTGATTTTTACGTGTATTTCGTCCAATGTTTTGTCTTTTCGGTAGCATGCTTCTTTGTACCTTTTAATGAAGAAACTGGTTAACACAAAACACAAAAACACTTACAAATTTCTATGAATTAATTCTTTTATATTTTTCTTTATGTGAATTTGGACTCCAGTAAGTGTTTTGGTCGGGAGCAATGCTTACATGTCCTACAGCTGCAATGGAGACAGTCCTCGGACTGACTCCGCTGCACATACATATCAAAAAGTCAGCTATGCAAAGTCTTCTGCGGATCCGGATCACGGCTGGACACGTGGAAAGTGACACAGGCCATGCTGCACTTATAAGTTCTCTTCCTGGCCTATTTATATACCAGATTATATGACCACGGAACTTCTCCATAATAGGAAATTTAGATTTCTCATTCCAAATCGCGAGACTTGGACTGAAGGCAACCCCTGTGGTAACCTCCGGTACCAGCAATGGTTTACGGATGGTTCCAAGACGGAACAGGGTGTAGGTGCTGGAGTTGTCGGACCCAACACCAGAATCTCTATTGCAATGGGTATCTGGCCCAGTGTCTTTCAAGCAGAGATTCACGCCTTAGAGTTCTGCACCCACAGTATCCTCCTTAAAGGTACTAGGGGTGCTAACATTTACATATTTACAGATAGCCAGGCCGCTATCAGCGCATTGTCTTCGTGGAGAATCTCCTCCAAGCTGGTTAGGGAATGCGTAAACAAAATCCAACTACTGTCCTCCAATAACAAAGTCACACTCTGTTGGGTTCCTGAACATTCAGTAGTGGAAGGTAATTCGAAAGCTAATGAGCTCGCAAGACTGGGTTCCTCTTCGCCCACCACTTGCCCCGCGCCCTTCTGTGGCATCAGCTGGTCAACAATGAAAACTATGGTCAACAAATGGGCCTTAAGTGAACATAGGAGATATTGGTTCTCTTTACCGAATTTAAGACAGGCAAAAGTGCTTGTCTTACCCTCGGATGCAAACCGAACTATAGGTCTTGGTAGAGCGGACCTAAGGTTCCTGGTAGCCTACATGTCTGGGCACCATACTGTTAGTTACCACTTACATAAAATGGGTCTATCGGACTCTTCAGAGTGTAGGCTTTGTTTTGAAGAAGATGAGACGTCCTAACACATTTTGTGTGACTGTTCAGCAATAGTGTGGGACAGAGTCACACATTTGGAAGCTAAACGGATCAACCCGTTCCAGCTACGCCGCTACTGCTCTTCATAAGGAAGGCAGATAGTCTTTTGTCCTAAAAGAATGGGTAAGGTACAATAGATCTTCAGGTTGCAGTGCCCACTCTCTGTTGTGAGAGAACCTAACTATTAAAAAAAAAAAAAAAAAAAGTGTTTTCTTTATCATTAGCAATGAGCTTCCAATTCAAAATGTTCGTCTACCAAATTTGAATTGAATGGAAACTGAGTGAACTGAGTGTGTTTTTTTCGTTGCATTTAAAAACTATGCTCAGTACTCAGCGCCAACTATCGAAAGTTGTCCATACTTATGTTGTAAACCTTGTCGACAACATACTACCGAACAAAGCCTGTCAATATGAACATAATCACACTGCAATAAAGTGGATTCTATAAGCCTCGTACAAACATACATTCATTTTTATATATATAGATTTATAGAAAAAAAAAAAAAAATTTTATTTTATTCGTTTGCAGAATTTAAAACTTGACCCAATTGCTGACAACTGTAGACTCTGTTAATTGTATATAACTTGCATATCTGTTTGCACAAGTTTCAAGAGTTCCTGACTTATCAAAACAAAAACTCATAGCACGCTTTTAAGACTTCAACTTGCAAATTAAATAAAATTTAATTGCATTTGATAAACATAATTTATTGTGACAAATTTGTTTAATTCCTTGTTTTATTTGCCTGTCGCTCTTTTATCTTCGAAACTCTTACTCCGGCTGCCGCTCTGTGTTTCTCTTTCCTTTTTGTGGCCACACATGGATTAGGCATGCACATTAAAAAGCTCGCTTTTATTTATTTATTCTTTTACTTCACATTTCTTGTGTAATTTCTCATATGGCTCTGGGTGTCAGGGCTTAAATGGGCTTGGCATAATAAAGATCATATAACAACATTTATATAAATGCTGCCAGCGCATCATTTACTAATTCATGGACCAGGCCAAGATAAACAGCAGTGAAACATGCGTGACACACACGCAGTCAACTTCAAACTTTCAGTTTGCCGGTTTGCCGAGTTTCCGAGCTCTAAGTAGAATTTTGTTTATGCAGCTAATAATAAAAATAAACCAAACCAGACACACTCCAAAAAAGCGGAAAAAAAAAATAAGGAAAAAGCAAAAGCAAATAAAAAAGGGAAAAAGGCATATAAAGCATATAAACAAAAAAAATGCGCACACAAAAGGCAAGAGACAACAACAGCACATGGTAGACATTTCATTTTATAAGCCAGGCACACACAGATACTCACGCACACAAAAGATACAAAAGCAACGGCACAGCGCGCCATCTTAATCTCGTTGACGTTGCGTGGCAAGACAAGTGGCAGTTCCCCAGCAAAAAAATAAGCAACACCCAAACCTATAATTTGCCCAAACCAACCAAACCGCTGCTCCGCGTTTGTTTGGCTAGAGGCAGCTACGGCGGTTTTGGCATAAGCTTGCAGCCACGCTTTGAGCTTAATTTCATTCGCACAGAAATTTTCGCGCGCATACAATTTCATTAAGTAAATATTTTCGTCGACATCGACAATAGCGCGTTGGTTCCGTATCCGGCTTCGCGTAGCCCCGTATCCTGCCTTTTTATACTTATGTATATAGTGTTTGCACTTTTTTTTTTTTTGCTTCAGTCTTGCGCTTCGTCGAGTTAAAGACGCGCAGCATTTATATCGTTTTAATGCCGTCACACGAACTACCCAACAAATGTCCTTTTTTACGGCGTTTTTCTTTTTATTTTATTTTTTTTTTTGTATTTCAGCAAATGCACAACGCGCGGCACATAAAAATTATAGCAGCACGTTATTGTCGTTTTTACTTCTTTAAATGCCGCCTCTCATTTGCCTCTCTCTTGCCCCATACTAGAATAATTGCAGGGCGCAACATTTTGTCGCAGCAGCAACAACAACAACAACGACAAAAACAGCGGCAACAATAAAATGTCATTTAGTGACTGACATCTTTCAAATGTCTGGCACACATTTTTGCACCCAACTTTAATTATCGGCATTAAAAAGGGAGCAACAATAAGAAATCACGATTATGAGATACTCTTTGTAAAAGTTACTTAAAGCTTGCATACAGAATGTACTAGCAGTTATTTCAATAAAAAAAAAACAATTAATTTACTTTTAGAACATGAGACTCAAATTAAGTCGATAGAAATAAAGTAAATATCATCATCATCATCATTTCCTTTATCTCCCACGAGAGCATAGTGCCTCAATAAAGCATTTTCATCTGGTTCGGTTGTTAGCTAGTATCTTCATTTCGTTCTACGATTTACCAGATGCGTCGATTTATTTTTGTAGGCTTCTTCTCGACGTAGTCTTAGGTCGACCCCTTTTGCGGCTGCCTTGGGGATTCCAAACAAGGGCTTGTCGATAAACTTCCGCAGCTTCTTTACGCAAGGTGTGGCCTTGCCAACGCCATTTTCGTAGTTTAATCATAGACAAAAAAAAAATTTCTTTTCTATTTTTTGTTAGTTTTGAAATTCGTCAACCGTTTTATAAGCTATGGCATATAATTTAAACAAATACGTTAAAAAACCTAAAATACAACTAGTGAAAAATTCTGCCCCAAGAAGTATGCTACAAAGAAATTATTCTCAATTGTAAGATACAAAAATTCAAAAGTAATCTCCCACTTTAAAAAAATAACGTGCAAATTAAGAGCTTAAATTGATTAAAAATTTAAAACCAAAAATCTTAAAAATAAATAAAATAATTTTTTTTTAATTTAATATTTTATCTGTCATGGAAAGAAAAAATCATGTCAATAGCTTTATTCGTTTAGCAGATATGGCTTGACAATGAAAATAGACTTAAAATGAAAAACGCAATTTTCAGTTATCGATAACTCGATAAAATCGATATTTTGCAATAAAATTTAACATGGTTACTATTGGCTAGTAGCTCTACCAAAACTGTAAAAATCATCAAAATCGGATAACTTTGCGGCAAAAGTGGCTACGCGTATTCTTAGACGCAACATGTTCGTCTGGCTTTTCAGAGAATCCCAAATTCGGCCCTCCTGACACGGGATTCGCCCCGAATGACTTCATATATTCCTTTCTCCTATTCCAAAACATTCTATACGGACTGCCAAAATTCACGGCTTGCCTCTCCGAACAATTTAAACCTCTGCACTTCCATTGCCACTTGTTGGATACAACCACACATACTTCGAAAACCCATCTACATCCATTGACCCGACATGATCCTCCATTTGCGACGGTACCACAATTAATTGCTTCTTAGGATCTTCAAACAAAACTTGGTTCTCAATAAAGAAGTCCTCATTCCAATTAGTTTCTACGGCTTCTGTTATTACTTTAGTCCAGCCATCCAATAGTTGCGCTTCTCTTATGCTGTGCACATTTTCCATTTCTACTGATGCTTTTACATTTATTTCCGGTACATACTTTTCAATCATTTCATTTACCTGTCTTGCCTGACACTGATTCAAACACGACAACTCTGTTTCAAGTTTCGTTTCCAAATCTTCAGAGCTCATCATACACAGACTCTCAAACTCTGTCGTCAATTTTGAACAATTGGCGTTTCCGCTGGACAAATCAACATTATCCCTGATACTATCGGAACTCTCCAAAATTCGTGATTATAAGTTTTGTTCCCTGCTTCGTTACATACCAATCAACAGAATCTAGCATTGTCCGACCCAAAATCGCATCAAAGTCAATATCTTTGTCCGAAACAACATGAAACTCAAGCTGCATATTGATTCCATCAATTTGGACAGTTAAGGCAATACTATCTATTGAAAACAATTGACCTCCAGCAATTCCCGAAACTTTTATACCATACCATCCCTGTCAAACCAACATCACCCATCTGCTGATATATTTTCCAATGTAAAAGGCATATACTAGCCCCTCCGTCCATCACTTCCTGGAGACTAACTTTAGGATGGACTACCGATTTCAACTCAAGACCACAAAGTGAAATTACACTCGTTGTTTTGCCATCGCCAATAACAACATTCATGACCTTCTCAGCAATTGGCTGACACTCTGCTGCTCTATGTCCTGGTTTCTTGCACTTAAAACATAACAATTCTTTTACTGGACAGTCTTTCTTAATGTGCGATTTATCTTCACACTTAAAGCACATAGTTGACCTTCTTTCTGCATCTGATTGCCAACCCTGCCAGATATTTCTTCATACGATGCTTTTGCCTGACCACGAACCCTTTGATAGGACTCAATTTGATATTTCAGCTCTTTGATAGTTCTCGCCTGGTACAATAATGGCAGCCGAAGGAATCGGCAAAGGGCACATAGTTAGTGATACATAATTCTGCTACCAAGAGATGAGATGACCACGGAGTACAACTTGAAAAAGAACTTTAGCATTAGTTTGAGTAGCAAAAGCAAATGGACCACCTTAGAGGAGATACATCCTGTGAGAAGACACACCATTGTGTGGTATACGGACGGGTCTTTACCAAAAGAAGGCACCGGCCTGGGGGTCGCGGGACCAAGAACGTGACTGTCAGAATCACTGGGAAAGTATACCAGCATATATCAGGCAGAAGTATGTGCGATAGGTAGGTCTGCGGACATAAACCTATCTAGGAAATATATGGGCAGAGAAATAGCTATTTTGTCAGACAGTCAGGCCGCTATAAACGCAGTGACTGGGTCAAAAATGAATTCAAAATTGGTTCAGGAAACCAGAGCCAAACTAAACCATCTAGGACACTGGAACAACGTTTCCCTTCCTAGATGGATCCCAGGACATAACAACATTCCTGGGAACAAAATTGCTGACGAGCTGGCAAGAAACGGTGCTGCGAACCAACTAATAGGGCCAGAACCCTTCTGTGGTATTGGCAGCCACACCATTAAACAACTGCTACGAGAAGAGTAGAGATCCAGACGACAATCAAACTGGATTGGCGCGACTGGTTTACGACAGTCCAAGCAGCTCCTCGGTTCCTATGATCTGAATAGATTTAAGAATATCTCCCAACTGGGCAAGAATTCCCTTAGGATACTTACTGGGTTACTTACGCAACATTGCAGGCTAAGAAAACACCTGAGTATGATGGGCATCGTAGATTCTAACACTTGTAGGTTTTGTGAAATAAGGGAGGAATCCTTCCAACACATACTTACGGAGTGTGACGCTCTCGCCAGAAGAAGGGCATGCATCTTCGGCGACTACAGAATACCGATGCGCGACGTAACTGGACTAGAACCATCGCAGATAATTATATTTATCTTCATAATTGGACTGGCCAAGGAGCTCTAGAGCTAGTAGGGAGAACAATAGATCCTAAGGGTCGCAGTGTTGTTTTCCCCTTACAATTATTATTATTATTATTACAATAATGCTTTGTTTGATCTACTATCTTGTATCGCATCTATGAAATATTCTATCAAACTACGCATATTCTTAGATGCAACATGTTCGTCTGGCTTTTCTGAGAATCCCACATATATATTTTCCCGTGGTTCCTAAATGGAACAAAGAGCCTAACAACAATGTCCTTAACGATCCCTAAAAGTTTCATTTATTAAGTATTTTTTTCCAGATGAAACTCTTCGTTTACTGTGTCTTCAGTCCCAAGCGCAGAACTTTTTTTCGCCCAAATGTAACTTTTTTATTTTACACGATTCCAATTTGTACAGCTCATAGTACCCATACGATTTTTTAATAATTTACCACAAGTTTCTTGTAACAAAATATACATCAACTTATTTTGCATTGTCTTTAAATTTTACAAATTAAACGCAAACTATTTAAGCCCTGATTGATTCGAAAATTTGCCATACCAGGCACGTGCCACACTTATGAACATATTAAAAACTGCTTGCGCATTTATCAATTTAACTAAAGTATTTAATTATGCTCGACGCACAATTATTCGTTTCCATAACCATTAATTCAACCATATTTATGGCTTTTGGCATACCCTTAATCTTTGCAAAGAGTATCTTCATTTTGGCTTGATAGTATATAATTTGTTTTCCCCTCTCACTCTTTGCTGCTGTCAAGTAATTAAGTAATGTTTACTTTTGAACAAAAAGTACAACAACAATGCTGATGACAAGTATAGTGCCTACAAAATGGCGTCTGTCGTATAGTAATTTAGTTATTATGTGCAACTAAAAGCTTGCCACATTCAAGTGTAATCTAGTACACGGGCAGCTGTCAGCAGCTAAAAGTGTTGCATACTTTGTGGCGCTGCACATTAAATGCCAACAATCAACCGAGCAAATGAGCTGAGCAACAAAAATTTGGCGCACTGGCGCTTTAAAAATTATTGTGCGCTTAAGTGCAGCTGTGTGCGCCAGCAGCAATACAGAGCAGCACACAGATACACACACACATGCAACTGCATCTGTGCACACGCACACGCACACAGCGTTTACCAATATTTCAAACACGCGTCGAACGCATTTCCGTGCGGAAAACGGTTACAACGGAAATGCAACTTTGGCCGCTGTTCGAGCGTAACTGTTGTTTATGTTTGCACACACACACAGATACGCACACACACAGTTAAACACAGCAGCGGTTATCACAGCCGTTGAAACTCCGGCCCAACATAAATTGCTTTTTCGACTCACTTTTGGCCCAACAGCAGATACAGTTACAGTTAAAACTACAGCTATGGCTACCGTTATATATCTACATCTATGGCACAGTTGCAGTTACAGTTACAGCTACATTTTCTGTCTGTTATTGTTTGTTGCTTTTGTTGTACAAATTTTTCTGTCAGTTTTCTTCATATTTTTTTTTTCTTTGTTGTTGTGTATACTCTTCACAGAGTAAATTGTATTATAAGTTTATTTAAAAGTTTGCAACACTTAAGAGAATGTTGTGCTTGTACGTTATAAAATATCTTAAAAAAAAAATCAAAAATTGTAGCTTCATGCGGATGGAATGAATTTGAAGTTAATCTATGTTAAAGGATTTCAAAATCTGCGACTTGAAAGAATTTCAATTATTTTCTTTTTTTTATGTGTTGAGAAACAATTTTAAAATAACATAGGCTAAGTTAACGCAAAAAGAACAAGAAAAATGTATTTTTAAACCAAGTTGGGTACACTACTTTAAAGCTTTATCGTTGACATTTGTACATGAAAAAGGATGGCTTTATAGGCGTCAAGAATTTAAAAGGCATTAACCCACTAACATTTCCAAGACGCAATATTAAGCGATTTTCGAAACACAATTGAACAAAACATCATTCAAGTTACTTCCATCCAATTGGTAAAAGAAATAATCAGTTAACATCGAAAATATCGTTGGCCTTAATGAGTCAGCCAATTTTTGAGAATGCATCGGCTCGTGGGCCCAAATCCGACATGATTGTTTATGAACAACAAAGTACTTACGTACTGCCCAAAATATTTAACTTTTCAACATTTTTAAAGGCTTCTTAATAACTTTAATGGGGTCCTCAATTGCAATAAATGGCGGTCTTTCAACTAAGGGCCTATACGCAGTTCGAAATATTTCGCGCGGAACGACAAAACTTCATATAAAAAAAAAGATCCCATTTGGGACTTTATATGAAGTTTTGTCCGAAATGGGATCTTTTTTTTAATATGAAGTTTTGTCATTCCGCGCGAAATTTTTCGAACTGCGTAGACCCCTTAAAAAAAACGGATGAAAAAACAAGATGGCGTGTTTTCAAAAATAACGTTTGATTTTCTGCAATAAATTCTTTAGTAGCTTATAAAATTCGTTCAAATTAAAGAGAAAAAAATCATATTCATGGCAACTACTATAGAAGTGTTATAATTTTTTCGATTTTTGGGGGACCCAACTATTTTCAAATTAGTAATAATTTTTTGACTGAAGTTTCCAAAAATAAAATCGACTCATATTCAAATTTAAATTTTAAAGGGTTTTCCAATAAGAGGTGTTATTTTGGTATTCAAAGAAAAATACCATTTATTGAGATAAATGATCGGATGTTTATTTCATCATAAAGAGGAAGGTATGCCGTTAATAATTAAAGACAACATCAGCCAAATGGCCACCACGGCCACGCCTACAGGACCATATCCTTTTACCCTCGATAGCCTCACGAATTCTATCTTTGAGGTCTTGAATCGACGCTGGGCTGTTGGCGTAGACCTTATCTTCGATACCGTTCCCCAGTGATGGTTTCGCCTTGTTTCAACAGCTCATAATAAACAACACCGACCTGGTCCCACCAAATGCACAGCATAACCTTCGCAGCGTGAATATTCGGCCAAGCCAGTGACGTGGAAGCATGACCGGGTTGTCCCCAAGATTTTTTCCTCTTTTGGTTGCTGTAATGAATCCATTTTTCATCACCCGTCACGATGCGATGAAGAAAACTCTTCCTTCTTTGTCGCTGGAGCAGTTGTTCACAGGCGAAAAAACGACGCTCAACGTCCCTTGGTTTCAAATCATAAGGAACTCAAGTTCCTTGCTTTTGAATCATTCCCAACGCATGCAATCGCTTGGAAATGGCTTGGCGGGTAACTCCTAATGCTGAAGCAAGCTCTTCTTGCGTTTGGCACGAATCCTCATCGAGCAATGCCTCCAATTCAGCGTCTTCGAAGGTTCTGGGTCTTCCTTTACGTGGACGGTCGTCAACATCGAAATCACCGTCTTTGAAGCGACGGAACCAATCACGGCACGTTGTTTCGCTTGGAGCAGCATCTCCGTACACTTTTTGGAGCTCTCGATGCGCTTCAGCTGCCGTTTTTTTTCGAACAGAACAAGAAAATCAATACTTCCCGCAAATGATGATTTTTTGGCACAAAACTAGACATTTTCACACAACCACAAGTAAATAATGCAAAAAGGAATTCACTAATGTGCCATAGCAGTTTGCTTACCATATGCCTAAGCTTCGTTTATGAAGTTTTGGGTATGTCAAAATCGACCAGAACTTTCTGCTAAAGCCATCTATTGACAAGCAGCGAGAACTTAGTTGCGCACCTAATATATTTATATATTTATCAGTCTTAAGGTAGGATTGAGTATATAATATACAATATTTTTAATACAATTTATATAAGAAAGTATATATGAGCTAGTTTCCAAATTTCAATAAGTTTTGAAGAGTTGGAGGAAATCATTATCATCTGCGACCCGTAACGAATATTGGCCTCCTGTAGAACACGCTTCCATCTAGTTCTATTTCTTGCTACAGTCCTCCAATTTCTGATTGATATATCGTTTGCTGTTTTTTCGACGTTTCCAATCCATTTTGTATTTGGTCTTCCAATTTTCCTTTTTGATGCCGGTTCACCCATATACACTTTCCTTGTAGGATTTTCTTCAGGCATTCTTATTAGATGATCTTAATTTCACCAGTTTGCTGATCACTGGTTCTCCTAGCTCATTTGCACACTCCTCATTGTACCTTAATCTAAAGGTGGCATCGTCCTCTCTCACGGGACCAAGTATGCATCGTAGTACCTTGCGCTCAAATATGTTCATTTTATTTTCATCGGCTTTCTTAATCGTTCATGTTTCAGCTCCGTACAGAAAAACTGGTGCTATCATAGTTTTATAGAGATGAATTTTTGTTTTTTTGCTTAATAATGGAGTCTTTAGCTTCAATTTTTGAGTCGCGCACTAGGACATCGCCTTGTTTTATTCCTGATTCCGTCGAAAAAAATTTCGATTTTTGTTGGAATTAAGAGTTAGGAAAGTGTATGCAATCTGTTCCAAAAATAATACGAAAAATTATAGCTTTTATACTTAGATTTATTTTAAGTAGCTTTAAAAAATTAAACGTTCTTTTTAGCCGATTTAGTTATGAAAATGTTTATAAGACATATTTATATCCGCTTTACTATTTTTATAGTTTTAATAAAAAAAATAGTTTTTACCTTATAGAATCTTTTTATTATTAAAGAGTATTTAAACTTTGTTTTCTCTTCGCTTAAACTTTTGGTATCTGTTTTTTGTTAGTATCTTCTCGGAATTTTCGTTTTTTTCTTGCCAGTGACAAAAGTAGACAAAAGCTCACACACTAAATTGAGATAGATGACAGACAGCTAGACATATATACATTTGTTGGTGGGACTGTTTTCTTTGTGTCTTCCAGATACATTGCCTAGGCTTAACATAAAAAAAAAACGTGGCAGTCCCAAAAATGCTTTGTTGTGCATTTAATTGGATTGGCAACGCGAACTTTGGCTTTTAAGCGAATTAGCGGCAAGTTGCCTGAACTTTATAGCAACTTAAGCTGCATATGGCAACTAGGATAATTAAGGATTGTTGAAGATTAGGACTGGTTTTCTCAACTGACCTATAAGCCACTTAAAGTGATGCTTAGCCTGGACACATTTATTATTTTAGCTGTCTGATAACAAGATGTTGTAGCCCTTTTTTTTATTGCATATTAGGCAAATACATTTTGTGCCAGTTTAGAATGTATCTTTGGGGAAATTTCTAGTTGATTTAGGGCTATCAGTTGACTTGTTAACTTAGCCAAGACATAAACGTTTTATTAGCATAAATTAAAGTTTATAGTCTTTTTTTTTCTTATGTGATTTTGTGCAACTATTTGTTATATTGTATATTAATCCTAACAAGATGCTTAAAACAGCTCTGACTTCTTTTTAAGCTTAAAAACGAGAACAAAATCTGTTTGTTTTTTCCTTCGTATGGGTTCCTCACTGCGACCAGCAGATCTTTTGTACCATACCCATAAATAACTGCAAAAGACTTTCCGCTTTCCGCATGAATAGCAGTATGTCTTTTGTTGGTATTGACCTAAGATGAAAGGGACTAATCCGTTCCCCTACCATGTGACAGGCTCTGTCCCATACCAGCGCTGGGCAGTCACAGAGAATATGTCTGGTGGTGCATCATCTTCAAGACAGAGTCTGCACTCTGAAGATTCCGATAGGCCAATTTTCTGTAAATGATATCTAACAGTGTGGTGGCCAGATAGGTATGCTAACAGTAGTTTTAAGTCCGCTCTGCCAAGACCTTTTGTCTTGAGCATATCCAGAGGTTTAACAAGCTCTTTAGCTTGACGCAGACCCGATAAGGAAAACCAGTATCTCCTATGTTCTCCTGCAGCCCATTTGTTTATCATGGTCTTAATTGTGGACCAAACAATAACACAGAAAGGCGCAGGGCATGTAGTCAGGTTGGAGGCACCCTGTCGACGACTCTGTTCCGGGAGGACAGGAGTTGGAGGTAATTATGGCATTTTTTAACCATCCTAGAGGAAATGTATCTTGATGAAAATCCCTTAATAGCAGCTTGGCTATCTTAATAAAAACAGATGTTTGCTCCCCTAGTTCACTTGTGAAGGATACTGTGGGCGCAGATCTCTAGGGCATGAATCTCTGCTTGAAAGACGCTGGGCCGGATGCCCATTGCAGTAGAGATTCTGGTGTTAGGTCCAACGACTCCAACACCTACACCCTGCTCAGTTTTGGACCTTCACGGATGAACCATTGTTGCCAACGGAGGTTTTCACAGGGGCTGCCATCAGCCCAAGTCTCCCGACTTGGGAGAAGAGATCTAAATTTCTTGTTGTGAAATAATTTCGTGATCATAAGATCTGATCTAGAGCAGATCGATACGTCAGGAAGGGAATGTATTTGTGCGGCATGACCAAGTGTCACTTGCTATGATTCCAGATGTGATCTGGATAGTAGTAGTAGACTCTGCATGGCTGACTTTTCGATGCAAATATGCAGTGGTGTGAGTCCAAGAACTGATTTCATGACAGCTGTTGGACATGTACGCATAGCTCCCGAGAAAGATAGGCATACTAGTCTTTGAAGCTTGCTGCACTACTTAATGGCCACATTTTGCTGCGACATGGGCCACCACACAAGGGCCGCATATGTGACGATGGGCCATTCTACACTATTAGGACTGAAGCCCCAAAAAAAAATCACTTAACTAATAATTGAAATTTTTAGTGTGAATGTTATTGTAAGCTTTAAAAAATGAAACGCTGTTTTAAAATTATTTCAACAGGCGGCTTTAAATGGAAAAACTAAAATAACTTCAAAAAATTTTATTCAGCATTGGCAACTTCTTTGAGTCCAAAAAAAAAAACTGACATTTTACAGTTCAAAAATTATAACTAATTTAAATTTAAAAAGACTCGTAATAGAAAAAATTTCAACCTGAACTCATATGACTTGAACTCTTGCCTTGGTTGGTTGGTTGGTTGAAGTGGTGGCTCAGTCCATGAACCCAACTAGCGCTTTCGCACCATTTTGTTGCCACATCCTCGTTGCCAACTCGTTAATTGATTATTTGCGTAGACAGCTCGTTTAGATCCAGTCCGTGCGGCTTAGGAACCTCTGGAGGTCGTTGATGTTTATTTTCGCCAGCTCTTCTCCAATAGGCCAGCTGTTCTCCAATAGGCCAGAAGCCAGTGATGACTGTCACCAGTCTAAAATTATTCTAAGTGTTAGAATCTACGATGCCCATCATACTCAGGTGTTTTCTTAGCCTGCAATGTCCCGTAAGTAACCCAGTAAGTATCCTAAGGGAATTCTTGCCCAGTTGGGAGATTTTCTTGAACATATTCAGATCATAGGAACCGAGGAGCTGCTTGGACTGTCGTAAATCAGTCGTGCCAATCCAGTTTGATTGTCGTCTGGATCTCTCCTCTTCTCGTAGCAGTTGTTGAATGGTGTGTCTGCCATTAAACAACCACAGGGATCTACTAGTCCTGCATGTTACAATACTATTCCATCTACGATCCGCTATCTGCAGGTATTTTGTTTTGATGTTTCCCTTGACCACGTTAAGTGGTGTGAACGCCGGTTCCGCAAGAGCCTCACTCTTGATACATCCATTTCTTGCCAGTTCGTCGGCTTTTGTCGTTTCCCTCTATATTCCTGTGTACCGGAACTTTTGCCTAAATTGTCAAAACTTTTGTATTAGGTCGCGAAAGGCTTGTGCAGAGCTGAAACTGGTTTAGTTTGATGTTGTTAGTACGCATAAAATTAAAACAAAATTTTCTAAGTATCTGGCTACGCCTTGCTTTACTGTCCATATCAGACAACATAGCGTATACGTAATTAATACATTTATTTGACTGCACATTACAAATTTTTTTTATAGCATATACAAGCTCATAAAAATTTCATTGTTGTCTTTCGGTTATGTTTCAAACATAAGCTTAGCCAACTTTTAGGTTTGTTTTTACGTACGATTTGCGTATACGTAATTTTGTTAAGTATTGCATACTCAAAATATTGAAAACACATCTGATTTTAAATTCAAACATAAACTTTTTGTACTCAAGTCATGCAAAGTGCAGTAAAGAAGTAACTAGAGTTGATATAGAGTTTCGCTTTGGCAATTTAGCTTATATAAATATGAGAAAATTATTTGATTTTTCATTTCAAACCTTTAGAAAAACCGAACAGCAAATATCTAGGCTAGTTTATTTGCTTTAAGTTAGTATAGTTGTGTATTCCTACCACGTTATGCCACAAACAAAAAGATTTCTCAATCTGATCTCGCCTTTAACTTTATTTTTAAAGCATAACCTCATAACAAGTGTTTTTATATTTTCAATTCTGTGCTGGAAATCTTTGTACACCAATAGCAAACCACTAAGGAGACATCACGCTCGCATAACGCGTTCAGAATATATTAATGAGCTGAACAAAAATTTTCAATAACCAGCGCATAGAGCTTGCCATTGGAATTGACTGACAATCGTCTCGGGTTCATACCCGCCCAGCAGCAGTCCCCTTAATATTGATATTCTTACATATTAAATTATGTCCTTAAATATTATATAATCTTTATAGGCAGCCTTAAACAAGTTTTTTCTGGCTGTAGTTTTTTTCTATCGATTTTATGTGCATACTAAACACTCGCAGTGCTGTAAGATTTCAACTAAAATAGCAAGACTTAATACGAAAAAAGAAGTTGGTAGATATTCAACTGTAACTAGTTGTTGTGTACTTCATTTTGGCCTTCAAGATGTAATTACTTTTGGTAAAGCTTAAACTTTCAATTTTCTTAAACTTTGCTTAGTCGTTCGCGTTTTTTTTTTTTCTGGACCTTGGCTTCATTTGTACTTACATTTTTACGCTTTTGGCAAAAGCTAACACCTAACATTTACCTTGGTGCTATTTTGCATGAAATGAAAAAAATAAAAACAAATAAAAAATAAAAAACCCAAAAAAAAAAATACAATTTTCAAGCGTTCAGTGATGGCCGCAAGCCCCAAAAAGTATGCTATATTTTGTATACACTTTAAACAGACGCATGTGGGTATTACAGATTTGATCAAAAAGACTATACGTACTACATAACAAATTGCTTAGCAATGACGCCATACTAGATCCAATAACAACATCTAAGGGCCTGTAAAAAATAAAGTTCTAAAAGTTAAAGCTAACCTAACAAGCTGAGCGACAGCATATAAATCACATGTGAGCTTAATAAACAACGAAATGTTTACTTTTTCACAAAATAAGCTTGTAAACCATTGTGTACCTATAATCCAAAAAGTCTCATTGCAAAATTTGGAGCATTTTGAAGGGCATCACAGGTTCGGGCATCGCAACGTCTGATTCACCTTCTTATTTTTTTGCTTGCTTGCTCACCTACGCACCCACCCGCTGCCACGCCCTTACCCGTCTTCATTGTTCTGCATGCCAAATGCGCAACACATTCGTGCACTTGAACTCATTCCATAGTTGTTGTTGTTCCTCTTCTTCTATTTGTTCTTGTTGCTGCAGACACTTGAAGGCCTTTTGACCGCCTTCGGGACACTCTTATTGTTGTAGCTATTGTTGTTGCCACCGCTGTTACGCGCAAAAAACGACAAGCAAACAAATATTGCGCGCGCCTTAAAATATGCAACACACTTGAGAGTCTCGGCAATAGCCCGCCTAGCACCACCCCCAAACGCCACATCTCAAGTCCCAGCTCTTTTAGCCGTCTCCGGCTTAATTGCCAACATTGTGTTGTAGTTGTTGTTGTTGTTGTTGATGTCGTTCACTTGGCACTCATCTACACTTTCTTTCTTTGCTTTTTTTCCTTTTAAGCTTTCTTTTTTAACCTTCTTTTTTAGCTTTCTTACCTTGCCGCCAGCTGCTTGACTGCACACACACACACACACACGCATACCCAACGGCAACGACCCCGCTCTTCTGACTTTTGTTCATTTTTTAATACTCTGTGCAACAAAAATTAAGGAGTATATTAAGTTTGGGCCAGAAAATGCGCAAGATCTATATTTTTAATACCTATAGTAGTTGATATACATAATATTCTACTTGAGCACTTAAGCTAAGACTAACAAGAAAAAAATGAAAAAAAAAAACTTTGAAAAAAAAAACAAATTTTTATGTTTATCAAAAATATCTGCCCTGTCTGTCTGAATCGCTGTACGGAGGAACTGTTTCTCGAAAAATAAAAAATAAATATATAGAAAAAAGTAAGAAAATAGACATGATCTTTTACGGGCTTTCGAAATAAATACAACTTAATGGGACTATTCACTTCTCAGACCAATTTTCAAAGTTCTAGATGGATAAGAAATAAAAAATTCCCACGAACGATTTTTATATAAATATAATTTTATTTATATATAAAATTTTTTTTTCGAAAAATGTCAGTTTTTGAAATAAAAGCGTAACGGCTCAATTTCAGAAAAAAAAAAATTTTTATTTTATTTTATTGTGTTTAAGTTACTGCATATTTAGAATTTTTTTAGAATTTCGAGCAAGGCAACAGAACTGCAAAAAGCTCAAAGTTTTTAAAATCACAGAAAAACAAAAAAAAAAATTTCAGAAAATTACATTTAGTAGTCAAAATTGTAGTGTATATAAAAGTCAGTATGGCTCGAATGTTTTCACTTCTCTTGAGTTTTTCTTTTTTCTCTTTAAATACGCTACGCTTGCAAATGCTTCGAGCAATTGAAATTTGAAATGAACTAATCAGTTTTAATGCGCTTTTTTGAATGTGCAACGCAGAACTAAATGGTTTTTACCCAAAAAAAAAAAAATAAAAATAAAGAGTTTATTGGCTTTTTCAGAAAATATGCAGCACGTTTGTTTTATTTTTTTAAAGCTAATGCACAGAGAGAAAGAATTAAATTAAATTCTTTTGGAAATTGCTTTCATGAGAATATTGTGCAGCCAGAATAGCTCAATCAAAGTTTTTTACTCTCATTTGAAGCAATCAATGCAAAAACAAGAATTTCTCAACTACATGGAACTAGGGGGAACCAATAGGTTAGGTTAGGTTAGGTTAGGGCGGCAGTTGGGAGCAACGTCCCAACTCACATAGGCCAGAATAGGCCCGTTGTGATACCGCTACGGTGGACCATTCACCGCTCTTCCCCACTCAAGAGGTTCCCTGTACAAGATGAGTCCGCCATCCGGCGGCCTGGATGCACCTTAAAAGACATTTTGGACTCTGTTTGGAGAGCTGAGATAAGTCATCAAGGAAGTATGACTTTAGAAAACGGAATCTTGTCCTAAACAGACCAGGGCAGTGGCAGAAAAGCTGTTCAACTGTTTCTAGTTTCTCCTCATCGCCACAGTTTCTACAGAAATCATGGTGGGGAGCATTTAGTCTGGATGCATGTATCCCCACCAGCCAATGTCCCGTGATAGCACGAATGACAGTCGAGCACTGGGCTCTGTTCAGACAGCAAAGTTCCTTAGTTCTTTTACTGCTGTATGCCGGCTAGGTTTGCCGTGAGATTCTGCACGTGTTAGATGCCCGATTCCACGTTTGGTTTGCAAAGACAGCCTAGTAATTTCGTATTCTCAGCTTGCAGCTGGCCATGGGTATACCCAGGCCCTCCTTGTCTTGAAGGAGAATGCTGGTAGTTCCTCTTCTAGCCAGTTCATCCGCAATACAGTTGCCCTCGATATCCCTATGTCCTGGAACCCATATGAGGTTTATTGAAAACTGCTCAGCCATTTCCTCAAGAGACAAGCTGCAGTTATTCACTGACTTCATACTCGATGTAAATGAAGCTAGGGACTTAATAGCCGCCTGGCTGTCCGAGTAAATACAGATGGTCTTATTCCGTACCCGTAGGTTTCTTATTATCATGAGAGCCTCCTGGATTGCAGTAACCTCTGCCTGAAAGACACTGCAGTGATCCGGGAGTCGCAAAGCTGTTCTTACGTTGAGTTCATCAATGTAGACGCCTCCGCCTACACGGTCGTCCAGCTTGGGACCATACGTGAAGACTCTTATTGAGCCAGCTGGGCCTGGTACACCCGTACTCCACTCCTCCCTGGTTGGAATATGGGTTTTGAAACTGGTTTTGAAGTGTTCCTGCGCAATGCAGTAGTCTGTGCTCTCGAGAATAGGTGGATTTCCCATGAGAATCTTTGCGTGACCAATGATCATTCCATTTTTTCGCCTCTCTCATGCGTAAGACTGATAGAACGGCTTGTTGTTTACCCACCTTGTCCAAAGGCAGGAGATTCAGAATAGCATCTAGTGCTTCATTTGGGGTTGAGCGTAGAGCTCCGCTGATGGTTAGCTCTGCGGTCCGCTGAACCTTAGTCAACTTTTTTAGGTTGGCCATCTTATCTAGAGTTGGCCACCAAACCGAGACTCCATACATGAGTATTGGTCTGACAATGGCAGTATATAGCCAGTGGACTATATTTGGAGACATGCCCCATTTAAGTCCGATGGCTTTCTTACATGTATATAGGGCGATCGTGGCCTTTTTCCTACGATCTTCCGTATTCAGGTTCCAGTCTAGTTTGCTGTCTAGGACTAAACCGATGTATCTTACTGATTCGCTGAATGGCAAGGTTATACCATTGAGCTTGGGATTAATAAGAGCAGGAGCTTTGTACTTCCTGGTAAAGAGCATAAGCTTTGTTTTGCCTGGATTGACTCCCAATCCGCTGGCTGTGGCCCATTCTAAGAGCGTATGGAGGGCGTTAGTCATACGCTCACAGAGAGTTTGCGGGTATTTACCCGAGAAAGCAACTGCTACATCATCGGCGTACGCAGTTATATTGATCCGCCCCCCTCCAGGCTGCGTAGGAGGCCGTTTATGGCGACGTTCCAAAGAAAGGGGGACAGGACTCCGCCTTGGGGCGTACCCCTGCTTACGTATCTTTCGATACTAGAAGTGCCGAGAGAGGCTTGAACAGTTCTGCATTTAAGCATCTGCTCAATGAGGCTGACTAGCCGAGATTCTACCTTAAGTTCATTCAGTGAGTCTGTGATGGTCTTGGGTGTGACATAATTAAAAGCGGCCTCAATATCTAAGAAGAGGGAACCAATAAAGTTTATTAAAATAAATTTACTTTTTTGAGTTAAGCTTTAATTTTTTCGAATTTCCATTGCTACTAAAATTAACTGAAAGCGCTGTAAACATTTCCAAAAAAACAATTTCTCATTATATGCATATATAAGTTTGAGTTTGCGCTTTTTATATTTTAAATAATTACTATTAAATTAAAAAACTTCAAAATTTTTGCATTCAGTTTTTTACGCAGGCATTCATTTAAATAAAAATGTATTTAATTCTCTCATTTCAAACAAGTAATCATTTTTATATGGCTACAAGAAATATCCAAGAATAAAAAATGCATGAAATTTAATACTGACTAATGCCCACGAAACCCCTTGAATCGGAAAGCTGTTCCAACTAGCCAATGTCCGATAATGTTGTGTCCAACGGTGGAGCATCTCTCTCAATTAAGCGCCCGGAACTTTGTTGTGTATATTTCGTTTGTATTTGGCCGGGCTTGCCAGACCACACGGCAGTTTAACACGTTTTACCATTTAAAATTGACTTTGTGTTTGGAAACTTTCCTAATTTGGAGCTAGTCATGGGTATACCGTGTCTCCCGCCAGGATTCGACTAGTCTGGTAATCATGCTGCTAATGCAGTTGCCTTCAGCATACCGGTAATAAGGCAGCAGTATTGTTAGCCAACTCATGGCAATATTTGCGTTAGCTTGTTAGCGAAATCGAATTTAAGGCTATGGATTTAAAGCCGCTTGGTGAACTATATAATGCAGTCTTTTAGATGTGATATTACTGCGTTTATGGGTTGAGAAAGAAATACAAAGTTTCGAATTGGCAAAAAAATAGATATTATAATTATAGGCTAAAACGCAGCAGTGTAAAACCACGTGAAAGAAAACAAAAACGCTAAGAATTTTGACAGCGCTGTTGCGTATTAGCCTTTTTTTTTAAAAAATTGTTAAATGCCTTGGCAAAAAGCTTCGCTTTTAAAGCCGGGCATAAGCTCGTTTTAAGAAGCCCAAGAAATTTTTCTTTTCGAAAGTCACATTACAAGGAACATTTTTCAAAACGATGGCTGTACCAACAATTGAACAGGTCACCAATTGGTACACGCAAACAATACAACTAAAGAGTAGCTGGCCAAACCAAAAATTCCGGTTTTTCTTCAGACATGAATTCTAGTAAAAATAGTTAGATAAGGCATCATGGTTCGTGACATTGTAAAGCAGTTTCAGAAAACAACAGCCCAACTACCCTGAAAAATGCCAATAATTCAATGGCACAACGAATCTTAATAAAGGGGTTTCCAATAAGAAATGTTATTTTGGTATTCAACGAAAAATTACATTTTTTGAGATAAATGATCGGATGTTTATTTCATAATAAAGAGGAAGGTATGCCGTTAATAATGAAAAACAACATCAGCCAAATGGCCACCACGACCACGCTTACAGGAGCATATACTTTTCATAAAATTTTCCATAGCCAAATCGCAAAGTGGCTGCCCTATGTCCTCGATAGCCTCACGAATTCTATCTTTGAGATCTTGAATCGACGCTGGGCTGTTGGCGTAGACCTTATCATTCACATGGCCCCAAAGGAAGAAGTCGCAAGGTGTTAAATCACAAAATCTCGGTGGCCAATTGTGATCACCTCTTCGAGAGATAACACGGTCTGGAAACTTTTCCCGTAAAAGAGCAATGGTTTCGTTGCTTTTGTGGCAAGTAGCGCCGTCTTGTTGAAAGTAAACGTTGTCCAGATCAATACCATCCCACTCCGAACATAAAAAATCATTAATCATCTCTCGATAGCGCAATCCATTGATTTGATGATCGGCCGGCTTGAGTTCTTGTGTTAACTGAACTTTAGAAGCCTTAAGACCCAAGTCTTTATGCAGAGTACAGTGTAATGACGTTTGTAGAATGCCCAATTCCAAAGAACGACGAGGAATGGACAAACCTGGGTTTTCTTCAACACATTGGGATACAGCAGCAATATTCTCAGTTGTTCTTGAGCGAGGTGCACGGGTTTTATTCTTCACATCACTAACTTGTCCCAACAGCTCGAATTTTTCCACCAATTTCTGTATTGCGGTCCGACAAGGTGCTTCACTACGACCCAAAAATGCTTTAGTTTTGCGAACTGTGACTGCAAGATTTTCCATGCGTTGTTAAAGCGTGTATCGTTCCATTTTTAGTAATGGCGTAGTTTCTACTTGTCAAATGTCAAAGAATAAAAGCTTCAAAAGTGACGACTACCGAAATACCGGGTGATTCAAAATAACACCTCTTGTTGGAAAACCCTGTAGTTTTCAAATTCTATTTACTACTAATATAAATGATAATACATTCAAAACATACAACAAAAGACGATTATCCTTACACTTACTTTTTATTTTTGGCGCCATCTAGCTGTCAATTGCTCAAAAATAGGCAGCACAGTGTGCTCATAAACACGAAGCATTCAATTCTTATTGCGCTTAAACAAAATATATGGTGTCACTGCTGGCGCCATCTAGCATAAATTGCTGGCGCCATCTAGCTGTCAATTGCCCAAAAATAGGCAGCACAGTGTTTGCTCACAAACAAGTTTTTTCTTTCAGAGCTTTTTACGAGGCTGCGTACTGACCTTTAGGGATACAAAAGTTAGACTTAAAAAAGATGGTGCACCTATTTATACAGACTGCATCCAAGAAATAAAATAAACTTAATTATAAGCGATCTACAATGAAAGTTTAGTTACTCTAGCTGTTATCATCTCTAAAATCCAAGCGTTCATACGAACGCACATTTTAATAGAGACATGTCTAATCACCCTTATAATACTTAAAGCATTTCTAACAACTCATACTGCTACCTACAGTGTAATTAAAATATATTAATTATTATTTTTCAACCTTTTTCAAAGTGACCAAAATTCTGGCTTAGAGACAAAACGCTGTCGACCCATTTTATTCCGTAATCAAGTTGCCATATTAACTCGCAAACTACTGTGAATCTTTACTATGTTAGCTATTTATTTCCAAAGCCTTCTCAACTTAAATACAGCAAAGTCATAGAACCCATGACTTATATTATTTATTTTTTTAATTTGAAACTGCTTGTTAGTTCGCACTGCAGTATAGTGTATCCCTCTATTCAGCATAGCTTTATATTTTTTTAGATCATTTTTCTTTGATTTTTAGAACTAAACTTCTTTTATCTATTAACATATTGTATTCTATGATGCATTTCAATCATGAGCGCAAATGCAACATAAAGACAAACTCAGATGCATTCAATGGACAAACATTGATTTAATTTCCACTCTATACAATAAACCTTCTATAATGTTAGTACTGATGTTGATTATAGACACGGAAAATAAACAAAGTGTACAATACGTTTACGGTTGAACAAGAATGATGGACTGCGCGATACTTTATAGTAAAAGTTGATATCAAAAAGTGAATTTGGAGTGGAAGTATAATAATAATTAAAACGATGCTCATTATGTGCCGTATCCGTCTCCATCTACATCTACATCTCTGTTTCCGTATCCGTATTTAGGTTCCCACATGCGTTAATCGTCTGCAGTCGTACATAGTAGTTTTCCGAAAGTTCGATTATTCTAATTATACCCTATACCTTATGATACAAATGTACAAAAATGTATGTAACATACAGAAGGAGACATCAGAGACACCCAAAGTTACATAAAGTATGATCAGGGTGTCTAGAGTAGTCGATATAGTCATGTCCGTCTGTCTGTGTCTGTCTGTCTGTATGAACGCCCAGATCTCAGAAATATAAGAGTTAGAGCAACCTAACTTCGGATTAGATTCTTTATTATCCTACGGGTGACAAGTTTAAATAGCTCCCATAGGAAGGTTTCAGAGGACCTCAACAAAGAACAAAAGTTATATTGTGTCGCTCACCAAGTAATTTCGTTTTTTTTAGTGCAATTTAAACACGATTTTTTTATTGTGTAAAACATTTTATGAAATTATATATTCTCCATTTTGATCCAATACCTTTTGCCATCTTTCGGGCAAGAGATTGATTCCACGCTCATAAAATTTTTATCCTTGCATGCAAAAAACTGGTCCAAGTGTTTTTTTACGTCCTGATTTCAGGTGAAGGTTCTCCCATCCAGAAAATTTTGCAGAGACCGGAACAAGTAATAGTCCGAAGGTGCCAAGGGTGGAGAAATATGGTGGGTGTGGTAGCACATGCCATTCAAGGTGCAAAAGCTTTTGGCGAGTCATCAAACTTGTATGAGGTCTCGCATTATCCTGGTGGAACACTACACCTTTTCTATTGATCAATTCTAGCATCTTCATCACTCAATTTGTCCAGCTGATCACAATACACTTCAGAATTAATCGTGGTATTGTCGGGCAAAAGCTCAAAATAAACGATCCCTTTGAAATCCCACCAAACAGACAACATAACCTTTTTTTTGGTGAATATCGGCCTTCGAAGTGGTTTGAGCTGGTTCATCCTTTTTAGACCATGATCTCTTGCGCTTTACATTCTTGTAAGCAACCCACTTTTCGTCGCCAGTAACAATGCGCTTCAAAAATGGATCACTTCTTTGACGTTTGATAAGCAAATCACAGTCGTTAATGCGACGAAGCAAATTTCGTTCTGTAAGAACATGAGGAACCCATATGTCAAGCTTCGAAATTAATCCTAGACGTTTCATGTGCTTGTGAACGGTTGCGTTAGACAAATTTAATCTTTCAGCAATCTCTCGAGTTGTTATTCGACGATTTGCATCGACCAACGACTTTATTTTATCCACATCGGCTTCAAGAGGCCTTCCAGGACGTGGTGTATCCTGAAGATCGAAATTGCCGGAACGAAATTTTGCAAACCAATTTTGGCATTGGCGTTCGGTCAAAACATCTTCTCCGTACACATCACATAATTTTCGCCTTGCATGAACTGCATTTTTACCCTTTTGATAGTAAAACAGTAAAATATGCCGAAAATGCTGTTTTCGATCTTCCATCTTCGATAGGGCACCAAACAAAAACTATTCCAAAAAATGTAACAAAATTTTTTACAAAAAGCCTTACTATATCAGCTGTTCAAATATATAAAGGTAAAGCGGTTAAGTCTGAAGTTGGCTGCGAAAAAATTCAATAAGATCAGCTGTTGTACTTAGTACTTTCTGCAGATATCGTAAAACAGTCAGATGGGTTTTTGTCAAAAAAAAAAAAGTCATCGCATGCGGGCCTGTAGAGCCAGACGCGGCAGCCATTTGTGCAATATTATTTTTCATACATAAATAAGTAGTTTCAAACTACGAATTTTGTTGAAAGATATATGAATAAAACGCAATTAACAAACAAACCAACAGATGTCCCACCCTATATAACTAAATGGGTGCTAAGAAGCACTATTTAAGTGTTTATGCAACCTACTGCATTACTGAATGAAAATGAAAATACAATTTTTGCACAAACTCTACATTAAGTTCTCGACTATGCGTTTAACGTGGCCTTGCGAAAAACATATACTATTTCAGAAGACAAGCTTCTTCCTCCCAGCAGCCACATATGGTTTTGCAAAGTTAATAAGCTCGTTGCTTGCTATCGATAGGTCATGTAGGCAGCAGTCGATACGTTAGTGAAGCAATTCTAAGCGGCTTACCATCCTTGGCACATTGCCAAATGATGTATGTTTGGTTAATGGACATGCCCAATGGTCAGGTACTATGATTTGCAGCAACATCCGACCAAAGCATTGCCATAATACGTAATTGCAAACTAAATGGAAAGCATTCAATTGTGCAAATTAATGAATATGTCTGCCAATCGCTTTAGTCATTGAGCAAACGAAAACAAAGCCAACCAGAATGGGGTTGGGTGGAATGGTCAAGAGGCTATTGAGGGCTGGATTAAGGAATATTTAGTAGCTGTTAATTACATTGATGAGTTGCACGCTACACAATGCCAAAAGACGTATCATTTGGAGTACTTCAAAAGTTATCAATTACATTGGCTTTGAAGCAATTGTTCAGATACATTATGTACTTGGAAAGGATGTTGCATCTAATCAAATTAACAGCAACTTATTGCTAATCTTGGCTGTGAATCCTCTTAAAATGTGCAATGCTAAATATCAAATTTTATAATTGAATTTCTTATTGTATTAAGTAAGTAGACATGAGATTGAAATGTCATTCAAAAAGAGCTTAGTGTAGATAGAAAGTGATACTTGGACATTATTGGAGATATTACAAAATTTGAAACCACTCAAAGTTAATTATATTGCTTTCAAAGAAAATTTATAATGAATAAATGTATGTGCATAGGCGCAATAATCGCTTATATGCAAAACGTGTGAGTATATATATATATATATATATAGGCAGCTGCGCCAAGTTAGTGGAGAAGCTCTTCAAACCTTTTGACAAGGCGATGCTCTTATCTTTAACTTAGTGAAAGAGACTGTGTTGCGAAAGCTCGCAGTACATGAACCGTAGCCTTTTTCCACTGTTGAAAAAACTGCCAGGCTGTGTCTGTTGGTAACTTAGAGCAAGGCAAACTATATATAGTATCTTCAAGTACACAGATTATCAGAATGCAGTTGAAAACTATACTTTTAATATTGTCAAGGATTTCGTCTGCGCATCAACAATCTCAGCATGGCGATCAAGCCAATCGGGGCAATTGAAAATTAGAGAGCTCTTTCGCCGGACGGCGAATTGAATTTTAAAATGTTTTTTTTTTCCATAAAAGCTGTTCTTTCCAAAAACCAATATTAACTAACTTCTTTTTTTTCAAACCACTCATTGCAGTTGAAGACCCAACTACAAGAACAACAAGAACAAATGTACCCAACAGAGGCAATATGAATGCGGAGCAACAACAACAGCAACATCAACAACAATCGGCAGCTGGGCTTACAGGGTTGCCACCGCCTCCGCCGCCCTCGCAGCTAAATGCAGCCGATAGTTATGCAGCTGCAGCCGCAGCAGCAGCAGCGGCGGCGGCATCATCGGCAACATGCAACGCCGCAGCTGCTGCAGCCGGCGGCAACATTACCATGGCCAATCTGCAATATGCAAATATGGCGCCGTCCAGCACCTACCTAACCATTGGCATGCCCAGCATTGCAACCATATCCTCGGCCACGCCCACACCGCTAATAATGACATCGCCGCCCTCAACCAGCACGTTCAAAACCACGCCGTTGCTGCCCATGCCCACGCTGGAGGACATCGAAGTGGCCGCCGCTCAGCCGCCAGGCATACTTAAATACAGCAGCTATCCGGGCGATACGGCTACCACAACAGTAACAACGCAAGCCAACAACAGCAATCAATGTGGCACACTTAAAAGCAATGCCAAGTTGCTGCAAGCGCCAACCATGTTGCCACTGCAACTGAGCACTCCAACGCTTTCGCTGACAACCGTAAATGCCGGCATTGGAAACAATTCCGGCAATGTTAAGCCCTTGCCACCGCAGCGCAAGGAGACACAAATGCAGCTGCAACAGCAGCCGGCACCGGCACCGCCGCAACAAAGACCACAGCAATTGCAACAGCCAATGGAGCCGGGAAGCAACAGCGGCGGCTGGTGCGCCTGCTTTGGCTCAGCCGCAAATGCGGGCGCACCTGTCAATGCTGGCAACTCTGGCAAGCTGCCGTCCGGCTATGCGACCAAGTCAAAGAAACGCAAACAAAAATCCCAAACGGTTTGGTCCGCGTTGATAACAAACCTTGGCATATGTACGCTCCTACTGGCCTATACGCTGTTGGGTAAGTGTGATAAGGGAATGTAACCAAACAGCTATGTGTTTCAGCGAGATGTCTAACAAGATTGTCAACGATTATTTGTAAGTTTTATGGAGGCATTAGATGGCAAGTTTGCCGTAAAGTCAAAATGCTGGGTTGGGTACTTTAGGTACCTTGTGGTCAATGCAAATGTTAGGCCCAGGTTTTCAGATTTGACGGCGTCTGAGCACTACCCAATTAGTGGGCCCCTATCTAAATCTCTGATGCTTATCCCAAGTTATTTGGTAAACATGAGAACAAATATTTTTTTTCACTTTCGGTTAGTCTACTGAGCACAATTCAGCACTTTGATTGTTTTTAAAACACCAGTATCTTGCTTTTCTGAATCCAAGTCAATTTGTGCGGAAAAACATTGCACAGGCCATCCTCCAACCCAAATGGTCGATTCAATTACGTTAAACTGTTGATTTGAAGAGAACACAATTTAGATTAATTTCACTGTAGATTCGGATAGATGCCACTGTACCGCTGGGCTCTTTACTGATCACGGGTTTCTCTTTGCTCACCACCATTTTTAAAAGGATTATACCACTCTTGGACTCTGACATGGTATAAGCAATCATCTCCATAAATGCAAATTTTTTTACCGATGCCACATGCAGACTTACTTTTGGAGCTACCTTAAGATTTGTTTCCACAGAACCAAATCTCATGCAATTTTTATTGGAAATCGATAAAGAAGGTAATCAAAGAAAATCCTATCGAAAGTGGGACAGAATGTTTTCTTCTTCTCCCAAACCCTTGTTTACCCCTTTTTGGACTCGCTTATGCTCCTCCTGAGGTGTGGGTATGCGATCTCAGCATTCGTCTGCAGGCATTCCGATCCTGGATCATGTCATCGCTGAGACCCATTCGTTGCTGATGTTTTTGCATTTGACCGATCCACATATTTTTCGGTCTGCCTGCCCTACGGCCGTTGCCTGGAACTACGGTAAGTATTGCCTTCTTAGCGGGGTTCTCCGGCGGTCGCCTTTGAACATGGCAATACCAACGCATCTGACCTACTTTGAGCGTCTCAGTGATGGGCTTTTTAACAAACAGGCTGCCTCGGATGTGTTTGCTCTTATGTTTTAATTGCAATAAATTGAGAAAGAGCTGCTAAGTGTTTATTGTTCCTATAATTAGATCATAGAGTTATGCCTTAGCTTCAAAATACTCTCAGAGTTAGGAAACACAACACAACAAAAGCTAAAATATTTTTTTAAAAAGGCAAAAATATGCGCCATCTTTCATGTCACCGATTCACTTGAATGTACATGTTTTTCAAAGGTCCTTTCAGTACAATTTTAACCATGCATTCCTTTAAACCAATAGGAACTTCACTTGTACAGTGCCATAGTTCTGCGTTTGATATCCGATTGGGCCAGAAAATCCCGCATATAATCCTTAGGCACTTGTTGACAAATGAGTGCAGTTTCGACATCATTCTTGGCGGGGTGAGCCACGTCTCGCTGCCGTACAATAGGATGGATTTGACGCACGCATTGAAGATACGCAGCTTTGTTCTTCTGCTTATTTGCTGGTTTCTCCAAATGCTAATCGCGCTTTGTTGAGACGATTCTCTATATCCTCATCCACCCCACCCATGGTGGATATTGTGGTACCAAGGTATGAGAAGCTATCGTCAAAGTCGATAGTGTTCCCGCAGATGGTTATGCTACCTTGGCTGGTGTGATTGAGCGCATCGCTTTGGTTTTGGATGCGTTTATTGAGAGCCCAACTTTGCTGGCAAGGATCTCGAGGTCATTCGCTTTGGCTTGGATATCACTGTTTGTGAGAGATGA
Organism: Chymomyza costata; assembly: GCA_018150985.1. NCBI lineage: Eukaryota > Metazoa > Arthropoda > Insecta > Diptera > Drosophilidae > Chymomyza > Chymomyza costata. The sequence goes on along the minus strand of JAECWU010000127.1, from coordinate 30,360,443 downwards.
GGCATATGTCATCCGCGTAGTCCAGGTGTTCCAAGTGACGAGTGAGACTCCACGTAATCCCACGCCTAGACCTGCATACATCTCTCATAACCTCGTCAACTACTATATTAAATAGTAGTGGTGATAGGGGGCATCCTTGCCTAACACCAGTGTTTGTTTGGAAAGTTGCACTAATTTTCCCATTGTGAAGTACTGCCAAGTCAGCATCATCATACATCGCTTTTATTATTGATACGATGTTGACTGGCACTCCTTTCCTCGCCAATGCCCGCCATATCGCCGCTCTGTCTACTGAATCGAAGGCCTTCTTGAAGTCAAATTATTATAATACAGTTGGCATAATAATGCATACTTATTGAAATGAACGTTAATTCTTTGGTATTGAGATATTACGAGGAAAATTTGTGATTTCTTTAGTTTGCTTAGCAATCCAGTCTAAAATGATTTCTGAGCTCCTTTTGTTGATTTCAAAAATCAACATAGTATATACAGAACAGGGCCAAAAAGTGTTAATAACTTTAGTACAAATAAAGCATATTTTTATGGAATTACATATAGGGCAAAAGTTAGTTTTTTTTCCACAGATCACACACGTTTTGTGTATATTCTTTTACTAAGCAGAAAAACAGAAACAATTTACGATAAAAGCATGAAGCCATTGGCCATATATTTGTTTCATTACAAATACCCATCATCTTTATTTTTCATATTTTACTACATTTTTCTGTGCACCCAAAGCCACGTTTTTCCATTTTATTTTGCTTGAACAAAAATATGATTGTTAATCACACTTGTCAAAATTTCAAGTCTGTCACTTTCAGAAAATATGGCTAAAACTAAGATATGTGTATTTTGACTTTTTACCGAAAATTTAGCAATGTGGTTTGCTTGAAATCGAAAGATTTTCGTATATTTTTTTTAACACATTCCCGCTTTGATTCACTTAAGTGCTACAATCCAAGGGAGTATCCTAATAGTTCTTTGTATCGTACTTAGCTAGGCCTTTTGGTTAATATATGTTATTGTTGTTTTTGTTGTTGTTGTTATGGCCCCTAAGGCAATGCCTAATTAACGCATTCGTTATTATATAAGTGTGAATAAGTGTGTAGATGTGTATGCGTGTGTGTGTGTATTTGTCAGGAACGTGAATTTCATTTCATTTCATTTTATTTTGTGCGGTTCGTTTTGGGCAGATAAATATGTGTCATCTACAGATACACACACTCACTGCTACAAAAATATATGTGTATAGAACAGCTGTATCGTATGTGTGCATGTGTATAATGTTGCTTGTCGCAGCTTCGACGTTTAAATTACCAACAACAATGGGCAATAATAATAACAACAAGAACAGCAGCAACAACGAACAACAACACCGCATGACAACGTGATAAATTTAATTAATCATTTTTGCTCAGGCAAAAGTAAACACAAAATGGCGGCAACAACGCTGGTAAAAATGGCAACGCTTCCGGCAATGACAGCAACTTGTGTAGCATACTTTTCAGCGCTTGCTGTCATGTCATAAGTATGGAAAAGTATAAAACAACAGAAACAACAAAACCTAGAGACAAAGACGTTGAAGGGCAAGTAAATGAGAACAACGGCTGCGTTAACAGCACACACACACAAACGCACACACACGCCACTATACTAAAATAGGCTAGCATCTATTGCTTAAAAAGGGTGTTTTTTTTTTTGGAAAAATGCTTAGACGGCGCGAATTTTTAATCAAAAACAGTTGTTATTTGATTAGAGTTCAAAATTTTTTTTATTTTAATAGCTTTATCAATAGTAAATTGATATTCTTAAAGTCCTGGGTTAGGTGAGGTTGAAGCGGCTGCTGGCTTAAACCAGCACACTTAGGCCTAGACTGGCCCGTTGTGTTACCGCACGGATCTCTGTAACTGTTACCCTTTTGCCCTTATGAAAACTTAGAAGGAGCCCCAGCCAGTTGCTGCGATGTAGCCTGCAACCTTCCTCGGGCAAATAGCTTCTAGCTCTGCTAGATTGTGGAGGAAATAGTTTCCCAAATACTTTTTCCTGCGTCTGCTCAGAGCTTCGCAGGAACAGAAGAAGTGCTCTACCGATTCTACCTCTTGCTCATCTTTGCAGCTTCTGCAAAAGTCATTGTTCGGAACATTTAGTCTGGCTGCATGTGCCCCGACAATCCCCGATCGCTCTGACAACCGCCGAGTACTGTGATTGATTTAGTCCGCACAGCTTAGAGGAGCGTTTTGCGTCTATTTTTGGCGATATTTGGCGACTGAGTCTACAATGAGGTGTATTGTTCCACATTCTTTGGGCATGGGAACTGAATTTTTCCCTTATTTGTAGCTTAAAAGAGGCCAACGGCAACGGTAGTGGTCGTGCCGTGTCTGGCCAACTCGTCTGCTATTTCGTTGCCTGTAATATTTTGATGTCCTGGCACCCAAATGAGGCTAATAACAAACTGCTTTGCCATCCTTTGAATAGATCTGCGGCAGCTGTTGACTGTTGTTGAGTTTGGGGATAGCGCTTGAAGTGATTTTATGGCTGCTTGGCTATCTGAGTATATATTAATTGCACCGGTTTCTAATCCGGTGTTTCGTAAGCAGGTTAGAGCCTCATTTATGGCAATGATCTCTGCCTGAAAAACGCTGCAGTGGTTCGGAAGTCGGAAGGACTGCCGAATATTTAGATGCTCCGAGAAGACCCCGCCCCCAACTTGGCTGTTGAGCTTGGAGCCATCCGTGAAGAAGCTAATGCAGTCCTTTTGACCTGGTTGACTTTCCATCCACGATTCCCTAGAAGGGATAGTGGTAGTGAAAAGCGTTGAGGTGTACTCTATAGGTGTACAATAATCAGTAATAGACACACTTGTGTCCTCTTTTAGAATGGACGAGTGTCCATATCCCAAGACCGCCCAGCATTTGGCATCCTTTAGGCGTCTTGCAGCTAAAGTGGCAATTTCCTTTGCCATTAAAAAGATGGGTGGTATATTTGTGATGGCATTGAGCGCATCACTTGAAGTTGTTTTTAGGGCAACTGTGATGTTTAATTGTGCCATTCTTTACAACTTATTTAGGGCTTTAAGTTTTGATTTAGTTATAAGAGCTGGCCACCAGATGGATACGCCATACAAAAGTATGTGTCTTAGTATAGCGGTATACAGCCATCGGACCACCAAAGGGAACATACCCCATTTGAGTTCTATTATTCCCTTACAGGAAAAGAGAGCCGTGTAAGCTTTTTGAACTCTGTCAGCAATATTTGGATTCCAGCTCAGTTTCTTATCTAGAACAAGCCCCAAGTATCTTGCACTATCACTGAAAGACAGAATGGAATCATTTATTCTGGGTGGAGATAGATTTGGGATCTTATACCTTCTCGAAAAGAGAATAAGCCCCGTTTTTAAAGGGTTAACTTTTAACCCACTTTCGAGAGCCCAAAGTGTCAGTTCTTTTAGTTTTCCCGTCATCAGGCCACACAGGGTCTGTGGAAATTTTCCATTCAGCATTAGGAAACTTTTACTAACTTTTACGCAATTTTTAAGCCGTAAATAAAACCAAAAAAAAACACGGCAAACAGCTATGTTGTAGTGAAATTTTCACATTTCTAAGATAAATGTAAACAATGTTAAAGAGATGATTCGAATTTCATCGTTTTGGAGCACTGTATCCTTACCAGTAGTCACACAATGTCATAGTCATGATTCTTAAGCTTTCCGCTAAAAAATTAAGAAAAATATTTTTGTATTTTGTTGTTTTTTTTTTGTATGTACTAACATTTTTTTTACATACATTATAAATAAAGTGTATTTTTTTTTAAAGCTTTTTAAATCGAAAAAAAACACCCTATTCTATAGTAAATATGCAAAGGGCAACACATGCTTTATAAATACTTTAAACAAATCGAAAATATGTACAAGCATGTCATTGTCTGTGTGAGTTGCTAGATATGTCTCTATGTGTGTATGTGTGTGGAAAAACAGAACATTCTACGCGACAGCTGCGCTTAGAAAAAGTTGCCGTGTCGTTGTATCTCTTAGTATGTGTATCTATGTGTATGCTTTTGTGTGTGAGTGTGTGTGTGTGTGTGTCGCTTGTTAGAGGAAATCATCAAATGACATAAACAATTATTTAACTTTCGCTAGGCCTTTGCGTGTGTTGATCTGACGTCAAGATACTTTTACACAGACATACAACAAGACAGGCGACAGCTGCGTTCATGTGTATTTGTCTAAACAATGGCGATCATTTATATAGGTACAATTGACATTTGTGGTATACTTTTTTAATTAATTGTTTTCAACGACAACTTTCACCAAAGCGAAAAGTATGTTTTTTTTTACAATGTTCTCAAGAAGAACGCAGACTTTTATAATTAGGACATTTCAATCAGTACTGCAAGCCTTAAAAACACTGACATCAAGTTTAATTACAACTTTCTTATTTTTCACTAGCTTGAACTAAGAAGTTTTCCGGCTCTAATTCAAACGATTTCCTGTTCTGGTTTAAGGCTGGCGGCACTGTTTTTTATATGAAAATCTTGAAGCCTATTGAAATGAATAAATAAAATAAATAAAATGCTATAAATAGAAAGCAGAAAATATAAAAAAAATGTTGCCATTAAATTGTAAAAACAATAAAATTTTCAAAAGAAAATTTAGAAAAAATATTGCTTATCGAAAACAGCGCCTTTTTAAAAAAAATCACGCAAAGAGCAATCTAGCTAAATCTAAAACTATTTAAGGGGAGGTTCTTTCAAATTGGCACGAAAAGAAGGCGAAGTTTGGGAATTTTTTGTGGCATGATAAAAAGACAAACAAACTTTCTGTTTTGATTGTTAAATGCGATTTTTATTGTACAATAATTGGACATTTTTTTCTCGGCGAAATTCAAAATGGCGGCTCTTGTCAAACTCTGCCCGCAGAATATCATTCCCGCATTTCAGTTCTCCAGCCTCTTGTAGTGCACCGAAATGAAAAATGTTTTTTGTTTATTGAAGCCAATGAAATTCTCTTTAGCCTTATACTAAAACAGAATGAATTTTGACGAAAAATTAACTGAAATGTGGACGTTCGAAAAAAAAATTTGTTTTTTTTCACTTTTTTTTTTGTGATTTGAACTTGCTTAAAAATAACAATTTATCACTTTTTCATGTTCATTGTTAGTATAAGGCATACAAAAAATTATTAACTTTCAAAAATGGCTTAAATGAAGAAATCGGAACAACAGATCAAGAGCAAGAGCTATGCTTTCTGAGAAAAACGCGTTTAACGTTTTTAGAACGTACCTCAGCGCGTGCAACTATAAATATCGTTCACATCGAAAAATCCTTTTATAAACATATTCTACGAATATGTAGCTTTCATTTTTTGTAAAAAAAAATTTGATTTTCTCGACCAAGTTTGAAAGAACCTCCCCTAAAGTATGCCAAAATGGCATGCTATGGCTAAAATGTTACGAAAAATTAAGGAATTGGATTTTTTTCTGCTCAAAATGTTAGAATTTATTTTAACGTCACATTAAAAAGTCGTAAAACATTTTATGTGGCTTAGACTGAAACTACAGAAAAATTTTAGAAATATAGTCACATAATATTGTGAAGTATGCTGTATGCGTATGCGTAATGGTATCAAGTATACGACAAACATAGGGATAGCTGAGCTGGAAGAGTTATGTACGCAAAACATTTTAAGTACGCAAAACATAGGCAGTGCAACTATGGCCTTAAGACTATAAATGAATACAATAATTAGTATATATATATATTTATTCCTTTTACTCCATAGTGAAGCATAGGGCTGCGACAAAATTCTTAAATCTACTTCTATCCGATGACATCCTTTTAATTTCATTCTAGTTCGTTTCACTCGCTTCAATTTCTTTCTCTAACTGTCTTCTCCATGTGTGCGCTGGACGCCCCCTTCTGCGTGATCCTTGAGGGTTCCATTCGATGACTTGCCTTGTGATGTCTTGTATGACCTATCCAGTTCCATTTTCTCTTCGTTATATTTATCTTAATGGGGCTTTGTTTTTTTAATGCCCACAGCCTCTTATTTGATATGATTTCAGGCCATCGTATTTTTAGTATGCGTCTAAGGCAGCGGTTCACATAGTAAGACAGATACGACGTTAGAGTTAAAGATTCTTATTTTGGTGCCGCGTGATAGAGATGAGGAGTTCCAGATGTTTCTGAGTTGCCCAAAAGTTTGCTGCGATTTCTTGATTCTATTTTCGATGACTTCGGCACAGCCGCCAGAGGTCGTGATGATAGATCCTAGGTAGCAAAAATGTTCGACATCCTCTATTGGTGTTGAGTCTAGAAGGAATGGACGGGTGTTGACTGTGTTTATGCGCATGGCCTTGGTTTGAGAGACATTGATTTTAAGTCCCACTTTAGATGCCAGCGTCGATATAGATTCAAGTTTTCGTGCCATGTCATCATATTTTTGCGCTAAAATGCAAATATCGTCAGCGTAGTCCAAGTTGTTTAAGAAGCCCAGATAGCGTCGTGTAGTAGCGTATCGAACGCTTTGGCAAAATCGATGAAAATTAAATATAGTGGTGAACGGTATTCCACACTTTGCTCCACAATTATCCTTAGGCTGTTCACGTGGTCAACGCATGACCGATGTGGTCGAAAGGCTGCTTGTTCTTCTCGAAAAATTGAAGCAGGAAATGCCACTTGAATTCGCTTGTTTATGTTGCATACAGGTGTGATTCCTCTCCAGTTGGTGCATTGCGACAAATCACCTTTTTTTGGGATTTTGATTATAACATCTTCTTTTAGTTCGCACGGAAGGTGCCCGTTTTGCCAGAAGCTTTTAATGATGGGTTGTATAAGTTTAGCGCTGATGGCGGGATCGGCCTTCAGTAATTCTGGCGCGACATTGTCAACACCGGGGGCCTTATTGGATTTAAGTGCTGCAATTGCGTCTGCTATTTCGGATAGAGATGGGCATTGGGTTTGGACCCTGTCGATTTCTGCATGGCTGCTGCAGTTGCAAACAGGATCGTTGCTTCGCTCAGAGTTAGAGAGAAGATGTCTGTAAAAGTTTTCCCAAACTTTTAGTTGTTCGTTTGTTCCGTTGACAAGCGTTCCATTTTCGTCTTTAATTGACTTGCTCGAAGTAAAGGGGCGATTCGCCAGCTGTTTTACCGATTTGTAACCGATTTGTCTCTGCTGCGGTGTGTCTCACTTCATATAAAAAAAAAATCCCAAATGGGATATCCCAAATGGGTATGAAGTTTTGTCATTCCTGGCGAAATTTTACGAACAGCGTAGACCCCTTAAAGAAGCAATAAAAACAATTGTGTTGAAGTAAAAAAAAAATACAAAAATTAAAAAAAAATATATATATTATTTTTGCAATTTTTCGAAATATTTATTGCGTCTTATGTTTAGTAGAGCTGTACCTATTAAGGTACCCGCTAATGTTTTGTATATTTAGGTCTTGTTGTCTGTCGCCTGTTGCCTTTGCCTTTAATGTTACCATTGTCTACCCGCCGCCATTTTGAGCGTGCATTTTAACGCTTCAACAAAAGTTTCAAGTTGGCAAATACTCTTTTGTACGTACCACCCGTACTCATTCCACTTTGCTCCATGTCACCCACCTACCAATGCCTCCTGTGCCCACTAACTAGCAGCATTGTGACATAAAAACTGCGCTACCCCGCACATTACCACACCCCACCTCTGTCTAGTTGGCCCCATCTTGTTGTTAGTTAAACTTGTGTTTTTTGTCATTGTGTCTATATTTGTGATTGCGAGTGTGAGTGTGTGTGTGTAAGTATGCGTATAGCTCATGTATTATTTTTAACTTTGACATGTGTTGGCTTTTATATTGCTGTGTGCGTGTGTTTATGCGACATCAGCTCATCACTCAACAACATCATTTGCAGGCCCATGATGGCCCAAAGCAGCAGCAACAAAAGTTTGGCATAGGCTCTGTCCCAAAAAAAAAAAAAAAAAAATTACATATATATATATGTGTATAAAAAAAGTTCAAAAGTTTCAAAAACTTGACAAAACGACACACACACATTATAAATATGACATGTGTAGGCCTATGTGTGTGTATATGTGCGAATTAGGCCTACGCACAACAACAACTACACACACACACACACACAAAAACAAATTTACATATGTATATAGCCAGGCATTAACAAAATGACTGACATGCATCAAAACGAATTTGCACAGCATTAACGCTTTCTTTGCCCATGTGTTGTAGTGTGAGTAAATATGCATTAGTGTGCGAGTGTGCATGTGTGTGTGCGTATTGGATTTTTGAGCTTTTGACAGTTTGGCTGTCAATGAGCATAGTCCATGGCACATACTAATATATGACAAAGCAAATAGTAGTAAACCGGGCCAAAACCAACTTGAGTGCAATTTTTCAATGCTCCAACAAACAAGGGCAGATCAATAATAACTTAAGCTGCTAACCCAAAAATGAAAAGGCTGTTGCAGCTATGGGACATTGTATACCAATAGCTTTGTAAAGAAATGCATATGCTGCAGCGCCTAGCTTACGAGGGCAGTTTAATAATAATAATTTCCCTGACTGACTATTGTGTCAGTCGCCCCTGAGCGAAGCATGGAAGTCTCTATTAAGGCTGAAGTCCTTGCCATCTACTATGCTGCGAAATCGCTACAGGAGGGTGGAAACTTTGCAACAAGCACTACTATCTTTTCGGATGGTCAAGCCGCAATCAAATCCCTCACAGGTTTCAATGCCAACTCTAAACTCGTGCACGTTTGCCAACACGCCCTAAACAAGTTATCCCTGCTCTCTAGGGTACACCTCGTTTGGGTACCCGGACATAGGGACATACCGGGAAACTGTGTGGCTGATGAACTGGCCAAACAAGGCACCTCTCTGCCCGTCGTCTATAACTGCATAGACATCGGCACACCCACTGGCCATCAAACAGAAATTTTTGGCAAGTTCCCGCACTGCTTGGTCCAATGAGGACTCCTGCCGCACCTCAAGACTTACCTGGCCAAACATGGACGGCAACAAAACCCGAAAGTTGCTCACATTAAGTCGAAACTACCTATCGACCACTGTGTCCATTCTAACAGGACACTGCCTTATGGGCAGGCATGCCGAAAGAATGCGCGCCCCCTTCAACGACTTCTGCCGCGGCTGCGGATCCGAAGAGGAGGAAGAAACCGTTCTACACTTTTTGTGTCAGTGCCCCTTCCTATCAAGAAGAAGATTAAGGACCCTAGGGTCCCCTTTTCTGAACAGCCTTATTGACCTCTCAAATCTCTGTCCCAGGGATATTGCCAGGTTCATTGAACTTTCAGGCTGTTTCAGCAATAGTATGGCTACAGTTGAATAGTCGTGCCTGTTCTTCTTCAGAGCTGACCGGGTACTGACCATGAATGCCTGTATACGCAGTTATAAAGACACCCCTGGTCAGCTCTCAAACAGCGTTACCTGTGGCATCACAAAGGGCCTCATTGCGCCTACGTGCGTCTGGGCTGTTACAAGACAAGCAACCACTATAACCTAACCTAACCTAACCTTGTTGCTAATGGAATGATGATATCAAGCGAAACTTGAAAGCAATCGGTGATGCTCATACCATTACACAACCCACTTGTTTGCTTACCTCTGTATAAAATCAAGTGTCATGTTGCTATTATTGCTATCATTGCAGGCTCCTTTATATTTTTGACCATTGAGAACGAGGATTCGGCTCTGTTGCATCAACAGCACACATTGGCCTCCACCAAGCGCAACATGGCTGCTGCCGAGGCCAACAATATCTATCAACAGCATCAGCAACAGCAAAGGCAACCGCAGCAGCACCAGCACCAGCAACAACATAGAGACAACGATACGTTGTCCGCTGCCGTAGCCTTCTCTCATGGCACAATGCCGGAGGGTATTGGAGGTAGTAGCAGCTTGCCTGGAGCTGGCAATGATTTTGTTTATGGTGAGGATGCAACGCCACAATATGCCATATCACCAGCTACTGATGATGTACGGCAGCGTACCATTGAGAATATATGGGACATAACCGTATCCCTCAACATACTGTACAAGGAGAATTGGACAAAGTAAGAAATACCTTCATGACTGTGCCACTGTGCCATTGCCAGTGCCAGTGTACGATGTTCATTTTAAGAGCTTTCATTAAATGATTTCCTCTTCCTCACCATACAGATTAGCCGCACTTGAAATTGCCAAGTTTCAAGACCAATTAATCAAGAGACTGAACGAGGATGTTATGCTGCAATTATCACACGACGATGTGGCCAATGGCCATAGTCATGCCGCAGTTGCTGCGGGTGGTTCGGCTGGCGGCGGCGCCGCCAACAATCCGGCCACGGAAGCTGTTTTACTGCACACACATTTTCATCATCATCGTCTGGGAGTAGGAGGCGGCAGCGGCGGCGGTGGCGGCGTGGGAGTGAGTGTGACTGGTGTACCACCGCATGAGTGGAATTTTGCCAAAGCGTTTTTGTATTCGCTGACCGTTTTGACCACAATTGGTAAGTGCCTGCCGGACACTGCAACCAGCTGTAGTCCTTGTACCCATACCACATAGACTTAGTCTCTTGCCCACTCTATTGTTGTTGTGGCTCTTGCATAGTGGGTCATAAATTTTATGTTCTATGGAACGGAAATTTGTTTTGGTCGAATGACGCTCTGAGTGTTGTTGTTCTTGTTCTTGTTGTTTTTTGGTTACTTTATTTTCCTTTTTGTTTATTTGGGGGCGAGGTCAATGTCAAGATGTGTCAGACGCGTGTTGCAAGAAAATTAAGAACATTTTCCTAAAACTATTTGATAAATGGTTTTCAAAAATAATATTGTACAAAATATACGCTTCGTTCTTAGTCGATACCTAATCGATACCATAATGTTGATATTTTCAATTAGTTGAAATGTAAACATCTTAATAGTTCTCTTGTACGAGGGCAACAATTATTTGTGCCAAAAAAAAAAATATGAATTTCCTTTGACCAACTACCAATACACTAGAGCAGCTTGAAGATTTAGAGTACGCCGATGACGTCTGTTTCCTTTCTGTTCGACAAAATGATATGCAAGGTAAACTGGACGATCTAGTCGAAGAAGCTGGTAAGCACGGTCTCGAGGTAAATGTAAGAAAAACAAAGGCCAACAGCGATGACGACTTTTTAATTCGTAATGAGCGCATTGAACTTGTGGACTCTTTCTCCTACCTTGGCAGTGTCATAGCCGCAGACGGGGGCGCAAAGGCAGACATAGAAGCCAGAGTTGCTAAAGCCACAGCTGCTTTCGCGCAACTCCGAAAGATCTGGAATTCCAATTTTCTATCAACAAACACGAAAATCCAGATATACAAATCTAATGTGCTATCCATTCTACTTTTTGGGAGTGAGTCTTGGCTAACAACAGAAGCTATTCTTAGCAAGATACAGGCCTTTGTTAGAAGAGGTCTCCGGCGTATTCTGAAAATCTGGTGGCCAAACACGATCAGCAACTTTGAGTTGATGCAGCGATGCAATATGAAGTCGATATCCTACATAATTACCAATCGCAAATGGGGATGGATTGGGCATACTTTGCGAAAGCCACCACATGAAGTTTGTCGGCAGGCCCTTGATTGGAAACCGCAGGGCAACCGAAGAAGAGGAAGACCCAGAACAACATGGCGTCGAACTGTTTTGAAAGAAGCTGAAGAATCAGAACGTTCCTGGAGGGAAGTGAAGCAATTGGCACAAAACCGGATACGATTTAGATGTTTTACAGAGGCCCTATGCTCCTCAAGGAGTTAAAGGAAGAACTACCAAACAAATTTTTTTGTGCGTTGATAGCAATTTTCTTCGCAAATAAAAAATATCTATTTATGCCAATTTTTTGCTCGAATTTTGAAAGCCTTAACAAAATATCAAGGTCTTTAACGATTCGCAACATGTTTGGGCACTGTGGCCTGGTATCCCTAAAAAGTAATGACAAGTTTTTCACATGGGTAATACCATCTAGCGCAATTGTCAAGTTTTTCAAACTTTTTAAACAAAATTTGTACTATGGATAATGGTTTCTAGAAATAGAAAAATATTGCATCGATGCTTAAGATTGTAGCTTCTAAAATTTGAGAGCGGAAGTCCAAGTTCTATTGGGGCTCTAATTTGTGTCCGAACCAACTAGCTCAACCATTAAAAGAAGCAGATACCAGCCAGTGCTAGATTAGATAGACAGTTTAGGCTTCTAAAGCATGGTTGTCTCAGTTACTAAATCGATTTCTTAAGAAGTGGGCAGTCCTGCAGCAAGTGTTGTGTACTTCATACATCCTTTTGTTCATTTGGCCTCAACTGAGTGCCCCATTAACTCCTCTCAATATTCCGGTTCTATGCCTTTAAATTTGCTGGTGTTCCGGTGTTCGTCTTGTTTTCCCAGATGCTATACATACATTTTTTTTGCACTTTTATGCTTTGGGTTCAAGATATAGGGTGGGCCATCTGCTGGTTTGGTTGATAAACAATCATAATTCGGAACATAAACGTCCAAAGTGGATGCTTTTCGACTTATGTCTAGTTCAAAACTACTCAATTTTAGTCATGGAGCGTTTAACAAGCGTTGCACGCGTACTAGTGGCAAGAACTATCTGCATTTATGATGAATTTTCGTCGAAAAAAAATCATCGAAAATTAAGATTAAGACGGCCCGGCGGCCATTTAGACGACATTATTTTTCAAACGTAAATAAGTATTTTCCTAATTTGCATTTGGTATTTACAACTTTCCGAATTTCGTTGGAAATCTACGAATAAAATGCACTTAACAAACAAACCAACAGATGGCCCACCCTATATAAAAGCCTATTAGTTGTCAACAGCTAAGAGAACCCTGAATTCTGCCATTGGCAGTATCTTGTGCTTTTTATGGACTTCTCAAACGCTCACAACTGTATCCATAACGCACTCCTGTCCCACCCACTCATTAGGTAAAAAATTATCTTGTTGGTTTACCAATTTAAACCTATCTAAAAGTCAGCAAATAGCTGACAATCGCAACATGGTCGATATTTTAATAAAATTTCGCAAAAAGCTTTTTCTATGTAAAATTTTATATGAGCCAATTTGAATACACCTAAGCTTAACTAGCTCGATAGCTTTACGATATCCAATCGTTACCTTGTCAATATTGTTTTTATATTATTGCAATATTTAGGCAATCACCAATTTCAAGCTGAAGACCCACGGTTAAGTAGCTCTACACAAGTTAGAAGAATAAGCCTAAGCCTCTAATATGCCACACCCTGAGTCCAATGTCGTACCTCAATTTAAAATATTGTCAGCAAATGTTTTTTGAACTTGCCAGCCAAGTACTCTTATGCACACATGTAAACGTGTGTGTGTGTGTGTATTTGTGTGTGGTTTTTATGTGTGCATGTGTGTCCTCTGTTGTTGGTAATTTTGTAGCCCCAAAAACAAGCCCAAAGTCAAATATTGATAAAAGAGGGAAAATAACAAACGAAGCTATTTGCTTAGCACGAAAGCCTCAAACACATGCACATGTACACAAACACACACATACAAACGCACCAATACAAATAGACAATTGCCTGGCTGCCATGTTGGCTTGCCACACCCAGCGCCCTCTACCGCCCAACACTTGTGAAAATGCTATAAAATAAAATTTGCAAAAATTTTTTGCTGATCTTGGCAGTTCATTCATAGTAAAACCAGGCTAAAAGCAAATACACCCAAATACACATGTATCTATGTGACTAGTATATGAGTATCTATGTGTGCATGAGTATGCATGTTTTCTGCTAAGGTTTTACACACACCAGGCACTTATTTTAGCCAGATACATTTGTATTAACATGACTTCCTGCTTATTATTATTATTATTATTACTGTTCATTTTTGTTGTGGATTTTTTTTTTTTTTTTTTTTTGGTATTAGAACAATGGTTCTTGTTGATTCTAGACCGCCTACAAATATTGTAACTACGTATAGAACAACAACAACAATTTGATTATTATTATTGATCCCGCCTACAGCCTGCTAAACAACTTCAATACCATCAGTTTGTTCCATCTTCTACTCCATAAACGTGTGTATCTTACTGGGTGTGTGTGTGTGTGTAAGTATGTGTATGTGACTACAAGATTGTCTTTAGGCATAAATGAGAATTTATATACGCATATTGTCGCTTTGACTTGGCTAGCTTCTTATGCGTATTTTGATACCCTTATAACCTTAAGTACTTAACAGAGCATATTGCCTTTTTAGACTTATATGTATGTATATTGAATTTATTAAAATTCACTACGAAAATGGTTAAAATCTTGCAGTCACAGTTCGTAAAACTAAAGCATTTTTGGGTCGTAGTGAAGCACCTTGTCGGACCGCAATACAGAAATTGGTGGAAAAATTCGAGCTGTTGGGACAAGTTAGTGATGTGAAGAATAAAACCCGTGCACGTCGCTCAAGAACAACTGAGAATATTGCTGCTGTAGCCCAAAGTGTTGAAGAAAACCCAGGTTTGTCCATTCCTCGTCGTTCTTTGGTATTGGGCATTCCACAAACGTCATTACACCGTATTTTGCATTAAGACTTGGGTCTTAAGGCTTATAAAGTTCAGTTAACACAAGAACGCCGATCATCAACAACGTCGTGTCTTTGCTGATTGGGTCCTTGAAATGCATGAAAATGATCCGGAATTCCATCAAAAATCATCTTGACTAATGAGGCCCATTTCCACCTCGGTGGCAAAATTGTCGCTTCTGGGGCTCGGAAAACCCAAGAGTTATTGTTGAGAAGCCTCTCCATCCTCAACGTGTGACTGTTTGATGCGGTTTATGGTCCGGCGGGGTCATTGGACCTTACTTTTTCGAAAATAAGGTTGGATCAACAGTTACGGTGAATGGATTGCGCTATGGAGAGTTAATTAATGATTTTTTATGGTCGGAGTTGGATGGTATTGATCTGGACAACGTTTACTGTCAACAAGACGACGCTACGTGCCACACAAGCAACGAAACCATTGCTCTCTTACGGGAAAAGTTTCCGGACCGTGTTATCTCTCGAAGAGGTGATCACAATTGGCCAGCGAGATCTTGTGATTTAACGCCTTGCGACTTCTTCCTTTGGAGCCACGTGAATGATAAGGTCTACGCCAACAGCCCAGCGTCGATTCAAGACCTCAAAGATAGAATTCGTGAGGCTATCAAGGACATAGGGCAGCTACTTTGCGATTTGGTTATGGAAAATTTCATGAAAGTATATGCTCCTGTAAGCGTGGTCGTGGTGGCCATTTGGCTGATGTTGTTTTTCATTATTAACGGCATACCTTCCTTTTTATTATGATATAAACATTCGATCATTTATCTCAAAAAGTGACATTTTTCTTTGAATTCCAAAATAACACCTCTTATGGGAAAACCCTTTATATTTCCCTCACATTTTCCAAAGAAAATAAACATACGATACCTACAAATGACGTCAATAAATGAATTTTAATTCAATTTATTCCGTCTTCATTTTAAAAGTCAACTTATATTTGCTTTTTTATTTTTATATTTCAAATGGGATATTTTTTTTTATATGAAGTTTTATCATTCCGCGCGAAATTTTTCGAACTGCGTAGACCCCTTTAAATAAAACATAGAAAAATTAATGTAATAAGCCTAAATATGATTTTATTAGATAGATAATTTCGTATCATTTAATATTTGAAAAAAATCTCTGGCATGTGACCACCACGACTACGAGTTACAAAGCGCATCCTGTGAGTCCAATTTTGGACCACATTATCGAGCATTTGGGGCCGTATTTCAGTAATAATATGTTTAATATTGGTTTCCAAGTCGTCAATTGTTGCTGGCTTGTCTACATAAGCCAACGACTTGACGTGTCCCCAAAGAAAATAATCTAAAGGGATCAAATCACACGACTGCGGCGGCCATTTCTTGAAATAACTTTCTCACCGAATTGAGTTTTCAGTAAATCATTGGTTGCGATCGCCGTATGGCACCTAGCGCCATCCTGTTGAAACCAGAACTCTTTGACATCGATGTCACGTTAATTTGAAAACAAATATTCATTGATCTTCGCTCTGTATCGATCACCATTGACGGTTACACGTTGCGAATCGTTAAATTTCGATTTTCCTCTACACTGGCCATTTTTTTTCGGGACCGTGCTGTGCTCATTCTGATTGATGGTCAGACATCGTGGAATGTCAAATGAGTTCGTACATGATCAAGAACACGACGAATAGCACGTTCTTATAGACGATTCTTCGGTCCATAAATTGTGCGAAGAGCTCTATAAGTTTTTACAACAGAACACTGATTTTGATTGTAAATCTTCAAGATTTGAAGATGTTGTTGTGGGTGAATTCTTACCTTGATGAATTGTTAGTCCTTACTAAATAAAATTAAATTTTAATTTGTCAAAAGTAACAACTGGTTTTAGAGACGCTATAAAAAAAACACCCTTTATTAATAAAAATTTCGCAGAACTAAAAAATTTTCACTACTTTGGAAATAGAAGACCAAAACCCAAAACCTTTGGCAATACATAGACTACTTAAGCACTTTTCAATTTTCACATTCTATCTATGCACTGCTAGTGTATAAATAATTCGTTGCTCTTAGTTTGTTTTCCTTGTTTTGCCTATTTACATTTTTTTTTTTCGTTGTCATTTTGTTACTGCATTGGACACAATAAATAGAGAGCAATCCCTGGACGGCAATAGGACCAAGTAATTTAGTTGCAAAATAATTTTAAATTTCATTTTACATTTTCACAGCACACACTATCATCAATTGCCCATCTATATGTGTGGGGGTACATTTGTATGTGTGTGGGTCATGTCCTTTTCAGGCACTGAAACCTACCAAGGGCACAACGATGTCATTTTATGCGCCATTTTGTTTGCCTTAGTGGACATCAAATGTGCATAATCAATGCGGGACATATAAGCATATTTTATAGTGTTAGATGGTCATAAAGGTTTTGTGGTTATGTGAAGTAGGTTTGGGTAAAAAAAAAAAATATATATCAGGATACTTTTCTTTAAGTTTTGAAGCTTAAACTTATTTTTGGTACAGTGCCTTAAAACTCTTAAGTACTTTCGAATGACTTATTTGGTTGTAATATCTTTATATCTGAATCTGTGGCTCAACAACCCCCAGCACGTCAGCTTTCTGAGATTAGCTTCAAAATTTCAGATTATTAAAATCTAAATCAGATTAATAAAATTTAATTAAATTGAAATATCTTACGCTTATTTAAAAAAAAATTGTATATTGGGGTCATTCTTTATCAAACCAGTCACTCCCTAAGAGTTTTTGGGCTTGAAATTTTCGTGTTCCCGTCTTCTTTTTGAAGTCGTATGGTAATTTTTGATATTTCAAAATGGCGTAACTACAGTGGCCGCCAAAGCAGAGTAACTACACCTCGTAAGTTTTTTAAAATTTCAAAATGGCGCAGCTTAGATGTGGTTTTTCATTTTTGTGTTTAAAGTACGTGTTGGGTATGCCAAAATGGGCTTTCGGGGTCGCCAATTACTTTGCGCATTAGACTGTCAGCATTACAAAATGGCGGAGCTAAGATGGCCGCTGAAAAACTAAAAAATCATTTTTGTGTTGAAAGCTACAGTTGGGTTTTTTTTTTTGTTATTTAAAAATAGTTTTAAATGAATTAAGACTAAGTTCTCTAGCCCAAGCTTGAGCTGAGTTAAAAATATTTCTCAATTTTTTATAATATATAGCTTGTTCAAGACATTTTTATAGCCAAAAAGTTAGCAGCTTAAACAAAGTTTGCTTTAAAAGTATTTTAATTTCTATTTAAAATTTCTTTAATTTTCTTTTTAAATTCTGTTAAGCTAAAATGTGACCAACATCATTATTCTCAGTATTTGCGTATATCGAGACTTGTGAAATACTTGCTGCAAACAAATTATGCTACAAAGAAAAATGCCAAGTAATTTGGTTTATAATTTTCCACAATTTCCAACTCAATTAAATATATTTACAAAACTTTGCTGTTAAGCAACACAACATTTAAAGTATCTCGTACATTTTCTGTTGCTTTTGGATTTAAAGAACAATCTGCAACTCATTTAAAGTTTATCCCGAGCTTACTTGATGATACATGCATAGACAATATGTATATATTTACATATATCTTGATAATTTAGCATCTAATCGCAAAATAGGGACTTTTGTTGTATTGAGAATTGTTTTCGATTGTTGTTATCTGTTTGGCTTCTATTAGTGGCATGCGCATCCTGGGCGTATCCTACATTATTGCAAAAAAGCAGAAATAACAATGGGCGAAAACTCCCCCAGAACATTAGTTCCAACCCCGCCTCCCCCGCTGCGATTACCAAACAAACTGCGGCATTTTCAATACAGCATGCATATGTGTGAGCAAGTGAGTAAGAGAGTGTTTGTATTTGGGTCTCAATATTGAAATCTTTCAATATCTTTCAATAAAATATGTAGATGCTGACTGCCAACCTTAACGCCCATCTTTACTTTAGCTTCACTTTTTTTTTAAATACACTGCAATGTGTGGAGTATTATGATTATAGCGTGTAGCAGCTTCACTTTGACTGAACTCAGTGAAGAAGCCATAATTTGGAACTTTTAAATATGTATTTTAATTAGTCTGTATTAAAGAAGCAGACGCTACGGAAACGAAAAAACAAAACGAATAATTTTATGCGGATTCGTTTTTGCGTGCTCCCAAATTTTTTGGTGTCGTCATCTACTCATATTTACCTTACTCATTGCTAGCACAGCTTGACACTTTTTGAGGGAAATTATCCAGAACAATGCTATTCTTATTTTAGGCCCATACGCAGCATGCGAAAATTCCGCACGAAATGTCAAAACTTCATTAAAAAAAATATCCCAAAAAAGGGAATTTTTTTCAATGTGAAATTTTGACATTTCGTGCGGAATTTATATGCCAAAAAAAGGAATTTTTTTTTATATGGAGTTTTGACATTTCGTGCGGAACTTTTGCATGCTGCGTATGGGTCTTATAAGGGAAATTTTTTTATGCAAGACATGTAGTATATAAGAGTTCGGTTTGAGTTTTGCATGCTATTTTTTGGGTTAAAGGGGTCTACGCAATTCGAAAAATTTCGCGCGGAATGACAAAACTTTATATAAAAACAAAATCCCATTTGGGATATCCCTTTTGGGATTTTTTTTTATATGAAGTTTTGTCATTCCGCGCGAAATTTTTCGAACTGCGCATAGGCCCTCATTCATAAAAAAAATAATTAAAAATATTTATTAATAACTATTTAACTTAAAATTGGCATAAAGAATATCAAAGAATATTTAAAAAATTATTTTAGTTTAAAGGACCATACGCAGCATGCAAAAATTCCGTACGAAATGTCAAAACTTCACATAAAAAAAAAAAATATCCCACCATTTGGGATTTTTTTTTTATATGAAATTTTGACATTTCGTGCGGAATTTATATCCCAAAAAAGGGAATTTTTTTTTTATATGAAGTTTTGACATTTCGTGCGGAATTTTTGCATGCTGCGTATGGACCTTATAAGGGAAATTTTTTATGCAAGACATGTAGCATATAAAAATTCGGTTTGAGTTTTGCATGCTATTTTTTGGGTTAATTCAAAAAAAAAAATAATTAAAAATAATTATCAATAACTATTTAACTTAAAATTGGCATAAATAGAATCTAAGAATATTAAAGAATATTTAAAATTTCAAACCATTTTGTCAATACGTTTTAATTCGTCTTGCAACAAAACCTTCGGTTTATAAATCACATAAAAAATTCGTTTTGGTGAAATTGGCAGCACCCAGCAATTGTTTATAGAGCATATAAACTTCGCTAACACGCAGCTTACCCTCCCTTTGCTAACTTTTTTTTTTTTTGTCTTTTTTATTTTATTTTATTTCTTTTTTTTTTTTTGTTGCAAATTGACAGCGTAGCAGCTGAATTTTACAGCCGACACAAATGCGAACTGAATCGCTCAGCTTCGCGTCAATCCAACCCTATGCCATTGAGCACCACCCCAACTTCTAAGTTACACTCCCTAGCACAGTTACCCTACCCCCCACAATACCGCTGTCCCTCAATCACTCTACGCATCTTGGCAAAATACAAATGCTCGGTCAATGCCAATATTATTAGCCTGCCATTCAGCGCGCTCCAACCCTGCCATCTACAATGCGATTATATAGCTGTGTGTATCTCTGAATGTTAGTATCTGTGTGAGTGTTGTTGTCTGCTTTGTGACACATTGACATTTTGCTTTGCTTCGTTTTGTTGTTGGTTCAACATTGGCGGAGGATTTCATTTAAATTTGCTGTCAACGCAATTACTTATCCCTGTGTGTGTGTGCGTGTGTCCATGAGTGTATCTGTGTGTGTGTGTGTGTGTATCTGTGAGTTAGTACCCAAAATTGTAGCTTAGGTGTATTTAAACTGTATTCGCAAGTCATATGGCAAGTTCCTCACTCTCAAGTTAAGTTAAATGTATGTGATTTTTTATATTGAATCAATTTATTTATGCTCTTACTATTAATGGGCGCAGGGGCATGTGTGCCCATAAGCTTATTCCAAAAATGGCAACAGGGCGTTGCAAAATAGAAAAAAAAGTTATATTTTAAAACATTACATAGCTGCAAATAGCTTATTACCTGCAGTTAAAGTAAGGGACGGCACTGGAAGCCAGTAAGAATCCCACGGATACCGCAAAAATATGCGAGATGCGCTTTGAAGAAACGGAGGCAATTTATATATATGCCTCTTCTTGTTTTGGACTACTCAGTATTGAACTCTATTTCAAATATATCACTTTTAATAAGTAGAGATACTTCCGCCGCTGTGTCCTGAAATGTAATTACAGCTGTGTCAGCAGCATAAGTAGTGGGACTAGGACATCAACGACAACAGGAAACCAACTGCTCTGTGGGACATAAGCATGGATACTGCATAGTTCTAACGTAGCAGCATGCATTAAAAAAAATGGAACAGGAAGCTGTGATTTTTTTTAGTATATTATATTGTATGCCAGGATATCAGACTCGGTCAAATGCCTGTTGCACATTAAGAGATGCGGCTGCAGAAGGCAGTTTCCACCAGCAGTTAATAAAAATAAATGTTTTTTTCCAAAAACGCGTTTTTCTCGGAAGCATGTTTTTCATCCGCATTTCAGGCATAGCTCTTGATCTATTGTTCCGATTCCCTTCATTTAAGCCATTTTTGAAAGGTTATAATTTGTTGTATGCCTTATACTAACAATGAACATGAAAAGGTGATAAATTAATATTTTTAAGCAAGTTCAAATCACAAAAAAGTGAAAAAAAAACAAATTTTTTTTTCGAACGTTCACATTTCAGTTAATTTTGCGTCAAAATTCATTCTGTTTTTGTATTAGGCATAGAGAATTTCATTAACTTCAATAAACAAAAAACATTTTTCATTTCGGTTTACTACAAGAGGCTGGAGAACGATATTCTGCGTGTGGAGGCAGACAAGAGCCGCCATTTTGAATTTCGTCAAGAAAAAAATGTCCAATTATTGTACAATAAAAAGCGCATTTAACAATCAATGCCACAAAAAATTCCCAAACTTTGCCTTCTTTTCGTCCAAATTTGAAAGAACCTCCCCTTAATGAAAGTAATGATGCATATTCGGCCGTGATCCGGAAAACGGATTCGTTTTGCTCCCAATTTCACCAAAACAAATTTTTTATGTGATTTGAAACCGAATGATTTGTTGCAAGAGGAATTAAAATGTATGGACAAAATTAGTTGAAAAGTGTACAGATTTTAAACTGACATAACTTTTAAAATATTCTTTGATATTCTTAGGTTCTATTTATGCCAATTTAAGGTTCTGACATACAAAAATTTCCCTTATAATAGGAATAGCATTGTACTGAATAATTTCCCTCGAAAAGTATCAAGTTGTGCTAGCTATGAGCAAGGGAAATATGAGTAGATGGCGAAAGCAAAAAAATCGGATTTGGAAGCACGTAAAAACGAGTTCGAATAAAACTGTTCGCTTTTTTTTTTTTTTTCGTTTTCCGGAGCACGTTCGATTGTTTATAATATTTCCTGAAAATTTCAGTTTTCCAACTTGCGTTAATTAAACGCAACTACGAATTATTTTTGATAGTCCCTGTCGCACTTATTGTCATGTGTTCGTGTATGATATTAGCACATACACGATACATTATATACAATAAATATATAACTTTAGGTTAGGTTAGGATATGGCAGCAGTTGGGACTAATAGTCCCAACTCACGTAGGCCAAGAATTGGCCCGTTGTGATACCGCTACGGTGGTAGCGTTCACCATTCTTGCCCACTCACGAGGTCTCCTGTATGAGATAAGTCACAGCCAACCGGCGGCCTGAATGAACCTTAAAAGGCTTTTTCGACTCTGCCCCGAGAGCTGGGACAAGTCATCAAGGAAGTGTGACTTTAGAAAACGCAATCTTGTCCTGCACAGCCCAGGGCAGTGACAGAAAAGGTGTTCTACTGTTTCTAGCTCCTTCTCATCGCCACAACTTCTACAGAAGTCATGATGAGGAGCGTTAAGCCTGTGTGCATGGATTCCCACCAACCAACGTCCGGTGATAGCACGTATGACGATCGAGCATTGGGCTTTATTTAGACGGCAAAGTTCTCTAGTTCTTTTCTTGCAGTAAGTCGGTCATGTTTGCCGAGATATCCTACACGTGTTCGAAATCCGATTTCGTATTCTCAGTTTGCAGCTGGCCATGGGTATACCCAGGCCCTCCTTGTCTTGAACAGAATGCTGGTAGTTCCTCTTCTAGCTAGTTTATCCGCAATACAGTTGCCCTCGATATCCCTATGTCCTGGGACCCATATGAGGTTGATTGACAACTGCTCAGCCATCTCCTCCAGAGACAAGCGGCAGTTGTTCACTGACAACGAGGCGAGGGACTTAATAGTCACCTGGCTGTCCTAGTAGATACATATGTTCTCATTTCGTACTCGTAAGTTTCTTATTGTTGTCAGAGCCTCCTGGATCGCAATGACCCCTGCCAGAAAGACACTGCAGTGATGCGGGAGTCGGTAAGCTTTCCTGACATTGAATTCTTCAATGTAGACACCACCACCTACACGGTCGTCCAGCTTGGAACCATGCGTGAAAATCTTTATTGAGCCCGCTGGGCCTGGCATGCCTAAGCTGCACTCCTCCCTGGTTGGGATATGGGTTTTGAAGTTAGTTGTAAAGTGTTCCTGCGTAGTACAATAGTCCGTACTCTTGGGAATTAGGGGCATGACCGAAGTCAAGATCTTTCCATTTATTTGCCTCTCTCATACGTAAAGCCGATGGGTGGGCTGATTGTTTGCCCACCTTGTTCAGAGGCAGGAGTTTAAGTATTGCATCGAGTGCTTCGTTTAGTGTGGAGCAAAGAGCCCCACTTATGGTCAGTTCTGCAGTCCGCTGAACCTTACACAGCTTTTTTAGGTTAGCCTTCTTGTCTAATGTTGGCCACCATATTGAATATATAACTTTAAGTTGGCATAAAAATAATGTAAGAATATTTGAAAATTTATTTCAGTATAAAATGCATTGTTTTCCTTGCCCAGAACCTTCTCTAAAAGCAGCCTTTGGTAAACAGATTTGTGAAAGAGCTGCCATCTAACCATTACTTTTGTATAGACTTGAAGTAATTTTTTTTTTTAACTTTTTGGGCACAACATCCACACTCTGTTCTACGCAACAAATTTTAGCTATATACCTATCTATCCAAATCTCTTAACTTAAAAAGTTGAAATTTAAAACTTAAAATTTTATTATCATTTCAAATTTAAGCTTTTAAAGCACTTCAAAAACGCTTGTGAACTTTGTGAAGAAAAAGGTGTGGTGAGGTGTATTGAGGTGTGTTGAGGTGTTACCCACTCACTTGCTCGCTATCAAGTTACCCTTAAGGAATTTGATAAAGAAAAAAAACAATTAAGCCTTTTTTTTTAACAGTATTTTTTGGCATTTTGCTTTGCAGTAAATAAAAAATTGCCGACATAATTAAAGTGTAACTTTCACTCCAGTATATAACAAAGGCATGAAAAAACTTCAAGGCGTAAGAGCCAAATTAAGAAATTTGAAATTTATGCGCAAGACACCTGACAGCATCCACAAGCAGAGTCCTTATATGTAGGCGTATGTGTGCTGCCACGCTTTGAGCCCAAAAGTAGGCAATACTTTTTCGTATGTGCCCAAATCCTGCTTGAGCTCATTAAGCGCTTTTATTGCCTTTGGCTGCTTAATTATTTTTGCGCCCTCTAGGTGCGTTTACACTTGGCTCATGTCAATAACATTAACAAAATAACTTTTATATATATATACAAAAAAAATATATATACTAATACCCTTTGTGTGCCCCATGTTGCTTTTAGGATATGGAAACATGGCGCCGCGCACTACACTGGGCAGACTGGTAACCCTGGCTTATGCGCTTTTCGGCATACCCCTAACATTGGTCTACTTGAGCAGCACCGGCAGCATACTGGCCAAGGTGGCACGCGAAGTCTTCTCCAAGGCATTGTGCTGCTGTCTATGCTCCAACTGCGGCTATTGCTGCTACGATGAGAAACGTATGGCTGAGAAAGAGCGACGCATGAAGCGGAAACGTCAGCAGGAAGAGCTGCGCAAGCAGCAGGCGGTCATGCAGGAGCCCTACTATGTGCGCGATGTCTATCATGCCACGCCCGAGAAGCCGTTGGGCGCTGGTGCTGTTGGCACGCCCACACTGTCAACACCGCTGCCAACAAATGCCGCGGATATTGATTCATTGAGCGCCAGTGAGTCGCGTGGATCCATGCATGGATTAAGCATATTGGCGCCCATATTGCTATGCTTTTGCATGATGCTCATTTATATTATGTTTGGAGCAGCTGTACTATATCGTCTGGAGAACTGGCCGCTCATTGATGGCATTTATTTTTGCTTTATGAGTCTGTCCACGGTTGGTTTTGGTGATATGTTGCCGGTTTTAAGGCGTGAATCGAATACAACCACCTGGTTCTGTTCCGTCTACATTATGTCGGGCATGACTTTGACGGCCATGTGCTTCAATGTTATACACGAGGAGATTGTGCAACGCATACGCATTGTGGTTGATTTTAAGAATACGGACGGAACAAGCTCATCGGCGGCCGGTGGCTCCATGCTGGATGTTACGCACGAAGATGGTCAATATTATGTGCCCGCATCCTGACAATATGAAAAGCGCGGCATTCTATATCAGCGCAATCCCACCGAAGAGACGCTGGTTACAGGTGAGTGAACAAATATTTTGATAACCAGAGCATATAATGTAAGGGAATGCTGGGCTTTTTGGGGCTGGAGCTGCTGCGAGAGAGTACTTATTTTTAAAGTTTTCCGCTTAAAATTCTGTATCCAACTCTGGCTCCAGCCACACCCAAGTGGTATTTAAATAATAAATTATAATAAAATAATACTGTTGGAAAAGCTGCTTTGCGTCCTTGAAGATCTACAGCGCTTCTTACTAGTCCTAGAGCTCTTTAGTTGGCCAGCTACCCGAAACAAACTTAGTTATTTGGAATGATTCTGTTCGGGTGCCATCAAGCATCGAAATTTTATGTCCGCCAAAGAGGTATGTTCTTCCACTGGCCAAAATGATGCCTGCTTAATCTTACAGAACCTGCATTAGCATCCATAATGGCCATTTTGCTCAGCCGTTTGGGATGAAACGTGACACTGGCTCCAAATTTTCTTTGACTCACTTGTGTCTCTTCTTCTCCCAAACCCTTGTTTACCCCTTTTTGGACTCGCTTATGCTCCTCCTGAGGTGTGGGTATGCGATCACAGCATTCGTCTGCAGGCATTCCGATCCTAGATCATGTCATTGCTGAGACCCATTCGTTGCTGATGTTTTTGCATTTGACCGATCCACGTATTTTTCGGTCTTTGAGTCACTGGTGTGCAGGCCTTTAATTCCCTTATTGCACCATGGCTTCTGCATGAGGTCTAGCCCCAGATGTTCTTTGGTGAACATTCTGGCCAGCACAGCCGGAGACGCTTTGGCGTGATAGATATTCACCTGGGCTAGCATGCTGCACTGGCTTAGGGGATTGACCGCCATAAGTAGGTGGGGTTTCTCACACCACCAGGCGCATCTGCAAATGCGCCGCCTTCTGCCAGTCTGACGTCGGCTGCTTCGTCCTCCAATTGCTGGAGAAGTTCCTTCTGCAATTCTTAGAACGACATCGGGTCCACATACATTTCACATTCCCCTGGAACGTCTGGGGCATGTGCCGGCATGAGATGTGGGGGTATGGGTTCCCACCTTAGTTCTGGGTTTCTCCTCCGGTTTGCAGGAGCCCGCTGGGGGGGCTGCTAGGGATTTGCCTTCTGCCAATAGTTAACATGTCAAATTTTATTGCAAAATTCAGATTATTTATCGAGTTATCGATAACTTAAAATTTAATTTTTCATTCTTAGACTTGTTCTTGACAAGCTATATCTCCTAAGCTATCAACGCAAATTTTTCCATGCAAGATAAAATATTGAATTTAAAACAGAAATATTTAATTTAAAAAAAATTTTTTTTAATTTTTAAATTCAAAAAAATTTTATTTTTGCAGTGAATTTACACGCATTAAATGGTAGTCACTTGAATTTTGAAATTTAAAAAACAAAAATTTTTTAAAAATAAATAAATTTTTTTTTTATTCAATATTTTATCTATAACGAAAAAAAAATTGTGTCAATATCTTTATTCTTTAAAGGCCCATACGCAGCATGCAAAAATTCCGCATGTAATGTCAAAATTTCATATAAAAAAATCACAAAAAAGGGAAATTCCCAAAAAAGGGAAGGGAAAGGGAAAATTCCGCAGGTAATGTCAAAATTTCATATAAAAATCACAAAAAAGGGAAATTCCCAAAAAAAGGGAAAGGAAAGGGAAAATTCCGCACGTAATGTCAAAATTTCATATAAAAATCACAAAAAAGGGAAATTCCCAAAAAAGGGAATTTTTTTTTTATATGAAGTTTTGACTTTTCGTGCGGATTTTTTGCATGCTGCGTATGGGCCTTTAGTCAATATCTTTTTGCCTTATGGCTGTCAAAGAAAAGTCTAAAAATCAAAAATCCAATATTCAGTAATTGATAAATCGATAAACAATCGTTTTTTGATTCGATTTTTGAAAAAGTGGCCCGCTTTGTGTACTTATTTTCGCCCATATACATATATATTGCTTGAGACTTATGACTTTTTGTCAACTACTAATTATTCTGACAATGTATTCCCCTAAATCGTATGTCTCTGCACTCTATACATTAAATGCTTAATGGAATTAATTGTGATAACAACTGATTTGATTGATTGATGTGCTTATTTATCCACAGACACGCCCACTTCACTGGTGCTGGCCGCGTCGTCGGACAATCCGCCAATGCATTTGCTCAAGGACTATGTTAATCATGAGCTGGTGCCCATACTGACAATGGATCCCAATGGAGCAGGCAATGCCGCCGGGTCTCGTCTGGGCCTGGGCGGTCCTATCTATACGCCCGATGTAGCGCCCAATAATTGCATTGCGCATGGTAGCGATGGCGCCTTGGGCTTTGCCACGCTAAATAGTCCGCTGTTGGATGGATTGACACCATCGACAGCACAGTCCAAGGGGGTTTATACGCTGGCCGAAGAGACGGACATGGAGCTACAGGCCGTGCACACGGAAACGGTATAAATATGCTCTACGCAGCATTAGTATTGGACAAACAGTATTACAAATATTGTAACTTAGTTGTAGGAAAATGTAATTGTAAACTGAGATTTTTTTTGGGCACGCCTAGATACTATTATACTATATAGTACTTAATGTGTTTACTGCTCTTTAAAAAAAAAAACCCCCCCACATATTCCTGAAACTAGTCCGTAAGTCGAGAAAACTATCATTGTATATAAACTATAAGAGCGCCAAAGCGCTGCAAAGCAAGTAAGAGAGAAACGAAAAAAATTCCATAGTACTTAAATGAATACATATATTTAATTATAGTGTATGCAAGTACTAAACTGGCAAAGCATAGTTAGTCCCAAAAGTATGCTATCGGAAAGCAAAAAAAAAAAAAATAAAGTAAAAACAAAAAAAAAGCAAAAAAAAAACTAGTCAATGTAGTATGAATAAAAGAAAACTGTTATACTTAAAGTAAACGAAAATACAATGAATTCTTAGAGAAATGCGCATAAATTCTTTAAATACTCAAGGTTACAAAAAAAAAAAGCAAGATGGAGATTGAAGCTTTTTTAATGTGGTTAGCCATACTGAGAAAAAACAATGTGGAAATACAAATTTTTCCAAGGCATGGTGGAACAGATAATAAACCGATTTGATTGAGCTTCGTACAGTTTTTGTGAGCTTTAAGCTCTATCTCTCGAGAACGCCAAATTTGGCTTAGCTGGCTTTGTAAACAAAGAAATTTGAAGCCAAATTTTTACATTTTTTTCGATGTGCTATGTAAAACGCCTATGGGAGCTATATAACACAACTCCGATATCGAATGAAAAAAATAAACTTATTTCCCATGACATTAAAGGAATCTTACTCAAAAGTTTAGTTGCTCTAGCTTACACGCTCCAAGATCTAGGCGTTCACAGAGACAGATGGATGGACCGAAGCAGAGACGAACGCCTAACCATATTAGAGCTAACTTTGAGGAGTCTTTCTCTCTCTCTTTTGGTACAGGATACAAAATCTGTACATTTTTTTCTAATTAAGCAAATTTTTTTTTGTATTTTCTTATTCGAAATAAATTCAATATTATCGCGACATTCCGACCTTAGTCATGTAGACTGATTTGAGTGACTGTAGCTTCTTCATATTTTGAAAAACTTTTACACTTTGAATTTTTCTACCTTAGTCATGTAGACTGATTTGAGTGACTGTAGCTTCTTCATATTTTGAAAAACTTTTACTCTTTAAATTTTTATATCTTAGTCTACATACTGATGTGAGTGACTGTAGCCTCTTCATATTTTGAAAAACTTTTACTTTTGAATTTTTAAATCTTAGTCTACATACTGATATGAGTGACTGTAGCTTCTTCATATTTTGAAAAACTTTTACTC
This sequence comes from Chymomyza costata, assembly GCA_018150985.1. Lineage (NCBI taxonomy): Eukaryota > Metazoa > Arthropoda > Insecta > Diptera > Drosophilidae > Chymomyza > Chymomyza costata. The sequence continues at coordinate 30,331,362 of JAECWU010000127.1, read as the reverse complement.
TTTGAATTTCTATATCTTAGTCTACATACTGATTTGAGTGACTGTAGCTGTTTCAATATCGAAAAACTTTTTCTCTTTAAATTTTTTATATCTTAGTCTACATACTGCTTTGAGTGACTGTAGCTGCTTCAATATCGAACAACTTTTACTCTTCAAATTTTTATATCTAAGTCTACATACTAATTTTAGTGACTGTAGCTTCTTCATAGACAGTTTTACAAAGTGCTTATTTGCTTGTAGAGTTTCTAAGCAAAAGTGGAATTAATTAGATCCGTTTTGGTATGTTTCCAAGTGCCCGAAGTTTTACGGAAGTTCCAATCTCACTCAATTACACTTTTGTATGAAAAACAAATTTTCACTCAAAGTTTTTTATTTGCGTTCAGTTACGTCTTCATGAATTTGTATGCAGCTGTAGTCGTGATTTTTCGTTCATGGTTCCTTAACATCTACAATTCTGACCCGATTTCAAAGATCTTAGACTCGTAATTTTCGTAAAAGAATTCTCTTTCAGCTTAAAGTTTAACATAGTTTTTAAAAAACTTTTTCGTTAATAAAAAGCAAGCTGAAAATTTGTAGTTTTAGAAAATGGTCAAGAATTACCCTTTTTTTCGAATTTGGTTGCTTGTAAATTCAATAATTTTTACTTGATCTGCACATATCACATCAATAGCTTTGGATCTAATCGTCTTTCATGTAGAGATTTGTTCATGAGATATTGACGAGTAACTGAAATAGTTGCCCAAAACAATGTTTTTTGAAAAAATCTCGAAAACGGTGCTTAAGAAAAAAAAGGTTGCCATTTTCTTACTTCTCGACCCAAAATAACTCTAAAAAGCAATATTTTACGAAAGTTCATTTTTCCTGTAAAGGCCCGTACGCAGCATGCGAAAATTCCGCACGAAATGTCAAAACTTCATATAAAAAAAAATATCCCAAAAAAGGGAATTTTTTTTTTTATATGAAGTTTTGACATTTCGTGCGGAATTTTTGCATGCTGCGTATGGGCCTTAAACTAGTGTTATCCACGACTATTCGTATTACAAGGGAAATTTTGTTTATGGAAGACGTAAACCATTTAAGCAACACATGAACATTTTTATATGCAAGACATGAACCATATACAAATTCGGTTTGAGTTGTGCATGCTATTTTTTGCGTTGAGTCAGAAACAAAATAATTCAAAATAAAATAAATATAATTCAAGAATATCAGAGAATATTTAAAAAATTATTTCAGTACAAAATTCGTGCTTTTTTAACAACATTTTGCTGATTTGTTTTAATTCCCCTTGCAACAAATCACTCGGTTTCAAACCATATAAAAATTTTCGTTTTGGTGAAATCGGGAGCATCAAACATTTGGTTACAAAACGAATCCGAATAAAATGTTAGGATGCGTTTACCGGAGCACGGCTGATTATTATATGCAATGGCTTGCTAAACCAAAAATTTAAACGATTATTATATTTTTATTCTCAATTTCGATAAACGGTGATCGATAAAACAATCATCCAAAAATAAATCGTTTACCTGAGCACGGCCGATTATTATATGCAATGGCTTGCTAAACCAAAAATGCAAACGATTATTATATTTTTATTTTTAATTTCGATAGGCGGTGATCGATTAAACTATCATCCAAAAATAAATCGTTTACCTGAGCACGGGTGATTATTATATGCAATGGCTTGCTAAACCAAAAATGCAAACGATTAATATATTTTTATTTTCAATTTCGATAGGCGGTGATCGATTAAACTATCATCTAAGAAAAAATCGTCTACCGCAGCACGGCCGATTATTATATGCAATGTCTTGCCAAAAATGCAAACGATTAATATATTTTTATTTTCAATTTTGACAGGCGGTGATCGATTAAACTATCATCCAAGAATATAAAGCGACCAAAAATTGTTAAAGAAATGAAAAATATTTAGAAGAGTAATAACTACAATTTGAAAAAGTTTTAAAATGCAATGCATATCTGTATTTTTTTTCGATTTTGATAAAAGACACTCATATTTTATTTGTAAGCGACAAAACTTCAAAATCCAGAATAAAATATAATTTAAAAAAAAACATTTTTTAAAAGTAGTTAAAATCTTTTTATAAATTACGAAAATATGCGAAGATAAAAAATTTAATGAACTTAAATAAAAAAAAAAAAATTTAAATCGTTTTAATAAAACTAGAGATGAAGTCAAGAAGCTTTTTTTTGTAATATCTACAAAATGCATGGCACAGAACAATTTTTCGACTGCATTTTCGCTTTCAGGCACGACATTTTGACTACTTTTTCAAATTTAAAAAACTTTTTTTTCAAAATTTTGAAAAATTAATTAAATTAGAAAAAAGTATGAGTAAACACACATTAAAAAAGCACAAAGTCATCTCCAAGTGGAAAATATTGTAACCAAAGTTTTAGAGGCAAATTTGTTATGCAGTATTTCGATTTCAATTGGTCTCTGTTCCTTCGATAAATTTGTAATCGATATACAAAGCAGTCCTGATTTTCTTGCTTACTTTGTATAGCTTTTGACTTCTGGCTTCCTACTTTGCGGGCTCAAAGCCTAGCACTTGTTTGGGAACGTATATTTGTCAAAAACTTTCTAAATCTTGCAAATTTAGCGCAAATATATATACATATATATACTTGAAGACAAACATATAAAAATAAAATTAAGCATACATTTTGCTAAGTAAGACAAAACTTAATTCTTTTATATGTATGTATGTACGTATGTAAGCCAATTCTCGGACCCACATGAACAAAATTATCTAAAAAGTATAAAAATTTTATTCGTAAAATCAAGCTTAGTGAATTTAAATATGTACTAATATTTAATATAACTATGTACTAAATATTTAAGGCAATAGTTTTTTTTTTTTTTTTTTTTTGTGTAATTGTAAAATGAATGAATGACATTATTAATGTAACGCGAATTTAATGCGAATAAAAACCAATTTGAATTCATAACTTAAAGTAAATAAAATAATACGCAAACTTTGTAAATTTAATGCATATTTAAATAAACGCAATTGTATTTATGGCAAATACTACATCAATAAATCTTTAAATAAGTATATATGTTATATAGGGGTGTTATTTTGAATCACGCTTCAACAATGCATTGAAAATCTTGCAGTCACAGTTCGCAAAACTGAAGCACCTTGTCGGACCGCAATACAGAAATTGGTGGAAAAATTCGAGCTGTTGGGACAAGTTAGTGATGTTAAGAATAAAACCCGTGCACGTCGCTCAAGAACAACTGAGAATATTGCTGCTGTAGCCCAAAGTGTTGAAGAAAACCCAGGTTTGTCCATTCCTCGTCGTTCTTTGGAATTGGGCATTCCACAAACGTCATTACACCGTATTTTGCATTAAGACTTGGGTCTTAAGGCTTATAAAATTCAGTTGACACAAGAACTCAAGCCGGCCGATCATCAACAACGTCGTGTCTTTGCTGATTGGACCCTTGAAATGCATGAAAATGATCCGGAATTCCATCGAAAAATCATCTTGACTGATGAGGCCCATTTCCACCTCGGTGGCTACGTCGCTTCTGGGGCTCGGAAAACCCAAGAGTTGTTGTTGAGAAGCCTCTCCATCCTCAACGTGTGACTGTTTGGTGCAGTTTATGGTCCGGCGGAGTCATTGGACCTTTTTTTTTCTTTTTTTTCCCCTATGGGTTCCTCACAAAGAGGTGGGTCACTGCGACCAGAAGATCTTTTGTACCATACCCTTAAATTAAAGCAAAAAGAATAGCAGTAGGTCTTTTGTTGGTATTGACCTAAGATGGAAGGGACTAATCCGTTCCTTTCCCAAGTAACAGGCTCTGTCCCATACCAGCGCTGGGCAGTCACATAGAATATGTCTGGTGGTTTCATCGTCCTCGAGACAGAGTCTGCACATTGAAGAGTCCGATAGGCCAATTTTCTGTAGATGGTATCCAACAGTGTGGTGGGCAGATAGTTATGCTACCAGGAGTTTTAAGTCCTCTCAGCCAAGACCTTTTGTCTTGATCATATCCAGGGGTTTGATAAGCGCTTTTGCTTGACGCAGCCCCGGTAAGGAGAACCAGTATCTCCTATGTTCTCCTGCAGCCCATTTGTTTACCATAGTTTTGATTGTGGACCAACCAATACCACAGAAGGGCGCAGGGGCAGTGGTCAGGGTGGAGGCACCCTGTCGTGCTAGATCGTCAGCGATCGTGTTACCATCCACCCCTGAGTGTCCAGGTACCCAACATAGCACGACTTTGTTCCGGGAGGACAGGGTTTGGAGGTAATTATGGCAATCTTTGACCATCCTGGATTGGACCTTACTTTTTCGAAAATGAGGTTGGATCAACAGTTACGGTGAATGGATTGCGCTATCGAGAGATGATTAATGATTTTTTATGGTCGGAGTTGGATGGTATTGATCTGGACAACGTTTACTTTCAACAAGACGGTGCTACGTGCTACACAAGCAACGAAACCATTGCTCCTTTACGGGAAAAGTTTCCGGACCGTGTTATCTCTCGAAGAGGTGATCACAATTGGCACCCGAGATCTTGTGATTAAACACCTTACGACTTCTTCCTTTGGGGCCACGTGAAAGATAAGGTCTACGCCAACAGCCCAGCGTTGATTCAAGACCTCAAAGATAGAATTCGTGAGGCTATCGAGGACACTTTGCGATTTGGTTATGGAAAATTTCATGAAAGGATATGTTCCTGTAAGCGTGGTCGTGGTGGCCATTTGGCTGATGTTGTTTTGCATTATCAACGGCATAGCTTCCTCCTTATTATGAAATAAACATCCGATCATTAATCTCAAAAAATGTAATTTTTCTTTGAATACCAAAATAACACATCTTATTGGTAAACCCTATATGTTATATATATGTTATACCTACATTAGGGTGGGTCAATTTTTTTCGGTATAAAGGCTCACAGCGCTTTTGATTCTTTGGGCCATTCTAAGCTATTTTGCCCAAGAAACTATAGGTCTAAAATGAATTTCGAGTCGCCCACTTTTTCAGATTTGACCCCTCCGAACTTCTTTTTGTGAGGTTATTTGAAAAGCAAAGTGTACGCCAGCAAGCCGCAGACCGTTGAAGAGCCAAAGGAAAACATTCGTGCCGAAATCATTGCTATACCAGCCGAGATGCTCGAAAAGGTAATGGAAAACGCTGCAAAAAGGGCATATTTAGCTTGATTGATGTTGTGCTCAAAAACTAGTCCAAATAAATTGCAAAGGCCCAAATTAAATGAAAGTAACTCATATACAGAAATCGGTTGTGTTTTTTTTTTGAAGTTATTCAATGTTTACATGCCGACATAAGAAATGATGCATCCTGTAGAATGAGGCATAAAATTCAATTTTTAAATATCCTTTCTGATTTAAGCTAAATACGAACTGCAAACTTCATCTACTGCGAAATATTTTACAGGCACGATGCTCATTCCTTGTAACAACTTTTTAACAGGAATCTGAATGGAAACATTCATTGTCAACGAAGCTGTTCTTCCAAGCTTGAAGATATGCTTTTAAAGCGAAAGAGTTTCACCAACTGAATCTTCTACTAAAGTACTGAAATAGATGAACAAGGAGAATACAAATTTAACAAATGTCAGCTATAGTAGAAAGGTTAATCTTAATTTGTTATAAACTAATTGTAATAACAAAAAAAATTATGCAAGGTTCTTTTTTAAACTTATCTGACCATGACCATATAAGCAATAATATACCTGGCCCTGTATCTATTTATATAAACCCTGCAGTTCGGTCGTTCAAGCCTGAAAAATTCAGTCCTGAATTCAGGCATGAAAAGGAAGCGAATGCCCATGGCTTTGTAAGTGAAACAAGGACAACTATAAAATTTCACTTTCCATCTCTTTCTTTTGACAGGCAATTAAAGCAAAAAAGAATAAGCAAAGAGAAATAAGAAAAATCAATTTTATTTTGTTACTTGACTTTACATTAGTATCTGACGTTTTCTTTATTACACAAAGAAAATTTGCTGTGAAAATTTTAATTTCTAGGCAAGTATTTATTAAATATTATTATTTAAAGTATTATTTTTCTTTATAAAATAATTTTAAAGGTATTGCCAATGTGGAGCAAAACACAACTGCGTAAATTTGGGCGTACTGGAAAAATAGAACTTTGAAAAATTTTGACGAATTTTTAAACAAGGCAAAAAAATTAATTGATGCCTTTGTCATGGGCGCCAACAGTGACGACATGCAAAAGAAGGTTGCCTTGAAAGGACTTAAGCAATTTTATACCTCTTGACTTGGTAGGTCAAAAAATACTGCTGTTGTAATATATAATAAAAAGTTTTTGATTTTAGAATCAATACCAGTTACAGTGGACTCTGGCCCAGCGGAATCGTAACTGCGGAATGCAATAAAGTTCCACAAAAATATCAATTTTAGGGCTGCACCCAAGCCACTGTAATTTATAATATTACATTAAAATTGATAATAAAATTATTATTATTATTATTATAAATTAATAACGCAGAATTGCAAATTCCACGTTACTTAAAAGTAAGCTATAGCTACTATGGCCTTAAGCTTAGGATAATAAAATTTTGTTCGAAATGTATGAAGAATATTTGTTCCATTTATTACTCATCTATGATTTCAGACCTGACTTTTAAAAACGAATCAGCACTGAATTCATTCCCAATTCTTAAAAAATTTCACCTGTGATTTCAGGCATGACATTTCAAAGTTAATCAGCACTGAATTCATAGCTGATTGTTACGGCTAAGGTTCAAGCCTGAACGCCTGGGACATGCATGTTTTAAATTCAGTGACAAATGAATGCGTAGATTCATGGCTGGTACTGAAAATTCAGGCATGATTTCATGACTAATTCAGACCTGAAATTGAAAATTTTCTGCATATTAATTAGGGTGTTCACGTAGGTGAGTTTCGGTGTAGAAATACCCAACAGCAAGTTACACACGAGAAATTCAGCATTGGGCACTTCTGCCCACAACAGTGTTGTAAAAGCGTTAATATCTACCAGTGTGTGCAAATTAACTTTTTATTCTTTTTTTTGTGTTTTTTATGTAGTAGGCTCTACTACCAAAACATACTATAGCTTATAAGAACTAGCACAAAAGCTTCTAAGCTTACGAGCTTTCACAAAAGCACACGCTCAGACTGCATACACAAAAGATCAAGTCTGTCGATTTGTCGATTGCTCGTGCCCTGAAGCTCTAAACTAAGACTGACTTAACTCTAGCTTTAACCCTAATCTTAGCTTTTTAATTCTAAATATAGCTCAAAGCTTCTCCAAGCTTTCACATCTTAAAAGCTAACTCAAAATGCATTGAGTGCAGCCTGAGAATGAACTTTATCTTTTTGTATTTTTATGCTCTTACTGAGAGTACGTTAACTTGCATGTTTTTATACTAAGTATTTATTAGGGATCGTAATTCTTATAATTTTTAAAATAAAAATCATCAAATAATTATAATTTTTGAATTTTTTTTTTCATTAAAATTGCAAGCTAATTTTTTATAATAAAAATTTAAAATAAAAATTATTGGCCAATTTTTTATTTAATTAATTGATAATAAGAGTTATTCCTCGATTTTTCCGCGATTTTTATTATAATGTATATAACTTTAAGTTGGCAATAAACACAATCTAAGTATATCAAAGAATATTTAAAAAATTATTTCAGTCAAAAATTTGTATTATACTTTTTCAAACTTGTTTTGCGGATTTTTTTAAATTACTCTTGCAACGAAATATTCGGTTTCAAACCACATAAAAACTCGTTTTGGTGAAATTGGTAGCACCAAACATTCGGTTTCAAAACGAGTCCGAATAAAATGTTCCAAATAAATCTACATTATTTCGCTTAAAAACGAGTATGTGAAAAAAAAAAACTCTAGATAATGAAAATAAAAATTGCTCTTAAATGACGTTGAACAAAAAAAATAATTTCGTTAATAAAGGCGTCTACGCAGTTCGAAAAATTTCGCGCGGAATGACAAAACTTCATATAAAAAAAAAAATCCCAAATGGGAATTTTGTCATCCCGCGCGAAATATTTCGAACTGCGATAGGCCCTAAACAAGATAACCTTAATTTTTTTTCGCTTATGTATCCAGTTGATCTCCAGATTAACAAGCACTCCAGCAGATGCTGTGTAAGCTTGAGGAGGTACCAATACAGAGATGCCAATACAATTAAAAAATTAAAAAATATAAAAAATATATATATATATATATAAAATATATATAAAAAATATAACAAAATGAAAAAAACTGCAACCCAGCCGGTCAATACTTTCAGCTATTTAGGCTGGCTCGGCTTTTCTTTATAATAACATCAAAATATTTTTTTTCTACCAAGAGGAGGCAGCTAACTAAAGTTGTTTGTGCTCCACACACACACACATACACATGTGCTTATTAGTGCTTGCCTGGGGCGGAATTTAACGTATTGCTGCTTACAATTCACAACTGCTTAAAGCAGCAGTAGAACTAAAGTGCAGATTTAATAAATTTCAAATTAATTATTTTTATATTAGTTGACTTCATTTATTTTTCAGGTTTATTCCAAAGCACAATTTAAGAGCCTGGGTACGTCAAAAGGCAATTATGTTATGGACATATTGTAGATAGATGTTACATTGAGGGCGAAAAACCTACAATTAACTTTATAAATAAATTTGATGAACAGTCTGCCGGGCAGCCGTTTTAGCCTTATATAGTCTTTTTACGCTGGGGCACATCTAACATCTTTTGTCGAAGATCTGCCGTTCCATAAGTTTCTACATAATTCTAACATCTTGTGGAAATGTTCCTATCTTATTGTGTCCCGATGAAAATGTATTCGATATTTTTTTTTCTGTGCAACTCAAATTTTTTTTTGTCATTCGCTGGGAAAAATTAAAACGCTGTCATCGAAAAAGACTGGCAAATTTCAATTCCAAACAAGGCGCCGAAACCTCATATGGCTAAAGCGGCCCATACACGAGCAACAAATTGAAGCAATCGGTTGAAATTGCAATGAAATTTCGTGTTAGTGGCGCAGTTTGTCAACAGATTGCAAATTGTCAAAAATTTTTGTCTTTCTTGCAATCGGTTGCGTGTGAGTGGCGAAGTTGTTGGATTTGTCGTCGTGTTTTGCAATCGGTTGTGTGTGTATGTGATTTTTCTCATTTATTTTTTGACTTCGGCAAGTGCACGTCGGCGGATTAAATCATTGTAGCAACCAAAACATACATATGCACGTCGGCGGAAAATGGCATCAATTAGCAAAGCGTTTTTAGAGGAGTTAATTGATGTATATAAGAGCCAGCCATCATTGTGGAAAAATAAAAGCGATGAATATAAAAATAAAAATCATAAAGTAATATCGTGGCAAATTGTGCTGGACAAATACAAAGAAATTGACAAAGACGCCACTGTTGATACAGTAAAAAAAAAAATAAATGCTTTGAAAACGACGTATAAAAGAGAATTGGTAAAAGTATTAAAAAGTGAAAAGTCTGGCGCTGGATTAGACGATGTATATGTACCTTCTTTGTGGTATTTTGATTTATTGAATTTTTTGCGCGATCAAGAGGAGCAATCTGAAGGCATAACAACATTGGACGACTTTGAAGAAATAAACCCGGTAAGTTTTGTTTTCATTATATGTACTTTATTTATTCTTTTATATATGTGTTTATGCATATACATAATTTGTATAATGTATAATATTAAAATAATTTTTAAGAAATAATGTTTAATTTAATAATAAGATGAAATAAAAATGAAAAAGCAGCAAAAGTTACACTTGCATGTTGTTGTGCATGTTTTTTGAAGAAATCAAATGCATCAATTTACTTAAGATCGACCGTAAATGTCAAAGCATCAAGCAATGCAGACAATCAATTATATATTAAATTAAATATTATTTTGCCATGGCACTGCACCAACGGTGTTAAAGTAATTGCAAAATTTATTTCGTACGGCTTTGGCGTTCGCCGACGAGTTAACATTTTTTGATGGCTGTAAATTAATAAATTGATTGTCTGCATTGCTTGATGCTTCTACATTTAAAGTCGATCTTAAATAAACTGATGCATTTGTTTTTTTCAAAAAATTGTGCAAGTAACAACATGCCAGAGTAATTTTTGCTGCTTTTGCTGGGCTAACATTAATATTATTTAAAAGCACCCGAAAACGGTTTGCCAAGATGCCAAACGCATTTTCCACAACTCGGCGAGATCTGGACAGCCGGAAATTAAATATTATTTGTTCTCGCGACAACTCACTTCGGCTGTATGGCTTCATCATATTTTCCAACAGCGGAAATGCGTCGTCTCCAACAAACACATATGGGAAAACTTCTTCCGACATCGGTAGACTTTCCGGTAGCGGAATATTTAATAGTCCGTCATCAAAAATTTGCTTGAATTTCGTTTGACCAAAAACGCCTGCATCCGATACTCTGCCATTCGCTCCCACTTCCACAAGCATAAACTCACAATTAGCATTTACTAATGCCATTAGAATAATGCTAAATGTTTTTTTATAGTTGTAGTAGTGCGATCCTGAGTTCGGTGGTTTTTTTATGTGGACGTGCTTGCCGTCGATGGCCCCAATGCAGTGGTTAAAATTCCACTTCATTTGGTATTCTGTCGCAACCGCTTTCCATTCATCCGCATTTCTTGGCAACTGAAAATAAAAACATTATTATTTTTTGTTCATTTAATAATATGAGTAATTATAATTTTTTTTTATAATTTTCAGCTTTGTAAAAGAAAGAAAAATAATCCCGAGGATGAGTTTTTGCGAACAGCTACGGAATATATGCAAAGCAGTAATACGCATGAAAAAGACGACGCGGAAATATTTGGACAAGGTTGGGCAGCCATATACAGGAAATTGGATGCAACTCAACAGATTTTTGCAAAACGTTTAATGGATGATGCTTTAATGCAGGGACAGCTTGGCCAACTAACGTTTTCGACTTGCATAAGTCAAGGCGTACCGCTGCAGTATAGCCAACCAACTTATATTATGAAGCAGGCAAATACTTCACGATTCGTACAATCGCCAAGCCCGTCAATGGTCTCATTTTCGCCCTCCTCTAGTTCGACCACCTTCGAATTTCCATGCCCTGTAACACAACAACATGCAGAAATAGCCAATCCGAACTCATTCCAGCAGCTATTTAACAGCGTCGAATACCAATAGCAGTCGCACATTTACAATAAACTTATAGTACAATAAACTTATAGTACAATAAATATACTTACTTGAATAAATTCTTTTAATGACAAAATTATGGCGTGGCATGTTTGAATTACTATCCGCCCTAGACTTTGGGCAGATATTGATGTAACGAATTTTAGGTCCTCGTACGTTTGACCCGACGCAAGGAATCTCAGCGTAGCGGATAGCCTCTCATTTGGTGTTATTGCGTCTCGCATTTGTGTGTCTTCTTTCTGGATAAACGGCGTAACTCGTTTGAGCAACTCATCGTACGTTTTCGCGTCCATCCTCAGAAAATTTTTAAAGTCACCAGGTGCAGTTAACTCCATATCTTTTAGCATTATGACGTGTGAAAACTCACAACGCTTTTGCAGCCATTCCTGCATCCAAATTGCACGTGTTTTTTTTTCCTTCCTCTCTTTTATTTTTTTTGCACATATGAATGCACCAACAGCAACAGCAAAAGCAAATTTGTTTCCGCGTTCCATCTTTACTCGGCAACGAAGAACAAGAAATGAAATTTATCAACAGATCCACGAGTGTGTGGCAAAACGAATTTCAACCGATTGTACAATTTGTTGCTCGTGTATGGGCCGCTTAACTAAGCCATAAAACTGTGAGCCAGCAGCCATTTCAGTCGGAGCTTCAAAAAAGTATAGACCAATTTTATAGATTTATTTTGTATTTTTATTTACTACATTTTAATAAACAATAACAAATTGTAGCTCATTAAAAGATCAGCAAATTGTTTTTTGACTTTTACTCTAGCACCGGCGATGATTCGTCGATGATTATTATTATTAGCATCACAGCCCGGTGAGGGCCAAAGCTTCCTTCACAATCTTTCTCCATGGACCCTCATTGAATTCAGTTCCACTTCTACTGAGTCGATCCAACGCTTTTTCGGCCTGCCTCTAGCTCGGCATCCTAGATCTCTGTACAGTAAAAGCTTTTTTGTCGGTGCCTCGTCGCTCCTGCGTAGCACGTGGCCGAGCCATCGCATTCTTTGAGACTTAATAAGCTGTACAATTGTTTCGCCTCTCATCATGGTTTCAATTTCGTCATTGTACCGGCGGCGATATGTGCCGTCATTTAATCGTAGTGGATCATAGTACACCCTTCGCATAATTTTTCTTTCAAAGATGCTGAGCTGCTTTAGTTCAGCTGCTTTCAGGGTCCAAACTTCACAAGCATATGTCAGCACTGGTCGAACGAGGCACTTGTATATGTTGAATTTCGTACTTCTTGAGAGCATTTTTGATTGAAACAATTTTGAGTGCACAAAATAGGCTTTGTTTGCGGCTTGAATACGGTCATTTACAGCGCATGACGAGTCATCAGTGCTTGTGAACGCAACGCCGAGATATTTAAACTGTTGTACAGCTTGAAACTTATATTCTCCAATTTCTAAGAAACTTTCTCGAGGCGGGCATTTTGATTTCACGAAGTATTTCGTTTTATCTTCATTGATCTTCATACCCATTTCTTTCACGTGTTTGTTTAGCTCTAAAAATGTTTCTTTTAGCTCTCTTTCGTTTGTTACTAACAGGGCCAGATCATCAGCATATGCACATGCTTGGGTGGACTTGGCGAGTATGACTCCTTCACGTTCGATTTCTTTTATTGCTTTATGCAACATCAGGTTAAATATCAACGTAGATAGAGCATCAGCTTGTTTTACGCCGGATTCGATGAGGAGGGGTTCTGAGGTATTGTTTCGTAACCTGATTTTTGCTGTGGTGTTTTCCAGTGTAATGCAGACTAGCCTGACTAGTTTGGCTGATATGCCAAGTTTTATAAGCGTGGTCGGTATTTTACGCCTGCACAGGCTGTCAAACGCTTGTTTCAAGTCGATGAGCAGGCAGTGTATATCGCGTCCAAACTCGGTGCATTTCTCAAACGCCTGACTGATGATAAAGCATTGATCTATTGTTGACTTATTTTTGCAAAAACCACATTGATAGCTTTCAATTATTTCTTCTGAGAAAACCTCCATTCGTTCATATAGTACGTTTGTAAAAATTTTGTAGACCGTTGGGAGTAGCGATATACCACGGTAGTTTTTGCAGTTTCGTTTATCACCTTTTTTGTGAACCGGTATTATAATACTGTTTTTGCCAAGCTTCTGGTATTTTTTCTTGTAACCATATTGTTTCTATGAGTTCGTAGATTTGTCGATGTAATGCATCACCGCCGTATTTTACGAGCTCAGCAGGTATGTTATCTTCGCCGCTTGCCTTTCCACTTTTTAGCTTGTTTTTAGCTTCTTTAACGTCTTCGTACGCGGGCTCTTGTAGCTGGTTTTCTGCTGTAAAATATTCTTCCTCGTACTCTGTTGAGATTTGTTGAGGATTATTTAGGACGTCCTCAAAGTAATCACGCCACCTGTGCAAAATCTGCTCCACTTCAACGAGTGGCTCCCCCTCTTCATTAAGGCAAACGTTTAGTTGAGGTTGATTTGTTTTTTAATTTCCCTGTAAAAGTTGCGGCTATTCGATTTTGTATTTACTTTTTCAATTGTGGCTTTCATAAAAAGTTTATTTTTTCGTTTTATCAGTATTTTTGCTTCATGTCTGTAGTTTTCATATTCTTGACGTCTTTGCCGAGTTCTGGATTGTGTGTATTTGTGATAGGCTTTATTTTTCAGATCTAATAGCCTTTTGCATTCCTCATCGTACCACTCTTCACTTCTTTTTGCAGGCGCTTTGCCAATTGATATTTGCGATGCAGCCGTGATTGCTTCAGAAATGTTCTTCCACTTACAGTCAGGGTCAACAGATTGCGCTTGCCTGCTTAAATTTCGATCGAGATTTTGCTGGTAGTCACGCATTTTGTTCGATGATTGACAAATGAAAATCTCTACCCCAAGGTTTAATTTAGCACCCATCTAAATGAACAAATAACTTATAGACTTATATACGTATATAACCAGTGGATTTCAGGCATTGTTGGGGTCCAATGGACTCTAAGTACTTTAGCAAAACACCAACAAACATGCAAACAGCTTGTAGCGGTTGCCAGAGAGTTAAGAGTTATGTTAGTTACCCCATTTATAACCCAAGAACGGCTGGGCCGATTTTGATAATCTATGGTTTGTTGGATTCATCTCCGCACTGGTTAACAGAGTAACGCATAAAATATCGGAAAAAATCACATAAATAGAAGTAAACCGCGATATACTCTTTTGGAGGCTGGGGTTCAGTTATCGACATAAATCGAAAATCTTCATCTGCGTCACTATTATGCGCATCTTTTGGTAAAATTTGAGATACTTTTACTCATACGGACAGACGGACATGGCTATATTGACTCCGCGGTTGATAGTGATCAAGAATATGTATAGTCTAGGGGGCTCACCACGCCTCTTTCTGAGCGTTACTTACATTTGCACGAACTTATTATGCCTTTCTCACCCCCCTCCCTACTCCCTTCTCCAACTCCTTTCTTCCTTTCCCTAAAATTAGGCAACACAATGGACCTCATGGTCTCTGGGTGCTCTCAGTTAACTGAGCTGCCTACTTAACCTAACCTAACCTACTTAACCTAACCTAACCTTTTATGCCTTTGGCACAGGGTATAACAAAGTTGTGTAAGATACATTATTTTTGAATCAAGATCGGCTAAACAGATTTTACATCCATTTGCGAATATAGAGACCTTCCAACGTCACATCTCGAAATGGAAATCAATACCAAAGAGGATATTGATGAAGCCATTGAACTGCTCCGCAAGAATATAACAGACGTCGGTAGTCTTACTGCTCCGAGACACGCTGGACGCCGTCAACACGCGCCTGGTGATTCTCTTGTTCCGCAGACAGCCTGCGAAAAAATTATCTTCGAACGCACGATCTAGCTGACAAGGCGCTCTAAAGAAGCTTTAAATAACTTAAATCAAAGAAGGATAAATTCTTTTCTTACAAATCTGAGGCCAAATGAAGATGAAAGCCGCAGCCTTTGGCGTCTGACTCGGCGCATTCCAAGTGCTCCGATGCAAACAATCAGTGGCCTCTGGTGTCGTTTTGACCGAGCCCGTGCTAAAGCTTTCGCCCATCACCTGGAGGATCGTTTTACTCCTTTCAACCTGAACTAAGTTTCTGAGGTCGAGGAAACTCTGGAGGCATTATCTATACCGCTTCAACTGGACCTGACAGTACGTTCTCGTACGTACTTATGAAATTGTAGACCAAATAAACGCGCTTGATAAAATTGAGGCCAGAGTAGCTAAGGCTCTTTCTATGGCGGACATACTAGCTTTGACCAAGATATTCAATGCGATTATGCGTCTGGCGTATTTCCCAAAGGAGCGGAAATGTGCTCAGATTGTAATGATTCTAAAGCCCTGCCAGCCTCCAAACTCAATTTTGCCTTATCGTCCGATTAGCTTGCTGCCGGAAAATTTTTGAAAGAATCTTTTGAAACTTGGCAAAACCAGCAAGGAAATAAAAGCATCCTCTATAAGAGCATAATAATGCCAACTTGGTATTATGGCATCCAAGTCTGGGGAACCGCAGCTAAGAACAATATGAAAAAAATTCAAATTTTGCAAAATAAAGCCTTGCGCAAAATTGCTGATGCTCCCTGGTATTTATTTATTGGAGGAGTACAACTAAATACCAAGTTTGCATGCTATCAAACTCCTGCTGAAGAAGTAAGTAAGTACTTATTAGTATCGGAGTAGGACATATAGAGTTTAACATCAGCCGCATACAGAAGAATACGAGAAGATGAGATTACTTGAGGAAGGTCATTTAAAAATAAGTTAAAAAGAAGAGGGCCTAGATGGCTAGCTTGAGGAGGTACCCCAGACGTGACCTTAATTTTATTAGATTCGCAGCCTTTAAAAACTACCTTTTGGACTCGGTTGGATAAATAGGACGATATCCAATTTACAAGACGAGACGGAAACCCCAGACGAGACAGTTTAACAAGGCGAAGACTATGGTTTACCGAGTCAAATGCTTTACTAAAGTCAGTATAAATGACATCGGTTTATTTTTTTCCGTTTCTAAAAGGTTAGTAGAAGTGGACCGACGTTTTACAAACCCATGTTGGGAATCAGACATTAAAGAACGACAGTAGTGTTGCAATTGAGAAGTGACAATCCTTTCAAAAACTTGGCAATACCGCGGTAGTTCTCAATGTTGGACTTGGAACCTTTTTTATTTATAGGAATAATGAAGGATTCATTCCAGATGGACGGAAGACAGGAATATTTTATTAATGAAGTGCGGAAGAGAATAGATACAAAGAACACGAGCACAATGCTTTAAGACACAACTAGGAATGGCATCGGGGCCAGGGAAGAAGGATGATTTCGTCGGTTTCAAAGATTTGTGGATAAGCAATAAGACGCCTTAAGGCCCATACGCAGCATGCAAAAATTTCGCACGAAATGTCAAAACTTCACATAAAAAAAATATCCAAAATGGGGAATTTATTGTTTTATATGAAGTTTTGACATTTCGTGCGGAATTTTTGCATGCTGCGTATGGCGTCTTTTACAGCCTTGTTTAATCTTCTTTTGTCATTTGGACACCTCGATGTTTGCCATACTCTTCTTAACTTCCTTTTGTTTTTAATAAGACGTCTCAACTCAATTGAAAGAAAAGTTGGTCTGCTAGGTTGTTCATTTGATTTTGGAATAAAAAGGAAACTGGCTTTATGAATATTATTTCGATTGCTAAGTCAATCTCTACGCCCGACTTTAAAGGTACATTTAAGTCAGTGTGTTCTTCAAGCCAATCTTTGAAAGCATCTATGTTTGTTTTACTTGTAATAATTTTGTATGGCTTTTCTTTAATCAGCACTGTCGAGCCATAAGTCACAATAATTGGTGAGTGATCCGAACTCAAGTCAAAGTTTTCGGTAATATGTAAGTAGTTGGCCGGTATCTACTTCAAGTGAGGCACTAAATGCCATCACCAATATCTCTCCAATCTTTCTAGTGGCAAAAGAATCAGCTACCTTAACAGCGAGACGCCTAATGGATGCTCAAAGCTGGGCAGTCTTACGTTATGGGCACTCGTCCATTCTTGTAGAAGACACTATTGTGTCAGCTACCGAATACTGTATCCCTCAGGAACACACCTCCACCCTTTTTACTACCATTATACCTTCAAGGGAATCGTGCATAGGAAATCAGCCGGGTCAAAAAGACTCCATTAGTTTCTTCACGGACGGCTCCAAACTCAACAATCAAGTTGGGGGAGGGGTTTTCTCAGAAAAACTAAATATCAGGCAGTCCTTCCGGCTCCCAGATCACTGTAGTGTTTTCCAGGCAGAAGTCCTTGCTATCAACGAGGCTTTAATCTGCTTACGCAACGCCAGACAACAGGGTAATAAACATTTACTCAGATAGTCAGGCAGCTAGTAAGTCACTTCGTTCGTTATCCTCAAATGCGACGACAGGCAACAACTGCCGCAAATCTCTTCAAGAGATGGCACAGCAGTTTGTTATTAGCCTTATCTGGGTGCCGGGTCACCAAGATATTAAAGGCAATGAAATAGCAGACGAACTGGCCAGAAACGGCACGACCACTACCCTCCTGATAAGGAGGATATACGTATGCCGATGGCTACTTTTAAGCTACATGCTAGGGAAAAGTATAGCCTTCTTGCTCAAAGTATTTGGAACAACACACCTCACTGTAGGATTACCCGCCAAACATGGCCAACTATTGACGCAAAACGCTCCAGAAAACTTTGCAGTCTTAACCGTTCACAGTGTTCGGCAGTCGTTAGAGCGATTACTGGGCACTAGCTCGTTTGAGCACTCGCTGCTAGACTTAATGCTCCTATAAATGACTTTTGCAAAAGCTGCAGAGACGAGGAAGAGCTAGAAACAGTAGAGCACTTCTTCTGCTCCTGCGAAGCTCTTAGCAGACGCAGGAAAAAGCACCTGGGTTACTATTTCCTTCGGAACCTAGCAGGGCTGGAGTTCATTTGTCCGAGAAAGATTGCAAGCTACATTGCTGCAACAGGATGGGACCTATGCAATGGAAAGCATAGAGATTCGTGCGGTGTCACAATGGGCCAGCCCAGGCCTAAGTGTGCTGGTTTCAAGACAGCAGCCGCCCTAACCTAACCTAACCTGAATATACAACAAAGTCTAGCAAGTCAGGTATTTTGTAGAGAGCAGTAGGCCAGTATGTAGGTTTTCCAGTGGACAAGGTTGAAAAATTGTTTGTGGAAATACATTTATAAAGTTCTAACCCTTTTGGATACACCAGTCTCGAACCCCACCATGGGTGCTTAGCATTGAAGTCTCCTCCAGCAATAAAATGGTGGCCTAGACTTTGAAAGAATGTTTTGCAGTCGTCTTGCTTGAACGCATATCATTTAATCTAATATATATATTTAATGCCATTCTTTACAATTATTGCAGCACCAACTTGTGCTCTATCGGAAGGGTGATCAGCTCTTATTAATTGATATCCTTTTATATTAAAGTAAGACTTGCTTGCGCCCTGGCCGGTCATAGACAGCGAAGACGCCTGAAACGTCTTCACCCATGTGAGCTCAGAAGTCGTCATATAATCTAAATAGCTTTAATAGCTCGTGCTTCCTATCTATATATTCCGAGGAAATGTTTTTAAGATGTATGAATCTCGATGTCCTGTGCTCTCTCACATTAAAGGCATATGAATATTTGGTAGATTGAGTCGAATCTATTGGTAAATTTTGTTTTTGTAAATATTGTGTAAAGGCCCATACGCAGCTCGAAATATTTCGCACGGAATGACAACACTTCATATAAAAAAAAATCCCAAATGGGATATCCCAAATATCCCTTAAATCTGTAATTATGCATATAGTTATTTAAGCCCTTTCACACACTAAATTATAATTATTGTGTAGAGATTAATTTTCATGTACCCAATACTGGATCATAAAAAATATAAGTACATATATAAAAAAAAAAAAGTTTATCTCGAATTCTATCAGTCGTACAAAAAACTTCTTAGGCAAAAAATGTTCAAAATTGAATTTCCGGTTTCTTTGTAATGGAAGATATACTCCGGAAGCTCATATTTTGGGCGTTAGAGGGCTCCAAGTTGGCTAAAAACCAGTTTTTCATTAATTTAGCCATATTTTTAACCTTTTTTTGGGTACTATTTGTGCGTACAAGTCTTAGATCTTAAAAAAATACATAAGAATATGTTTTAATTAACGTAATTATCTCAAGTAGTTTCCAAATTAGAACGCTTTAAAGTCTGCACGTTAATTGCTGGTACAATTTATATTTTGGCGCCATTTTGTGTGCTAAAACTTTTCCAGCACTTTGTCAGTGCTGTAAAATCTGTACTGAACTAAAATAATGGTAAATTTACTTGGGCAATTTAAGGGAAATAAAAAAGGAAGTTTATATTAATTCACCACTGTGTGGTTGCATAGCTCTCAATCAACAGATGGCGCCAGCAAAGTTACGATAAAAGGCTAAATATGTTATACGTTATAAGCTTTCGCTTTATTTATTATTATTAAATATGTTAATATTATTTAAATTAATTTATAATTTTAAAGCAATTTTTAGTACAGACGCTTTTGCTAAAACAATTAGCAATTTTTAGCAGCGAATATTTAAAAATAAAAGCTGTGCAGCATAAATAAATTGCATTCAATGCATATTTTAGCGTTATTCTCTCAAAAACGTTTGAGTCCGAATATAAAACGTTTTATATAATACTTTTTATCAACAATCAACTAACAACAACTAGCATAAAAAAACAACTAGCATACAAATAATTGAAATAAAGGTATCAGCTTAAATAAAACAAAACATTTTTGTATTGTATGTATGTACTTACAGTGTACTTTTAAAATGCGCGCGCAAAAGCAGTGCTGTAAAACCTATGCAGCCGAACAACAGTGCTGCCAAACTTACACATTGTTGGAGTTGCCAGATCATTGCATCACAATTCAGCGCACTTTCGTGTTAGTGCGAGCAGCAGAGCAATACATTTGAAAGATGGAAATAGAAATAGCAACCATGTTGCATTTACCGTTACAAGTTAACTACTGTGTGTGTTTGTGTCTGTGTTTTGTGTATGTCGCCCGCTTTTTTTTTTATTATTTTCTATCTTAATTTAAATAATAATATATAAAAGGAATGTTTTTATCGCTTATTATATACATATTACTTAATGCTCTGCGTTTGGCTTGGTGTATTGTCGCTGAGGACTGCCCCAGCTTGTCAGATGGCGATAGTCTCTCGCAAACCCAGCTTTTAGATCGTCTTACTCACGGCTGCCGCTATGATAGACTGGAGCGTCCCATTACCTACACGGCACAGGGACAACGCTTGCCCGTGGATGTGTATATGCGCGCATATATATATTTTATGCAGAATCTGGAAGCGCACGATTTGCAATTTAAGATCTTTGCGCTTTTACAAATGCGCTATCTTGATCCGCGCCTGAATTTTCGTTATGCATCGCCGCAGCGTCGACAGCCTATTTTGGGTGAACAGCAGCTTAGGGATTCGCTTTGGATGCCGCATATATTTCTAGCCAACGAGCGGGATTCCAGCATTTTGGGTATCTATTGACTAAAGACTTTTGAAAACAAACAAATTTCTAACTAATAACAATTCACAGGCACCACTGAGCCGGACATTTTAACCTCAATATCACCAGATGGCACTGTTATTGTCTCTACAAGAATCAAGGCAACGCTTTACTGTTGGCTTAATCTAAAGAAATTTCCCTTTGATGAGCAGCACTGCTCCACGGTGCTGGAAAGCTGGATGTATAACGCTTCTGAGCTGGTGCTGCACTGGGAACAAAAACGACCTATTACCTATGATCCTGCTTTACACTTGACTGAGTTTTTACTACAGCGTTCCTGGTCCAACGAAACTGTTGTCAATGCAGATTTAAGCAATTTGCGTCACGGCGCCTTTGCAGGCAATTATAGTTCTCTGAGCTTTACGGTGCACTTAACTCGCGTAGTTGGCTTTTATTTAATGGACTACTTCTTGCCCTCCATGCTAATAGTAGGCATATCATGGGTATCATTTTGGTTGCAGGCGGATCAGGCGCCGCCACGCATAACGCTAGGCACAAGCACCATGTTAACATTTATAACGCTGGCATCAGCGCAGGGTAAGCGCTAAGAACTAAATTTTACACTTTTATTATAGCTTGTATTTTTCTGCAACAGGTAAAACTTTGCCCAAAGTTAGCTATATCAAAGTCTCAGAGGTTTGGTTTCTGGGCTGCACCATCTTCATTTTTGGCAGTCTCTTGGAATTTGCCTTTGTCAATAGCATTTGGCGTCGGAAGCGCAATGTGCCCATCAAAAAACTAAACAGCAAGCACATATTAAAGTCCACACTATCTCCGCATCTGCTGAGGCGTCACAGTCATGCACGTTCTCGCTCCTTCTCTGGTAGCATGCAGCGGCAGATTGACACCAGCTCGCTGAGCAGCAATGCACCTTTTAATAACTATATGACTGTAAATTTACCCATAAGCACCATAACGGAGGGTAAGGTCTTGAGTCAGCCAAGTCGTAAATTAAGCTTGAGCACATTCAACGGCTCTACTCGTAAACTGGACATAAATTCAGTTGAAAGCGCTTTTAATGCAACACCTATTGAGCTGCCGACATTGTCAACTAATAATTTAAATAGCATGGAAGAGCTTAGTCATGAGGAGGAAATCGCAAATATTGGCTGGACCACACTTACACCCCAGGAGATTGCCATTTGGATTGATCACAGAGCGCGCATATGGTTTCCGATAGCATTTCTTGTATTTAACATGTTTTTTTGGACTTTTGTCTATTGTATTTAAAATTAACTTTGTAGTTGAATGTTTTTGTCATACATGTTGTAATTATGCGTATTTTGTGTTTTAATTAAAATTTTTAAAAGCTTTTGAATTGTTCCCCAGCCATAGCAGCTGTATTGTTTTTGAGCAGTGTTATACAATTTTATTAAATGTGCAGCATTTTATGAAATTAATTTATTAAAATAAAACAGCCGACTACAGCCAGCCATTTTTTATTTTTATTATGTATAATAAAATGTTCTTTATCAATATCAAAAAAATAAGTGCATTTAAGTTGGTAACTATTTAACAATTCAGGTTTTTAAACGCGCGCGCACTGTATTGAGCTGGGTTGGCTTAACAGCGTGTGGCATTTTTAAGAACTTGTATCTTTATATAAAAGCCAGTCTATTTTACTTTTAGTCATTTAATTTGGACTTAATTGCTTTAACTTTTTTTATTGTAATTAAGCTATTTTAAAATGTGCAATTTAGGTTTTAAAAGCCCTTGACCAGTTGCTGGCAGTGTTGAACAACTTCACTAAGTGTATATGATTTTATTGTATTTGCGCGCATAAACAAAATGAGACTGCGGCATAATCATACAGACATACTTTTATAGCTGTGATCAAATCGGCTTGAATTATTATCAAAAATAAAATATCTTTTGCTAATTAATTTTGAAAAAATCTAAGCTTTTGAAATCGCGCGCACAGCTGTGAGCAGTGCTAAAAAAACAAACGACTGTCAACCCTGCTGTTTGCACTAGACTGCTGCCCGTGCGATGACAAGGACAGCACTAGCTATCAGCAAGTTAGTAGCAAGACATGTGTAAGAGTAGAAGCACTAGTATTACGCCAGCGTCAGCAACGAGTTGTGCGCGACGAGTAGCTCATATTCATTTTTTTTTTACGACACATACTCAAACAAAAACACCAGCAGCACACATACAGACGTGACACCGTCGTCGTGAATTGTAAATGAAAAAAAAAGAAAAAAGAAGGAACCAACCAACCGACCAAGTTGCGTGCAGTTTTTTTTTCTCCTACGCAAAAAAGCAAAGAAATTAAGAAACAAAAACAAACGCCATACACGAGTGCGAACATAAACAACGGTAACGAAAGCAGTAGCAACAACAAGAAGAAAATAAATGCAAAGCGCAGTGCGGGTGTCGCGCCTCTACCTCTTTGCGCGTGTGCATGTGTGTGCGCGCGTATGTGTATATATTAACAAAAAAAATTTTAAGGCAAAGAACCAACGAAGATTTTAAACTAAATTAAAAAAAAAATAGTAGTGTAGTGGCAAAATTACAGACACCGCACAATTAATACACTAAAAAACCAGGCAGCAAGAACGCAATATGTATAAAACAACAAAAAATTTATAAAAACAAAAAAAGTTGTGTGTTGTTATTTTTTGTATACACAGAAAAGTAATTAAATTTTTGGTGCGCTTTGTGCGTGTGTGTATGCGCGTGAACGTTAACCGGTAAATTGCATACCAAAGCATACTCTCGCACCCCTGCTCTCACCCGCGCAACTGGCGTTCAATGCAGGATTGCCGTCAACAACAACAAAACGCACAACATAATAAACAACTAAAAGCGCAGGAACAACAACAGCAACAAGAAGACTGCACAAAGCGCCGCGCACGTTGTTCAGCAAACGCCGCTGCCGCCAGCCTGGAGGAGCAGCGTCATGGACACAATCTGTAGGCTGTGCTTTCAAACAGCAACGGTGAGTACATAAACATATATATGTATGCACATACAAACATATGTACATAAAAACATGTATGATTTTTGTTGGCGCGCGCGCCACCCGCAGCAGCAACGAGTAGCGGTGTCCGTTAAGCGGCCATTGTTGTTGTTGTTACTGGGGAGCGCAACGCAACAAGCGAGTGAAATACGAATGAAAGAATTTGTGTGTATTTTGTTATTTCTATTGATTTTTGTCTCTTGTGTAGTGGCGGGGGTTGAGCTGCTCTCCTACAAGCGCATCTAACATAAGCGTGAACAGCAACAACAACAATTGAAATTGTGCGCGGATTTTTTTTTTTTTCTCTAACTGAGTCTACCGGCTGCTGGGGGAGGGGGTTGAAAAGCATGTCCCCCACCAAATAAAATAAAATGAAAAAAAAAAGTTTAGCTCGCATGTTTTATGTTTTCATGTTGCTTGTCGCTCATTCACTGAGCGCGCCCTCCCTTGCCCAAACCCGCTACTATTTGCTGCTATTGTCATTTGCCTCTGCTAACATTTATTTTTAGCCAACTCAGCCAAGTTGTTCAAGCCGCCAACTTGAAAAATATTATTTTTATATTTCGTTTGCTTTTGCTTTGACTCCTTTTCAATGCGCTTGTACAATAAATTAAAAAAAAAAATATATATATATATATAAAAAAAAAAGCACAAGACCAACAGCAAATGAAAAAAAATAAAACCAAAAAAAAAAAAAAACAATAAAATACAAGAGAGAGAAACGAAAAAAATATACACAACTGCTTGTGAAAACAAAATGACAAAAATTGCGCCAAAGCAGCAGCGGCAACAACAACCAGTACGAAGAGCTGGCAGACGCAGTGGCGTCGCTGTGAGTTTTTGCATAGGGCTCCAATCAAAAAAAAAGTCAAACCTTGCGTTTAGAAACCAGTTTGAAGATAATGTGAGCAACTGGGTTATTTCCCACATCAACGTTTGTAAAAAAAAAATTTTATTACGAAAAACAACTTATTTTGAATTTTCAAAAGCATAAGGCTCAATAACAATTAAATAGGGACCTAGGTGATACCGATAATGGAAGTAAGTGATAAGGATATAGAATAGACAGGAAAAATTAGGGGAATAGGAAAAGTGGAAAGTGCAGGACCATGGCTTTACTTGGGATTCGAACCCACAACCTCTGGGATGTTAGTCTAGTGCACTGCCGCTAGGCTATCGAGGCTGCCAAAAAATAGGAACCTAACTTTAATAACAAAACTAAACAATAATATAATAAAACAAAAACACAAGTCGAGCAATAAAACACGCACCTAAAGTGTATTTTATTTTTGTTTTTACAAATTTCGGATAACAATGTGTTTTATGCTTCTCGCTGGCGCCACTTGCAAAAAAAAAGGGGGCCTAAGTAAACTGAGCTACTGCGTGGCCAAAGCTGATCTAAAGCAATATCTGACATACTCTGATACACTTCTTGCGGAAAAAAAATTACTTGCTTCTGGCATTTCGTTTTACTGCGCACCAGTGTCCCCTATTCAGTACACACACGTACGCCAATGAGCAACGTTGAACAGCAAAACAAAACAAAACGAAAAAATAACAACGCTGTAGCAAAAAAGAAAAAATAAAAATAAAAAAAACACATAAAATGAAAACAACAACAAACTGCTGCTGCTGGCAGTTTACAGTGTATGATGTTGTTGTTGTTGGCGTTGGCATTCGTGGTGCGTGCGTGTGCGTATGTATGTATGTGTGCGGGGTGCAGGAACGTTACTGCTCCATTGCTGCTTGTTGGTGTTTTTGTTGTTTGGCACTATAAACGAATATTATTATTGTTACATACATTTTTTTTTTTTTTTTTTGTTTTATTTTCTGCTTCTTCGTTTACTTTTTTTTTTTTTTTCTTGTCCAGAGAATTTTACGCACACACACACACACACATGTACAACTTACTCTCGTTCATGTGCAAGAAACAGAACAAGTCCAACTTCAATTTTCTTTGTGCACTGCAAAGTGTGTAATTTCGACGGTAAGGTGGACTTTATGGGATTTTTAAAAATTTTTATAGATTTAGATTTTAGCTGCTAGTATTTTATATGCTGCAAAAATTTGTTGTGTGTAAAACCTAGAAGAAAACGTCATATAAAGTTTATACCAAAATTTTAGGAAGCTAGAATCATGTAGCTTTGTCACAATGTGACACCCCTTTTTCTTAATAATATTTTGAGTTTTTAGCAAAAATCTTAAAGCTCGGCAGAGACCTTTCATTTATCAAGCAATATCATTATTAAATTTAGAATTCTCTTGCTTGGAAACTTTACTGAAAAAAAAAACTAGTGAACACAAATATAAAAATTAATTAATTTTTTGAGCTTCGATTTCTTTTCACATAGAAATTTATAACTTGCTGCGAACAATTAAAGGTAACAACGTTCCTAACTCTGCTTCAAAACCGGTTGAGCTGAAAATAAGGGAAGACAACGGAATATTAAAGCTGGTCTCAGGGTATCTTAAAGTCGGAATGTCTTGAAGAATCTTTAAGTTGTTTATATTTTAATTGCTTGCAAACCGCCGCATCTCTTTAAATAAGGACTAGATCTGGGTAAAATCGGTCAGAAACTGATCGATATGTATCGATTTAAAAAAATATCGATATATATATCGAAAAAATATCGGTTACTTCCCCTTCACTGAACTTAGGCGGGAACTTTAAAGTTAATTTCTTACAGCCACGAGAAGATGCTATTTTCTTATGAGAAAAATACATTTTATTCCATTCAAGCGACATTAAGATAAAAATACTTGATTTAAAATTTGATTATGGCCGGGTTTTTGAAAAATTTGAAATTTAGGCGTAAAAAGACTAGTCGTTCCGCCATCTTTGGACATAAAGGGGCTCTTTTCTTGGTTATGGTGTTGCCCGCTGTAGAATTTACCCTCTCTGACTGCAAGGCACACATTGCATACAGCATATTTTCTGTCATTCGCTTAGTCAAAAAACTCTCGGACAATAGACGGCTTCACACGTTTCCGAATCGAGGGGATCTTTGTCGGTGGAGCAATTTTAATTGCTTCATTTTGGTTCCAAAAAATAGGCGTTGTCTGCTTCTGTTGTTTTCGAGGAGACATCCTTAATGGTCTTTCACCTGTACCTTCCATTTCAGACCACACTCAAGAAACTCAAACCCAAAAACAAGTATGACTTTTAACACTTTAATGTGTGATTTGTTATTATTATATATATAACTTCGCGCTAAATTCAGGTGCATTCTACAGCTTATACTAATAACTATTATTAGTGATGCTAGCAACCGATATAACCGATACGTATCGGTTACGCCAAAGAGTATCGATATTATCCGATGTTGTTGCGTATCGATACGTATCGGTTTTTTTTTTTTTTTCCTTCTATGGGTTCCTCACAAAGAGGTGGGGCACTGCGACCAGAAGATCTTTTGTACCATACCCATAAATTAAAGCAAAAGACTAACCGCTTTTCGCATGAATAGCAGTAGGTCTTTTGTTGGTATTGACCTAAGATGGAAGGGATTTATCCGTTCCTTTCCCAAGTGACAGGCTCTGTCCCATACCAGCGCTGGGCAGTCACAGAGAATATGTCTGGGGGTTGCATCGTCCTCGAGACAGAGTCTGCACTCTGAAGAGTCCGATAGGCCAATTTTCTGTAGATGGTATCTAACAGTGTGGTGGCCAGATAGGTAAGCTACCAGGAGTTTTATGTCCTCTCTGCCAAGACCTTTTGTCTTGATCATATCCAGGGGTTTGATTAGCGCTTTTGCGTGACGCAGCCCCGGTAAGGAGAACCAGTATCTCCTATGTTCTCCTGCAGCCCATTTGTTTACCATAGTTTTGATTGTGGACCAACCAATACCACAGAAGGGCGCAGGGGCAGTGGTCAGGGTGGAGGCACCCTGTCGTGCTAGATCGTCAGCGATCGTGTTAACATCCACTCCTGAGTGTCCAGGTACCCAACATAGCACGACTTTGCTCCGGGAGGACAGGGTTTGGAGGTAATTATGGCATTACGTATCGGTTAATATCGATAATATTATCCCAGCATTAGTAGGGACACCTGATTACCAACAGACAATTCCTGACGAGGCAAACTTTTACATGCTGTATTACTTGTTTTGACGCAAATAGTTTGAATTTATTTGGGTTAAATATAATTAAACTATCTCTCTCGTTTCAGTTATTCCAAGTGCCCGGCTATAGCATACCCACGTGCGTGCGCTGCTCCGAACAGTTGACAAATAATTCTAATTTTCATCAAGCGGTTCGCGCGGACGGCGCATCAGGTGCAACGGCGGCAGTTACTGCTGCGGCTGTTGCAGCTGCGGCTGCTGCATCGGCAACGGCCAGCAACAATAATAATAATAATAGCACCAACAACAACAGCAATAGCGGTACTGTGGCACAACTGACTAACGGCAACGCTGCTGCTGTACTACAATTGCAGCAACAACAATTGCAATCATCCAGCTCTTCCGAGAATCTGCAGTCCCAGGATGATTCCGAAGATGTAAGTTAAAGTTTTTACTTAATTTTTATGCTGTAAGCGAAATTGCTTTTGAGTGTTGTACTTAGTTTGCAAAAAATATTTATAGTTTGGCATGTACATATATATTATGTACATAAGTTTAATTTTAAACCACAAATATTTGAGCTTTCTACCAATCTTGAACTTGTCCAACAGATAAATTTTTGTATAATTTCCATCTGAATACTTTTCTAATTAAAATACGTTCTCTGCTTAAGTCCATATTATCCCTAACAATCTCTGACATTTTATAACGATTCCCTTTAAGATCCTTATCTAATTCAAATACGTTCTGTATCCATACTATTCCTACCAATCTTGAACATATCCAACATACATTTTTATAAATTTCTTTCTGTACTCTTCTTCCCTGATTAATGTTCGTTCTGTCCTTAAGTCCGTAACTCAAGAGAAGAGAAGCTATAATCCACAACAAGCAAATCATTTGAAATTTATAAAAATAAGCATTTTACAGACAATTTTCGAAAGAGCTTGAAAACGACCACCAAAAAAAAAAAGGCTTATAAGTTGCCACACCTGCAAAAATTGCTGACAATTTGAGAAAACTGAAATAAAAACGCATGATTGCTAAAATTTATTGATTTTAAATTCCAGAGAAGTCAAAATTGTGGTTTTTTGTGATCGGTTTTTCTTGGTCGCTATACCAAAACTGAATTATTACGGAAAATATTGACAAAAGATATCCGAAAATGGCAGGAAAATGCATTAAAAGCAATTCAAATTAGTTTCAATGATAATTCCACACAATAAAACAGTCATATAAATAACCTAGCAATGAAAAAAAATGAATTTATTGTAAATGTGTGACAACTAGTGCTGGAAGTATCGGTGCATCGATGCTTCGATGTATCGAAGTTAAAAATATTAAAAACATCGATGTTGGCCAACATACATATATATAGATATTCTTAATAGTGTTGGGTTGCTCATGAGTGAGTGAGCAAAAATGAGCAACTCACTAAAGTGAGCAAGTGAGTCAACTCAGCAAAGTTGTTCTTTTTGGTTCAATTGCTCACTACTCAGTTGCTCACTACTCAGTTGCTCACTACTCACTTGCTCACTACTCAGTTGCTCACTTCTCACTTGCTCACTACTCAGTTGCTCACTTCTCACTTGCTCCACTACTCACTTGCTCCACTACTCAGTTGCTCACTTCTCACTTGCTCACTACTCACTTGCTCCACTACTCACTTGCTCTGTGGCCTGAGTTGCTACATTCATTTTTGTTTTCAAACGACCCGCGCATTTGATTTGGCGGCAGATTTCGTATGGTAGCGCTACATTCTAGGGGTCGCTTGGCAAGTGTGAAGATGCATGATAGAAGCATACTAGGGATCTTCGATACTGCAAAAAAAAATCGAATCGAAGTATTGAGTATTCCAAAAAACTCGATACCGATTCGATTCACCCGAAAAAGAAATCGAATCGAGGATATCGATATCGACTTTTTGACGTTTTTTTACAGATAGAATTAAACAATTGAGGCGTTTGCTCGACAAAGAAAGCAAACTTTTCTTATGATCATTGTTGAACTAAGCAAATTGGTATCGGATCGACGATTAATCGAGAACCAAAATATTGGTATCGAATATTCAGTATCGACTTCGATATTCTCGATATTCAAAATATCGGATCGGCATCGCGGATCCCTAAAGCATACTATTTGTCAAAATTATCGTGGCCGAAAAGTGTATGCAAAAATGTTTAACTGTTATAGAGAGAAAAAAAGTTTTATTTTGACTATTATGTAACATGAACATATTTATATATTGTTCTTGCTCATGAGAAAAAAGAAATTCAAAGCCACAAAGCGGCCGAATAGAATGTTTGTCTTATTATCTTACTTATTTTTTAAGTTTATTCCTCTATAAATAAAAACTGTGATTAAAATAACTAGAGAATATTTGAATTTATCGATAATTTAACTGCTGAGAATAAGCAGCTGAGCAACGCTGCTCACTGAGTGAGCAACTGAGCAAGTGAGCAAGACTGCTCACTGAGTGAGCAAGTGAGCAAGACTACTCACTGAGTGAGCAAGTGAACCAAACTGCTCACTCACTTCGAAATGAGCAACTGAGCTAACTCATCAAAGTGAGTCACGTTTACACAACACTAATTCTTAACTTCGAAACATCGATGAATCGATATAACATCGATGTTTCTCCAACACTAGTGACAACTTACAAGCCAAAAGGTGTAACTTACATTTTTGAAGCCATTTTGGAATGCATTGAAAAAAAAATTGTCTATTCAACCTTTTTTGATTATCAAAGTTCATTGAATTTCAGTTCTAGCACATACATATGTATACTTTCCTTGATTTTTATACCCTGAACCTACAGATACAAAAGGTATACTAGATTTGTGCAATGTATGTAACGGACGGAAGGAGGCGTGGCAGACCCCAAGTCCTTTATACCAAAATGCTTATCATAACCTAGGGTAGCGATTGAGCCATGTCTGTCCGTCCGTCTGTATGAATACCTAGATTTCGGAAACTATAAGAGCTAGAGATACGAAAATTTACCAGCTGGTGCGCATATTTGCTGAGAAAATAAAGTTTGTTGAATCATGTCAATATCTTTCCCCGTTCCCCCGCAGTAGATTTTCGCGGTTTTTAGCCACACCGTTTAATATTTTTATTTGAAAGTTAACAGAGCGGTGTGTTGTGGATACATGAATCTGTGTGTCGAAAATCAGGCAAATACAGCAAAAGTGATAGTCAAAAATGTACAAATTTTACCTCCCCTTGCTATTAAACTGCGTCAATACTTGACTCTATGTAATTTTGGTAACATTTGAACAAGAATTTGGTATGCTGATTCATGTGGCTGTAACGAACAAATCTCTATCCAAATTTTATTGATGCGTACCCCCCACCCCCCGCAATCGATTTAACGTGTTTTCTTCCACACCCCTCAACATATCAACTTGAAACTTGCCCCATATACCTTAAAAAGCTTTTTTAATGCAACTTTCGATTTTCATCAAAATCGGTACAAATTTACGAAACTCACAGGTATAAATATCGTTTTGCACCAAAAAAAAAAAAAACCAATTGGAAAGTTCTTAGAAGGACTATGCAGGAATAAAATTTTTTCGAGAAAAAAGAGAAAGGGTATTACACTGTCGGGCACCGCCTCGACTGTATTACACTTTTTATTTTCAATTGATCACTTTTTGAAAATATGTTTTTGATTTTCCGATTTTTTTAAAAACAATTTTGTCACACATACACTACATCGAAGACAGGTGAAATTTTGGTATTTTCATTGCTGGAACATCAAAATCGACCAGGTGTGTCAACTTACAAGCCTTGCCCTCATATATTACAAATGTTTCAAAAAAACACCAAATACTGCAGTGTTGTAAATGCCGCAAATAGAGTATCTTGCAACTTTCTCCTTAACTCAACAGCTAGAAACAACAAAAATTTCTGGGTTGAAGAAAACTTGAGAGTCAACTGCAAAATTATTGTTTTGTAACATGCGATAGTTTCACGCAAGATGTTCATATGTTAAGCATATCGAGTAGCATTACCTAATTCGTCCGAAAATTTATCTTTCGGACAGGTGTAAAATAAATAAAACACAAGACAATAGTCAGGAAATATCAAAGTAACTTGAGCTTACTGCTTAATAAAGTTCTTTATAAAAACAAAAAAAAAAAAACAAGTTGTTCACTTACCTGTTACTAAATTAGTCGGAAAGCTAACATAGAAGATTTCGATTTATCAGACATCACAACACTTAATGGACTTTATACAAAAAAAAAACAAATGGTTTCTTTAAGTTTTTGAGTTTCCTTCTTCCAATTTATCCAATTCTTCTTTTTTATTTTGGGTCTCTGCTTCCAAGTCCGCAAGCCTGGCTTTCAAGTTAGTCTTTTTTATATCAGTTTCAAGCTGCTTTTGAATTTTCGTCCAATCGAGCGCGCCGAAAATAAATCGGTATATTGCCTTTTAACCGATTGTTCCTATGGGGGCGATAAAACTCGCAACGACAGCTCTAGTCATCCTGATCCTACTTTATGTATTTTTAACCAATCGAATTATTCCCTGAAAACGTTTGTTCTACAGATCGATGCTCTAAGGACTTTATGGTTACAATAGCTCTTTGCTAGTGCTGGAGAAAACATTAATGTTATATCGATGCATCGCAGTTTAAAATATCTATATATCGATGTTGGCCAACGGAGATGTTTCTCCAGCACTACTAAACCCCCATTTGATGAGTGCAGAAGTGCTGTAGAAACATCTCTGTTGGCCAACATCGATATATGGATATTTAAAACTTCGATACATCGCTGCATCGATATAACATCGATGTTTTCTCCAGCACTACTCTTTACCTTTGTACTGTAAAAAGGAAAGTAGAGTTACAGCCTTAAACAACTAGATTTTATTTTGTTACACCAAGAATTGTGCATATGCAATATTAAATGTTTTGAAGAATAAAAATAGTGCTGGAGAAACATCGATGTTTTCGATATTTTTTAACTTCGATGCATCGACGTTTCGATACATCGAAGTACATGTGGCGGCCATTTTTTGAATGCTTAAATTAATTCTGAGTGGTCTATCTGTTGGTTTGGTTATATAAGTTTTTTCAAATAATAGGAATAAGAACAAACAAACCAAGAGAATAGAAAAATAAGCAAAGAAATAATAAATAACAATCCAAAGGTTAAACAACGAAAGCATAAGATGATACAGGCCACAAAAAAAAACTGGTGTAAACTTAACAGGTAACAGAGGCATCCCTTATGGATTTTGAGCAGCCGAATCTGAAGTACAAAAAACTCCTTCACACATGGGTTATGGATAACCACCAAAAAATCCCATAAAAAGAGATAATTTGGATATTATCTAAGAACCCTTGGGGTTTTTTGGACTTCGGATTCAGCTGCCCAAAGTCCATAAGGGCTGCCCCTGTCACATTTAAAGTTTACACTACTTTTTTTTTTTTGTGAGCCTGTGAGTTATAACAAAGAAATGTTCTGTTCCAACCAAAATTAAAAAGTAAAATAAAAAGTATTACGTTCTAAGAATCTAAGTTTTCGACATTAAAATATTGTCCAAGTGCCAAAATTAAGTCAACGCTACTATTTCGAATCTTTTGAGATTTGTTTTTTTTCCTAAAAAAGCGAAAAGTATCTGCGACATGGAGGCCGTTGATTGCCCATATTTTGTTCGTAATGGGATTTGGTCGATAATCGAAATAAAAATATCGATGATCGGAAAAAAATAAAAACATCGATGTTACTTCCAGCACTAGTGTACAAAATTTATTGACGTAGAGAGGGATCAGTTATATGCTTTACCCATAAGTTGCAGGGTATCCCATTGTCGGACAACTTTTTTAAATTTTTTTTGTTAATAATAGTTGTAACACGTATGTATGTACATGCTGCACGTGTTTAGGTCAATACATAATGCTACATTATGTGGTCATCCAGACAGAATAATTATTAGAAAATTGCTCCTAAGGGCAGTTAATCTATTGGCTAGAATTGGACGCTACTCTCTCACCTTTCTAGCGCATACTATGACGCTGGATCCTAGCCTCCACGCACACATATACATATGCATCTGTATTTGTATATAAGCAGTTGGCAGCGCTGCAGCAGAGTAAAGTTGCAGTTTGTTGGCTCCTGACTTTGCTGTATGCATGTGTCTTTGGCTATTTGTTGTTGTTGTTTTTTTTTTATAGATTATTTATTGTATATATATGTATAAAATGTATGTGTATATAGTGAATGTATATACATAATTGTACATGCTGCTGCCAGAGAACTACAAATGTTGTTCCTTACTTCCTTCCTTTTTTTTTTTTTTTTCTTACTTGTTCTGCTTCTTTTCTCGTTCTTATAAATTTTTCACATGCTGCCTGCGAATTCGTAAAAACAACAACAATAATGGTTGGTGCGCAATGCCCTGCGCCTCTTTTGTATCTTTTGTTGTTTCATATACACACATACACTTATGTACTCACATATATGCAATGTGTGTGCAGCACATAAATCGCAGCAGTCTACAGCAACAACGACACCTTCAACCGCTACAACTAAAACAAAAACGCCAGCGAAGACAACGCAAAAATGCTTTGAAGTATAAGCAGCAAGAAGCCAAAGAATCCTTTGAATTGGAAGAAACCATGCAGCAATTAGATGTAATGACAACTAGAATATGCGATCGAAACGGAAATGTAAAAGGGTTATAGAAAATGGGCGTGATTGGAGGGGTTCTGGGGGGGGCTGAGAACATCCAAAACAAACAACTTCTACATAGCTATTTAGGCCCAAATCAACAGTCCATTCCATCGAGCTGAACATAAGTGACTGACAACGACCCTATTTTCAAAACTTTCTTAACCAATTTGAAGAACTTTTCTTCATGTGCTCCAAAGGCCGTTGCCATAACAACAAGCCAATACATAAGCGCACTCAATCACACTTAAGTTGTTGTACTTTACTAAAGCGTATTAACTAGTCGACCAGCTTAAATGTTTGTTGCTGATTTTCTTATTTTCCTTATTTTTCATTAATATATCTGCCTTGCCAGCACAACAACAACTGCGACCGAGCTGCGAACAGCGACTGCGACGCCGGCGTTTACGTAGCCTGCGATTTGCTGCTGTAAAGCAGGCGAAAAAAAATTCATTTTCAGTTGGCGCTCGACGTGCTTACTGCGTGTGTGTGTGTGTGTGTGTGTATATATATAAATATATATATACCTCTACATATTATTGTCATTGGTGTGTGTGAGCCGTGACTATAAAAAATTGTTATATTTTTGTATAACATAAATTTTGCAAATAAACAAAAGATTTGCAACAATTCTGGCTGTTAACTTTTTAACTGCGAGCGTGAGTAAAATCAAGCTCTAGAAGCAGGCACGATTACTGTGATTAAAATTTAGACTCCCAAAAATATGCTTGAGGATTTGTCCCTTGTCTATAGCTGTTGACCATGAGTCTGTGCATGCAACGGCCAAGCACTTAATTTTAGCCCTCATTACTCAATGTGCTCTCTCCAGTTTAGAACCCTGCGAAAATTTCTTAAACTACAATAATGTGAGTGATTTGGATTAGTTTTTAACTAACTTATAACTTTTAAAATTATTATAGTATATACATTTAAAGGGTCAGTTGTATGCTTCTCAACAGTTTTGACAAGATTTTGCAGCTCAAATTATCCAGCTTAGTTGCTTAGCGGCCATTTAGTTTATGCCCTTTTCATGCACGCAAGTTCCCTTTTTGAACTTTTTAGTGTTTTCTGCTAAAAGAGAATTTATACCGATTTATTAAACATTTTCTATTTGCAGGTGGATTTGATATTTAACGAGGAGGGCTCTTGCCCGCTTTGCAACAAGACCTTTTCACGCAAATCCTCGCTCATGACGCACATACGCAATCACTCAGCCGAGCGTAAATTTGTGTGCACATATTGCCACAAGGGTAAGTAAGCTAAATTATATTCAAATCGTTCTTAAAAATTTAACACTTATTTATTGCAGGATTCACACAAGCTGCCAATTTGCGCAATCACGAGCGCATACATACAAACGATCGGCCTTATCAATGCGTCGACTGTGGCAAGACTTTTACACAGGTGCGACTTAGAGGGGGGCTATTCATTAGATTTGAAATATTCGAGTCGCTTAGGTTACTCTGCAGTTAGCAGCTACTCATTTCTTAAATTGTTTAGCATAGTTAAACTTAGTTCCTTGGTCTTTTATATATAAATAGTTTATGTACATAGTTCGTCTAGCTGACGTATTTTGGCCCAATAGCTCATATCATTAGCTGCATACGTAAGACAATAGGCTGGTCAAACATAGGCACTACTGCACAATTTCGTTTGGCTCAACAGGTTTGAAGCCTATCAAAGTTGCATTTATAATAATGGATATTAAAGGAAATGACATACTACGGGCTAGAATAAAAGTTGTGCTTAAGTGAGACACACCGCAGCAGAGACCTTTACAAATCGGTAAAACAGCTGGCGAATCGCCCCTTTACTTCGAGCAAGCCAATTAAAGACGAAAATGGAACACTTGTCAACGGAACAAACGAACAACTAAAAGTTTGGGAAAACTTTTACAAAAATCTTCTCTCTGACTCTGAGCGAAGCAACGATCCTGTTTACAACTGCAGCAGCCATGCAGAAATCGACAGGGTCCAAACCCAATGCCCATCTCTATCCGAAATAGCAGACGCAATTGCAGCACTTAAATCCAATAGGGCCTCCGGTGTTGATTTGTCGCAATGCACCAACTGGAGAGGAATCACACTTATATGCAACGTAAACAAGATAATTGCTCATATTATAAATAAGCGAATTCATGTGGCATTTCCTGCTTCAATTTTTC
This sequence comes from Chymomyza costata, assembly GCA_018150985.1. NCBI lineage: Eukaryota > Metazoa > Arthropoda > Insecta > Diptera > Drosophilidae > Chymomyza > Chymomyza costata. The sequence goes on along the minus strand of JAECWU010000127.1, from coordinate 30,294,704 downwards.
GAGAAGAACAAGCAGGCTTCCGACCACATCGGTCATGCGTTGACCAAGTGAACAGCCTAAGGATAATTGTGGAGCAAAGTGTGGAATACCGATCACCACTCTATTTAATTTTCATCGATTTTGCCAAAGCTTTCGATACGCTACTACACGACGCTATCTGGGCTGCACTACGCTGCAAAGGCATCCCCGAAAAAATTATAAGCCTCATAATAATCCTCTACACAAATGCGCACTGCCAAATTTTGCACGAAGGACAATTAAGCGAACCAATAAGCATAAACACTGGAGTACGACAAGGTTGCCCACTCTCCCCAAACACTTTTCAACTGGGTTCTTGATGATGTCCTAAAACGAGCTCTTGAAAATCAAAGGGGTATTACATGGTGCCTTCGCGGCTTCTTAAACGACTTGGACTACGCTGACGATATTTGCATTTTAGCGCACAAATTTGATGACATGGCACGAAAACTTGAATCTGTATCGACGCTGGCATCTAAAGTGGGACTTAAAATCAATGTCTCTAAAACCAAGGCCATGCGCATAAACACAGTCAACACCCGTCCATTCCTTCTAGACTCAACACCAATAGAGGATGTCGAACATTTTTGCTACCTAGGATCTATCATCACGACCTCTGGCGGCTGTGCCGAAGACATCGAAAATAGAATCAAGAAATCGCAGCAAACTTTTGGGCAACTCTGAAACATCTGGAACTCTTCATCTCTATCTGTCTTACTATACGGGTGCGAAACCTGGAATGCAGCTTCGCGATATCTGCAGCGAATTCAAGCCTTTGTGAACCGCTGCCTTAGACGCATACTAAAAATACGATGGCCTGAAATCATATCAAATGAGAGACTGTGGGCATTAAAAAAACAAAGCCCCATTAAGATAAATATAACGAAGAGAAAATGGAACTGGATAGGTCATACGGTAAGAAAAGCCCCGCAAGACATCACAAGGCAAACAATCGAATGGAACCCTCAAGGATCACGCAGAAGGGGGCGTCCAGCGCACACATGGAGAAGACAGTTAGAGAAAGAAATTGAAGCGAGTGAAACGAACTGGAATGAAATTAAAAGGATGTCATCGGATAGAAGTAGATTTAAGAATTTTGTTGCAGCCCTATGCTTCACTATGGAGTAAAAGGAATAAATATATATATATTAAGAACAACTTGGAATATGTTTCTTGTAGCTAAGTGCTCTATGTTTTTTATGTTAAACTTATTACCAAATATATAACTTTCTTTTTTAAATGTTCTTTTCAAACAGATCACAAATCTGAACAATCATCGACGCCTACACACTGGCGAGCGGCCTTTTGTATGCAATGAGCAAGAATGTGGTCGCAGCTTTGCACAGGTGAGTTATAACAAACCTTAATTGAAACTGAAACTTTTAATTAATTGCTTGTTTTGATATTTTTTAAATAGGTGACCAATCTAAACAATCACATGAAGTCACACCATAAGGTGCAACAGTACTGCTGCAATGTATGCTCTAAGAAATTTACACAAGTCACCTCACTCAATCAGCATCTGCAGGCACATGCCGGTGTTACCGGCTATTATTGTCCACGTTGTCCAGAGAAGAACTTTAAGCTACAATCTCAGCTACATTCACATATGAAGACGCATGGCTTGGCTTTTCCATATGAATGCAGCAAGTGTGATGAGAAATTTTTGCAGCAATCGCATCTGGATCAACACTTGAAAATGCACGATGAGTTCAAGTTCAAGTGCAACATATGCCCCAGCTCATTTAATCAGGAATCATTGCTCAAAAAGCATGTGCAGCGCCATGTAGAGGGCCGTTATCTAAGCTGCCCGGTAGCCAATTGTGGTGAATCGTTTGCGGTGCGTCAGCATTTGTCTAAGCATTTGCTGACAAATCATTCGCATCATGAGCTGCCGCCACCAAAACGTTCAAAGAAGGCCATAACGCTGCAATCGCCACAACAGCCGCTGGCCATGATTGGACAGCCACTCTCCCTGCAGCATGTAACGGGCCAACGTAAGTAAGGTGGCGTCTGTAAAGCAAGACGAAATTTATGTTGAAGCATCTTTTGCGCAAGCCGCCTAAACGTTTCAAACTTATTTCGGCTTGATTTATTTACGGTATCGTTTTCTAAACGTTTTCTAATATTCTCTATAACTATCTCTCTTTGTTTCTCTCTTTCTCTCTTGTTTGCTGCTTTAGGTGGACGCCCGCCTAAAAACAAGAACAAGGCCGCACAGTCTGCCACAACTATCAAAATAGAAATCAATGAACCGCTGCATAATCAGAACGTCATCAGTAATGCCAGCGGTCTATCCATACAGCAGCAGATTAACCAGCATATGCAGCAACAACAGCAGCTGCAACAGCAACAGCAGCAACATTTGCTGCCCATGGGGCAGGCGTTGAAGGCGCGCTTTATACCCACCAAATAAAGCGTAGAAGAATGAAGACGAAGGCTAAGGGCGTTGACTCTATTTGCTTTTTAGAGTACTCTCTCAGCTGTTCGGATCTTCGGTCTAGCTTTTATTCTTTAGTAACTAGCAATAGAAAACCACACACACACAAACCAATTGCATCAAGTAAACTTGAATGATTCATACATGGGAAAAACCCAAGAAACCGTCAAAACAAGCCATGCGACCAACACAACCCTAAATCTATAAAATAATACAGACATATCGTTTTGAAGCTTAACAAAGCAAAATTAAACTATTATAACATAACTAACAAGCAGCACGGGTCAAAACAAAGGCAACTGTGACAAGTACGCTGGCTACAGTTCGGGACACACCGACTGCATAATTTTGTGTATCTTGCTTAAAACGAATGCTTAACATTTGTTTGGAACTGTGAAGATTAAGAAGCATATTATATAGTCGAAAGTGTGCCGACTGTAACTGGCCCACTTGTTGGGCACTAACTTAACATACACTTTGGGTAAAGGATATAAAAAGCGAAGGGAATTTCTTGATTTGCAAGTCTTAGGAAGGTTTTATCAAGTTAAAGTTAAGCCTGTTAAAAGGCTTGTTACATAATTATTAATTATAAACATAACTTGACTTGAAAAATGCTCCTAAAACTGTCCAGCAAGAGCACTACTTAGTTGAGCTGCTGGTTCGGTTCAGATTTGGCTGTCGCTTAATGTTGCAAAAATAAGAAAAATTCTCAGTTCCATTTGGCTGTTTGGAGTGTCAAGATAGCTGCATTTGTTATAATATAGTATCCAAACTTCTTATTGCTTTAAAATCCTTACCATAGACAAACCAAATAGATCTTACAACGACAACAAAAAACAATATACGTAACATTTATATAAAACACAACAAAAAAACAAGTCGATATATCTGTATATGCAGATAATAATGGCAACTTCCATAAAAAATATAAAAAAAACAGCACATAAACGGACAGGAGATTGTAGTTCGAGCTAGTTATTAAGCATAATGCAAATAATTTATAAAAAAATAAATAAAACAATATACATAAATAATTGTAACTTAAATCGAATTAACATAAATGTAACACGCAAAGCAAAAGAAAAATACTTACAATTAAAACTAAAATAAATATATATAATAATTATATATAAATTCATTGAATTTTGGTATGTATTTATTTTAAGCTTACGTTTAAGTGTTTTTAATTTTTTTTTTTTTTTAAATAAAACTAAAGAAAATCTTTGAAAAGTCAACCTATGAGCAGCTCGTTTTATTTAAGGCGGTACTGACTTCTAGTATGAGTTGTGTATTTCCAAATTTTTATAGCTTTCTCAAGTTTTACTTAAAATTTTCGGTATTTTAATTAAAAGCATTGGAAATCAAATTGAAAGCTTTTTCAAAAAACACTTATGACGCATCGTCAAATACTAAGAGTGCTAGTTTGAAATAAAATAAGTTTTAAAAAAATAAGTAAAGTTTTAATCAAAGCTGAAAAAACTAAAATTGTTTTGTAAAATATACAAATAAAACTCATTTATTGTTTACTTTGCATTAGTTAACAATGAAGCATAGTTTTATATTTACTAATTGTTATTTATAACAATAGAGAAAACAAGTGGATCGGCTTTAGTCGGCCCACACCCCATACCCACGACTACCCTCTTAAACTTAATTTCCAAAGGTATAATTTATCATTGTGTGCAGTGGAATGGTCTTGATATACATACAAATTAATTTGAATTAATATTTTAAATCACTTCCACTGTAACCAAACAATTGCTATGTCTTACTCGTTACCTTAAAGGTTTTTAATACTACATTATTATGCACTAACCTAATATATGTACATAACATTTGGGTATCGGTCAGTGATGTATCAGCATAGGTCTGTCTCACCCTCTAGTTAGTTTCAAAATTTTAGCACAAATTAACATAAATTTAATTTAAACATATGGAACGAGCAACACATCCGCCTAGTGGCAATATTGTATGGAAGCACTTCAGAGCCTTCAATTTTGTATAGTCACCATTTTTGCAGCTTTTGCCTACACATACACTTTATAAAGATACATACTATTCTACTATAAAATATTAACTTTCATTGGCAGCCGCTAATTTATCACTGTCGTTGGAAATTTTCATGTTTGCCAATGTTGCATCTAGCTCGGCTTGTATGTGCTCAAATTGATTGTAAAGATGCAGCAGCTCCGGTTGGCTCATTTCAAAGTTTATGTCCTCGCCAGCGCCGGTTTTAAGCTGCAGCACCGCTAATGGCATTTTTTCGCTTTGTTGGCAATGTGAGGAGATTTCTACGTTTAGCTTCCAAGCCATGTCTTCGATAACATTGGATTCGTAGCGTTCGTTAGCCAAATTGTTCATAATGGGTGTGGCTTGGCGCACCCAAAGACGTAGAATGGCATCTATTTTGGCCTCATCATGCAGCTGCAGCTTTTCGCGCAACTCACGCTGCAAATGACTGGGTTTTATCAAAAACGTTGATATGCGGCGTAGTATATACGAAAAAGTCTTGATGAGCAGCAGAAAATCGGCACGTGGTACGCCCACCAAGCGTTCCAGTTCCTCGAGCGTATACTCTGGCTCGCTGCTAGTATTACCCGTCTCATTGCCGCTATCTGTGTTTTCTGTTGTTGTGACACTGGTTCCGACTGTTGTAATGGGCGCTCCATCACTACCCAAACCAGCAGAGCTGCCACCAGCAGTATTGGAAGCATTACCGCCGCTAGGACTCATTTGGCGATGCACATAAAGCAGGACTGTGGTAAAAGTATCGTAGGGCAAAGCATTTATGATTTTAATGCCCTCGCGTGCGCTAAAATGCCAGTTTGTTTAAAAGCTAGTTCATTTTTGAAAAGTAGCTCTTACCGATCGGTAATTTTAATCCAATTAATGCTCATTGTGGCTGTTATATTGAATATTTATAAAAAATTGTAATTTAATCAAACTGAAACCAAATGCGTTGCCAGCTGTCTAGCAGTATACATCAGCTGCTTTAGCGTATGACAGTCTGGCAAGGCCATTTCGATAAGCTTGCTATCGATGCGCCAAACTGGACAACTCTGAATTGTTCAAGTGGGACGAGACGCAGTTTTCGCTTTTTCTCTTGAATCGCGGCTCAAATGCGTTTTTTAAATATTTATTTATAAATAAATCATGTAGTTTGAACGCATATTATTAGATTCAACAAATTATTTCATATAAAAGTGTAGTGCATTAAGCGAGTGCGTGTAAAATATTTAAATTTTTTATCGAAATTATTTTTATAGTTATATGCACACAAACATACATACATGTACATACATGTAATTAAAACCCACCACTCCATTGGATGCAAAAGTAAGACTTTGTTTTTATTTTCAGTGATAAGCACACATAAACATGCAGATTGCTTGTATTTATAAATAAAGGTCGAAAGCCCGGCTCCAAGCAACGTTAAGCTTGACTTGTCTTGGTCTATTGTCATTAAATTTTATGCGGCTTGTTAGCCCCCATAATATAAACTAGCTTTGCTACAGAAACATTGCACATACAGACATAGCTACATATGTATGCGTGCATAAATATGTATCTATGTGTTTACGCTTCAAACTACTGTATCTACTGTCGACCAAGCCAATTTGGTTGCCAACCCAAGCCACCCAATACGGGCGATAGCATTGCATATGCATACGTACATTATTTTCATATACATGTACATAGCTCTGTCTATGTGTACTTTCATGCATATAATTCAAAGTTCTTCCAGTTTGTAAAAATCGATAATATGCACAGCCGACGCGCTGGTTGTTTATTTTATGCTTCGTCTGCAATTTACAGCCCTTCCTCCGCCCGTCAGTATTGCACCCTTGGCTCTTTTTGAAACAGAACGCTATACACACAGATACACACACATACATTTACACATAATTAAAAAAGGGTAATCATTTTATGGCCCGTTCGCTCTGACTGGGCCTTGAGACGTATTCAAGGTAGTAAAGCGTGACAGTTGGTAGAAAACTCTAATTGAATTAAGCTGAAAAATAACTTAATTGCTACACATTAATTAAAACTACAACTGTTTTAGGCAAAACACCTGTAAAAATTTAGTAACCAAGCTTTGCACTACCATATGAGGCGACCTTGTTTAAATGAAAGAATTTAAGTAAAATTGGACATATACATACAATGTATAATTTCACATGCATACGTATGTATTTGTTATACATAATGCCAACCAGAAGTGTTAAAACTATATAGCATGCATAGCATTTATGTTTGTTTTTCCAATGACTCGAGCGAAAATATTGGGGTTTCTTTTTATTTAAAACAACAAAAACGTACAAACAAAACGAGTAATCCAATTAACAAAATAAAAAAAAGAGATAGAAATGCGCCACTTAAGCCGGCAAGCCGACTATTGTATGCCCTACATCAGTCAAAGCTACAATTTGTTTGCTATGCAAATGCCATATATGTTCAAGTGTAACGTCTCACTTGTTGGCCAGCTCATTGCCGCCAGCCATTGGAATGCAGTGTCAGCATTTCAAGCCAAAGCTATGCAGTCAACTGTTTCAGTCTTTGTGGCGGCGCGTTTGGGTCAAGTCGTTTAATACACCAATAATAATTACACAAAAGCCAGCTAATTGTACTGCAAAGCAGCAATAATAATAACGCATAAAGCTAAAGTGTAGCAGCACATTTATTTTTATTAATACATGTGTTTTAGATTTTTGCCATTTATTACTAATTCAGCGCTTGGATCTTTGCAGTTATAAAAATTCATACATAAAATGTCTTCAATGGAGCAGCAGCAGCAGCCAAAGCGCCAGTACAACGTTGAACGGCCTACATTACACTTTGGTGCAGCGGAGAGCAATCTTGAAGGCGGCATACCAAATAGCTCTTCCGCCTTATCGCCAGCCACAACGCCGGTTAGCGGCGGTAGTCCTGGATTTCTAACAGAGATGCCTCAATGGAAAAAGGATTTAATACAGCGGCGTAAAACAAATGTAGCTCGCACCATGGGTGCCACCTCGCCAAGCACTGCAACTGCAAATGCTGCCTTGACATTGAGTGCAGCATTGACTGAAGGCAGTTGTGGTGCGACTTTAAATGAAACAACAGGTATGAGCATTTACAATGTAATACAAATTCACAACAAAAAAAAAAGAACTGCCGATTAATTCAAGTTTAAATATTGATCAAGATGAGTGCCTTATTGTCGTTAATCGCAAGTGAGCGGCAAAATATAAACCATCGATTGCTGCTAAGCTTGGCAATCGATTGCAACACGATACAAGTATCGTTGCCTTTGGCTTGTTAAATTCGGTATTGTGGCATTCGCTCTTTTGGCCTTATCAATAACCAATAATAAATACATGATAGAGATAAAAATTCTTATTTTAACTGCGCTGACAATAGTTTTCACTTATTTTGTTATCTGCTCGGCTGTGAGTAACAAAAAATAATAAAAAATTGAATATATTGAACAATTGGTTGCACTGTGTTGAATTATTTGGTTGAAAATTAGTTAGTGTTTAATATGCCAAACAATATCAGTGTTGATTAATGTTATTGTTGCTTTCTTTTTCTGCAGACTTAAATGTGACTGAAGCCGATGCCGCTACCAAAGTTTTAGCAACAACAACTAGTCAAGAACAGCAGCAATTACAATTACAATCGCAACAAAAACATTTGAAAAGAAATGTAAACCAAACAACGTTTAAGACTTCACCAACAGAAGAAGAAAAGTCTGAGAAATGTTTTATTGGAGGTCATCATACGCTCCCAGCAGCACCAGCAGCAGCCCAAAGTGTACAAGGTAAAGATTTAACAGAAGAAGAAGCAGCGGCAGCAGCAACAAAAACCACAACGATTACACCAATACCAAAGCAACGATCAAGTTTATTTAACAACAACACACAAGCAAATACTACAAGAAGTCAATCAACTAGCAAAGAGCCAGAGAATCTAAATTTGGATGCGAGAGAGCAGCAACAGAGCTGTTCAACAAGTAAACTTAACAATAAGCAACAACAACTGTCAGCGGGAGAGGAGCGTGACGTCGTTGCTGTCGTTGAGTTTGAAGCTGGCATGGTGAGCAGCCGCTCTTTTTGTGGTGAAGTTGAAACTGGCACAGCCGCAGTAACAGCAACAACAATACAAACGACAACTGGAGCATTAACAGCTATATCTACGGCAGCAGGCAGCGGCGCAAACGTGAAACAAACGGCAGCGGCAGCAGCGACATCGTCGTCGTCAGCAATTCACTTGCAAACGAAATGCAAAGTTGGCCAGAGCGGTGATGAAGCAGCAGCGGCAACTTTGCCATTAAATAAAAAAGAAATTCAACAAAATATAACGGCAACAAACATTTTGCCATTAACTGAAAAAAATTGCAAAACAAAAATATCCGATAAATTGCAAAATAATAAATTCATTAAAAATCAGCAGCAGCAACAACAACAACAGCAGCAACTGGAACTGGCAGTAAGCAGCAACAATAGCAAAATTCAACCTCCAGTGTCGCCCACAAAAGTAGCGGTAAAACAAAAAATGGTCGCTTTGGAAGAAATAAAAAAGACAAAACAAAATGGCCACCATGGCCATAATCATCATCATCATCATCATACTGCTGCTGCTCACCATCAGATTCATCAGAATCATCAACATCATCAACAACAGCAACTGAAGAACGCTACGGAGCTAACAGCAAACGCTCTGCCCGAACTAGTTGACACCGGCGAAGATCTAAGCTATGGACCCGGCATTGTATCCAAACTGCGTTGTCGCTATCTAAGCCTTGCACTGCGCGAATCCAGCCAACAACAGCACAAGCAGCAACTGAGACGCTCTACCAGCCTCAATACGCTACTGGATCGTAATGACGATGAGGAGGATCTACACAGCAGCGGTGAAGTTGTTATGCCACAGCAGCAACAACAACAACAGGAGCTACAACAACAAATGCCTGCCACACAACGTCAAACACCGCCACCAATTGGACTAAAGCCCACTGTATTTACCAAAAGTCCATATGCGCATGCCCAGCGTCAGCAAAGCAATTCCAGCAATGGCGTGCAGCTGCGTAACGCCATGGATAACCAGCCTCAGCAGCAGCAAATTAATGGATTAGGCGCCACTCGTTCGCGTCATTTTAAACGCGGCAATGAGGTCATGAAGCGTGCACGTTCAGTGGAAGCCTTGCTCTGCGAAAAATCACCCTGGAATACACAACGCTCTAGCTACACACCTCCTTCAATTACTAGCCCTAGTAGTGTCAACGTAACCATTGAGGATAAAATACATAATGCACGCGAACGTTTGCACAGCGGTACAGATACAGCGCCACCCAAACGTCTAACATCCATTATAGATGATACAGAAAGGCCACCGCCGGATCTGGTTAAACAAACTTTGAAAATGTTTGAAGCAAGTGCCAATAGGCGACCGCGTGCAGCCCAACGAAATAATGGTGTAGGCGGCGTGGCCAGTAAGGTAGCCAGCTATAAGTCCATTATCAAGGAGCAAAAGTCTGTTATAAATTATGCCAAACCCACGACGCCTAAATCGCCAACACCGCTGACTGTGCCTGGTTTTGATCTAGGAGCCAATTTTGCTTCAACACCGAAGCAAGGTCGGGGAAGTGGGCTAGACAGCAACCAGCTGGATATTTTGCCGAAACTGGCAGACACCAGCATACATGATGCGGCATCGCCCATAACGATGTTGTGCCATATGTATGCCAACATGAAGCTCGACAACGATGCAATGGGCCAGCAGCACCAGACTGAGGCCAGAAATTTGGCCGTATTAGTGGGTGGCTCTGGCGGCTCTAGTCATCGCTTAGTCAGCAGCAGCAGCAGCAGTAATAACAAACACGAAGGCTCACCACCGAATGACGAAGACGAGACGGCAGCGCACGACGATCAGCAGCAGCAACAACAACAATATCATACCAACGATGACGCCGAGGCCGATGCTAACAACGACGGCGGCAATAACAACACCAACGGCGCTGGCGACAACGACGACGACGTTGACGATGACAACAACGACGGCGGCAGCGGCGATAATATGGGCGCGGCAGGCATAAGTAAAAACATTGCTGACGACGATAAGGCACCACCAGAAGCCACGCTACTAACCGCCGAGACTTGCGTTGAGACAGAGGCTAACGCTGCTGTCGCCGCTACCACTATTAACGCAGTAGCCAGCAATAGCACCAGCACTAGCACTCCAGGAACAGCCTTCCAACGCCCAACGATAGGCAATATATTAGCTGGCAGCGGAGGTGGAATACAAACCAAACAAATAGCCGCTTTAAGACCATTGACAACGACTGGTGGCAGTGGCCAATCGGTTGGTGTTTGCACGCTAACCAGCCGTGAAATTGAGAAGAATCGTATTAATGAAATGAAAAAGTCTACTGCATTGGCCGCAGATGCAGCAACACCAGTTCATCATCATCATAGCGCCGGAACCATAACTAGTCTAGATACCGTGATAAACACAAAGAGTGTCAGCGGCAATATGGCTGGCCTTGATAACAGCGAAACAGATGCGGCCACTAGCACAACAGCTTCGCCAATATGGGCGCTACGTAAAAGAAGACAAGGCGCTACAGGCTCTGCGGGCATGGCCAGCGGTAGTAGTGCTGTTGGAGTTAACAATTCGGATAATACAACTATGGTGTTTAACTTTTCCAAGAGCACCAAAGAAGTGCCGGATTATATTGAAAGCGACGTTGTGATTTACAGGCGCAAAAGGGAGCTACCAAAGGTGAGTCGTCCATAAATGAAGATCACACAGAGTGCAAAGATTTTAGGCAACGTATTGAAAATCCACTGATTTTGGGCATAACAACTCTTATGCTTTATGGTGGCTTAAAGTCTCAATTGCGCAAGGAAAGATAGGCAGTAGACAGATAAAACTTTATGATTATTGTGACAAGCTGCAAGAATCTTAAATCTAATATTAGCCTACTGCCTATAACAGTGACGAACTGCAATTCTTGGAAATCTTATCAGAAACTCAAACCATATAGTTACATTTCGTACTGCCTAGGATCTCGCTTCGAATAGATTATTCTCACAACTTCAGCTCGATGCAGTTGAAAACATAAATGTGCCACATAATGAACTTACTACCTGAAAGGAGCTTATACTACGTATTATAAAAATAACTGTTCAGGATTATTGTTCTCAGACCTTGATTCTCGAGGCTGTTGAACGCTTGAAAGGCATACGCAATACCAGCTGCTTTGCTTTTGCTTTATTAGCTTTTGTTTTCTTTTGCACTTTGTCTGCCTGGTTGAATGCCTCTCGCCTCTGTCGCTTACCACCCTACAATCACTGGTCTTATCAACAGCTTCGGACTGGTTGGTTCAGTTTGGTTTCGTGGAATGTGCGCATGAATGGCGCCGCAAAGTATTAATCATGCTTAATTATTTTTATATGTACATATTGTGCAGGTATGCGTACGTATGTATGTATTTACGTGTATGTATCATTTTGCATTTGTTGTAATTAGTTGTATTTATTTTTTGTCACATTATTATGGGGCTTGATAAAGTTTTTGCTGTAATCCCATGCGGCATGCCCGGCAATAGCATTTGGCCATGCGAAACATTCCAATCTAAAACAAAGCGTCCGTGAGAGAGCTTGAGAGTGGCCACAGCCAGATCAAGAGAGCGTGAGATTGTTGATTGTTGAGCGTATTCAACATTTCCATTTTCAAACTGAATGACTAAACCTAAGGAGGAAGCAAATTATGAAGGCATATACACATATGTATTTTGTATATATGTACATAAATTATTAGTACTACAATATAGTAAATTATTTTCAAGATCGCAGTAAATCGCTTTGTTTGGCATTAACTTGATGCGCTTGCGTTTGACACGTCGATTTAACTGCATTACACCAACAACAGCAACAAAAACTCTCAAGAAAAACCCGTTTTCCTTATATACATGTAAAAACTTTTTTGTGATTTTTTTTTATTTATGTATTTTTTTTTTTTCCATTCTTCCTGCTGCGCCAATCTTGGGGCAAACAGCGTCCCTATAGCTTATAAGTTGCTGTTGTTGTATGCAACTAGCTAGATATGAGTATAGAGTGTTTGTGTGTGAGTGAGCGCGAAGTGCGGTATCCATCCGAGTGGAGAACAACGTGTGCACAGCTGTTGTTGGAGCGCACTCTCTTGGAAGCATTTTGAAATACCCGTTTTGGGCTTTGGCACTTTGGTGTATGCTCACAATCTGAACTCATTTTTTTTTTCGTTTCTTTTGTGATATTCCATTCTTGTTGGTGTTTTTTTTTTTTATATACATATATGTACATATAGCACATATATAAGTATGCCCTATACCATAGCCTCTGATTATGTATATATTTGGCTTTGACTTTATCTCTTTATGGATTTTTTTTATGTATATTTCATGCATTTGCTACTTGTCATAATTATGAAACAGCAGGGCATGCCATTAAAGTGAACACCCTAATTTTCAAGCTTCGTTAAAACCATGCCAAGTAGTTTAAAACACTTGAAATCTATTTACATTTGATTTGTTGTTAAAACATTTTAAAAAGACTTAATTGTTTTTCATACTTTATTACAGCCCAATGAGCCTGGCTTTGTATTGCTCGGCGATCTAACAGTGGAAACATCCACCGATTCAGATTATGATGATTATTCCATGTGTCCACCATCTCCGTGTGATGTGGAATTCGAGAATGCAAATATTGTGATTGATGGCAAGTCTAGCATACGTCAAAAACCCAAAGAATCATCGGTGAGTATTAATTTATGCAGCGCCGCGGGTCATAGTTCAAAAATGACTAGTCGGCATTATGTTTTTATGGAAATATACATACGTGCTATAGTATGACTAACTATCAATATATAGAGTATACAAAAACGAAAAAAAAAAGTAAATATTTTAGATTGCCCAAGATAGCAAGCATGGGTTCTTTTTTTTTCGAAAAAGGATAAGATAAGATTAGATTGTCAGTTCTTTTAGCATATGTTTCTGTTTTGCACATGTATACAATACTACGTAACAAACAAGCTGCAAAGTTTTTTATACAGTCTGCCGCACGTTATGCCCAATATACACCAGTCTACCAGAAGGGAAATTTGTTTGTTTTAGTAACTAACATTCTATAGTATTGAACATGCTTAAGCGCAACATTAGAGCAAATCTTCGACTGAATTGTTCTTTAGAACCTAGTGTTTTGACGCGCTATGCTCCAAATAGAAGTTAAAGGAATATATATATTGGGTCGTTCACTAAGTAATTTCGTTTTTTTTAGTGCACTGTAAACACGATTTTTTTCATTGTGTAAAACATTTTATGAAATTATGTATTCTCCATTTTGATGCAATACCTTTTGCCATCTTTCGGGCAAGAGATTGATTCCACGCTCATAAAATTTTTGATCCTTGCAGGCAAAAAACTGGTCCAAGTGGTTTTTGACGTCCTGATTTGAGGTGAAGGTTCTCCCATCCAAAAAATTTTGCAGAGACCGGAACAAGTTATAGTCCGAAGCTGCCAAGTCTGGAGCATATGGTGGGTTTGGTAGCACATCCCGTTCAAGCTGCAAAAGCTTTTGGCGAGTCATCAAACTTGTATGAGGGGTCGCATTATCCTGGTGGAACACTACACCTTTTCTATTGATCAATTCTGGCCTCTTCTGTTTGAGTGCATCACTCAATTTGTGCAGCTGATCACAATACACTTTAGAATTAATCGTGGTTTTGTCAGGCAAAAGCTCAAAATAAGCGATCCCTTTGAAATCCCACCAAACAGACAACATAACCTTTTTTTTGGTGAATATCGGCCTTCGAAGTGGTTTGAGCTGGTTCATCCTTTTTAGACCATGATCTCTTGCGCTTTACATTCTTGTAAACAACCCACTTTTCGTCGCCAGTAACAATGCGCTTCGAAAATGTATCACTTCTTTGACGTTTGATAAGCAAATCACAGTCGTTAATGCGACGAAGCAAATTTCGTTCTGTAAGAACATGAGGAACCCGTATGTCAAGCTTCGAAATTAATCCTAGACGTTTCATGTGCTTGTGAACGGTCGCGTTAGACAAATTTAATCTTTCAGCAATCTCTCGAGTTGTTATTCGACGATTTGCATCGACCAACGACTTTATTTTATCCACATCGGCTTCAAGAGGCCTTCCAGGACGTGGTGCATCCTCAAGATTGAAATTGCCGGAACGAAATTTTGCAAACCAATTTTGGCATTGGCGTTCGGTCAACACATCTTCTCCGTACACATCACATAATTTTCGCCTTGCATGAACTGCATTTTTACCCTTTTGATAGTAAAACAGTAAAGTATGCCGAAAATGCTGTTTTCGATCTTCCATCTTCGATAGGGCACCAAACAAAAACTATTCCAAAAAATTTAACAAAATTTTTTACAAAAAAGCCTTACTATATCAGCTAATCAAATATATAAAGGTAAAGCGGTTAAGTGTGAAGTTGGCTGCAAAAAAATGCAATAAGATCAGCTGTTGTCATCAAACGAAATTACTTAGTGAACGACCCAATACTTTCTTCCAGTTCCCCACAATTTTTTTACACGATTTATCACAAACCTTTTCTTGTATTAGGTGCGCAACTCTCTGTTTTTGATGAAAATGTAACTTTATTATAAAAAAATTGTTATCAATGACTCATTCAAAGTATTGCCCATCGCTAGCTACAACTTTTTCCCATCTTTCTGGTAGAGTTCGAATACCTCGACGGTAGAAGTGTTCGTCTTTTGAGGCTATCCACGAATCCACACGTTTTGCGATATCTTCATATGAGTGGAACTGCTGATCAGCCAGACCAAGTGCCATCGAGCGGAACCAGTAATAATCGGACGGCGCAATATCTGGGGAATATGGCGGGTGGGGTAGGACTTCCCATTTGAGCGTTCCCAAGTAGGTTTTAACAGGATTGGCAATGTGAGGCCGAGCGTTGTCATGCAGTAAAATCACTTTTTCGTGCCTCTGCTCGTATTGTGGCCGTTTTTCTCGCAGTGCTCGGCTCAATCGCATCAATTGAGTTCGATACCGTTCCCCAGTGATGGTTTCGCCTTGTTTCAACAGCTCATAATAAACAACACCGACCTGGTCCCACCAAATGCACAGCATAACCTTCGCAGCGTGAATATTCGGCCGAGCCAGTGACGTGGAAGCATGACCGGGTTGTCCCCAAGATTTTTTCCTCTTTGGGCTGCTGTAATGAATTCATTTTTCATCACCCGTCACGATGCGATGAAGAAAACTCTTTCTTCTTTGTCGCTGGAGCAGTTGTTCACAGGCGAAAAAACGACGCTCAACGTCCCTTGGTTTCAAATCATACCCAAGTTCCTTGCTTTTGAATCATTCCCAACGCATGCAATCGCTTGTAAATGGCTTGGCGGGTAACTCCTAATGCTGAAGCAAGCTCTTCTTGCGTTTGGCACGAATCCTCATCGAGCAATGCTTCCAATTCAGCGTCTTCGAAGGTTCTGGGTCTTCCTTTACGTGGACGGTCGTCAACATCGAAATCACCGTCTTTGAAGCGACGGAACCAATCACGGCACGTTGTTTCGCTTGGAGCAGCATCTCTGTACACTTTTTGGAGCTCTCGATGCGCTTCAGCTGCCGTTTTTTTTCGAACAGAACAAGAAAATCAACACTTCACGCAAATGATGATTTTTTGGCACAAAACTAGACATTTTCACACAACCACAAGTAAATAATGCAAAAAGAAATTCACTTATGTGCCATAGCAGTTTGCTTACCATATGCCTAAGCTTCGTTTATGAAGTTTTGGGTATGTCAAAATCGACCAGAACTTTATGCTAAAGCCATCTATTGACAAACAGCGAGTACTTAGTTGCGCACGTACAAAATTAAAACTCGACCTTCCAATTAACATAACCATAACCTATCCAACAAAGAAAGTGTTTATATACAAACTGCAAAGAACGCAGCTGGCGAAGCCCCCTAGTTATATTTGTTTGTTTGTAGCTTAAGTCGCTTGGCGTTTTATGCAACACTTTAAAAGATATATGCTTTATGTGCAATCCAGCTGCCTATTAATTAAATTTAAAAAAAAAAAAAAAGGTCTGTGACCCACAATAGGCGCTAGTATCTTGTTTTTCGGCGGAAAAAAACCTTTAAATAAAGATCCACAAGGAAGTGACGATAATAAAAGCAAAGATAATATTTATGGTATGTTCTTCTTTGGTAGGCATAGATTGTGAAAGCATATTTTGTTATCTATATATTTATTTAGTACCAATTAATCAAAATGCATTATAAATATTATTAATTTTTGTTGATTTGGCCTGTTTTTGTTTGTTTATAGTCTTTAAGTTTTGGGTGCTTTTCATCAATATTTAAGATACGAAAAATTTTAAAAATCAATTTAATAATTTTCTTTTTGATTTATAGTTCCGCGTACAGTTTAACGATACCTTAACATCTATATTTGAATATCCCTCCGAGTCATCACCGGTCGTTGATGATCCACCTTATGCCGATCCATATGGTAATGTTAGAAACCAACAGATACTTTTGGATGAGCAACATCGGCAGCAGCATCATCATGTTACAGTTGATGAGATAATCGAGCTTCCAACAACTACGGCAGCACATAAAACACCGGCCACTAGTAATATATTGGGAAATTTACCGTTAGGTATGTTATATACTAATTTTGAATGTCATAACTGAATGGCTTGCTCTTTGTCTGTCTTTGTCTCTCTCTCTATCTATCTCTTTCTCTCTGTCTCACTGTCTTGTCTCTATTTTACAATCTCACCATATACTCAAATATATATATATATATATATATATATATTCTTTATATATAATAAATATCTGTGCCTTTCACGTTCCAATCAACATACTATATCTCGAGTTCATTAGTAAAGCTGTGTGATCTTAAGTTTTCATGGGTTATTTGTATACCAATAGTGCATTATGTTGTTATTATTTTTTTTTTTTCATTTTTCTCGCCCAGTCTTTTACTCTAGCCATGGGGCAATATTAACACAAGCAAACAGACTCACACACTCACAAAAACACACACACATACACACATCCATACATGCATATATCATTTGCATTAAATATTGTCACAATTAATCAGAGTATGTCCTTACAAATAAAAAAAATGTATGCATATATACTATATATATATACATATATATATATGCAAAACCGACCCAACAAATTATAAGATAAACATCCTATCCAAATCATCTGGCCGGTTTGCAGCTTTAGTTGGAACGGAATTCTTACAGCAGTATTATAACTAAGCAGTTTATGCACTTTACAGATGATAATCATGATAAACAAAAAAACAAAATCGCGACAAAAAACCAAGATCAAGTTCAGACAATAGCGTTGCCAGACAGTCAAAGGCAATGCCGCAAAAATCATAATATCTCTGTATTGAATGCTGCATCCAATATTGACAGTAATTTACTAATTGCTGCAACAGCTGCTACGCCACAATCCAGCCTAGATGAATTTAGGGCACCAACAACAACAAGTACCGCAAATAGGTGTGCAAATTTGAATGCTAGTTACTGTGGCTGTTGCTCTTCTATATGGCAACCCTGGCGCATGTTGTGGCCAAAAGCCAGCAGTAACAACAACAACAGCAGCAGCAGCAAAAAGCAAATATTGAAACTATTTGGCATGCCATTTCGTAAATTCTTTCAAATTATCAGGTGGGTTTTCGAAAAGTCCCAAACAACAAAAAAAAAAAAAAAACAAAACAAAACATTGCAAAGCAATCCAAAACAGCAGTACCAACCACAAACTATCTTACTATTAGAGTTGGACGTAATTCGTGATCATGACTAGGCTTTTGATTTGTAGACATTTAGGGTATTCACGCTTTGAAAAGTTGAGGACTTTTACAAAAACAAATACATGCTGTAAATCAACCCTGCGTTTCAACTTTCAACTCAACCTTGCCTCAACCCAGATCCTAGTCTACTTTTTGCTGTTGAGTTTTTGAGAAAGTGTTGCACAATATGTTAATTCGCTGCCTTTTCAGCACTGATGCATTTGCCATTTTTTAGCCATTTCGTGATATGAAAAGCAACGAGTTGCCTTATACTCGCTAAAAAAAGAAGAGCGCCAAATTTAAAATAATCAAATTGTATTAACGCAAGTAAAAAAAGGTTGTGCCTTTTTTGTGCGAAATTAAGTGAATAAGACATAATTACTTGTTATTGGAGTTAACGCAAGTAAAAGAGAAAAAATAGATGCCAATTGGAAAATGCTGGGGCTGTACTAGGCATATTATATGAAGGAACTGTTTGGAGTTAGCCTCAGCATTTGAATCAATCGGTTTTCGTCCAAGGAATTGAGCACTTTGTGGCGCCAGTCAATTGACTTAGGTATGTGGAAGTGGTCGCCCCGACGCGAGAGTGTTATTGCATCAATGTCCTCAACTTCATCAATTTGTGCGTCGCCACGCAGCCCCCTTGTCTCTGCATTAAATAAAATTTAGTTTTTATACGATGCATTTGTTTTAGCAGACGAACCTTCAATAAAATCAATTTCATCCAAAGCCACTTTAGCAACAGCATCAGTCAAAACACACTTTATGCTTAGTCTCGGCATTTTTAATTCAAGTTTTTGAATTTTTATGTAATTTGCACCAATTTTCAAATGTAAACAAACTCTGGAAGAAGAAGAAAACTCCTCAACTCAACGCATAAAACTCAACACGTCTGTTCACGCTTTGGCCTGTTGACTTTTTCCTCAACTTTTCAACTCCTCAACTCAACACAAAGCGTGAATACCCTAATTTAGTTTTCAAAGTCACAAAAAAAGATTTCGTATATTAGAAAAAATCGATCGCGCATAAGTGTTGAGAAACGGCATAAAATTGTGCTGCTCAACTAACGATATCGAACAAAATACGGCCACACTTTAGACAACAAAGCTGAAACTAGGTTTTTTTTGGCATATGGAATAACTGCCTATATCTTATATTCCAAACAATTTTTCGAGTTTTTACGTCCATTTAGTAAAGCCATTGCTGATGACACGGCACAAAATCGTCGTATCATGCGATCGCTAAATTTGCGCCCAACTCTAATATCTATGTACATACTATATATTTAGTTTTATACACATAAATCCTATGCTATACAAAAAGATCTTAACATAACCAACAACAAAACAACCGACAGCACCCGCCCTCTCAAAGACCCATTCAATATAATACTACCCGCAGGCCTTTGAAGCAATGAAAAACCAAAACAAACAAAAAAAAATATATACGAAAAGAAAAACCAAAGCACCAACACACACACGCATATTTGCAGATTACCCAAGTTTAGGGAAGGGTATTATCTTACAACAACCACCACAACAACGCAAACAGCAGCCAACAATAGAACTAGAGCTCTCGCTGTCGCTGCCACCAAACAACTTGGCCAAGCCAATGACAAACGCAATGCAATGCAAACGGCAGCTGGTCGCAACCGCAGCTACAACTCCTCGTCCTCCAGTTTTGCAAATACTGGGCCAACAGCCACCTGTTCTGCCCAGACGTCGTAGAGCCGCATCGGTTCTGCGTAAACCACAGTATGCCTGCTTTCTACAAAATGATACAGAGCAGCGCAGATTTACTACGCCGCAGTTACGCAGCGCTTCATTCTCCGCCCAGCAGCAGAGTCAACAACAGCCGAGTAAATATAAACTACCATCCAATAATTCTACAGCTTTTATAAGCAGCGCGTACAGCGGGCGTCGCTCTAGTTTACCTGCCGGTCCAGAAACAACTGCTGCTGCTACAAATATGGCCAGACTTACAAAGACACCATCGCTAAAGCTACCCAGAGCAAGCACAGCCTTGTTGCAAGCACGCATACCAGGAAATACGCTATACTATGTCTGAACATGGATATGCCTGACGTCAACTGCCAGAACCGCTTGAACTGATATGATCTATAGATGATATAATAATAACAAAAATCCTATAAAAAGAGCACACTTCTAGGCTGCAAGAAGTAGGCACTTTAAAGGCTTATTATCAAAATGAGTATGCCATATGATTCTTATGTTGTTTTTTTTGTTTTTTTTTTCTTGTTTTTTAACGCTAAATATGGTAAAATGCTAGATTTAGTATGTTGTGCTGGATTTTGGTTGTCCTCACTGGTTTCCAGGTTAGGGTTAAGCAGCAGATGGACATTTTAAAAATAAAACCCAAACAGCACCCACCAAACAACCCAGGCTTTTAGGTAATGCTGGCATATATAGTCTTGCTATAAAAGAAATGCCAGTATACATACTGACACACACAAACACCCAGCCACACACACACACACAATTTTACACATATGCACTCACTAACTACTTTTTATAGAACCCGTCCAGTTAGAGCAGCTTGTCTTAGTCCTTTGCCTGTACATATGCAATGATTTGGACTACAAGCTCTTAAATGTCTATGTGTTTGTTTATGTGTATTGTAACTTTTGTTTGCTTTTACGGTACTGTAACTATATTAAAAATTTACACGGATCAACAACTAAAGAAATTTGATTTTTCATATCAGGTACTGGTTAAGTTTAAAGCAAAAAGCAGCTTTGTTAATCCTTACTTAAGCTCTAATGAGGCCCTATGCTTCTCAAGAAGTTAAAGGAATAAAAGAGAGAATGCTCTAAGGAATATGAATGCTAAAGAATGTACAAAAAACCAACTTTCGTAACCAATTTGTTTTCTTCATGACTTGAATCAGCGAGCTGAATCTGAGATCAAAAAAACTACAGCACCTCAGCCTTCTTACTTAAACTCCAAAAACTGCATAAAACGTGCGAGTTTTATAGCAGTTTATCTCAGAAACTTGGCGCACTGTTTTTCTTTAAAGGCCCATACGCAGCATGCAAAAATTCCGCACGAAAAAAATATCCCAAAAAAGGAATTTTTTTATATGAAGTTTTGACATTTCGTGCGGAATTTTTGCATGCTGCGTATGGGCCTTAAGTGAATACGGATTCAGCGATCCCAAAAAACTAACTTTCGTAACCAATTTGTTTTCTTCATGACTTGGAACTCGCTGAAGCTGAGGTCAAAAAAACTACAGCACCTCAGCCTTCTTACTTAAACTCCAAAAACTGCATAAATCGTGCTAGTTTTATAGCAGATTATCTCAGAAACTTGGCGCACTGTTTTTCTTTAAAGGCCCATACGCAGCATGCAAAAATTCCGCACGAAAAAAATATCCCAAAAAAGGAATTTTTTTATATGAAGTTTTGACATTTCGTGCGGAATTTTTGCATGCTGCGTATGGGCCTTAAGTGAATACGGATTCAGCGATCCTAAAAACTTCTGATAAACTTCAAATAAACATGGTCTGAACGCTTCTTGTGTCTATGTAATATGTTTCCAAATCGTTTTTTCGTTTTTCTTATGTTTTGAACGAATTGGGCTAATTTTTTAATTCAGTCTATAGCTCTAGAGCAGTGGTCGGCAAAATATACATATGCATTTTTTTTGCGTTTGTATTGAACATTTTCTGTCGCTGTGACGTATTTCGACCCTGACGTGGCAAAGCAACAGACACGAAGTTGCATGACTTCGGCTCTTGCTTAAGAGCGTGCTTGCATTTTTACTCTCACAAAAATAAAGCGCTCCAGCATTAGTATGCCGTGGTCATTAGAGCTGGAGAATAAATCGATGTACTATCGATAGTATCGATGTTTTATTTTTTGCAGTACTATCGATGGTTTGTCCGCCACTATCGACTGTTTTTAATTTTACTCCACTGAGAAAAGAAAGCATTACTATTAGAACTTGTTACTAGTTGTGAGTGCGAAATTAATTTGTTATAGTGTTAAAAATATGTGTTACATTGCATAAAAAGAAAAACACAGAGGAGGCAGTTTGTAAACGCAAGATGGAAATTTCCATAGTTCGCTATTAATTTACCAAGTGCTCAGGTAAAGATCACGCCGTTTGCAAAAAGTGCGGGTAACAATATAAAACGGATGGAAATACGTCAAATCTGTTAGATCATCTTAAGCGAGCTCACCCATAAAGCATGCAAGCCGAAAAGAATCAATACCGCCTAACATGAGCAAATTTTTAGACAAATCTTGTTTTTTGCTCTGCTAGAAAAGATGAGCTTGACAAATCTGTTTTTGAAATGATTGTGCTCGAAATTCATCCATTTAATATTGTAAATGACCGTGAATTTCGAAACCTTGGGAATGCTCTAGATCCTCTCTACCAAATCCCGAGCACCCGTCTTTGGAACGATATCATAGAAGCGGAGTATAATTCACAAAAATCAAAACTCATGATAACTTTGGAAGGAGCTAAAAACGTTGGTATTACAACGGATTCTTGGACCTCAAAAGTCAATGAGGGATACTTGACCGTATCGTGTCATTTCGTAAATGAAAGTTACGAACATTAACTTGAACTTGTCAACAGCAAAACTGTCAACACCGACAAGCCATTCGGCAGGGTATTTAGCAAAGTCTCTTCGTACTGTGCTAGGCGAGAGTGTCCTAAGCAAGGTGGAAAGTCGGGCTGGACCGACTATAGCATTAATGCTTGCATGTATTATGGATATAAAGAAATGTGCAAATTGGCGGAGCCCCCTAGTATTTAATAACAATTTTTATCTCTATTACAAATGATAAATTTGATCTTTTTTCGATAGTACTATCGATAGTATCGATGTTTTTGACTAAAACCATCGAAACTATCGATGGGGGCCAACATCGATAGTTTTCCAGCTCTAGTGGTCATGGTATAATAAGTAAGGTAGGCCATACTTTTCATTCTCGTTGCGAATGTATGAGTCAGCTTGTCTGTTGCTTCTCTCTCACATTTCTTTGCTCTCACAAAATTTATGGCCCCGAGTGAGAAAATCTTACTCTACCTTACTTATTATACCATGGCCGTGGCTTTGGTGCCGAGTGGCAGAAAACACAAAATCAGTTTATGTTTTGCTGGAGCGCTTTAGTTTTGTGAGAGTAAAAATGCAAGCACGCTCTCTAAGCAAGAGCCGAAGTCATGCACAAGAAACTTCGTGTCTCTTGCTTTGAAACAAGAGCGTGCAACGCCAGAGAATTGGCTGAGAGATTTTCAGTACAAAAATCACGCACACATGCATGCGTTTTGTGTACAACACAGTACGTGTGAACCAGGGGCCCATGGGATAGGGCCGCGCCGACCACTGCTCTAGAGTCTAGAACTTTGAGTCGAATTCTTTTTGGAAAAATTTAAAAAAAAGAGCAAAATTTTTGTGTGCCTAGTATAAGTAATATTTTGATCTCTTCAATATGTTGTCTGGCTTTAAGGCCTATACGCAGTTCGAAAAATTTCGCGCGGAATGACAAAACTTCATATAAAAAAAAATATCCCAAAAAAGGGAATTTTTTTTTTATATGAAGTTTTGACATTTCGTGCGGACCTTTAACCTAAAACTGGCGCGAAGAATCAAGTTTTCAAATATTTTGTTGATCTGTGTTATTGGCTGCGGTTTTCCTTTCACTTAAATCTACCAACTATCTCATTTTTTGTTGTTTTTTTTTTTTTTTTCGTTTGCTCTCTACTAATTTCTTTTGCAGATATTATTTAAATGTACAAAAAAAAAATACATTAATAAACCAAAAAATAATATCTAAATAACATTAATATAATAATAACATTTAAAAGGCAACGCCAAGCGTCCAAGCGATGAACACGAACAACAATTTATAAACCAATAAGCCACACCTCTAACCAAACCAAATGCACTGCTGTTCAGATTGCTACGACTACTACTTAACGTAGCAAACAGAAGCCTAACAATCAAATCTAAACTAATCGCCAAATTCATATTACTTCTTAAGGTAACTAACCAATTAGTTGGATATACTTAATTTTGCTTTTCTTTTCGATGTACATTAGATGCTCGCAATGGAAAGCTTAAAGAAGCTTTGGTATACAACGTTTAACGAGAGTTGTCTTTTATCTTACGCCAAAGGAAACAGTTTCTGCTCTTCAAAACACTTTTGCCATTCCGAAGGAAGTAGTTTTTGGAATGCCAACAAACGTAGACTGCTTTTTTTTTTTTGGTTTTTGATGTGCGGAAACAAAAATATTCAAGACTCTACAGCGGCTGCCACGTCTGCATTAGTCCAAGAGGCAGTATTTCTGCAGCTTATTTTTGCACCAACGGAAATGGGCCTACTTTTGAGCGCAAGTGTGCCCGAGGATGTCTTTCCGTGCCATAATTTATTACTAATTGACGTGGACTATGTCGACAAGAGTGTAACAATCAACTTCATTGGATTCTTGATGATCAAGCCCCACATTACGCCAGAGTACAACTCTGTTTGGCAGAACTTGTCGCGAGCGATTGTTACTCACGGATGCCGTGGACGAAATGATAAAGCAAGATGGTCATGTAACATATTGGCTGACTTAGGAATTCCTTGGCATTGAATATTTCATGCAAGATTTGTAAGCGCGGGCTACCGCATATCCTGACGATCGTTAAAAAAAAAGACTTGTGTCGTTTTGTGCAAAGAAGCTTTATTGAAATACAAGTTTCAAAAGACCTTTATAAGATGGTGACAGCTGACGAATCTGGGATTGATGCCTATAAGCTTGAAATGCTTAGGCCGCGCGTACACAGAGCGCTGATACGCGCTTACATGACATGAAATAATCGGCGCAAAAAAGTCCAACACACTGTGGTCTATGAGAGTGCGTACACAGCGCGCATAAGCTGATGCTAAAATTAGCATACAAAAAAATCATGCGGCTGACCGCGCTGATAAGTCAGCGCTTTGTGTACGCTCGGCCTTATAAATCGACAATTTGAAACTACCCAGACAAACCAAATCCAACAAAAGTTATTGGCGGGCGGAAGCGCCGGCTGCCTGTTTCCACGAAATATCGGGACGATCAATTCTGAACTGTATACAACAATTTGTTTGCCAGAAGTTTCAGTAAAATGTGGAAAACGAAACGACGAGGAGGAATCATTCTTTTACAAATAGACTCAAACAAGAGAGTTTTTGAGTGCTTAAAACCAACATACGCCTTACTTAGCGCTCAATCAATTCTTTTTGTTTTCGCACATCAATAATATAATACGCGGTCAACGTTTGTCTACCCAAAAAGAAGTTATCCATCAAGATACTCTATCAGACTGGAAAAAGTGTTTTAAAAATTGTTAAAAAAAGTTCATTAAACTTGAAAAACAAAACAAAATTTTCATAAACATTTGTATTTTTAAAGTTACTTTGAATTTCTATAAAAAGTAAACTGTCTATAGATAAATGCATCAATTTTGAAGCGGCTGTATTTTTATTTAATCTGCTTAGGCTTATATTAAATTTAAAATGCCAACTTTTTGAAACTTTCAATTTAATTACAAAAAAAGTTGCTGTTTTCAATTCATACTTTTATAGCTTATATACGCAACTGTTATAAATTATAAATTTTAAACTAGTTTATAATATTACCAAACTGTATACTGCGAGCGTCTAGTGTATGCAATCGTTTGCAATACAAAATTTGCATACATCCAATCATTCATTTATCCATTTGATTGTTCATATCAAAACACAATTTTCATACACACACACACACGCACACGTGCTGCACACTATAACAAATGGAAAATGCATTTCAGTTTTGAATTGGCATCACTTAACTCTTATACTAACAAAACTAATTTATAAAAAATAAACAAAATTAAATGAAATTAACTAATGTAATTTAAATTTGTTTTTATAGGCTCAACAGCGCTTGGTTTCTATACGCCCGTAAAGGGCTCCCCCATCGATAGCCTGTTCCAGCTGGGAGTGACACGATATACAACATCAACAGAAACCAACGAGAGCAGTAGCAATGCTAATACCACTACCGCAACATCCACGCCCACAAGTAATGGCAAAAGCAGTGCCTTTAATGGCAATGGCAGTATTATGGGCATTAGTGAAGGACTCATCAAAGAGCAGTGCATTACGGATGGAGTTGATGATGATGATACGGATAATGAAATCTTTGCCATACCTGCCAAGGATGTTAGCCTTGTGTATAGCGAAGG
Source organism: Chymomyza costata (assembly GCA_018150985.1). Classification (NCBI taxonomy): domain Eukaryota; kingdom Metazoa; phylum Arthropoda; class Insecta; order Diptera; family Drosophilidae; genus Chymomyza; species Chymomyza costata. The sequence continues at coordinate 30,268,188 of JAECWU010000127.1, read as the reverse complement.
CACGCAAAAGACGGATTTATTGTATTAATGCACGGGGATAAGGCCAAAGTTGTGCGCTTAGGTGAAATTTCAATTTCAGTAATATACACATAATCTATAATAATCAAATTAGATATTAGTTTTAAGTTTTTAGTTGTAATTGCTGTGTGAATATCAGAAAAAAGGAATTCGTGTATACAATCATCGCAATGTTTTTGAACTGTTTATATAAATTTTGCTTCGGTTTAATTTCACCTCAATGTATAAAAAAAACAAACAACTTTTATTATTTATATTTTTTCTCCTGCACGTTTCGACTGTTATACAGCCAACATCAGGGAGTCATTTTTTTTTTCAAAAGAGCTACCTATTTATTTATACTTTTCATTTTGTCAATTATTTTTATTGTTATATGTTAATATTTTTTTTTTTTTTTGTCAATATTTTTTCTGTGATTTAATGTTCTTCACACTTTTCGTTGCATTAGCGCACTTTGCAGTGCCCATAAATATTCCGCTACACGGCTCTCTGGTGCTTACGTGGGCTATTTTTTTTTTTTTTTTTGTTAAAATAATATATTTAAAATATATGTATATTAAGTCCTAAGCGAGAAAATAACGTTAGCGCTAAAATTTAAATTTTACATATAGTCAGATAGTTTTTATTACTTATATTTGCTTTGGTTTTCCTGGCAATACAAAAAAAAATTAAATGTCGTTAAAGTTATTTTCAAGTTTGGGGCTTCATATGAATCAATGCACTGAAAATGCAAGAAAATTCGCTGTTAATATTGTAATCCATATACGGTATTTTTTAGTACATATATATTTTTGATTGTACTTTAATATAAAATATTTATAATTACTTTATATGTAAGAGCATAGTCAACGGCATGGGTAAGCTACTGGTTTAGGCTGCAGCCCCGCGTTGAAGTATTAAAAATAAAAAAAAAATTAAGATAAGCAGGAAACGCCCCCTATCCCATCCCCTTCGATCATTAAGAAAACAAAATTGTAAACATTTGCCTCATAATTATTACATACAATTACCTACGATCATTAAGAAAAAAAATAAAATAAAATTGTATACATTTGCCTCATAATTATTACATACATAAATTAGCACTTATTTGATATTTTTTACAATTGAATTCCATGAAAAATAAAAAATGAATATATGTCAAAATGATAAATGAAAATATTGTAATTAAATTATTTATACTAAACGCATACTGTTAAAAATTAATGCAAACTGTTGTGTAGTATGCTCATCAGTACATGACTAAAGCGGGTTTTCCGACATCATGCGGAAAAGTGCATCTATTTATCTCAGTGTTCACTTTTGTTTTTTGCTTAAGAGCCCCACTTACACACAAAGTGTCACTTACTTTTCAGTTAACTTGTCCAAAAACGTTTCTCCATTGCGAGCACTTAAATTTTCATGACTTTGTTTATAATGCTCTTCTTCTAAAGCGTAATATTCTACAAGCGCAAAACTCCGCTGTCATCCATAAAGTGCAGCTTATTTTCCTATTCCCTCAAATCGCCGTGCCTATGAAAATTTCCATTATAAGGCATAAAATTTAGTATTAAAATTACCTTAAAGCGCAAAAAAATTTCTTATGCAAGCGAGACGCAGTTGTTACAAAGGTCGTGCTACTTGCAGACAACGTGAGCTCTATGGTACAATTCGATAAAACCTCCTTTACAATCTCCAAATCGTAGAATGATTTAGAAAAAGTCTAGGACTATGATTTTAGCTAGAATCTTGTGCCGGCTTAAAACATTTTCAATGCACTGAAACTGAAGGCGAAAAGTCTTGTGATTATTGAATGTACCATACTTTATCGTTCTGCAGCGGTCCACAAGCTTGTGCGCCAAGAAAAATCAAAGAATGCATAAGGTTGCTACAAAAACACATTTGCACTTACAAAATTCTGAAGCCTATTTAAGCTAAAAAAAAAGTATATTTTAAAAAATTTCTTAACCAAACTTAAGGCTAATATCATTGGTCACAGTTGTTCGTGTAAGACTAAAGCAAAAATTTATGTTCATGATCATTTTTCGTCTCTTACGTGCAAATTTTGTTTTATTTGTTTCAAAATATGTAATTGTCAAAAAAACGCAGTTATAAATAAGAAATATTTTATTAATACTAAAAAGCGGAACAAACTTGAAAAAGCATTCGAAAAAAAAATCTGTTAAAAAGCTGTTATGTAGCATTTTAATTATTTTGATATGGCAGCTTTGTCAGCGATATATTACAGCTGTTGGTGTTATCGAACAGCTCGATAGCACACTTGTTAGATAACCTGTCACAAGCTGGCTGTTCTATCGATGGCAAACACTACTCGATATGTGCTAGATTTGTGGTGGTACTCTGCACTCTTGATGTTTCGGTGGTATTGTGATACAAAATACAGGGGTTAATTTTGTAACAAAAATATATTGAAATATATTAACTTTAGAGTTATGCCAAACGATGCCAATGCATGTAAACGCATTGTGTTGTGCAAGTATTTGTGTTCGTGTTAACAACTGAATGAACAAAATGTATTGCTTTTAACCTTAGTTGACATTGAAATGTACCCGCTAGGCAGTGCGTGTGTGCTAGAAAAGGAGGACGCTGAGAGCAAACTAGCTCTTGTTCAAAATACAAATCAAATTTTGCAAAAAGATTAGGCGGTAAAAGCGCATTTAAAGGCATAAAATTGCAACTTTAAACAATAATAAAAACAATTTACTGCAGCTTTAAACACAGACGTACAGGTGTAGATGTACGAACACACAAAGCAACAGCAGCAGCAGCGATAACACGCAAGCAAAAGCAGCAGCAGCAGCAGCACTATCAACAGCGAAGCGTTGGAGCAGCGGCAGCTCAACTCGGCATCAAAAGCTATGGTGTAAATGTGTATAAAACGATCAAAACAAAACGCTAAAAAGCATATGCAGTTAACAAAAATAGGCGCTCAAAATGCCGCAACTTGGCCACGCGTTGTGTAATCATTCATAAGTACATATCTGCAAAATACAGCAGCAAATGCTAATTCTATTATATTGTATATATAATAATTTTTGTTGTTAAAATCGATTTGTTGTAGTTGGCATACGTATTCGTTATTAATTAAATCAGCAGTAGCAGCAGTAGCTGAAGCAACGGCAGCGAAACAAATACCCAAGCAGCAACAGCTGAGACTGCGCGTTTGTGTGTGTGCATTTTACTTAAGAGAGAGCGAGAGAGTGTGACAGAGAGCGAAAAAGAAAGCACATACTACATATGATTGTGTACATATTATATGTTGCTCTACTACATATGAACTTCTTAGAAAACTCAAATCGATACGAAGTCAAACAAAATAAGAGAGCACAGAGCCCCAACCAAGTCACAGGCCCCACTAACACTTGATCAGCCGCCCAATAAACACACTGTTGATACACCGGTCGCAGCGACACAAGGCACACACTACATCTAGAACTTGATGATAATTAAAAGGAAATTCAACGACGTATCATACCAATCAAGAAGCACAGCAGCGCAGATTCATGCATTGTCGTGCCCACTTACACATACAGTGACACAGCTATATATATTTATGTATATATATGTACCGCGCATCGTTCCAATATTATAAAAATAGCAACATCTTAACGACTTAAGTGCCCACAAGTGTGCCCTAGAACCAAACAAATCAGCATCTAACTTGCCGCCAAACAAAAAAAAAAAAAATAATAATAATAATAATAACTAAAGTAATACTGAGTAGAAGATTACGCTAATTTGCCAGTTTATCATTAGTCAGCGCAAAAACTATTAAATTGGAGTTGTTGTCAGTGCGCGTGAGCACGCTTTCAAAATTTCACCAGACACAATGGCCAAGGATGAGGAGGATGATCTGTTGCCGGATAAAGATGCAGCCAAGGGCTTCTATGCCAAATATGAGCCCAAGGAAATTCTCGGCAGGTAAGATATTTATATTATAGTTTTTCGGAAGCTGAAATGAAATCTCTGGGGTTAAGCTGGAATGAACTAAGAATTGTAGCCCAAATCGAGTTCGGTGGAAGTTGGCAATTGAAGACGCCCTATGCTCCAATAGGAGATAAAGGAAATCATATATATTTGTGATAGAAAACACTTTGAATCAAATTTTAGCGACACAGCCATAATAATGTATACAAAAGTTGAAAGACATCTTATAAAAGAGATTTTTAGTTGTTAAAATTGAAGATACTTCCGTGTATTTGTAGACTTTAAGTAAAATCTTCTTGTGTGTGTTCTATATTATGTTTCTAGTTGGAGTCTTCTTAAAATCCACAATATTTCGATTTAACTCAAACTAGGTTAGTGTGTTGCTACATTAAATATTATCTTTACAGAAAGTTAATTATAATATATTGTAGCACAATAATCAAGCGTCTAAAGCGTTTGACATTACACTAAAACGAAGTAAGAGTATTTGGTATTGTTCGGTCTGCGGAGTCCCTCCTCTCTTTAAAAGTCTTTTATCTGCTCGCTTAGCTTTATAAATTATACTAAAAATATTCCACTACTGCCGTGAGCAACAAAAAAAAAAATGCTGTTTCCTTTAATAACTATAGATATCGGCAGATTAAAAGATAACTCAGAATAGAATATATTAATAGGATAGAGCTATTGGTAAAGTCACAATTTCTTAAATATGATTACAAAAAAAAAAAACAAACAAAATTTGACACTTTTTTTTTAAACTGTATAGTGTTGACGCACTATAAATATACAGCTTAAATTAACTAATAAAAAGGAAACCAAATAAATTAACATAAACGTTTTGCAGCTTTTTAGTAATAATAAATAATAAAAATCATAATATGCGCCGCAGATTTTTAAGTCACATTTCTTGGAAAAGTTTTTTTGTACTCTTGGACTATATCGAAAAAGTATGTATATGGATAAAGGATTGTGTTGGCCTTGTTAAGCGCTGCTTTAATTAAAGCCAGTAATATGGTTTAATAATTTAAATTATGAAGCTACAACAAAAAAAAAAATACAATAATTGCATAAATACATAAAAAAATTTAAACACATTTTTACAATTCGCGCACGCAAATTATAACTGGTTGTAGGTAGTTCTAATTTATGAAATTTTGCAATTCAAACGCGAAATATTTTAATCAGCCTAGGGCAATATATATTAAATTGTAGCAGCTTACAAAAGGAAATTTAAAAAAAAAATATATATATATATGTATATAGTAAAATCAATTTTTAGCATTTGCTATTTGCAACTGAGAGCAGGGTATAAGAAAAGAGCTTTTCTTGGAAAAGAATAGTAACATTTATTTGCCATTTGGGGTAGGTAACTATAGTCTCAGTCAAATGTGCGCAATATTTTATGAAAGTTCCCGAGAAAGAGCACAAATCTTTCGGCTTTCTGTTAATAAGCTTTCCAACTTTATATATATAAGCACTGTTTACATGGTGTATACGATGTTAGCTATGTTTCCTTACACATAAAATCCAACTGAACAGTATTCATCGATTATTTGGTAAAGGATTTTTTCTTCCAAAACTAAGCTTACTGACTAACTGCATAGACATCGGCACACCCCTCGCCACAGTCAAACTGGCCATCAAACAGAAATTTTTATCAAGTGACCGCAAGGCTTGGTCCAATGAGTATTTCTGTCGCACCTCAAGACTTACCTGGCCAAACATGGAAGGCAACTAAACCCGAAAGTTGCTCACATTAAATCGCAAATCCCTATCGACCACTGTGCCCATTCTAACAGGACACTGCCTTTATGGGCAGGCATGCCGAAAGAATGCGCGCCCCCTTCAACGACTTCTGCCATGGCTGTGGGGACGAAGAGGAGGAGGAAATTGTTTTACACCTTAAGGGGTCTACGCAGTTCGAAAAATTTCGCGCGGAATGAAAAAACTTCATATAAAAAAAAAAATCTCATTTGGGATATCCCATTTGGGATTTTTTTTTTTATATGAAGTTTTGCCATTCCGCGCGAAATATTTCGAACTGCGTATAGGCCCTTATGTGTCAGTGCCCCTCCCTATCAAGAATAAGATTAAGGACCCAGGGGTCGCCTTTTCTGAACGGCCTTACTGACCTCTACAATCTGTGTCCCAGGGATATTGCCAGGTTAATTGAACTTTCAGGCTTGTTTAGCAATAGTATGGTTACAGTTGAATAGTCGTGCCTGTTCCTCTCCAGAGCTGACCGTGTGCTGACCATGAATGCCTGTACCCGCAGTTATAAAGACATCCCTGGTCAGCTCTCGAACAGCGTTACCTGTGGCATCACAAAGGGGCTCATTGTGCCTAAGTGCATCTGGGCTGTTCCAAGACAGGCAACCACTTTAACCTAACCTTCACTAAGCTAACTGACATATTTTTGATTGTAGACAAATTTTTTTCGGCATATTATAATAGATGTACGATTTTCAACACCTTAACTCTTGTAATTTTTCAAATTTCCATTTATAAAATTATGCATAGAAATATTTGTCGAGCCAACTTAAGGCGATCTCACATAAATCGATATTACGAATACGCCATGATATATGTACGTACCACCAACGAGTTCTTAATAAAATCGTGTAATTTGAGAGCAGGAGGCAAATTATCTGAACCCAAGATGCATTATAATGTGTTTCTTTACTCCTGTACAGTATATTAAGTTTTTGCAAAAAAAAAAATGCGTAACACCTGAAATGAAACGTAACCTTTTTACCACAATGTTGAGGAAAACGAAAGAAATCGATTTAGCTAGATGCTATAGAACTTGAACAACAATATTAAAAAATGCCACACACTTTGCTTTTTTGAAAACCCATTTGAGTGTGCCAACTTGATTAAAATCGGGAACTTTGAGAGTTGTAGGCTAATACATGGATGCCCCACTAAAAACAGTAGACGTCCTACAGACGAGAAGGACGACCAAAAGCAACCTGGCGGCGGACTGCCCTTCAAGAACTGGCGCAGCAAAATATAACATGGGTTACAGCTAAACAAACAGCGCAAATAGAGTTCGATGGAAAGCTCTTGTAGAGGCCCTAAGCTCCCAAGAGGACTAAAACAGGAAAAAAAAACCAAAAAAAAAAACCACAAGCCTTTTCCCTCAGAAAGTTAAAACTTTTAACAAAGGCAGTTTTCTGATAATCGGTACTTATAGTATAGCCAAAAACGAAGAAGACCCACTAAGAACAATATTCAAACTATAGTAGTCAACTAAATCGGTATTAGATCGAATTTTTTTAAATATTAGGCTTACACTTAATTTTGTGATTCAGGCGTCTTTATCCAATTTTGACAATTAGACCCTGTACCAAAGATTAAATAAGCTCTTGCAAATGTTAATATGTAACGAACAGAAGTAGGCGTGACAGAGCCTATAAAGTAGTTATATTCTTGAACAGCTTAGTTGATATTGCCATTAGTGCTGGAGAAAACATCGATGTTATATCGATGCATCGATGTATCGAAGTTTAAAATATCTATATATCGATGTTGGCCAACAGAAATGTTTCTCCAGCACTTCTGCATTCATCAAATGGGTATTTAGTAGTGCTGGAGAAACATCTCTGTTGGCCAAAATCGATATATACATATTTTAAACTTTGATACATCGATGTTTTCTCCAGCACTAATTGTCTGTCTGTCTGTCCGTATGAACAAAATGATCTTAGAAACTAATAGAGCTATAGAGCCCAAAAGATGCGCATTATTGTCAAGGCAGATCAAGTTTGTCAATTCGAAAAACTATCCAAAATTTCCACAGCTATATTTTAAGTTTAAAAAAAAATATATGCCGTAAAAATTTTGTACATCACACTGTGGGCCCAGATTTTCATATTTTGGCCAAAACCCTGTCATTTCCATAATAATGTTTTTAGAGTGATGCAATTTTACACACGTGTTCCTAAATGATTGAACTATTTTTCTGGGAAGTTTCAGCTTCCTCCGATTTTTTTGTGTTATAGTTAATCCAGACCAAAATTGGAAAAAATTTAAAAAAAACCAAAGAATTTTTTTAACTTAATTAAAAAAAAAACGGTTAATTGGAATTGGACCATATTTCATACAGAGATAGATATAAGCTTCTCATACATTGAAAAAACAGCCTATACCCAAAATATTGAATGGTTTTGGAGTTATAGCCCAAAATAGTTTCAGCTTTCCAAGCTAATTACAGAAAGACGACAGAACCAATCCATCTGGTTTTTAACAATTATAATTTTTTTTTTGCATGCTTTTTTAATTTTTATTTCATTTTACGTTTTTTCGTTAAAATTGATCATTTTTTACATTTTATGATTTGCATCATTGCAAATATGCTATAAAATTTTCCAATTGTACATTTTAGTACCACCTTTGAACAAATCGTTATTGAAGCACACTTTTAGGCAGCTTAGAAATCCAAACAATAGTAAAATAGTCAATTTTTAAAATTCAACTTTTAGATACAAAATTCAATTTCCGAAAATCGGTAGGAACTACATTTTGTTATAAAACATGTGAAGAAATTTATAATAATTTTTTCGTTCAAATATCTAGTGAGAGTCGGAGGTACGCTTAAAGCAAAGCAGCCAAATGATACAAAAAACAAAAAAATCTTTTTAACTGCTCGAATATATTTAAAACCGAAAAGTTTTAAAGCTCAGTTTTAGTTTTTTTCGGCAGTTATACTTATAAATAAAAAAATGAATGAAAATTTCATAGCTACATGCATCATGGTAAATACATTTTTTTTTTTCTGTAAATTATCGCGAAAGTTAAAAAAATACAAAATGTCAACTTTGATTGCCAATAAATCAAAAATCACTAATTATAATTTACCATTTTTTTTCTGCACAGCATAGCTTAATATGTTTAAAATAATATTAAATTGTCATTTTGTCCAAATTTTGATTTTCATCGGGAGGGCTTTTGGCCAAAATCTGGCCACGCATTGTTGGCATTGCCAACACAAAAAAAGCATGCAGTAATAGTTGTTAGCTGATTACAGGGCACAAAAAATCGACTTAAATTTTTGTAGACATTTTTTATAGAGATTTCATATACATACTTTTTTTGTGTATATTTCCATTTACATGCTTATTGATGTTTTTGATAAAAATGCAAAAATCAATTCTCTTTGAAAACAAGCACTAACAAGCTATTTAAGTTCCCCAAAAAAAAAAAGACTCAGAGCGAATTCGAATTCCCGAATGGGCACAATTGTGCATCGCGTAAAAACTTCAAAAGTTCCTCGCTGCAGTTTTTTACTTTTTACTCCAAAGGCTTTCTGTATAGCAAACTCGCTAGATAGCTTTGTTTTTTTCATTGACTGTTCGTAGATGGAAATTTTATTAAAATCGGTTGGGAAGTGCGGGAGTTGTAGACAAAGAAAAACTTAAACACCTTTGCCTAGAAGATGCTTTTAAAACACAATCACCAAAATTGCTATATAGAAACATGTACTCTAATAAAATTATTTGTTATTTTTGGCGATACCATCCAATTAAAGGTGTCTTAGCTTGTGCCATTTGCAATGGTTTCTGTGTGGTGTGCCCTAGATACCAGTTAGTCATTGCATATCAGCAGCGTTTCCAAACAGTGTTGTAGCTTTCCCAATGCGATAAACCCCTTTGGAAATTAGAAAGTATGCCGGCAACAGCGCAGTCGAAAAGTTTCGAAATTAATATAGCAAGCCGTACTGGGATGGTGTGTGAAGCAAGCAGGAGCGGAGCCCCGTAGTTGTTGTAGCAAGATGCATAGTTCTGTTTAAAGGGGTATACGCAATTCGAAAAAACCGCAAATGGGATTTTTTTTTTATACCCTGTACCGTATGGTACAAAGGGTATGTAACATACACAAGGAGACGTCGGAGACCCCCCAAAGTTACCTAAAGTATGATCAGTGTGACTCGAGAAGTCGATATACCCATGTTCGACCGTCCTTGATCTCAGAGATGGTAAGAGCTAGAGCAACCAAACTTTCAGATTAGATCCCTTGTTAATCCATAGGAGATAAGTTTATTTTATTTTTTTGTTATCGGGATTACATTATATAGCTCCCATAGGGATGTTTCAGAGGACCTCGAAAAAAAGCAAAAGTTTTAGATGGATAATTCGTTTGTTTATGAAGATATCATAACCAAATTTGGCAATCGGAAGTTTTTTAGAGACCCCCAGCACTGTATCAAATTTCAAAAAAAAAAATATCAAAATCGGTTGACTATATCATTTAGCTCCCATAGGACCAATCGGTCAAAAAAACGTTTTTTGTACAAAATTCGTTATGTCTCGTTTGTTTGTGAAGATATTGTAACCAAATTTGGCATTTAGAAGTTTTTTAGAGTACCCAAGCACTGTACTAAATTTGATCCAAATCGGTTGACTATATCATATAGCTCCCATAGGACCAATCGGTCAAAAAAACGTTTTTTGTACAAAATTCGTTATGTCTCGTTTGTTTGTGAAGATATTGTAACCAAATTTGGCATTTAGAAGTTTTTTAGAGTACCCAAGCACTGTACTAAATTTGATCCAAATCGGTTGACTATATCATATAGCTCCCATAGGAACGATCGGTCAAAAAAACGCTTTTTTTACAAAATTCGTTTTGTCTCGTTTGTTTGTGAAGATATTGCAACCAAATTTGGCATTTAGAAGTTCTCTAGAGTACCCAAGCACTGTACCAAATTTGATCCAAATCGGTTGACAATATCATATAGCTCCCATAGGAACGATCGGTCAAAAAAACACTTTTTTTACAAAATTCGTTTTGTCTCGTTTGTTTGTGAAGATATTGCAACCAAATTTGGCATTTAGAAGTTGTTTAGAGTTTCCAAGCACTGTACCAAATTAAATCAAAATTGGTTGACTAAATCATATAGTCCCCATAGGACCGATCGGTAAAAAAAAAATTTTTGGTGCAAAATTCGACTGATTTCTGTTTGTTTATGAAAATATCGTAGCCAAATTTGCCGAATAAAATATCTTTTGGAGGTCTTAGCAATATGTCGGACTTAATTGCAATGTGGTGGTACAGGGTATCCCAAAGTCGTCTGCGACCGAGTTTAACGTACGCCATCTTTTTATATGAAGTTTTGTCATTCCGCGCGAAATTTTTCGAACTGCGTATAGGCCTTAAAGGGAAAAATGGGCAATTCGCCATACTTTGAAATATTTTATGATTTAATGTCTATAACAGATATAGCATAAATCTAGAAGGGTATCCTTGAGCCTATCGTTTTGATGATTGTTTCCAAAACTGACATCGATTGATATAAGAGAATAATAACGATGGCAGAATGTGGGAACAGGCCTCATATGACAATGGGAAAGCATAATGCGCACGCAAAAATTAATATTTCCCATAAAATTTGTCTAGAGAAATTTGAAACTTTTTTTTTTTTTTTTTAAGTATATGTACGTTATAAAGAAGCAGTGGTTCTAATTGCGGGCGTCAACAGTTTGTTGTATGAAAAGACTCACAGGTGCTTACAATAGTTAAAATAAATCATATTTGTAGGTATCATATTTAAAGCTACGATATAGGAAGTATCATATAGAGACGAAAGTCAATGTCTTTTTTGTAGTTGTTGGGTTATACACTTGTTTTTTTATGCAAAACTTGCTGAATTGAAAACTTTGTTTTTACAGTATTTTTTTTTTTGTTTATGACTCAAGACATGGGCGTTCAACTGCTAGAAGCCCAATTCATTAGCTTATACGTAGTACGCTGTATGTACTATATATGTGGGTTGGTTTTTTTTTTTTTCTCTTTTTTTTTTTTAAGGCCATTATTTGTTGTTGACTGTGACTGTTTTTCTTTTTTTATATTTCACAAATTTGGCATTTTAGCTGCGGTTTCGTTTATCTTTCGAACTTGTTGTTTACAACAATCCAATCGCAATCCATGCTTTGATTTGGTTGTCTTTGCCTTTGCCTCTGGCGCTTTTTTTTTTTTTTGCTGCGTGCAACATTTCCGTTATAAATTTTCATCAATTAGTGGGCTCAAGATTTTATCAGTTTCAACTAATTTTAACGTAACTCACATATACTCAAACGTAGGAAAGTTCCAGACAGCAGCCGGCGCATATTGTATGTACATAATATTATAATTGAGTCGAAAGTTATGGTAAGCTTTTCAGTTATGGTCGTACAGTAAAAAAATTTTGGCAAGGCAGGCGTTTGCTTTACACAGCTCAATCAACCTTGAACTGAACTTGAATTGCAACACGGCGCATTTGGCGTAAGAACGTAATGAGCAAATACTCATAGACATTAGGCAGTATTAAGGGCTATAATGCTTATGTAAGTTAGATAAGCCATTTGCTAAAGCCAAGTACTAGCAGGCATTAAAGTAAACGACGGCTAATAAACTTTTCTCTGATCATGTCAAAACAAATTGTTAATCCGTTTACTAGAATATTACAAGCTTTAATCTATACCATGGCACTCATAAATCTTATCTCTTTACAGAGGTATTAGCTCAACGGTGCGACGCTGCATAGAGAAGGAAACCGGCAAGGAGTTTGCAGCCAAAATCATCGATTTGGGCGCTACAACAGAAGCCGGCGAAACAAATCCATATCATATGCTTGAAGCAACACGACAAGAAATCTCAATATTACGTCAAGTAATGGGGCATCCCTACATAAGTAAGACATAACATAAGCTATTTGTCAATAACAAGCACTCACATATGTTTTTGTTTTTTTAACAGTTGATCTGCAGGACGTCTTTGAATCCGATGCATTTGTTTTCCTTGTATTCGAGCTATGCCCCAAAGGCGAATTATTTGATTATTTAACGTCAGTGGTAACGCTCTCCGAGAAAAAGACGCGCACCATAATGCGTCAAATTTTCGAGGGTGTTGAGTACATACACTCTAAGAGTATTGTACATCGTGATCTAAAGCCAGAGAACATATTGCTCGATGAAAATCATAATGTGAAAATTACCGATTTCGGCTTTGCAAGACAATTACAGGAAGGCGAAAAACTTACAGGTTTACACATGCTATTTATTTTTAAAGGAATCCAAAAAGAATGAGTGCAGGCTACGTAATTTGTTGTACCAAAATTCCAATAGGCTATGAATATGTCGTAACAATCAAACAGATGTTTTACGTAGTTTTAAGTTGTTTAATTGCTGTTGGCACTAACAATTTAGGTTAGGTTAGGTTGTAGTGGTTGCCTATACTGAAACAGCCCAGACGCACTTAGGCACAAGGAGGCCCTTTGTGATGGCACAGGTAACGCTGGCCGAGAGCTGACCAGAGATTCCTTTATATCTGCGTATATAGGTAGCAGTGGTCAGCTCTGCAAAGGACAGGCACGACTATCCAATTGTAACCGTATTGTTGCTGAACCAACCTGAAAGTTCAATGAACCTAGCAATTTCTCTAGGACAGAGGTTGGAAAGCTCTGTAAGGCTGTTCAGAAATGGGTACCCAAGTGTCCTAAGTCTCCTTCTGGCTACACTTACAATTAAGCTTGGCCAGACACGGCACGACCACTATCCTTCTACCGGATAAGAAGGATATCCGTATGCCGTTGGCCTCTTTTAAGCTACAAATAAGGGAAAAAATCAGTTCCCAGTCAGTCAGTCGCCAAATATCGCCAAAAATAGACGCAAAACGCTCCTCTAAGCTGTGCGGACTAAATCGATCACAGTGCTCGGCGGTTATCAGAGCAATCACCGGGCACTGGCTTGTCGGGGCACATGCAGCCAGACTAAATGTTCCGAACAATGACTTTTGCAGAAGCTGCAAAGATAAGGAAGTGGTAGAATCGGTAGAGCACTTTTTCTGTTCCTGCGAAGCTCTGAGCAGACGCAGCTAAAAGTATTTGGGAAACTATTTCCTTCACAATCTAGCAGAGCTAGAAACTATTTGCCCGAGGAAGATTGCAGGCTACATCGCAGCAACTGGCTGGGGCTTCTTCTAAGTTTTTATAAGGGAAAAAGGGTAACAGTTACAGAGATCCGTGCGGTAACACAACGGGCCAGTCTAGGCCTAAGTTTGCTGGTCTAATCCAGGAGCCGCTTCAATTAAGCTTGTGAATCATTTAATTATTTGAATTTATTAGTTTAATATTCAAAAACTAAAGAGTTAGAATATAATTCAAATTTAAATTTTATGTTAGAGCAGTATGCAAAACATAGGGGCATGTGTTTAAGAAAATGTAATTGGAAGTAGTAAGAATTAGAATGGTTGATAAAGCTAATTTAAGTTAAGATTTTGCTGTGAACTCAAGAAAGTATGCAAAATAGGCAAAAAAACTTACTCTCTGCACTGTTCAAGGCTAACTATGAAAATTATCAAAGGCTTTTGCTAACCTAGACTTAGAAAATAGTCGTCTTGATAAGAACATGCCGCCTGTTAATTAAAACTTATTTAAATCGATATATCATCTATACCATGTTTATTAATACAAAATTTCTTCAACAGATTTGTGTGGTACTCCCGGCTATTTGGCGCCGGAAACACTCAAATGCAACATGTTTGAGGGCTCGCCTGGTTACTCACAGGAAGTTGACATGTGCGTATGTTGCCTGATATAGTTTTTATCATAATATTTCTATTGAATATGTTATATTTTGCTTAATTACAGTTGGGCCTGCGGCGTCATTATGTTTACCTTACTTGTTGGCTGTCCACCATTTTGGCATCGCAAACAAATGGTTATGTTGCGTAACATTATGGAGGGTAAATACAGCTTCACCTCACCCGAATGGGCCGATATTTCAGGTTAGTTTATATATTGAACACGCATTAGTAGTTGTTAATATGCTAAATTTTATATAAATTGTAGAGGATCCCAAAGATCTGATACGCAAATGTCTAGTCGTTGATCCTGCGCAACGCATAACAGTCAAGGAAGTATTAAGACATCCATTCTTCAATCAAATGGTAAGTTCTAACTATGCCCATGCCTTAATAACTATAAACCTAAGCTTTAGTTTAGTTTTATGCACAAAAATCTTTGCACATATTTTAAACATTAAATGTTAGTTTTTACTTTTGTATATATTTTACAATTTATTTTTTTATTTTCTTAAGTATAATGAGTTTCTCACTTTGTAAGCACCCCAAACACAAACATGTGCATTGCACGCACACTTATGAACAAAATCATAAAATCAAATTGTTGCAGAAATATATTTTTTTTTTCTATAGCTAGTCATAAGTTTTTGAAATAGTTTTATAGCCAAGACGTTTATTTGATTTGTATATAAGCGCATAGGATTTGCTTTTGAAAATATTTAGAAAAATTTTTAAGTTAATTTTGTGACTTACAACAGTTCATTAACTGCTTTTTATAGTCTACTCATACAGAATATAGAGCTGTTAATAATAATCAACTCATTTAAGACTGTCTAACTAACAGGTTTATGATTTAAGTTAATTTTATCTAATTTATGTTTATTAACTTTTATTTTATGCTTTAAGTTTAATTTTATAAATTTACTATGAATATATTTTTTTCTTTTCTCTTCTTTGTTTTAATTATTATATAAAAACTTGCGCAACAAAAATAATGTTCAAACGCGCTCTCAAAACAACAAACTAAACTCAAAAAAAAAATTGCCTATTATTAAATAACGAAATTCCAAATTATTGCAACATTCAAGTTGTTCGAGCAAAATATAGATGGCCTCAAGCGCAGCCTTTCGACCAAGTCTAGAAGAATGAGTCGCATCACTGAAATCGCACTGGTAACGAACTCTTTCCGGACTAAACAATTTCTATATTTCTTAACCAAATATTACTTTAAACAACAACAATCACAACTGTTGCATTGTGTTTTACTTTTTGTGCTCTGTTTTTATGTGTTCTCTCTGATATAACCTATGAAAATGCGTGATTTCTGCGTCCATCTCATGAGAACTGCTACTGCTAGTCATAAATTAAACAAAAATTAAAAATAAATATGCCTAATATATAATCGATTTAAAATTTTGTTTGAACTAATATTATTTTTTTTTTTTTTTATCTACTATTAAAATATTTTTTTGTTTTGCGTTTTGTTATATTTATTTAATTTCAAATATGTTTTATTACATAATGCCATGTTATATGCCTACTATATGATTGTATTTGTTGTCCTGTTTGCGCGTTTAATATACAAACAGTTTGAATATGTGCAGTTAACCAAATTGTATTTAAAATTTATTTATATATATACATTTAAATTAATGCATATTACTTACTTTTGTTTTGTACATCTGTGTGTGTGCATGAGAACAACAATTTCCTAATGGTTATCAAGCACTGCATGTGTGCATTATTTATAAGCGAGTACTGTATTTAAACAAAAAACAAAAAATTCAAAAAGGTGCATATATTTTAGTTTAATTTGTTTTTCAAAGTTACTTATTTTTATGCTTAAGTTAGCGAGTCAGGCAGGCAAATAATGTATTTTTTTAAATTTAAGTTTAAGCGTATGCTATATAGTATATTCTTGTAAAAGGGTTTTATGCAAAATTTCTTATGTGATCAATTGTCTGCTCTAAAACGGAGAGGAGTTATTAAAACGGTAGGGCGCGGTGGCGACTAACGACGTGCCCTAAGCGCACTACTTTTTTCGAAGTATTCAAGTGTTCAAGCCACCTCTCGAAAGCGCTGAATAGCTGTCAGAACTATAAAGACTAAGAGATATAGATATACAAATTTATAAAATAATTTCTGTTACCCATTTAAATTATTATTTGTAATGGTTGTAATATGTACTGCGACCCAACTGGATCTATTGTAAGCCCTTCACGGCTTAGAGCTCTCCCAAAAGTCAAATTTCCTGCATATACTCCAGTATTTTATTTGGATTTATGGTAACAATGCTCTCCGGTAAGATAACGTACATGCTTAGAAGCTTGCTTCTTTTGTTAACGAGTGCTATGCATTCACATAGTAGATGCACTGAAGTTTCTTTCTTCATGCTACAGAAGCGACATAGTCCACTATCTGCTATGCCAATTTTATTAAAGTGGCTGCGGAGCCTACAGTGTCCCGTCAAGAGGCCTGTCAGGATCCTCACGGTATTTTTCCCGTGAGCCATCATGAGTTTGAACCTCTTACGGTTGTAGTTAGAGAAGAGGGTTTTTGACTGCTTTAGTTCTGGTATCTGTGCCCAATGAAGCAAGATACCCATTTATTGGGTCGTTCACTAAGTAATTTCGTTTTTTTTAGTGCAATTGAAACACGATTTTTTTATTGTGTAAAACATTTTATGAAATTATGTATTCTCCATTTTGATGCAATACCTTTTGCCATCTTTCGGGCAAGAGATTGATTCCACGCTCATAAAATTTTTGATCCTTGCAGGCAAAAAACTGCTCCAAGTGGCTTTTGACGTCCTGATTTGAGGTAAAAGTTCTCCCATCCAAAAAATTTTGCCGAGACCGGAACAAGTAATAGTCCGAAGCTGCCAAGTCTGGAGCATATGGTGGGTGTGGTAGCACATCCCGTTCAAGCTGCAAAAGCTTTTGGCAAGTCATCAAACTTGTATGAGGTCTCGCATTTTTCTGGTGGAACACTACACCTTTTCTATTGATTAATTCTGGACTCTTCTGTTGTTGCATCACTCAATTTGTCCAGCTGATCACAATACACTTCAGAATTAGTCGTGGTAATGTCGGGCAAAAGCTCAAAATAAACGATCCCTTTGAAATCCCACCAAACAGACAACATAACCTTTTTTTTGGTGAATATCGGCCTTCGAAGTGGTTTGAGCTGGTTCAACCTTTTTAGACCATGATCTCTTGCGCATTACATTCTTGTAAACAACCCACTTTTCGTCGCCAGTAACAATGCGCTTCAAAAATGGATCACTTCTTTGACGTTTGATAAGCAAACCACAGTCGTTAATGCGACGAAGCAAATTTCGTTCTGTAAGAACATGAGGAACCCATATGTCAAGCTTCGAAATTAATCCTAGACGTTTCATGTGCTTGTGAACGGTTGCGTTAGACAAATTTAATCTTTCAGCAATCTCTCGAGTTGTTATTCGACGATTTGCATCGACCAACGACTTTATTTTATCGACATCGGCTTCTAGAGGCCTTCCAGGATGTGGTGCATCCTCAAGATTGAAATTGCCGGAACGAAATTTTGCAAACCAATTTTGGCATTGGCGTTCGGTCAAAACATCTTCTCCGTACACATCACATAATTTTCGCCTTGCATGAACTGCATTTTTACCCTTTTGATAGTAAAACAGTAAAATATGCCGAAAATGCTGTTAACGATCTTCTATCTTCGATAGGGCACCAAACAAAAACTATTCCAAAAAATGTAACAAAATTATTTAAAAAAGCCTTACTACATCAGCTGTTCAAATATATAAAGTTAAAGCGGTTAAGTCTGAAGTTGGCTGCGAAAAAATTCAATAAGATCAGCTGTTGTCATCAAACGAAATTACTTAGTGAACGACCCAATAGTTTGAGATCACTTCATTATGGTTATTAAATAAAATCATGTCAACGTTTTTTGATTTAAGCGAACTACGCTTGGCGCTCACTAGATTGCCAGCTAAAGTTTAAAATTCAACGGGCACATGCTTGAATCTAAGTTTTCGACATTAAAATATTGTCCAAGTGTCAAAATTGAGTCAACGCCACAATTTCGGATCTTTTGAGATTTGTTTTTTTTTTTTTTTTTTTCTAAAAAAGCGAAAAGTTTCTGCGACATGGATGCCATTGATCGCCCATATTTTGTCCGCAATGGGATTTGGTCGATAATCGAAAATCGAAATAAAAATATCGATGATCGGAAAAAAATAAAAAACATCGATGCAACGATATAACATCGATGTTACTTCCAGCACTATTACACACTAGTACTGGAGAAAACATCCATGTTATATCGATGCATCGATATATCGAAGTTTAAAATAGCTATATATCGATGTTGGCTAATAGAGATGTTTCTTCAGCACTTCTGCACTCATCAAATGGGTGTTTAGTAGTGCTGGAGAAACAGCTCTGTTGGTCAGCATCGATATATAGATATTTTAAACTTCGATATATCGATGCATCGATATAACATCGATGTTTTCTCCAGCACTATTACACACCCAACGCCCAATCTCAGAACAAGCAAGAATTAAAATAACTTTGTCGCTTCTGCTAACTGCAACGCAGTTAGAGAAACATCTCTGTTGGCCAGCATCGATATATAGATATTTTAAACTTTGACACATCGATGCATCGATATAACATCGATGTTTTCTCCAGCACTATTACACACCCAACGCCCAATCTCAGAACAAGCAAGAATTGAAACAACTTTGTCGCTGCTGCATAACTGCAACTAGCTAACTCTGGTTGAATGATTCCAAGCTTATATGATATCATCTGGAAAATACTTGGTATTAATTTCTTAAAAATAAAAGCAATTTATAACTAACTGGGCAATTTTCATAGAACACCTTTACAAGTTTATTATCAACTACGGCTGACCGAAGCGCGTTTAGTTAAGCACTCATTAAGTTTCAGTTGTTAAATTTTTAAGTTTTTTTTTTTCACAACAACTATGCCTATTATTATTTACTTTTATTTTTTTGGCTGCATTTTTTGTTCTTTTATGAATTTCATTTGGGCATTTAACCATAAATGTTATATTATATGCATAGGTTCTAATGAACGAACTAACAACAATGACGCGACATCCTCAAATGCCTTATATGTACCTCAGCGCTGCAGCTGGGCATGCTTATGGTAGCCATGCTGCTGGCACCATTTGGAGTACACAGCCTGCTGCAGTTACACAGAGCAGTGATAGCAGCAACAACAATAACCTGCTTGATATTAACAACTATGCCAGTAATAGAAACTTTAGGCGAAATTTGTGCGCACCAAGAACCGCTTCGGCCTCTGTCTATAATTATTATAGCACGCCACAAAGTTCATATTCATCGAATCGCTTACGTGATA
This sequence comes from Chymomyza costata, assembly GCA_018150985.1. Taxonomy (NCBI): domain Eukaryota; kingdom Metazoa; phylum Arthropoda; class Insecta; order Diptera; family Drosophilidae; genus Chymomyza; species Chymomyza costata. The sequence continues at coordinate 30,248,296 of JAECWU010000127.1, read as the reverse complement.
TTGCAACAAGCAGCAGCAGCAGCAGCAATGTGGTGTCAGAGAATCAACGTAATGTTGTTGCTGGTGCGGCTGATGCACTGACTCCATCCTCAAAGACCATAACAGCCACAGTGTATTACCTACAGCAGCCAAAGCAACAGCAAGAGCAGCAGCAGCGCTCGACGACGACGACGCCAACGTCCACGAAAATGCCGCAGCAGCAGCAGCAGCTGGAAAATTATGAAAATGCTGCAAAGAAACCTTTGTTTGCAAGTACTGATGAGGCAGGTTTTCCCAAATTATTATTTTTTTTCCTTTGACTTTTTATACACCTTTGCCTTTATAAAATTAGTTAAATACTTGTTGTATTAATTAATTTTAATTTTCTTTTTTATTTATTTAAATTAAACTAGTGCTTTTTAGTTTATTCTATAGCAAAATTCATACACATTCACTGTAATATTTAGTCTTATGCACCATTCATGTACTACGCATATATTTTTTCGAGAGCACAGTAAAATTGTGTTTAACTTAAGTATGTAACTATGTATGGAATATGCTGCGGTTGCAATTTATATATATACATACATATGTCAATTGAGCTACTAAAAAAAAAACTGTTTCGAGTTGTTTGATAGACTGCAATTATTTGTAAATCTTTGCATACAGCTATATAGAAGATAAAAAAAAGTTTATGTAAAAGTTAGTAGATTTCGAAGGCCCATACGCAGCATGCAAAAATTCCGCACGAAATGTCAAAACTTCACATAAAAAAAAAATTCCCTTTTTTGGGATAAACTTCATATAAAAAAAAAACAATTACCTTTTTTTGGGATATTTTTTTTATATGAAGTTTGACATTTCGTGCAGAATTTTTGCATACTGCATATTCCGCACGAAATGTCAAAACTTCATATAAAAAAAAAATTCCCTTTTTTGGGATATTTTTTTTTATATATGAAGCTGACATTTCGTGCGGAGTTTTTGCTTACTGCGTATGGGTCTTAATCGTGAATCGAATGATCTTCTATATGTGCTTAAATTTTGCTTTGTAGTTGACTTAAAAAACGCAGTTTTCAAACAGCTCGAATTCCGTTTTTTTTTCATATACGAGGGTCACTATTTGTATTTTGTTGCCAGATGCAAACTAATAATTTTATTCAAAATCGGGAAAATTTTTAGCCTAAACTTTTCAACTTAAAAATTTTATCAAAGGTCTATACGCAGTTCGAAAAATTTCGCGCGGAATGACAAAACTTCATAAAAAAAAAATAAATCCCAAATGGGATTTTATATGAAGTTTTGTCATTTCGTGCGAAATTTTTTCGAACTGCGTATGGGCCTTTAGCCAAAAAAAAAATCGAGACGCGAACATTTTTGTGCTATTATGTACATCAACTATCTGGACTAGAGTGCAACGATCAATTTCATGCGACTTTAGAGGATAAGGCAGAATTCAGCGATCATAACTCAAAGAGCAGTTTCGTGAAGTTCGTCCAAAATCGGCCGTAATCGCAGCAAACATCGTTGCCATGGACGAAATTGAGTTTAAGGCATTCCTAGGGAACACTTTGGCGCCAAAAAGATTTGTTATCGTTGGATACAGTCTAACCTTTGAAGTAGTCTCAGGCGTAAAACAAGGGGATGTGCTCTCTACTTTACTCTTTAATCTGGTGCTGCATTCTATTATCACTGAAATAGATCAAGAAGGTCGATCTTTTACAAATCCACTCAAATTTGCGCCAATGCGGACGTCGCGACGTTGCTATAATTGCTAGAAACAACCAAGCCTTACAAGATACTTTTACACGCTAAGAAGAATCAGCAAGAGCGGTAGGTCTCATCATTAATGCTGAGAAAACAAAATACATGGGAAACGAAGCGCATAATGCGAGACAGCAAATAAAAATCGGCAGTTACAGTTTTGAAAAAGTACACGAACTCAAGTATCTCGGGGTTGTGCTAAGCGTGACTAAAGATACTTCTCTGGCTAAACAAGACAGAATTCAAGCTTCAAATAAAAAGTATTTTGAAGCTGATGAAATCGAGGCTTCTTACTAGAAATTAAAAACTTTGGTTGTACAAAACTGTCATAAGACCTACACTTACATATGGATGCAAAGTATGGGTGCTGAAAGCAAAGGAAGAGCTGCCCAACTACTACGTTTTGAAAGAACAATTCTTAGAAAAATATATGGCCCTATAAGACAAGTTGACGCCGTGTATCGCATCCGCTATAATGATGAGCTAGACACTCTCATCAATGGTGTAAACACTATAAAATTTATAAAGGCACAAAGAATACGATGGTATGACCGTGTCCTGCGTATGAGCAACACAAGAACGGCCAAAAAGATATTTGAAACTAAGCGGCAGGAGAAAAGGTCGGTCCAGAATGAGATGGAGAGAAGATGTTGAAAATGATATTAGTGCGATGGGAATATCGAATAACAGAAGAAGTGCTGAGGACTGAACCACTTGGTGGCGTTTTGTAACGAAAGCAATGGTTCACCCCGAACTGTGATGCTAGGATGATGATAATGATGACAGTCAAACTTACGATCGAGACTTGTCTCGTCTTGATGCAAAGCAAAGTTAAAGAAATGCTTAAAAAGACGTTAACAAGATCGGGATTGCCTATGAGCCTCAAACTAAACAATCGAAACGAACCAAATCCAAATGTTCAACGGAGAAGCACTTCAAAGCAAATGGTGTACTGTCTCTTTGGAATAATTGTTTGAGTCGCCATTGTACCACAAGCATTTCTTTGCCGAAAGTATTCAGTGAATGAAAGAAAACGAGAGTTTTTGAGAGCAGAATTCATTGAATTGATGGAGCATCCGCCTTACAGTCCTGATTTCTGTTTGTTTCCGCACATCAAAAATGAGCTGCGTAATCAATTGTTTAATTGATGATTACTCAAACAGAGTGGTAAGAGATTTCGTAAAAGTCCATTGATCTTCAAGGAGAATATTTTGAAAAACAAGGCCATTACTGGATTTAACACAACGGCTAAAAAGTCCGTAGAATGACATATAGATGGCGCCACACACGCTGTAACCCCATTGTTTTTGGAAAGTATCAGCATTTTTAGGAAAACCCGTGACAATCTAATAGATATTTTACAAGTTACTTTTGCGATTTAAAAAAAAATGCCTACAAAGCAATTTTGTCTGTGGATTTATCTTTGCTTTTTGAAAAAGTGGTTAGCTGAGAGACACCGATAATAAACTACTAAAAATTGGTGATTATACCGGAAAACATTAAAAAAGTCCACAATTTCGTTTTAATGAATTGAATTCCGTAGAATGACGTATAGATGGCGCCACACACGCTGTAGCCGCATTGTTTTTGGAAAGTATCAGCAATTTAAGGAAAACCCGTGACAATCTCATAGATATTTTACAAGTTACGTTGGCTTTAGAGACGCTACTTTTGCGATTTAAAAAAAAAATGCCTACAAAGCAATTTTGTTTGTGGATTTATCATTGCTTTTTGAAGAAGTGGTTAGCTTAGAGACACCGATAGCACAGACCAACATGGTTTAGTTGTTGGAAAGCTTAGGGTCATTTTCGAAGTGATTTGCTGCGTAGAATCCAAATCCGGGTCCAGAATTGGCCTTGAGATATTTGAGGTTATGTACCCGAAAAACGGAATTTTTTAAAATATCACAAAATCCTGACGTGTTGGGCCCATTCTGGCCCCGGATTCGGATTCTACGCAGCAAATTACTTCGGAAATGACCCTTAGCTTTCCAACAACTAAACCAGTTGGCCTGTGTTATTGTCTCAAAGGCTTAATGCAAATGCTAATGACGTCGAGGGATATACTTCGTAACTTTGAATAGCCATAAATTTGAGAAAAAAAAATCGTAAATGATCGCTTGAACTTTTAAATTAACCTCAAAAGTAGGAAAAAACACCGTTTTTCGGGTAAATAACCTCAAATATCTGAAAATCCTGGCCCCGGATTCGGATTCTACGCAGCAAATTACTTCGGAAATAACCCTTAGCTTTCCAACAACTGACATGACCCCGGTATTTGTAGGCCTGTGTAATAAACCACGCACTGAGCGCCCAAAATTGTTGATTATACCGAAAAACATCAAAAAAGTCTACAACATCGTTTTAACGAATTGAAAAGTTAAGTTGAAGGATTGAGCTGACACTATCAAGTAATCAAAGGAACTTACAGACTTCATTTTGCATTATGAAAAATCTGCTCGTTGAAGAGAGATCTGGCTTGAATAACAAAGTAATGCCACAAAAGTCGTCTATTCTAAGGGTTTCCACAAATCCATCTACCAAAAAGGTATTTGAATGTTAGGAAGACCATTTTGCAGATTATATCGCTTTCAAAGGAACTATGGACTATGTTGATGAATAAAGTAAAAACAAAAAAATGTTTTTATAAGTTATTCTACGGACTTATCAGCCGATGTCTTAAATTACTATATTTTCATTGCTAAAGGGGTCTACGCAGTTCGAAATATGAAGGAATGACAAAACTTCATATAAAAAAATCCCATACTGGACAGGAAACTTAGCTGGAACCAAAATAATTCAGAAAGAGTCCAGAAGGCTGATACAGCACTTTTTGCCTGCAAAAAAACAATAGGACTTAGATGGGGCATGTCCCCCCAAGTGGTTCGATGGCTATACACCCATAATGCTGTACGGGGTTTCTACCTGGTGGCTAGCCCTTACCATAAAATCAAAGTTTAAAGCACTAAATGAGGTGCAAAGAATGGCACAACTATGTATCACAGGTGCCCTTAGAACTACTTCAAGTGAGGCACTAAATGCCATCACCAATATCTCTCCAATCCTTCTAGTGGCAAAAGAATTAGCTACCTCAACAGCGAGACGCCTAAAGGATGCTCAAAGCTGGGCAGTCTTACGTTATGGGCACTCGTCCATTCTTGTAGAAGACACTATTGTGTCAGCTACCGATTACTTTATCCCTCAGGAACACACCTCAACCCTTTTTACTACCATTATACCTTCAAGGGATAGGATAGGAAATCAGCCGGGTCAAAAAGACTCCATTAGTTTCTTCACGGACGGCTCCAAACTCAACAATCAAGTTGGGGGAGGGTTTTCTCAGAAAAACTAAATATCAGGCAGTTCTTCCGGCTCCCGGATCACTGTGGTGTTTTCCAGGCAGAAGTCCTTGCTATCAACGAGGCTTTAATCTGCTTACGCAACGCCAGCCCAGACAACAGGGTAATAAACATTTACTCAGATAGTCAGGCAGCTATTAAGTCACTTCGTTCGTTATCCTCAAATGCGACGACAGGCAACAACTGCCGCAAATCTCTTCAAGAGATGGCACAGCAGTTTGTATAAGCCTTATCTGGGTGCCGGGGCACCAAGGTATTAAAGGCAATGAAATAACAGACGGACTGGCCAGAAACGGCACGCCCACTATCCTCCTTCCTGATAAGGAGGATATACGTATGCCGATGGCTACTTTTAAGCTACATACTAGGGAAAAGTATAGCCATCTTGCTCAAAGTATGTGGAACAACACACCTCACTGTAGGATCACCCGCCAAATATGGCCAACTATTGACGCAAAACGCTCCAGAAAACTTTGCAGTCTTAACCGTTCACAGTGTTCGGCAGTCGTTAGAGCGATTACTGGGCACTACTGGCTCGTTGGAGCACACGCTGCTAGACTTAATGCTCCTATAAATGACTTTTGCAGAAGCTGCAGAGACGCGGAAGAGATAGAAACAGTAGAGCACTTCTTCTGCTCCTGCGAAGCTCTTAGCAGACGCAGGAAAAAGCACCTGGGTTACTGTTGCCTTCAGAACCTAGCAGGGCTGGAGTTCTTTTGTCCGAGAAAGATTGCAAGCTACATTGCTGCAACAGGATGGGACCCTTTTTAAGCATACCATATAGGAGAAGGGTAAAAATGCAATGGAAAGCATAGAGATTCGTGCGGTGTCACAACGGGCCAGCCCAGGCCTAAGTGTGCTGGTTTCAAGCCAGCAGCCGCCCCAACCTAACCTAACCTTTGTCATTCCGCGCGAAATTTTTCGAACTGTGTATAGGCCTTAAGCGCAAAATAATAATAATAATAGTGACCCTCATACTGAAGTTGGGATGGGCTACTACATAACAGAATATGTTTTTTTTAGGCTTAAATATTTTTTAAATTTTTCATTGGAAAAAGTGTACGAATCCATACGAACAATATATATGCAAGTTTTCTGAACCTTTATAAACAAAGTTTAACACAGCATTTCCCAACTACAGTAGTTGTATTAATTGTTATAAACATTTTTAAATCATTATTATTATTATATTTTTTTTTAGCTATTTAACTGCAACGTATATAAATTTTAAAGTATTCTGTTTTATTCTTATATTATATGCACCTTTATATACACATATATATTTTTTTTAGTATTTTATTGGCTTAACTCTATGTAGCTTAGTGGTTTTTGTTGTTGTCTTTCATCGTTTTCTGTCGCAAATTTAGGCAATATTCATAATTAAAAATAATTTACTTCAATTTGCATGCTACATTTAATTTGATTTTATATTATTTTAAATATTACATTATCTCTGTTACTATAAAAAAAAAAAAAACAAAAAAAAAACATTTCTTCGCCTTATTGATTCACTGACGTATTTTCATTTCTCTTATGTATAATTTTATACACGTTTTGTTTTGTGTGTCTGTGTTCTCTATATATTGTCAGAGTCTCAACGCCCTTATAAGATGTGTGTCTATAAGTCGGTGTTGTGGAGACTCCATTGTGAGTAAAAACTGAGAAAGATTACACTATGCACTTGTTCTATACAAAATATATATATATACATATTTATTTATATACGTTTAAATTCCAAAATACCAAAAGCCAAAAGTACATATTATTTTTGATATACAAGTACTACATATAATTATAGTCTATGTTTTGAGCTGGTATTTAAATAGCATACTAATCATTTATAATTTTACTAATTGCATTCGATTTATTTATGTTTCAACTAACATTAATAACGCTATTTTGTTCTGGAAAAAAAATGTTTGTTTTTTTTTTTTAAATTTCCTTTTCCAACACTGTTTATGTTATTGCCATGTGTTATGTTTGTATTAACCATATGTATAAACCATTTAACCCATTGTGTATGCACTAAAAATCTTTTCAAGTTAATCTTCAAAGTAAAAAAAAGACCGACTAATTAACCAAACTTTGTGTTTTCTTTTTTTTTTTTTTGCTTGTATTTTTTTTTCTTCTTTTCGTGTTCTTCAATTTATTTCTATAGCTGCGCAAACAGAGCCGCTTCAATGCACGCAAAAAGTTCCAGTTTGCCATATTGGTGATACGAGCTGTTATTAGAATCCGCCGATTGCGCTATACCGCCGAACCGCTGCATGTCGAGGAAGCCATCAGAGATCCTTATCGTGTCAAGGTGCTACGCAAGGTAAGCATTACGCATAGAGTAAGTTTTTGCAAACTCGTAAAGGCGTATTGTGGAACAGACACAAATTCCTTTTTTAATTGTTGTTTATAAGAATTTAAAAAAATATACTTTGCTTATTCATACAAATTAAAGTAAAACTTTGCCTTGTCTTCTATAAGACTAGTTTACAGCTAAATTTATCCTCAACATGTTTTACTCGTCTTCGTAATAAAATGGCACGCTAAATCCGAAAATTAAGTGCAAAAATTTTTCATGGAACGGATTCCGAGATATTTCGAAAAATCCACTTTTCGAAACTAAAAAAAAGTGTGTCTACTTAAAAGCAAATATCTCTGGTGGTACTAAACTGATTTGGATTATTACCAAAGTTTAGAAAATTGAATTATCTATCGATTATATTTGGAACATATTTTTGTCAAATTTACGGTTTGGTCGTTATTAATTCATTCATATGAAATTTTTGGTCATTTTTAGCAAATTTGTGAAAAAATTCTATTTCGATTGTAAATTTAAAAACTAATATGACTAGTAAAGTTTGATCGATTACGAAGAAAATAAGTGTTGGTTTATCAAAATTGGAGAAAAAATGTGGAAATATCAAGTATTTTTTTAAAAAGTGTAATTTTGTTTGAAAACCAAAAGTTTTAGATGAATAATTCATTTATTTATAAAGATATCGTTACCAAATTTGGCAAAAAATCGCTCGACTATATCATATAGCACCCATAGGATCGATCGTTCAAAAAATAATCAAAATCGGTTTAGTAGAACCAGAGTTAGTTGCTTTTAAGTAAAGCACCTTTTTTTTTTATTTTCGATATATCTTATATCAATATCTTCACAAACAAACGAAACACAACGAATTTTGTAAAAAAAAGCGTTTTTTTGACCGATCGTTTCTATGGGAGCTATATGATATAGTCAACCGATTTATATCAAATTTGCTATAGTGCTTGGGAACTCTAAAAAACTTCTTAACGCCAAATTTGGTTACAATATTTTCACAAACAAACGAAACACAAAGAATTTTGTACAAAAAACATTTATTCGACCTATGGGAGCTATATGATATAGTCAACCGATTTTGATAAAATTTGGTACAGTGCTGGGGGTCTCTTAAAAGCGTCTTAATCCAAATTTGGTTATGATATCTTTATAAACAAACGAATTATCCATCTACAACTTTTGGTTTTTTTCGACGTCCTCTGAAACACCCCTATGGGAGCTATGTAATGTAATCCCGATATCAAAAAAATAAAATAAACTTGTCTCCTATGGAGACAGTTTACACAAGAACTTAAGCCGGCTGATCATCAACAACGTCGTGTCTTTGCTGATTGGGTCCTTGAAATGCATGAAAATGATCCGGAATTCCATCAAAAAATCATCTTGACTAATGAGGCCCATTTCCACCTCGGTGGCTACGTCAACAAGCAAAATTGTCGCATCTGGGGCTCGGAAAACCCAAGAGTTATTGTTGAGAAGCCTCTCAATCCTCAACGTGTGACTGTTTGGTGCGGTTTATGGTCCGGCGGGGTCATTGGACCTTACTTTTTCAAAAATGAGGTTGAATCAACAGTTACGGTGAATGGATTGCGCTATCGAGAGATGACAAGAGATGATTTTTTATGGTCGGAGTTGGATGGTATTGATATGGACAACGTTTACTTTCAACAAGACGGCGCTACGTGCCACACAAGCAACGAAACCATTGCTCTTTTACGGGAAAAGTTTTCCGACCGTGTTATCTCTCGAAGAGGTGATCACAATTGGCCACTGAGAATTTGTGATTTAACACCTTGCGACTTCTTCCTTTGGGCCACGTGAAAGATAACGTCTACGCCAACAGCCCAGCGTCGATTCAAGGCCTCAAAGATAGAATTCGTGAGGCTATCGAGGACATAAGGCAGCCACTTTGCGATTTGGTTATGGAAAATTTCATGAAAAGGATATGGTCCTGTAAGCGTGGTCATGGTGGCCATTTGGCTGATGTTGTTTTTCATTATAAACGGCATACCTTCCTCTTTATTATGAAATAAACATCCGATCATTTATCTCAAAAAATGGAATTTTTCTTTGAATACCAAAATAACACCTCTTATTGGAAAACCCTTTACCAAAACGATTGTCTTTTTTTTTATGCCTTAAAAAATCATCTATTCAATTCAATTCAATTTATTCACAAAATCTTAGGCATTACGAACATGTTGTGGAGCTTAATTTTCTTTAAATACAGAGTTCAGGCTAAGACAATTACCTTTTCTACTGTGTTATTAAAATGTTCTGAATATATATACTATAGCATTAGAGTCATAAGAGGCGGGGAAAAATTTCGAAAAACCCATGACTATGAGAAACTTATATCTAGGACTTATTCTATGACTAAACTAGGTACTTAATATCATCTATTCAAATTAACAAAAAACAATCTTTGAGTAATATCCATTTACACGAAAAAACCATATATGTATATTATATGGTATATATTACTATACGAAAAAAAAATGTATAAAACTGAGGTTGCTGTTCATTTTTATCTAAATCGAGTTTGCAAGACTTTACTCTTCTTTAAATTTTATAATAATACATAACTAATTATTTTTTTTTCATTCAATAGGTGATTGATGGCTGTGCCTTCCGTGTCTATGGTCATTGGGTGAAGAAGGGTGAAGGCCAGAATCGTGCCGCACTCTTTGAGAATACTCCCCGCACCGAGCTGCATGCACTCTATATAAATAATCTCAGCCGATAGTGAGCAAACAAACAAAACAAAAAATAAGCAAAGCAGAGAGAGAGAGAGAGAGGGAACAAGAGCTCACCAAATAGAGAAAGAAAACGAGAGAAAGGGAGCGAACAGATGAAAATACAAGAAAATGTAATGGCTGTAAATTAGGCAAAAATTGTTGAAAAAGCTGAAAACATCGACGATTTAAAATATTTTAAAGTTACTAAGACACCAAAACAATAACATAAAATATTATTATCAAATTTCATGCATAAAAGAAACAAAATAACATATACATAAGCATAAGCACACACAAACACATATATATGTAGAACTTACTTCTTCTTCCTTCCTTCCTATATTTTTGTTGTTATTTTAAAATCATCGTAGAAAAAAAAAAACAGCTCTTTTTTTTTTTAGTGTAGCTTAACTAATTGATTAATAATTAAGTCATTTGTATTATTAAAAGCAAAAGCAAAAATTAAAAATTGAATAATTAAATTGTCAGTTAGCCAGTCTAAAATATAGTTTTGAAAATATTTTTCTTTAGATAGAGTTATACAAATTACAATTGCGAAACAAAAACAAAAAAAATTTATATTTTAAAAGGCAATCTACAAAAATTGATACAAATATATATGTAGTTAATATATAGCAAAACACACACATATGTATATGTAGAAATATGATTTATTTATTATTATTATTTTGTGTTTAAATTTTTTTTATTAAATTATTTAATTCTTTTAGTGCTAAGCGTTTACTTTAAAACTGTTATATTGTAGTTTAAACATAAATAATAAAAAAAAAACGTGAAAAATTAAAAATAAATATGTACTTTGAAATATAGGCATTTTTTTTTTTTAAGTGACGAGAGCGAACAGGTACACTTACTTACGGATAATTAAAAAGTTATGTTGCTAGAATAAAATGTTTTCGGAATTTAGACTTTCAAGCAACTAATTTTAATGTTTAGAGATTGTTCGTCTTAGATTAAAATACTAAGGATGACGGCGGATGTGACCAAGCTTGATCACATTAAGAGCAAACACATCCGAGGCAGCCTGTTTGTTAAAAACCCCATCACTGAGACGCTCAAAGTGGGTCAGATGCGTTGGTTTTGCCATGTTCAAAGGCGACCGCCGGAGAACCCCGCTAAGAAGGCAATACTTACCGTAGTTCCAGGTAACGGCCGTACGGCAGGCAGACCGAAAAATACGTGGATCGATCAAATGCAAAAACATCAGCAACGGATGGGTTTCAGCGATGACATGATCCAGGATCGGAATGCCTGCAGACGAATGCTGAGATCGCATAACCACACCTCAGGAGGAGCATAAGCGAGTCCGAAAAGGGGTAAACAACGGTTTGGGAGAAGAGATTGTTCGTCTTATCTTTTTTTTCGCTAAACGTTGTAACTAAGAAGCAGCGTCTAAGAAGTAAATTCTTGGTAGAATTTAAATAGGCAGCCTGAGATGATTTATATTTGCAAAAAAATCGTACGAAAGAAACAACTAAAAAATAAATTTTAAGCAGGGTCCAGCCCTAAAAAAATTTCAGTTTCTAGCTCCAAGTTTTTGTTTTGAACCGAGATTAACTAGTTTTATTTATTTTATTATTTTTTTTTTTTTTTGTTTAAATGGGTACAACAAAAAGCAGTTAGCTTTAGATTATAAGAAAAGTATAAAAGGAAAACTTAAAAATAAACGAGGAAAAAAGAAAGATATGAACTAATCCGCGTCACTAGCCTGGTGGGTGAACTTTTTAGCGATATGCACCGACTCACATCAAAAACTGGTCAGAGACTTGGATTTACAATAACCAAGTGGAAAAAAAGGAAGCCCAAATAAAATTTAAATATTACATATGTTAGAAAAAAAGCAAAAAGAGCGTCAACGACCAAATGGGTGCCTCTTAAGAAGAGGCAAGTCATGATGACTTAGGATAGAATACGTGATAGAAGGAATAGACCGTTCAAAAGAGAGGAAATTAAAAAGGCTATTATAATTGAAGCATAAGACACGGAAAGGATCATGCAGAGCAAAATTTGATCTATAAAGTTGCAAGGTTATGGGACGATAATTACGAGTAACTCTGGTAGGTACAACAAAAGTAACTTTATTAAGAAATTCAGTAGAATCAATAAGGCCATTCCTGCAGAACAACCTCCAACAGGCGGAATCAGCGCAAATATAAGCACCCAACCCCCTTCTACCAGAGAAATAACCGAAGCTATCAAGAGTCTTAAATCAGGGAAGGCTCCTGGGAGTGACGGCATTCCCGCAGTGGTCTTAAAAGCATGCCCAGATATGACTGCAAAACTCCTTCAGCCAGTTTTTAATGCAATTTGGCGCGAGAATCGTCTTCCTGCGGATTGGCTGGAAGGCACCATAGTGAAGATACCTAAAAAGGGCGACCTATCACTATGCAGGAACTACAGAGGCATTATGCTGCTGTCCATACCTTCCAAAGTTCTCACTACCGTTCTGCTAAAGCGTATAAATGCTTCACTAGACAATGCCATCCGAAAACAACAGGCAGGCTTCAGAACAAACCGCTCTTGCATAGACCAGATCAGCACACTCCGAATATTAATGGAGCAAGTCAACGAATGGCAGTCATCTCTCCAGCTGACATTCATCGATTTCCGCACAGCCTTCGACAGTGTGCATCGCTCATCCATCTGGAATGCGTTGCATAAAGCTAGAATTCCCCTGAGCCTAATCAATTTAATAAAGGCACATTATGAGGGTTTCAAATGCAGGGTTCTACACAATGGAAGCTTATCTGCACATTTTCCAACGAACTCTGGAGTCCGTCAGGGCTGCCTTCTGTCACCGGTTCTATTTCTAATCGTCATCGACGAAATCCTGCGCAATACACTCGATGGAAAAAACAGAGGCAGACATAGAAGGCAGAGTTGCTAAAGCCACAGCTGCTTTCGCGCAACTCCGAAAGATCTGGAATTCCAATTTTCTATCAACAAACACGAAAATCCAGATATACAAATCTAATGTGCTATCCATTCTACTTTATGGGAGTGAGTCTTGGCTAACAACAGAAGCTATTCTTAGCAAGATACAGGCCTTTTTTGGAAGAGGTCTCCGGCGCATTTTGAAAATCTGGTGGCCAAATCAGCAACTTTGAGCTGATGCAGCGATGCAATATGAAGCCGATATCCTACATAATAACCAGTCGCAAATGGGGATGGATTGGGCATACTTTGCGAAAGCCACCACATGAAGTTTGTCGTCAGGCCCTTGATTGGAAGCCGCAGGGCAACCGAAGAAGAGGAAGACCCAGAACAACATGGCGCCGAACTGTTTTGAAAGAAGCTGAAGAATCAGAACGTTCCTGGAGGGAAGTGAAGCAATTGGCACAAAACCGGATACGATTTAGATGTTTTACAGAGGCCCTATGCTCCTCAAGGAGTTAAAGGAATAAAAGAAGAAGAAGAAAGAATAAGGCCGAGTAATAGCTTATGCAAGAAGAGTACACCGTGGCATGTTCTATGTTTAAGGAGGGCAGCTTTATAAGGCGATGTCTGTCAGAATAAGGAGGCAGTCGGATTAGTGGTTTAATCCGCGAAGTGCAAAGAGGAGGAATTGCTTTTGAACAGACTCAATCTTAAATGATAAAGGCGTTATTGAGGGCTCCAAACGCAGGAACAATAATAGAGTAAGCAGCCAAATGAGGAACAGAACGGTAAAATGTCATTATTTTACATTTCGTCTTATTAAGGAAGAGTTGGTCGACATTACACAAATACTGAATGCTATTAAAATCATGCTGAAGAAGTGAATGCATATCATTATCATTGTAATGATAATGACAAACATTGTTTTACATCATCCGCATGCATAAGAATGCGAGAAGACCGGAAAACTTGTAGAAGATCATTAATGAATAAGACAAAAAGGTGAGGACCAAGATGGCTGCCTTGGGGCACCCCTGACGTGACATAAATTTACATAAGTATATGTTACAATTGCATCCACTAATAAATTATTTTCTCGGTATTTCCGGTAGACGTTAATTGTCATCCTTAAAACTTTGCTTTAATACTTTTAAATGATTGATTATGTTGGACGCACATCAAATTCGATTGTAGTTCAAATAGCGTTTGGCCGACTTTGAGATGCCCTATATCACAAAAAAACAAATAAAGCGATTTCCATCAAACGCGGCATAATACCTAGGTACTTCAAAAAACTTTGGCCTGCCAAATCTGGTTATGAATTATGCTTCTAAAACATTTTTTCAACAGATTGATCCTACCCTGTAGAACCACATTGCTTTTAATTTCGGTTCATTGCTTCAGAACAATACAATAATAACATCTTTATAAACACACGGAACGAAACGAATTTTCCACCAAACACGTTTTTTTGACCTATCGGTCCTATGGGGGCTTTATAATATAATCAACCGATTTTGATCAAATTTGTTTCACACAGTGCTGGGGAATTCTAAAAAATTTTCGAATACGAAGTTTGGTTGCGATTTCTTCGTAAGAAAAGACTTCCGAATGCCAAATTTTGCTTCGACATCTTTATAAACAACCGACTTATGCCCGTAAAACGTTAACTTGAGCAATCGGTCCTATAGGGGCTATTTGATATAGTCCAACGATTTAGATCAAATTTAATACAGTGCTGGGGAACTCTCAAAAACTTTTGAATACGAAGTTTGATTGAGATAAATTCGTAAACAAACGAAACAGAACGAAGTTTACACCAAACACGGTTTTTGACCGATCGGATCTATGGGAGCTATGTGATATAGTCAACCGCTTTTGATAAAATGTACAGTGCTTGGAATCTCTAAAAAGCTTCCTAATGCCAAATTTGGTTACGATATCTTCATAAACAAACAAACAAATTATGTTTTTTTCGAGGTCCTCTGAAACACTCCTATGGGAGCTATATAATGTAACCCCTCTATTAAAAAAATAAAATAAATTTGTCTCCTATGGGATAATAAGTGTTCTAATCTGAAAGCTTGGTTTCTCCAGCTCTTGCCATCTCTGAGATCTGGGCTCTCATACAGACGAACATCGGTATATCGACTTCTCTAGTCACCCTGATCATATAACTATAACGACGAATTCCCCAGAAATTTTTTTTCTCGAAAAAGCGAAAAATTGCAAAATATGCATAAAACGCCCTCTGGCGGCTATAATAAGTAAAAATAAACATCAAAAATGAATTCCTTGACCCCCAAAACCCCCCATATACACAATAAAAGATGAAGTTTGGGTTTAAAATGTTATGTTTTTGTCGATATAGGGGAAAAACCTATTTTTAAAAATCTGCTGGCTCGAAATTCAAGATAGACCTATGGTTTCTTCGGCAAAGTTGCTTAGAATTGTCCGTAGAATACTACTAGGGGGTGCCGCGAATTCGAAAAATATTTGACCCACCCTAATAGGTAACTTTAGTGAGACTCCGAAGTCTCCTATTATACAATATATATACCCTTTGTTCCTATAATAATATAATAATATAAAATAGTTTCCATATGGAATTTTTCGAACTGCGTAGACCCCTTTGGGTGCAAGGCCTAAAAAAAAAAATATGATGTGTATGGTACTTATGGCTACAAATAGGAACATATCTACATATAACAATTTTTGGGCGGATTCGTACCCCCCTACAACTGCTCTTGGTCAAAACATTGTTGCTAAACATTTTCTTTACTCTTTTTTATTCAAATTAAATAAATTGATTTTGCAATAATATTTATAAATAAAAAACTTAAAACATCAACTTTATAATACAAAAAAAAAATAATAATAATAATATCGAACCCTTAAGGGATAACAGCATAGATTTGTACATAACTGTCATATACCATGATGATTGGAGTCATCTAAATGAGCTTATTGCACTCATAGCTACGTTCACAGCACTCCGGATAGCCACGATTGGTGTTGACAAAGTCACGCAGCTTGCAGCCCTTAGGCGGTGCAACCGCAGCGCAGGTACGGAACTCCACATGGCCGCCACTCATGCAGGTAACGCCAGCACAGGGATGATTGGGCGCCTTGCCCGACTGCCCGGGAGACATGATGGTATTGCTATCCAGCACACACTTGCCGGGATAGGCTAAGCAGATAATATTCTTTAAGCTGTTGGTTCAAGCAACAATATCAGGGCGCAACTACTTACTGGGATTGCTGAAATCGGCGCGTCCTATAGCCGCCTCAGCGGGTCCTTGACTGCACAGCAGAGCCAGCGCAACGATGACGAATAGCGCTACAACTTGGGCGTTCATGTTGCTGATTTTTTAACAAATAACACTTGTTAGTTTTTAAAAAAGTTTTTTTTTTAATGTTTTTGGAGCTAGCTCTTGTTGTTGCCAACTGAAGATCCGTAACGCAAATGCTGACGATTCAACACGAAATCAAATGTTTTTATACACTGAGAGGATGCTGAGCGTTATCAATGGTGGCCCATGTGACAACAACAGCTTATCGATTGAAGCTTAATTTTGGTGTTGTTGTTGTTGTTGTGGGCAACGTCATCGTAAGCCAACGGACTTGACCTTGTCCAAGCAAGCAGCTCCTTGCACCAGCTTGCAACAGGCCCAACGATTTGCATTGCCTGTTTGGTGGCTTTTTGTTGTTGGCTTGCGGTTCATTGAGTACTTAATACTTCAATTAAAGTAAATACATACATACATACATATTTATTAAAAATTCATATATATTAGTCTGTGTGTATGTTTGCGCTCTCGGCTTATCACGTTTTTAAAATTTTTTGTTTTTATTTTATTCTTATTTTGGCATTGGCGCCCGTTTTATTTAATTAGTCAATCGGTTTAGTGTATTTTTGTATATTTTTATTTTTTTTTTTGGGTATTTTTTTATACATTTTTTGGTTCGCGCTAAATTCTTGTTTATGAGACTTCAAAATTCCTGTAATTGTTGATTCATCATTTTGTGCACACACATCAATACGCCTTGAATGATTTACACTTTCACCGCTGGTTCTTGAACCCGCTCAAAAAAAATATATATATGTACATACATAAGTATGTATACATATGTATATACAAGTATAATAATATATTTATTAAAATATTTAAAAAGAAGAAAAATCCAGTCAAGCTAAAGTTTTGATTAATAAGCGACCATGGAGCAAAAGTCATTGACATTACCTTATACTACTCTGCATACAAACTTGGCTTATAGTACATACATATGTACATACATATGTATAACCTAGGAAACGTTCCAATAGGGTCAAGGGCAAAAGCAGCTGCGGCATAATATTAGCTTTTTTTTTTATAGGCTCCTATGCAGACACGAAAAATAAACAAATCTTTATATAAAAAAAAAACGCTCACAAACGTTTGGTCACAAACGTTTGGTCACAAACTGTTCTTGCAGCTGGTATTTAGACCAGTGTTGCTCGTTTTTTTGTTTTTTTATTTTAATGCCAGTTGCAAACCATAGATGGCGCACTCAGCAAAAACAGCTGTTCGATTTTGGCGCCACAAACAAAACTTATGTGCAGCTAGTTATTTTGTACGCGAAATTTATGGCAGGTCGACAAAATCTTTGCGGATCGTTGGGAAAGGATAGATAAATAGCTATAATTATGAAATAGTTCTATTGTAACATTATTATTATTATTATTAGCATGTTTATTACAATATCGGATTGTACAAACTTTGCTCCATCACATAAATTATTAATAAAGGTTTTCCAATTCCAATTTGATCTATCTCTCGCTATGTATCTTAATTCACTTATGGACTTCTTCGTTTCGCGCTCTATGGTTCTACGCCAAGTATTACGTGGGCGACCTAGTGACCTTCTGCCTTGGGAGTTCCAGGAGAGTACTGCATGTGCTGCCTCGTCTGTATTTTTTCGCAGCGTATGTCCCAACCATCTTAATTTTCGAAATCGTATTTCCTTAACAATTGGTTTCTGCATAGTGGCACGCCACAACCTTTCATTTGAGATTACTCTCGGCCACCATATCCGCAAGATGAACCGGAGACATCTATTGACAAAGCATTGCCATTTATTCTAATTGTAATTTATTGTAACATTAATGTGCGTTAAAATACATCTATGCAATTCATCCAAAACTCAGCTCTGAGCATTAAATATGGGTTCAACCAAGCACTCCGCCTTTTCCTCCTCGCGTCGCTTCTTTTCCTCATCCAACAATTCAATTGCAATGCGTGTCATTATTATAGCATTGTTTACAGAAAATAGCATAAGTAATAAACGTTGACGATAATTCATGTTTTTATGTTTTATTTCGCGCCTTTTAAAAATGAGTTATTTGTAAACAAAAAGCAGCTGATTATCGATAATAATTCCGATAAAATTCACATTTTGTTACTAGAGACACACTGTTCCCTTCATAACCAAAACAAGTCTGTCTTTTTGCTAGGTGGCTGTTTTCGTGTCTGCGTAGAGGCCTCAAAACAAGTCTGTCTTTTTGCTAGGTGGCTGTTTTCGTGTCTGCGTAGGGGCCTTAGAGAGATGGTGGAAGCTCGCCACATACTCTCCGCTGTTTTCAAGATACCAACGCAAACTATTACTTGCGGTGAAGAAGGCATAAAGGCCACAAGAATGTCCACCAAATCAATGACTATTTTTGGCCACCCATGAGAGCTCTTTACAATTAGCACAGAATCTTAAACAGACAAAAAAAATGTAATACAGTCGAGGAGGTACCCGACAGTGTAATACCCTGTACCTTTTTTCTCGAAAAAAGTTTTATTCCTGCATATTCCTTCTAAGAACTTTCCAATTGGAATTTTTTTTTTTGT
Source organism: Chymomyza costata (assembly GCA_018150985.1). NCBI lineage: Eukaryota > Metazoa > Arthropoda > Insecta > Diptera > Drosophilidae > Chymomyza > Chymomyza costata. Next base: position 30,229,360 of record JAECWU010000127.1, on the reverse strand, counting down.
TTTTGCAAAACGATTTTTATACCTATAAGCTTTGCAAAATTACGTCAAAGAAGTTATTTAAAGTTTATGGGGTAAGTTTCATGGGGATATGTTGAGGGGTGTGGGAGAAAACACGGTAAATCGATTGCGGGGATTGGGGGCCGCATTGATAAAATTTGAATGTGGATTCGTTCATTAGAGCCACATGAATCAGCTTACCAAAAATTTTGATTCTAGTACATTTGCAACCATAATTACGTAGAGTCAAATATTGACGCAGTTTATTGGCAAGGGGAGGTGAAATTTGTACATTTAAGACTATAACTATTGTTGTATTTGTCCGATTTTCGACACACAGATGCATGTATCCACAACACACCGCTCTGTTAAGTTTCAGATTAAAATATTAAGCGGTGAAACTCTGCTACGGGATGACGGGGAAAGATATTGACATGATTCAACAAACTTCATCTTCTCAGGAAATATGCGCATCAGCTGGTAAAGTTTCGTATCTCTAGCTCTTATAGTCTCCGAGATCAAGGTGTTCATACAGACGGACATGGCTCAATCGCTACCCGAGGTTATGATAATCATTTTGGTATAAAGGACTTGGGGTCTGCCACGCCTCCTTCTGTCCGTTACATACGGCTTGGCACGCGTACTGCGGGTCGACTGGGGTCTCAGTCCTCGCGACAAGCGGACCATATATGCCGGACTCATGGTGCCTTGTGCACTGTTTGGTGCCTCAGTGTGGTATGCCCTGGTGATGAGACGAGCAAACGCCAGGAGGCTCATCCTGCGTGGTTGTGTACCTGTATGTCGTACAGTTACTACTGACGCCATGCAGGTACTAGCTGGAGCTCCCCCGTTTGACCTGATTGCTATGAAATTAGCAATTAGGTTCAAACAGAAGCGTGACTACCCGCTTGTGGAAGACGACTGGCTGTTTAACCGAGATTTGGCAAATCTTAGTTGGACGGAGAAAATGGCCCTGCTGGACGAAGAGTTGCTATGGCAGCACAGATGGGATGACGGAGACCGACACTCACCGTTTTATCCCGGATGCAAGCTTCGTTTTCAGCAGACGTGACTTTAGTTTCAGTCAACGTGTCGGATTTTTGCTGACTGGCCATGGATCGCTTTACGCTTTCCTGCATACAAGGTGCTTGAGCAATACGCCAGCATGCTTATGCGGCGCTGCGCTTGAGGATTGGCTGCACATTCTTTGTGTCTGCCCGCTGTATGCAGATGTGCGGCACCTTGATGGACTAGGGATAGACGAAGTGGATGGACACTGGAACTTTTCTGGAGTGCTGGAGACACCGGAGAGGATGAGGCTGCTGACAGCATTTGCCGATGTCGTATTTACGCGGCGTCGGACCACCGCAGGCGGATGGGTGACCAGTCCCGGGCAATCATGCCAAAACTGGCGGGGTTCCCCAAGTCCGAGTCTGTCGGGACTGAAAGGGGAGGGCAAACCGAGCCCTTAATTTCGGTACCACGGGTTGTGTATACGTCCAAGCGTACTCATTGAGGTCGGCCCCCTTGTGGGAGTATCGTGGTGGCTTTGGTTGATACCCAAATCGCGGGTAGAGTCAGCTTGGCTCGGCGTGGTGTTGCGCTTCAACCGGGTGCTGCTAGCCATAAAGCAGAAGAGGTGTTAGATACACCTCGCTCCTCACCAAGGGGGAAATGCATGCCCGACAGTATGCTTTTCGAATTGGTACCAAAGAAAAATCAGTTTCGGCTGATGGCTCTGAGGGGCGTTAGTTGGCGCATTAATCCAGACTCATTGTGTTATATGTACACTCAGGTTGCATATTTGAACACCGTGGTTTTAATCCTGCAAAGGAACATACCACGTTAAATAAACTCCGGAAAGATCTGGTTTATCTGTCCGTTACATACATTGCACAAATCTAGTATACCCTTTGTACCTATATGTATAGGGTATAAAAATACATGCTCAGCAAGTTCTGTGGTCTGTTTACAGTTGGTGCAAAAAGGATCCGTCTCATGTTTATACCTATGCGAATGGGTTTTAAAGCAGTCTCTTCCGCCATTGTGTTGAATAAAAGTCAGTTTGCCCGTGCTTTCGATTCACCCACGACCATACGGTCATACTCCAGAATCAGTCTTTTTGTGCTTAAGTTATTGAAAAAAGCTCTACATATCTCTTGCCATATTGCCATTAGTCGCGTCTAGTTCGCATGGCTGTGATTCGGTCTGTCTTTATTCGTTTGCCATATCTGCAACAACGAGAGCTTCATCCTCTGATACAGTGCGGTATCGTGGGGCGTTTCTTCGTTAAAAAAGTGACCACCATATAGACCGTACAACGTTAACAATCAGCCATCTACTACTCTATCTACGTGCCGCCAATATTCCTCATAATGCCAGCAGCTTGGCCGATTTATCAACAGCGTACTGTTGCTGGGGCTTAAAAGTCAGCCTGTGATCGATGGTAAGCATCATATGCACGGCTTGGAACGTTGGCAGTCTCAACTTTATTTTTCTGCTGCTGTTTTTCGCGGAGCCGGTCGGAACGTTCTGTTCTCTCCTAGTCAATCTTTGACTAAGCTGATCACTGCGTTGGTGTTGCACTCGACGCCTTGTAGCTACTTTACAACAGCCACCACTACTACAATGTCATTGGGAAAAGTCTACAATGGTCAAGTCACAACGTCTGACATTGAGAGTTCGAGCACGCCGTCGTATGTTCCACAATGTTGATTCCTTGTGCTACGGTGATAAGTTGTTTATATTAAAATATAAAATGTGTAGCATCACCACGATTAGAAATTGAGTCATGTTCGTAGGTCCATCAGTTATGGTCCTTAATAGCTGACGACCGTATCCAAACCCTCAACAACAAAGCGTACAAAACAATTGGATATGCAGAAGACATATCAGTAATTATCACAGGCAACCATGAAAGGACTATTAGGGACTTAATGCAGGACGCCTTTAGATACAACATGGGAGTGGTGCAAGAAAGAGGGATTGTCAATCAATCCCACAAAAACCACTATAGTCCCATTTACTACGAAAAGAGCGTTTCATATTCCTAGTCTAACAATAAATGAAACAGAGGTATCCTTAAAGGAAGAGGTAAAATATCTAGGAATTATCCTGGATACAAAACTCACCTGGGAAGCACACCTTAACTCGGTAATCACAAAGGCCAAGAAAAACCTTTGGACAACAAAACAACTTCTGGGTAAATCCTGGGGGCTAAGCCCCAAAATGACCTTCTGGATTTACACCCAAATGGTTAGACCCATCATACTATATGGGGCATTGGTATGGTGGGAAAAAACCAGACAAACCACAGCTATATCAAAACTGAGGAAGCTCCAATTCTGCTTGATTTGGGTGCCCGGACACGAACGACACGAAGGCAACGAAAAGGCGGACCTTTACGCCACAAAGGGGATGGAAAAGCCATTCATAGGCCCTTCTCCCTTGTTTGGCTTCAACAAGAACAACATGAAACATGAGACCAAGAAATGGACTCAAGAAAAAATCACGGAATATTGGAATGGCATTGAAGGCCTCAACCATTCCAAATAATTCCTAAATTTCGACGCCAAAAGAGCGAACACTACTCTCTCTCTAAACAGGAAAAGTCTGAAGACACTCACTGGGGCACTAACAGGCCACTTCGCCTGCAAAAAACACCTACACAGAATAGGTCTATCAGATTCAAATACATTCAGATTCTGCTGTGATGAGGAAGAGTCCATGGAACACCTGATCACAAATTGTGAAGCACTAGGCCACAGGAGACATACTAAATGTGTAAATGTAAAGGGGTGCACAATAGACCTTATTGGTCGCAGTGCGTACACAAACAATTACATGTCCATCAGCTTATATAAACAGCTAGATCACAATGGCAAGAAAGGGTAAGAACACGAAATTAATAAATAGAGCACTGTTTTTAATTTCTTAGAATTTCAGAAAGTTACCTTCGTATCTCTCCAACTCTAAAATACGCTTTCCAACACCGTTCACCGCTCCAATTCACTCCAATCGCAATGACGACTTCAGATGTTTAAAACTTTCTTTGGTAAGACAGGTTTAGTCACCTCCATGTGGGTGGTAACCTCAAAAAATAAAAAAAAAGTACAGTCAAACCTCTTTTTGTGCGTGGGATAAGGACCTCACAAAAAAAATCGCACAAAAAAAAAATCGCGCAAAAAAAGAACGCACAAAAAGAGGTTTGACTGTACCTACACAATCTATATAGCAATTTTGAAGACTGCAGTTTTTTCATAAAAAGTTTTGAAATAAATGGTTATTAAAGGGTCTTCTAGACGGAGGTTAAATTTCTAGCTCTCTATTTCGTATAGTGCCTGAGATTCTTTTGTTCATACGGATAGAAAGATATGGGTACATCGACTGTCGGCTGTTTATCCTGATAAAAAAGATGTCATTTTTTTTTTAAAATCCATTACAGGCCCACTACTCTATAAACTGCAAAACCATGCTTTAATTACTCTTTTTTTTTCTAATCTTAAATATTATATATTGCTATATAAGTTCCTTGCAACATTATGCTTAACATTTATACTTCCTGGAATTCTTATTGTCCAGAGCCACTTTACAAAAATTAAGAATACCAAACCCAGCCTCAGTTCTCATTAATTGAACTTTCAATGAATTAATGCAGCTTGTGGCCCTGGTTTTTTTGATTTTTAATGTTTGTAGAATTTTACTTAAAAGAAGTTGCCTTGGAGTCTTAAAAAATAACACAGTCGCGCAAATAAGCAGTGCTGCTCCTCATAAGCATATATGTATGTACTTTATACATAAGTACATATACTATATATGTATACATATGCATATGTTATTCAGTATTTTGACTAGATAGTCCAGTTGAGCTACACAGATTTTTTTGTTTGGTTTAACAATTGGATCCACTTGCATAGAAACGGATATGCCTTAAAGTTTACTTACTTTCACAAAGTGTGAACATTTTTTTGTTTAAAAGTTTCGCAGAGTAAACTTTCACAGCTGACTTCTTCCGAAATACTTTTATATATACTTGCTTTATACATAAAAAACACACGTTATTAATTTTTAAAACTTTACTATGTATTTTGTTGATTTTTTCTGCTAGTGATACTTTGACAATTTGGTATTCATATACATACATATACATATATATATAACACTATGTATATATATATATACACTTTAATCGTATATAAAAACATTATTTTGTGGCCTATTTTACAGTTAATAAAACTATATTGCGGCAGCTGCACATATATACACATATAGATATATATACATATGTGTATACATATGTTTGCATTTGTTTAACATAACATCTATATAACTTCTTCGGCTTTTAACTTAAAAATATATATATAAAATTTAGCGCATATTAAAAGACTGCTATGGTACAAAATAAAATGCATTCGATTAACTTTTGTCTGTTGCAAAAACATAACAATTCAAATGATGATATAGAGTACAATAAACTAGGAACACGCAATTGTGCAATATACAAAATGTTAGAAAAAGAATTTACACGCACACACACAAACACACTTATAAGTGTGTGTGTGTCTGCAGCTGTCCTTAAACGATATGATATTCATTAGACTGTCCAAGAAAATTCACATGGAATGCGAAATGCTAGAACGCAAAGAGATTCCTGAAATGAGTTAATAAGCCAACCCAACTGCTATACAACACACAAAAACTCTAAATATAACAGTTGCGGCTCACTTATGTTTGCGAGTTATCTGATACGCTCTACAACTATACGCCAGCATATAGCGGCAATTTGGCCGTCTCCACCTTATCCTCCACTTTGAAGGAGGGAAACAGACCACCCTGATTGGTGCGCGTATTTTTGCCTTTTGAATTACCATCCCAATGGTTGCCCGCAACCGAAACCAAATCGCCAACCTTTAGCTGCAAATCTTCATGTGTACGCGGTTTATGCGCAATTACCACGCGACGATTGTGTGGATTTTGTCCACCATAGTAGTAAATATCGTCTAGCGATTTAAAGCGGTGCGCTGCATCCGGATACATTGTTTGCATTATTTCATAGGCGACACGACAAACTTGTGATGAAAACGTGCAGACTAAATGATCGCTCAACGACAGCAAATGTATATCCAATATGATGCCGTTGAGCGCAGTGTCCGTGTAGCGCGTAGATACGGCAGCCATACGCGCCACCTCGGGATCCCCAATCATTTGATATTCGGGATACTTGCGGCGTGCCTCGTCAATGACACGTGCATCATCCGAGGCAATAAACACGCGACGTACTATCTCCGTGCCATTGATTTCAAGTGTGCGATAATAATCCTCTACATGTGTCATGTACTCCTCGATGCTGTGGTAAGCCGCCTCAGTGCCCACCTTGTCAGTGCGACGCACATGTACGCTAAAGAAAAAAGAAACATTATTAGTGAGCATACATAAAAGTTAAAAAGCAAGCGAAAACAAGTCGAAGTTTATATACACTTAAGAATGTACGTGTTTCAATTAAAAAGCTAAACTCGCTTTCTCTGCAAGCTTATATTACAAACTTACCCCACAATGGGACGCTCCCAGCCGAGATTTCTCATGCCGGATATGAGAAAGTCCTGCGTTGAAGTTTGTGGACGGAGCAAATATTTAAGAAACTGGCCCACCCACCAGACAATGGGATCGCCATGCAAACGCTTTAACCTTGGCGCTAGATCCTCGGGCACAGCCAACGGCAGATAGGGTGGACGTGGCATTAGTGAGTCAATAATGGGCAAGACGAGCACTTGGGTATTGGGCTTGCCTGGCCAGTTGTTTGCCACCGCATCGGCATCATGACAGCTGTTAGATACCGGCATGAAAACTTCTTCCCAGCCGCCCTTGTGATAGCGCCAACCATGAGACTTTAATATCAATGTGCGCTCCGTTGCATAGGCTACTATAAAGCAGTAGACCACATGATGCAGCTGACATCCATATCCACAGCCCTGTAAAATATTAATGTATGACGTTAATATTAAATAAAGAGTCATCAACAGTTTTAATCAGTCTAAAATAAGAAAACTTATAAATTGAATCTTTACCTTGTTTAATTTGCAGACCAGTTTGCGCGCATTCTGACAATCACTAGGATTTTGCAAATGATGCAATCGCCTTTGCACTAAATCACTTAGCTCCTGGGCCTCCTTGAGTCGCCAGTTTTCATAGCCATCAACCTGACGCAGTCGTTCCATATCACTTAAGAGCGAACGCTTGTGCTCGGCGCCCTGTAGCAGCACTTCATTAATGGTTTCTGGCAATCCGCCAGTATTTTCGTCTACCAGTGCCTTGCGTATTTTGCCCAGTTCATGACTAAAGTAATTCCAAATCTCGGCAATGTTGCTTTGCACGCGACGGCGAGTGAGCTCATATTCTAGGCTTGGTTCGCCAAGAGACAAACTACTGCCGGAATTGATTTGCTTGTCCAAGAAATCATCATTGATGTCAGGCCCATTGCCCAATTGATCCGGTTCGAAAAGTGACGAATCATCATCTTTGGGTATTTGTATATGGTGCTCCTGTTCCAGTTTATGTACCAGCTTATAAGCGCTGCGTCTATCCAGCTGTTCGCTGCAAAACGTGAAAATATAACATATACAATCATTAATTAATGTTTTAACTTGAGTTATTTTAAAATTCATTTGTCGTATCAACAAAGCCCACAAATAAAACATATGTACATTGATCAATCGGAGTTGGCTCAAGATTAATTTAACACTATAGACTGTTTAACTACCTTTCAAAGTTGGCACGGAACGGAATTTGCTGGGGAATCGCACACTTTACAAAAAAGTTACCAGATCGGCTAGACTTGAAAGAAGTCGGTTCATGATCCCGAAATTCCCATTGGTTCCAAAACTACTATTATTAAACTACGTCACGCTTTCGTTTATGAGTACCAGTTCTAAAAGAGAAAACTGAATATGACCCACGCGCAAGGGCACAACAAAATATGAATAATTGCGCATAAAACGCCCCATTTGTATATCTAGTACTACATATGTATACGTGTGTGACTGTATGAGCGTGTGATTGCCTGCTTATGATGTGTAATCTGCGCTCCGTGCATGCCACGCACAATTAGCTGTCTCAATTTAGCTTGCCCCTTCATGCGCCAGCTCTTAATCTGCATATGAATGGAACAACGCCTACGCGTAGTTTTAAATGAAAAAAAAACCGCTTGTGGGCTGTCTCGGTGTAGCTTACTTCATGAGGTTATCGATGATCTCCTTGAGCTCATCATTGCGTTGTTTTGTGCTCTCCAGCAATTGCAGTGCCTGATTGAAGCGACGCGCATTTATGACATTCTCCTCCGCCGCCTGTTGCTCACCTTGCGTGCTGGACAATTTGAGCACAAACACATAGACCAGAACGGCCCAGGCCAGCACAAAGAGTATTAAGGCGCGTGCCCAGGAATTACCCGATGAGCCAAGCAATTGTCGCACTAGTAACATTTGTATAATTTGGCTAATGTATATAACTTTATATTAAATAGTTCTCCGTAAAGTTAGCTTCTTTGTTCTTTAGTCCAAGTGACACTGGTATATTGGCGTTACTTCTTTTTGTTTTTGTGCTGCTCGTGTGCGTTGTTGTATTGTAGCTGCTGCAATACAATTTGGCAGTTGGGCTGTTATTCTGCTGCTTACATTATTGTATTTAAAGTTGATTTAGATCCTGATTTGGCTACGCAAATGTTCTGTACGCTCGGCACTTCATTGCTAAATAAACGAATAAGAATTAGTATATAAGTATATATAACGTTTATGTATTAATTAATAACCAATTAGTATCAAAACTTTGCGGCTTAGCCGCCGTGGCAAAAGACACGCGCAAATTTAAATTGTCACATTTAAATGTTTATATTTATTGCTGCGCTAAATTTGTGCACTTACAATGTTGTTTTTGTTAATGATCTGCTACGTTGTTTGTTGAGTATTACGGCTGATAGCTGTTTTGTTGTTGTTACTAGAATTTTGTTAAATAAATAAATAAACTTTTGTTGCTTATATTACGTGTAAGTTCAGTGTCAGCTACTAATTGCTGCAGCTGACATTGTTTAGAATTATTATTTTCATTTTTATTTAAGAATATTGTGCAGTGTGTGTGCACACTAAAACAGTGTTTACACGCTATAAGCTGCAAGCGTTGCCATACCAGCTAAGTGGCAATCTTTTTGCGCAGAGTGGCAACACTCTAAAGCGTTTCAGTTGGCAATTTTGAATGTTAACGTAAAACTGGGTGTTTGCTTACGTTAAATAAATAATTTGACAAAACAATTTAGTGTAATTTAAATTGTAGCAAGTTTGTGTGCATTTTTTTTCATCAAAACGCATAGTCATAGGTGACTATGACAATAAAAAATATATGTGCCTACGAAAGCGCACTTTTTAAAAGTACGTTACTTAAAAATGTTGCACAAGTTGGCAACGCAGCTTAACGAAATTTTTGTTGCAGCTTACTTTTAGGCGCCAACATACATTAACTATTTTAGTATAATAAAACTAATAGCTAGTAAAAGTCTTGTAGTTGTTAAGTAGGCATTTAAGTAAACTAGGTATAAAAATATGTAAAGAAAATGTAGTTAATAATATTGAGAACTAAAGCCAAACATATTTTTAAATAAATATACAGTTTTTTGGCGTTAAATTCATAAGTTACCCAGCAACATAAGCCATTATAGGATACGATACTTGCTAAATAAACAACTTGTTAAAAGTGGTCAGAGTATATGCCAAACCTGAAGCTTATGTAAACGGAGCCTGTTTATTTTCTCTTTTTTTTTTTTGCATCAGACTAAGCAAAGAAATGCTGATAAGACTCCAGAATGAATGCCACTCAACCCCATTTGATATGACTCAAGCCATTGGCAAAGCAAATTAGCTGTGGCATACAAAATGTGTTGAAGCGCGGCACATAACCCCAGCTCAATTAATCATACTTTAGTGTTTAGCACATACATATACGTATATGTATGCATGTACATATGTATGTGTGTAAATATAATAATAGTAATTTAGCACGTGGTGGTCAGCGAGAGGAAAGAAAAACAAATGCACAGCAAACAAATACAAACACATTTATACAATATAGTGTATGTATGTACAATGTACATATTAAAAGTCAGGGTCAAAGTTTCGTTGTATAGAGAGCCCCACAGCAGCAGCGTCAGTATATTTTAGTAGAGGAGTAGGGAAGAGTGCTTAGTCTGCCGCTATTATCGTTGTTGTTGTTAAATAACAATAAACAAAATATGAATGGCAAGGCAAATGTAACAAAATGTAAAGAAAACAAGAGATATCACTTGATCTAGGCATATAAGAAGCTTACAACGGCAGTAAAATACTCTATTCTCCAAGTTCCAGAATATCAAAAAACGCCCAACATTTTTGTCTTAATTTTTATTTGCTATAAGCAGGACGTAGTTCTGTGATAGACACGTAAATTTAAAAAATAAAACATTGATTTTTCTTCAGGTTTTTCCAAGAGTTAAAAAAAAAACCAAACGTTCTCACAAAATTTTGTAGCAATGCATTATTTTCTAATCATTATTTCTATCTAAAGGCCTATACGCAGTTCGAAAAATTTCGCGCGGAATGACAAAACTTCATATAAAAAAAAAGTCGCAAATGGGATATCCCAAATGGGATTTTTTTATATGAAGTTTTATCATTCCGCGCGAAATTTTTTGAACTGCGTAGACCCCTTAACATAGGTACATACTATTTCTCTTGAATAGTGGCTATAGCTTTAAAACCCACCGATCAAAAGCCATCATCAGCGTCGTCCAGAAGAATAAATAATTTTAGACGGGCACTTGCTGGAAAACTTAAGACGGCTTTGACTGACAACTCGTTTAAAATAATGAAACACGTCGCTCACCTGCATTTAAATTTTTAAAATTTCTGCATTCCCAAAGCTCTCAAAGATACCTTGGGCTTCAACTGAAATTCGGTGAAGGAAGTTACAGAGTTAAAATTAGACTTAAATAATACTAAATTTTTTAAAATTTTATTTAGCAGGTTTTAATCAAAAGCTTTGCTTAATCAGCAGTTTACCTAATTGTTGCACCACACGCAAAAATAAAAGGTAATGTCACATGTTATAACGAGAAATGAATTTAAAATTATTCAACAAATAATTATTTTAAATCTTATGGCTATAAAAACAAAAACGCTCATTAAATTCATGGCACAGCTTAACGTTTCGGTGTCATTGATCCCCAAAAATGGTTTTGATTTTGGTATTGAATGCCTTAGCGCGTTTTTGTTTTTGTTTTTTTTAATGGGTTCTGACATTATTGCTGATTATAGACTTAAAATTAAGTAAAAGTATTTACAGAATGCCTTTTTCAGAAACTATGGATATCAGTATTTTAAGTGCAGACAAACTGCTTAAGAATTCGGCAATGCTTTTCCGTTTTTCGTAAGAGTAGTTAACAAAATGTTGCCTTTGCATTCATCATGATCTTCATGCGCAGGGCCGCGGGGTCGCCCAACCCCAACTCATATATACATACATACATATCTATATGTAGTTTATGTACATACATACATAATATAACAATGGCCGGCAATTGTTTTGCGGCGACGGCAAAAACAACGATGATGATGATGACGCGACTTTGTTTGCGGTCGATTGGTCGATTGCTCTATCTCTTGTCGTCCTCTGTTCGACTCTCTTAACCATGGATCTGATTCGAACGATGACGCTGCTAAAGTTGTTGGTTAGGTTCACAACAAAACGTTTGCCAAAGCCTTAAACAGTTTTGTTACATGCGAATGGCGCTCTCTTTGCCCCAACCACATAAGCCTCGCTCAGTCTAAGATTCACCCACGCAAACACTCTTCTCGTGTTTTCAATAGCATTTTGTGTGCGTGTGTGTGACTTTATGCTGCTTTAACTCAAGTAAACAAAAAATTGAAATTAAAAGAAAAAAATCCAGCTCTTTCAACTTGTTGCTAAAAATATGCAAGACAGTAAGAGAAAACCCAAACCGGTTTACTTTAAGCGACGATCGTTGTTGTCGTCAACTTGTTGGAAGCTTGTTGCTGGGGGTCCTACACTGGCCAAAGCGGGAAAGGCAAAGAGAGAGAGGGCCACCGCAGCAGCAGCAGTAGCAGCAGTGTTGAGGGAAAGGAAGCACAGGTTATGCCTTGATTGAGTTGGTTGAAGCAGCGCACAAAAGAAAACAGCAAAGAGCAACAACAACAATTCATGCACAAATAAAGCCAAGACAACATGCAAAAAGGCAACACGTAATACAAGCTTCGCAGTGGGCATCAAACACGATCGCACGCAAACCCACACACATGCACATATGCATGTACATAAGAGCGTTCATGGGAAAGAGAGCGCGCAGCAGCACTCGACATACACACAAACACGCATACTTGGCCTGCAGTCGCGACCACAGCTGGCGTCGCTGCTGCTGTCGATTACGCGCGCGCAAAAACCGGCAAAGCTGCTGCTATACTATTGATACCCTGCACTTAAAGAGTACATAGAGAATTTTAAATTTGTACAATATGCATAGTCAGGCAGAAAGTTGCGTGGCAGAGTATAAGCTGTGTCCATGTGTCCTAAATATCGGAGAGCTCAAGAGTAAAGAGGCAAAATCTTTACAAAAGTTTGCGATACTCCCACTTTAATATAAGTTTTTTGATGCTTACGACTTTAGACATTATTATTAAATTTTTTAATTCGAAACTTATCAGAGCTATGCGTCGGTGTGTTGAAAATGTAACATCTTGAGTGAACAAATCTTAAGATCTAGTCAAAAAATGTATTTATTTGAGCCTCTTTCTTTATTAACTATGTGAACATTAAAAGTTTAATTATTATTATGTATGCTTCAATATGACTATTTCCTTATTCGTAAGCCCTTAAAGTTGAAAAAGCAACACAAATAACATTTTTTTCAAGTTTTATTTTTTTCATAGCGTGTACCTAGTAGCCTATTTTGTGCATAAGGTAGCTTTTATAGATTTGGCCTTTTTCACTACATTACCAATAAACATAGGACTTAGCCCGCCACAAAAATGGAATTAGTTTTTAAGTGTATCTACAAAAATCTTGATTCCAACGTCTCTTATTTTATAAATAACAAATATTAGCCTCATGTTTTTGTAAATTTTTTCATGCGAGTTTCAATATATTTATATACTATACTATGTTATTAGAATTATCAGATTCCTTTAAATAATAAATAATTATATAATTTAGTATACCCGAGAGACACTATATAAATAATATCACATAAATCTTCTTGTTTATTAGAATTAAGGAAAACACTAAATAAAAAAAAATAAATAAATAAACACATACAAAAAATTTATCTACAAAAATGCAAAAAACTGCGAAATTTGGAATAATATTTTTAAGCGCTTAACTTAATACTATAATGAAAAATTGTGGCTTTTTATTAAAAATAAAATGCTTACACTAACTATTTTTTGTATAAGCTTAAGTCTTATTTGGCACGCAACATATTTTTCCAAAAAATTTGTAATACGAATAATTTTAAGTAAATTGTACAAGTAGTAGCATTTACATTTTTAATAGGCTACATTTTATAAGGTTTTTTTCTCCCTGTTTCCTTATAAATTTAATATTTTATAACAAATATTTTGATTTAATGCGATAAATATAAATAACTTAGTTGTAAAGCTGTAAAGGCTAAACTCTATATATTTATATAGTGTAATTAGTTAGTGAATGAATATTTAAAATATTAGGGTAAATATAAAATGGAAATAAGCTTAATAAATAATACAAAAGTTTGTTTATAAAAAAAAATCAATTGATTTTTAACATTAATTTCTCGGCAGTGCTTGACAACTCTGTGTAAACATCCATACTTAATATTGTTACATATATAAACACCAAGTTTGATGCATTTATGTTTACTCCAAAATACTTAAAATTTACTATGTCTTAAGTTTGGAATCCATAAAAGAACATTTTGCTCAAACATAATATTCCAATCCAAAACGGTTTAGTACTTAAGTTTACTTAGAGTGCATGCTGCAGTCGGTCTTCACCGCAAAAGTATCAAATATTTTTTACTTTGTTATTGCTCTTGTAATTGTTGTCGCTGTCATTGTAGTTGTTGTTGTTGTTGTCACCGCAAGTTGCGCTACTTTGCGCTTATTCGGCTTCGCCTGATATCTATCTGTCTGCTTTAACGTCATTTCGCCGCTCGCTTCCCCCCACTTAAACAACTGCGCTTACACCACCGCTGTCTTGACTTGTCTTACTTTGTGCTCTCTTTTATCTGCTTCTGCTTTTGCCACAATGTCAACCATTAGAGTGCGCAGCAGCAGCAGCAACAATGACGGGCGCGCGGAGCTTAGTCATAAATTCAGGTTAAGTTTTATTTTTATTTTTTTTTCTCTTCTGATATGACAACTGTGGCGGACTTAACTGTGAATTGCTGCGTCGACGATCGTCGCATGTTAATAGACGGCAGTCAGTCCGTGCGACTAACCGTCAGCCAAAATGATTGCGCATGTGCATGTGTGTGTATGAGTGTTGTATGAGCTTATATGTATGTATGTGATAAGAGTAGCGTGCGCCATTTGCGATAATAAAAAAGTTAAATAAAAAACAAAAAATTAACAGCATAGCTCTAACAACAAAAAACACGCAGCGTTCAATGGCATATTCGACCCCAAAGCCTTAGGTAGGCTGTCTAAAGGGGGGAGCAGACGCATACATTTATGGACTTACCGCCATGGACTATGTATTGTTGGTCAAAGCTTGTCGGACTGAGTGGAAAAAAATTAACACAAAATTAGGTTTAAACAAATTTCAAGTTGCTGCAACTATAAAGCAACTTGAACTTGAGTTCTTAAAAGTCCTTGAGAAAGTTGCTGGAAGATGTAGCATATGCTTCTTACAAAACATAAGTTCAAGCTTATCGTGTATGTAAATTTGTACGTCCATAGAGCTTTAAGATAAAGTCGGTCAATCCTAAAGTTGTTAAACAGCTATGACTGCTTTGAAGCACATACATATGTACATACATACATACATATGTAAGAGTGCATCTCTGGGCCATAATTTTAACTCAAAAGATAAATCACTTTAGCCTGGAAAGATTAAGTTATTTTAATAACGATACGTCGAAACGACGTACGTTGTCTTTTACGTCTTTGAGGAACATTTTTTGAAAAATACTTTGTTTATTTAATGTTTTATCTATTAGCATCGTTTTAAGATACAATTAAGGCAGAGCTACAAGCTATACGTCATACAGACTACAGCAAATAGACCCATTTTTTGTATGTGTTAATAAGTAAGCTTGAACCACTAAAGTTATGTAGACTCATACGAGTCAGATAAACAAAATATGTAAACTTTTCCGTCCAAGTGGCTACCCCAACCAAAAATCATTTACCTTGATTACAACATCAAGATATTTGCTTTATATTGCAAAATGAGTAAAGTTTATCTCTCTGCTAAATTTTTCCAAAAACCAAAGCTTTTTATAAAACTCAATAAACTGGAACACATGTATGGCTACATACATATGTACATATGTATGTATGTATATGTTTGTACAAATAGCCACATGTTTTTTGTTGCTATACACTTATGTGTATATGTATGTATATATGTACATACGTATCACAAAACTGTTTTTTTATTTACTATCTGGAAGGTCTAAATACTATCAATTAACGGCTCACTATCTCTTAAGCTTATTTAGTACGAGTGCTACTTTAGTGACTGTCCGAATTTGAAAAGCTTCTAAAACTATATTTATTTATAAATGCGAACTATATATGTACGTATGTATACATATATGTACATATTTACACATTTATAGCTACACATGCACAAGTCAACATACTATGTACATACATAAGTACATATTTTTTTTTAGTTACAACTATCAACTGCTTTTAAATTTCGTAATACCTCATGAAACGCTGTGGGAACCAACATGACATGACAATTAACTATTTATGCATGGAAGTGTACATACAATAAGTATATAAACATGTCTATGTATCTGTACATACATATGTATTTACATAAGTATCTTGTACGAAAATGTATCTACATTCCTACTATTTGCCAACAATAGTTCCCCAAAAAAATCTATTACTTAGGAACTCATTGGGGTGGTGTGTTAGAATTATTTTCCAACCGAATTTCAAATCAACAGCAATCAATAATATGTTTAATAGCTCCTTAGCTTGATTTATCAGATATATATACATATGTATGTATGTACAAGTTAATGTCAAAACTGTATACAACTGCATATGTTTGTATGTACATCTACATATGTACATACTTACATATAAGAGTCGTTTGACATCCTTGAATACTATACGTTAATTTATTATGCTAATTAGTACAATCAGCAATTTTTCTTAAAAGCAGCCTAATCCCCGGGCAAAGTACGATTACCCTTCGCATCCTTCACAAATTCCTAGAATTGGCTTACGATTTCAGAATCTTCTGTTTATGCGCTCGTTGCATTCCACCAACCTATTGAATTTCCACCCGGACAAGACCCCAACAAGCTACTTTGATACCAGAGTGGTTTACTACAGCTCCACGACAAAGTCCATCAGCTCAACCGTTGCTTGATTTGCATCCCAGCAGCAGCTTCAGTTCATTGCGCCACCCACCAAACGTCGTTGCCGTTGCTACAGCCTGCTGTTGCACTCAGTGCCCCTCTGCACTCTTACGGCCTACTATAACTCATTCCTTTCCAAACAAGCAACTCAAACATGCTTACACACATTTGCAACACACATGCGCTTCCCGCTCCCCATCACACACACACACACGCACATATGCAGAGATACATGCATACATACATGTATATTCCCCATTCTTATTCTCGTTCACTTCGCGTGCTTTCCTTTTTTCTGCCTTTTTATTTTTATTCTTATTTTTATTTATTTATATTTGTTCTTTTTTTTTGTGTTTCTTGTTTTATTTGCGTTGCTTCTTTTTCGCAGTGTTTTTGTTGCTTTGCTCTCCGTTTCTTATTTATTTCGACTGGCTGATGCGCTCGCACTCGCTCGTACGCTTCTACCCCATTGCTCTTCTTACTATGCCCGCTCTCTTACACTCTTCTTCAACGTGCAATCCACCACTCGTTTGCCATTGCCTCATCAGTCAAACCGGCCCACAGTCGGTTGGTTGCTTTGTTCGTTCGTCAGTCGGTTTGTCGCTTTGTCTGTTTCGCGTGTTGGTGTTTATTGTATGTGTGCGTGTGTATGACTGTCTGTCTGTAATTGTCTGAACGTGTGTGTGTGTGCTGTACGCTGAAGTTGAATGTGCCGGTACGTTCTGTTTTAGTTGTTGTTGTTCTTCTTGTTGCTGTTGCCGTTGGTCGTGTCATGTTGATTTGTGTGCTTGGCTCGGCAACGAACACGCCAGCATGCCCCGCTGGCGCCCGCCCGGTCGCTTTTCTCTAAGCTTGCTGACGCAGCAGCAGCAACAAGAAGCAGCGCGTCTGCGCTAGTTATTCGATAACCGGTATGCTGTTGCCTCTTCACACACACACACACACTGCCATGCACTCGGACACAGACGAAGAGAGGGGCCGACAGACAAGAACGAAAACAACACCAAGACAATGCGCTGTAGATAACAACCGACGCCTGCCAGCCTGACTGCCTGCCAGAAAGATACTTATAGAGATACAGTGCTCGAAATAAATTTTTGTATAACCTTAATTTGATTTTGTTATAGTCATAGTCTTGTTGCTCGAAGTTCTAGTATTAATTTTGTTGCAGTATTTTAAAGTGGAAACTACTTTTTTGAAAGGAAATCAGTTAATTTAGTTCACCAAAAGCTAATAAGATTTTAAGCCTTACTTTTGCATTCCAAATAAAATAGCTTTCAAAATGAGCTCTTTTTAAGGACCAAAATTTGTTGCTTATCAATTATTGTAAATTTACGTTACTTTATGTCTACTTAGCTTTTTACATTATTAACCAGGTGTATGAATAAATTTGGTAACTACTGTATGTACAGAAATATATCTATATACTTATATAAAGTATGTGCATACATATACATATATATATACATAAGTATGTACATTATTGAATATGGCAACACAGCGTGTGATATACAAGCGGCATTTATATGCTGCTACTTGTTTGTGTGTGTGCAGACAGCTGCTTTGTGTGTCAAATTGTAGCAAAAATGTTTTTGATTATTTTTTTCATGCCAAGTAGAGTGGCGTGGAGAGTGAAAAGAGACAAAACCAAACCAAAGCAAGCAAGCAATCAAACACCCACCCACCCACTGGCGCATTTTGTGCTGCGTTGCGCTCAGCTGGATGTTTGTACGTATGTATGCATGCTACGAACACTAAGTGCGTGTTTTTGTTTGTACGTTTTGTATGTATGTATGCGTGTGTTATTTTTAATATGAAAAGTATTTATGTACATACATATGCATGTACATATGTATATACATTGTATGCTTGTATAGTACATACATTTGTTTATGGCATTATAGAGCCAAACGGCAAGAATAACAACAATTTGGCTTTAGATCAAATTTTTGACCGCAGCAAACAAATAAAATGAGAGCGAAATTTAACAATGGCCAAATGGGTTAAACATGCATGCATATACATACATATGTATGTACATATATGTATACAAATTTAAACTCATATACATAAGTATGTATTTGTATGCATATAATCATATTCATATGCAAAATTGTTTATTATTATTTGCGTGTAAATATTGAAATTAAGGTACAAAAAATTAATAGACAAAATGTTTTTGTGGCAGCTAGCAAACAGACTGTTTGAAGCTTTCTGAGACAGATTGTTAATGTACATATTAACATATTATTTGTATTAAATATTTTTCAAGTGCTAATGCTTACTTTAATTAATACATAGAGTAATGGCATATGATTATGTTTTAATATTTAAATATATTACTACATATATTATTATTATTTTACTATAGCAAATTTGTCCAAATTAACACTAAATCACTAAACACATTTGTCGGAAACGTGTGCGGAAAGTATTTAATAGAAGACGCTATATGTATTTTAGAAAGATTTTGTCAAATTAGATAAAATTCACAAAAAGAGATTTTATTTTGTGGACATATGTAGGTGTGTAATTATGTACATACATACATAGGAATCTTTCTTCAAAAAATACAAATTACAATGTTTCGCTTGTTAATAATAATTGTTCATACAGCTTTAAATGTTTCTTAGCTATATTAGATATACATACATACATGTGTACATATTTTTCAAAAGATTTAAATGTTATGCAAGATCTACAAATTATCTGTACAAAAAAGTTTATTAGCTTGTTATTTTCAATAAACAGAAATTTTAATGCCCCAAGATATGAGTGGCATAAGCAAAAACTATAAAACTAAATTAAAATATTAGAACAATTTTTTGCAACTACCTGTTTAATGATAACAGCGTTATATCTCTGGAGCAGCTGGAAACTAATCGTAAAATCATTGAAATTAAGCAAAACCGCGTTTTTTGCCAGACCACCAAATACATTCTTTATACAGCACAAGATGCATATTCCCAACAGGTCATATTAATTTGTGCAGCAGATTCACCACTGGGTACTTTTGTTTTCTCTGTTGCCGTGCGCGCGCTGCGCAAAAACTACGCTCCGCTTGTCGCTCTCTTTTGCTCTCATACGCTGTCTTACCCTTATTGACTAACGGTTCGACTGTCGCACTGTCTGACACTGCGGCGCATTGACACGCTATTTGCTTATGTGTGTGTGTATGTGTCTGCTGCCGACCGAGACGTTTCTTTGTTGACTGCGGTGCCGCGGTTGCTGTGCTTTGTTATGATAGCAGAATGCGCTGTTGCCAAACTTCGTTAAAGTCGTTTTGCTGCTTGCGTGTATGTTTTTGTGTGAGTGTGAGCGTGTGTTTTATTTCAGAAATTTCCATTTAATTTTTTTATTTATGCTTCTTTTTTTTTTTTTTTGCAACGCTGTAGCGTTGGGCGTGCTTGTGTGTGTGCTGATATACATACATATGTATGTATTTATATACAATGTATACATGCACATAATTTGTATAAAAGTATGCGTATATTTGTATTTTAGTTACACTTTCAGCTGCTGGGCCGCTGCTCTGCTGCTTTTATTATTGCTTTTGTTTTATTTGCATGCTCCAACGGCATTTATATGTACATATGTAGTATATGTATGTACGTCACACATGTGCCAATATAGAAAAGCCTTTGGCGCGCTCCCATTACTCCTACTCCAAATCAACTAACAAACGTTCGTAATGTACATACATTGCTCATCTATGCACTAATGTGTGTGTGTGTGTGTGTGTCTTTGCAGGCAGCAAATCTGCTGGGGTTGTTTTTTTTCTGCTACCACTGCGCTGCTGCCTTTTTTCACTCATATCCACAGGTGTCGTTGCTGTCGTTGTTGTTGTTGTACTCGTTGCTGGCTTTGTCGTCATCCGTCAAGTTCAGCTCTCAAAAACTTTACACCTTTGTGCAAATTACACACATACAAGTGCACTTTGTTGTCAATTGTCGATAAAGAGTCAAACTCAATTTTGCGGTTCAGCCTAGAATTTTTTAATTTAAGTCGTATGTATTTATTTTCCTTGATGATCCTCTTTGGTATTTAACAATTTCTAATATTTGCAAAATTAAGCTAGATTTTCTATAGTATCGTTGTTCTTAAATATTAATTTTATAAATAGTTAACAATAATGAAAATAACATTATATTAGAAAAATTGAAAATATCTAATCAAATCAAAAAAGATTTAGTTTAGTATTGAGACAATGCTGTTTATTTCTTCAATTTTTTTTTTGTATTAATTTTAAAACGTTAATATTCCAAGTTTTAAAGAGTTTATAGAGATCAACTTGGTCTTGCAAAAAAAAAGAATTTAACAATAAAATTCTATTCTATTTTTCAATGCTAATATTCAAATTTAAATCTAAATAAAAAAGTATGTGAAACCTTGCTTTAAAATATGCGATTTGCCAGTTTGGCGTGACGTTACATTTATGCGACAAAAAAAAAAAAAATGTTTATAAAAAATATGTCAACAAACCAATGGGTTTGAACTTGGAGATTCAAAAACGTTTGGTGAAATTTTAAATAATTTTTCAAGTTATAAAATCAAAAAACCTTTACTAGTAACTGGCGTGACGTTATTTAAAGATGCATTAAAATTTTTTTTAAAAATACAAATTTTGACTACAATATTTATTTATTTATTATTGGTACAGTTGACTTTATATAATGAAAAAAAAAGTATGATTTATTTTAAAAACAAGATAGAAGCAATAGATATAAACTAATCCGCGTCTCTAGCCCGGTGGGTGAACTTTTTAACGATATGCAACAACTCACATCAAGAACTGGCCAGACACTTGGATTTACAATATTAAAGATGAAACAAGGAAACAAGATAAAAATTAAACATTATAACACAAAAAGAGCCAATAGATCACCGTTGACCCAGTGGGTAGGGTTGGTCAAGGATGCTCGAAGTGGCAAGTCAAGAGACTTAAGATAGAAAAAGTGATAGATTGAATAGACTGCTCGAAAGAGAATAGTATATAAAAATAACACAGACCAACATGGTTTAGTTGTTGGAAAGCTAATGGTCATTTCCGAAGTAATTTGCTGCGTAGAATCCGAATCCGGGGCCAAAATTGGCCTATCACGTCAGGATGTTGAGATATTTGAGGTTATTTACACGAAAAACGGAGTTTTTTCCAACTTTTGAGGTTATGTACAGGGTGCAAATAATTTTTGTGGTCCGTCACTCCAGTTGCATCATTTAGTACCACTCTTACCATTTAATTTAAAAGTTCAAGCGATCATCTAAGATTTTTTTTCGCAAAGTTTTTTTGATTCCTTGAACTTTTAAATTAAAGGGTGAGAGTGGTACTAAATGATGTAACTGAAGTGCAAGACCTCAAAAATTATTTGCACCCTGTACATAACCTCAAAAGTTGGAAAAAACTCCGTTTTTCGGGTAAATAAACTCAAATATCTCAAAATCCCGGCGTGATAGGCCAATTCTGGCCCCGGATCCGGATTACTTCCAATAATATAGTGATAAAAAATTATAAAAAAAATAAGTTATAAAATCAAAAATAACCTTTACTAATTTTTTTTTTTGGTATTACCCTAAGTAACTGGCGTGACATTATTCAAATATGCATTAAAAGTTTTTAAAAATACATACAGATTTTGGCTACAATATTAATTATGTATATATATATACATATAAATAGCTTTAAATATAGTAAATTTTTTTAAAAATAATATAGAGAATATAGTAATAAAATTATTATTAAATTATTATATTATTAAACTTTAATACTTGTGGCACCTTTATGATTACTTTCCATTTATTAAGCTAAAATTTGCGTCATTTCAGACTTTTCGTAACTCTTTAATCATTAAAAATTTAAAAGAAATTGCTTTACACTGAGAAAAAAATGTTTGCTGATTTTACCTCAAATTATTATTATTATTATTGTTATAGATAGAGAAGTTTACAAAACTAAACTAACTTAGGTGGTATAGCACTGGCTGCGGGGCCTTGGCTATGTTGGTTGTCTTAGAATTTGAGGTAGTATATTAACTTTTCTAGCCTAATAATAAGTAATTAAGTAATTTGTATATTTTTTTTTTTACACATATTATTTTGTTCTTGAGCTATGAATTATTTTATTTACAGGCGTTTTTAGATTTTGTAGTATATTTTGGATGTTTTCAGGAAGAGTAAGATTTTTTGTACGTTATCTTGATTAAGGTTGCTAAGGAGGTTTAAGGGGTTGGTGTTGTTGAATATTGACTGTTTGATGTGCATGAGAGTTGGACATGAATTTAGTAGGTGGGCTATGGTAATGTTGTTTTCATGGCAAAATGGGCAAGAAGATGGTTGATTTCGGTTAAGGTAATGTAGGTTTTACCTCAAATAAAATTTGCTTTCGATCTGCAGAAAAAAATTTTGAATTCCATAGGTATGTATGTATGTATATAGAAGTTGGTAGATAACAGCCGTTAATGTATACAATGAGCAATATATGTAAACACATAGATACATACATATGTATGTACATTTTTTTTACGTTAACCTAGACGCAGGAGTCTAAGGGGCGGGTTACTAATTTGTAATGCTAGTCTTCAAGGGAAAACAAATTTTTGTTTACTTTTTTACGGCGAATGAATTTTTTCGATGTGAAAATAAATTACCAGTATTATGACAGTTTGCAGATAACAGCAATTCAAGAATGCTTTAGAAAGTGCCCGAACAAATTTTGAACTAAGTGTGTGTATGTACATATATAAAAATGTACATAGTATGTACATACATACATATGTCCATATGTGCTATTTTGACATAAACAAATGCATTGCACTTATAGAAGCATGCAAGCGCAGCCTAATGAAAAAGTTATGCGAGCTTTCGTTTTTATGTATGTATGTATGTACATACATACTTTTGTACATGCATGTCCCATAGTTTGTTGTGTGTATTTGTGCAC
Organism: Chymomyza costata; assembly: GCA_018150985.1. NCBI lineage: Eukaryota > Metazoa > Arthropoda > Insecta > Diptera > Drosophilidae > Chymomyza > Chymomyza costata. The sequence continues at coordinate 30,205,814 of JAECWU010000127.1, read as the reverse complement.
TCATACAAACTTTGCTCCCTACACTTGACCTTGTTTTGCCATTTCGCCAGCCACTGCTCTGCTGCTGTCGCTTGCTTGAAGTGTGTATGACGGTTAGAACGACAAAGAGCGAACGAGAGTAGAGGACGAGAGTGGGTGTGCATTATATGACAAAACCAAATGCTGAAGCTGCCTTTGCTGCTTTGTCGTAGTCGCTCTCATTGTGCTCTAAGGAAGTTAAGTCAAGATACACTTGGAATGTGTTTTATACACACACACATGCACACAGCAGTCGCGTTGAAAAGTATAGCGTTAAGTAGAAGCAAGGAAAGGGCAGCAATAATTTGCCTAAAAATTTTGCGCCGGCTTAAATGCCGGCTAGCATAACAAAGAAAAAGAAATATAGTAAAGGAACCAAAAAAAAAGAAGGCAATAACAACAACAACAAAACGAAGAAGGAGAAGCAGAAGCAGAAAAAGCAATGTGGTCGGTTGAAAGCATTAATAGCGAAGGGCGAAGACGCAGACAACAGCAATAAAAAATGCAGAGCATGGCAAACGAAACGTGTCAGAGAAGGGTAGCGGCAGCGGAGGGTAAGGCAACAAAGTTATTTTAATGACCTGCAAGCCATTGGCCAAGGCTGGGCCGGGCTTAAGTTGTACAAATAGTGAGCGCAAGCGAGATAGAGAAAAAAGTTGCCGCAACAGTAAAATTGGCAAACGAAGGAAAATTAAAGACCACGTAAACAACAAGAAGAACAACAGCGACATATGTATGTATGTATGCATGTTTGTATGTATACATGCTGTGTATGTATGATGGAAAAGGCATTGAAAAAAAAGAGAACTACTAATGCGAAACAACAATATGAAAGTGCCATAAAAGCTTCAGGCAAATGTATACAAAACATTTGTAAGCACATACATGCATACATATGTACGTACAAACATATGTATGTACATATGCACATATGTATGCATGTAAAGAGTTACCAAAAGTTTCTGAAAAAATCAGTGCACATTCGTTTGCACTTTATCGTATCAACTAATCGAAAATCAAATATTGATCTTGCTGGACAAAAAAAAAAAAAATATAAGTTGTTGCGGCTTGGGGACTCACTCAGGAACGAAATTCCTTTGGCTTATTTTATTTTTTCATGGCACAATTTGCCAAAATCGCTCAGAGAACGATTTGAAAGGCTCGAAGAAGTTATTTCAAAAATTTTAAATGCTAATCACTTAAATTTCTCATGAAATTCAAATCGACCTAAAAGTTCGTGCGTACACGAGACAAAAAATTCCAAGCAAATAAAAATTGTCTTACCTTCTTCGTGACGATTTTTCTCTCGTTTAACTCTACAAGCTCCAGTAAGAAACTTTGTTTCAATAGACAATATAATGCTTTACTAAAAATTATTAGAGTTGTGCCCAAAATTAGCTAGTATATAAATTTTCAAAAATTTCAAATCTCTTGGAAAAACATTTATGTTTTGATTTACAAGGTATCTTATCAACGGAAATCTTCCGTCTAGAGATTCGGCAGCTTAACAATTGTGGTGCAACTCTGATTTACTAGAATAAAGATTAAATACGATTTGTATAAAACTATCTGCAATAATAAAAGTTTTTTGTTTTAGGCCTATACGCAGTTCGAAAAATTTCGCGCGGAATGACAAAACTTCATATTAAAAAAAAAATCCCAAATGGGATATCCCAAATGGGATTTTCGTGCGGAATGACAAAACTTCATATAAAAAAAAAATCCCATTTTGTCATTCCGCGCGAAATTTTTCGAACTGCGTAGACCCTTTTAAGATTAAGTTTTTCGTTTTTCGTAATTCGTATATTTCAGCAAACGTAATATTTTCGCTTGCGCCTCAGATTTTTTCATACTAAATTTATTTATTAATTGAAATATATTATACACAAATATTTTAAAGAACTAGAGTAATCGACTCAAATATTTGCATACAATATAATCCGTAACATCCGTACACATATATATATATATAGTCGAAATTCCCAATACAAAATTCTCACGCATGCAGTATTTTGGTGCGTTATATAAAAAATTCGTTATATGGAAATTCGTTTTAAAGAGATCGCTTACATAAGCTACATAAGCAGTTCATTGAAAAAATTCGTTGTAGAAGAGCTCGTTACAGAGTTGTTCTTTTATCAGAAAGATTTAGATCTGTGTAAAGGGTGACCAGAATTTTATTTTTTTCAATTAAAATTGTAACATTTTAAGGGGTATACGCAGTTCGAAAAATTTCGCGCGGAATGACAAAACTTCATATTTTCCCCAAAAAAGGGAATTTTTTTTTATATGAAGTTTTGACATTTCGTGCGGAATTTTTGCATGCTGCGTATGGGCCTTTAAGGGGTATACGCAGTTCGAAAAATTTCGCGCGGAATGACAAAACAAATGGGATATCCCAAATGGGAATTTTATTTTTATATGAAGTTTTGTCATTTCGCGCGAAATTTTTCGAACTGCGTAGACCCCTTTAAGCAATAAATAAAACTAAAAAAATAAAAATTCTACAAACCTAAAGAATTATTTTAGGCAACAAAACTTTTTTCAATGCGGAAATTTTTTCAACAGCGTAAAGTTGAAATTCTCCAGACATTTAGTTGCAAGTTGTTTAGAAATTCCTCGAGTAACAGAAAATAAACTTTTGAACTATGACGTAAACGCTAATATTTCAGTTGAAAAAAAAAAAATGGAGGAAATGCATGTAGAAACAGGCAGGAAATTTTCTATGGGGCGCGATGATTTGAAAAATTTGAAAAAATCCAAAAGTCAATTGTCAGCAAATTCTATTCAGAAATTTCTAGTGTACAATTATATTGCATGTGTGTTTATTTTATTGTTTAGAAACTGCCTGCGACTCAAATACTATCTAAAATAAAATATCTCAAATTAAGGCACATACGCAGTTCGAAAGTTTTCGCACGGAATGACAAAACTTTATAAAAAAAAAAAATCTCAAGTGGGATATACCAAATGGAATTTTTTTTTTTATATGAAGTTTTGTCATTACGTGCGAAATTTTTCGAACTGCGTATGGGCCTTTAAGAATAAATATAATTCCAAATAAAGGGGTATACGCAAATCGAAAAATTTCGCGCGAAATGACAAAACATCATATAAAAAAAATACCATTTGGGATTTTTTCTTATATGAAGTTTTGTCATTCCGCGCGAAATTTTTCAAACTGCGTATAGACCTTAAAATAAAAGCCTAACAGCAGACAGTAGCATTAAGCTGCCTTTTAAATACTTAAGCAGCCAAAGTACTATAAAACTAATCTAGCACCAAATTCCAAAGTTCAAATTCATTTTCAGTTTGCTGATCTTAACAACAAACCAGCTGCTGCTATGTACATACATACATATGTACATACATACATACGTACATACATACATACATACTTACGTATTTAAAAAAAAACGCGACCTTACCAACACGGAAAGCTTAGTCAACCCCTAAGAAAAGAGCAGAGTTTCCAGGGGTGCGTATTGGATTGCTTAATTTATTTTATTTTCTTTCATTGCTGCTGCTTCTTCTTCTGCTGTTTCTTGGACAAGCATAACGGATCCCAACGGCAATGGCAATGGCAACAAATTAAAGTTACCAAAGCAAAACCCAGCAACAAGAAAAACAAAAAAAAAAAAAAACGCAAAAAAAATGTCTATGTGTGTTTTTGTGTGTAAGTGATGGTGCCAGAGCGGGCAGGCGCAGCGCTTTGACGCAGCAGAACGCGCTGAGTGTGCCAAGTAGAGGCAGCAGCAAAAATGTCGACAAGACGAACGAACAAACGAACGACGGAACAAACAAAATAGCAAAGAAAGCAAAGAACGTGCAGAGCAAAAACAAAACCGCACGTAGAGTCAGAAGAGTGCGCGCCGCTGTATGTGTGTGTCAGAAGGGGTATTGTGCGGGGGGCAAAAAAAAAAAAAAACGATCAAAGTTGGAACAGCATGTGGCTGGCATATAAGAACCCGCTTACTCAAATTTAAAACGTATAAAAGAAGAGAAAAAAAAACCGGTTCGGCTTAAAACAGTTCTTTTTTTTTTTTTTCTTGCATGCTTGCTTTTTATTTTTATTTCTTTTTCTTTAGCATTTGCAGAGCATTTCAATTTGTATGTTTGTTATTGTATGCGATTTTTTTTTGTGGCATTTGCAATGCGCTAGTCCAGTAAGAAGCGGCGGCCCTGATGCATTTCTCTGAAGTTTCCCTATTATGTACTTAAAGCTTATGGCTAACTAAATTGTTGAACGCATTAGTTGTGCGTACCACCGTCTGGCAGAAATCTAGCTTCCAATGACAAACGATTCATGCGCCCATAGACCAACACCTCGCTCATGATGCGCTCCGCAAAAAGACGTTGATCTTCACGCATATTACGAAAATGTGCGGCCATGCGTTGGCCAATGAGCTCACATTCATCCATATCCTGGTACATGCGACGTCTGTTGATCATGGCCGCAGACTGACCTAGTAAGCGACGTTTCTTATGATGAACTTCGATGCTTGATTCCATGAATTCATTGGCCTCCTCGGCATCATCACTGCTATGACGGCGTCGACGACTCTCGCGATCCTTGAGCAGACTTGCGTTATTGGACTTGGTATTGCTTATGCCATGGTTATCACTATTGGTGGCTACATATTCACTAGTGCAATCCTGTTTGAGCTCCAATTTGGTGTCTATGATGGGCTCGGAATCTAAGCATAGTGTGTCCTCCTCGGCATTAAAAGAGTCATTAAAAAAGTCCTCATCCTATAAGAGCACAAAGACAAAAAGCATGTTAAATTCTAAGCTCTAACAAACTATAATAAATATTATTACTAATTTTTTTAAATATTAAACTAGGTATGTACATATGTATATATAAACATATGTACATATGTAGCCTAAAAAAAATTTTGTCTGGCAGTTTTATTTTTGTTATCATATGCATGCTCTTACTTCAAATGGTTGCGCATCTTGCTCATCGCATTGATCGAGCATATCCATTTCCATGCCACCAGATTCATTTAGTACAACTGGCTCCAACTTTGTGCTCACACGCGTGCGTGCTGTTAGCACGGGCGATATATTGACGCTGGCTATAGCATAGCCAGCTTCATTCAACGTTTCATCCGCAGATTCTGCATCCGTAACTAATGTTTCAGCCTCACCCGTTTCCTGTTCGTCTAAGAAACTCAATTCGTTAAAGTACCATAAATTGGGCACATAATAATCCTCAGGATCGTTCGATACCATCTTGCTTTCCAACATTTTGCGCATTTCTCTTCTATACGAAGTTCTTAGATTATTGATTTTACGCTTTAGTATATGTATATTAGCATTGGGATTCGCGCTACGCATGTGCTGAAGCAGGCGCCCATAGGAGCGTTCTTTTAACGCACGATTTCGATAGCATTGACTTTTCGCCAGCCATAATTCCGGCATAGAGCGATAAAGTTGAAAGAATTCAAGCCAGAATTTTTTATTTTGCAGTTGCGGCATTGTTGCACCACGCTCTAACAATTACTAAATGATTTCAGTGTCGTACGACCGCGCTTGACGTCATGCTTGTACGGCGCAGCCAGCACAGCAAGCGCGTTGTCAAACCAAACATTGTCATACATGCATGAAGTAGAATTGGGCGCGGACATATGTACATACACTTCTCGTCACTTGAATAGAGCACTTCTTAGTTGTTTTTTGTATGTATCTAGGATTGTATTTTTTCTATTGCTGAAAATTTTTGCTGCGCGAATTTTTTTTTTTTTTTAATTTTTTTTAAGTTTTGAATTTTCAAAAAAAAAAAAAAAATTGTTTTGGTACTTAGCCTGTAGGCAATGCTAAGGGCTTCACTTTAATAATACAAAATTTTTTTTAGCAAATGACAAAATTTACCCTTGAAAATGCGTATGAAAAAAATGAAAAATATAAATGAATGAATAAAATTACAAATAATAAAGAAACCAATAATCGAGCCCAAAAAAAACTATTGCTAGTTTTCAAATAATTTTCCAATTTTCCATCCAACCGAAATCAGTTAATGTATCTATTGTTTTCAATGGCATTAAAACACAATTTGTTCGAAGTATCTTTCAGATTCAGAAATCCCAAATGGGATATTTTTTTTTATATGAAGTTTTGTCATTCCGCGCGAAATTTTTCGAACTGCGTATAGGCCTTTAAAATTGCAACATAAAATGAATGATACAAAAACTTGAGACCAAGCTAACAAACAAAGCTTTCGGATTTCAAACTATCGAAATCGAAACCTTTGTACTTAAAAAGAATATAAAACTAGTTGTAGTAGTACTACCAAAGCATATGGAACAAGTAGTAGTATACTCTGGTACTACGTAGCAGATACAAACAACCATAGCATTTTCTATAAGTATTGTAATGTACTTACACTCATGCTTTCCTCAGCGCAACTGGCAAAGCTAGTATCCTTTGTCGGCTCCTGTGCAGGTATATTCATCAAGGGTCTTAGAAATTCCATGGTGCGAAACCACCATAAACGCGGTTCATAGCCCTCATAGGAGTTTTGTATCTTTTTCAGTTCGCGACGATAACAGCAACGTAATGAGTTTATTTTACGTTTGACATCCTGCACACTGGCTTCATGATTCACACGACGCAGTATTTTGAGCAGCTCCTGGTAGCCTGTGGCCTTTTTCTTCTTGGATGTATAGTCACTGGTCGTGCTATCCCAGAGTGCACGAAAATGCTTATAGCAGCTAATGAACTCCTCCATAACATCCTTGTCATCATACAAACAAGTGCTGTTCATTTTTAACCGTCAATCACATCAATCGTTATCAGTTACGTCAAGCCCATTCAAGAGCATTAGCAGCAATGAAAACACTTATGCTGGTTGCTTGTCATGCATGGGCAATTTGTATGATGACGACTGGCGTCATACAAAAAAAGCAGCGCGTTTGGCGAACCGCGTCGACGTTGCTGCGCTGCTGATGTTGTTATTGTGGTTGCATTACTTTTAAAGCAGCGTTTGTGCATGTGTGTCTCTCTCTATGTGTGTGTGTGTGTGTTTGCTTTACTATTCGCTTTTATTTATTTATTTTGTTATAAACTGCGTTCAAGTCTGCAGTCAACGTCACAGTCGACGTCGCCGCACAAGTGTATGGGGCGCTGGCAGGCGCTGTTGCCAGACTTCATGCTCTACACATTTGTTCGCCATCAGCTGCGTGCGACCGCTTCGAACATGTGCTTAGCTGGTTTTTCTTTTCTTCTTTGATATTTTTTGCGCGCGCAGTTGAGCATTGACAAAGCTGAAGTCTGGCAACAGCACGGGCCGAGAGCCAACATACTACATGCATGCGTTTAAAATATGTTGCAAAGCGGCAATTGGGGGCACAGCCGGCCGGCCATGTTGCACAAAAATTTAACAGCCCAATAACAATAAAAAGCAACAACAACTGACATATTAATAGACAACAACAAAAAAATCAGCAAGCTGCACTTTGTTGAGGGGATTTAAACTGTGCAACATGCAACTTGCGTGCAGCCCACGCGTTGCGCCAAACATTTCACTTTCACTACATTTTGCAAACGCAAAAGAAAAGTTGCCAAAATATATACGACACATGCATACATATATATATTTATGTATGTATATGGGTTATATTTATATACATATCTAATTAAACAAATAAATCGATTGCCAAATAATTAAAGCGCAAAATGTTTTATTTTCGGAACATGCCAGTAGGAGCTGTTTAGCGCGAAAGGTAAAGATAAACGTATAAATAGTATTAGTAAACATCTCAGAAAATAAGTTCCAAGCCACAAGTCTTGAAAGTGAGTGCGAAAGGAACCCAATCCTTACAAAAAAAAATGAACTTTTTAGCCAGCGCAAATACTTCTGTGGTTCCAAAGTCTATAGTTTGCTGAAACTGGCTGCAACATTTTCGTTTATGGCTTAAAGGCCTATACGCAGTTCGAAATATTTCGCGCGGAATATATGGGATGGGATATCCCATTTGGGATTCTTTTTTTTATATGAAGTTTTGTCATTCCGCGCGAAATATTTCAAACTGCGTAGACCCCTTAATGCTGAAATATACAAGTTTTTTTTTATACATCTAAGTTAGCTTTCAGATTTTTTTCCAAAAAAATTGACAACATTACATTTTTAAATTAAAAAAAAGGAAAAAACCAATATTTTTTAGTCGCTTTTTATTTATTGCAAAAAATCTTTAGGTTTAAAAATATGAAACCACATGTAAATGCTTTGAAATATCTTTAGGGTCTCTCATTGAATCTAAATGATTAAGTTAGTCTAATATTCATTTTGTAAGTTTTACAGAATAAAGCTGCATTTTTTTTACTCAAGTTTATAAAAGTAATTATAAAAATCTGTTTAAATTAAATAAACATCTTTAAAAAAATATCTTTAAGCTCAAAAGTAGCTAGAACTAATAAATTACTAAAAACACTACAAATTCAATTCAAATGTATGCGTTTTGAATTTGATTTTTGTAAACATTTAATACCATCTGTCAAATATTTTTTTTATACTAAAGCGTTTAATGTTTTTAAACCAGTTCTTAAGTTAAAAGCAAATCCTAAGGGCAAACATTTCTCATAACTAGCTATTGAAAATAAATATTTTCCAGCATTTTTACTCTAAAATTTTAGAATGTCGAGGCGTTGGCACAGTTGCCAATACCTGAAGGCTTTATTTATTTTATTTATTTAATAAAAATTAAGTTAGTTTACAAAACTATGTAACTTAACTATATACTAGGAAGCACTGGCAGCAAAAGGCCTTCGGCTCACTTGAAGGCTTAAAGCTATTACATTATGTAGATTGAACTGAACTAGTAAATGCCAAAAAAAAAAAAAGAATTATTAATGACTGGAACCAGTTTTTCTGCAATGTTTTGCGCACATTTGCATTGGCCTACACAAACCGCACCGTGCCAATATTTTGGCGCGCAAGTGTAAGCCGTAAGCCGTATAAAAACAACAACTGTGTGAGCGAGCCAGCAACAACAACGCACAACATGTTTGCAAACGAACACGGCGTATGAGCTCGATGTTGCGGTTCGCTTCAAAAAACACCAAGGAATGACTGTCGTCGTCGCTTACTGTATCTCTTATCCGCAAGCAGCCGCCAGAGTTAACCCAGCAGCAGCATCAGCAGTGAGCAGAGCCAGCCGCTGTGTGTTTGGAATAAAAAAAAAATACAATTTTTTTTTTTTTCGTTTCAAAGAACGTAAACGTCCTAACGTCGACGTCGCCGTCACCGTCGCCGTCGTCGTCGCTGTTGTCGCGTTGCGCTTCGGTCTCGTATATGTATGTCGTTTTCGTCGTCATCATCTGAACCTCGTCGTCGTCGTTGTTCCAATGCCTAAAAACTCGGGTGTGTGTTGTTCAGTGCAGAGTATGTGAAAATTTCACGACGTTTGCAGATACGTTGCGAATTTATTTATAACAAATTTACGAAAATTATAAAAAAATAAATAAAATAAATTGCTTAAAACAAGCAAATCTCATTGCAAAGGTAAATGTGAAACGCATTTAACAAAAAGAAAATGCGTCGAAACGGCACAAAAAAAAAAGAAAAAGTTCACTCACTGCCGTTTGTATGTGCATGTGTGTGTGTGTGTGTGTGTGTTGAGTCTTATGAAAAAAGCAGAAAAAATATGTAAAAAAAAATATTGCGTCGCGTTTTTGGTCTCGCTCGCGCCGCCGTAACGCAGTTTTTTGTTATTGTTGCTTTAATATTTTTTTTTATTGTTTAAACAATTTGCCAAAATGCAATTTGTGTGCGCACAGTGAAAAAGCAATAAATGAAGCAAAGAAGCAGCAGGGAGAAAAAAAAAAAACGCAAACTGTTGAAATTTTTTGTATAAATGTTGTTTTTTTTTTTTTTTTGAACGTTATTCTTGTGCATATATACGTAAATGTATGTGTGTGTGTGTGTAAAGCAAAAGTCGAAAACGCCGACGTCTTTGCTGCCGCTGCTGACGTCGTCGTCTGCGTTCTAATTCTTATATTTTTTTCAATTTTTTTTTATTGCTTGCTCGCCTTTTGTGTGCTTTTTAAAGTGGCATAGATTTTATTTTTTTTTTATATAATAAATTGAAATGTTTTTATATACAGCTGGCCATAGAGTTTGCTATGTGTGTGTGTGTGTGTGTGTGTGTGTGTGGGCCTTAAAAGAAAAATCTTAGGCAAAAAGTTGGCGGCCAGTTACGAAAGCAAAGCCAAGTAACAAAGCTGGCCAAAACCTGAGCCAAATACACACATATGCAAACACTATAAAGCATATGACATATATATGTACACATAAATATATATGTCTATATATTATATATATACACACACACACACACACACGCCCAGGTCTGCCCGCGTGCAATTTATTTTAAACTAATTTTATTTTTTATTTATGCGCTCACAAACGAGACACGCCCTGCAACAAAAACAAGAAAAAAGCGCTGCAGCTGCGACTCAGCTCAGCTCCCAGTTCCAGACCCTGTTTCAAAGTCCTGGCCCTGGGCCTTATGCGTTTCCTGTTTTCCTTTTGCAGCAGCAGCAGCGTTTTTTTTTTACAAGTTTATAATTTTTTTTATTTTTACCACGAACAAAGAAAAATCAATAAGCGCCATATCATCATCAGCTACAATGTGTTTAGTGTGTAAAGCAAATTTAAAAAATATATACCTAGTGTATATACCACATACATAGTATATGCAAGAAATGCCAAGAATATGTGAACTATATATAAAATATGCTGCCACTTTATATCGGATTTGGATTGTAATCCAGGCGCTGCTATCTGCAAGCTTGGTTTATTATGGTAAGTCTGTCAAGGTCTATACATTAAATAAAAGTTAATAGGAAGACTTCATAGCGCTAAAGTCACCATATAGTACTTATATCTGCGAGATACTTTAAAGACTCAACACCAAATTCTATCGAGATACTTTAAAGGCTCTGTTAATACCAAATTCTATCTAAGAGATACAAAAACTCAACACCAAATTCTATCTACGGAATACTTTAAAGGATCTGTTAATACCAAATTCTATCTACGAGATACTTTAGAGGCTCAGTTAATACCAAATTCTAACTACGAGATACTTTAGAGGCTCAACACAAAATTCTATCTACGAGATACTTTAGAGGTTCAGGTAACACCAAATTCTATCTACGAGATACTTTAGAGGCTCAACACCAAATTCTATCTACGAGATGCTTTCAAGACTATTAATACCAAATTCTATCTACGAGATACTTTAAAGGCTCTGTTAATACCAAATTCTATCTACAAGATACTTAAGACGCTCTGGTACCACCAAATTCTATCTACAAGATACTTTAGAGGCTCTGGTAACACCAAATTCTATCTACGAGATACTTTAGAGGCTCTGTTAATACCAAATTCTATCTACGAGATACTTTAGAGGCTCTGTTAATACCAAATTCTATCTACAAGATACTTTAGACGCTCTGGTACCACCAAATTCTATCTACGAGATGCTTTCAAGGCTCTATTCATACCAAATTCTATCTACAAGATACTTTAGACGCTCTGGTACCACCAAATTCTATCTACGGGATACTTTAAAGGCTCTGTTAATACCAAATTCTATCTACGAGATACTTTAGAGGCTCTGTTAATACCAAATTCTATCTGCAAGATACTTTAGACGCTCTGGTACCACCAAATTCTATCTACGGGATACTTTAAAGGCTCTGTTAATACCAAATTCTATCTACGAGATACTTTAGAGGCTCTGTTAATACCAAATTCTATCTGCAAGATACTTTAGACGCTCTGGTACCACCAAATTCTATCTACGGGATACTTTAAAGGCTCTGTTAATACCAAATTCTATCTACGAGATACTTTAGAGGCTCTGTTAATACCAAATTCTATCTACAAGATACTTTAGACGCTCTGGTACCACCAAATTCTATCTACGAGATGCTTTCAAGGCTCTATTCATACCAAATTCTATCTACAAGATACTTTAGACGCTCTGGTACCACCAAATTCTATCTACGGGATACTTTAAAGGCTCTGTTAATACCAAATTCTATCTACGAGACACTTTAGAGGCTCTGGTAACATTAAATTCTATCTACGAGATGCTTTCAAGGCTCTATTAATACCAAATTCCATCTACGAGATACTTTAGAGGCTCTGTTAATACCAAATTCTATCTGCGAGATGCTTTCAAGGCTCTGGTAACACCAAATTCTTGCTTCAATACTTTTATAGCCATGCAGAGTATACGATACGCTTAAGAAGACTTGTATATAATGAAAGCACTCTTATATCAACTTTATACATAATATGTGTAATATTGTTTGTGTTAATAACTGTTGTAACTCTCGTCCAAAACGAATTTTTGCTCAAGTTTTTTGAACGAAGTGAAATAAAACAAAAATTCGTATTGAAACGCAATAAGCTGTCGTGAAAAGTTTTTATTTACTTTAGAGTTTGGATAATTTTTATGATTTTTTGTCTAAATATTTCGGGCCGCTGAATTTTACTTTTGTAGGCATGCACTGGATGTCCGCTTACCAATTGTCATGGGCCCATTAGGGCAAATAGTGCTATCCAAAAATAAAAAGCGGAAAGAGCTTGGTTTCTGGCAGGGGTCTCTAGACTGCACCTTAGTTTTTTTCTCGTAATAGAACTAAAATATTCTGATCAAACTGTGCGCTGCTCCCTAAATATGTGTACTATATACCCTTTAGGTCAAAAACTTTTAAGTCTATTGATATGTTGAGTGCCATGGGCGTTTTCAAGACGATTATATTGAGAAGTTTTGTTATTCCGAGGCTGATAGTCAAATCAAAGTCACATCAGCTGCGACAGAAAGTTAACATTTTATTATTAGGCTCACATAAGTGCTTATAGAAAATTTGTTGAAATTAGCGTACACCCAATTCTGTTTTTACACCGTCTTTTTATAACCTGTACCGTATGGTACAAAGGGTATATTAAGTTTATGCAAGCGACCAAGTTTTCAGATTAGATGCGTAATTATGTAAGGGGAGACAAGTTTATTTTATTTTTTCGATATCGGGGTTGTATTATATAGCTCCCTTTCAGAGGACCTCGAAAAAAAAAACCAAAAGTCTTAGATGGATAATTCGTTTGTTTATGAAGATATCATAACCAAATTTGGCACTCGGAAGTTTAGAGTACCCAAGCACTGTACCAAATTTGATCAAAATCGGTTGACTATATCATATAGCTCCATAGGAACGATCGGTAAAAAAAAAGATTTTTGTACAAAATTCGACTGATTTCTGTTTGTTTATGAAAATATCGTAGCCAAATTTCTTTTGGAGATCTTAAGCAATTTGTCGGACTTAATTGCAATGTGGTGGTACAGGGTATACCAAAGTCGTCTGCGCCCGACTTTAACGTATGCCATCTTTTTACAGGTTTTTTTTTTAGGAACGTAGATACCTAATTCTGTTTTGTAGAATTAAAGAATTTTTGTTTAATTTACAACCGAACTGGATCAATCAAACCCACTATTTCTAACCGCGCCAATTTTCGACCGGATGTCTTTAAGAGAGTCGCTGCGCGCGAATAAAGCTTATCTGGTAATATAATTTAGTATAGCTAGCTGTTTATTCGGCCAGAGGAACCTTATTCTTTCTTCATCTATAACATTTCTAAACCTATATAGGGCATAAACAATTGCTTACGATAACGTCGGACTTTATATTCGTTACTTAGTTTGCGAATTACTTAGTATCTGCGATATGTCTCAAGCTATACAATTTTTTTTGCATAAGAACTTTGAACGCATCGTTTTTATGTCAGCTTTGTAAACCGTAGATAATTTTAACAAATGCTCTATGAAAATAGAAAAGAGCACTATTAATCTTTGAAATTAAGAGACAAGTTAGCTTAAAAAGGACATAAAATCGGACTGCAAAACCGATATTTTAAGTACATTCTAAACAATCTGTGACGATAGATAGTAAACTCTTATAAAGCTTAAGCCGCTGAGTCCGCATACGAGGTCCAAAAACCGCCAGATTACCTCAGAAACAACAAATTTTGTTCGGGCTATAGCTTTCGACAATGTTTTTTATATGTTTTTAGTAACGCCAAATTGATCTCAAAGATTTTTAAAAAAAACTCAGGTTTCAGAAATAACCAACTAAATACCTTGTTTAATAGCGGCTTATGCTATCTTCGTACTCAACAATAGAATCTAACGAATTTTTAGACTGCAACTCTTATAGTTTTTAGAAAAACTGACATGCCTATATCATTATAGGTATGCTTGACAAAAAATGATATGAAAAATATTTCATATTCTCTCATATTTTTTCTATTTATAAGTTACCTTAATGTATACTTGTTCTCATTTCACATAATAATTTCCATTTTGTAAAACATATCGTCCGAAGCTACAATGCCACCTATTAAAATAGACACACTTAAGCTTACATTTTCAGTGACATATCTTCAAATTGTAGCACAGCATTCGCTGAGACAGCCTCAGATACTTAAATCTTATAACAAGCTCAAATCATTTTCCATAAGCTGAAGCTCTTAGTTAAAGCGTCACTTGAATACAAATACATTCTAAGATTCATTTAAGCTCATTTAAGCACTCAGTACACTTATCATATTTTGGATTAAGCAAAGAAAATTGTTTTATGCGGTGTTGTGCCAGAGATCTCTTCCAACTGAATTTCAATTCCAAAACAATTTTGACGCAATTACCAGAGTTATTCGAGAAATATTTTAAAAATTATATTAAAAAAAAAAGAAGCTATTGTCAATTACAATGAGTCGTTTTCAAGTTTTTTGTTCTCGATTGGCTCTATTTTATATAGTTCATTTCGAGTGGGTATCGAGAACTGGAATAGATCTGTATAAAAACTATATACGCTTAATGATTGACTGAGCGATATATTGATAGGCGTAGTCCCCATTGCTACATCGGTAAATATTTTGTAGGTTCAACTTCTTACCTATATGAGCTATTACAATATTTTAAAACTTTACAACACTTATTCACTCATAGTAACAGTCTAGAGACTTTTTGGTATGTCGTTTGTAATCTTTTGAAAAAACCGTCGCTAAAGTTCCAAAAGTCATATTTTTATATAATAATAAAGGGTGTTTTTTTTTTAGAGTTACACAAGTTTAAATCCTAATAAAACAAGGAAATATATTTTTAATATCAATGGGCTTTATTGGATAGCAAATTTTCACAAACTTTCCGCAGCATTTGCGGCCGTATTTCGCCAATAACTCTTCGAATGTTGATTTCCAGGTGTTCAATTGTCTCTGGTTTATCGACGAAGACAAGTGACGGTAATTTTCTGTGGATGTAATGCTGTTTCGACATGATTCTCACTCAAAATGCAAATTCTGCTTATTTACGTACCCTTTCAACCAAAAATGCGCTTCACATCGGAGAACAAAATTTTGAATTTTGAATAAGTTTGAGGAACGGAACCATTATTTTGATAAACAATTTCAACAATTTGCAAGCGTTGCTCTGATGTAAGTCTATCAATAATGAAATGTCAAACCAAACTCAACAAAAAGCAACTATCAGCAGTGTTGCCAACTCAAAGTTGTGAACTTCTAAAAAAACACGCTGTATATAGCATAATCTTACATCAATTTATTGAAGATGATAGATGCTGCTTTTGATACATTTTCAAGCGTTTCAAAAATAATTGAAAGAAACTGTTCTGTAGCACACTGCTGAAAAGCTGGCAATCAAAACTAAAGGGTGTTTTTTTTTGTTTTGACAAATTACTATTTAGCAAGTCTTCCAAATGTTGAAAATTTATTTTAAAAATCAGTGCACTAGTGCTGGAGAGAAAACATCGATGATCGAAGTTTAAAATTTCTATATATCGAGATGTTTCTCCAGCACTACTAAACACCCATTCGATGAGAGCAGAAGTGCTGGAGAAGCATCTCTGTTGGCCAACATCGATATATAGAGATTTTAAACTTCGATTATCGATGTTTTCTCCAGCACAACAGTGTACTGTTCGAAAAATTTTATAGAGTACTGCATAAATTTTAAAATGGACATAATCGTCTTTCCTTCTGTATGGCTCAGAGACGTGGAAGCTTACGCAACGCATTCGACAGAAATTACAAGTATTTACTAATAAATGCCTTCGACGTATACTAAAAATCTTCTGGCCACGAGCAATTTCAAATATATATTCCACATATGTATTGTAACTATACCAAGAAACTAATAATAAATAATCGTCTTTCGAAACGAATTCTTGAAAAATTATACAACACTTACTCACTGCATGACATTAAGCCAACAAGGAGATAAACAAAGGTGCCTATCGAAAGAAACATAATCAAGGTATTAAGAATGATGTGATGTTTCGGATTTGTTGGAAAAGTAGTACAAATTTTGACCGACAGAATGTGCTTTGTAAAAACGTGCCGTTGTGCACATTTATACCATATATATTTTAAAACATAAATGCCAAAGAATTTTTCTACAAAAAAGCATAAAAACTTAAAAAAAAAAAAACACCCTATATTTAGAGTTAGTTTTATCAGTAACTTTTAGGCAACTTTCCAATCAAAATTTGAAACAACTTTTATTTTAAAATTTTAAACAATTAAGCTCGCGTGAGATTCCAAAAGTTCTTAAGTTTTAATTTATATAGGGTTTTCCAATAAGAGGTGTTATTTTGGTATTCAAAGAAAATTACCATTTTTTGAGATAAATGATTGGATGTTTATTTCATAATAAAGAGCAAGGTATGCCGTTAATAATGAAAAACAACTTCAGCCAAATGGCCACCACGACCACACTTACAGAACCATATCCTTTTCACGAAATTTTCCATAACCAAATCGCAAAGTGGCTGCCCTATGTCCTCGATAGCCTCACGAATTCTATCTTTGAGGTCTTGAATCGACGCTGGGCTGTTGGCGTAGACCTTATCTTTCACGTGGCCTCAAAGGAAGAAGTCGCAAGGTGTTAAATCACAAGATCTCGGTGGCCAATTGTGTTACCCTCTTCGAGAGATAACACGGTCCGGAAACCTTTTGCCGTAAAAGAGCAATGGTTTCGTTGCTTGTGTGGCACGTAGCGTCGTCTTGTTGAAAGTAAACGTTGTCCAGTTCAATACCATCCAACTCCGACTATCTCTCGATAGCGCAATCCATTCACCGTAAATGTTGATCCAACCTCATTTTCGAAAAAGTAAGGTCCAATGATTCCGCCGGACCATAAACCGCACCAAACAGTCACACGTTGAGGATGGAGAGGCTTCTCAACAATGGATTTTCCGAGCCCCAGATGCGACGTAGCCACCGAGGTGGAAATGGGCCTCATCAGTCAAGATGATTTTTCGATGGAATTCCGAATCATTTTCATGCATTTCAAGGACACAATCAGCAAAGACACGAAGTTGTTGATAAGCGGCCGGCTTGAGTTCTTGTGTTAACTGAACTTTATAAGCCTTAAGACCCAAGTCTTTATGCAAAATACGGTGTAATGACGTTTGTGGAATGCCCAATTCCAAAGAACGAGGAGGAATGGACAAAACTGGGTTTTCTGCAACACTTTGGGCTACAGCAGCAATATTCGCAGTCGCATTGAAGCGACGAGCACGGGTTTTATTCTTCACATCACTAACTTGTCCCAACAGGTCGAACAGGGTGGTTCACGACGACCCAAAAATGCTTTAGTTTTGCGAACTGTGACTGCAAGATTTTCAATGCGTTGTTGAAGCGCGTGTATCGTTCCATTTTTAGTAATGGCGTAGTTTTTACTTGTCAAATGTCAAAGAATAAAAGCTTCAAAAGTGACAGCTACCGAAATACCGGGTGATTCAAAATAACACCTCTTTTTGGAAAACCCTTTATTTATACTCAAGACATGTTTGAATGTCTACAAGACGTTGAAAGATTCCATTTTGGTCTCAATTTTAGTCAGATTCTGAGCATTCAAATCCTTTTTTCTCGCATATTGTTAGCCCTTTTTCGGCTGCTATATTTAGAACTATTTATTTACCGCTTTGGTTCACAAACGGGAAAGATTTAATTTATTTCACATTTTATTCTAATTTTTTCCACTTCAGTTCCAGCTTTAGCCACATATTTTAGCTTGAATATTTTGTGTTCTACCAATACTAAGAAATATTACCACTTTACCCCCCAGACAGAGCTGTTGTGTTGGGTTCATTTGTGTTGCTTACTAATTAGCATTTAAATTATGCAAATATTACTTTTTGTTTTTTCCAATTTCTCTTCTCGCGCATATCTCAATTCATATGTAAGGGCATCTGTAGCTGTATGAGTCGACGACTACGACGTTGTCTGTGGTTTTATGACTTTTTTTTTAATATTTTTTTTCTGTATTTTCTGAACCTCTCACGTAGAATTTCTTGTTCAACCGGTTTTGAGTTCTGCTGCTGATTTTAATCACATTTTATTTGCCGCTAACGTTGGAATCCCCCCCTCAAGACCAACAGCTAAAATGTGCTCCACTCGTTTTCTTATTCGCTATAAAAAATCCATATACAATTTTGTTGTTTTATTTAAATGCATCGGCATATTGTTTTTTTTTAGTTTTCTTTATAACAAGAAAAGCAACCTTAAACGTTTTTGATGAAATTTGGCAACGGCGCGTAGCTGTTATAACGACGTCCTTGTGACGTTGCCTAGGCACCGTTGCGGCAAATTTACTGCAATTTGTACAACGACCGCAATTGGCCGAAGCATTTTTTATGCAAATACATACAGTAGTTTCCTACAAACTAGAACGAGCGAAATTTATGTAATTAGTGACTATTTGTTGAGTAAATTAAGCCAAACTGTGTGAAAGAGTTTTGCTTTTGAAGTATATCTATAATAGTTCTTTAAAACATTTTAAATAGAATTTGTGTCTTTAAAAGATTTTCAATCAATTTTTTATAGTTTTAGCCATGAGAGTGAGAAGCCTTCAAAAACAAATATTACAAAATTTAACACAACTTAAAGATCTATGGCAGGTGTTATATTGTTATAAAAATAAAAAAAATCATGTACTTTATCTTATCACAACGGAGAAAAGAATTCGATTCTTAAGTGTGTACATTTTTTTCGTCTTATATCATTTGTATGGTAAATAATAGCAAAGTGTATATAAACATAGGTGTATGTTCTTTGATAATAGCAAAAATTTCAATAGTTTAGTAGCAATATTTTTGAAGCTCACAGTTTTGAATTCACTTTCGATTCCAACTGATCGAATTGAGCTTATAAACTGTTTTTACCCAACGTTCATTAGCTTGGTCTATAGTTGTAGACTTTTAATACCAAAAAAAAACGATTCTCTTAGTCTGGTCACGTCATCATTATGACAGCCAAATTCTACACTCGTTGGGTTTTGGCTAGCTGTGTAAAAATTCTCATAAACTGTCAAACAATCAGACGCGATTTGCCCAAGAAAATCCCGAATAAATCAAGACACCGCCGTTTGGATTCGGCTATAAACTAGTGCTGGAAAAAACATCGATGTTATATCGATGTATTGAAGTCAACAGAGATGTTTCTCCAGCACTTCTACACTCATCAAATGGGTGTTTAGTAGTGCTGGAGAAACATCTCTGTTGACCAACATCGATATACAGATATTATAAACTTCGATACATCGATGCATCGATATAACATCGATGTTTTCTCCAGCACTATTACACACCCAACGCCCAATCTCAGAACAAGCACGAATTGAAACAACTTTGTCGCTTCTGCTAACTGCAACGCAGTTAGAGAAACATCTCTGTTGGCCAACATCGATATATAGATATTATAAACTTCGATACATCGATGCATCGATATAACATCGATGTTTTCTACAGCACTACTATAAACTGTAGATCCCTGTGCTCTTACAACAGTTATTAAGAGAGATCCCCATGCTCTGCCTAGGGGCGACTGAAAAAATAGTCAGTCAGGGCAAGTATTATTAGTATTAACCTAGAGCAATATTTGAAGCTCCAAAGAAGTTTCCTGTTTAAGATTAAAACTCAAATTCTAACACAGTAGATGATAAGATACTTTTTTATGTAAACCAGCTGTGTTCAGTGTTGAAGAACGTCGTGAGTAAAGCAAGGCGCACACTTTTTTCCAAAAGTATTTTTTCTACAGGCCGTTTAAAAATTCGGAAACCCTTTTTCAGTGTTGCCGAGTACTCGCCATAAAAACGGCAAATACCGATCAGAAAAGCACGAAAAAAAGACACCAAGAAAATTATCGACAAAAAATTCGGATTCCGGAGCACGCAAAATCGAATCTGAACAAAATTGTTCGATTTGAATTTGTCGATTACCGGAGCACGGCTGATTAATTTTTTTTTTAAGGATTGACTTTTAATATATTATTGTTCGAAAACAAATTATATGTGGCTTCGTTCATGCTGTGTATCTTCTTACATTTTTGATGTTATTTTGTGCTCGATAGATCTAAACTCGAGAATTTCGGCAACATGCGTATGAAACTTTTGGAACAGAAAACGCAACAATATTTTTCAATATTTCAAAATAGTTAGAATACAAATATACATCATCGTCAACTAGTGAATCTTCGTAAAAAAGTGTTTTTTAAGGTAATTTTGGGTCGAGAAACTCGAAAATTACATTCATTTTTTTTTCTTCTTAAGAACTGTTTTTGAGATTTTTTCGAAAAACATGTCTTTGGGCAGCTTTTACATAGAATACAAATACACATCATCGTCAACGAGTGAACCTTCGTAAGAAAGTGTTTTTTAAGGTAATTTTGGGTTCAGAAACTTGAAAATTACATTCATTTTTTTTTCTTCTTAAGAACTGTTTTTGAGATTTTTTCGAAAAACATGTCTTTGGGCAGCTTTTACATAGAATACAAATACACATTATCGTCAACGAGTGAACCTTCGTAAGAAAGTGTTTTTTAAGGTAATTTTGGGTTCAGAAACTCGAAAATTACATTCATTTTTTCATCTTCTTAAGAACTGTTTTTGAGATTTTTTCGAAAAACATGTTTTTGGGCCCTTTTACATAGAATACAAATACACATCATCGTCAACGATGTTGTGTTTTTTAAGGTAATTTTGGGTCGAGAAACTCGAAAATGACAATAGTTTTTTTCTTCTTCTTCAGAACCGTTTTCGAGATTTTTTCGAAAGACATGTTGGGCATCTGTTTCAGTTATTCGTCAATACTCGTGAACAAAATTTTGTATTTATTTTCAGCAATATAATCAATCGAAATTTTTATTAGCTTTTTAGATCTGTTTCAAAATCTTACCTTTGCATAAAAAAAGATTTTATTTATTGCTTAAAAATAAGCCTAAGCAGCATATATATTCCGAATATGTAATGCTTGATATTTTATTTCGGCGAAAGCAGACAAATCTTTAAAAAAAAAGTCTATAGTGGCAACACTGGCTTTAATAACGTGCTGTTGCCTAGCATCCATAAAAGTTCGGTTCCATTATCGAAAAATCGCATAATGGAAAAAATAAATATGGAGTAATTATTCATCTAGTAAATGGAACAAAAGCTATTTACGAAAAACTATATTTTTAGAGTCAAATTGAAATAAAGAAAAAACAAACACAGTTTAAAGAAGCGCTGAAGCAAACAGTGTGACCAAAGGCTCATAACTTGTGAGTCTGGGTGACTACTTAGTTAGTCATTCATTCAGTCAAAAGAATTTAAAAATCGCATAATGGAAAAAATAAATATAAAGTATTTGTATAAGAAATAGAACAAACAGAACAGACTAAGGAACAAAAAAAAAAAACCAGTTTGAATGATTCGCAAATTTTAGAGCTGAAACAAAACAGTGTGACCAAAGGCTCATAACTTGTGAGTGTTTACTGTACTTACTTAGTTAGTCATTCATTCAGTTGGGCAGTTTCTCTGTGTGTGGGTCTATTGTTGATTGGCTCGCGGCCTGCTTAAAATATGCAAACTAAATTACAGCAATTTGAAAAGCTTTACATCATATGACAGCAGGTGAAGTGTGTACCCCACTGGACCGGCCGCCGCACGCCTCCAACGGCCGCGCTATCTTTCAGTTCAGAACTACTTTTGCAGTTATTTATTGTGCAGTTAGAAGCTCAGCTGACCCAATATCGTTGCACCCTACTAGCTAACGACCCATGTCAAAGACCTGGACAGTAGCTGCAGTTATTTGGATTTTGTTTGCTTATCAGGCTCAGCCATAGCATTGAGCCGAGCAGCCCATCATCCTTTATGTATGTAGGTAGTTAGAGAGCTGGCATACTTGGAGGTTTGGTTGACTAAAAGCAAAGAGGGGGCCAGAGATTCGGACAAGAACTGTCACTTGACATTTTAATGGAATTTCTATGTTTGCTGGCATACAAAAAAAAAAAATAATAAGAAACTGAAGCAACAAAAGAGCAAGTATGGTTAAAAAGTCAAAGTTTATTTCATTTCAATATAGTTTATAGCCAACCACGACGATCCCTTGAAACTGGGCCAATAAATCGTTTATGAGTTTGTCAAGCCTCGGTATCCTTGAAAAGTTATTTTTGACCACACTCTAAAAAGTTGAGTACATACATGCTACTCATTAATATGCTTAATTATAGTTTATTTTTGTTGGCTGAGTAATTACAGCTGAAAGCTTTGTCATTTAGCTGTCTGATTTTTGCTGTCAGTTAGTCTTATCAAAGTAGAGGGTGTTTTTTTTTTTTAGAAACACTGCTATGCGACAAACTTTAGAGCGCTATGTGATTTTTACGGCAGCGCCACATAATTATCATCGTGATCCGGGGACAAGCTTTGTGTTTCATGTTTTACAGAATTGATCCTAAGGTATAGGTCTAGGACCGTCAGCCAGCTGGTGTCACAAGGGGACCCACGTGTAACCACCTCAGTGGTACGCGCCGTAATTGTGACGCACTTCTGGAAGTGCGACTACACTCTCCACGTGAGGGCAGCTGGAAGCAGGCCCATGGTACGGTCATGTACCTGCCATGGATGCTGACGAATGGTAGTTCGGGCGAGAGAAGAATCCAAGGTGGAACAGCAAAGGCTGATGGATGAATGGCTGAGGGGGTCTCAGTCTTTACTTTGCGGACTCTGGATACCTGCCGACCTCCAGTTTTAATTAATGGCTTCCCGCGGTACCCGGACTATGCCGCGGGTGACTCACCCCTTCCCGACTACTCGTGGATCCAACTTATGATTACTACTAAACAAACAAACAAAAAACAAACACAAAAACAAGAGTCCGTAACTCGACCAAATACGGAAGGGACGAAGCTCCTGTTAACAGCTGCAAGCTCGTTGAGAAAGGAACCTTCGGGTGTCCTTTCCATCTTGGATTGTGCCGGCAAGGGTAAGACGGCAAACCCACCGTCTTCCCTAGATTCTGGGGGTAGGCAGTCCAACCCCGTCTCGGATGCAAAGACGAAGCAGACTTATTTCGCCTCTTCGTCCAAGGCGGGGCTGGCTGCCAACTCTCCAGAGTCGGCTACTCCAAAGATGCCACCACCAAACAAACCGTCTTACCAAGACAGGCGACGGGCTGGAGTAATACTTCAAAAAAAACTTGCTGCTTCGGAAGAATCAACGGAGAGCAAGAGGCTGGTCGAATGGGCCAAAACCATCTTGCCGGGTTTCCAGCCCTTCCCTTTTTTGGGATTTTTTTTTTTTTTATATATGAAGTTTTGACATTTCGTGCGGAATTATTGCATGCTGCGTATGGGCCTTAATTCTTGAGATACGCTTCGTTTTTTTCAGGTGCTACGATATTGCGCCATCTTACACGGCACTGCTACTTCGTGAGCATTTCGACAAAAATTCAAAAAATATCGTTCCGCAACCTGCTTATTCTCGCTGATTTGGGATATGATAACTGGAAAATTCGTTGGCATAAGAAGGGGATTACTTTGAAGAGGATGAAATAGATTAAGATTTTGAAAATATAAGATTAGACACCTTTCAATTTGATTACAGTAGTACATGAGAAAACATACGCCGTGACCCAAGATCACGATATTTTTTTTTTGTGTGGTTGGCTTTTCATCCACGACACCATCGGTACATATTTCTTAAAGTGTATGTTATCGACGTATGCTTCTTCAGGATCTTCAGGACCGTCAGAAAGTTTAAGCCCAGTCTATCAATATCATGAAATTAAAAAGTACTGAGTGTCGGTGTGAATCGTTGCTTTTATAAAGAAAAAACCTTTTATTATAATCAGTTACATCCTATACATAATAGGGAGCAACCGCGATCGCCTAGCGGCAGTGCACTAAACTATCATCGCAGAGGTCGTGGGTTCCTATTGCCCTAATTTTTCCTGTCTTTTCTGTATCCTTATCACTTAGTCCCATTATCGGTATCACAACGCGTCTTTTCTTGGCCTAAGTGAGTTGAGAAGCTAAGTTCCAACTGCCGCCCTAACCCCTACCTATACATAATAGGAACGCATATTTTACGTCAAAAGAACCAGCTTAGCTTTTAGTGTCTATCGCGACATTTTACCGCATCTTTAAGTATCTTCCAAAGCGATTTTTGTGAAGTTGGACACTTTTTTCTTGCTCGTCGATCTTGCTGCTTCTATAGAATTGAGATCAGATGATGAAGGTGGCCACATTATGTTTTTCAGGGTTCCAACTTTTGCTTTTCGATTTAAATAAACTTTGCACAACTTTGACGTATGTTTGGACTTCTTATCTTGCTGAAAAACGAATCGCAGGATATTTTTCGGCGGGAAATTTTTAACTACTCATATTACTTCAAATACTGTTTATAAGACAACAGTCTCCTCAGTCAGTAGTTATTTTTCTAATTCTTTTTCTTTTAAACTTTCTGACGGTAGTGCATATCTCACGAAACTATTGACTTATTGAAATGTCGTTTTGGTAATATTATTCCTCCCAAAATAGACAGACCTGTTTGTTGAACAACCAAAACGCGCGTTTTGCTGCCTCTTGATTTCCGTATAATACATTTCTTATGCTGTAGGTCAACATAACTCGTGTCATTATAAAAAATAAAATCAGAAGTTTTGTAAAAAGTGGTAAAAAATTGTACAGACATGTTGTTCATTTATCATAACTCATTTTTAAAACATAAACTCAATACAATTCAACTTCATTCATTCAATTTTCGTTGTTTTATTTGAATTTAAAGTTCGGCCGCTCTTAAAAAAACACCCTTTATGTTTATTTCGCTTGCATTTTATTTAGTTGCAGAAAAACTGGTATATTGCATCTTAATACAACTAATATTTTATTCAGCGAATTACTGAGGCCTGTAGTAATCGCTAAAGTCAGTCTCTTTTTATAGTTAGTACTCTTAATTTATAGAAAACTAGTTTTGCAACTAAATAAAATGAGAAAACTTGGAATAAATGAAGTCTGAGCATCCTCCTGTACTTTGGATAATTTATTACAACTAGAAATCAAAGCCGTACTCAATTTAAATTCGTATTTGCTCAGAACAAGATTGTTTCACTTTAAGGGGTCTACGCAGTTCGAAATAATTCGCGCCGAATTTGGGATATCCCATTTGGGATGATTTTTTTTATATGAAGTTTTAGTTAAGGAAAAATCGCGTTCTGTGAACATAAATAACCTACGCCGAAGATGATTATTTTACTTGTTAATCATTGAACATCTGTCGTGAGAATATTCTAAAAAAGTAAATTTAAGTTCACGAACAATATTTAGATCATAAAGTAGCCGATAAAAATTCGAATATATATATCAATCTTGAGGTTTTTTTTCAATAGGTTTTTTTTTTTTTGATAAGTCACGCGTGAGTACTGTCAAGTTGCCATGTGTTTTTTATTCAGTTTTCATTGCCATTTCATCATGAAAAGACTTACACCCGAACAACGTTTACAAATCGTACAATTATTTTACGAAAATTCGCGTTCTGTAGAGAATATTTTTCGCGCGCTTAGACCATTTTATGGAACCAATTCGGTGAACAATTTATTTCACGCTCCGGAGAATTGGCCGCCAAGATCGTGTGATATCACACCGTTAGACTTTTTCCTTTTGGACTACGTAAAGTCTAAAGTATTTCTGGATAAGCCAGCTAAGATTGAAGCATTAGAGGCCAACATTACTCGTGAGGCACGGGCCATACTTGAGTTAACTTTTTTTATATAAAGGGTCATCAATTTTGAGGTACGGGTAGTTATCCGATTATGCTCGAACGCGTCGTCGAAAATTGACGATTTAGAAGCTACGTACTCAAAAGCCAAGATTGTATATGCACTATAGGTCGATATTACTTTAAAATTGTAGAAAGTACAGCGCTTTGAAATTATTTGGTGAGGAAGGGGGCAGAAAAAACAAAAATTTACTTGACCTGCCTGCTTATAAAAGGAGTCAAGTTTATAGTTTGCTTATACTAGCTCCTATAGTCTTCAAGATGCAGGCGTTCGGACAAACGAAACGAGGGACGGGTCATACTTGAGTTAACTTTTTCTATATAAAGGGTCATCAATATTGGTGTTTTTTTTCCATAGCGTAACCGCGTTATCCGTTTATGCCTGAACGCATCATCTAAAATTGGAACTTTCGCATGGACAAGCTACGGCGCAGTTGTGGCCAACATTTGAAAGGGATTTTGTTTAAAAAGTGAATGGCAAGAATGATTCTTTCTATTGATAATAAAGATTTTCCGATTTATTGGAAATTTTTTCGTTTTTTTGCATTTAAAAAAAAATCTCGAGATTGATGTCCCATATTATGACTAAAGAAATATCTATGTAAAAAAATATAAAACTTTTGACTTAAGAATTTCAGGGTAATCCAGCGGGAATATAGATACATTGAATGCAAGAGGCGAACTAAGGCGAGCTGATAGAGTATTCGAGAAAACTAGCAAAAAATAAAACAAATGAGATTTCACCAATGAACTGATTTTTAGAGCTAAAAATTCTATTAAAAGTTCTCTCAAAATATAAATTTGAAATTTGTTTTGGCTTAAAGAATAATGTAAGCCGAAAATCTTTAAAAAATTTAACTCAAAACTGCTTTTGCAACAAAACTCACAAAAAAAAGTTTTAAATCATTTAAATTTGAATTTAAAAAAAAATATATAATATTCAATTTAAATTATTCAACGTAAGCAGCTTTTAGAGTCGTTATCGCTTTTCGTGTCCCGCATTTATGTGAAATTTATTTTTACGTTTATGCGATTGTAGTATTATTATCTGAGCTACATAGTTCAACGGGAAACGCATTTGTTCCAGAACTAAGCCAAAAAAAAAACAACACACAAAAAATAAAAAGCGCTAAAAAATTTATGAATGTTTAGAACGTTTTATGTATTCTGTGTGTGGTTTGTATAGAATTTTTATTGAGACAAGAGCTCTAGCAAAGAACACATGGGAAAACATTTTATTATAAATATTATATTAATAATAATATCTCACAATAAAATTGCTTTTTCTTTAGCTAAATATTCAATATACATATAAGTATGTATCTACATATAATACGTTGCTATAACTTAAAAGAAATATTTTTCATATATAAAGAATTTGCTACGCCTTATAATTTTTTGTTCTGCAAGATTGAGCAGACAACTTTGTTTTCTTTATATCATCATCAATAATTTTATTGACTTTTGTTTTAGATGTAGCTCTAAGTTATTTACTTTTCAGGCTTTTATTGTTTATTCCTAGATCGTTTATCGCTTGTTTGTCTTTGTTAGTTTCATAACTCTTTTGTACTCTCTATATACACTGTAGCTTAAGACAAGCAGTATATTAAATTAACTTTTTCTATATAAAGGGTCATCAATCTTGAGGTTTTTTTTTTTTAAATGCTAAAAAACACAAAAATTTCAAATGAATTGGAAAATCTTTATTATGAATAGAAAGAATCATTCTTGCCATTCACTTTTTGAACATAATCCCTTTCAAATGTTGGCCACAACTGAGCCGTAGCTGGTCCATGCGAAGGTTTCACTTTAGTTGATGCGTTCAAGCATAGACGGATAACACGGGTACGCTATGGAAAAAACATCATTATAATATCGACCTATGGTGCATAAACAATCTTGGCTTTTGAGTACGTAGCTTCTAAAACGTCGCCAGATTTTTCGAAATGGAAGTATGGCTTTGATTTTTTTATTTTTTAAATGAGCCAATTTTTCTAATGTTTCCGTTTATTGTTTAAAAACTTGAAAGACATTCTTTTAAGCCAGAAAACTAAAAGTTATTTAGTAAAATTTAAAAGATGGCGTACGTTAATGTCGGGCGCGTACGACTTTGGGATACCCTGTACCACCACATTGCAATCAAATCCACTATATTGCTTTAGAGCAGTGGTCGGCTCGGCCCTATCTCGCGTGCATAGGGATTAGCGACGTCGACACACGTCATGTGTTATACACAAAACGCATGCATGTGTGCGTGCTTTTTGTACTGAAATATTCTCTGCCGCAGTGACGAATGCGATGCTGACGTTGCTCGACGTTGCTACGCAACAAACACGAAGTTGATAGTGCGTGGCTTCGGCTCTTGTTGCTCTGATATTGTTTTCTCTGCTGCAGCAACAAGAGCCGAAGCCACGCACCATCAACTTCGTGTTTGTTGCTTACCAACGTCAGCGTCGCAATACGCCGCTGCGGCAGAGAAAACTTCAATACATATGCAAAAAAAAAAATGTGAGTGTATTTTGTGCCGACCACTGTTGTATACCTTTTAGTACTAAACTTTGTTTTAAGTTGCCTTACAAAACATTGCACTAATGAGAGTGCACTAAATCGGCTTAGTTCCTTTTCAAATGCGCTTGAAATATGCACCATAGGTAAATTATTTAGAGCTTATGGGCTTATATATTTAATGGCTGTTACATACAAAAACAAAACTTGAAAAAAAGAAACAAGTACACTAAAGATAAAAGTTTTTGCCCAATTAGCAATTGCAAGAGCTTTTCAGAATCGGATTCACTGAGTGGAAACGAGTTCTATGTAAGAAAAAATAATATCTATATATGTATAATAAGAAAGAAAAAAAAAAAGTTATTTTTAATATGAAAAGCGACTTGCTCGAGGATTATTTTTTAGCATTGTGCAGACATTTATCAAAAAGGTTTGTGTGCGTAGTTTGTTTATTACTTTGCACGGACAGTGCATCAAAAAAGTTAGAACACAGTGCTATATAAAAGTTTTACTAGTTTGCAATATCAATGCAATGAACGAGAATATATTTTTTAAAATTTTGAAAAAAGATTTTTCTTAGTTTATTTTGTTTGTAATGCGACGAAAAAAGTTTAGGCATATGTGAACAAAAATTTACTTCAAATTGATTTTGGGAAAAAAGTGTGAGATTCTCTTTGGCTTGGTCTATTGTCTTTCTTTAGTAGTATCAAAGAATATGCAAGTTGACTAGTAGTAGTATTGAGCAGCATATGGTTAATAGAGTTGTCATATTATTTTCACTTTTTGTGAAATTGAAGACTCGAAAGTGAAAACAAAGTGTAAAAAGTATTTATAATGCTATATGCGCTCTATCTCTTAAAATAAAATTTTAGCTATATAATTGATTAATATATGTAATTCGAACTTTTTTGGCAGTTAAAATGTCTTTTCAATTTTGTATGTAGGTACATTGTGTGAGCAAGGTTTCAAAATCATATTGTATATGGGCATTTCCCAGAAAATCTTTACCAAGGGGCACAACTTTAAAGTTGTAAAAACTGTATATATTTGTTAATGGAATAATAGGCTATATATTCAAACTTGAAAATATATAAAGAGTTAAGATTTTCGGTGATGTATTTCTGAATAGTAGGTAATCAGCTACAATAACCTCAAAAAAATTTTTTTTTTCCAAAAAAGTACCTTTTTTAGATAATCACAAAACGGCAAAAAAAAATCAAAATATGTGATCTATTTTGATTGGAACATAAAATCAATCTAATTATTTATTAATAAATAAAAAAAAGCTTTTAATAAATATTCAAAAAAATAAATATTGTTAAGTAAAGTTAGGCATACGTCATGTAACGTACGCAACGGAAAACAAGGTTTTTTAATTTTTTTGATCGAACTAGCTTCGTAAATCAAGTTTGTTGTGCACTTTAAGAATATAAAGAAAAAGTATGTGTTTGTATAGCAGTTTAAAAAAAATGTGTATCATAAAGTATGTAACGTACGCAACGGCATGAAATTTCTCAAAAAAAAGCCCACGTTAAATTTGGTTTCAGAAGAATTTGAGATAACATGTACCATCATATTGCAATCAAATACGGTTTATTGCTTAAATACTACAAAAAAAAAATGTTTGATTGCCAAATTTGGTTGCGGTATCTTCATAAACAAACAAAAAAAAAACGAATTTTGCACTAAACACGTTTTTTTGACCGATCCGTCCTATGGGGGCTATATGATATACTCAACCAATTTTGATCAAATTTGGTACAGTGTTTGGGAACTAAAAAAAACTTGCGAATGCCAAATTTGAATACGATATCTTAATAAACAAACGAAAAATCCGTAAAAAGTTTTTAGTTTTACCACCATGCCATAGCAAAAAAAAAATTAGTAGGTCCAAGGCAGCTAGATCGATTTTATAACACCTTTACAATAGAGTGCTCCAAACAAAAGCAAATTTCGCAAGTATTCATAAGAGCTCAAAAAATGTGTATAAATCGATTTTCAACTCAATAGCTTAAAAAACAACAAAGTTGATCCGAATCGGACAGAACGACTAAATGGCAGCTATAAAAAATATTGGGCCGAACCGGGCGAAACTTGGAATATGAGGGCTCAAAATATGCATAAGTACCTACCAAATTTGGTGCAATTATCTCAATATTTTAAGGTTTATCCCAAAAAAGTGACCAAAAAACCCGTAGTGCATAGTAACGATCGGTAAAAAAATATTTTTGGTGCAAAATTCAATGTATTTCATTTGTTTATGAAGCACTGTACCAAATTTTACCATAATCGCTAGACTATATCATATAGTCGCAATAGGAATGATAAGTAAAAAAAAACGTTTTTGGTGCAAAATTTAGACATCATTTGAAAAAACTCTCAAAAAACTTTTTTTTGCTGAAAGTTGTATGGATATATCTCATTCACAGCGCCGATGGTATTAAAAAATATGCGTACGAATGTAACGTACGCAACCTGGGAAATGCCCATATGACAAAGTGGTAAAAAACTTTTTTTTTAAATCAAAAGAATTATATTTGTTTTTTACTGATAATTTTGGCCAGAACATTTGGTTAAAATTGTAAAATTGGTTAGTATTTATTATTCGTATGTCTGGAACTCGGCGCAAACTGATTAAAAGCAAATACAACCAATTCTGTTTTTACACGCTTAATCCCAAATGGGATTTTTTTTATATGAAGTTTTGTCATTCCGCGCGAAATTTTTCGAACTGCGTATAGGCCCTTAAGAAATAGCACGGTCTAGAAAAAAACATTTTTTACACATTTTCATTCAATTTAGCAGGATTAAAAAAAGCTTGATTGAAATTTGAAAGACAAATTGTGTTAAAAACCTAATCTTTTAAAAATTTTGTTAGGGCATTTCCCTTACTAATTTATTTTCACAGCAGCCT
The DNA here is from genome assembly GCA_018150985.1 of Chymomyza costata. Taxonomy (NCBI): domain Eukaryota; kingdom Metazoa; phylum Arthropoda; class Insecta; order Diptera; family Drosophilidae; genus Chymomyza; species Chymomyza costata. The sequence continues at coordinate 30,174,257 of JAECWU010000127.1, read as the reverse complement.
AAGGATTTACTTCATGTCTTTTTTTACACGGATTTTTCTGAAATGTATCTACCGTCTAATAACAGAATAAGGAATATATATTCAAATATCTTCTGTATTGTTAGTAATACTATATTTCGAACGATGCTTTGTTTGTTATAAGAATTCTCTTAAAGCGTTTTAGACCGAAACATAAACAATACTATGGTGAACATTCTACAGATATATAAACAATATTATGGTGAACATTCTACAAAATTGCTGACTCAATGTTCTCAAATTTTTTTTCAAGATACAAAGAACATAAAATGTTTTTTTTTTTACAAATATTAGAAATATTTTTCAAAATAATATAGAAACTTCAGTATTCATATTATATGCCATATCAGCAATACCAGTGTATGGTTTTTGTTAAAGGATTTTTCTTAGTAAGTAAGTTAAAGAAATTCAGGAATGGCTCAAAAACTAAGACTCTTTCAAAACTTTCAAATATCGACACGCAAAAATAAAAACGGACTTATAAGCTTTTTAAATCTTAGTATGATAAAATGTTTTTGTTTTGGATAACAATTTGTTTCTTTATTTCTTAAAGTCCATACTTTACTACACTTTTTCAAAAAAAAAAAAAACAACACAAACCAAGAATATTTTCGCTTAAACAGAAAGTAAAAGATAGTAGGCAGAAAAGATGCTGTATAAAACGGGTAAAAGCGCATCTAGTATTCTATCATATAGAACTCCTAGCTAGGTCACTTTGTTTGCAGCAGAGGGAAAAAGGTCTCCAAAAGAACTGGTTTAGCTTCATATGAGACTGGCGTTTATGAGACAACTCGCAAATCTGTTCTGATAAAATTGTAAAGACCTAAATGTTTACTAATTTTTAGTACAGCTCAAGATAGAGTTCTATACTTATCAATTTTACAATGCAAGATCTGTCTACGTCATCAACAAGATCTAGCAGTTACAAAACAGACCTACAAAAAATTGTATCCTAACTACGAAAATTTTGAGTATTATGCTAAAAAGGCTGAACAAAAAATGATTTACAGCTGAACTTTAAAAACAGCGCTGTGTCAAAACTTTTTTGATACACTGTGTAAAGCCGCTGCTTGCCCTTAGCGCTACTGTTACCCCCAACCCTGTGCTCTTTATAAATATGTATGTGTATGTATTTTATGAACAGTTTGTTGGCGTCACATGTGTGGCACATGCGTTTTTGCTGTTGTTGCAGCTGTAGCTACCGTTGTTTTTGTTGCACTTTGCTGTCATGGATATGAGAGCAACAAAAAAACAAAAGGAGTAATAGCAGAATCGTTGCTGTTCTGTATTTAGTTTGTGGAGGCGTCACAGACGTGCTGCTCTTGCAACAACAACAACAACAACAGTAGCAACTATGTATAACTAAAAAGCAAACACAAAGCACGCAAAACCTACGACACATTTTGAGGCTGAAAAACACGTTTTCCATGCGCTCTTCGTTCACATGCGCTTATTTTTGACGCAACAGAATTATGTACATATAAAATATGTAGCAACAACAACAACAATAATAATAGCAATAACAACTAGAGTAATAACTGATAAAGACACACGCACGCAATAACAGTACACACACACGCACACACACATATACACGCACACGCAGCTGCATGCCTAAAAAAAGGCTGGCACTAAATTAAAGCTCGCTACGAAAAATCAATACTTGCTTTACTCAACAGCAGCGGACACAACAACAACAACAACACCACGCAACAATGACCAACAGCAACAACAACCAAGAGCGCAAAGAACGACAGTGACGCCGACGTCAACGTTGGCGCACAAACAACAACAAAAAAAAACAAAAAAAAAAAATAAAAGTTCAAAATTATCTCAAATAAATTGCTTTCGGCCTACTCGTGATTTTTTTTTTTTCATTTCGTTTCATTTCATTCGCTTTTCGTTTTCTTCTATGTACATACATACATATACATATGTACGTCATGTACAATATTTCTGGTCGACCGTTTCGTATGCCCCGCAGCAGCGCCCGCGCAGACGCCCACACGAATACAGTAAAGAGCATGCTTTAAGTGTGTGTGTGTTTGCGTGCGTGTAGCTACAGTGTATCATAAAAGTATGCGCTGACAACAAAAACAATAACAAACATATTATAAAGTTTATGGCACTATCAAGCAACTTTTGGTCGGGTATAGAGTAATACATAAGGTACTCAAAATATTTAAACGTTTTTTAAATTTTTATATTATATTTAGCTGACTTAAGTACTCGTACATATATTGCACTTTGTCGGGCATAAAGACAAGAATGCGCGAGTTACCAAAGTGAGCAACCCTAAGAACAGGACATACAGGTAAAATTGACAGACTAACAACAGTCAGTTGTTAATATTTGCCATATGGCGTGCTTTGCTTGTATTAAATATAGCTCTTTTTTTTTGAAAAAAGTGCGCATAACATATACAGTTTCGGATATTTGACAGTACAATATATATTTTTTGTTCTTCAACGCCAAAGAAATTACAAAAATATACTTTACGTGTTTATAAACAGCTGTTTAGTTTTTTTAAAACGCCAGAGGCAGTAAGTATAAAGATACTGGCGCTTTTTACAATACTTTTGAACAAGAATACTCTACTTAAATCAACATGTCATAAGCTACAAAACTGTCACTTGCAGCACATCAAGCTACAAAACGTTTGTCAAATTGCTTTAAATCACGTATAAATTTGTTTCGTCCTTTAAGCATTTGCTGCTTAATAGGACTGTTTTAGCAATTAAGATTATAAATTGGAATATCTTAATAAATAAAAAGTGCGTTTACCTTTATGGTAGAAAAATTATTGAGATACTAAAAAAATAATTGGGATTACAAATCTCAAGCCAAATTGTACGTGAAAGCATGCCATTGGCCACCAAACTAAATCGCGCTCCATTCCATTCTAATGGCAATAAGGACAAGGACTTTTCTTAAGAAATGGAACGCTTACAATGAAATCTAAAAAACTATACAAATTTGTGTTACACTGTTTGGGCAGCGTATACTTTTGTGAGACATTGTATGTATTTAATGCTGCTGCTTCTTCTTCTGCTGCTGCTGCTTGGATATTTTTTTACGTTTCACCTTGCGCGCGCCCGCTCAATGTTTTATTGCTGTCGCTGCCGCTGCCGCCGCCATTGCGTTTACTTCTTAGACTGGTTTGCAGTCTCCTATCATTTTTCATGCTTCCAACACACACTCGCACACACACACACAGCCAGCCAGTCGCTGTTTTTGTTATACCCCATGCTCATTCGTTATGTTACTCGTTGTATGTGGGGTGAAGTAAGGGGGTTGAGTATTTTGTGCACGTCACTATGTGCCGCGGTTCGTACGTCCAACCGACTGTCGGTCGGTCGTTCGGTCTGTCTGTCTTTCGGTCAGTTAGTCAAAACGTCGCTCGTTTGTTCGTTATGACGTTGCGAGTTTTGTTGCTGCTTTGTGTGCGCTCGTGTATGGCTGTGTATGTGTGTGTTTCTGTGAGAGAGTTGGTGTATGTCTGCTGGCTCTGCTGTGTGCTGCTGTTTCGTATGTCAGTTGCCAACAGCGCAGCTCGTTCCGTTTATTTGCCTCTCTGCTTTTGAGCACTTGCTGTTGCGTCACCCGCGCGCCGTAACGAACGTCGTTCCTGCGCACAAAATCGTCTATTTACTCTGCTTATATACGTGTTATATATATACATACATACATACATATGTGTGTGTGTGCATAGTTCCCGCGCTGTGCTGTTTTTGCTCAACCTCCCACCAAGCCCACACACCCCGCTAGATATTTTAACGGCAACGACCCATGCAACCGAACAACCAAGCGACCGACTGACAGACCAAACGACCGATAGACAGACAGACAGACAGACCGCCTGCCCGACCGGTTCACTACTCGCTCTCTTGCTCTGTTTTATTTTGTGCTGTAACGCTCTCGCTCTGGCTTGCGCGCTTTGTCGTTGTCGTTGTCTTGCTTCAATTTTTACTTACTTTTGCGCTTCAAGTTTGTTGGGTTTTTTTTTTTTTATTATTATTATTTATTTTTTTTCTTTATAATTTCTTTCTTTTTTATGCCATTATTATTATTATAACGCTGCTGGCGTCGCTGCTTTTGCTTGTTTCTTTTTACGTATAGTTTAAGCCTCTTTTTTTTACATTGTCGACGACGACGACGACGTCTGTGCTGTTGTTGTTGATGTCGTTGTTGTTGTTGGCAGTGCTATATATGTATGCATGTACGTGTGTTGTATGTAAGTATGTGTGCTGTTATTTTTATTAATTTGTTTGCGCTGGGGGGCTGTGAAAATTGTCAACAGCGCACTGGCTGACTGTCTGGCTGGCTGGCTGGCGCTGCCGTCGCTGCTTTAATCTTACGTGTGCTTAAGTTTTTTTTTTATGTTCTGCTTTTTGGCTTCATGTGAAATTCGGCAACGTTGCTTTTTTGCTGCGTGCTGTGTATTTTTTTTATTGCTTGCTCGCTGGTTTTTGGTCTGTCGGTCGTTTGGTCGCTGCGACGGTTGGTTGATTTTTCCTTTTGCTTGTTTGTGGAATTTCGTGCTTAATTTTTTGCGCGTGTGTGTATCTGTGTGCGTGCGTGTGTGTATTTTTTTTTGCTGTTTGCGTTTTTGCTTAAATTCAATTCAATTTCTGTATAATTTTCGTAGTGTGAATTTAATTTACTATTTACTTGCAGCTTTTGTTGGCTTTTATTTTATTTATTTGTGGCTGTGCAGCTTAATTACTTCCATTATAACCAAAAACCCACACATACACACACAAAAAGAAACACAACATCGAAAAAAAAAAAAAACAGCATGTGGCTGTTTTAGTCTATATCTTGTTATGGTCAAATTGCGCTGTTGCCAAATTTCACAGCAAACTTAAAGTTATGCACACAAATTATGTTGCCAAGGGAATAACAATGAATTATGATGAATCTTAAGTTTGGAATGAAGTTTCGGTTTCGTATAGCAAAAGATAAATTGAATTGTTGATGGATGGAACGTAAACTTAAATTTGTAATTCTTTATTGGTTTAAAAGTTGAATGAAAAAAGTTTCAAAATCAATATGCATGTGTGTGTTTGTCTGCTTATAAAATGTATCTAATAGAGTGCTTTTGGGCTGCTTGCAATACAAAAGACGACAGTTTTTTTTATGGCAGTCGCACAGCATGAGTCATTGATAAAAAAAAAAATTTCCGCCGAAATTGTATAAATACATGCTTATTTATTTATGTATTTGTATGTAAAAAAAAGCGTTTGTAGTGAAACTGTTATTTAACGTTCTAAGCAGGTCCATAATTATAGGCATGTGATATATGTTCATACATACATTTCCTTATAAGCTTTTAACTCGTATACAAACTCTATTCCGAAATCTTTTAAAAAATAGCACTTAAAGGTCTACGTAAAACGTTTATTTATTGTTCTAAGCAGGTTAAAGATCTCAAATATGCTTTGAATTCTTTTTCTCCTTGATCGTGCTAGTTGCAAATGCTAGAAGAGTATCCTAAGAACTACACCGAACCAGATTGTCTCAGCTCTAACGAAATTACGTATTCCAGCGAATATAAACTCATTAGCCTAAATATTTTATGCATACATAGAAGACATATATAATGACATAATGAATTTGGCCAAAACGACGATTTCTTTTTCCTAAATACATAGTACTCTTATGTGTATAGAAAGTAAATATTCAAAGTCTAAACCTGAGTTTTATTGTTACTACGTTGAAGTATTTCGAGTTCTACGTGCTGTGACTTTAATCTAGTGCTATTTTAAGTGTTTATTCCCATGAAATTCTCAAGTGTTTATTTATTTATATATATATATTTTTTTTTGTTTTTACAATAAACCAACTTCAAGAGCTTTATTTTCTAATCTTATGCTCTTTCTTGCTCTCTTTGTTTTATTGCAGGTACAAAAAAAAAACAACTGAGTGGACGGGGACTCGAGCCTGCTCATAACGAAAAATATATAATAAAGTTTTAATATAACAATTAAATAAAATTTGAAAAAAATAAGTGTGCAAAACTTGTTAATTAATGGAAAAATTTTAAACACATTTTGTGGCTTTCGTGTCGCGTAACGCGCGCTCGGTTTAAATTAAAGTTAACACACATACACACACGCGCACACATGCACATGCATGTGTTGCAGTTTTAAAAAAAATAAAATAAATATAAAAAAACATACACTCTGAAAAAATATGTGCCACAAAATTATGCAAATGAGTTAAAAAAATTTTTCAGAGCAATGTTAAATTTTTTTTTTTTGTTGCCATATATGTATTTTTTTTTTTTTTTGGCTTTAGTAACATACTAAAAAAACAAGCAGTGTAAGCAGTGTAACTAAAACAAGAGAAAATTTATATCTAAATAAATTAAAAAGTCAATTACAAGTTAATTTTTTTTACAGTTTCGTATATGCATATATATTTTATAAAATATATGTGTATATATATTTTTTTTTTTTGTTAAGCTCTGCCGCAACAACAATAAAAAATGGCAAATAACCTGTGGCAACGCTGCAGTTTTATTAAATATAGCAAAAATTTAAAAGTGGCAACGCCGCAGTTTTATTAAAACGTCTGTGCGCTGTTGCCACATTTCAACATGTGTGTTTATATGTGCTTAATGCAATGTTTCTACCTTTTTTTTCTCATTTTTTTTTGCAGCAGTGTAAATAGGCATATAAATAAATAATAATAATATTAAGTATATAAAAGTGCAAAAGTGAGAGCGCAAGCAAATGTTTAATTTAATTTATAAATATACATAAATATATACATATATGCATATATGCATTAACAACCACTACAATAACAACAACAACAGCAACAACAACCAATGCCTATTTGAGTGCAAATGCAAAATGCAACAACAACGACAACAACAACAGCGGCTGTTGTAATGCGCCTAAGCGCCGCAGCAGCTGCCACAAAGTTGTTGCTGTACGTTGTGGGCAAATTTAGCTGAAAAGCAGCAACGGCAACAGCAACAACAGTGTTGAAAAAATCTGCAAAAAAAAATTTAAATAATTCAAACAATAATTACAAAAGCATATAATAATAATAATAATAATACAATAAAAAAAAAAGAAGTGAAACTATTTGTTGTATGTGAGAGAATGTCGCAGTGCAATGCTGTTGCATGTAAGCAGCCCAGTGATACAACAACAACAACGAGAAACAGCAACACAACAACAACAGCAGCAGCAACAACAACAACATATTCTGAGCGCAACAACAAGTGTTTAAGCCAAAAGAGTTCGGCATGAAATGGAAGCAGCTATACGCTCCTCTTCAGTGCAGGTCGGTGCTCCACCGCCCACAAACAACGCCACAAACAGTGGACAGCAGCAGCAGCAGCAACAACAACAACAACAGCAGCAGCAACAACAGCAACAGCATCAGCAGCAACAACAACAACAGCACCAGCTTCATCATCATCATCAGCAGCAGCAGCAACAACAACAACGCGCTGCTGCCAACAATCAGCAACAACAACAACAGCTGCAACAACAGCAGCAACAACACAACGCAGCAGCAGCTACAAACGCTGCAACAGCTCATACAGCGCATGATAATGGACCAACGTCCCATCATTTACTCCATCAACAACAACAGCAGCAGCAACAACAACAACAACAACACCATCCTCAAACAACAGCGTCTAATCAGCAGCAGCAAAACAAAACAACGCAGCAGCAGCAACAACAAAAACAACAACAACAGCAGCAGCAGCAGCAGCAGCAACAACAACAACAACAAGCTGCAAATATGTCTGCGTATCAACAACGTTTGCCAGCCGGTGCATCACCGATTCATAGGTAAGTTTCCCAAAAACCCTAAACTTTTACGACTATGATAAGATGTTGCCAACACAAAGAAAAAAAAAAAACAAACAAATATAGTATATCTAGAAACTAGGTCGTCTTGTATTCAAAAGCAGATTAACTAAGATTTCGTTAATAAATTTTCCATAGCAGCAAGTCTTATGTCTTCTAACGAAATAGAAATCTATAGGTAAAAGTTTGTTATCTTTTGTATTGAAATGAAATCGGTTGAAATTTTAAATAGTCCAATACTGCTGGGTTTTACGGCAGCTCAAGCAGCTACTCGGCTTCTATGATCCTGAATAGGTTCAAGAAAATCTACCACTTGGGAGAGAATTTCTCTAGAATACTTATTGGATTACCTATCGGACACTGCAGGCTCAGGAAACATAGACTCTGTGAAAATAGGGAGAAATGCTCCCAAAACATACTTACAAAGTGTGATGCTCTTGCCAGAAGAAGGGCATGCCTATTCGGTAAACACACAATCTTCATGCAAGAACGCACTTAACTAGAACTAGGAACTCTACAGCTAACAGGGAGCACAATAGCTGCCAAGGCGTACTGCTGGGTATAGTGCCGGAAATATCTTAAAAGCGTACACTAATCCTTAATTAGGTTTGATATATATTAAGCTAGGCTGTGTTAACCGCATTTTGAAACTAATATCTCTGGTTACTAAAGGGTCATCAATCTTGAGGTTTTTTTTTTTCAATGGATTTTGTTTTTGGTAAATCACGCGTGAGTACTGTCAAGTTGCCATGTGTTTTTTATTCAGTTTTCATTGATATTTCATCATGGAAAGACTTACACCCGAACAACGTTTACAAATCGTACAATAATATTAGGAAAATTGGCGTTCTGTAAAGAATGTTTTTCACGCGTTTAGGCCATTTTATGGAACCAATACGTGTGATATCACACTGTTAGACTTTTTCCTTTGGCGCTATGGGAAGTCTAAAGTGTTTGTGGCTGAGCCAGCTACGATTGAAGCATTAGAGCCCAACATTACCCGTGTTATCCGATTATGATCGAACGAAATTGGAACGAGCTACGGCGTAGTTGAAAGGGATTTTCTATAAAAAGTGAATGGCAAAAATGTTTCTTTCTACTGATCATAAAGATTTTCCGTTTCATTTGAAATTTTTGTGTTATTTTGCAAACCTCAAGATTGATGACCCTTTATATAAGTCTTCTTGAGTTTGAAAAAGCGTTAGGAACTGCTTTTTTCAGAAACAGTCTGTTGTCATTGAAAGCATTGTATTGAAAATTCGTATGTGTTTACTGCTTATCACTGTCCTGCCAACCTAGCAGACAGTGCCCCATAAAGTATGCCTTCAATATACGAATCTGGTTCTTGCTGCCCGATATTGATTTCAAACAATTTCAATTCATTTTGAATTCATGCATAAGGTCGCTCAATCTAAAAAAATCTTTGAGCACCTAGGAAACAAATCTTTAAGAAGTGTTTTGTTTAAAGACGAATGCAAACGAATACGAAACTGAAAGAACTATTAGCAAACGTTTAAACAAAAGCTCACAAGTTGTTTCTGCAGATTGCGGTTTGTCTGAAGCTTCTGTCACGCTTTTCGAGCTCACAATGGGTTCTTCATCATCATCATCAGAGGTGGGCACGAAAAATAACGGAAAGAGCACTTTTTGCTTGTGCGCCTATCTTTCGCCACAGAAAAGACATAACGGAAAGAGCACTCAGTACAAAAAACGCCTTGGACATTTTTGCACCGAGTGCTCTTTCCGTTAGGTCTTGTAAGTGGCGCCTGCCAGACGCACACGCAAAAAACCGAGAATGTTACAAAAACAAAATACACACAGTGTGCGCTTTTATGGCCCTACTCGAGCATCCTTTTTTCGACCTTTTTAGACCGTAACGGTAGTTTTTATTGGTGCTCGCGGACGAAAAATTCGCACAAGTACACTGAGCACAGAAATATAGTTAATTTGGCAACTGTAAGACCCAGTAATTTTTTTGGTAAATTAAAATTGTCATATAAACTCATATGACTTTTCTGTTTCTTTGAATGTGTTGCAAAATTTTGTCAGTGTACACGCACAAGCAGATCGTCGGCGACGCGCCGAGTTTACAAAAACAAAATACACACAATGTGTGCCTTCGCTCGACTCGCAGCAACTTACAAAAACAAAATACACACAATGTGTGCCTTCGCTCGACTCGCAGAATATTACAAAAACAAAATACACACAGTGTGCGATTTTTATGGCCCTACTCGAGCATCCTTTTTTCGACCTTTTTTCTTGATGTTGTTGTAGTGCTCTTTCCGTTATTTTTCGTGCCCACCTCTGATCATCATCATTGGCGAGACAACCCTGCTCGCATCTTTGCCTGTTGTAGTTAACGTGTTCATTCGTTGCGATCTCGGGCTTGTGTTCTTTCACATCTCAGTTCTAAGTTCATCGCATCTTGATCAACCCCATCCAAACATTTCAACTTCCGTGGACCTCTTCTTTGGTTACCTGCACACTGTCCAAGCATTATTCGTTTTGAAGGATAGCTATCGTTTGCTCTAATAAGGTGACCAGCCCATCGTAGTCGGGGTGAGCGTATAGATAGTTATTGGGTTCTTCGAATTTACCCACTCCAAACGCTGTTTCCAGGTTTAAACAAAAAAGTAGTTTAATAAGCCTAAGCTTTTAATTCCAAGCATTTTAAGCATGAAAATCCAGTCAATAAAAATCTTGCATTTTATTAATCACATACTTTTCATTATACGATATTTTTATGACTACAAGTTATTATACAGATTTTGAGTCGGCAAGCGCTCCTTAAGAATATTTCATCATAACTCATTAAGAGCAACTTGTTTTAAAGTACTTTGGAAAGTTTTTGTTAAAAGATTGTGAGTAATTCAGAAAAGAGTGGGTCGCAAAAAGTTGAGCACTTAAGTTTGACGAGTCTGTGGTTAAAACCAGTTAATGTGCTTTGCTTAATAGCAAAATAAAGAATTTCAATAAATTAAGTATTTTTGGGTGTTTCAGAAAACTTTATATGCATATCAAAAGTTATCAAAAAATACTCAAAGCTCTTCATCTGTCGAAACAAAGAATATAGAATATAGTTCTAAGTTGTTCGAACTTAGAACTGTAGCTAATGTGCAGAAAGTTTCGATAGTCTGTATTAATCATATCTAAATTCTTGAGGCCCTAAACTCCAGTGGGAGATAAAGCAAATGATGATGATATCTAAACTCTTAAAAGTATTTTCAAGTCAGATTGCACATTCTTTCAATATTAATTCGTGAATATTTAGGTATTACTTTGGAGAATTGGTCCAGCTAAGAAGCTATTGAGATCCATAGGCTCTGCAGCGCTATTTTCAAAAACTATACCATAATATTATGACGTCACTACAACGGTGTTATTTACATTAAGATTGTAGACTTGCACTAAGATTCTTCTATTGGCATGTGGTCTAGTTGTACTGACCTCTTTTTCCTCATATGCTCCCAAATTTTGTATTTTACAATCTTGAACTTACTTTCCCATCTTTCTTGTTCAGAACATTAACTAAAAATTTTTACTGCTTAAGGGGTCTACGCAGTTCGAAAAATTTCGCGCGGAATGATAAAACTTCATATCCCATTTGGGATTTTTTGTTTTATATGACGTTTTGTCATTCCGCGCGAAATTTTTCGAACTGCGTATAGGCCCTTAACCTTCAAAAATCTTTTCACGCGGAAATCGATAACTGAAAACCCGCTGATATCTCATCTTCTCTGGAAGACCGTAGACAGGGTACATTATAGTCGGGTTGTCGGGATAGCAAATGTCAAAGTTGTGCATATAATATGAATAATATGCAAATTTCCGCATCAGGCTCATTTCCGACTGACTGTTTGTTGTCTGCAGTTGTTTGCGGCTTTATAGACAATATTGTCTCATTGTTGTTGCCGTTGAACACAAACGAGCCGCATAACGTGACACGACACGCCCACCCTCTTCCCCCAACGCTCTAATGAGAGAAGTCTTTAATAAGCTTTCTGTATGATAAGAGCGTCTATAAGCCAGCAACCTCAAAAGATAAGCATACACTGATAAAAGCAGAAACAAATCTAAAAAAAAAAAATAAATAAAATAAAAGCAGTAAAAGAAATTAAAAATTATTTGGGCTTTGTATATGCTAAATATACAATATGTATATAAAAAAAAAATATATATATATGTTAGAGTTCAGGGCATTAGTCAGTTCGTTAGTCAGAGAGCAAGAGACCAAGAGACCAAGATTAAACAATATGCGCGCGACTGAGAGCGAGTTAGGAAGAGGCGAAATAGACAGCAAAGCGTTAAAACCCGGAAAGCGTAATAACATAGTATATAATATACAATGTTGACGTCGCAGTCGCAATCGCAATTGTTATTGCAAATGATGATGATGACGACAATATTGTAGCAGTAGTTTTGATGCAGTGTTGTGCCGATAATCTCTGGTCTTTGGAAAGTTTTTCTAAACTTTTTTGCAACTATCTTTTATATACATATTTCTACATATACGTATATAGCAGGAGTTTTCTAATAAGTAACATATTGTAGCAGTAGTTGTTCCGGCAAATTTTCGTAAGAAAAACTTTAAGAGACTTGAACAAAGGGTCGGCATAAATTATATGAAACTTAATTCATTTGTGGATCTATGTATCTATTGTGCTTTCTAGCTGTTCAGTCAGAATAGTTCCACACAACATATTTCAATTTCTGGGATGCTTCTGTTCGGCTGACATTTCGCCAAAGTGGGATATACTTCTTAGGACTAAAGTACAAGTACGTGCTAGAAGGTTTCTTTCTTTATTTCTCAAAAACTTACATAAGTTTCAGTTCTCACAATGACTATGCTACTTAAGGAAGTTTCTTGAATCTGTTCAAAGTTATAGGAGGCGCAGCTTAGCCTGCCCTACGCCGTTCAGCGTCCTTCATGCAGCTGATGTTTCGTATAGATCTTTCCAGCATTAACTCTATTTCGTTGCCGGGAATGTTGGGTTTAAAAGCTTTAATTTGGTTCTGGTTTCCCAAAGCAATACGGATTTTATTTTCCATTTGACAGCATTCCAATCGCTTTATAGAAACTAGAGATCTGCACAGATAGTATCCTTAGTAAGGGAACTAGGGGAGCAAACATCTGTATCTACTCAGATAGCCAAGCTGCTATTAGGGCACTATCATCATGGAGCATCTCCTCCAGGATGATCAAAGAATGCCATAATTACCTCCAAACCCTGTCCTCCCGGAACAAAGTCGTGCTATGTTGGGTACCTAGACACTCAGGAGTGGATGGTAACACGATCGCTGACGATCTAGCACGACAGGGTGCCTCCACCCTGACCACTGTCCCTGCGCCCTTCTGTGGTATTGGTTGGTCCACAATCAAAACTATGGTAAACAAATGGGCTGCAGGAGAACATAGGAGATACTGGTTCTCCTTACCGGGGCTGCGTCAAGCAAAAGCGCTTATCAAACCCCTGGATATGATCAAGACAAAAGGTCTTGGCAGAGAGGACTTAAAACTCCTGGTAGCTTACCTATCTGGCCACCACACTGTTAGATACCATCTACAGAAAATTGGCCTATCGGACTCTTCAGAGTGCAGACTCTGTCTCGAGGACGATGAAACCACCAGACATATTTTCTGTGACTGCCCAGCGCTGGTATGGGACAGAGCCTGTCACTTGGCAGAGGAACGGATTAGTCTCTTCCATCTTAGGTCAATACCAACAAAAGACCTACTGCTATTCATGCGGAAAGCGGAAAGTCTTTTGCTTTAATTTATGGGTATGGTACAAAAGATCTTCTGGTCGCAGTGCCCCACCTTTTTGTCAGGAGCCCATAGAAGGAAAAAAAAAAAAAAACAACTAGATCCAAGTCAATATAAACCCATTTCGCTATATAGATTTATGTGAGCCTAATAAAAAAACATAAAGTTGACTTTAGCTCGTTTTTTTTGGTGCTGAATTCTGTCATGAGAGAGACTGCTGTTGAATTGATATTGATTGCTAAGTGATTTTGAGCACAGCACACAGTTGTTAGTTTTGCGGTTAGACAAACGAGCAGAAGTGGAAACACTTCAAAAGACAAAGAGCTCCACAAGCAAATTGCGCAAAGAAGAAGACCAAGCATTGGGTTACGATAGACAGCAGTAGATGAAATAATATATATAGATTTCAAGGGGGTGGGTGGGGGGTATTCTCAAGACAATGATGACAATAACAACAACCACAACAACAATAGCACGCACATTGCTTAGGCTAAAAATAATTATACGTAATTTGACACTATTGACCTGCCGCAACTGAGACCGCCTTTGCTGGGTTCGGTTCGGTTTGTTTCGGTTTCGGTACCACTTTGGTTGTTTCGGTTCGCTGAATTACAGCAATTATATAATAGATAGAAGAGCCAAGTGGTTGGCCACAAAGGCTGGGAACAACTTGGGGTTTTGCGAGGTGTTGCCTGATTGAGGCCATAACTAACATGTCCATGCAAATTTAATTTCTTGTGCGGTTAATAATGATTGATAGTCTAAGGGTTCGAGCTGAAAATTTGCTTGGGGTTATCAATAATTCAGTAATTGTAAGGTGTAAGGCAGAGTGCATTTAAATATAACTTTGATTGCAGATACTTTCGCATGCAAGCTAATTTTTGCAGTTATTTGTTAAAACGAGAACAGTGAACTACTTATGGAGCACTTATATTTCGAAAAGTATGTTGGGCAACGGGAACATTAAAAGGTTTGAGATGAAATTAAGTTTGCAGTTTTAAAGGGGATTAGATTAGTGCAGCTTATGTCTACTTTTTATATATTGAAATTTGATTTACTGCTAAAAGTTCCAAGAGTTGTCTCAAAAAGATGACTATACGAATAGGTTTACTACAGTCGAACTTCTTTTTAACGAAGCGGAGCAGAATATTGGTGCATTATGTAGATAATTCGTATAAACCAGATCATAAGAGTAGTGTAACATTTCCTATTAATAAGTTCAAAATCATCTAAAAATCAACTTCGTTTTATGGGTTCTTTTGAAGTTATGTGTTTTTGCTGCTGTTTGTATGTCAGACCATGCTTGCTAATTTAATTTTTTTGGGATGGCTGAAGCTGTATCCCAGAGCTAAAAACCCCCGCGCCTCAGACATAATCGGACATAATCTCAAAACGCGCACTAAAACAGATATTTTAGAGGTTATCTTAGAACACTGGCGTGCTAGGGTTTTTTGGATCTCAAATTCGGATGCTGCGTTTCCAAAAACACTTAAAAAACTGCGTCGTCAATACGGACTCGTGAAAGTAAGTCAGATCATGCTTTCTATATTCATGGTTGCTGAGTCTGTATTCTTAATCTAAAAACCCCTGACTTTGACTCAAAAATCCCGATAGGTTAGGTTAGGTTAAGGCGACAGTTAGGACGTAGACGTCCCAACTCATTTACTTACTTACTTAGATGGCCTTCACAACCCGTTACCGGGTTACAGCCGACCTCAAGAGCTCTCGCCAGGAGCCTCTGCTTCTAGCGCGTCTTCTCCAATTTATAACACCAAGTGTAGACAGGTTCTCCTCCACTTGGTCCTTCCATCGAAGACGCGGTCTCCCTCTTCGTCGTCCATCGTTGACTCTCGTTTCGAACACCTTTTTCGCTGGAGCTTCTTCGTCCATACGAACGACATGTCCGAGCCAGCGCAAACGTTGTATTGTAATGCGCTGGACGACATCGATGTCGCCCTAGAGCTCATACAGTTCGTGGTTCATCCCAACTCATTTAGGCCAGTTACAAATTGGCCCGTTGTGTTACCGCAGGTAGGCTTCGAAGTCTTGGTCATTCCATTTCTTAGCCTCTCTCATACGTAGAGCTGATAGCGTGGCTGATTGCTTACCCAACTTGTCCAGAGGAACCAGGTTTAAAATGGCATCTAAAGCTTCGTTTGGGTTCGAACTTAGTGCCCCGCTGATAGTAAGTTCAGCGGTCCTTTGAACCCTACTCAGCTTAGTTAGGATGGATTTCTTATCCAGTGAAGGCCAGCAAATAGCAACTCCGTAGAGAAGAATTGGTCTAACAATAGCAGTGTAAAGCAAGTGGACTATTTTTGGAGGCATACCCCACTTAAGTCCAATGGCCTTTCTGCAGGTGTACAGGGCTATTGTGGCCTTCGATCTTCTGTGTTCAGGTTCCAGTCCAGTTTGCTATCAAGGATTAATCCAAGATATCTGGCTGAATCGCTGAAGGGTAAAGTAATCCCATTGATTTTGGGATTTATGAGAGGGGAAGTATAAAATAATACCTCCTGGTAAAAAGCATGAGCGTAGTTTTGCTCGGATTAACGCCTAACCCGCTGGCCGTAGCCTATTTTGAGAGAGTGTGTAGGGCGTTGATCATACGCTCGCTGAGAGTATGAGGTATTTATCCGAGAAAGCAACTGCAACATCGTCAGCGTACGCAGTTATATTGCATCCGCCACCCTCCAAGGTGCGTATAAGGACGTTTATGGCGACAGACATTCCAGAGAAAGGGGGAAACTACTCCCCCTTAAGGCGTTTCTTTGCTTACGTATCTTATGATACTAGAATTACCCAGAGATGCTTGAATAACTCTGTATTTAAGCATCTGTTCAATGAGGCTGATTAGCCTTGATTCCGCTCTAACTTCCCTTAGTGCGAAAGCCCACTCAATATCTAGAAAAGCAACTAGTGAGAATCCTTTAAACTGAAGTGATTTCTCAACTCTTGAAATCACCGAAACCGGGGCTGTCTCCGTGGAGCTGCCTTTTTTATAAGCTTGTTTTGAGTCTGACATTTGGGCTTGAGGAATTGTATTTTGAGAAGAAACGATGAGAGACTTATGTGCCAAAAATCCCAATAAAATGAGGTTTATTTATTAATATAATTATGAAGTAGAAATTAATTCTAGATAATAAAAGGTTTGTTACCAGATCGACGTGCGCCTTCAGGCTGTATGAGGTATATAAGAGGCTGTCTCAGCACCCTGACGTGCTAGGGGTTTTTAGACATTGTGTTTAGATTCAGCGGCTCCGAAAAAATTCAAGAACATCGTCGTAAACCTTATATCGAAAAAACTGTATGCTGTCTTTGGAGGTTATTTCAGAACACTGAAGTGCTGGGGTTTTTTTTACGACCTAAGATTCAGATTTAGTAGCTCAAAATCCATAATTGTTTAATCGCTTTAAAAGTTTTTAATGCTCAAAGCTAAAGATAAAAAAATTAATAAAAAATATTTTTTTTGTTAAATTTTGAAATTTAAGGCCCATACGCAGCATGCAAAAATTCCGCACGAAATGTCAAAACTTCATATAAAAAAAAAAATCCCTTTTTTGGGATAGTAGGCTCAAAAATTAGGTTAGGCTATAAAGTACTAGCTTATATCGAAAGTTCAAGTATTTAAAATTGGCTTCAATTAAGTCATAGTGTATATTTCGATATGTGCAACGAATTACCTGACTTAGGTGCGGAATTCTAAGGTTTTCTTTTTAGTAAATCACAAACATTTTTTATGTTTTTGTATAATGCTTTACTTGAAGTTCCCAGCAGCCCTGGGAATGGCTTTCATAGGGCTAAATTAAAAGCGAACATTAGCTTAAAGCATTCACAATAGTTATGTGGAATGGCTTAAACATGAGTTTCATAACATGCATATATAAATAATCAAGCTTCCATTAATTCCAATAAAACTTTAAATATAAACAAACTTGATCACGCGTTTTCCTAGAATACGAAAAAACGAACTTAATGAACTTTAAATGAATTTAAAATACATAAAATATGTATCTTTATATTGTTGTTTATGTAAATGAAGCTTGAAGATGATTTGCTGAAAAAAAAAGAAGATCTTTCAATGTGCCACATGTAAGTTCTACTGTTATTGGCTTACTTTAAGGCGAATTTTTTTTATAAGCTAAGCTTAGAATAAACTGCTTTCAATAAAAATTATAATAAAAAATTTGTGTTGGGTTGATTAGAGTAGTAGCTTAAAGATACTTTTAGTATATTTTAAGGCAAGTTGTTGAAAATAACTGAGTAAAAGCTCTACTAAAAAGATGACTCGTGAGAGATCTTAGGTTTAAAAGAATCTTTTGAAACTACAAGAGACGCAGCACTATAGCTATAGTAGCTTTAAGATACTTTTAGTATATTTTAAGGTAAACTGACAAAATTTTTCAATTTGAATAAACGAGTAAAAGCTTAGTTAAAAAGCTAATTTGAGATAGCTTGAAGAAGATTTCTTATACAGCAGACAAAATCTCTTTAGTGCAGGCACAGTGCAGCCCCTATGTGATGAACTTTTTTGTGGTTTAGACTTCGGAGAGATCTTAGGTTTAAAAGAATCTTTTGAAACTACAAGAGACGCAGCACTATAGCTATAGTAGCTTTAAGATACTTTTAGTATATTTTAAGGTAAACTGTTGAAATTTTTCAATTTGAATAAACGAGTAAAAACTTGGTTACAAAGCCAATTTGAGATAGCTTGAAGAAGATTTCTATACATCAGACAAATGATGAACTTTTTTGTAGTTTAGATTTAGAAGTTTAGATTATTACTATCGGGAAATAATATTATTCATTGTTTATATATGATACTCAATATAAACAAATACTCGAATTGTGGTTCCGCCTTGTCGCCAAATAGTTATATGAGATCTGTTACTTGAACAACTCTAGCTATGGAATCGGTTCAATCTAACTTGAAAATTTGAGAACTCTATTGAGTCAGCTTTCTTGAAACTTTCGAAAAAATAAAAAAACCAACTAGATTAGATATCATAGCAAAATATACAAAACGTAACTTGTTTATTATAGTACAGACTGCATTTGTCATTTGTTTACTGGACTTTGTATCTTTAACTTGACAAAAAAAAAAAAAATAAAAAAAAAAAAAAATGTAGCTGAGTCGAATTTGAGCTACAAAAAATTCCAGCAGCACGTCTTAGACTTCGGATACGAATTCAGTGAGCCCACAAATTAGAGTGACGTAGACTTTTGCACCCAGTGTAGAGGCGTTATATACCAATAAACGCTTTGTAAGTTGGCTCATTAGGCTTAAAAGAAAAAAAATTAGCTACGTTAGGCATAAAAGATATATATATATATATACAAAGTGAATGCGGAAACCGCAAAATGAGAAAAAAAAACTATCTAAAGATATAATGCCGCACAAAAAAAAAAAAAAGACAAACCTTTTTTTTTGCATGGTATATCAAGTTACCAATTATGTTCAAATGATTGTCTTATGATGATTATTTGAAACTTTCAATGTCAAGTATCGTTTAGCAAAGAGTATTGACTGATTTGAAGTCTATCTTGAAGTGCGTTGTAATTTTCCATTATTTGGTTTACTTCTACTGTATCTTTGTTTACCTATTGCTTTGTTGTCGTTTTTGCAGTTTTGTCTCTAACTTAATATTGTCATTTCCTGTGTATGTGCGAAATACATGGATATTGTTGTGTTTACAAAACTTCAAAACAATGGGTAATGGGGGAAAAAAAGTATCTCACGGATACGCAGCAATTTAGTTGGCTTAGCAGTGAAGTTTTATGTTATTTATGGCTGGCACCAAGCGGCACTTGGAATTATGCATACAATATTTTCACTTGAAATGGAAATGTATCTGTTAGATACAAAAATATATACAAAAAGTTTTGTGGTTTTTTGTTTAAATTGCGTTCGTCAATTGAGACTGAGACGGCAGCTGAGACTGCGGCAGCAACCGCGGCTGCATGCATAAAACACTTTGCACACACAAATATATATATATACACACACACACATAGAAATATATATATATCTACATATACATACATGCCAACACATTTTAATCGCTTTCGAACGGTCAAGGTTGCAAAATATTTAATGAGTCAAACGCGACGTTGGCAGCAGCGGCAGCAACGTCGACGTCAACGTTGATAGCAAATGCTGGTTGCTATTGTTGTTGTTGTTGTCGCTGTCAGTTATCGACTTGCAGAGCTGGCGTTATATTCATAAGCACATAAACACACACAGCTACACATACACAGATACATACAACGTATATAGCATGTCAGTTATACAGTTCAGTTTTGTGTCATGTCGTGTTGCTGCCGCGGCTGCTGCTGCTGCTGCTTCTTCTTCTTTTACTTCATCCGTTCATTTTGTAGTTGCCGGTTAAACAAAAAAGCAAACGAAAAAAACCAAAAGGCAACAGCAAATAAATATGCAGCAACTACATATGCAAAAAGATACAAATGTATCTGCGTTTGTATGTTGTGGCGCTACTGCTGCTGCTGTCACAGCTTTTCTATATACAAAATGCATTATTGAGATATGCATCTCTATTAATAACATACTGCCACGCCCAGTTGCGCCCGCCCATATTGCAAACAAACGTTTTTGGCATAAATATTGCACACATGCATATATGTATCTCAAACTTTTACTCAACAGTTGCACTCTCATTACACGCTGCACTCAAAATGTAACAGCTCTCTTTTTCGCTCTCTCGTAAGCTGCAAAATTAAATTAATCCAAATGAAAACACTTGATAAATGTGCTATAAATTTTTGGGCAAAGAGCATTTTGTAGAACTCAAGAGGGCTTGCACTTCCCTCAGATTTTCTATATAGCCGTTTTGTTTACATATAGGAAAATGTACATAAACGTTGCTTATATTTTCAAAATATGGCAACTATTTATATTATGAATACTTTGTGGTGGAGCATTAGCTTCTACGCCTTGGAATCTCAAATAAAATTCACTTTGCTTTTCATTTTTGAAATTCTTACTTTGATGTTGATATTATGGAAAAAAGTTTCTTGACACAGCTTAGAGTGATTTGATAGAAAAGGCGTCACGTAACGAATTGGGGTATGCCGTGCAGGGATTGGGCTACAAACAAAAATCTTTATTTTGAATTTAAAGAAAACCAATAAAGTTTTTGGAACAAAGAAAAAGCGTCACGTAACGAAATGGGGTATGCTGTGCAGGGATTGGGCTACAAACAAAAATCTTTATTTAAAAACACCAATACATTTTTTTGGAACTAAGTTTCTTTACACAGCTTAGAGTGATTTGATAGAAAAAGCGTCACGTAACGAAATGGGGTATGCTGTGCAGGGATTGGGCTACAAACAAAAATCTTTATTTTGAATTTTAAAAAAACCAATACATTTTTTGGAACTAAGTTTCTTTACACAGCTTAGAGTGATTTGATAGAAAAAGCGTCACGTAACGAAATAAATAGGGTATCCTGTGTGTGTAAGCGGCAGCTTAGGGAGAAGATTACAAACAAAAAGCTTTATTTTGATACTTTAATAAACCAATTCATTTTTTTGGAACAAAGTTTCTTTACACAGCTTAGAATAATCCAATAGAAAAAGCGTCACGTAACGAAATAGGGTATGCTGTGTGTGTAAACGGCAGCTTAGGGAGTAGACTAAAAAAAAATCGAGTCCCAGATTTGCTCTTGAAGTTCCTTAACGTAGCTTGTACATTGAAATTATAAAATAAAATCGTCACGTAACGAAATGAGGTTTTAAGGTACATGTTTTAAAGTCTTCAAAAGATTTTTGTTTACAATTTGTAAATTTGCGATTACTTTTTGTGGTCGGGCTATGTTCTTAAAACCACTAAGGACTATTTAGTCTATGTGTGACTCCCCCCGGGGGTCAACCGGTGCAAGCTATGTTCTTAAAAGCCGCTCTTGAGCTTTGGTTTTGCACATATCATCTGAGTCTCCGCTTGTCAGTTATTATCGGTTAAAGAGTTAAAAAGCATTCCATATCTTTACAAATTTGCTTTTTTCGGAGCATACTTCTAAAATACTGTTCTCAGCATCCTATAGCATGTGGCCCCAAAATCAGGAGCTTCGGCAATCTTGCCTATCTAAATCTATTGTATTAAGCCAAAAAAAAAAGATCTCAAGAAACCTTGAAGTTCTAAGGCAATAGTTTAAAAAGTTGGCGACCTTGTGCACTATATGGAATAAAATTTTGTTTTTTTTTTTTTCAGAGAATCAGAACGAACATTTAAATCAAATCATTAATATTTTTTTTCAGAATTATTTATAATTTTTTTTTTTTTTTTTTGAAGAATTTTTTTACGTATAATATGCACGCATAAAAATTGTTAAACAAAGTTTAACGCGTATACATTTTGTGGGAGAGAAAACTTTTCTGTTTCTTAGTTCTGTCATTATCAGATAATCAGATGGCTTGCCTAAAGGCCCATACGCAGCATGCAAAATTTCCACGCGAAATGTCAAAACTTCATATAAAAAAAAATCCCTTTTTTGGGATTTTTTTTATATGAAAAATCGCAAAAAGGGAAATTTTTTATATGAAAAATCCCAAAAAAGGAAATTTTTATATGAAAAATCCCCAAATAGGGGATTTTTTTAATGAAAAACCCAACAGGGAATTTATTATAAAAAATCCCAAAAAGGGAATTTTTTTTATATGAAGTTTTGACATTTCGCGCGGAATTTTTGCATGCTGCGAATGGACCTCAAACCACAAAAAGCTATTAATTTTTTGACAAAAAATTTCTTTGAATTTTTCTCAAAGTGTACTATATAGAAAAACTTCTTTACCTGGCTTTTAATTTTTAGTTGGCGTTGCCTTCTCGCAGGCGGCCTCGATAGCCTAGCAGCAGTGCACAAGACTATCATCCCAGAGGTTGTAGGTTCGAATCCCACGTAAAGCCATGGTCCTGCACTTTTCACTTTTCCTATGCCCCTAATTTTTGCTGTCTATTCTATATCCTTATCCCAACTGCCGCTCTAACCTAACTACCTACCTTCACGCACGTGACGTCACACTTTCACAATTTCTTACATTCTTGAATTAGGGCTTGCGTACTTTTGCTTTAAATAAGCTTTACGCTTTCGAGTGAGTCCATCCACAATTCTGAGCTTAAGCCGAGCTTTCTCTCTTAAAGTTTACTCTTGTTCTTGAAACTGTTTGAGGTTTTATGCTCTCTTTGTCGTACTTTTTATTTATTTATATATTCACGCGCTCAGGGAAATTTGATCCTCGAAGTGTGAATGCTTACAATAAGCCAAGCTTTTTGTTGAGTTTGAGAGTTACGCTCATTAATATGAATCAAAAGGCACTTCCAGACTTTGATAATTTACTTAAGACAGTAAGGGCTTGTAGCTCTAACCGGACATTACAAAAAAAAAAAGAAAATATTTAAGTCAAAGAAGTTGTGCAGTTTTAAATGAAGTTTCTGAGCGATGGCTAGTAATATAATAGCATGTTTTGAAATTAAAAAAAAAAATTACGTTTAAATAAATTCCAATAGTGAGATGGACTGGTAAGTCTGTTTTCAAAAGGCTATAGTAGATGTTGATAATTATTGGTATTATGTGATGTATACGATAATGCTGTGTTGTGTGATGAATATTGAAATGTTTGAAAAGTTTGAAAAAGAGAGCATATGCTCAATACAAAAATTTAAAAAAATTCAATTTTTTTTTGTTTTTATTTTTTTGCTTTTATTGCTGAATGGAACCAGTTTTTGAAGAAACGAGTTTTTGAAGAAATCTGTACAGGATATCTTCACACAGTCCTGTAGGCCAATTTCTAGTTCTTTTTATACCCTGTACCGTATGGTACAAAGGGTATATTGTGTTTGTTCAAGCCGAAAATGTATGTAACGTACAGAAGGAAACGTCGGAGACCCCCCAAAGCTACCTAAAGTATGATCAGAGTGACTAGAGAAGTCGATATACCCATGTCCGTCTGTCTGTCTGTCCGTTTGACCGTCTGTCCGTCTGTCCATAATGTACCTACATACAAAATTGAAAAGACAATTTATCTGCCAAAAAAGTTCGAATTACATATATCAATCAAATATATAGCTAAAATTTTATTTTAAGAGATAGAGCGCATTTAGCATTATAAATTCTTTTTACAATTTGTTTTCACTTTCGAGTCTTCAATTTCACAAAAAGTGAAAATAATACTACAACTCTATTTACCATATGCTGCTTAATACTACTATTAGTCAACTTGCATTTTCTTTGATACTACTAAAGAAAGACAATAGACCACAAGCCAAAGAAAATCTCACACTTTTTTCCCAAAATCAATTTGAAGTAAATTTTTGTTCACATATGCCTAAACTTTTTCCGTCGTATTACAAACAAAATAAACTAAAAAAAAACTTTTTTCAAAATTTAAAAAAATATATTCTCGTTCATTGCATTAGTAAAACTTTTCTAAAGCACTGTGTCCTAACTTTTTTGATGCACTGTCCGTGCAAAGTAATAAACAAACTACGCACACAAACCTTTTTGATAAATGTCTGCACAATGTTAAAAAATAATCCTCGAGCAAGTCGCTTTTCATATTAAAAATTACTTTTTTTTTTCTTTCTTATTATACATATGTATATAGATATTATTTTTTCTTACATAGAACTCGTTTCCACTCAGTGAATCCGATTCTGAAAAGCTCTTGCAATTGCTAATTGGGCAAAAACTTTTATCTTTAGTGTACTTGTTTCTTTTTTTCAAAGTTCTGTTTTTGTATGTAACAGCCATTAAATATATAAGCCCATAAGCTCTAAATAATTTACCTATGGTGCATATTTCAAGCGCATTTGAAAAGGAACTAAGCCGATTTAGTGCACTCTCATTAGTGCAATGTTTTGTAAGGCAACTTAAAACAAAGTTTAGTACTAAAAGGTATACAACAGAGGTCGGCACAAAATACACTCACATTTTTTTCTTGCGTATGTATTGAAGTTTTCTCTGCCGCAGCAGCGTATTGCGACGCTGACGTTGGTAAGCAACAAACACGAAGTTGATGGTGCGTGGCTTCGGCTCTTATTGCTGCAGCAGAGAAAACAATATTAGAGCAACAAGAGCCGAAGCCACGCACTATCAACTTCGTGTTTGTTGCGTAGCAACGTCGAGCAACGTCAGCATCGCATTCGTCACTGCGGCAGAGAATATTTCAGTACAAAAAGCACGCACACATGCATGCGTTTTGTGTATAACACATGACGTGTGTCGACGTCGCTAATGCCTATGCACGCGAGATAGGGCCGTGCCGACCACTATACAATATATATTTGTTTTAAACTTAGCAAAGTTCTAAAAATATACGAAATTTTAGACAGCTTTTAGTCAAAACATGGGATAAAGCAATAAATGCTAGAAAAATGCAGGAAAATATTATTTGTATTAAAGAAAGAATTTTGTTTTAAAGTTAATGTATTCTTAAATATAAAAAGCATAATTCTACAAAATTTTGGATACTACAGTTTGGCAGCTTTAGCAAGATATTTTGAAGTTCATCTCAGAAACCTAACGTGCTCGCCTTTTTCGTACCTGGTAGGGTCCAAAACATCATTTGAAAAAAAAAAAAATATGTTATGAGGTTTTAGAAAGTTATCTCAGAGCCCTGGGGTGCTGGGGTTTATTGGTCCTCAGCTTCTGATTCAGCCCTGTCACATTTAAAGTTCATTCTACTACTATATTGTGAGCTTGTAGGACCCATGGTAAGTCTGCTCAACAAATTAAATTCTTTTTTACCACAAAAAAAAAAAAAAAATCCTTCTATAGCTGCAAATTCGGTATATCGATTTTCAGACTTAAAAGATCGGGTGGGTAAGGCAGGATTCCAATTTTTTCTAGCTAATTCCTTAGCAAGCTATTCAAATGCAACAAATAATGCTCAATCTCAATCTAGCTCTAAAATTATGCTGGGCACTGAGTTGTCCAAATCGTAAGCCTTCATGTTTTTGAAATTAATATAAAAATCATGAAATAACTATTTTCATTAAAATGCAAAAAAAAATATCGTATTTTAATACCCTGTACCGTATGGTACAAAGGGTATATTAAGTTTGTGCAAGCCGAAAATGTATGTGACAAATAGAAGGAGACGTCGGAGACCCCCCCCCCCCAAAGTTACTCAAAGTATGATCAGGGTGACTAGAGAGCTCAATATACCGATGTTCGCCTGTCCGTATGAACGCCTAGATCTCAGAGATGGTAAGAGCTAGAGCAACCAAGCTTTCAGATTAGATCCCTTATTGTATCCATAGGAGACAAGTTTATTTTATTTTTTCGATATCGGGGTTACATTATATAGCTCCCATAGGGGTGTTTCAGAGGACCTCGAAAAAAAAGCAAAAGTTTTAGATGGATAATTCGTTTGTTTATGAAGACATCATAACCAAATTTGGCAATCGAAAGTTTTTTAGAGACCCCCAGCACTGTACCAAGTTTGATCAAAATCGGTTGACTATATCATATAGCTCCCATAGGACCAATCGGCCAAAACAACTATTATTGTACAAAATTCGTTGCGTTTCGTTTGTTTGTAAAGATATTGTTAGCAAATTTGGCATTAGGAAGTTTTTTAGAGTACCCAAGCACTGCACCAAGTTTGATCAAAATCGGTTGACTATATCATATGGCTCCTATAGGAACGATCGGTCAAAAAAACGTGTTTTGTGCAAAACTCGTTGTTTCGTTTGTTTTTGAAGATATCGGAACGTAACTTGGCAGTCGGAAGTTTTTTATAGTTTTCAATCAGTGTACTAAATTTGATCAAAATCGGCTGACTATATCATATAGTCCCCATAGGACCGATCGGTCAAAAAAATTGTTTGGTGCAAAATTCGACTGATTTCTGTTTGTTTATGAAAATATCGTAGCCACATTTGCCAAATAAAATATCTTTTGGAGGTCTTAAGCAATATTTCGGACTTAATTGCAATGTGGTGGTACAGGGTATCCCAAAGTCGTCTGCGCCCTACTTTAACGTACGCCATCTTTTTTTATTTGTTTATTTTTTGTGAGCCAAATATGAGCAAGCATATCCAAAAAGTTCCTTGGCTCTAGAAGTTTTTAAAAGTTTTTGAAAAAGAGAGAAGATGCTCAATATGGATTTGTAATAAAAAATATGAAAGTAAAAAAAAATATAAACTAAAATTAAACATATTTTTTTTTTATTTTCTTGCTTTTATTTCTAAATGGCATTGAACTAGTTTTTGTAGAAACGTGTACAGGATTCCTTCACAGATAGCCGAGCTTTATCCACAATGCGCCAAACAGTTTTAACAGAGTCTTAGGATATAGTCATGTAGTCCAAGTTCTAGTGCTTTTATTTTTATATATGAGTCAGCTTATTCAAAAGTTCTTTACACTTAAAAGACACTGCAACTGTCTTTGATGAATCATTTAAAGAATCAAACTTGAGTCTATATCTATCTTGAGTCTATATCTTTAAGAGACACAGATATGCGAGCTTTTGAGCTTTTGTTTACGATTCGGCCAAAAGTTTTGATGAGAGTCTGAGGAGTTTGTTCTAAAGCCCAAACTTTAGAATCAGCTTTTAGAAACTTGGTGAAGGCATTGTGCAGAACTGCTATAAAAAAAATAATCGGAAAGAAGCAAAGTTCTAATTTTCCGAAACTTTTTAGTAACTTCTGTAAAAACACAATTATAGATAGTTAGGGATATTTCCTGAACGAAATGTATTGCTAAGTTGATCTTGAATAGTGCAATAACTCATGATCGATCTACGTTTATGGAGATTATTTGTGAAAAACAATATACAATATAGAATTTTTATACGGAAGCATACTTATGTTTGAAAATTTATTTGTAAAAAAAGTTATATGAACTTTCTTCTTCTTTATAATAATAATTATCGTTTCGCATAATGTTACTTTATTGTACTTACTTACTTTACTTTATTGTACTCGAATTTCGTGGAGCTTTTTCGAAGTTTGCTTATGAGTCAGATTTTACAGTCGATCTATAGATATAGTATATATTTTATTCGGATACGTAAAAATTTGTTGGAATTCAATTGAATTGTCAGACAATACTAAGAAGTTTTTTAGTATTTTTGAAAGTTTGATTATGAGTCAGATTTTACAGTCGATCTATAGATATTTTATTCGGAACTCAATTGAAATGTCAGGCAATACTAAGAACTTAGGTTTTTAAGTCTTTTTGAAAGTTTGATTTTATGAAAGTTTATATCTTTAGCTATAGTATATCTTATCTTATAGTTTTTGTTGGTTTTAGCGAGTAGGCAATGCTATGGCTATGATCCATGAAAACCTCTAAACACTAGGATAGAATTTCGTTTAGTAGATCTTTAGACTCGACTACAATAACAAAATTTGTTTAAATTCATTTGAGCTGTAATGTAACAATAGAGCTATAGTTTATGTTTAAAAAATTTATCTAGAAATTTATTAAGGCCGGAAAAAAAAACGTTAAGTTTCGCTTTAAATGTTTCTATTATCTGGAAATCAACGTTTTTGCTACACATCGATTATGCACTCCAATTAGGTTTACTAAAAAAGTTCATACCTATCTTTTTTTTCTTATCTAATGGAAGTCTCTTCACTTGAGCATGTCTACAAAACAAATTGAGCTTAATCTGATAAACGCATTAAAACTAGTAAATACACTTTAGCCTTGATTTGGAGTGACAGTGCTCAGATTTCTAACCAAATTTGTATCTCCAACTATCAGTTTGTTAGTTTATAATAATAGACAAGTTGATTGACAATCCAAAATGGGATTTGTCGCATGCCAAACAAAATTGATCCCAAGCCAAAGCCGTAATGCCTGCCTTATATATTAGTCACCCGCGACCTACCCCTACCTAGAATTGCATTAAGCATGGGCATGGGCTATCACTTGGACTACATGCTAGCTAGTATACTAGATACAATATACTAATAGATACTAGATAGTTGCCGCCAGCGCCGCCGTCGACGCCGCTTGAGGTTGACGCTTGGGGGCGCCGCAAGGCCCTGCTGTATAACAAACCGACGCAGCGCGTCGCAATTTGCATAAAAGAAAAACAAAGGAAAGTACAAAAAAACAAAAAAAAAATACACAAAATAAAAGAAAAACAGAAATGTGCCAATAAATACGTAATAAAGTATAATTAAAGAAAAACAAAAGGAGCCGAGTAATAATGGACAACGACAACGACAACGCGGTGTGGCAGCAACCAACAGCAGCTATTTTTAAAATATGCCACAAAATGATTTAAAAGAGAAAAAATGCAGCGGGTTTAGTAAGCCGACGTTGATATGCTCTTTAGGAAGTAGAGAAAATTCATGCCTGAGACGATTATTTAAAGGGTGTTTTTTTTTTTAAATATGCCACAAAATGATTTAAAAGAGAAAAAATGCAGCGGGTTTAGTAAGCCGACGTTGATATGCTCTTTAGGTGCATGCAAATGGAGGTAGAGAAAATTCATGCCAGAGTCGATTATTTAAAGGGTGTTTTTTTTTTGAGCAAGTAGCTATATATTTGTTAAATAGAAAAGTTGCAATGGAAAAAAATTTCTGAAAATTGTCACACGGTTCTGAACACTCTTTTTATAAAATTTGCGATGACATAAAAGTCGAAAGTTTATATATAGGGTTTTCCAATAAGAGGTGTTATATTGGTATTCAAAGAAAAATGCCATTTTTTGAGATAAATGATCGGATGTTTATTTTATAATAAAGAGGAAGGTATGCCGTTAATAATGAAAAACAACATCAGCCAAATGGCCACCACGACCACGCCTACAGGACCATATCCTTTTCAAGAAATTTTCCATAACCAAATCGCAAAGTGGCTACCCTATGTCCTCGATAGGTCCAATGACCCCGCCGGACCATGAACCGCACAAAACAGTCACACGTTGCGGATGGAGAGGCTTCTCAACAATAACTCTTGGGTTTTCCGAGCCCCAGATGCGACAATTTTGCTTGTTGACGTAGCCACCGAGGTGGAAATGGATGGGAAATCAAGATGATTTTTCGATGGAATTCCGGATCATTTTCATGCATTTCAAGGACCCAATCAGCAAAGACACGACGTTGTTGATGATCGGCCGGCTTGAGTTCTTGTGTTAACTGAACTTTATAAGCCTTAGGACCCAAGTTTTTATGCAAAATACGGTGTAATGACGTTTGTCGAATGCCCAATTCCAAAGAACGACGGGAAATGGACAAACCTGGGTTTTCTTCAACACTTTGGGCTACAGCAGCAATATTCTCAGTTGTTCTTGAGCGACATGCACGGGTTTTATTCTTCACATCACTAACTTGTCCCAACAGCTCGAATTTTTCCACCAATTTCTGCATTGCGGTCCGACAAGGTGCTTCACGACCCAAAAATGCTTAAGTTTTGCGAACTGTGACTGCAAGATTTTCATCATATTTGTAGTGAATTTTAATAATTTCAATGCGTTGTTGAAGCGTGTATCGTTCCAGTCAAATGTCAAAGAATAAAAGCTTCAAAAGTGACAGCTGTCGAAAAAACCGGGTGATTCAAAATAACACCTCTTGTTGGAAAACCCTATACTATATAGAGGTAGCGTTGCAAACGGGTAAGAAAATTCGTGCCTGTGTCGTTTAAAGGGTGTTTTTTTTTTGAGCGTCTTATTATATTTTTATTGCATTGGAATATAGAAATGTTTCATTGAAACAAAATATTTGGCAATTTGCCAACACGGCTTGAAACACAGTCCCTTGTACTTTTTTATTTGAAATTTTCGATGATATTTGGACAATGGCGCTTTGTATCTTGGCCTTGAGCTCAGAATTTATTTATTCACATAGGCACCAGATTTAAAAAAACTAAAAACAGAAAGCAAGATCTTAATGGCCAATTGACATTGAAATTTTGTCTGGAAATCATTGCCGTCCAGCTGAAAGCATATGCCGTTCAAAAACCTACCCAAGCATTTGAGGCCATCTAAGTCACTGCATTTCCGATATTATTTTTAGAGAAAATAAGCAAAATCCGCACCAGAAAGTGACTCGCTACTAAGGGTGCATTTATTACTCAAGCATCATTTTCTCAGCCCCAAATTCGATCGTTTTGTTCATTAACGAAACCATTTCTCCCATCGAGAAAGATAATTTGTTTCGAATATTTGTCATTCACTTCATATTGTTTATTAAAAACCTACCGATTGGTAGTAACAATATCTGTATTTATTCAGATAGCCAGGCGGCTATTAAGTCTCTCGCCTTCATGACATCATGCATGAAGTCAGTGAACAACTGTCGCTCATCTCTGGAGGAGATGGCAGTACAGTTTTCGATTCACCTTATCTGGGCCCCGGGACACAGGGATTTTGAGGGCAATTGCATTGCGGATGAACTCGCAAGAAGAGGAACTACCAGCATCCTCCTTCAAGACAAGGAGCGTCTGGGTATACCTATGGCCAGCTGTAAATTGAGAATTAAGAACCATTTTGCTCTAGCTGCTAATCAAGCGTGGAATCGGATATCGAACACGTGTAGAATCTCACGGCAGACTTGGCCGGTATACTGCAAAAAGAGTACAAAGCAACTTTGCGATCTGAATAGAGCTCAGTGCTCGACAGTAATCCGGGCAATCACCGGACACTGGCTGGTGGGTATCCATGCATCAAGGCTCAACGCGCCTCATAATGACTTCTGTAGAAGTTGTGGAGATGAGGAGGAGCTGGAGACGGTGGAACTGCCTTGGGCTGTGCAAGACAAGGCTCCGATTCCTTGAATCATACGTCTTATATGACCTATCCCAGCTCTCAGAAAAGAGTCCAAGAAGCCTCTTGGGGTCTATTAAAGCCGCCGGATGGGCGTGATTCTTAAAACACATAGGGGACCTCCTGAGTGGAGGAAGGGCGGTGAAGGGCCCACCCAGCGGTATCACAATGGGCCAATTTTCTGGCCTAAGTGAGTTGGGGCGTTAGGTCCCAACTGCCGCCTAACCTAACCTAACCTTCATATTGTTCAGTCAACTCTTGAACGAACTGCCGGCGCTGTGTCTACTGGTTTGAGCTCCTGGATGTGCTGATGACAGTGCTTGGATGACAGTGAGGATCTTTTGCAGCGTGATGCTTCGTGAAATTTAAAACAGCGATGTTTTTAACTTCTCATAATGTAAATCCTAGTCTCTAGTTTTTGATGTGAGTCGGTGCATATAGTTCACCCATCGAGCTAGTGACGGCGATTAGTTCATATCTATTTTTCTCCCCGTTCTATTTTTCAATATTTAATTTAATTCTTTTATACTTTATAATAAATAAATAATCGACATAGTTTCTTAAAATTTATTGATCGCAAGCGTATTTTTCGCCAATTTCGTAACTTTTTCAATTTTTGAAGTGGGAGCAAGTGTATAGCGCTTATTTTTTTTTTTTTAAATCGGAAAAATAGTTAATTTCAGAGTTGCATTCTACAAAAAAAGTAAAAAAAATATGTTTTTCAAAACAATTTTAAAGCATAAAAAGAAATTTCAAATTATATTCTTAGAACTGCTTCATATAAAGGGTGTTTTTTCTCACTTGTATAGCGCTTCTTTTTTTTTTTAAATCGAAAAAATAGTTAATTTCAAAGTTGCATGCTACAAAAAAAAAGTAAAAAAATATATTTTTCAATAAAAATTTAAAGCATTTATGTTCTTAGAACTGCTTGATATAAAGGGTGTTTTTTCTCACTTGTATAGCGCCTCTTTTTTTTTTTAAATCGAAAAAATAGCTAATTTCAGAGTTGCATTCTACAAAAAAAGTAAAAAAATATGTTTTTCAAAACAATTTTAAAGCATAAAAGGAAATTTCAAATTATGTTCTTAGAACTGCTTGATATAAAGGGTGTTTTTTCTCACTTGTATAGCGCTTTTTTTTTTTTTTTAAATCAGAAAAATCGTTTTGGTGCAAGTCTATCCATAATGAAATGTCAAACCAAACTCAACAAAAAGCAACTATCAGATAAAGCAGTGTTGCCAATTCAAAGTTATGAACCACTAAAAAAAAACACCCGTTACTAGAAATTTCAATACAATAATAAAAAAATTTCGGTTTACCATTTGTATCTATTAGCACTCGTTGAATTTAAATAAATATTTTTTTAAGAAAAATTTCAACTAGATAAAAAGCATTTGTTAAAAAACAATTTTAAAGATTTTAGAGTTTTTTTTTTCAGCCTCAAATAATCTTATAATTTTTGTATATTAGCTATTCATACTTATATCTAAAGATTTTCATAATATAAGTATTACCAAAGGCTGCTAATTTTCAATAGTAGCAGCAGAAAGTGTATTAAGTTGGCAAAAGATGACAAGAAAAAGAAAAAGGTTGAAATGAAAACAAAACAGAAATAAAAGAGTGCAGCGCCCCATGCATACAATGTTGACAGCGCAGTCACTGCTGCCTGCGTCGCCGCAACGTCTCATTATGAAATCACCTTCAACTGCAGCTTGTACTGAACAACGACCCGTTGAAGGCGACGCTGTCTGCGTCGACTGCAACGCAGACGTCAATGTTGACGTTGTAAGTTGATGGCAACTTTGGCACGGCCTGTGAGCAGTGGGGTCAACGTAGACGCTGCTGCGCTGCTTAAGCAAAAGCTTCAAGCAATTAGCAATAGATACAAGTAGATATACTGCTACTTAGATACATATTTATATACTACAAGTGTCGTATCTCAATGTTGCCCATTGCCCCCAACGTGTATTTTTTTTTTTGGTTTTTGTTGTTTTTATATACTAACTTTGTATATATAGTTTGTAAATGTGCGCCAACGCATCGTTGACTGAGTCACAATCCCAGACCCTGTCCCAGTGCTCGACTGCGCAGTTATACACGTCATAGATACATTTGTATCTATGCGAGACATTTGTTGAAATTCCCATAGTTTTAGTTGTTTTTTGTTGTTGGTTGTTGTTAACAGACGCCCTATAAAATATTTGATTAGCAAAATGAGTCGAGTTGAGCTAGTTGACCCAAGTTGACAGCTAATTGCATTTGGCATATGGAATAGTTGCTAGATTGATAATTCATGAGCCTTATAATGGAGAGTTCTCTGACCACGTAAAATAAATATTTAATAATTTTTTATTTTTAATCGGTAGGCGTTCAATTTAATTTTAGAACAAGTTGAGTAGCTTTTAAGTACTGTGTACGTATGGCCTATTATTATAAGTAGAAACGTTTTAAATTATAGTTTACAAAGTTGGAAATTTTGCAATGAAAAATTAATAGATACAATGCACATATTTCCCCCAGGGGTCAACCGGTGCAACCTAACCTAATGTACATATTTTGAGGTTATTTTCGATTCTAAGCCTTAAGGATTTTTAAGTTAAGAGTTCGTTTTTCTTGCGTTAAGCGTGTTTGTAAATTTTCATAATAAAGGTATTGCTTAAAATATAGCTAAAATACAATTTTTGGTAGAACCAAAAAATTTTGTTTTTATTCAAAAATTTTTCCAACTAAAAGATATGTATTTCAATAAAATTTAAATTATTTAAGATTGTGAAATGTGTGGTATAAAGCAAATTTGCGGGGTTTAAAAAAAACGAGGGTTTTTCGATCATAACGCTCCAGATTTACGAGATATTTGAAAAAATTTGTTTTTTTTAAATTCAAAGTTGATTACCATCTTTAATTAAAAGTTTAATCAGATTTTCAGCTAAAAAAATTCCTTTCTCTATTCGTAGAACAAATATATATAGAATATAAGTGAGAATATATTTCAGACTTACTAAGTTATAGTGATCAACGACTTCGAAAATATGGTTTCGAGAAAAATATTTAAAGGTTTTTATCTGCATAAATAAAAGTGCGTTATGTCTGTTATTTTTAGAGAATACTTTTAAAATATTATATTTGAGACCAGGTGCGGATCTAGGATTTGGTCTTGGGTGGGGGGCTCTTCACTTCGAAGTGCATATATAACAGAACTCGCAAAAGACTTTCAACCCATTTTCCAACTTTTTGGGGGGGGGTCCGAATCCGAAAACCACCCCCGTGGATCCCCCACTGTTTGAGGCCTTAAATAGCTTTCATTAGCAGTATGCTTCGTACAACCGGAGAACAATTATATATAGCATATAGTGATCACCGACTTCGAAAACATGATTTGGAGAAAATCATTCAAAAATCATTCGCAAATAAGAGTTAAGAAGTCGAAAAAAATCAAAGCAAAAAAGTGCTTTGGATGAAAGTGCAAGCCAAATTTTTGACTTCAAATAAAAGTTTGA
This sequence comes from Chymomyza costata, assembly GCA_018150985.1. Lineage (NCBI taxonomy): Eukaryota > Metazoa > Arthropoda > Insecta > Diptera > Drosophilidae > Chymomyza > Chymomyza costata. Next base: position 30,139,404 of record JAECWU010000127.1, on the reverse strand, counting down.
AATAAAAGTTTACACTTAGTTCTTTAAAAAATATAAACTTTTATTTCAAAAGTAACTCTTATTTGTTGACTTAAAAAATAAAAATTATGAAATAATATTTAATGATATTTATTCCAAAAATTATAAGAGTTACGATTCCTGCTATTTATCTCCGTAAATTAAAGTCCGATTTGTTTGAAATTAGCTTTGAAATATACTAATTTTGAAAAATGCAAAAAAAAAAATTGATTTTTTAAAAGATCCTTACTATTTTTAAACCTTAAATAACTTCCAGTACATGACATTATGCTTTAAATGTATATAATGATCCGATCCGCTGTGGTCTAAGGATTTGAGATGTCTCAGACTGGGTCTTAGGCGGGATAAAGAGTTCACACTGGTTTTCAACAATTTTTTTACTATAGTTTATACATTTTTGTTAACTTATTACCTGTGACTTGACATAGCCCGCCAGAGAAAGCAAGAAATCAAGATGTTTCAGATCCTAAGGTCAAGGAGGCCATCCCACAGCCCATCTTTTGAAAATGTTGTGCTTTGGGAACTTTATTGGAACATCCTGACGTCGTGTTCGAACACTGAGAGAAAAAAAATCTTAAGTCTAAAGCTGTTTGCGCTTGAATTCAAAATTTACAGTCTTGTAAAATACGAATTTTTGACTTAAAAAAAGTAGGAAAAATCTGAGAAGTGTAAAAATTCTTAAATTAAGAAAACACTTTTTTTTTAAAGGCCTATACGCAGTTCGAAATATTTCGCGCGGAATGACAAAACTCCATATAAAAAAAAAAATCACATTTGGGATAAACCATTTGGGATTTTTTTTATATGAAGTTTTGTCATTCCGCGCGAAATATTTCGAACTGCGCAGACCCCTTAAAGTATAATAGAAAAGAAAAATACTCGGCCGTGCTCCAGAAAACGAATCCGAACATTTTATACGGTTTCGTTTTGAAACCGAATGTTGGGTGCTCCCAATTCCACCAAACCGAATTTTTCAAATGGTTTGAAGATATTTTGTTGCAAGAGGAATTTAAACGAATCGGGCAAATAGGTTTGAAAACGCAAAAGTAATATTTTTGTGTAATTTTATTTAATATAGGTTAGGTAAGGTTGAACCGGTTGACCCCTGGGGTAGTCACACATAGACTAAATAGTCCTTAGTGGTACCGGAAGGTGCGGCTGGTGTACAATGCACGCTAGTCGTCGAGTATGCGCTTGTGCTTGGCAAACGCCAGAAGCTTTTGAGGTGCCCTGTCGGCTGCCGCTTCCAGTGAGGTAAGCCAGGGTTTTCCTAGATATTTGAGTCTTGATGTACATTGGGCGGGGTAGCGGCAAATGAGTTGCTCCAGAGTCTCTTTGACATCTGTCTTCCTACATTTCCTGCATTCGTCGTTGTTGGTAATGCCTAACTTCCTTGCGTGAGTTGCTGTCAAGCATGATCAGTGAGTTTGCCCACCATAAGTCTGCAATCTCTTCTTGGGAGTTCCAGAATATACTGGGCTAGTTTGCTGTTTATTTTCTTTCACATTGTGCGAGCCGTCCTGCAGTTCGTTCTGGTGTACCATCTCCTATCAGATCTGACTGCAGCGTTTAGAATAACACAAAATTTGGGAAATATACGAATTTATCGTTTTCTGGTGCATGCAATAGTGAATTCGAATGAAATTTTTCGTTTTGGTTTTTTCGTTTTTTGTTTTCTCTGGGTAAATGTTAGACAGGTCCATGTGGTCTAAATAACGTCAACAATGAACTAATATAAGTTGCTAATGACAGCTACCAGCTAGTCATTATCGTTTCGGAAGAGATCTTTGATCCAATGTTCCAAAGAGACTCTTGGCTTACTTTTTTCAAAATGTGGCTCATTGCTTCAGAAGATTCGTTTTCATCAAAATTTTGAATCCAAATCTAACTATGACGTTTGAATCTGAATATATAGTTGAGATAGCAACTTCTTGATGACTAATGGTTTTACGTGAAAATTCTTTACAAATCTCGAAATCGAAAACTAATTTTTGATCAGTATACAAAATGTTGAAATTTCGTGCATATCTTCTTAGAACCCCCAAACCTGAAGGCCTACGTTGCTCTGGCTGCAAACCTTTTATAACTTAGTATCAACTTCTACTTTATAATTATATAAATAAATAAAAATAAATTCATAGAACCCTAAATGCAACGCTAGACTATTCTTAGCATTTTGATGACAAATCTTTAGTTATCGATCACTTGCTATCGAAAACTAATTTTTAATCTTTTTAATAAGTTTTCCATCAAATGATAAGAGCTATCAAATACATATAGTTTTAGGTAATCTAAAATTTTTTTTATGGTATCTTAAAAATGTTGATAACATTTTAGCGTCTCGACCGTTAATCAATGTCACATTCTGCCTAGTCACACCCACTTCATTGTAGTCTAAATATATACTTCTATGTAGTACACATTTATTGCACATAAAACTGAAATTATATCTCTTTTACTTGGCGATTGTTATTGTTTTGTGTCTTGATTAGATTAGTTATAATAATAATAATAAAAAAAATGAAATAACAAAGATATGGCACTGTATTGAACTGGGTTAGTTGAGGGAGGAAGGTGTACCAAAGAGTATGAAACATATTTTATGACGCTTGATTAGATATGGCACCCTAGGTTGGTTTTGGGGTAGGAACTTGCTTGGGATTGATTATTGCAGCTGCTTGCTCAGTTTTTTTTTTAGGTGCTGTCATAAAATCCACGGAAATGCTTCCTATACTTACTCACATGTTCAGCTTTGAGATCTGGAAACGCGTAAAAACATGTGTTCCAAAAGTTCAATGTACAGTAGTCGTCTGTCTGACGCTTTCTGCTTTTTGCGATTCTGTATATAAGAGCGATAATTTACAGATCTATTTCGCAGTTTCGTGTGAAAATTTGCATATATGCTTAATTTGCAGGGGCTATATATATTTATTTAATTTTTGCCTAATTTTAGTAACGTCTAGAAACAGACGTGTACATTTTTATGTATGGAGTTTCCTTGTCTGAACTCTAAACTCGCTTCACGCTCGTTTTTACATAAACTCGTTTGTTTTTGTTGTTATAGTGCCCAGAGACTAGCTATATAGAACATGATAACCTAAACCAATATGAATATTATTACAACAGCTACGAGGGCTTTTGATATAAATTTATTTTTTTAGTCTCATTGTATCTCGATAATAGATTTTCTCAAGTCCCTCAAAATAGACATTTTTACAGTGATAAGCTGTACATTCAAGCAAAATCTCTTAAGATCTGAACATTTCTTCAGTTTTGGAAACAGAAAATACTCATTTGGGTAACAGTGCTCTGGAGAATATGCTGGATGGCTACAGAAAGTTGTTGCCAAATTCATGAATTTTGAAAAAGTCACAGAACTGCCTTCGTTCTGGATTTAAAACAAAAACTAAAAGATGGCGTACGTTAAAGTCGGGCGCAGACGACTTTGGGATACCCTGTACCACCACATTGCAATTAAGTCCGAAATATTGCTTAAGACCTCCAAAAGATATTTTATTCGGCAAATTTGGCTACGATATTTTCATAAACAAACAGAAATCAGTCGAATTTTCCACCAAACAATTTTTTTGACCGATCGGTCCTATGGGGACTATGTAATATAGTCAACAGATTTTGATAAAATTTAGTACACTGATTGGAAACTATAAAAAACTTCCGACTGCCAAATTTGGTTCCGATATCTTCAAAATTAAACGAAACACACCGAATTTTGTAAAAAAATTGCGTTTTTTGACCGATCGTTCCTATGGGAGCTATATGATATAGTCAACCGATTGATCAAACTTGGTGCAGTGCTTGGGTACTTTAAAAAACTTCTTAATGCCAAATTTGGTTACAATATCTTTACAAAGAAACGAATCACAACGAATTTTGCACAAAGCACGTTTTTTTGACCGATTGGTCCTATGGGAGCTATATGATATAGTAACCGATTTCGATCAAATTTGCTACAGTGCTTGGGAACTCTAAAAAACTTCTTAATGCCAAATTTGGTTACGGTATCTTCACAAACAAACGAATCACAACGAATTTTGTACAAAAAACATTTTTTCGTCCGATCGATCCTATGGGAGCTATATGATATAGTCAACCGATTTTAAATTTGGTACAGTGCTGGGGGTCTCAAAAAACTACCGATTGCCAAATTTGGTGATGATATCTTCATAAACAAACGAATTATCCATCTAAAACTTGGTTTTTTCGAGGTCCTCTGAAACACTCCTATGGGAGCTATACAATGTAATCCCAATATCAAAAAAATAAAATAAACTTATCTCCTATGGATTCATAAGGGATCTAATCTGAAAGTTTGGTTGCTCTAGCTCTTACCATCTCTGAGATCTAGGCGTTCATTCGGACGGACGGACAGACGGACATGGGTATATCGACTTCTCTAGTCACTCCGATCATACTTTAGGTAACTTTGGGGGTTTTCCGACGTCTCCTTCTGTACGTTACATACATTTTCGGCTTGCACAAACACAATATACCCTTTGTACCATACGGTACAGGGTATAAAAAAAACCCCGAAACCCCCCTGTGGATTCGCCACTGCTTGTGATACATCTTAAAACCACTAGCCACTTCCCAAATATAGCTTCTTATTTCACGATGCGACTCCAGATCCGTTTTCCGTGCATTGCACTGTAGAACACCGCGCCAGACGGTTCAAGTTATTTTACTTGAAATTCGTTGGAAATTTTGGAACTTTTCGTAATAGCTTTCACAACGCTCTCAATAAAATAAGGGGGAAATTCAAGTGAAAGCTTTATCTGAGACGCTGAGGTAGTGTTGCTGTGTTCGAGTTTATTTCAAGGATTAAATAAGTTTTATAATAAATCTCATAAGAAGCATAACTTATTTTTTTCTTGATACCCTATAATGCAAGTTTTAAGAAGGATAAGTTGGTAAAACGTTTGCATATTATTAACGGATAGCGCTAGTTGAGTCATGTTCGTTTCTGCGTCCATGAAAATCCATTTCTTAGTGACCTGGAAAGCTACGGAATTTTTCTAAAAGATTATAAGCATTATTCGCACGCTGTTTAGGTTTCAGTTGATAGGTCACACCACAGAAGAATTTTTGGGCGTTTTTTTTGTTATAAATCAAGCGTGAGTAGTGTACTATTTTGTATGCGTAAGTTCTAGTCCTCTGAGAAACTAAAAGAGAAATAGTTACCTTAATTCTGATTGAGTATACTTGTTACTTCATTTCAGTAAAATATTTGTGTTTATTGTTTTCAAGTGATTTGAATACAAATATATAGCACTAACGACTTAGTACATAAGCCACCTGTCCAACACATCGTGCCATCCTTGGCTAAACATCATATTTTTTCCTAATTACCAGATCATTCAATAGCAGAGTTTAGAAAAAAGGACATGTTTCATACCAAAACATAAAGACAGTTCTGTTAGATAGATCAGATAAGCTCAGTTTCCACAAGTGTCACCTTGTGTTTGGGATCGTTATTCTGGTAGTACCAAAAATTGATTTTTAGTACTACTTTCTTGAAACTTGTAAATCAACTGCTGTTTCTTTAATTCTTGTTCATTTTCCCTTTACCAAACTCAAGCTGTACAACTTCTTTACATTCGATTTTCTCCACATATAAAGGCGCATCAATCTTGAGGTTTTTTTTTTCAGTAGGGTTCTTTTTTTTTTGATAAATCACGCGTGAGTACTGTCAAGTTTCCATGTGTTTTTTATTCAGTTTTCATTGCCATTTCATCATGGCAAGACTTACACCCAAATAACGTTTATAAATCGTACAATTATATTACGAAAATTCGCGTTCCATTTTATGGAACCAATTCGGTGAACAATTAATTTCACGCTCCGCACCGGTGAACTTGGCCACCAAGATCGTAGGATATCACACCGTTAGACTTTTTCCTTTGGGGCTACGTGAAGTCTTAAGTGTTTGTGGATAAGCCAGCTACGATTGAAGCGTTAAAGGCCAACATTACCAGTGTTATTCGAACGCATTATCAAAAATTGGAACCAACGCATGGACCAACATTTAAGAGGGACTATCTTTAAAAAGTGAATGGCAAGCATGGTTCTTTCAATTGATAATAAAGATTTTTCGATTCATTTGGAATTTTTGTGTTTTTTTGCATTTACAAAAAAAACCTCAATATTGATGACCCTTTATTAATGCAATATTTGATACAGTTAAATAATAATGCTTTTTTTTTAAGTCTCGATTCACTTATTTTATGTACTTTTCATCTCGTGAAGAAAACTTTTTCTTAAATACGTTCACAATCTTCAAAGTATTATAGCAAAATGTAGCATGTACAGCACAATAGATTCGCTTTGCTTTTTGGCGTAACTGTTCTTTAGTTTGGGCCAAGTTCGTATACACATTTCCCTTCCGCTTAACATTTTTTGTTTTTGTCTAAGTAACGCTTGGCATTACGCTGATATCTGGGTAATTTGAGCAGTTTTCGATGAAAGCCAAAATTTGCTGATTTCGCTTTAACCGAAAATTTAACCAAAGCTATCAAGTAATTATGCTGACTACCATTAAAACAGCTGTAAAAACAGCTGGCGAGGCTCTTAGCCTTATAATTATTATTGCATTAATTAAAGGGTGTCAGCAGCAAAATTTTTGCCAAATGTTGCCACACACACGCACACATTGGCCACGGCGCAGGTAAATTGCAGTAAAATGTAATTAGACACGGAAACAAAAAAAAAAAAAAAATTCTAACAGCAAAATTAAATGGTTACACACACACACACTCACATAAATGCAAAATGCACATGTACACACTTTAAAAGAGTGAGATAGTGAAGCGAATGCGCGAGTAATAAGTTCATGCGAGAGAGCACAACAGAGTTTTGCTGAGAGCAAATGCAGCAGCAGACATGCCATCATAATAATCAGTGTATTGTGTTTGGTATTGTTGTTGCCTTGGCTGATGACTCACTGTAAGTGTGTGTGTGTGTGTGTGTGTGTGGTGAGTGTGCTCTCCAGATTACTGCATGCTGAATGAACGGACAGGTGCAACTAACGGACAAAACGTAAAAGACGCACAAACTGACAGTTACACGAGCTCACACACACATACACTTAACTATGTATATACAAGATTTTTAGCGTGCCTGCTTTATTGTTGTTGTTGTTTTATTGTTGTACATTGAACTACTAAATAGGAAATGCAAATGTACATTTAACTCATTAATATTCAAGTGTGTGCACATACATACACATATGTACATATATGCATACATACAAGCAAGAACGAGACTGATAGAACGAGGGCAGCCTTTTATATTTTGGTTACAATGAGCGCAAAACAAAAACAAAGATTTTCCTAGAAAACGATTTTATTCAGACAGGTATAAAATCACTTTAAGCGTTTTTTGAACTTGTTAGCTTGAATTTGTGCATTTTGATTTTGGCTTTAATTTTGCGCATGTTTTTAACGGAAACGGTTTGAGTTAGACAGATGTCGCTTTTCAAACGTTGGTCGAGAAATTTACTTTGGAGATTTTGAAATCTCTTAGCTGTCTGCTGGATTGAATTTTTGTATTGCAGCTTTTTCATTATTTTGGAACACTTTTCAATCGCTTAAAATATTGACACTTTTCTAAGCCTAGACACACAATAACATCAATTTGGTTTTTTGTGATTTTGCAAAAATAGGCCCTTTACTTTTGTATAAATAAATTGTTTAAAAACGAAAAAAGCTGTCTTTTTTTGAAAGCATGAAGTTTAATATGCAATTAACTGCATACCATTAAATAATTAGGGATTAGTGTTATAATTATAAATAATTTAAAATCGTATAAGTCGATACGACTAACATGTGGACAAACGTATAAAAAAAACTACTACTCACTAGGGTTAATTGGCATTGGTTTAATTCAGCCTGGCAGCACTTTAAGCCAAAATTTCGGTTTGTAAAAAATCTCTGTTTTAGAGATATTAAAAGCTCTACGCTTTGGCGTTTTTGATTTTGTGCATTTTAGCTTTGTTATTCACTTTGCTTTTTATTAAATAATTTACTCGCTTATTTTATAAAACCACTTTTTAGCGGTAGCGGCTTAATTCAGCTAGTTATTTTATTCAACCAAATTTAAACTTAATGACAACGTCAATGTACTAGAAAGCTCTTAGCTCCTAGTTGATTTTATATATTTGGACTTATTTTATTGAAAAATTTTTTTTGGCAAAAACGATTTAATGCAGCTACGTATTACTTTTAAACAAATTACAGCCCAAATGTTAAAAAGCGTTTTTGGGGAGATTTTAAAATTTCTTAGTTTGTTGAAGTTTTTTTTTTTTCAAATTAAAGTTTTTTCATTTATTTTGGCTATTATAAGATCATTCTCTCACTCATTTAGCCAGGTATTTGTTTTAATCCAATTTTTTTACACGAAATAATGTGTATTAGAAATTAATTTTGGAGATTTTAAAATCTCTTGTCGGAACTGCTGTTGGCGATTTTCTTATGGTTTAAGCTGCTCGCTCGAATTATTATTATTATTTTTTTTTTTGAAGATACACATCAAATTGTGTTTTGTTGAATTGACGAGCAAGTTTGAACTTCGTCATTCATTTAACAGAAATATACACATAGCTATATAATATATAATATGAATTCAAAAGACGCTCCTGGCGGAAGATACAAACTCTCTCTAGCATTGACGATTTTGAGCTAAGTTCTTGATCACCGGCCAAAGGCCTCTTCCATGATATTCCGCTTGCAGATGGACGACCTCTTCTCCTCGCACCTTGTGGATTTCTTTCAAGTGACATCCTTGCAATATAATTTTGTGGGTTTCTCAATGTGTGGCCAATCCAATTCCACTTTCGTCTCTTGATTTCGTTTTCTACAGGAAGACATCTGCATTTGATATAATTTCTGGCCAACATTTTTTGCAGATATAGCGCAGACATTTATTAAAACGACGACGCTAGTAAGTTTCAAAAAATTCGATTGGGCATATATCAAGGTATTGTTGGTTATAACCTGTAGCCATGTGTCTTTGTTTTAAACAAAAAGCTAAGCAAAAATAGAGAAAAACCTGTACAAAGCATCCCTAAAAATCAAATCACATTGTAGTTTCTTAGAAACTTTTAAAGCAAAACGTTACCAAAGATTGAAAATTTATGGCGATATGACTAAACTGACTTCGGGTTATGTAAAGCCATATAATTTAGTAGTCCTATTGAATTGAAAAATTTTGATAAAGATTAATTAATTTTCGAAAAATATTTCAAGTTGTATTTATATGGAAAACATGCTTCTAACATCAACTTTTCTTAACAATAACAAAGCACGCCATATGATTCGTGTAAACAGCTGATTATTGTTGCTCAAGTTGCAAGTTAGATGGGCACTTTGGCATCACTGACAACGTCGTGAACATTCTTTATTCAAATAATCAAATTTGTGTTTTTTGATCAATTTGAAAAACAAACCGTTTTCTAGACTCTTCTAATCGTCTTGCATGCGAAATTTAAATAGCAGCCCTCGCATGCTGAGAGCAAGCTTTGTTGGGCAATGTAAGAGAGAGCCTTGCACTGCTTTTGATGTCCGCCTACATGGCTGACGTTTGGGCGGTTGGTTGTTGCTTGTGTCGGGCGGGGGCTGCTGCGGGCTTGCGGACTGACTGTCTCGAGCATCTGGCTAACGGACGGGCTGACCATGCGGTTGATGTGAATGACAGCAGGCAGCAAAAAGAAGCAAACAAAAAGAGAGTATATAGAAAACTAAAAAGAGGCTGACGCGTTAGTTTTAGCTCTAGCTGTTGTTATTATAATTATTGTTGTTGTTGTAGTTGTTCTTGCTGTTGCATTGAAATGTTTGCATTATTAAGCAGCGTCTCTCAGTAGCAAAACAAAGCAAAAAGCACAACGAAATAACAAAACAAAGCACAAGGCATAAAACTATTTAAGGCATAGAAATGTGTCTGCCTCTGTGTCAGTGTGTGTGTGTGTGTGTGTGTGTATGGCATTGGCCATTGTTTAACAGGCGTTTATTGCTCAACGGTAATTTATAAACCCATTTAAGTTCCATTCACAATAGATTACGAATGCTAAGGCAGCATAAGAGTGAATGAGACAGTACAATATATATAGTGAGTGCTAGCGACAAGACACATAGAGGGTGTCTTTTTTGATCTTTTAATAGAGATAGCTAAAATGTGGCTAATTTTTGCTTGAGAGGAAACGCCAAAAAGCAAAATTGTGAAATATGGAGTGAAATGGATTCAAGACAATTTTACCAAACTTTATTGCATTCAGAAAAATTGTATGTTTGGTAGGGGTTATCAGCCAACGGCAACAGCGGCTGCTAAAAAAAAAAAAAACACCCTTTACTTCTATATACTAAGGCGCTATTGTTGTAGGTTGAGCCGGCCAAAGCCGACAATAACAGCAACAACTACAACAACAAGGCTGTTGTCGCTGAAGTTGCATTTGCTGCATTGCTGGCATTGCCGTAGTTATTGTTGTTGCAATTTTATTCGAGCAGGTATTCTGGTAACAAGTTGCTGCTGAGCTTATGATAAGAGCAGCTTATGGAGGCCACAAGTGAAACCTTAAAGCTGCTCTCACTTGCTGCATTCAAAAAGATACAACATAAGAGCTGCAGCAGGCAATTTCAAGTATTGATACTGTACTAGCTGACACAAAGGACCAAGAAACTACAGCTGCAAAATTAAATAGGACAAAAGCTTATAACAAAAGCTGCTTATTAATAACAGCTAAAGGAGATTGAGAGAATTGCACAGTTGCAAAGTAAGCTCAAAATAGTTCAATTGATGAATTTTCAAAATATTACAGTCGAGTATACAAAAAATACAGCTAGAGAGAAAAGTACGGTGTTGAGAATTTGAATGTTTAATGCTTTTTACAAATCTACGGTAACTGCGTGTCCATAGCTGTGTTATCAAAAAAAAAGTAGGATCTGTCTCGAGTTTCAATATTGTGGCTTAAAAAATGCAGGGTTGTTGGCAGTCAACAAATTCTATTGAGATTAAGTAGGGAGAGTGTTAAGAGCTAAAAGCAGAGCTCAATGCTTGCACGTAATCCGTACAATCACCGGACACTGTCTGGTGGGAACTCATGCATTAAGCCTTAACGCTCCTTATCATGACTTCTGCAGAAGTTGTCGCGATGAAGAAGAGCTGGAGACGTTGCAGCAGCTCTTCTGTCATTGCCCGGGACTGTGTAGAACAAGGTACCGCTTTCTCAAGTCACACTTCCTAAATGACTTATCCCAGCTCTCAGAAAAGAGTTTGAAATGCCTTTCGAGGTTTATTGAAGCCACCGGATGGCTGTGAATTAGAGCATCTTGAGGACCTCTCTAGTGGGGAAGGGTGGAGGAAAGTTCACCATTGCGGTATCACAACGGGCCTATTTTTCTGGCCTAAGTGAGTTGGGACGTCACGTACTAACTGCCGCCTTAAACTAACCTAGAGCGCACCTTGTAGTAAAATCTCTCCTGTTTTTTGGTATTTGAGAAACAAACAATACGTATAGACGGACAGATTAAACAAACTAAATTTCTTTGGACTAACTTAATATACCCTTGTAGCAAGTTTTAAACATTTTTAGCTTATTTCTCACTCTTGGCCATCATCTATTCAACTGCAACCGTCTAGATTTCAATTCTTTCTGAAAAGTTTAGAATTTCTTTTACACTGTGTAACGAATACGGGTGTTGCATGCAGCTGTCTGGTAGCCTACTCTCTGCCTATGGGGTCGACTTTGCTCAGGTAAAGTGGGGGGGGGGGGTTCTTTTGCTAGCTAGAGGCTTTAGACAGAGTTAATAGGTAAGTTTGGAAATAACAATATGGAACGCGAATTGTAAAACAACAGGAAGTACTTGAGAGTCATGCTGTTCGGACTCAGTCTTTTACCCAGCTAACCTATAAACAAGAAAGATCTCCATTACCCTTTGAATTTAATGATGCCAGTACATAGTTTTAATTCATTATTACAAACTCAGACAACATGTTAAACAAGATGTTGCATTAAAACAAGATTTAAAGATACAAAAGCAAAAAAGCAGAAGACATGTTTTAAGAACATGTCGTATATATAATCAAATATAATAAAGAGTATGGTAAAGATAACGATCTTGCCATATTTCCTTATCTAAAGTGTGATTTTTTAAGCGTTTGGTTTTAAAATTGAAATAAAAAAAAAACGAAAATGTGCAAAAAAGTGTGAAATATTTATTTGAGGTTGTAAATCAATCTTTGCCATTTACTTTTTAAAGATTACTTCATGTAAATGTTGACAGCGGAAGGTACAATTTTGGCATACTTTTTCCACGAATAATAGCAGTTATGTTGTCTTGTCCTACTTTGAAGACGTACGGTCCAATGATGCCTCCGGCCCATAAACCACACCAAACAGTACAGCTCTTGCAATGTACTTGGTTGCTCTTTACTCCAAATACGGCAATTTTGCTTATGGACGTAGCCATTCAACCAGAAATGCGCTTCATCGCTGAAGACAATTCTTCGATAAAAAAGCGGAACTTCATCGAGCATTTTTCACCGAATACGCGACTTTGCGACAGCTCGCCCGGCTTTAGTTCTTGAACCAGCTGTAAAACCAAGATCCTTGCGTAAAATGTTCCATATGGTCGAAAAACACATACCCAACTGATATTTCACAGTCTTCATAAACACTGGCTGCTACAGCAGCAATATTCTCTTCAGCACGCACTCTACGTAGACGATTTAGTGGTTGAAGCTACAATAAACTAAAATTGATGCGAAATTTGGTCACAAGAGCTTAAATAGCCTGCTCAGAAGTTCGATTATGACGACCGTAAAATGAACGCAGTGCTCTAAAAACATTTTTTACTGAGCACAATTTTTGGTAATAAAATTCAATAATTTGTAAACGTTGTTCGGGCGTAAGTCCTGCCATGATGAAATGGCACTGCTAACTGAGTATTTTTGACTTTGACATACGCGTCTGCTGTCAGAACAATCAGATTGAAAAACCAAATAGCAAAAAAATCACCCTTTATATATTACTTGATGTTGGCAGTTTAAATTCAACACGTCTTATCAGAGCCACTGTTGCAAAAAATAGAAAGAACGCAGAAAATGAATAAACGATAGCTAAGCCTTGCCACCCACCTAGCATAATCAGCTGTTGTTTATCGATGTTTGGTGACATCGCATACGCATTGCCAGATCGATAACTACTGCTGTTGCACAATATTGCACTTGTTGCCAACTAGCTTTGTCGATTGTTGCCAATCAATTTGTTGCTTTGTTTAAAAAATAACTTTAATCAAAACAAATTGCTTGCTGCAAGCTGTAATATCTAAGTGCCTCGTGGAGCATGTTAAGCAATTTTTATTTCGTTGGCTCGAGACTTGCAACGGCAGAGAGTTCGTTCCTGACTATGGTAGTAGAATATTATGAAGAAAGTGAAGCTTTCTTGCCCATAGCAACCAAAAAATAAAAAATAAAAAAATAATTGCGTTCTAATTACAACTTTAAGAATTGTTGGAAAAAAAAAAAAAACATCATAAGCCTCTTTCTTACTTGGCGCACAAGTCAATATAAGTATATAAATAGAATTGGAAACCTTTTCTAAAAGTAAACAGAGTGACTGCATAAGACCATTCCATTTACCCCAACAGTTGACCGACCTAACGCACTGTTCATCTTGCTCCTCTCTTCTTTTCTTTTTTGTTAGTTGGTTTTATTCTCTAGCAACAGCTTTCGTCTCCTTGGCTACAAATTAAATTTTCAATTTGGGTATTTAATGACTCTGACACACACACACGCGCACGCACACAGCAGACCTATGTACTACACAAACAACACATATATAAAGTTTTGTTTTTAAAGTTGTCCACGTCGTCCTCGAAGCTCTACGAGATCTTAATGTAGCCTGGGTAAAAAGTTATGCGCCTAAAAGCAAGCAACAAAAACAAACCCATACACACAGACTTAGGGATAATCAGCAATGACGGCGGCATACTAAATTTGTGCTCTGCTCTCATTACCGCAACCCGTCTGCCCCCTTTATACCCCAGCTAAGCGTTGTTGCCATCGTCGTCGTCGTTACCGCCTTTGTTAATATGTTTGCTATTGGTCTCACTGCGTCTGCGTCTGTTTGGCGGCTCCATCATCTTCCAGCCTCAACTCTGGCTTCAATCTACATATATATACTATATACTCTATAGTCGTCTAAAGCATACATAGGCGCACTGGTTTAAAATTGTTACAACAGGCAGAAATCTATTTTTAAACGTTTGTACGTGTTCCAGATTTTAAAAGTTTTTAGTAAAGTCCTTGAAACTTGAACTAAATCCTGCTTGAGGTTGCTGCTTGGTTGGAAACCTCTATCATATTAGTGGTTATAATATGCAGTCTTAAAGCAGTATGCTGAAATGAAGAATCATTTCAAGGCTGTAAAGCAGAGCTGTATTACGAATAAGGGGTCAAAAGACTGAAGTTAAAAAAAATTATCAAGAGATCGCTGATATATCATATGAAGGAATAGATATTCGTACCACATATATATATGTTCCTTTAACTTCTATTTGGAGCATAGCGCGTCAACTACTCCTCTTCGCCAGCGGACCCGGGTTTGTGCAAGGACTCTGAGTTCACTCCATGTTAGATTGAGAGATTTCATTTCGGCCTCGGTTGAGCGTCGCCAGGTGATACGCGGCCTACCAATGCTGCGACCTGTTTGCTGGAAAGGGTTCCATCGCAACGCCTGTTTTGCAACGCTGTCATTGCTCTGCCTTAGCGTGTGGCCAATCCATTGCCATTTCCTCTTCCTAATTTCTGTAGCCATATTCGTACCACACAGAGTGCTCTTTATCCTACTGCAGAATTATGTTAAAAGAATCAGTCTACTTGTTGGAATGACTTCATACTAAATGGGATAGATGGATTTGGAGCTGCAGAATTCGAATCTGAGATCCAAAAAACCCCATCACATCAGCGCATTATTTTGAAGATTATTTTAGAACAGTGGCATGCCCCAAAACCATAACCACTGTCATATGTTAAGTTCCGAACCCTTTTTTTCTTGTGGACCTTGGCTATTTCAAGTCTACTCCATAACTTGCAGCTTTGCTTTGGTTAGCGTATAGCATAGTCGGTAGAGTACCTTGATTAGTTTTTTTTTTTTTGTTTTTTTCATAAAAATTTTTTGTTTTGTTCCTTCGAGCATACCGAAACATCATGAAGCATAGCAGCGCATTGTGGGCCATGGGATTCATAACACACAGTGGCACAAAGCAGTCGTGTGAATCGGGTTTCTCTATAGCTAACATCATGGTGCCTCATATACTCTGCTCTTGCCCCACTCAGTGCTGCTTTGTTGTTGGCTCTTGCTGCTGCTCTTCCCAGCGGCTGCTCCTGCTCCAGCTGGCTGTTGGCTGCTGTTGTTTGTTGTTGCTGCCACTTTTTCTTTTGCTATTGCTGATTCTGCTTCTTCTGCTTCGTTTGGCAAAAGCCAAAACAAAAATCGATAAAATTTTTACTGCAGCAAAGCAAAAGGAGCCAGCAAAGCAGACGTTTGGATCGGCTGACTTCGGTTGGGGTCGGTCGGGGGAGCCTGGCGCTGACTGCGTCACGTACTTGTGGCTATGTGTGTGTGTGTGCTCGCTCTAAAAGGACTCGCCCGGCAAGTCAACTGTGCAAATATACATATGCGTGTATTATATATGTACATATGTGTGTATGTATATTGTATGTGTCTGTGTGCTTGTTAGTTTTTCTTTTATGCCTTTTACCGTTGCCTTTTATTATATATGCCACACATACTCATGCAGACAAATGTGTATATACATATAAGTACATACATATACAATATACAACATAGTTAAGCATCTGACTTGGAAAGTTGCCGCGCGCCCCTCGTCATTGGTCTCTTTCTCTCTGGCTCTCTTTCGCTCTCTCTACGTGTGGGTGTTGCCCATTTGCAAGGATGCTGGCAAAAGTTACACGCACACTAACACGCACATGCTATATGCATGTGTCTCTATATACTATTTACTATGTACATAAGTATATACTTACATATGTGCGTATGCATGTTTATAATGCTTCGCTTTAGTTTTTGTTGTTTTTCAACTTTTTTGGTCAACAAAACAAAAAGTATTCAAGCTGAAAGTTTTAATTATTTGTGTTTTACTGTTATTATTATTATTATTGTTGCTGTTGTTGTATTATTATATTTTTATTTTGTTTAAACCTTATTGTTGCTTTTGCGTAACTTTAAAGCGAAGCCAAGCAAAATACTTATTAGTACTAGCTATGTACTTATGTATGTACGTACATATGTATGTACTTACATATACATATATATGTACATATATATTTATAATTACATGCTACATGCGGGCTCTAGTGCAGGAGCATAAATTTTTAGGTTTTCATTGTTTCGTTATTTTCAAACCAATTGGGTTTTCTCAAAAATAATTTATGTACATATATATTTTTTTTTAAATACTTTTTTTGTGGCTTCAAAGTTGTTGGAACATAAGGTTCACATTAATATTGCTTAAAAGTTAACTTTTAGTTGTTTGCTATTTGGCGAATTTGTGCATATATTAACTAAAGGGTGCTTTTTTTTTGTCCGGATTTCAAACTCATTTAAAACACAGAAAAATTAATGTAATGATCGCAAATATGATTTTATTAGAAAGATACTACGTGTCAGTCCAATTTGTGACTACATTTTCGAGCATTTGGGGTAATATTTCACTGACACGTTCAATGTTGGTTTCCCAGTCATCAATTGTTACTGGCTTGTCTACATAAACCAATGACTTGACGTGTCCCCAAAGAAAATAATCTAATAGGGTCAAATCACATGACCGCGGCGGCGGTAATAACCTTCTCGCCGAATTGAGTTTTTAGTAAATCAATGGTTCCTGTTGAAACTAAAACTTTTCGACATCGATATCACGTAAATTTGAAAATAAATATTCGTTGATCATCGCTCTGTATCGATCGCCATTGGCGAATCGATAAATTTGGATTTTCCTCTACACTGGGCTCTTCAACAGCAATATTTTCTTCGTACCGTGCTGTTCTCATTCGAGTTGTTGGTTGGACATCGTGGAATGCCAAATGAGTACGAGCATGATCAAGAATACGAAAA
This sequence comes from Chymomyza costata, assembly GCA_018150985.1. Taxonomy (NCBI): domain Eukaryota; kingdom Metazoa; phylum Arthropoda; class Insecta; order Diptera; family Drosophilidae; genus Chymomyza; species Chymomyza costata. The sequence continues at coordinate 30,122,243 of JAECWU010000127.1, read as the reverse complement.
ATAGCACATTCTAATGGACGATTATTCGGTTCGTATATTGTACGAAGAGCTCTATAAGTTTTTACAACAAAACACTGATATTGATTATAAATCTCGAAGATTTGAAGACGTTTAAATCTTTCCATGATGTTTTGTTAGGCCTTACTGAATAAAATGACATTGACAGTTGTAAAAATTGACAACTGGTTTCAGAGATAACCATTTTGGAAAAAAAAAAACACCCTATATATGCAATACTAGGGAGCTCCGCCACCTGCAGGCATGGTAATCTGCGCCCTGGCTTCAACATGCATAAGCTTGTTATAAAAATCTCAACCGATTTGATCAAGAAAAATAATAAACTGCCTTTTTAGAAATTGAGCCGCCATTTTCTGCACTTTTTTGCGGATTTTTTCTAAAATTCTTTCTAGCTGCTTATTGACACTCTAAAACGAAACTGCCTGTAAATTTTCAGCCCTCTAGCTGCTGCCGTTTGGGCTGTACGTTGAACGCCCAGAAATGAATCAGTTAGTCATAATTGAATGCATTTGTGTTGAAATTTGTATATAAAAAAAGAGATAATTCCTAAAAAATTAATGAAGCCAGCTTAAAGAATCTTATTAAAATCAGGGCTACAAAAATCTGAAATTATTTAAGAGGCTTGGCTTAGGTTCGAGAGAATGTTTTTATACCCTGTACCGTATGGTACAAAGGGTATATTGTGTTTGTTCAAGCCGAAAATGTATGTAACGTACAGACGTAGACGTCGGAGACCCCCCAAAGTTACCTGAAGTATGATCAGAGTGACTAGAGAAGTAGATATACACATGTCCGTCTGTCCGTATGAACGCCTAGATCTCAGAGATGGTAAGAGCTAGAGCAACCAAACTTTCAGATTAGATCCCTTATTAATCCATAGGAGACAAGTTTATTTTATTTTTTTGATATAGGGATTACATTATAAAGCTCCCATAGGGGTGTTTCAGAGGACCTCGAAAAAAAAGCAAAAGTTCTAGATGGATAATTCGTTTGTTTATGAAGTTTATGTGTAGATATCATAACCAAATTTGGCAATCGGAAGTTTTTTTAGAGAATCCCAGCACTGTACCAAATATGATAAAAATCGGTTGACTATATCATATAGCTTCCATAGGAACGATCGTTAAAAAAAACGTTTTTTTTTACAAAATTCGTTGTGTTTCGTTTGTTTGGGAAGATATTGTAACCAAAGTTGGCGTTAAGAAGTTTTTTTAGAGTTCCCAAGCACTGTTCCAAATTTAATCAAAATCGGTGGACTATATCATATAGCTCCCATAGGAACGATCGCTAAAAAAAAAGATTTTTGTACAAAATTCGACTGATTTCTGTTTGTTTATGAAAATATCGTAGCCAAATTTGCCGAATAAAATATCTTTTGGAGGTCTTAAGCAATATTTCGGACTTAATTGCAATGTGGTGGTACAGGGTATACCAAAGTCGTCTGCTCGACTTTAACGTACGCCATCTTTTTTTTTCTACTTCTTTTTTTTATATCGGTTCAGTAATCGATTTTTATTTGCATTCGCTCCGGTAACTGGCCAGCTACGACTTATGCCAGTTGTGGGGCTGCCAACTTAACTCAATTAGGCTACCATACAAGCTGCCAGGGGAAGAAGCTTATCTTCAGGATAGCACAGGTTAGCGACGTATACTTGCTGAATTTTGTGTTTCCAAATATCAATGAGCCGAAGATGCTCTTAAAAAAACACCCTCTATTGAGACAAAGTTATGCCTGAACCAATTTTCTGCTATGAATTTGGTCTTTATGAAAAAAACAAAACACATACAAAGTTGTGCCAAGAACTATATAGATATATATTCAAAAGTTAAGAACCAACTATTTAGAAACAGATACCTATTGAAGTGAGTATTAGAAGAACGGATTTATTTTTATTTCCAAAACACTTTTTTTTAATCCAAGAATAAAATTTACATAATTAGGGCCTATACGCAAATGGGAAATCCCAAATCCCATTCCGCGCGAAATTTTTCGAACTGCGTAGACCCCTTTAACCAACAAGCAAGCGCAGTCTGACATTGTGCCACTTATTTATAAATTTTAAGAAATTTCAAGCCATAAAGTAATCCATTAAGTTGTCAAAAATATCTTTTAGTCGAGAGTCTTTCATTTTGTAAGAAAACTAAAGTTAAAGCCTCACGATAATTCTAAAACTTTCCATGGAGACTCTTTGTAGTTTGGAAAATAGAACAGATTTTGTGGAACGCTTATTCTTATAAAGATGAAGACATTAGAGATTCCACAAAGTTAACCTACAGAACTCGAGATAACTATAGATATGCTTATATTTTTCGTAGTTTCTAAGTGTAGCTTAGGGCCGAAAATAATTGTAGGTAAGAATGCTTAAATCTCGTTTATGACAAGAGCTTAGACTTTGAGTAGGTAGGTAGGTAGTTAGAAGTGGTTGCCTTTCGACACACCTAGGCCTGTAAAAGGCCCGTTGTGATGCCATTTGGGATAATCTCTCTACTCCCCTGGATCCTCTCTGAACCAACCTGTTGATTTAATAAACGAGTTCAGTAACGTTTCCAATAAGTTCGAAAACCAGTGTGTTCAGTCTTCTCCTGCATAGTGCCATACATCTACACAGGAGATGCTCCACTGTTTCCTACTCTTCTACTTCCTGACAACTTCTGCAGTAGTCAAAATGAGGCATCCCCAGTCTGCTAGCGTGTGCCTACCAATAAGACCGTGACCTGTAAGTAGCCCTATCGTTGCTCTGACGTCCTGTCTGCTGAGTTTTAAAAGTTGCTTGGTTCTATTTAAGCTCCATTGTGGCCAGTTTTTTCTGCTAGTAAGACAGGTTCCTGTTTGAACCCATCTGTGATTCGCATTATTAGTGATATTTTTATCGATTAATAATTTGCACGTTGCTAGCGGCATAGGTATCATCGCCTTGTTAGACTGAAGTGATAACGTTGTGCCTCGCCTGGCTAATTCATCTGCCCTGCAATTGCCCACGATATCTCTATGCCCGGGTACCCAGAGCAGATTAATGGTAAAGGGATTTGCAGCATCTAGTAGAAGCTCATTACATTCCATCACTGTTTTGGATGTGAGCCTTTCCGATTGTAAAGCTTTAAGAGCGGCCTGACTGTCAGAGTATATGTGAATCTCTCTGAGTAAAGACCCCATATTGTTTTACGGGAAACCAATTTGTGTTTTTATACCCTGTACCGTATGGTACAAAGGGTATATTGTGTTTGTGCAAGCCGAAAATGTATGTAACGTACAGAAGGAGACGTCGGAGACCCCCCAAAGTTACCTAAAGTATGATCAGAGTGACTAGAAAAGTCGATATACCCATGTCCGTCTGTCCGTCTGTCTGTCTGTCCGTCTGTCCGTATGAACGCCTAGATCTCAGAGATGGTAAGAGCTAGAGCAACCAAACTTTCAGATTAGATCCCTTATTAATCCATAGGAGACAAGTTTATTTTATTTTTTTGATATCGGGATTACATTATATAGCTCCCATAGGGGTGTTTCAGAGGACCTCAAAAAAAAAGCAAAAGTTTTAGATGGATAATTCGTTTGTTTATGAAGATATCATAACCAAATTTGGCAATCGGAAGTTTTTTAGAGACCCCCATCACTGTACCAAATTTTATCAAAATCGGTTGACTATATCATATAGCTCCCATAGGATCGATCGGTCGAAAAAATGTTTTTTGTACAAAATTCCTTTGTTTGTGAAGATACCGTAACCAAATTTGGCAATCGGAAGTTTTTTAGAGTTCCCAAGCACTGTTCCAAAGTTGATCAAAATCGGTTGACTATATCATATAGCTTCCATAGGCCCAATCGGTCGTCTGTGCCCGACTTTAACGTACGCCATTTTTTTTTTTGATAAGGGCATTACATTCTATATAGCATAAGAAAACGGTTTTATAGGCATATTTACTTTAGTAGTATGCTATGTTACTATATTAGGTAGCGCCCATGGCATCAGTCGGTCGAGAAAACGTTCTTGGGGTACAATTCGAGGGTTTTTGATTGTTTGTCAAGATATTGCAATGAAAGATTTTTAGGATTTTCAAGCAGTTTTAGTTTATATAGCTGCCATAGCGAGGGCGGGTTGTAAATTAAATCAAAATCGAGCCACTATATAATATAGAATATCCCACCAGAAACGAATCGGTCGAAAGAAAACCTTTTCAGCGCAAAGTTACTTGGTTTTTGGATTTTTTTTTTTAGAGTTATCAGGCACTATAAAAGATTTCATCAATTTGGACTATATCATTTAGCGCCCCTAGAACCAAAGCCTAAATCTTCTTTCTTGTAGATATTGTGTAATATATAAGGATTTTATGAGTTATGTGTGACTATAAAGTATCTACAACTGCTGTATATATAGCTATAGGCTATGTGTCTTATTTACATAGCATGATTTTTGCTTTTAAGCTTATATAACTTATATACTTATTTATAGCTTATGTACATTTAAAACCTTTAGCTTATTACTTAAACTAATGCCTTTTTTTTTCTTTCTCTCTCTCTTGCAGGTAAGACATCAATGCAAGTTGTACAGATAAGACAGTTTTGAAAAGCGTCAGGAGCGGTAAGACGCGCTAATGTATTGTACATATGAGCGTGGATTGATTGATGTTTGGCTTTTGATTGAGCTTTTAATGACAGCATTGATTGACAAGCAGCAACACAAAAACGAAAAGGAAAAATAGAAAAAGACGCACAAGAGACATTTTACTTAACTTTATTTTTTTTTCTACTACCTCTTCAACTTTGTGCTTTAAAAATAGCAATATGTGAAAAATGGCAACAACGCATTTCTTATTGCGCATGCAACATTTGTTGTTGCTGTTGCTCGTTGGCTGCTCCATTGGGTTGTGTGTCATTAATATTTCATGAATTAATAAGCAGAGTTGGCTATTTTACTATGCAGACACGTTTATGTGCTTGTGCTTGTGTGTGTAATTTTGCAGTCAGCGTCGCTGCTTGTGGCAAATTTCATTTGTCATTCAGGCAGCGCGTTGCATGCGGCAGCGGCAGCGTCAGGTCAAACGCGTCGCACGTTAATCACATCAAGCCTTGTCATGCGTTGTCCTCGTCGTCGTCATCTGCTGCCTCCCTTTTACGAGTTGTTTTTGCAAATGCAGCCAATGCTTTAAAAATTTAAATAAACCTAACGCGCTGCGCCTGAGCCAAAGATATTTTCCACAAAGAGTTGCAGATACTTTTGTTGGCCGAACCGAACTGAGTTCGTTGTGTACATGTTGTCGCAACATGTCTGGCATAATACAACAAATATGTTTGCAGCAAACTTGTTGTGGCGTTTGATGTTGAAGCTCGCAGCAAACATGTTGTGTGTTGTAGGCCGCCATGCTGATTAATCATGAAAATGAAGAGCATAGCAATAACAATAATCGTAAGACCATATACTTTGCTTGCTCTTGTTTGTTATTTATTGTTTGCCACATGTTTGCGCTCTCGCTTGCGCACGCAACATTTTGCATATTTGTTTGCCGGCTGTTTGGTGCGCCCAACCGGCAGGGTTTGTGTCTGTAATAAATTTGTATTAACCCATGTGCTGCTAGCGGCAGGCAGCCCTCGTATAAATATGATCAAAAATGTCTGCACTAAATAATCCTTTAAAGAAAATTGAGACCAAAAATTATGCTTTTGTTAGGCCTTATGCAAGTTTGGATGGCAAGACTATACATAACATAAATAGGTTAAGCTAATAATTTGTGTATTTTAAGATTTTTTATGTTTGTTTCAAATTTACTAAAGAAGAACTTTAGCGATATATTGTATGTAGCGGAATCGTTATCGATTTACAGATCTGCATTAGTTTAATTTTTATATAGTATCGAACGGACAGTAGGAGACCCTCAAGTTGTTGCTACTAAAAATTCATCACCATCGACTGGGTAGGAGCCATGGACGTCAAGCAAGTCTCTCTCACTGCTTCTCGAGCAGCATAGGGCTATCGTTTAACGCGGCTTAAAAATTCAAATACATTACTGCCCACGGACAAAACTGACTGCATTCTTTGCATTTGTTACATATAAATCTAATAATCTGTTTTTATTTCTCTCCACTGGTCGTACAGAACGCTCGAGCAGCAATCGCAGCAGTACGGGAAGAGCATCGGACACCTGCCGCCACATCATGCGCCTCCGCCGCCACCCACATCTCAGCAGCAGCAGCAACAGCAACATCAGCAGCAGCAGCAACAACAACAACAACAACAGCAACAACAACAAATGCATCACCACCACCACCATCTTCAGCAGCAGGCGCAGGCTCAGGCTCAGGCTCAAGCCCAGGTTCAGGCTCAGGCTCAGGCCCAGGCCCAGGCTGCTGCAGCGGCTCAGGCGCAACAACAACAGCAACAGCAGCAGCAACAGCAGCAACAACAACAGCAGCAGTCATCCCGCTCGGCAGCTAGTCCCCTCTCACCGCCACGGCCCGGTCCAGGAAGTGGTGCTGCCGCGGCCAATACCTATGCCAAATTTGCGGATGCGCCACATCGCTTTATGTCACAATCGGCATACAGCATTGGCCCAGTGGGCGCATACCGTGAGAGTCCCTACACGCGAATACCTCAAATGCAGGCCGCCGCGGTGCCACAAGACTATCAGCGTGTCGCAAGAGCTGCGGCCGTTGCGGGCGCCTGCAAAACTGGCCCACCACCAGGTACTGCGGGTGTTGTACAAGTTGGTGGCAATATGGCGCCACCTCAATCGGGCGGCGTGCTCGTCATGGAGTCCATGTCGCATTATCCCAACCAGCCACCACCGCCGCCTCAAGGCAGTAGCGCAGCCACAGCCGCTGCCGTTGCAGCCGCTCAGCAGCAAATGCAGCAACAACAACAGCAGCAACAGCAGCAACAGCACCAGCAGCAGCAGCAGCAGAGTAGCGGTGCACCTGGCAGCAGTACAGGGACAGGAGGAGGTGCTGGTCCACCCGGCAGCAGCAGCATAATGGTCGCCGGGCAGCGAATACTGCTGCCCCATTCGCAAGCGCTGCCCCATTCGCAAGCGCTGCAATATACCAGCGAATTCCTGACCAATGTAACTACAGCATCCATGGTCAATCAGCGACAGCAGCATCAGGCGCCGCAAGAGCTGTCCAGTGGTCAGCCCTATAAAAAACAGCGTATTACGGAATCGAATGCCAGCAATATGAATCACCTGCCACACCAGCAACAACAGCAGCAGCAGCAGCAGCGTCAGTCATCACCGGCCAATGCCCAGGCGCAGCTTAATAGCAGCCGGCAAAGTAATCATGGACCGCCACCACCCAATGCTGCCCAACAGCATGTGCTACATATGACGGCAGCTGCTTCAGTGCTGCCACCATTGACTATGCAGCAATTGAAAGTGGAAACGTTGCCACCGCAGCTGACATCGGCAGCACCACATACACCACGTGCTGCTCCCAGCACTACTGTCATGGCCGGCAGCACCAATAGCGCCAGCAGCGCGGTCATGTCAACACCACTGCAGAGTTCAACGGTGGCCAATGCGACACCAGCGACGAGCAGCAGCAGTGGTGCAAGCAGCAGCAATGCGGCGGCATCCGGCTCCACCACGGAAGCCTATCATCCTCAGGTAAGTTGTAAACACTTAAGAATTAATACATACATGAACTAACTGCCATGTTTTACTTATCATTCAGGTGGAAGCGATTTCGCCCACACTGCCGAGTGACAATGCGGAGGAGCGTAGTCGCACGAGCGCCAAGGAAGATTTGCTTATGCAAATCCAAAAGGTGGATAACGAAATAAAAGGCGCCGAATCGTCAATGGAAACGCTGCGCAAAAAGGAGAAATCCCTGATGGAAGTAGCGGCCGTATGCAAGCAACAAAATGCCGCAGCACTTGCAGCCGCAGATCAGGCAACCGATGGCGAAGAGGTGGTTGATCTAGCCTGGCGCACCCAAATGCTGGCCCAAAAGATCTATGAGGCAAACCGCAAGTTGGCTGCCACACAACATTCCATACTAAGCAATCAGGGTTGCGATCGTCCGCATCCTTGGCTTCCATTATACAATCAGCCAGTGGATGTGCAATCGCTAACAGCGCTGATACATCGCCATCAGACGCTGGTGCGCGGTCCGCTGCTGCAGCATATACGTAAGCTAAAAGCGGAACGTTGGGAACACAATCAGGGCCTGGTGGAGAAATACACAAAGGATCAGGCAGACTGGCAGCGTCGCTGTGAGCGTGCCGAGGGCAGTGTAAAGCGTAAAGCACGTGAGAGCAAGAATCGCGAGTTCTTCGAAAAGGTCTTTACGGAGTTGCGTAAGCAACGCGAGGACAAGGAGCGCTTCAATCGCGTTGGTTCGCGTATCAAATCAGAAGCGGATCTGGAAGAGATCGTGGATGGACTGCAGGAGCAAGCGCTGGAGGAAAAAAAGATGCGCAGCTATGCAGTGATACCGCCGCTAATGTATGATATGCGTCAGCGTCGCTGTGCCTATCATAATGAAAACGGACGCATTTTGGATATGGTGGCTGTGCATCGGGAGCGCCTGGCGCTCAACATGTGGACCGCCGGCGAGAAGGAGACCTTCAAGGAGAAGTATCTGCAGCATCCCAAAAACTTTGGCGCCATTGCAGCTAGCCTGGATCGCAAGTCGCCGCAGGATTGCGTGCGCTACTACTACCTCAGCAAAAAGACGGAGAACTACAAGCAGCTGTTGCGAAAATCGCGGCAGCGTACACGCAGCTCACGCAACCCGGCCAAGGCGCAGGCGGCACAGCCGCAGTGCATCATTGATTCGCTAACGACGGGCGTGACCACACGTCTGCAACGTGAGCAGCAACAAAAGTCTGGTCGCAACACAGCCGTGGCAGAGCGTGAGCGTGCGGAGCGTGTAGCTGAGCGTGAACGTTTAGCGGAAAAGGCAGCAGCGGATGCGGCCAAGGCAGCGGAAATTGCTGCAGAAAAGGCAGCAGCCAGTAGCAAGGTGACGGAAGCAAATGTGGCCAGTGAAAAAGTGTCCAAGAGTGCGGCTGCAGCAGGAACTACAGCGTCATCGGCGACGGCCAATGCCGCAAAGACAGACAAGGCGGAAAAGAGTGCAGCCTGCAGTGCTTCAGCAAATGTCACCAAAAGTGTCGAGATCTCAACGAGCAGCAGCAGTGGCAGCGATGCAAGCAGCAGCAGTAGCAGCAAAGTCAAAGCCAAAGCTGGTGAAGAGCAAGCCACAGTGGCAGCAGCCGAGACAGCAACCGAGTCCTCAGCAGCAGCAGCTGCTACAAGTGGAGCTGCCGCTGCAGCTAAGTTGGCAGGCGATGCAACAGATGCAGCAGCCAGTAAGCTGGCTGAAGCGGCAACGGAGAATGCCGAGCAGCTGTCCAAGAGCAAAGAGTCCAATGCCGAGGGCTATAATGGTAAGATGAGTACTGCAAGCCAAATGAATTAATGCTAAATTATATTTTTTTTTTGTTTGCAGCAAATACAACGAGCAGCATAGCTGCCGCCGCAGCCGTGGCAGCAAGTGGGGCAGCAGGTACAACAGCAAGTGCAGCAGCTGCACCAGCAACAACTGTGGCGCTGAATGGCTTTAAGCCGGGCTATCAGAGCATTGTCATGGCCAATGCTAAAACCAATGAGGATGGCAGCAATTCAGCGGCAACAGCTGCTGCGGCTGCTGCTGCGTCAGTCAATGCCACAAACGATAAGAATGCCAAGGCAGAGGATGGCATTAGCATAAGTAGCAGCAGCAGTGGCAGTGGCAGCATTAGCGGTGTTACCAACAGTATGCCAACGCTAACCACCGCTACCACAGCCGGGAATTATTTGGGCCAAAAGCTTAAGGCTGCTCAAGTGGAGGGCATGGGCGTTGGCAATGATGTGTACTCTGAAGTTAGGCAAGTATCAAATAGAATGAAATGGCTAGATAATGTTAAAAAGAGATGACCTAAGCTGTGTTGTCTTTGGAACAGGCGATGATGATAGCATGTGTTGTTATTGAAGACTTAATCTTGTTCTTTCCATTTGCAGTGATTCAAAGAAGAAACGTTTCGAGCTGTCAACAGCGGCAGAAGCAGCTGCCTCCGTTGCAGGGGGAGGCGTCGTTGGTAGCGTTGCGCTCAATGCTGCTGGCAACAATAGTAGCAATAACAATAACAACAACAACAGCAACAACAGCAGCAGCAACAACAGCGGTGGCATTAACAATACCAATGCTGCTAAGAGCAATAATTCCAAAGATGGCAACATGGGTAACATATCCATATCATCATCTTTGTTGCTCGTTGCTGCATCAACAACTACATCTGCCACAACATCATCAGCGCCCAGCATGGCGACAACAACAACAGCAACGACTGGTACGGTTTCCGATCTCAGCAGTGGATCCAATTTGTTGCCCAATTCGGATATTCTGGCATTGGATGGCAAAGGTAAGTTTCAAATTTGCAAACTTTTAACTGCATTTTTTGATTTTTACAGCTTTTCAGAGCTTTGAGAGCAAGTTCTGCAAAAGCTTTTATAGGTTTTAGTAACCATTTTCTTTAGGCATTAAAAAGCTGAATTTTAAGCTTTAAGCTTATTTTACACTATAAAGCAAGTTTTAGCTCAAGCGTAGTTGGTACTAAGCGTATTTATTAGTATGTACTAGCAAATGTTGTTTTGTTTTTTTGTACTATCTATCTCTACACTTTTAAGTGTGTTCATAAATGTTAACACTATGCAACCAGTTTGAAATATTTATATTGAAACAAATATGAAGACAACGTATCGCTTCTATTCGGAGCATAGGGCGTAAACAAAGATGAGGCTATCTAAAAACAGGCACTAAAAGAGTCTTGCCTCTGAATCCACAATTGGAATTTGTTATGCTTCAGTTTGTTTGTTGTACAGTGTTATTGCACAAACTTTTAAGACAGCGGTGGGCACTTAGACGGCACGCGTGCCAAAGAGCTTTTACACGTACGAGAAAAGAGCTGTTTGCCGTAAAAGCTCGTCTCGTACGTGTGAGCTAGTTTTACAATGGAACGCAAAGCATAGTCACATGTCAAAACACGAAAGAGTAAGGACTCTGCGTATGTTTGGATTTTGTAGGTCATTAAAATTTGCGAGTTTGGCGTCATATGAAATAAGTAATGATGTGAGCAAGTCATATTTTTTTGTAGGTAAGCCCTTGGATCGACACGACCCTATCCTATAATTTTTAGGCGGAATCGCTCTGCTCAATGTGCAGAGTATAACATTTGAGTATGCAGATTTTTGAAGACATCCTTTGTGACTGTTTTTCACAAAACAACCTTTCTTGTTTTTGTCAATTTAACCTAACGGTTAGGTTAAGTCCTTTTACTTTTCATAGAAAATAATTATATGTGCATAGAGCGTTATTTGCTCTACGAGTTCCACTAGGTCTGTAACGTCGCCAGAAAAGTTTAAAGATTTGTTAATTAATGCAAAAGCAATAATTTAAAATTAAAAAAGGAAAAAAGATATCACAATTGTTAAAAATGCTTGCGGATACCAAAAAGTAGGACGAAGAGCAGGGAAGGATTAAAGGGATACTTTTATCTGGGTTAGAAGCAGTCAAAATTGTTGTTATTTCAATTAGGCAACGCAAATTTTTTAAAAACCTTGAAAACTACTCATTTAACAAGGGCATGGGTGCAATTCCTAAAATTGGCGTATGATCCAAATGGGCCATCCGGCAGTTGGATACTTATTACATGATGAATTTCAAGAAGACTAGGTCGGGATCAATCCTTATTGTTGCTAAACTGCATGTAGTGTAAAAAAGTGAGGTGAACCGAATCGTAATATAAGGTCCCATAGGCCGGAAACCATGCCAAGGCGCAAGCACTACAATCTATAATTGCTCAAAGTATTTATAAAAAGCGATCGAAGAACACTGAATTTGATGGAAAACGTCGAATTTGTATGATTTTGATGGTATTTAACAAGAATTACAAGACATATGGTATAAATTTAACATATGTTAAGAACGAATTGGTTGCGCAAAATCCCTCATAATACAGTCTGCGATTAGCGTTATTTGCAAGGATCCTAAATGTTTTTTACCTGCTCACATATATGCAAAGGAATGTATTAAATTACACGAGCTACAATTCGGTACCATACCCGAATGATCTACCTGTCGCAACAAGATATTTTAGCCTGCTGAGGCTTTAAATCACGGAGCAGAAGCTCCCAAATCATACTTTAGTGTGCAATATGTTACATTTATGGAGTGGCCTACGACAAACTTGGGCCAAAATCTGATTGAAAATATCTTAGAGATTCCATTCAAAAACATTTTTGTTATCATAACGAAGTATGACTCTTATCCATGCAGCAAGGCTCAACGCGCCTCATAATGACTTCTGTAGAAGTTGTGAAGATGAAGAGGAGCTGGAGACGGTGGAGCACTTATTCTGTCACTGCCCTGGGCTGTGTAGGACTAGGCTCCGATTCCTCAAATCATACGTCTTAAATGACCTATCTCAGCTCTCAAAAAAAAGTCCTAGAAGCCTCTTGGGGTTTATTAAAGCCGCCGGATGGGCGTGATTCTTAAAACACATAGGGGACCTCCTGAGTGGGGGAAGGGTGGTGTAAGGCCCACCCAGCGGTATCACAATGGGCCAATTTTCTGGCCTAAGTGAGTTGGGGCGTTAGGTCCCAACTGCCGCCCTAACCTAACCTACCTATGACTCTTAAGAAGACCTATAAAGTGACCTTGTAGTGGATTAAGCCCAAAATTCACATTTTCACCCTATAAAATTCTCGCGAAAATCTGCATCCTTTTTTTTTAATATTTGGGAATATTAATAAAAAATTAAATTTATATTTTTTTTTAAAGCTCTTAACAAACACTAAAACAAAAAAATATAACATTAATAAGTTAAGCCTGCTTTCAAAAAATAAATGTAGTTAAAGCAATGCACATATAATTATTTGGTACGTCCCGCATAAAATAATAGTCGATGATATTGTCGAATTTAATGACAACTATGCCAAAAAAAAATATGAATTGTCCCATTGTACTTTGGTCTTTGCGAAAGCTCTTTTTTGTTTACACACACAGGCACAAAAAATTGCATTAGTAGTTTTGCCCACCGCTGTTTTAAGCTACAAGTCGAGAACTTTTTTCTCAAAGCCTTAAAACAGCTTTAGTGCCATGTCATTCACCCAGTTGTAGCTTTACCCAAAGCTTTCAGTTCCAATTTACCGTTAGTTCGTACTGCAGCTTGCAGTTTTTCTTCTTTCTACTTTATGCTCACACTTCAAGAAAGAAAAAAAGGACAAAAAAAAAAAATGCTCATAAAAAATGCATTTTAGAGTTGCGCTCTGTTAAATTGCTTTGTTCTCTTCGTCCATGTTTGTCTGCCCATCATCTGCTTGCTCTGCGCTCTTGTCTCTCATCTCGCGCTGTCTTCCGGCAATACATAAATATTTTATTAAATAAAAAAGGAAACATAAAAATTAAAACCCAAAACTGCCATTGCCTCAAGCCATTGCTGCGTGGGTTGTTTGATGGTTTGGCGGCAAAGAGTTAAGAGCAGCCGAAATGTAAAACATATAGTGTACCTATACATATAAATATATATATATATGTATGGCTGACGTTCTATGTAGTGTCCCTACATATGGCTGCGCTGGGTCGCTTGATTGGTGCGTGCCGCTTCTTGGTTAACATTATGCAGCTGAAGACAAGGGGGCAGGTGCCATGTTGCAACAGGGCGGATGGGCGGTTGGGCGGTTGTTGGCGCTGGCCGCTTTACTCCGACTGTCAGTCACTCAGCAGCAGCCAGTCCTTGTACTCATATTTATCCTTGCTTTTTACCTCCTGCTCTCTGCAGCTCCTGCTATTTTTACTGCCTCGTTGGCTGTCAACTCCCTGGCGAGTTAATTAAACTCAATTAAATTAAAATTTTTGTAAACGTCTTTTTTATTATGCAAGTGATTTAATTTAATTATTAAATTGCCGCTACGTTTGTTTATTTTGTCAGCCCTTTGCAGCAGCTGCTGTTGCTGCTGTTGCCAACCCTGCGACGTTCATCATCTGCCTGCCACAACCCCAAATATCATAACAAGCTTTAAACTCGTTGCAAGTTTTAAAATAAAGATGATGCTTTGGTCCGAGATTTTTTTGCATCTGTATCTGTGTACATAGTTCAAGAGATTTTTGTTAGCTCTCACTTTTATACGCAACTATGGGGGTCATTACTTTACAAACCAAACTACGATTTTATTTGAATCAAAAGTTGACATTTGTTGATGAAATTTTTTTTTTTCAAAATAAAAAAGTATGGAAACAAGTAAAAAAGATTGAAAGTCTTACTTTTCTATTCTACACTGAGAAAAAGCAACAAGATTTTTTTTTTTGAGAATGTTTTTTCGCCGACAGAAATTTGAGAATTTTTAGAACAATCTTAGAAGAATTGTGCTTAATAGAAATTCTTAATTTGAGACTGCTTACAATGATTGCAGAAATTTTAATTTTTAAAAAGTTTTAACCTGAGTAGGATATTGTAAGAATATTTTGTTTTTATGCAAAATAGAGATTACAAAATTCCTATAAATGCTAGAGTGAAATATTGGCTCTTTTTTCTGTATGTTATTATAAACTATACTTTTAGAAAGTCTCCTTAAAATGAATCACTTACATATAAGTTTTATGGTTGCATTGTTGCTTTTGTAAGTTTGCTATTTTTCAACATATCGATTTTTTGATCGATTTTTATGGTTTGTTTATTTTATCAATAGCTCGCTTTTATCAACTATTTGCTTTAATATAATATATTTTATATTTATTTTTCATTTGATTTACTTTAATAGTGCCTCCATATTGCTAAAAGTTGCGATATCTGATGGTGTATCGATTGTTTTTAATACTAAAAGTTGCGATATTTTACCAGTAGCTGATTTGGTGGTGTATCGATCGTTTTCAACGCTATAAGCTTCAATATTTCATCTGCAATCGATCTAATGATGTATCGATCGTTTTATCGCTAAAAGTTGCGATATTTCACCAGCAGTGATCTGATGGTGTATCGATTGTTTTTATCGCTAAAAGTTGCGATATTTCACCAGCAGCTGATCTAACGATGAATCAATCATTTTTATCGCCAAAAGTTGCGATATTTCAGCATCTGATTTGATGGTGTATCGATCGTTTTCAATGCTATAAGCTCCAATATTTCATCTGCAATCGATCTAATGATGTACCGATCGTTTTTATCGCAAAAAGTTGCGATATTTCACCAGCAGCTGATCTAACGATGAATAATCATTTTTATCGCTAAAAGTTGCGATATTTCGCCAGCAGCTGATCTGGTGGTGTATCGATTGTTTTTAACGCTAAAAGTTGCGATATTTTACCAGTAGCTGATTTGATGGTGTATCGATCGTTTTCAACGCTATAAGCTCCAATATTTCATCTGCAATCGATCTAATGATGTATCGATCGTTTTTATCGCAAAAAGTTGCGATATTTCACCAGCAGCTGATCTAACAATGAATCAATAATTTTTATCGCCAAAAGTTGCGATATTTCAGCAGCTGATTTGATAGTGTATCGATCGTTTTTAATGCTAAGAGCTCCGATAATTCAACAGCAGCTGAACTGATAGCTACCTTAAATTTTTGTTGACAAATAATAATAACTGGCTTTTATTGATATTTGTGCTTCTATATATTTTACAATCATTGTTTATTTGATTCACTTTAAAAGCATATCGATCGTTTTTATCGCTAATAGCTTTGATAATTCAACAGCAGCTGTTCTGATAACCCGATAGCTTCATATTTATCGATTTGTTTGCTTTTAACCATTTTGAGCATTACAAGTTTTTTAGGTTTTCATTGCTTTTATTGAAAGCTGCTTGAACTTATATCGATCGTTGTTATCGATAACAATGCCGATATTTCATTTACAGCCGAAACTGGCATAGCTATAAATTTAATTTTAAGTACTTTTGACTCTTTGAGTTGCTCTTATATAGTATCTAATGTAACCTATGGCTTAAAGGGATTACCCCCCCAGCATATAGTACGTTGATTTTTTTTTTTTATATTATGCGTTTTTTTAACTTTATTTTTTTTAAGCTCTAAAACGACAAAAAAAAATCTTATATGATTATGTATAGTGTGTGCTTAATACGTTAGATTGCGTGTTGCCTACTTTATGGCTGTGGCGTCTCCAAGGCCGCTGCATCCGCTACTGCTGCTGCTGCTACTGCCAACTGCTCCTCAAGCCGCTTGCCGCCAGCATTGCTCAGCGTTGAGCTGGAGGAGCTGCTGCTAGCCGTTGCAGCTGTTGTCACTGCTGTTGCAGCTCCGGCACTATTGCTCTCTGCTGCCTCATCCGCATGACAGAGCTTACGATGCTTGTGCACAAAATAATAGCTGGGAAACTTGCTGCCACAAGTCTTGCAGGGATAATACTGCACATTCATGTCCAAGGGACGCACCTCGCGGCGCAGCAGCTGCTCGCCGCTTGCAGCAGCCATATCTGCTGCCGTGGCGGCCAGTTGCAACTGCTGTTGATGTTGCTGCTGCTCCCGCTGCTGCGTATGTTGCTGTTGTTGTTGTTGCAACTGAGCTGCCACCAAAGCAGCACCCGCCATGCTCTTCTTCTCGCTCAGACTCAGTGGATTGAGATGACGCTTGGCATGCTTTTGATAGCAATATTGTGACTTGAAAGTGTGCTTGCAATATACACACACATATAGTTCATGTGCTTGTTGCACATTTGGTTTTCTGTGCGTCGACTGCGCTGCTGCTGTTGCTGCTGGCGTCGCTGTTGCATCACCGCTGTTCTCGCTCTCCTCGGCATGCTGCTGCAACTGCTGACGCTGCTGACTGCTTATGGTCTTGGCCATTTGTTGATGAAAGGAGTAGCTAACACTTTGCTGTGTGCGCTGCTCACCTGCTTGCATGCTGCCGCTTTCATATGCCTCCGGCTTATGGCCATAGGCCGTGTTTAAGATGCGCCGAAAGCGTACGGGTCCATCGCAGCTGGCCACATCTATGATAAACTTGGCCGGCGCTGCTGCTGTTGCTGTTGTTGTTGCCATATCCAACTGCGCAGCTGTCATGGGCGCCTTGGCCACTTGTAGTCCACTACCGCTACCATGAGACTTGCGCTGCTGTCTGCGTGAGCTCTTGGCTTTGACCTTGTCTAAGGACGCTGTTGTTGCTGCTGGCGGCGTGTCAACTATTAGCATTTGTTTTTGCTGCTGCTGTTGCTCCTGCTGTGGCTTAGGCGGCTGTGCATCCAGGCGCTCTATATTGAGGCTACCAGCGCTGCTGGCCAGTGAGCTGACCACAGACACATTACAATCCATGTCAACATCCGCATCGCCATCACCATCAGCATCTACTTCCGTATCGGCCTCATTATCAGTCACCGTATTGCTGTCTATGAAAACCTCTACATCTTCTTCGTCCTGCTGCAGCAAGTCATTCGCTTCCACACTGAGCATGCTATGATTATCCACTTCGAGTGCAGCAGTTGTTGCATAGGTTGCAAGCACTGTTGCTGTAGCTGCTGCAGGCGGTGGTGGTGGCGGCGGCGGCGGTGGTGGTGGTGGTGGTGGCAACGGCAGAAAACCAAAATTAGGCATGGTTGCCTTGCTGGGTATGGGACGTATGATTTTGGCGCTGCTGCTGCTGCTGCTGCACAAACTGGGCAGAGCTGTGCTGGCGCCAGCTGCAGCTGCTGCACTGCTGCCGCTTAGATAGCCCTCGGTTTGAGCGCGCGCCAAAAAGGAGCTGCAAAGAATAATAAAAGTTTGGATAGATGCGAGATTAGAAGAAGTTCATTTCCTAGTTATTTCTTGATCGTCCTCGTTGCATTAGTGCTTAATCATTTTATTATAAATGGGATTGTTAAAGTCGAATCTTGGCGATTTCGAAAAGAGCTTGCTCGATTTAAAACTTTCTGGCTGTAGTATTTTTTTCACAAATTTCTAATCTTGAGCAGCTTAACATGTGCAGTAAGCAGTTTCTATATTTCATATGAAGTGCAATTCGTCGAAGTCTTGAATATTTCCCTGAACCCAATGTCTAACTTTTTGAAGTAGTTAAAAGTCTATCATTATCAGGGATTATGAGATTTTTACGTTTCGAACTCGCGCTTGAAAGCTTATTTTCAAAAATTCCAATTTAGAAACGAGGACGACTGTAGCTTTTTATAAAACTTAACCCACCGGCAGATTTCGAGTGCACGTGGCATATGCAGGACATGTGTGGCCAGCAGCACGGCAAATATATTATCCACATTGAGATCCAAATATCCGGTATACATATATGTCAGCAATGGAGCAAATTGTTCAGCCGTAACATTGCCCAAATACAAAAGCAATTCACCAGCCGCTGCTGCGGACGCGGCACCCGCTGCTTCATCCAACCGTATGGCTGACCTTAGATAACCACTGTGCATGCCCAAAACCAGAGCGTGAGCAACAAAGCGCACACTGCTCGGTGCTGGGCCCACCTCAAGTATAACATCCGGTGGTGTGGACATCATGTTCGAGGATATTGTGGGCAGCACATGTTGTGGCAGACGACTGCTGGTACTGCCCGTTCCAGAGCTGTTGCCATTGCTGCTGCTGCTGCTGCTACTGCCACCCGTTAGCCAATTTGTAAACATTGTAAACACAAAAAAATAGAGCACACAAAAAAAAAATTTACAAAAAAAAAAAACAAAAAACTTGCTTATCGCGTACACAGGACCAAAAAGGAACGAACCAACGAACGAACGAACAATCGACAACGTGTCCGTTGGATGACTTTACGTCATGTCACGTGTATAACTCGGTTAAAACTGATGCCGCCTCGTTATGCTGCGCGCGTATTTATAGCCCCTGGACTGACTCCCAAACTGACGACTGAGTACTGTGTAACTGTAAATGTAAACGTAACTGTAATTGTAACTGTGCCTGTGCCTGCCTTCTGCATCTGACAGCTTCGTTTCGTGCGGCCCAAGCTCGGCTATTTGTCTCCCATCGTCCTGTCGCTTCGTCGTCCCTCCTGACGTCTGCTTACTGCTGCCTGCCGCTGCGGCGCGTTTGTTTGTTGTTGGTTTGTTTAATTGGTTTGCTGTGTGTGCGCTTGGATTTGCGTCAGTTTTTAATTTCAGCAAATTAACAAATAATATTTGAGCGTATACCTAACTACTAAATGGGGCAAATTCAAAAAAGCAAAAAAAAAATACAAAAACTTTTCGAAAATATTTTTGAAGTCAGCGAATTGTACGAATTGTTTTTTTATTTTTAGTAATCTCTTTTAAGCGAATTTCCCAACAGCAATACGTTAAAAGTGTTTTCGAAAATGCCTGGGAATTTCAAAATATCTGAAAATAGCTTTAGAGAGTATTTAAAGAGAGATGCTAAGAGATGATAGTAGAGACATGATGACATAAAGAAGCTTAAATGTCTGAAAACAGCTATAGACGAACTTTCAGAGAGATGATGAGGAATTATGAGAAATAATGGTGGAAAGAATTTCCAAATTTCATAGAGAGTCTAAAATATCTGAAACCAGTCGGTCTGTTGGAGAGATGATGAGAGATTATGGCGTTAAGTTAAAGAGAAGATGCATAGAGAATTCAAAATGTCAGAAACCAGTTTAGATGGTCTTTTGGAGAGATGATGAGAGATAATGGTAGCGATATTTTTCACAGAGAGTGTAAAATATCTGAAACCAGATTGTCTGTTAAAGATATAATATGAGATGATGGTAGCGAGATGCTTCATAGAGAGTCTTAAATATCTGAAACCAGTCGGTCTGTTGGAGAGATGATGAGAGATTATGGCGTTAAGTTAAAGAGAAGATGCATAGAGAATTCAAAATGTCAGAAACCAGTTTAGATGGTCTTTTGGAGAGATGATGAGAGATGATGGTAGCGATATGTTTCACAGAGAGTGTAAAATATCTGAAACCAGACGGTCTGTTAAAGATATAATATGAGATGATGGTAGCGAGATGCTTCTTAAAGAGTCTTAATATCTTAAGCCAGTCGGTCTGATGGAAAGATGATGAGAGATTATGGCGTTAAGTTAAAGAGAAGATGCATGGAGTATTCAAAATGTCAGAAACCAGTTTAGATGGTCTTTTCGAGAGATGATGAGAGATGATGGTAGCGATATGTTTCATAATGAGTCCAAAATAACTGAAAGCAGACAGTCTGTTGAAGAGATGAAGAGAGATTATGGCGTTAGGGTAAAGAAATGATGCATAGAGAATCTAAAATGTCAGAAAGCAGCTTTAGATGAAATAATGAAAGCATCTGAACGTTGAATTGTTGACAGTGTCAAATGTCTCTTTACAGCTAATTTGAAACCAAAAGCAATGCGTCGATGTTTCTGACACATTTTTGAAGAGTGTCTGATTGTCTATTATGAAAGCTTTTCAAATGAGATTTCTAAATACAAATTACGCTAACCCGTATGCAGATTTCCGACAGTTTTTCACTTATTTTTTTTAAATATTGGCAATGAAGATCAAACTGCTCCAGTTTGACACAATTTTTGCAACACTTTTGACTTACTGGAATAGAAATAAGTTCAAACCAGCAGTGCAACATCTTGTTTGCTCTGAAAGTCTCTTGTCTTCGTTTGATTCTATTTGTGTTTTTGAGTGCTTTAAAAATCTCTCTAATTACTCTTTGGTTGACTAAACTTGTAAAAAAAAAAAACGCCAAGTAACTACGTTCTATCTTTATCGTCTTTTATAAAACCTTTAACAGTTTTATCTGCATTTTATCTCTATAGTAAACTAAGGTTTAGTTCTTGCATTTTCACTTCCATCCAAACCGCCCCAAAAACCCCTGCACCTTAATCGACTTAATTGATTTGTGGGCATAATCAACAAGCACATATTTACAAATGTTCATGTTGATTTTCTATGTAAGTGCATATGAGTATGTGTATATGTGTGTGTGTTGTATTTTGGTTGGATTGCTTTAGCTGGGTTCCATGTGGCTTGTGGTCAGCTCCAGAAATTCTTTTATCAGCGACCTCTATTAGCTTACTTTATATATATCAAATTATTTTTTTTCAGTAGTTTCTTGAATAAAAACTTGGTCTTGATGGTTTTGTGATAAAGTTGAAACGTGCTACAGGGAAATCTTTTTTTTTTAATTTTACTATCTTTCATATGAAGGTTTCTTCTGAAAATTCAGAAAACCAGTTTAAAGGAGATAATGAGAGATTATGCGTTATGAGAGATGATGGTAAAGAGATGACTCATAGAAAAAATCTAAAATGTCAAAAATCAGCTTTAGACGTGCTTTTGGAAAGATTAGTAGAGATGATGGTAGGGAATGGGAAACTTAAGTGTCTAAAACCATTTAAACAGTCTTTTAGAGAGATGATGGCAGAGTTAGGGTTTAGAGCGTATCTTAAATGACTGAAACCAACTTTAGACGGTTTTTTTTTGAGAGATGATAAAAGCTTATGAGAGATGATGGTAGAGAGTTGATGGTAGAGATATGATTTATTGAAAAACTAAAATGTCAGAAACCAGCTTTTGACGATTTATTAGAGAGATGAAGGCAAAGAAATTATATATAAAGCATCTATAATATCTGTAACCGCACTTTATACGTCAATATACTGAGATGATGGCAGAGAAAGGGTTCATAGCGAATCTTAAACGTCTGAAACCAACTTTAGACGGTTTTTTTTTGAAGAGATGATAAGAGTTAATGAGAGATGATGGTTGAAGAATGATTCGTTGAAAATCTAAAATGTCGAGACGGTCTATTAGAGAGATGATAGCGTAGAAATGATTTATAGAGCATCTATAATATCTGTAACCGCACTTTATGCGTTAATAAACTGAGATGATGACAAAGACAGGGTTCATAGCGAATCTTAAATGTCTAAAACAAACTTTAGACGGTTTTTTTTTGAAGAGATGATAAGAGTTAATGAGAGATGATGGTTGAAAGATGATTCGTTGAAAATCTAAAATGTCGTGACGGTCTATTAGAAAGATGATAGCAAAGAAATGATTTATAGAGCATCTATAATATCTTTAACCACACTTTATGCGTTAATATACTGAGATGAGGAAAGAGCGTCTTTGAAATGATTCAGATAGTTTTAAAGAGTTGTTAGGGTGTTTAAACTGTCGCATAGCACTAGAAAACTTTATACATAATAATCCTCACATGTTTTTCACTATTTTTACAAGATTTCAATCAGTATTCTATAGGTATGGCTATTTGACCATTTGGCTGGCTTTTAATTACCGGTACTGTCGTTGGTTGTTCCTTTGGCCCCTCGCTTCATATCCTTTTGGCGGCTTTTGATGACTATGTGACAAATTTGTCAAAAAGTTTACCCAACAACATTTGCTTGCTTGATATGGCAATCAGTAGTTGTTGGGGAGTTACCCGGCTGGGTGGATTTTCTATATACATACTACTATGTATGCCTTTGATAGGCTAATTTAATTAAGTTGTTGGTTGGAGCGTTTGGTTCTATTTGGTTTGGCTTGGCTCGGTTGTTGGTGTCGTCGTTAAAAGAATTGTAGGAATCGTTCATTTTGTTGTCGTTGTCCAATTCGATTTAACTTCAATCAAGCGTTAACAATTTTAATTTAATTATTATTTCCAAATGTAATTATAAATGTGCGTCATGCATAAATTGTGTTATTAATTTATTTAGCATGCAAGCTGGCCAACATCCTTGCCCTCTGGTGCCACAATGTTGGCCCACAACAATTGCAATTACAATGTGTCCGGCTGGACGGTTGCAACTTTTTGAATAAATAATCACAACGTAGGCAAAAAATAAATTTCATAAATTGGCAAAAAACAAGCAGCAGCGGCAGCAGCAGCAACAATAATAAAAACAACAACAAGTTGACGAGAAAACAACATGCCACATGCCACCCAGTTGCATATTGCCATTGGTTGCTTGTGTTTGTGTGACGTTGTCAATCTGCCACGTTTAAATGTTGCGTTAATCCTTGTCTGCATTTCAGTTGTCGTCCTTTTTTTTTTTTTTGTTTGCCAGTTGACTTTTTATGTTTGCTTTCTCTGCTGTTTTTTTTTTTTTTTTTTTTTGGCACTGCTCTTTGAGCAACCACTTCCATGTAACTTGCAGTTTCGTATTAACGTTTTATTAACGCTGTCAAACACTCTTTTTTTGTTGGTTGTTGTTTTTTTTTGGTTACTTGGGATTTATCAACACTGGTCGTCTACGCTGCTCTTTTATTAAGTATTAAGTTTTCAATTAAAACTGTTTTTTTTTGTGATCTCATAAAAGTTGGTAAATACTTTTGCAGGTTACATTATAAAGTAAAAAAGAATTACCTTCAACTATACTTTAATTAATTAAACTTGCTGTATACAACTTGTGTTTAACCAACACTGGCTGATGTTTTGCGCTTTTAAAAAAATTAATATGCACTGTTACGAACGATAATTTGGTTTAAAAATGTTGGGTGTACTTGTGAATTTGAAATTCACAGAAGTTGGCAAAATTCTTTTGTTGGCTATAGGTTTTGGGAAGAACTCTTATGCCAAGCCAAGATATGTGTTTTCTTAACCAGTTAGTAAGTACCCAGTTGAGTTCAGCTTCTGGGAACAGCTTTTGGAGTAGATGTTTGCCAAAAATGCGCACTTTTATGCCTAAAAGATTAGTATAGAGAGGCTATCTAGCTTTGTATCTCTTAACTTGATATTTTTTAGAAAAAATTGTCGAAATTCTCTAGCCGAGTTGGTTTTTCAGTTTGTAATTACATTAACCGTGATATAAATGTCGTCTAACCGACACTTTGCAAACAAGGCAACGATCTCTGCTTCTAAGGAGACAAAACAAAGTACACATGATACAAATATATGTATGTATACCCATGGCGACTCATCAGCTCCTAGCTAGAAAAAGTCGGTGACAGCTGCTGTCCATACCAGACACTCTGTTGGTGTTAGGAAGAACATCTAAACTGTATTTATATGTTTGCGCCACTCTACAGAAGAAGTTTCAAACACCTAGCCGGGGGCCTTGGTTGTAACTTTTAACCAAAAACATCATGTGTAAAACATCACATAGCTATGAACATGAGTTCTTGTTAATTGGCTATAAGCGCCAAGATCCTGTCCGCTGCCATAAAAATGCACCAAATTCTTTTATCTAATTCTTCTAAGTAAGAACAAGCCTACTTCTCCAAGAGGCTGCTGCACAGTGGGTTTCAATGTGATTCAATTCAATTAACGTCATGCAAAGCTTTACGCAAACATTTTCGCATGTGTATGTGCGTATACTTTCTGCTGATCTTTGCAATATGTTTGCGAATTGCCTGCAAAACGAGAGCGCTTGACTTTTCGCACACCTTAGCCCTCGCCGACCAACTGTACTGTCAACTGGCTTCATCTTACACACACTCACTCAAACACACTCCCACTTGCAGACTCTCACACTCTCATTGACTCACTGACCTCAGACTCAGCAGCCATGTTGACAAGCTCAACGCACAAGCGAGTCACCTCAGCCTTACGGGCTGCTCGCTCTCTCACTCTCCTGTTCGCTTGTTTTCTTCCTCACTCTCTGTTTTTCTACGTGCCTTTCTACCTCTCTACAGCGCACATTGTCGCCAGAGTTGTCATTCGTTGTTTTGCTGAGCTTATCCCAGTTGGATTTAACTGTTTACACACACACACACACACGAATGCACTCAGCTCGACACACACACATGTATATAGTATGACTGCTTACATATGGAAGTAAAAACCAAAAAGGGACAAACCTTTTATGACAATTAAAACATAATTGACGGTCAACATTAATAAGCCCAAAACAATACAAAAGCAAGAGAGATAACTGTCGGTTGAACACAAGTGCAGAGGGTGGACAAAAGGGATTGCGAATGAGGTGTAAAAGCAATTGCGTTTACTTTGTTGCTGCAAGATTTGCAATTGAACTTTTTTTTTGTTTTTGTTGAGGGCAACTTGTTGGTGTGGAAAGGTGATGTGGTGGAGATGGGTCGGTAGACGCACTAATCCAAACGCCGTGCAGCAAAAATCAACACAGCCATTTTGTGTAGTTAAAAATTCTTTTTGTTGTTCTTTACACATACAACAAAACGAAACTCAAGGGGGAAAGTTGATTATAAGCAGACGAAGCTTAAATACACTGAAAGAGTAAGAAAATTATTATAATAATTAACTAGGGTTTTGTTAGCAACTATATCTGGTATATTGAAAGAAATGTACAGTGTTGCCTCAGAATAAAAGACGAGTCTTAACGAAGAAAGTATAAAGTTACACACATTAAATTTAAATGCAAACTAATGGCAAAAAAAGTAAAAAAAAAAAAACCAAAATGTTATAAAATTACAAAAATTTAAGCAATATTTAGAAATTTGCTTTTAAAAAAAATTATGAATGCAAAATATTAGAATTAATTCTAACTAACAACTTAGAAATCAATAGATAATTCTTTTTTATTGGGCTTATAAAAAAAGAGAGAGAGAGAAAAAAGTGTCAGGTTTTAAATGTAAATGCAAATTTGTGTTTAATTGTTTATTTATATAAAAACATTAAGAAAATCCAAATAATTACAATTTTAGTCAAATTTAAAAAAAAATTATGAAAATGTAGATTCTTGTCGAAGTTTAGAAGAAATATTGTAACGTTTTATAATATTTTAACAAAAAGTTATGAAAATGAAAATTATAGTATTGATCAAAACTTAGTTTAAACCTGCGACCTGTTTAATGCTAAACAAAAAAATATGTAGCAATAAGTTTTTTTTTCCCTGCGACTAAGAGATCTTTGTACCGTAGAAGCAATAAGTTATTTATATAAAAATTTGTAACAATATTTGAAAAAACACACAAAAATTGTTCTTCGATGAAATTTCTGGGAAATCCTGCTGCACGCTGTGCACTCTTCACTGCACTGAAAATGAGCACAAAACATCTTCGGACAAAACTTTTCTTTTATATTATAAAAATTTTGCTATAAAAAACTGGCTGTTGCAAACTGTAGCATAAAACCAAAATACTCTTTTATTCAGTGTTATAAAACGAAAAGGAAACAACAAAAAGTGAGCGCCAAAACTAAATTTGAAAGCGTTATGTGTGAGAACTTTTGGCGGGTGGCAGCAGCAGCAGCAGAGAGAGTTGAGTGTAACTCACTTTAGGCAATTAAAACTGGTGATATGTTTGAGTGTAGAGCGTGAGAGGGCAGGGAGTATGAGAGAGAGCGTGTGTAGCTGCCACATTGTTGTTGCTGCTGTTGGTGTTGTTTATTAATTTGTTTATTGTATTTTAAGTGATTGCAACGACAATGCATTGCAATTCGATACGTTGGCATTATGCTGATGAGTGAAAGGCAGCAAGCAAGGAAGGAAGCCTGTCGTTTCTCCTCTCCATTTTTTTCCGCTCATTTGTACAAATTGCAATTTGCGCTGTCCAAAAAGCGACGCGCACAAAAGTAGGCAACAAAATGGCGCAAGGAGCTTAACGCCCAAGCCGCAGCGCACAGAGACAAATAACGTGTCGTAGCATGATGCTCTTTAGTGTCCTCGTCCTCGTTCTCGTTCTCATCGTCATCATTGCCGTAGATATTCCATGGCACATTGCTTATGAAATTTTGAACAAAATTGAAATTACGCTAATTGTTTGGCCTGCCAGCTGACCCAGCGTATGATTTCCAGCGTATAGCAGCAAAGTTTTTGCCCGAAACCCAAATCCGGCCATCAACATAGCAGTGGGTATAGGGTGGGTCAGTTGAAGGTTGGGGGGGCTTTTGCAAGCAGAGTTGCCAAATCAAAAAGCAAAAACAATTAGCGAATTTGATGCGAAAATCCCGTTTACATGGACAAACATGCAACGCACACGTGATGCATTTTAAGCGGCTTGTTTAGTGGGCCAGGAGGGAACTGAACGGGTGTTGGACGTTATGCTGCAGCTGCTGCCGCTAATTAATAGACTTTGTCTCATGCTTCACTTGGCCATATACACAAATTAGTGTTTATACGAACGAAATTGGCAAATTAATGCAACAAGATATTGGAGTGGAAATCGTATTAATGCTATTTAGCTTTACGGTAAGAAAATGTGCAGCATAGATAAAAGTTAGACTTTGTGGGAATAGCGAAGCCAAGGAATAGTTCCCTTCTTAAACTTTAGATTCCATATCTCGCAATCTCGATGAGTGTATGGCTCGTTGTATCGTGGCCTTGAGTTTGAGAGCTCATGAGCTCTGCGGTTTATACACATAGACCTGAGATTTTAAAAAATCCGTCTACAAAGAAATCGCACGATCTTAATGGCCAATTGACAGCGAAATTTCGGCAGATGATTCGATCTGGAAATTGTTGCCTTCCTGCTGAAACTATAACTTCTAGATGAGTCCACAAGAACTCAGGTATCATGTTCCTGTAACAAAAGCCATACCGGTCTCATTTTTTATAAAATAAGATTGGGTCCGACCTGATCAAAATCCACAGCAGACATTTATTCGTTGTGTGTGTCCCAAATTCGACTATTTTGCTTGTTGACGAATCCAGTCATCTCATCGGCAAAGATTTGTTTTGAATTCCGGCAGTCACTTTATTTTGACCCATCATTCATTTCACGAATTGTCGGCACTGTGCATGGTCTGGTGGTTTGGGCTTCTGGGGGAGCTGTATCTTGTATAGGTGAAGTTGGATTTCTTTTGTCAAAATTGTCGTTAACAATGCCGAATTGGTTCTTCTGGGTTTTGGACAACACTATTGTTGATTTCGAGAGACGAGCCAGAAGACTACTTATTTTCATAATCAACCCAAAGGTTCACTTCCAGGAACGCTATAAGAGCTATAAACTACTAGAAAAAAAAAACGCCAAAATAGAACTCTTATTGGGACACCCTATATTTTTATGTAGCGAGTTAAAACTCGTGATTATAGAACTCGTGTAAACCTTAGAGTTGCCATTGCATATCAAATTTGTTTGGCTAGTGCATTAGGCGCACTGTGCACGTCAGTCTTTTCGTTTATGTACAATATATGTGTTAGTGTGCGTGTGTGTTCGCGAGTTCGTGGTTGGGTTTGCTAATTAGTAAATCATAATTACTCACATTTTGTAACGTGTTTCTTGCGTGTGTGTGTGTGTGTATCTGTATGTGTGTATGCGCGACCATGCGCCGCTGCTCATCAATTTTATGCCACTTGTCCAGTCGCAAACAAAACGAATTTTTAATTGACTCGATCCTTGCCGCATTGCAGACGCACAACTTCTCGCTATTAAAAATGGCAACGTTGTCAGGAGAGCTGGCAAAGGATTAAGCTCAATCAAAATAACTGCTGCCAATTGGATTGACAATGAAGAGGCAGCAATTATTTTGGGTGCAGAATGTGACATGTTATTGATACGAAAATAAAGATTGCAAAGGAGACATAGCTTATTGGAATTTGAAGAGTTTTTAGTATATTTTAGGATGTTGTCAGTTGGAACAGAACGGTATGAAAATATCGAAAGTGCGTAGATGAAAATCTTTATTAACTGCAGAGTCATTGGGCATGGAATATTTTTTTTATGAATGCAGTCAGTGATCACTGAACCTATTGTTATAGAAATAGTCAGAGACGTCGAAAGAAAAGTAGAGTTATAAACACACTCTTTTTTTAAATTGAAATATTTTTTTCCTTATAAAATTGCGAAGCGCAAGACTTCCGTTACCACAAAACGCTGTTTAGTTTAGAAAAATTCTAGATCTCTTAAAATCTAGATCCGAGCTAGGAGATCCAACGCCGCGAACGTGTTGCAATACGTTCTAAAGTGTGTGCCTGAGCATGAGCTTTGAGATACCATAACCAAAACATCATGAAAATTCTGAACTTTTGACCAAACTTCTATTGCTTGTAGCTTCATTAAATTGCAAAACAAATCTTTTGTAACATTTGGAATGCGTGAGTTTTGCGTTAGATCAAACTTTTTGAAATTTTAGCTTTGCATTTTCAATTAAAAAAAAAAAACAGCTGTTTAGTTGCGGCGTTTGCACACTACCAAAAACACCGCTGTGGAAACATTAAATGGCCCCTCTTTGCGGCGCCACTGCTCTTGCATTTACTGTTGCCTACTTACAGGCGCTGGCAAACTAATTACAAACTTAAATTCCAAAAAACTCTTTCGAAAAGTCAACAAAAACTTTCACCGCCTGCACACACACGCACACGCACAAGCACAGTCTCTGCGGGAGAGTGAGAAACAGAGTGTGGGAGAGTTGCTACTGCAGCTAATTATGCGCTGCATATGCTTGCCCACTTCCTCTCTCAGTTTCGCTTCCCATTACACTTCTGCTCACTCGCTGACTGAGTGACTTTTTGCTTACATATGTAATTAAATTGCTCAATTAAAATTGCACACTCTTTTGATTATCGCTCGTTGTCCTTCACTTGCTCATCTTACTCAACTTTTGTTTGACGTTTGCTCGTAGTTTTGCCCATGTGTGTGTGTGTATGTGTGGTTTGTATGTTTGAGTATTACGTTTATTAATCAGTGAGAATCGTTTGCCAAAAATAAAAGCGAGATGAAAGCGGTTGAACGTAACAGAACGACTATAAAATACACTGCATGCGTTGATTTTGTATTGCTTTAAAATATTGTTGAAAGGAAGTTCCTTAACCGGAGCTTGCAGTCAGCGTGAAATAATAGAAAAAACGTCACGTAACGAAATAAAGTGTTGGAACAAATTTTTACATACAAATATTCAAAAAAAACTTTTTGAACCATTATGAGAAATTGTGCCAAGAAAATAAAATAAGCTGAAGTACTTCGTTCCTAACGGAGGTCAGTATTTTATTTACTAAGCTTATGCACAGACATGCAGTTCTGTCAGTTTTTTACAACAATTTTCATATGACAATCAATAATTTTAATACTTTGTTTGGATTTTTGGAGCGTCCACTAAACGATAGACAATAAATAATAAACGGCTTTGCAATAAATGTTTCACAAAGACTTTTTTAAGAGTAAGTTACGATTTTTCGCATAAGTTTTGGTTGTGGCGGCCATACTGTTTTATCACGGCCCCTGCGTACGGATTTCATACCAGTTTGCGAACAAACGTTTGGCTGCGGCTCTTTATTTTATATGGCCTTGAGTAAAGAGCGTCGTGTTTTCTTAAACCAGCTTAAGGCCTATACGCAGTTCGGGATATCCCATTTGGGATTTTTTTTCTTATATGAAGTTTTGTCACCCCTTTAGTAAGAACATACACTTATTCGTTTTGGTTTTTTTTTTAGGCACAGTACTATTTTTTTTTCAGTGCTTAATATACACCTTAGCCTTTGAGTATAGGGTATAGTAAAACAAATACAAAAAGAAGGCAAATCAAAAGCCGTTAAAATGGCAACCGGCAATGTCCATGTTCTCACAATTATGCCCAGATTTTTAACTTTCTTTTGTGCTGTTGCTACAGCTGCCCACGTCCTGCGCCTCGTACTGCCTAACGCCCATGAACGCAGCCTGCTGCTGCTTTTGCCGTTAAATCAACACCATTTCGTAAATTAAAAGTTCCAAACGGCGGTTATACTGCCGTTCATATTAACTGTATTTACAATTATATTGCGCGCTCTGTCTGCCGCTTTTCTTTCTCTTCACTTGCACTTACTCAACATGTGTTTAAAAGATATACACATATACATATATGTATATGTATGTGTGCGCGCGTCGCTCTCTGCAGCTTCGCCGTTGTCATCATCGTATTTATGCATATAATTCCTTGCTCTTTGATGTTTACACAAGTTGGCGGCTACGCTCTCTCCGCTTCACGCTCTCACTCCATCAGCTGCACTGCTTGCTCTTGGCCCAAGTACCGCTATAACTGAACTTCTTGTATTTTCGCTTACGCAAGTTTCTCATTTTTTTTTTTTCGCTCTCTTTCTTCGTTTGCCAACACAAATTCCCCATGGTGCTAATTAGCGGTGGCCAGCAACGTCGTCGTCGTGCTCGTCCTCAACGCCGCCCTCGTCCTTTTGCTCCATGTAGTCTTTGCTTGCGCTTGCTGCCGCTGCTGCTGCTGCTGTTGCATACTTTTGTGCGCGCGTTGTATATTTTTTAATTGGCTTGCAGCCATTGTTGTTGTTCTTGTTTCTGTTGTTGTTGTTAGCACTCGTTAGATAAATGTTGTAACTAAATTTGATTGAATTTGTTGTTTTGATTGTGCAAATAAAGCGTACAATGGTATTGAAATAAATTATATGAAATATTTGTAAAATTCCAAACAGTGTGGTGCCACAAGAGAGAGAGAGAGTGAGATACAGTGATTGCTAAATAATAGTATTCCAAGCCAAAAGAGATCAACAGATATGCAAATAATTGATTGAATTTATAGAAATTGAAGTGCATAATTTCATGCATAGAATAGTGAATAGATAAGTGAACGGATAGATAAAAGATAGATGGGTTTATGAATGTATAAGATGAAAAGAAACATTGATAGATAGAGTAATAAGTAGATAGATAGATGAATTCAAGCATATGGAGAGATAGATAAATTTAAACACTTGAGAACTCTTTAAAGAGGCATATGTTGTTAGATAATAATTTTTTTGTTTGTTAAATATAAGAATTTTTATTGAGTTACACTAATAAACGATCAAAAATGAAAAAAATAAATAAAAAGAGAGATAGATAGATAATACATAGATAGATGGATAGATAGATGGATTGATAGGTCGATGGATAGATAGATCGATGGATAGATAGAGGAATAAGTGGATGGAGAGATAGATAATAGATAGATGGAGGAATAAGTTGATGGATGGATAGATAGATGGATGGATAGATGAATGGATAGATGGATGGATGGATAGATAGATAGATGGATGGATA
The DNA here is from genome assembly GCA_018150985.1 of Chymomyza costata. Lineage (NCBI taxonomy): Eukaryota > Metazoa > Arthropoda > Insecta > Diptera > Drosophilidae > Chymomyza > Chymomyza costata. Next base: position 30,090,434 of record JAECWU010000127.1, on the reverse strand, counting down.
GATAAATGGATGCATAAATAGATGGATGGATAGATAGATGGATGGATAGATAAATGTATAGATAGATAGATGGATAGATAGATGGATAGATAGATGGATAGATAGATGGATAGATAGATGGATAGATAGATGGATAGATAGATGGATAGATAGATGGAAAGATAGATGGATAGATAGATGGATAGATGGATAGATAGATAGATGGATAGATGGATAGATGGATAGATGGATAGATGGATAGATGGATAGATGGATAGATGGATAGATGGATAGATGGATAGATGGATAGATGGATAGATGGATAGATAGATGGATAAATAGATGGATAGATGGATAAATAGATGGATAGATAGATGGATAGATGGATAGATAGATGGATAAATAGATGGATAGATGGATAGATGGATAGATGGATAGATGGATAGATGGATAGATGGATAGATGGATAGATGGATAGATGGATAGATGGATAGATGGATAGGTGGATAGGTGGATTGATGGATAGATGGATAGATGGATAGATAGATGGATAGATAGATGGATAGATAGATGGATAGATAGATGGATAGATGGATAGATAGATGGATAGATAGATGGATAGATAGATGGATAGATAGATGGATAGATAGATGGATAGATAGATGGATAGATAGATGGATAGATAAATGGATAGATAGATGGATAGATAGATGGATAGATAGATGGATAGATAGATGGATAGATAGATGGATAGATAGATGGATAGATAGATGGATAGATAGATGGATAGATAGATGGATAGATAGATGGATAGATAGATGGATAGATAGATGGATAGATAGATGGATAGATAGATGGATAGATAGATGGTTAGATAGATGGATAGATAGATGGATAGATAGATGGATAGATAGATGGATAGATAGATGGATAGATAGATGGATAGATAGATGGATAGATAGATGGATAGATAGATGGATAGATAGATGGATAGATAGATGGATAGATAGATGGATAGATAGACGGATAGATAGATGGATAGATAGATGGATAGATAGATAGATGGATAGATAGATGATAAAAAGATGGATAGATAGATAGATGGATAGTTAGATGGATAGATAGATAGGTGGATAGATAGATGAAAAAATAGATGGAAGTATATGTAAATATATAAAAGAATAGACAGAGGGCATTGGTGGATTTATCTTTTTCATTTGAGAAGACAACGCGACTAAGTAGGTCTACATATTATAAGTAGTGACCAGATAAGCTAGGGTGACCAGTTAAGTTAAGGATGACCAGATAAAAACGATAAAAAAACAATTATAAGTATGAAAACAACAGTGAACGATATCAAATTGTTGCTAGCTTTATTTCAAAGCTACATTCATGTCACTATGGAATAGCACATTATTTAAATGACGACTTCGGCTACACTGGCACTGCTAAAATCCCAATCTGGTCACTCTATAAAAATCTCTTTAACAGTAGTTTTGCTTTTATTGCAACTCTGTGTATTTGTGTATTTGTTGTACTTACTTGTTGTTTCCATTTTCCGTTTTCAATTGTCTAATTGAAAGTTAAATAAATTTCTGAAAACTTGTGCAGAAAATTTTCTGCTGCTGCAGCATTGTATTGTACATATTTTCCCAAAAAGTATCTTCTGCACTCTTAGAGATAGCGACAGGTTAATTTCTGTTTGTTGTTTTGCTTTTAAACTTTGTTGTATGTTGTTTTATTTGCACTTGTTATGAATTTAATTGCAAAACTATCAAAACAAATGAACCCGAGCAAAGGACAAAGGAGTCGAGCATATGAATATGTTGAGTATGTTGTTTAGTAGTTAGTAGGTCAAAGGCATGTGTTATAGTTTTAGTTATGCATGTATTTGTAAGAGCAATTGTGTAAATATTGAGCCTACTAGAGGTAAAATGGAAACGCAGCTCCAATTGGTAGAGCAAGCAAGCACCAACGCAGTGGTTACTCCGTCTATTCCATATCAAACCATATTTCTGCCTACCATCAATATTTACTCTTTGTCCTTGCAAAAGAAATTGTACTAATGGAATTATTTTATTTTATGTTTTTTTTTTTTTGCTATACTATATTCCTCTCCGCTCTGGCCTTCACTTGCTTTTTCTCGTTTTGTTTTGTTAGTCGGTTTTTTGATTTGCTTTCGTTGCTTACTGCTCCCTCTGCAGCTGTGTAAATAGCTGAGCGTTCGACATTGAAGCGTTTCATCTTTCAAGAGCGTCGTTGCCTTCATCGTCTTCTTTAACGTAGCCACAGAAAAATCAAAGTAAAAATAAAGCAAAGAAAGGCAAACGATGCGCGGCCAAAACGAGCAAAAACTTTTTTGTTTTCCTTTGGGGCGTTTCAAATAATTTTTTGACTGATTGAATTATTAATAAAATTGATCGAAATGCAAAAAGCGTTGAAACAACTGGCGGGTGGCGGCGGCGTCGGTCAAGATGTTGACGGAATTACTTTAAAGACTGTCATACAATGGCTGCACTTGGCCAGAACAGCTGGCGTAGTTAAGTTTTTACGCGCGGGGTTTGGCGGTATATGACTTGGTATTATATTACAAACATAAATCTTTGAATTTTTTAATTTTAATTTTTGAACTTATATATTCTAGTTGAAACACTGTTTATAGTAGTGAAAGTTGTTACCAAGGATAGTTAGTAAAACAAGGAAGTTACAAGTTCTTAAAAAAAATGGGCTCTACCAGCCCAGCTAGACATTTTGATGCTTGGAATGGGGAACTTGAACTGGCTCATCACATAAGCAGTCCAAATTTTAAGTTTCGTTATATTAGCTCCTATAGTAGTCTCCAGTATTCAGGCGTTCATACAGATGGTCAGACATTTTAAGACATCCGGCTAAACATATTGAAGGTATATTAGGTGTTTTTTATACCCTGTACTCTGTAAGGTATATTAAGTTTGTGCAAGCCCAAAAATGTATGTAACATACAGAAGGAAACGTCAGAGACCCCACAAAGTTACCTAAAGTATGATCAAGGTGACTAGAGAAGTCGGTATACCCATGTCCGTCTGTCTGTATGAACGCCTAGATCTCAGAGATGATAATAGCTAGAGCAACCAAACTTTCAGGTTAGATTCCTTATTATTGCATAGGAGACAAGTTTATTTTATTTTTTTGATATCGGGGATATATTCTATAACTCCCATAGGTGTGTTTTAGAGGACCTCGAAAAAAACAAAAAGTTTTAGATGGATAATTCGTTTGTTTATGAAGATATCGTAATCAAATTTGGAATTCGGAAGTTTTTTAGAGTACCCAAGCACTGTACCAAATCGGTTGACTCTATCATATAGCTCCCATAGGAACAATCAGTCAAAAAAACATTTTTGGTTCAAAACTCGTCTGTTTTTGATTGTTTATGAGGTATCGTAAACTAATTTGGCAATCAAATGTCTTTTGGCAGGGCCGGCGTCACACTTTTTTTTCGAGTGGGTAGTAAGAAAGAGGCTAGGGATATTATTTTGATACAGATAAAGGATTAGAACAGGGAAATAATAAAAAAAAAATACATTAGTTTAATTCAATCTATTTAAATATAACTTAGTTTAGTAGGGCAAAACATAAAGTTCGTTTTCGATGGCGAACAATCAATGCGTCCATTAAAGATTCGATATCAACGAATCGACCAAATTTGGATATGTATGTAAAATGGCCACGCGATTGAGTTGATCCTGAGCCATGGTAGATTTTAAATAATTTTTAATTCGGCGTAACACAGAAAAACTTCTTTCATTGGAACATGAAGAACCTGGTATCGTCAGAACTAATGTAAGAAAACGAACGAATTCGGGAACGATTTTCAGATAATTTTCCATTTCTCTAAGAAACTTAACAATTGTGCTCAAATCTGAAGCTTTTTTACGCTCACGCGACATTATCTTCAATAAGAAGTCTCTATCTTTGGTTAAACGGAATTCCTTGAAATCTCCTCTGTAAAATTTTATGATTGCTTCAGTATATATTTTGATTCGCCAATTGCAAAAGTTTCTAGAGATTTGAAAAATCGGGCATTGTTGGAATCAAATCTTTCTTTGAGAGAAAAATTTATCTGGTCGAAAATCACACAAAATATTTTTTTTGTAATAATCTTTTGGGGAATCAAAAATATGGTTTTCTGTTACGCCATCTTCCAGTCGTTTTGGAATTCGACGTTTTCTTGGCCATTTTGGTTTTTCAATCTCAAGTTTAGTTGCCAATTAGCAACTGTTTTTCCAAATCAGTTCAAATTTTTGATCCCGAGACTCATTCATTACAGTTGACACGATTTCTACCTTTCGATAAGATTCGACAACACAGAGTTCCGATGATTGCAGCTCTTTGTTGAGGATTTCAATCCGATCAAAGATTTCGATCATGGCAGTCAAAAGGAAAAGAAACTTGAACGACTCCATATTGTGAAGGAATCCTGAAGCCTTGGCAACCACGGTGCTATCAACTTCTTTATCCTCAACAAGCTCTTCGAAAAATTCCATTAATTTTTCATAATTTTAAATCTCAAACATAGAAAATATTAGAATTTAGGGTTTTGTCCGATAATTCCGAGTAGGTATGTACCCACTGGGATGTTTTCCGAGTGGGTACCACTACCCATACTACCCACGTCAACCGCCGGCCCTGTCTTTTGGTGTTCTTAAGCAATATACCGGATTTTATTGCAAGCAGTGGTACAGGTAGGTTAGGGCGGCAGCTGGGACTTAGCGTCCCAACTCACTTAGGCCAAGAATAGGCCCATTGTGATACCGATAATGGGAGTAAGTGATAAGGATATAGAATAGACAGGAAAAATTAGGGGAATAGGAAAAGTGTAAAGTGCAGGACCATGGCTTTACGTGGGATTCGAACCCACAACCTCTGGGATGATAGTCTAGTGCACTGCCGCTAGGCTATCGAGGCCGCCTCAGTGGTACAGGGTATCACAAAGTCGTCCGCGCCTGACTTTAACGTACGCAATCCTTTTTTTTTTGTTTTGTTTTTGTTATAGGTGTAGAAAGCTTCAAAAGCCGCAAAGTGTTGAACTTGTGTTACCTCACCCACTAAACCTACCACCTACTCTCCGGTTCGCTCTCAAGGTACCAGCGCTAACTATTACTTCACGAGGGGGAGAAGGCATGCAAGCCACAACTAGATTCTCGTCTATGATTTGAATTGATAGGATTTGATTATCTCTGCTGCCGTGTTGCTTATAGCAGACCAATTGTTTTGCGCACTTAGTAGGGTATCCATCAAGGCATCCCAGTTCTTAAGCTTAGCTCTTTCCGTTCAGCAGCGAATCTTGGGCAGACAAAAAATACATGTTCAGCGTCAGGTATATTAGCTGTGTCTGCGACTATATGCTATATATGTTTGCAAACTCCCCTAACTACGCCACTGCCATATTTTCAATTGAAACCTTCAATATAAAAAGCCCTTAAATGTATGCTATAAATAAAGTGATCAATTATATACATTCGCTTTTTTTTGATAAAGCATACGTCATGTGTTCAATCTTTAATGACAATAACATACATACATAGGTATGTTCCATATTTTTGGTAGTAGCTGCGTGTTTGTGTGTACGTGTAACTAGCAACATTTAATTAACACAAATTTCCATTAATATATATTAATTACGGTTGACTTAATTTTGTATTTAATTGATGCAAAAACAAATAAAAAAAGAAGTTAGGTAAAAGGACAATAACGAACAACATGCAATTATTATATACTACCATTTTTGGTATGTGTATGTGAAAATGTATTTCATTGTGATTGACTTGAAAGCTTTATGCACAACCGACAAAATTTAAGTATTATTATATACTAAGTTCATTTAAATTGTTTTTTGTGCTAACTACGAGCACTAGAGCTTCTCAGCTAGTTCAATTGACGAAATTGTTTAGTCGTGTGACGTCATGCCTCAATATAAAGAGAGAAATACGCTTCTGCTCGCTTGAGCAGCACACTCAGTAAGCATATCTTTGTGAATGAATTCTAATCGATTCTTTCGATCTAAGGATATTAACATGTATACCAAATAAGTATTAAGCTAAAATCTGTATACAACAATTAGAAGTGCAAAGCAATGTGTGACATAAATACATGCTACAAATTTTATTTTTATTTTTTAAAATATCTTGACCAAATTTTTGTCAGCTGCATTTTGTTTTAGTCTGAACATTTTTGTTAAGTTTGATCAAAATTGTTGCACTATTTCATATAGCTGTCATATAAAAATTGAACCAGTTTTCTGCGCACTTCTTTGCGGCAGCTTGTAAAATGCATTGCATCATGAGTCAAAATCTTCCAATGTTTTCCGGCCAACCTATCTTTAAGTCCAATTTAGAAATAAAGATATTTTTAAGTCAAAATTTCAGCAGCTAATATGTTTCTATAAATAGAACAAATCTGAAGCTTGGTACAGCTGTGAAATTTTAGCATTTTGTTGTTGACAATTTTGTCGCCTGTACGTTGCAACTGGTTTCAATGTCAAAAATGCAAATTTCGCAAAAAATTTTTGCTTTCTATATGATTTTAACTTTTTTTCTGCGTAAACCATACCAAGCGTTTTTTTTTTTTTTTCATTCGTTTATAAAGTATGAAAAAAAAAAAAAGGAAATAAATTCTTGCGATTTTTGGGATGGTAAACGCGTTCAGCAAAAGTGCATTAAATATTTACATAAATGTTTTAATAAAAAATTACATAAAAAAACAAAAATGTTAACAAGGTTGCATACGAACGAAAAATCCAGCAGGCTGAAAATGAACCAATTGCCTTTTTATTAATTAATTTATGTGAGGAGCTGTTGTTGTTGTTGTCTTTGTGTGTTTGATGTGCAGTCATATAAGCACAGGGTGTTTTTTTTTTGTAGCACTGCAATATAATTTTTTTTCATGTGACTCTGGCCAGCAAATGTGTAGAGAATACTGGGCAAAAACTTTACAAACACTTTGATTTTATTTTTGGCGGAACTGTGATAAACGACTACTAAGGTAGTATGCATATTTCGTTGTAATGGGTGCTTTGTGAAAGGCTTTTCTTTGCAGCAGATCTAGATTTTTTCAGGGATGCGGAATTTTATGGTATTAAAATTTTTTTTTTAATTTACACGGTAGATTGGTTAAAAAAAACCATTTAAAAAAAACATTGATCGTATGCAAAAATAGGTGACTGGTTCCTTATCTCTAAAACCTATTAAAATTAGTGAAAAAACAAGGATTTTTTAAGAACAAGTATTCATGTTTATTTTATTAAATCACATATATAATGTGTATTTACACCTTTACATCTCTAGAAGTAATTTCCGCTTTTGATCTTTATATTATGTAGTGCGTGCCTTTCGAGAAATCCTGTTACAGGATGTACTTGCAGAAAATATAAAATCAAATGGCATACTTTTTCAATTATTGTCCTTTACCCAGCAGCTTAGCTATCTGAATAAATAAAAATGTTTGCTTCCCTAGTTCCCATATGAAGGATACTGTGTGCGCAGATTTCTATGGTAGTGCTGGAGAAAGCATTGATGATCGAAGTTCAAAATCCCTATATATCGATGTTGACGAAGAGAGATGTTTCTTCAGCAGTTCTGCACTCATCAAATGGGTGTTTAGTAGTGCTGGAGAAACTTCTCTGTTGGCCAACATCGATATATAGAGATTTTAAACTTCGATCATTGATGTTTTCTCCAGTACTACTCTATGGCATGAATCTCTGATTGAAAGACGCTAGGCCAAATACCAATTGCAATAGAGATTCTGGTGTTGGGCCCAGCGACTTCAGCACCTACACCCTGTTCAGTTTTGAACCCACCCGTGAACTATTGTTGCCACCGGAGGTTTCCACAGGGTCTGCCTTCAGCCAGAGTCTCCCACTTGGGAAAAGAGCTCCTCTACCCATATTACCAGGGTTTTTTCCATTTTTTCTTTAACAGAATCCCTAGTGTAAGATGACGACTTAGCAGATAGTTTCGTTTCAGATTTCCTAATAGCATCTTCATTTCATATAAGCACACATCCAACTTTATTGAAACTAAACAAAAGACTTAAGCTGCTATGAAAATCTTAAACATTTCAAACAAATACTTATTTGAAATCGTGCTAAATCGAATAAAATCGTGTAAAAACGAATTTTTATTTTTTTTTCTAGATCGTGTTATTTAAAAATCGTATAAAAAAAGACCGTGTAAAAACAGAATTGGCTGTAATATTCTTTTTTCACTTTCAAAACCGCGAGGGTTTCGTTTATTGTTTATGCCTAAATTCAGACCTCAAAAACTCTACGAATTCAGAAATTACTGTACACTACCAAATTACTTACTTTTTTGTCGAAAATTCTTCAGATTTATTTTTTGTATATAACTTTATATTTTTTTTAAATTAATATTATTTTTTGTCTTCCAAAACCGTCAGGCTTTCGTTTATTTTTTATACCTGAACGCAGACCTCAAAATTTCTGCAAATTCAGAAATATTTCTAAACTACCAAATTACTTACTTTTTCATCGTAGATGGCAGAGAACTGCAACCGGTAGCTTTTTTTTTTATTCACATCGGCTTATTGACTTGAATTTTGCGTTCTAAAGCGGTATCAGACACTATGCGGTCAAATCACCTGCGTTCATGCGGTAAAATGCGGTCAGTACCGGTTGTGGTTGGTTTGGTTTTGCCAGCTGCCCGCATATGTAAATCAGAGCTCGGCAGGCCATAGACGAAACGAGCACTTCTACTTCGTGCATTTACACAGACACGAGGCCGAAGCAAGCCGAAGTCGGCAATTTGAGCACAGCAGAAAACAAAATTATTACTCAGCTCAACTCAGTTGCGTGTGTAGAAGCAATGCGGTAAAATCAAGTCAGTCACAATATACCGCAAATGACCGCATGATTGCAAACTGAAAATGCGGTATGACCGCATACTGAATGCGTTCGGAAAAATTTAGCTTCGTCCGGTACTTGAAAAAACTGAAACCTGTCGTTACCGCATCCAACTGGAAGCGCATTTTCAGCAAACATGATTAAGCTGACTTGTTCAAACCGGTTGCAGATCTCTGGTAGATGCTTAAGATTTATTTTATATTTTGATTTTTATAAAGATTTCACTATCAGTTAGCCACATATGCAATTTTTGTATACATTTGGTATTATTAGTGAATAATACCTATATAAAGTTTTTTTAAAATTTTTGCTTTTTAAAACTTTTTATTTTAACATTATTTAGCTAAATTTGTCTTATTTTTTTGTTAATGCACTGAACTTTTTATCGTACTCGGTTCTGATTACATGAAAAATGCGCGATGCCTTAAAAAAACACCCTTTATATTCTGTTAAATTTTTTTTTTTTTAACTCAATGTGAGTTTCAATATATTTTATGGCTAGCATTAAATGCACATACAATGTTTTTTATTGTTGTTTTTTCTGTTATGTCTGTTATTAAATATTTATTTTACAATATTATTTAATTTGCAATTAATAATTGCATTTTGATTGCAATTTGTTATTGGGTTGCGTACTTTTTTTGTTTTATTTGAAGCCTTTTAGTAAAGAAATGCAGCCATAAATTGTTCGCTTATGAGATTAAATGAATGAAATAATCAAATATGAGTATGTATTAAATATGTATTAAAAGTGTTTTTAAGCGTAATACCATTTACTGGAAAAATTCTAGACTTTGTCTGTCACTCTTGCTTTCACTGCTCTTTGCTATGAGAGTGGCCACAGCGACAATCAAAATTAAAATGAGTGCATTATTAAAATTTAAACGCTTTTATTTTGGCCGCACACAAAGCATTTGCATTTTCTTTTGGCTCTTTTTTAATACACTGTGCGAAAAAAGCGTGTAAATGTTTTTTATGGGTATATGATATAGTCAATTGATTTTGATCAAATTTGCTACAAAGCTTGAGAACTAAAACTAGGGATCTAAAGCGAAAGTTTGGTCGCTCTAGCTCATAACATTTTTGAGATCTAGGCGTTCAGATGTACATGCCTATATGGATTTCTCTCTCTCGCATTTTTTTGCTTAAATAATGTTATGTCCAAATTGTTTAAAGTAGTAAATAATTTGCTTTGCCAAACAACGAAATATTCATGTGCTTACCTTAGTACTTTTTTCTTGCAGTGTATACAAATTTCATCACTGTGTGTGTTTTTTTTTTTTTTTGCTGTTTTGTTGCTCTGCTTGCTTCTGGCTTATTCCTTTATGTCCGTCATTCAGTTTTCAGCTACAGTTTAACTCACATTTAGACAACTGCTGCTTCGCTGCCGGCCAACAATGTTCCACTTTGATGGTACTTTTATATTCCACAGAGACCAGCAGCAGAGTAGGGTTTTTATTTCCAGATTTATGCTGCCGTTCATCATACCATCTTTATGTTGATTGATTTTTCACTTGTTAGTACATTGCTGTTGGTTATCTACCATTTATTTATTGCCTTTATTTTAATTACATTGATTTTCATTTAGTTTATATTGTTTAACGCTCTTTTACTCTCTGTGTTTTGGTATTTTTACTCTTTCTCGCTTATTTGTATATCATTAAAATTTGAAAATTATTAAATGGCAAAAACAAAAACTAAGACAAACAAAAAATGTGGCATTTGTTGTTGTTGTTTTTGTAACTTTGCTTTTTGATTTGATTGCAAATGAAAATTAAAAATGTGCGCCCAACTAAGGGCGCTAATGCACACCACTCGCCACCCCCATCGCTAAGCACTCCCCCCCCATGACGAATTGTCGTTGCGCTCTCAATCTGAACAACCTTAAGTGCGGTTTAAAATATTCAATGCTTTGCTTGCTCATTATTTGTTAAGTGGCTTAATGAAAGCGTTCAACAGAGAGCAACCTGCTGCACCTATACCAAAATGGCGCACTTCGCTCGCGTCGCCGCTCTCATACTCTCACACTCTCTCTTTCCCTCTCCCCCCTTTCTTTTTTCTCTATCAGTTGCCTTAATTAAATCGCATTTTTTAATGTGTTTACTTTCAACTCTGCTCATTCCAGATAAACTGGCCAGCTGCTTTGTCTGCAAGGCTGAAGGCTGCCCGCGCACACGCCCACTGAAGAAGGGTCGTGGCCAGCAATATGCCATACCCGATGATACCATACCAGTTGGAGCACGCGTCTGCAATAGCTGTCAATGTAAATCGGTGCGCAATCGTTATCCCAACTGTCCGCTGCCCATGTGTCCCAATCCCAAGGATCGTGCGCAGCGTCTGCGCAATATAGGTTCACGCCTATTTGAGCTAGCACCTGAGTTTCGTGATCCCATTATGGCTGAGTTCCAAATACCACCACAAGCTACTCGCTGCTGTTCGGCTTGTCTAATGCGCATAAGACGCAAGCTAGATCCGCATTTGAATCTCACGGATGATGATCGTCGTACTGATGGTGATGAGACCGATGTTAGCACTTCCTCATGCGATGAGCGTGAGCCAGGCGGCAGTGATACAGCCTCCGTGGACAGTCCCGAGAATCTACAGCGTCACAAATCGGTTACCAAACAGCAGCCGCAGCAGCAGCAGCAGCAGCAACAGCAGCAGATAGTGCTTAATGCAGGCTCGCAGCAGTCCAATGCGCAGACAGCAGCGCAGCAGCAGCGTGAGAAATTACAGCATCAGCTCCAGCAACAACATCAGTCCTCACAGCCGGCACAGCCTGTAAGCGTGCGTGGCTTGACGGATGGTCAAGCGGTGTCCAATGCGGCGCTAACCATAACGCCCACAAGAGCATTAAGCAGCGGCAAGCAAGGAGCATCAGCTGTGAGCAGCGATGGAGAGCGTTTGCTACCACCCGCTGGCCATGCGCCGAAGAAACAAAAGACCTCCGAGGAGTACGACTCATCGGCCACTGAGACCGCTGATGAGGAGAATGAAAACTCGCCAGCCAATCGTCAGAGCCCCAAGGTGCTCTTTAATGCTGTAGCTGCTGTGCACGGGCATGGACATGGCAATAATGTCTCAGGTTTGCCACCACCAACAGCTGCCGGTGTGCAGGCCAATGGACCTGTACATGCGGCTGCTGGTGGTATCGGCTTTCGTCGTGATTGCAATAATGTGCAGGACTTTGTGTTTACGGTTATAGAGCGACAGCTCAAACAGCAGCAAAAGGGTCCACAGTTGCCGGGTAAGCCATCTTCGCAACAACAACAGCAGCAAACACAGCAGCAGCAGCAGCAGTCCGCTACGGCCGTAAACGCTCAGCAGCAAGCCCAGCAGCAACAAGCCGGAGCGCAGCAGTCCACACAGCAGCAGCAACAAGCTGCAGCAGCTGGTTTACTGCTGGAACGCAAAGAGGTAACCATAGTACGGGAATATCGCAATGATGGCGGCACCATAGTCAAACAACAACAGTCAGGAGTGCAACCAGCTGCGCCGCCAACAGCTGCCCCAGTTGCCGCACATGGGCTGCCGCATGGCACCTCTGTGCAAAAACTCAACTCGCGTGCTCATGTGATTAATACAAGTGGTGTCAGCGGAGCAGCTGCAGCTGGAGCAGGATCCAATTCCACGGTTGCTGGTCAAAATGCGCCCGATAATCTGGCCACATTGTCTGTGGTTAATTCGACTTTTCCGAATCTGCCATGTGTTGGACCACCACATGTGGTACATTCCATACATACGACAATGATGCAACATCATCAGGCTAACGAAAAGGCAACAATAACGCCAGTTGTAAAAAGTGGCAAAAATGTTGGAGCGCCGACGGTGCAACAAAGCTCACATAGCGCTGTGCCGCCACCAGAGACTGTAATTTATGGTGTACCGCCCAGTGTGGTGGCCAGTCATGCCAGTCAGGTGCAGCAACAACAACAGCAGCAGCAACAGCAGCAGCAACAACAACAGCAGCGCAACATTGTTGCCGATTCCGAACCACAAACATTGGATTTATCCATAAAGAAAGCGCCACGCGATGTGCATTCACCGCACTCTGCGCACTCCTCCTCCTCACACTCCACGCACTCGAACTCCAGTGCTGCTAATATGGCTGGCAGCTCTGGATCTACAAGCTCAGCCGCCGAGCGTCATGGTCATGGTCCACCGCCGCCACCGCCCGGCATGTCTGGTGCCATGAAACACATCGTACGCTCCTCAGCCATGTATCGTGGTAGCGAAACGGTGCCCGCCCTGGCCGTGCCCAGTTTAGGTGGTGCACCGCCCAATTTAGGCGGTCCGCCGCCCAACTCCAGCTATAGATGCCCACAGTTGCATAGCTGTGTGGTTAATGCGCCGGCGGGTCTGAGTGCGCTTTATATGTCACCAGTACCTGTACCCATCTCCATCAGCCAGACAGGCGTTGTGGGACGCAGTAGCGGTCCACCGTCGGGTCCGCCCAACCAGCCAGCACAACCGCCGCAAACGCATGTTAGTCGTAGCGCTGCTGGTGGCGTTAACAAGCCGCCGCCCAAGCTCAGTCCACAGCAACAACAACAGCAGCAGCAGCAGCAACAGCAGCATTTGCATGCCTCACCACTAACTGTCGCGCACAGCCAAGCACCGTCACCATCGCATCAGCAGCAGCCTGGTGGTCCACCGCAGCCACAGCTGCTGGTCAAGGGCGGCTCCATAACACAAGGCACGCCAGCGAATAGCTCCCAACAGATAATTGTACACGCGGCCAGCTCGCTGTTGAGTCCCAAGTATGAGGGCCTGGTGCGACAGACGCCGCCCTCAGTGGGCGAAACGGGCAAACATGGCAGCATAACACAAGGCACACCATTGCATTTGCCGCCACATCATTTGGATAACAAGCGTGCCTATGACTATTATAAATCGTCACAGCGTCATAGTCCCGCTCAGCCGCCAGGTGGTCCACCTGGTCAGCTGCCGCCGCCGCAGCAATCTTCGCCGCAAGCACCACCTCAGAGCTATGGTGTGGGCTCACCCTATGCACGCTTTGGCGGCGTTGTAGAGCTTTCACCAATGCTCAGCACGCGACAGATTGTCACACATGATTATTTAACATCGCAGCAAATGCAAGGACAACAGCGTAATGTTTCACGTGGTAGCAGTAGCGGTGGTGGTGGTGCTGGTTCGGATAAGGAATCACCATCCCCTAGAAATAGTGTAAGCGGCGGTTCGGCAAGCGGTTTGCCCCAGTCAGCATATGTCTATGATAAGGACCCGCCAACGCGCAGTCGTGCCGAATACTCCAGTCGCGCCTCGCCAGCTGAACATGCCAATAGGTAAGCATAATGGAGTATTATTAAGATTACAGAATTTAATTTGTATACAATTTTGCAGTACGCCCAGTCCACATCGCACGCCACCACCACAGCGTACGGGCGTAATACAACGTCATAATACGGGCTCCAAGCCGCCTTCACCGGCTGCGCCACCACAAAGCCGCATACACATTGTCACGCCGTATAACTATGCTCCTGGTAAGTGCAATGTTAAGCAATATTGATTGTTGAGCTTTTAACTCATAAGCTTATGCCACCTAATTACAGCTGGACATGACGCCTTGACCTCGTTTGTTAATGTGGCCGTACAGCAGCCACAGCTGCCGGTTCCGTCCCAAAAGGATGACAAATCATCTGCCGCCCAGGCACCACCGCCTCATGCCGTCGCTCAGCCTCCAGCCCCACCACCCGGCTCACATCATGAGCTGCGCTATCGCGATTCCATGATTGCCATGCATCAACAGCAAATGGTTGCTGCGGTGCATGCCGCACACCAGCAACAAATGGTAGCTGCCCAGCAGCAACAGGCTGTTGCTCAGCAGCAGCAGTACAGGCACAACATCAATGTTGCAGTCGAGATGCAAAGACGCATGGAGCAAGCTAAGCGGGATCAGCGTAATCAGCATAATCATGCAATTGAGCGTGATCGTGATCTGCAGAAAGAGATGATACAAAATCAAGAGCGTATGCAGCGTATTGAACGTGAGCGCGAGCGTGAGCGGCAACGGGAGCGTGATCGGCGCGAACAAGAACGCGTAGCCGAGGAGCGTGAACGTGAAGGTCGTCGCATGGATCGAATATTTTCTGGCGGTGTTGTGGCTGCGGCAGGAGGCGGAGCACCACCTGGACATTATATGCGTGCACCGGTGCCTGAGAGTGGACCACCTCGTACCATACCTGATCGAGAGCGAGATAAGTAAGTGTTGGCGTATTTTCCAAAAAAAAAACGACAAAAATTTAACTAACTATAATCTGCTTTTTATAGCTACTATCGTCCGCATGTCAGCCAGCCGCCAGAAGATGCAAGTCAGTTTAGTGCACAAAGCTTGATTGATGCGATCATTAAGCATGAGATCAGTCGCACTGGTGAATCCAGCGCTATCAGTCGCGATATCTCGCGTCCTCCTTTCGTAAGTAACAATATAATGCAATCTGTTGCAGGCTATAACTGTTACATTTTCTTCCTTAGTATCCACGTGATTTGCGTCAGCCGCATGAGGGCGCCGCCGCTTCGCTGCTTGCCGCCGAAAACAACGGCAAAGCGAACTCGAATTCACCAAATATTATTAATATTGATTTGGATCCGGATTCGCGTGCACCACCCAGCGCACAACAGCAGCCTCCTTCAAGCCATCCCAGTCAGCCACGTGGCGTTCTTGGATCAATGCGTGGTCAGGGACTGCCGCCAGGCGCTGCACCACCCTCGCATCATCCTCCTACATCTCAGCCGCAATCGTCTGGTGGGCCAACGCCACAGCAAATACTTACCAAAAGCATAACATTTGGCGAACTGACCGATTCGATCATTACTAATGACTATGGACCCAATCCTCATTTGCGACAACACAATCCAGGCTACTTGGGCTATATGCAAGATCCACAGTCCATATTAACGCCCGAACGCTGGAAGCAAAATCGTCGCATACAGCAAAAGGTCGAGGAGGCAGTTGCAGCCAGTGTAGAGCGTGCCAAGCAGCTGCCCAGCTTGCCCTCAAATGCAGGCGGTGTGCCCAGCGGTGCTGGCGGTCCCCCGTCAAATGTGCCGCCCGGTGGGCGTTCCAATACACCTGGCGATGATGGACGCAATATTATACGTATGCCACAAGCGGTCAGTCCACGCAAATATCCACATGAGCTGATTATGCATGGAGTTGATCCGGGTCATTACTATATGCCAGCTCCAAGCGCAGCAGTTGGACGTGCTGCGGCACATGAGCAGCGCGTGCCGGGTAGCGGCGCCACTGCTGGTGCCAGCGGTGGCTCTAGCTCCGGCGCCAATTTCGACAATTATGTAAAGAATCGTATTGCCGAGGTAATGCGCACAGGCGATGACATAAGCTATAGCAACAAGCGTATGGTCGAAGTGCTACGTCCTGAAGATGCCGCTGAAGAGCTGCATGCGGCACATGCTGCTCATGCTCACGCTCAAGCAGCACATGCGGCAGCTGTAGCGGCGCATAATGAACAGCAGCAGCAGCAGCAACAACAGCAGCAACAACAGCAGCAACAACAGCAGCAGCAGCAACAACAGCAACAACAGCAACAACAGCAACAACAGCAACAACAGCAGCAACAACAGCAACAACAGCAACAACAACAGCAACAACAACAACATCAACAACATCAGCATCAACAACACCAACAACAGCAACGTGGTAAGGATGGACCACAGCATGAGGTTTCCGTCTCACGTAAGACGCCCAATCAGTATGAGATTGTAGATAGCGGTCGTCGTTCAGCCAGCTCGTCAGCCACTTCAAATAGTGGCAGCGGTGAGCTGCATGCACCACCGCCGCAGCGTCATCATGCCACCTATCCCGAGCCACCGCCCGTTAACGCCTTTGCAGCGACAACCTATACCTATCCATTCAGTGCATTGACAGTGCCCAGTGCAGCCAGTGGCCTGCCGCCACCAACAGCCATGTCCTTGGTGCATCAGGCAACGCCGCATAGTCATTTGGCTGCCAAGACGGTGCATGCATTGAATGATTCGGGTAGCGCAACTGGCGTTAGTCTGGTGGTAGGTGGCGGCAATGCTGGCCCACCAGTTGGCATGGCGGGCAATGTTGGTGCGGGCGGTGGTGCTGCTGGTGGCAATGCTGGTGCCAGTGGTGCGCACAATACAGGCGGTACAACAACGGCAGCTGCCGAGCCAAAGCCACTGCTGTCGGCCAAGTATGAGGCTTTGAGCGACGAAGATTAGTTGTGACTGCAGGCGTCGTCGTCGAGCATGCGTAATCTGGCATTGGCAGTAACATCTACTGCAGCGACGGCGCCTTCGGCAGGCAATCAAAATGCAAGCAATGATTATGGACAGACACAACAGCAGCACCAGCACCAGCACGAGTGGAGCGGATATTTGTTGCAGACGCAGAACAAGTCACAGCGTCAGCAGCAGCGTCATCATATAAATGCGCTGCAACAGCAACAGCAACAGCAGTTACAACAACATCATCGCAGCTTGCAACATTATGCAGCAGCGCAGCATACACTGCATCGCATTTCACCGGCAGCTGTAGCTGCAGCAGCACAACCTACACAAGCACCGCCGCCACTGCAATCCCAACAGCAGCAGCAGCAGCAGCAGCAATCCCAGCGTGCGGCACAGCTTGTGGCACATTATACACAGCAGCAGCAGCAGCAACAACAGCAGCAACAGTCACATGCACACCATTATGCAGATCCCAGCACACATCATCATTATGCAAGCGGCAATGGTCATGGCTACTATTAAGCGCTATTATGCTATGATATGGAAATACATTAAAAACAAAAACAAAAAACACAATTGATTATGTATGTATATTAAATAATAACAAACAAAGCACTAAAATTATAAAATGTATAAAAGATATAAGAGCATATGCAAACAGATAAGAAATGAATGAAATAACTTTAACTTTACTTAGGTAAAAAAAAATATTGAAAAACATATTGACTTGGCTTTAAAAGCGCAGCGTTACACAGAGAGCACCACAAGAGAGCACTTATATACACACACACACATACACACAAACACACTCACTTACACACTCATACGAATTCTAAGAGATTGCCAGAAATACAATATTTTCAAGTCAAGCCTGAAGGATTCAAACGCAGCAAGCAAAAATTATGCACGTAGTGACAAAACTTTATAAATTATAAAAAAAAAACGACCACCATTTTGTTTTATATGAAGCTTTATCACTGCGTGCCAAATTTTTGCATGCTGCGTATGGGCCTTGAGCAGTAAGAGCAGTGAGAGTTTTTAAGAGATATAAATTAAAAGAGCATAAAATCTGTTAAGAATGTGATAACGTGTTGGGCAGAGAGAGATAGAGAGAGCGAGAGAGAGCTTTTGTTTTTTTCCAGTACTAATTTTTGTTTTTCAAATTGAAATACAAATGCGGAGTGTGCAAATTATGTATTTAAGTTAAAAGAGTAAAAATATTCTACACAGTTTTACAAAAATGCATTAAAAAGTAGCTACTGAAATTTTTCAATTAAACATACTATTTTTTCTAAAGTTTTAAGTTCAAAATGAAATTATGTAAATTATGTTTTTAAGTTTAAAAGAGACTCTTTAAAATTTAAGTTAAATCAAAAGCAGCTGCTGAACGTTTTCAAGTTGTAAGCTTCAATTCAAATTCGAAGTATGAATATTATGTATATTTTTTTTTTTAAATTAACAAACGCTTCAAAATTTTAAAACATAAATGAAAAAATTGTTTAAGTTGTGAAAATCCACGTGCAAGAACAGTCTAAACTTAACTGCTAAAAATTATAATAATAAGCCAAAAGAACAATTTTTAGTTTTAACATTTTGCTATAAAAAAAAAAAAAAAAGATTTTCGAAAATTTTACCACAAATTTGTGCACAAATGCTTTAAATACAAAACGAGCTATATATATAAAATTTATACTTAAAAAAAAAAAATAAATAAACAAGCTTAGTGATTATTACTTAAAAAAAAAAAATTAAAAATCTTAAATATTTTGCTACTTGAAAAATGAAACTGCAACAAGACGAAAAATATTATGTTTGAATTTTGAATGAAAAACTTTTTCCATTATGTTATTAAAGTTTTTGCTTGATTTGAGAAAATTATGTTTGTTAGAGACTGTACATAGGGCTGGCTCTAAATCTTGTATAACTGGCAAATTTTTTGGAAGAGACAGACATACTTACTGCAAAAATACATAAACAGTTTATCAAACCGTAGTTAGGCACTCTATGGCAATATGCAAAATAATACTTATTATACATATATATATATACATAAAGTACATGTATATAGCTCTATATAGCTATGTATGCAGGCGGCAGCTCAAATAAATGGCGGCAAGTTGTAATTTCTGTCCAATTGTCTTCAAGATTTCAAGCTGCAGCTAATTAATTTTTATTTTCTTTGATTTGTTTTTAAACACTTTTGCAAACATAAAGTAAATCTGTGTGAATATGTATATTGTTTAAGCTAAAAGTAACGCAACGCGCCTAAAATTAAAAGATTTTCCAAGTTTTGTTAAAAAACTTGACAATTGCTGTGCCTGTCTGTACACTATATACTATATGTTATATAATTTGTCTACACGCGCTCTATATGCTAAGCGCTATATACAAACTAGTTATATATAGCATATACATAAGTGTTGTCCTGCCCATAAAAAATTTGTGTTCTTTTGTTTCGTGCATTTCGTTCCTTGCTATTTCCTAAACATTAAACAAACTTTTGGTTTGCATATACAAAACAAAAAAAAAAAATTTAAAATTAGTAACAACTTATATATATATATAAAAAAAATAACATATATATAAATATCTATAAAATTTAAAAAATAAACACACTGTTGGGCTGTTCTTAGAAAAGAGAAAAAAATCTACAAAAAAAAAAAAATCGTTTAAATATTAAAATTAAATGTAGTACACTTAAACATTTATTTAAAAAAAAAAAAAAAACAACAACAACAACAAACCTTTTTGTAAATTTCATAAAACTGCGCATACGTTTAATTAAATAATTCTATTATGATATGTATACATAATTACAATTATGATTATTATTATTATTATATATATATAAATTTTTTTTTGCTATTTTTTATATGCAAGTTTTAATTTATAAAGCATTATTGTTTTTTTTCTATGCTATTGAATTAAATTGTATTGATCAAGCAAGTTTATATAAGTAATATTTAATAACTATAAAATAAAACAAAACACTATATATATATATATATAAAACAAAAACATTTATATATATAAAGTATATGTATATATAATATATACATATATATTATATACATATGCATATTTTTTTATATAACAAACTTATGTCTTATAAACAGTTTTAGTATTTAGCTATTTTACTGTTTTTTTTTTAACTTATTTTTTACATACGCAAAACAAAAAACAATTTAACAAATTACATATTTTTAATACATAAAAAAACAAAAAAAAAATTTAAACTTAAAAGTAAACAACAAACGCTAAGACTTATTCAACAAAAGAAAATGAAAAGAAATGAAAATTGTGTAAAATATTAACAACAAGATTATATTGATTGAAACAAAACAAACAAACAAACAAAAAAAAAAAAATAAAAAAAAAACATAAAAATAAATATTAATTATTAATTATAATAAAACTCTAGGCGCAATGCGCAGTTGTAGAGCAGCGGCAGCGGCGCTTTAATTAAGGGCAAAAAAAAAAACGCGCTTTCAGCTGCGTACTTTTTTTTATATAAATTACAAATAATGAAACAAATTATATATATATATATACAACAAAACAAAAATAAAAAAAAAACTATACAAATATATATATAAATAAATATAAATGAAGCCTAAATAAATGTATGTAAAATGGCAGAAAGTTATGAAAAGCAAACGAAATATGTAATATAGGCGCAGCGCCTTGATTCTTGTCAAACTTGTGTAGGCGTGGCACTTAAGGCTGTTGTATGTCAACCATATACATATATATGTACGCACCCACACACACACACACACACACTTAACATATATGTACTTGCAACATGCCGCATTAACACAACGAAGCAAAAGCCTGCAAAAATTTAAAACCCGCCGCCTACTATGCTGTCAGGAATCTAATGCATGCGCTTCACAATTTCTATATAAATAAATACATATATATATATACACTTATATATATATATATATAAAATAATAACCGAATTTTAAAAACTGCCTACAAATAAGAGTGCAGCAAATTTATGCAATTAATTATATATATATATATAAAAAAAAAATGCAAAAGGCAAAATCTAATTGTTTAATTGAAAGATTTTCGTTTTGAGTTTTCAATGTTTTTTTTTTTTTTTCTACTGTTCAAAAACAAAATAAAAAAAAAAAAGCAACACAACTTTTGCGTGCATACAAATAATAATAATAATAATATATAAAATCCAATGATAACAATAAATATTATTATGAAAAAAATAAAAATAAAAATAAATATATATATATGTATACATATAAAAAATATATTTGCGAAATACGCAGAGCTAAAGCTGATGATGATTGATAAAGAACGTTTAGCTACTAAGTTTTAGTTTGTAATTTTATGCCTTAAGTTGTAAGCTTAAAAATAATAATATTAAACATAAATACAACATATTAAAAAGCAAACAAAAACAAGAATAAAAACAAATATAAAACAAAGAAAGCTACTGGTGTATTACTTTTGGTTGGGCTTTTAATAGCTACTATAAAAAAAAAAGTTAAAAAAAAAATATATGTAAAAAATATAAAAAAAAAGTTAAGAAATTAAAAAAAAAATATTAAAAAAAAAATTAAGAAATATTAAAAAAAAAATTAAAAAAAAATATATTAAAAAAAAAAATTAAAATAAAAATATTTAAAAAAATATAAATAAATATAAAAAAATTCAAAAAAATATTTAAAAAATATAAAAAAAGGTATTAAAAAAAAATTTTTACCTCAATGGGGAATCGAACCTTGGTCTCTAAGGTTCTGAGTCCTATGCTCTACTAATGCAGCCACCATTTTAGATGCTCCAATCGTATCCATATAAATTGGTTTATTACGATTATCTACGATATTTCTGGTTCAATTATAATGAAGTTTGATATCAATCGCAAGATTTTTTTATTTACCGCATATTGCTCAAACAAACCAAAGCTGTAGCTTTGAAATTTCCGAACATACGCTGCTGTCAGTAAGTTTAGCAACTGTCTACCAATATCATGAAATATAAGGTTTTCCAACAAGAGGTGTAATTTTAAATCACCCGGTATTTCAATAGCTGTCACTTTTGAAGCTTTTATTCGTTGACATTTGACAAGTAGAAACTACGCCATTACTAAAAATGGAACGATACACGCTTCAACAACGCATTGAAATTATTAAAATTCACTACAAAAATGGTAAAAATCTTCCATCGAAAAATCATCTTGACTGATGAGGCCCATTTCCAACTCGGTGGCTACGTCAACAAGCAAAATTGTTGCATCTGGGGCTCGGAAAACCCAAGAGTTATTGTTGAGAAGCCTCTCCATCCTCAACGTGTGACTGTATGGTGCGGTTTATGGACCGGCATGGTCATTGGACCTTACTTTTTCGAAAATGAGGTTGGATTAACAGTTACGGTGAATGGATTGCGCTATCGAGAGATGATTAATGATTTTTTATGGTCGGAGTTGGATGGTATTGATCTGGACAACGTTTACTTTCAACAAGACGGCGCTACGTGCTACACAAGCAACGAAACCATTGCTCTTTTACGGCAAAAGGTTTCCGGACCGTGTTATCTCTCGAAGAGGTGATCACAATTGGCCACCGAGATCTTGTGATTTAACACCTTGCGGCTTCTTCCTTTGGGGTCACATGAAAGATAAGGTCTGCGCCAACAGCCCAGCGTCGATTCAAGACCTCAAAGATAGAATTCGTGAGGCTATCGAGTACATAGAGCAGCCACTTTGCGATTTGGTTATGGAAAATTTCATGAAAAGAATATGCTCCTGTAGGCGTGGTCGTGGTAGCCGTTTGGCTGATGTTGTTTTTCATTATTAACGGCATACCTTCCTCTTTATTATGAAATAAACATCAAATCATTTATCTCAAAAATTGGCATAGATAATTTGAATACCAAAATAACACCTCTTATTGGAAAATCCTTTATAAGCGAAATAGCAAAAATACAAAAGACAAATACGAGATAAGGTTACATCCTATACATAATAAGAACGCAAAAGACAAACATATTTTTCGTCAAAAAAATCAGCTTTCAACCCTCAACCCTGCCAAGACACTCATAGTACCCATCACAAGGAGTTATAAACTGGGAAGGATGAGGAGTATAACCCTATCAGGATGCAGCATAAAAACAAGTAATGAAGTCAAGTATCTTGGAGTCACCTTTGACTCCAAGCTTAACTTCAGTGCCCATGTAAACAACACGATAAATAGGGCTCTCTTTACGTGTAGAAGCATTACCGGGAAATGGTGGCGTACATCACCACGAATAATAAGATGGCTGTACCTAATGGTTGTCAGACCCATGCTATTATATGGGGCAATAGCCTGGGGTAGCAGGGTGCGTCTTAGCACGACCAAAGCTAGATTGCAGAAACTACAAAGAATGGCCTGCATATGTATGAAAGGAGCAATGCGTACTTGTCCTACTGCGGCCATCGAACTATAAATGGATGTTGCAACGTTAATAAGAATTGGGTGGGTAGAAGTTGACTTCAACCTCACCAGGAAAGACGCTGCAGACTTAGCAAAGGACGTTGCTACTGCAACCAAGGGATGAAATGCCAGCTGAGTACAAGTTCAATCAGAACTTCGATATTAAACTCAGCACGAAAGAGGCCTGGACAACTCTTTCGGCAGTTCACCCAATGAAACCACAGACAATAAAATGGTTTACGGATGAATCCCTCACTGATGAAGGAAGTGGCCTGGGGGTACTAGGCAGACACACCAGCATTTTTCAAGCTGAAGTCTGTGCTATTGGAAGGTGTGCAGAATTCAATCTACAAAGGAGCTACCACGACAAGGAAATCTTCATCCTGTCTGACAGTCAAGCAGCGATAAAGGCAATTAGCAAAGCCAAGATTACATCAAAGCTGTTCAAAGAAGTGAGAACTGCACTTGACAAATTAGGTGCCAGAAACAAGCTTACAATTGGATGAGTTCCAGGACACAACAATATCCCTGGAAATGAGCTAGCAGACAAACTAGCAAGGACAGGTGCAGCGACACCGCTAAACGGACCTCAACCATACTGTGGGATTGGCAACCACAAACGGCTGCTTCACTGGGCACAGATCCCAGGACTAAAGCAGTCAAAAACTCAACTCTCTAACTATAACCGTAAGAGGTTCAAACTCATGATAACTCACAGAAAAAATACCGTGAGGATCCTGACAGGCCTCTTGACGGGACACTGTAGGCTCCGAAGCCACTTAAATAAAATTGCCATAGTGGATAGTGGACTTTGTCGCTTCTGTAGTATGAAGGAAGAAACTTCAGTGCATCTACTATGTGAATGCATAGAACTCGTTAAACAAAGGAAAAAAGCTTCTAGGCATGAACGTTACCTCACCGGAGAGCATTGTTACCATAAATTCAAACAAAACACTGGATTATATGCAGGCAATTGGACTTTTGGGTGAGCTCCAGTACTACAAAACACCCATTTGATGAGTGCAGAAGTGCTGGTGAAACATCTCTGTTGGCTAACATCGATATAAAGAGATTTTAAACTTCGACCATTGATGTTTTCTACAGCACTAGTCTCTGAGATCCTTTTACTCATACGGACAGAGGGACAGACAGACATGGCTATATCGACTCGGCTGTTGATGCTGATTAAGTATATAGTTTATGGGGTCTGCCACGCCTGCTTCTAACCGTTTGCACGAACTTATTATACATTTGGTACAGGGTATAACAAAGTTGTACTTATTTTTATTCTTTTGAAGCACTGGTCTTAAACTTTGTGACGTCATTAAGGGATATTCTAGGCTCAAAGGTGTTGTGCTCTAGAAGAAAAATTAAATTGAATCTGGCTGCTCACATAAGCAGTCAATACATTCAGTTTGGTTCGGATTCAGCTAACCCAAAAACGTTTAGTAAACATGGTCTGAATTTCAAACCCGAAAATCGCTAATTTTGTAGCTGTAGGTTAGGTTAGCTTAAAATGATTGCCTGTCTTGGAATAGCCCAGATGCACTTAGGTACAATGATGCCCTTTGTGATGCCATAGGTTACGCTGCTCGAGAGCTGACCAGGGATGTCTTTATAACTGCGTATACAGGCATTCATGGTCAGCACAGGGTCAGCTCTGAAGAGAAACAGGCACGATTATTCAACTGTAATCATACTATTGCTGAACCAGCCTGAAAGTTCAATGAACCTGGCAATATGCCTGGGACAGAGATTGGAGTGGTCAGTAAGGCCGTTCAGTAAAGGGGGACCCTAGGGTCTTTGATCTTCTTCTTGATAGGGAGGGACGCTGACACATAAGGTGTAAAACGGTTTCCTCTTCCTCTTCGAACCCGCAGCCAAGACAGAAGTCGTTGAAGGGGGCGCGCATTCTTGCGGCATGCCTGCCCATAAGGCAGTGTCCTGTTAGAATGGACACAGTGGTGGAGAGATCAGTAAGGCCGTTCAGAAAAGGCGACCCTAGGGTCTTTGATCTTCTTCTTGATAGGGAGGGATGCTGACACATAAGGTGTAAAACGGTTTCCTTCTTCCTCTTCGGACCCGCAGCTACGACAGAAGTCATTGAAGGGGGCGCGCATTCTTGCGGCATGCCTGCCCATAAGGCAGTGTCCTGTTAGAATGGACACAGTGGTGGAGAGATCAGTAAGACCGTTCAGAAAAGGAGACCCTAGGGTCTTTGATCTTCTTCTTGATAGGGAGGGACGCTGACACATAAGGTGTAAAACGGTTTCCTCTTCCTCTTCGGACCCGCAGCCACGACAGAAGTCGTTGAAGGGGGCGCGCATCCTTGCGGCATGCCTGCCCATAAAGCAGTGTCCTGTTAGAATGGACACAGTGGTGGAGAGATCAGTAAGGCCGTTCAGAAAAGGAGACCCTAGGGTCCTTGATCTTCTTCTTGATAGGGAGGGACGCTGACACATAAGGTGTAAAACGGTTTCCTCTTCCTCTTCGGACCCGCAGCCACGACAGAAGTCGTTGAAGGGGGCGCGCATTCTTGCGGCATGCCTGCCCATAAGGCAGTGTCCTGTTAGAATGGACACAGTGGTCGATAGGGATTTGCGATTTTATGTGAGCAACTTTCGGGTTTTGTTGTCGTTCATGTTTGGCCAGATAAGTCTTGAGGTGCGACAGGAATCCCCATTGGACCAAGCAGTGCGAGCACTTGCCAAAAATTTCTGTTTGATGGTTTTGTAGCTTTATATAACCAAAAATATTCTTTGATATTATATAAACTCAAAACACACGATTAAAGATATTTTTTGTAACTCCGGCTTTCCTAAGCTGTTTTTTGGGTCGATGATGGCAGGTTAGGGTGCTGCTATTATGTCCGAAGTACCACTTTCAACTATGGTTTTTTTTTAGGTTAAGTCAAAAGCCTATTATGATATAGTTAAGGCTTCGGTTTCAGCGACCCCACAATTCAAATTGACTTAAAAAGTAGAGAAGATGTGTTGTAAAATACAGTATATAGTTAGGAAATGAAATTCCAAAGCATAGTAGCCCTAGAACAATTACTTCAACTCACAGTCTACACAATCATTTGCTCAACTCAAAATAATTTTACATAAAGAAATATTTTAGTTTTAATTTAAATCAACAAAAATTTTGCGATTATAATACGATGGCCGTTCCTAATGTGTCCACACATCTCAATTGGCTCAATACTAAGCTGAACGCGCATTTCAACACAATCGAGGAACTTCGCGATGGGGCAGCTTTTTGTCAGCTCATGCACATGATATATCCGGAATCCTTGCCAATTGAGACTGTCAAGTTCGCTGCGGTTTCAATCTTTGATTTCGTCGAGAACTTCTACATTTTGCAGGGTGCCATTACGAAAATGTCCATCAACAAAACTCTAAAAATGGAAAAACTAATAACAGGTTGCCGGGTAGCAAATCTGCAACTACTTATATGGTTCCAAAGGCTTTATGATACTCGTTTCGATGGACGTGAATATGATGCCAAATCTATACGTAATGGAGCACCAATGGGCATGGGCTCGGACATCGAGAATTCTATGATGAGTCTAGGCTTAAACAATATACCGCTCGTTTTGCTGGAGCAAAATGGTCCACAGGTGTCGGCTTTTCGGCTTAACTCACTTTTGTCGCATAACATTATGAACTTGCGTTGCGTTATACAGATCTATGAAGCAAGCCAGAAGCTACGTCAAATCGAAAACCTTTGTGTGGACTGTGACGATGATCCATGTCAGACGCTAGTTGCGCAAATTTTACATGTTATCCGTGGAACCAAGCCGGTCCAACCAACTCAATAATTATATTTTAAATGGATGAGCATAAATATTACATAATAACAAAAAAAAGACAAATAATACACTGTTACCAACAACAAACCGTAATAAACTTAAATTATTGTTGAGAAAAATTGTATCTACTTGTTTTTTTAAAGTTTAATATCTACGATGACAATGCTTACATATAGGGGTATACGCAGTACGAAAAATTTCGCGCGGAATGTCAAACTTCATATAAAAAAAAAAATCCCAAATGGGATATTATTCCGCGCGAAATTTTTCGAACTGCGTATACCCCTATATGTAAGCATTGTCATCGTATTCATGGGAATTTATTGAACTCTTTATTTTTGGTTTACTAGGCTGACCAAATTTGTTGGTACTAGCTTATAAAATGTCGTATGTATGGATGGTATAGTTTTTCGGGAAGGGGGTTTGTAATAAATACATAAGTACCTATATTTTTATTAGTCGATCTTAAAAACAAGTTGCAAGGGCAAGTCATCGACGAAAATCAATCCAAAAAAAATCCAAGTAAAAGTTTCAATATAAGTGAACCTTGCTTGCTATAAACTTAATAATAAAAATATGTTTTAAGTACTTAGAAAAACATATAATTGCAGTATACGATTACGATATGTTCATAAAAAAACGCATTATCTTTTTTTTTTTTGAACGATCGATACCCTTGGACTCATATGAGATATTAAACCGATTGGAAAAAATTCTTACGAACGCCAATTTTGTCTGAATTTATGCATTCTGACCTTAAAACTTTTATTTATTTTGTTTTTCTTCAAATAATCTGGAAACAAAATTTGTATAAACCCGGCCTGAATATTAGCCGTAACAATCAGCTATGAATTCAGTGCTGATTGACTTTGAAAAGTCATGCCTGAATCACCGTTGAGTTTTAAAAAAAAAATCGGACATGAATTATATCTTTATTTATTCCTGTTACTCCTGTGAGAAGCATAGGGCTACAACAAAATTCTTAAATCTAGTTCTATCTAATGACAAGCTTTTGATTACGCTCCAACTCTTTCCACTTTTTTCTATGTCTTTCTTCAGTTGTCTTCTCCAAGTGCGCGCCGGACGACCTCTTCTGCGGCTGCCTTGCGGATTCCAATCGATGGCCTGTCTAGCAATGTTGTTTGGGGGTTTTCTTAGGGTGTGGCCTATCCCATTCCACTTTCTTTCCATTATGCTTAAGTGGATTGGTGTGTGGTTTGTAAGCGCCCATAATCTGGCATTTGATATAGTTTTTGGCCAGTAAACCTTTAATATGCGTCTAAGGCAGGGATTAGTGAAGTATTGTAACCGTTGAAGAAGCAATGGGGCTGCGTTCCATGTTTCGCAACCATATAGGAGTATCGAGATAACGTTAGATCGGAATACTCCAAATTTTGGTCGACGCGATATTAAAGAAGACTTCCATATACTCCTAAGTTGGCCGAAAGCTTGTTGTGATTTTTTGATTCGGTTTTCAATATCCTCAGAGCTGCCGCCGGTACTTGAAATTACGCATCCCAAGCAGGTGAAGGATTGTACATCTTCCAAAGAAATATTATTCATTTGAAAGGGCCAGTTGTTATTTGTATTTATTCTCATAGTTTGAGTTTTTACAATATTAATGCTGAGACCTGTTTTAGCAGCGAATGTAGCAACCGATCTAAGTTTGCGAGCCATGTCGTCGTAGCTATGCGCAAGCAGACATATATCGTCGGCATAACCGAGATCGTGTAAAGAGCCTTGCAGGCCCCAAGTTATGCCTCTTTGATTTTGAAGAGCATGATTCGATTGAAAAACAATTTTTCAGTGTAAATCTAGTCTATGGAAATTATATGTTAATCTCAGGAATTAACTTTATATGAGTTCATATATATTTCTAATTATTGTAAAATTATTCAAATAAAAACGAATAATAATACGTGAAAAATTGAAACCCATCGTTGGTGCTATTGCCTTGTGTGGACGACAAGGAATCGCTCTTAGAGGCCACAGAGACGATGGACCTTTACTTCGCTTAACCAATAAAGAAAGTAATGATGATAAGTACGAGAACGATGGAAGTTTTCGGGCTATTTTACGCTATCGTGCTGAAATCGATGATGATCTTAGATACAGCCTTATTTCTTCGGCAAAAAATGCAACACATATAAGCAAAACAACCCAGAATGAAATAATCGAGGTGTGTCACTATTTGATTCGGAATAAAATTGTTAAGAACGTCAACAACGCTAAAGGATTCGCAGCTTTGGCAGATGGTACCACTGACGCTGCTGGTATCGATCAGTTCTCGATTTGTGTCCGATATGTAGACCCTTCCACATCAAAACTTCGTGAGGATATTTTGGGATTTATGGAAGTGAAAGACGTTTCTGGGCAAGGTCTAGCCAACACTATCAAGACATATCTCTTAGACGCAGGTCTAGATTGCTCGTACTTGTACGGCCAAGGGTATGATGGAGCTCCAGCAATGAAAGGTGTCTGTCCAACGAGATGGGCTTAATCACACGATGCAGTAGCGACATTCATCGAACCCCAAACAGCTATCTTTGAAGGTCTTGAGGAAATTCAAAAATGGAAGAATGATAAAGCTGCAACACAAGCTTCCCAATTGCTGGCTGCTATTTCTTCTGTGGCATTCCAAATGTCTTGTTATATAATGAAGCCAGTGCATTCCATCGTTTTGCCATTAAGTAAGCAATTACAATCAGAAACAAAAGATTTGATTGAAGCCATGAAGCCTGCAGATGATGCAATGCAGGAATTTCAAGAGATGCGCCAAAACTCAGATGATTACTTTCATGAAATTTTTGAAGTTGTACAAAAGGTGTGTACACAATACGACATCGAAATGAAGAAACCACGCGTGAACAGTCGTCAAACAGGAAGATGCAACGTCGTTGCTGAATCTGTCGAGGATTACTACAGAATCGCATTTTACATCCCATTCATCGATACATACATAACTCATCTTCGAAGTCGTTTCACAAAACACAAATTGGTTTTCGAAAATTTTGCTACCTTGTTTCCGGAAAAATGATTTCGATATTGATAAGTGCAAGGGATTATACGAGTTTTATGCTACGGTTCTTGACTGCTCTGAAAATGGGTTCGTATCAGAAGTCAAGATGTGGATAAGGCGAGTTGGAGATCGGAAGATAAAAAATGTTTTTGAAGCACTTGACGTAAGGATAATTTTCAAATAACATTTTCATACTTTTGGGGGGTTTGAGCCCCAAAAACCCCCCGTAAATTCGCCACTGTCTTTGTGTAATAAAAGAAAATGTCAGAAATGTAGTACGAGGTACGAAAGTATCGCGAATTATAACTGGTGACGAATCAAGGGTCTATGGTTACGACATAGAAATCAAAGCTCAATCATCCCAATGGAAGCTGCCGCATGAGCTAAGACAAAAATCGAAGACAAGCTAAAACACGTCCACGCACAAAAGCTGTCCAAAACTGACTGAACATTGAAAATGGCCGAGACTGTCAACATAACGCCACAAAAAGATCGTAAACCGAACATTCGTAGCCCGCGAAAATTCAAAATTCGCGATACTTTTTGAACAAACCTTGTACAAAGCTACACACACACACGCAAGCACACTTCTTATTTCTCTTTGCTTATGCTTTTGTTGCCTTGCTTGTCTGTCAAAAGAAAGACATAGACAGATACATTTTTGTTTGTGTCCTTGTTTTTCTTATAAAGCCATGAGCTTTCGCTACTTTTTCATGCCTGAATTCAGTGCTGAATTTCGAGCGGAATCAGAATGTTCGTAGCCACGTTGTACATAAACAAGCCAGAAACAAAACTCATTAAAAGCGCACTCTGCAAAGACCGCTTGATGATGCAAAACCAATAAAAGTAATTCTTCAATCCCCGGAAACCAAGTAAGTAAACGGTACAGGGTTCACAAACGCAATTTAAGTTTATTTCCGTTAGTAAGTGGTAACAGTGTTTGTTTTGTCTTTTTTTGTTGTAATATTTTTAACGCATTTGAAATATTATTATTGTGTTGGTTCGACTGGCGCAGTCTCATGGATAACATGCAAGATTTGCGTAACTAGGGTCTGACATGGATTATCATCACAGTCCACACAAAGGTTTTCGATTTGACGTAGCTTCTGTTGTGCTTCATAAATCTGCATTAAACAACGCAAGTTTATAACGTTTTGCGATAAAAGAGAGTTAAGCCGAGTCTCCGAAATCTCTGAATCATTTTGTTCCAGCAATACGCCTGGGTTATTGTTTGCGCCTAGACTCATCATGGAATTCGCAATGTCCAAGCCCATGCCCATTGATGCTCCATTACGCAAAGCTTTTGCATCATATGCACGTCCATCAAAACGAGCTGCATAAACCTTTCGAAACCATATAAGTAGTTGGAGATTATCTGTCCGGTAGCCCGTTATTAGTTGTTCCATATTAAGAGTTTTTTTTATGCGCATTTTCTTAATCGCAGTCTGCAAGATATAAAAGTTCTCGACGAAATCAAAGATTGAAGCCGCGGCGAACTTAACAGTCTCAAGTGGCAAGGATTCCGGATATATCATGTGCATGAGCTGACAAAAAGCTGCCCCATCGCGAAGTTCTTCGATTCTGTTGAAATTCGAATTCAGCTTAGTGTTGAGCCAATTGATATGTGTGGAGATTTTATGATTGGCCATCGTTTTGTTTTTGAAGAAACTTTTTTGATTTAAATTAAAAGTTACTAAAATATTTCTATAGGTAAAATTGTTTTGAGTTGAGCAAATGATTGTTTAGACTGTTAGTTGAAGTAATTTTTCTAGGGTTACTGTGCTTTGGAATTTCATTTCCTATACCTATAGACCAGCGGTGGGCAAAACTACTAATGCAATTTTTTTGTGCCTGTGTGCGTGAATAAAAAAGAGCTTTCGAAAATCCCGACGTACAATGGGCCAAGACTGTTTTTTTTTTGGCATAGCTGAGATCTATTTGCTGTTACCACTAAATACTTTAATATAATTGACTTTTATTTCGGAAGACCAACATTTTATTCGAATCAAATTGTTCAAATGCCATCTGTAAGTGCATTTGAGCAGTGCAATTTCGCATAAATTTTTTTTTTTTAAAAATATCACTTGCTTATACTACATTATTACTCTTTGCAAGTTACGCCTGCTAGACACTTACATTTTAATGACTAACAAAAACCAAAAACTCGCAGTGTACGTATTGTTTCGTGTTTGCCATGTGACTTTGCTTTGCGTTCCATTGTAAATCTAGCTAGATTCTAGCTCACACGTACTAGGAGAGCTTTTACGGTAAAAAGCTCTTTTCTCGTACGTGTGAAAGCTCTTTGGCACGCGTGCCGTCTGAGTGCCCACCGCTGCTATAGACTATATCATAACTAGAGCTGGGATAATATATCGATATTAATCGATTCGTAACGATACGCAACAACATCGTATGATATCGATACTCTTTGGCGTAACCGATACGTATCGGTTAGATCGGTTGCTATCATCACTAATAATAGTTATTAGTATAAGCTGTAGAACGCAGCTGAATTTAGCGCGAAGTTATATACATATATAATAATAACAAATCACACATTAAAGTGTTAAGAAACGTACTTGTTTTTGGGTTTGAGTTTTTTGAGTGTGGTATGAAATTAAAGCTACAGGTTAAAGACCATTGACTCCTCGAAAACAACAGAAGCAGGCAACGCCTATTTTTTGGGACCAAAATGAAGCAATTAAAATTGCTCCACCGACGTAGATTCCCTCGATTCGGCAACGTGTCAAGCCGTCTATTGTCTGCTAGTTTTTTGACCAAGCGAATGACAGAAAATATGCTGTATGCAATGTGTGCCATGAATCTGTGGTGTAGTCGGAGTGGGTTAATTCTACAGCGGGCAACACCATAACCGAGAAAAGCGGCCCTTTATATTCCAAGATGGCGGAAAGACTAGTCTTTGTACGCCTAAATTTCAAATTGTTCAAAAACCCGGCCATAATCAAATTTTTAATCAAGAATTTTTATCTATTTCTCATAAGAAAATAGCATCTTCTCGTGACTGTAAGAAACTAACTTTAAAGTTCCCGCCTAAGTAACCCGGGAAGTAAGCGTTATTTTTTCGACATATATCGATACTTTTCTAAAAATATCGATACTTATCGATACGTTTTCTAAGCGATTTTACCCAGCTCTAATCATAACACATCTTCTCTACTTTTTAAGTCAATTTTTATTTTTATCGTCATAAGACACCATCTGAAGTTTTTATAGCCAAGTTTCTATTTGCCATATCAGTATGCTTCATATAACTCGTTCTTCGGAGCTAAGACTTAGTTCAACAATGTTCATCTATTTGGTAGTTCAGCAGTGGTCGACAAAATATATATATGCATTTTTTCTTGCGTTAGTATTGAATATTTTCAGCCGCTATAATGTATTTCGACGCTGACGTCGCAAAGCAACAGACACGAAGTTGCTTGTGCATGACTTCGGCTCTTGCTTAGAGAGCGTGCTTGCTTTTTTACTCTCACAAAACTAAGGCGCGCCAGCATTAGTATGCCGTGGCTTTGGTGCTGTGTGGCAGAAAACACAAAATCAGTTTATGTTAAGTTGGCTACCAAGGTATACTTACTACAGGTAGCATACTCCCGCCGAAGGCTCTAACGAATATTACCAATTTTTAGTTTCGTTGAGACTGCACGTGAGGAGGGTTGCTTACGCGCATCGGGTGTGAGCAGTAGCTACAATTTTTGTTTGTTTCCCTCTCACGCTTTTTCTTGCTCTCACTAAAATTGGTAAGGACGTCGGCAGCATTACTCTACCTTTAATAAGTATACCTTGGTTGGCTACAAGCTTAGATCGTTGCTTTGCAACAAGAGCGCGGCAACGCCAGAGAATTGGCTGACAGAATTTCAGTACAAAAATGACGCACACATGCATGCGTTTTGTGTGCAACACAGTACGTGTGAACCATAGGCCCACGGGATAAGGCCTTGCCGACCACTGCTATAGTGTCTTTGAGATGCGCATATGGACTCGACAGAAACTGCTTTTTACTTTTTAAAAAGAGAGCTTTATACAATGCACACATTTAAGAAGCTATTGATCCCGAGGGCACAAAAAAGGCCAATCCATCGTATTATGGGATCTATTTGATGTTCAGGTATAATTTTTGTTGGGTATCGGGTGGTCCAATACAGGTGCGGGAAAGTAAAAGTCATTTGTTTTTGTCGCGAATGACTCTGGTGACATTCGTTACCATTAATTCGGATCGATACTATTCGATGGTAACAAAATCGCTTAATATCACGTCGTGAAAATAATAAGCGCACGAGCAAACCTCTTGATTTGGCACCATTAGACTTGCTTTTTTTGGGCTAAGAGCCTTCTGGAAAAATTTAAGTTTAAAGAGTTTTGGCATCAAGCTAAAATTTTTTAAAAACAAAAAGAATAGAATTATAAAAAAAAATAATCCAAATAAATAGTTTGTATTATAGAGTATTTTTGAAAGCAATGAGCCAAAGAAACTGCAACTTTTTAGCCGATAAAAATTTGCTGAAATATTTCGAGCTCCAAAAGCACATTTTCTCAAAAAGTTTAACTTTATGACTGATAAGCTTTTGCTTGGTTTATGTCTTGGCCTAAGCTCTAAAGTGCAAAATAAACAGCTGTTTGGCACAAAGAATTCGAAAAAGGAATTCGAAAATTCGAATTTTGAAAGCTTATATAAAAGCCGCGATGTTAGAAGCGTTTGAAAGACACTGCAGTATAGCCAAATATTTTCCAAACACAATAATAACACGATTAGTGTGTATAAATGATGATATACCCATTAGTTGGTAATAATATTTTTAAGCTCATGGGTTATAAAATCGACTGGCTAAACAAATTGTTTATTTTGAGTAGCTTTGTTAAGCATAACATTTTTAGAGTGGTTTTAAAAAGTGGGGGGGGGGGTCACCTTGGTAAAATGTTATTTTTTTAATTTATATAAAAATTTAGACATATGTATATTTAGTTGGTTTGGAATCCATTCAATTAGGTTAGATTAAAGTTTGCTGTTTTCGAAATATTTTTGAAAAATTTTTTCTTTAAGCAAAACTATGAATGAGTGTTGCGATTAATATATGGTGCGCAACTAAGTTCTCGCGGTTTTTTTGATTAAAATGTAAGTTTATTATAAAAAAAATGGTTACCAATGACTCATTCAAAGTATTGCCCATCGCTAGCTACAACTTTTTCCCATCTTTCAGGCAGAGCTCGAATACCTTGACGGTAGAAGTGTTCGTTTTTTGAGGCTATCCACGAATCAAGCCATTTTGCGATATCTTCACATGAGTGGAACTGCTGTTCAGCCAGACCGTGTGCCATCGAGCGGAACCAGTAATAATCGGATGGCACAATATCTGGGGAATATAGCGGGTGGGGAAGGACTTCCCATTTAAGCGTTCCAAAGTAGGTTTTTACAGGATTGGCAATGTGAGGCCGAGCGTTGTCGTGCAGTAAAATCACTTTTTCGTGCCTCTGCTCGTATTGTGGCCGTTTTTCTCGCAGTGCTCGGCTCAATCGCATGAATTGAGTTCGATACCGTTCCCCAGTGATGGTTTCGCCTTGTTTCAGCAGCTCATAATAAACAACACCGACCTGGTCCCACCAAATGCACAGCATAACCTTCGCAGCGTGAATATTCGGCCGAGCCAGTGACGTGGAAGCATGACCGGGTTGTCCCCAAGATTTTTTCGTCTTTGGGTTGCTGTAATGAATCCATTTTTCATCACCCGTCACGATGCGATGAAGAAAACTCTTCCTTCTTTGTCGCTGGAGTAGTTGTTCACAGGCGAAAAAACGACGCTCAACGTCCCAAGTTCCTTGCTTTTGAATCATTCCCAACGCATGCAATCGCTTGGAAATGGCTTGGCGGGTAACTCCTAATGCTGAAGCAAGTCTTCTTGCGTTTGGCACGAATCCTCATCGAGCAATGTCTCTAATTCATCGTCTTCGAAGGTTTTGGGTCTTCCTTTACGTGGACGGTCGTCAACATCGAAATCACCGTCTTTGAAGCGACGGAACCAATCACGGCACGTTGTTTCGCTTGGAGCAGCATCTCCGTACACTTTTTGGAGCTCTCGATGCGCTTCAGCTGCCGTTTTTTTCGAACAGAACAAGAAAATCAACACTTCCCGCAAATGATGATTTTTTGGCACAATACTAGACATTTTCACACAACCACAAGTAAATAATGCAAAAAGAAATTCACTAATGTGCCATAGCAGTTTGCTTACCATATGCCTAAGCTTCGTTTATGAAGTTTTGGGTATGTCAAAATCGACCAGAACTTTCTGCTAAAGCCATCTATTGACAAACAGCGAGAACTTAGTTGCGCACCTAATACATTTTTTTAAATTATGTTGAACAATTTTTTTTTTGCGAAATAAGTTCGTGTCCCCAAATTCGAAAGATGGCGTATGTTAAAGTCAAGCGCGGACGACTTTGGGATATCCTGCACCAACACATTGCAATCAAATCCGATATATTGCTTACGAACTCCAAAAGATATTTCTTTGCCAAATTTGGTTACGATACTTTTATAAACAAACAAAAAAGTCAAGTTTTGCACTATATACGATTTTTTGACCGATTGGTCCTATAGGGGCTATATGATATAGTCAACCGATTTTGATAAAACAGTATAATACAGTGCTGAGGAAATCAAAAAAACTTCCGAGTGCCTAATTTGGTTTCGATAACTTTTTAAACAACCGAGTTATGCCCTGAAAACGTTTGTTGATCGAGCGGTTCTATGGGAGCCATATTATATAGTCAAGCGGTTCAATAAAATTTGGTACAGTGCTGGGGATCTCTAATAAACTTCTGAATGTCAAATTTGGTTACGATATTTTCTTAAACAAATGAATTATCCATCTAAAATTTTGCTTTCGAGGTCCGCTGAAACACCCCTTTGGGAGCTATATAATATAGTCCCGATATCGAAAAAATAAAAAAAAAAACTTATCTCCCGTAGGATAATAAGAGATCTTATCTGAATGTTTGGTTGCTCTAGCTCTGACGATCTCTGAGATCTAGGCGTTCATATGGACGGACAGAAGATCAGACGGACATCGGTATATCGACTTCTCTAGTCACCCTGATCATACTTTGGGTAAGTTTGGGGGACTCCGACCACTCATTCTGTTTGTTACATATTTCGGCTTGCACAAACTTAATATACCCTTTGTACCATAGGGTACAGGGGTAATTGCCGAATTGGATTACGATATTTTCATAAAAACTGAATTATGCGCTTTTCGACCAAGATTTTCGTACTCTTAATTAAATACTGACTGTATGTCTGCTTAAGAATAAACATTCTTACAATTCGCAAATGATAGAAGATAGTTAACTAAAGGGTCATCAATCTTGAGGTTTTGTAAAACTTGCTGTTTTAGATTTGGGCTCATAAGCATATATCTACAATGCGTTAGTGATGTAAAGGGTCAACAATTTTGAGGTTGTTTTTTTTAAATGCAAAAAAAAAAAACACAAAAATTTCAAATGAATCGGAAAATCTTTATTTTAAAGGCCTATACGCAGTTCGAAAAATTTCGCGCGGAATGACTAAAATTCATATAAAAAAAAAGTCCCAAATGGGATATCCGAAATAGGATTTTTTTTATATGAAGTTTTGTCATTCCGCGCGAAATTTTTCGAACTGCGTAGACCCCTTAAGTAGAAAGAACCATTCTTGCCATACACTTTTTAAAGATAATCCCTTTCAAATGTTGGCCACAACTGCGCCGTAGCTTGTCCATGCGAAGGTTCCAATTTTCAATGATGCGTTCGAGCATAAACGGCAGTATCTCGCGTATAACACAGGTAATGCTTCAATCGTAGCTGGCTGATCGACAAACACTTTAGACTTCACGTAGCCCCTAAGGAAAAAGCCTAACGGTGTGACATCATACCATCTTGGTGGCCAATTCACCGGTCCGTAGCGTGAAATTAATTGTTCACCGAATAGGTTCCATAAAATGGCCTAAGTGCGCGAAAAACATTCGCGAATTTTCGTAATATTATTGTACGATTTGTAAACGTTGTTCGGGTGTAAGTCTTGCCATGATGAAATGGCAATGAAAGCTGAAAAAAAGATACATGGCAACTTGACAGTATTCACGCGTGATTTTTAAAAAAAAACCTTAAGATTGATGGCCCTTTATAGAAAGAGCAAA
Organism: Chymomyza costata; assembly: GCA_018150985.1. Classification (NCBI taxonomy): domain Eukaryota; kingdom Metazoa; phylum Arthropoda; class Insecta; order Diptera; family Drosophilidae; genus Chymomyza; species Chymomyza costata. The sequence continues at coordinate 30,051,853 of JAECWU010000127.1, read as the reverse complement.
AATAAGAAAAAAAAATACAAAATTCTTGAAATAAGTACTTTACTGCCAACAATAGAAAAATCGCGCTTGCTGTACTTTGCACACAGCCAACTCTTATTTTAGAGCCAAAATGCTCACTACTTGATTTTTTTTCTCAGTGTAATAACAATTACAAGCTACGCCACTTAAAAGCTCTAGCACTTAAGCAGTGCTGCCAACTCGTTCAGCCTAAGCGCACCTGCTGCTGCTGCTGCTGGCTGCCAACGTGCCTTAAAAGACATAAAAGCAACCCCTATTCGAAAGTTTTCGCACTCAATATCGATTGACTCGTTTAAGACGCGCTGCTACTGCGCCGACTCCTTCAGTTCTTCGCAGAGCCAAAGGCAACGAGTCGCTGCTACGGTCAGCGCCACTTGCAGTTGTTTGTGAGCGTTCGTAGCGCAAGGTTCACTCTCCAGTTGTTTTTTGCGCCAGGAACAAACTGAACAGCATATTTTCAAACTGGTTCGAGTTAATTACTAATTCTAAAAAAAAAAAAATATATATATATGTTATATATATATAAAAAATTTGTAAAATTTTTTTTTTGTTGTTCTTGTGTCGGCGTTAAGCACTGTTTTTTTTTTTAAGTGCGTGTTAAAAACAAAATAACAAAGAAACAGAAACAAAGTGTTAAAAATCTTAAAACGCATAGAAACAAGCAAAATTTTGTTATTGTATAAATTTCATTTGTTGTGTCAATTTAGGCACAAAAAAAAATTTAAAAAAATTCCAGTGTTGCCTTTTATTTTTTTTTTTGCGCAATGTGCGCAAGAGAGAGAGAGAGAGCAAAGAGCGAGAGTAAAAGAGCGCCGCAGCAGCAGCGAGCGCGCGCAGTTGTAGTTGTTGCTTAGAGCTGTTGTCGGCGGGGTGTGGACTCTACTTGAGTCCAAGCGCTGTTTAAGCCTGTAGTAATGATGAAATCTAAAATTTGTTATTCATATTGTTAAGAGTTGACAGTACAAAATACTAAAAAAAAAACAACACTTTAAAAAAACAACTCAACTAAGCAAAAAAAAAAATACGCTAACTAGTATATAATATAAGCTGGCTAGTTCTAAGCGCCTCAAACTGAGTTCAAAATACTAATCAAAAAAGTAGAGTAAAAAATAAAAACAAAAACAACGAGTGCGCCTAACTAGCGAGTAACGGCGTTGTATAGCCAACGCTTAGGCGCCATGATGCTCTCTGAGCGCAAGCTATTATGCTTACGCTCTCGCTCGCTCGCTCTCTCTCTCTCTGTGTGTGTGTGTTTGGCATTCGCTCTTTACAGCTTGCCGTCGCCTTTTTGGTTTCTACTACGTTCTAGCATAAAATACTACTACGTACGGCACGCACACACACACACACACACATACGCTTGTATATGTATACACTTGAATTTTTTATTTTTGTTGCATACTTTTTGGCACAAATAAAAAAATTCAAAAATTTAAAATAAAAAAGCAAACTAGAATTTACATATGGTTTTAAAATATAGTTTTTTATTGTTTATTTTTTTTTAACTGCACAACGTGCAGTTGATAGCTGTATAAACGAAGTGCTTCAAAAAGACAAAGGCGATAAACGATAAAGCCAAAGACAAAGAGCAATTTGAGAGACACAAACGAAAGAAAGTTAGTGGTAAAAATGTGCGCGTCGTTGCGTCGTAATTTGTTGCTGCAAAGCCTTTTGGCTGTTGTTGTTGTCATTGGCACGGTGCAGGTGAGTCATGCGAACAAAAATACATAGCTACACTGACACATAAGCATACATATGTATATATATGTATATACCAAAAGATACAAATAAAATGAAATGAAATGATTATACGTACGTATATATTTGTGTGCTGCGTTTGCTTAAACATTTTTTATGCTGCCGCAAAGCATGCTACCAAAAGTGTTGCCACACGCACGCATACACATGCATATACACTGGAGTTTGCGCTCCATATATGTGTGTGTGTGTTTGTGCGCAAATATTGGCTTAATTAAACAAATTTTTTTATATGTTTTTTGTATTACAGCAGGCATCAAAAGTAAGCACCTACCACATTTTCGCACACATACACCGACACTTATGTAGAGTGTACGCTCTTTTGTGCTTGCTTGTGTGTGTGTGTGTAAACTTTTGTGTAGCATACTTTTTTGGGGCCCAGCCAATTTGCATATAACAGCAGCCACAAGCAGCCACAGTGAGGCAATGGCTGGCAATGTGTTGCCAAGCTTGCCGCCTTTATGGCAACCATATTTGGAATTGCTTTTGTTTTGCAGCCTTTTGTTGCTTACTTAAACTGTAAGAATGGGGTAGCGGTTTTGGGGTTTTTCATTATGGTGGTATGCATGTTTTCTAATGGGTGTTGTCACTGCTGGTATCGACGATAACGTCAAGATATTTGCAACATAAAATTTACAATTTTTTTGGACTATGCTAAATTTGTTTGAGACCACTGTATTTGTGTTGTGGCCTTAAGCTGGAATAGCTGGAATGCTTATAAAGTTGAAAATTTTACATTTAATAGCTACTTATGAGCATTGCATTTTGTATGCATGAATTTAAGTTATTTTTTACTACGACCGTTTTGGTTTTTCAGTAATCCATATTTGTTAATAGTTTTCGTGCTTAAAGATCTCTGTCCCAAGCAGTAAGTACTGAAAACTTTGTAGAATTTTAGCTATAGCAACAAAGCGTAGAAATTTGTTATAATTTTGAAATTTAAAGCTAGAGATGCCTTTACAATAAAAAAAAAAAAAATTGTCTAGAAAAGATCTAGAACTTTATAGCATCGTTTAACCAGAAGCTCTGGAATTAGTAGCAATACATTTCTTATAATCTCAATTCAACTATGGAATGTTAACGTGCGTCTTTGAGGCACAGACGTTATTATTTTTTAAGTCCCTCTCTCGCATTCACTGCTGCGAACTTTTCACTCTCAGTTTGCTTATCAGCTTCACTTAATTCTGAAAAATGTACAAAATGTACGTCGCAGAGACGTATCGTTATCATTTGTGTGATTTTTTGTGTGATGAGTTTTAAGGTAAACTTCAACTTTTTAGTTTACAACAATGGCTTGCTAGAATGTTTTCAGATTCGGATAGCGAACACAACTTATGTTAGTTTAGCGTTTGCTCATTAACATGCTTATTGCCGAAGAGATTGAACTTGTGGCTAATTATGATTGAGCCAAAGACCGTTGTTACATGAAAGACAAAAGTTGTAGTGGACCTTGAGGGCATGCTTTAGAAACAGCTGGACTCATGGCTATATGGTATTTTTGGTATGCCATGATATGGTTATAAATTCGTTAGACTTTTATTACCATAACACTTTGGATGACTAAAAGAGAGTTAATGGTAAAATTCTCGTAAACCTAGCTTCAAAGCATTAAAAGTGTCCTACCCTAATAAAACACTGACTATTTTGAGATGGAGGATACCAATTTAAAAGGTTGTGTAAATCAAAAAAGAGGCGAGACTAAGCATTCAAAAATTTATGTGGTTAGCACAAAAATCTATTTATAAATATATACCTAGATAAAACTTATGTGGGATTATGTTTTCAGTTTTTGATAGTTAACTAAAGGTTCTTTTGAACAGCAAAAGAGCAATGTATGTGAGTCCTTAAACGAAGATTGAAACATTTTTGTTAGTTTTTGTCAGCATTCAAATGTTGCTAATGAATAAATAATTAACTAAAGAAACTTATTTAATTATAATATGTATGTCAACATTAACTTCGAAAATATTATTTAAAAAAAAATAAAATAAGTTTTCATACATTTAAAAAAAAAAAACATTTAAAAATTTTCGTTTTATTTCTTATCACATTGTTCCACCAAATCGATTGATTCATATTCACATCAAATAAAGAATGTATAAAAACACGGGCTTAAAAAACAATGATTATTGTCATACTTAAGAAACAAACTTAAAAAAAAAAAAAACTAAAAAATTTCATATTCATATAACATTCAATATCATATTTCAAAATATAAAATTTGCTTATTTTTTTTAAGAAAATGTGTTGGTTAAAAAACAATTTTATAATTTTTGTTAAATATCCCTGTTGCTAAGATTAAAAAAAATTTGTTTCCTAAATATTCAATAGTTTCGTCAAAATTATAATAAATAAATAACGAAAAACAAGTTTTTTTTTTAACTAAGCCGCAATGCGTAAAGTTTAAAAACTGAAATTGTGAGACATTTTTTTTCCCTATGCCTCGAACTGCATCATTAGTTTTTAAAAATCGTTGGGGGCAGTTTCCATTACCTTATCCAGCCAAAATCTTTAGGGTTATTTATATAAGAGTAAAAATATCGTTAGTTTTCATAATAAGGATTTTGATTTTCAAAAAGAATATATAGAATTTGTAGAATATTGTTTTTATTAAAACTGATTAAGTAGTACTCAGTAGGATGCATAAAGGCAGCAACAATTCCATTCACCTTATCAAAAATTAAATCAAAAATTGAATACATTTAATACAATAAAATTTCCGATACTTAGAGTTTTATTGACAAATTATTTTAAAATAAAATAGTTTGCTAAGGCTGTAAGGTTGTTGATGATAATACCATATTTTGTTTTCCCGAAAATCCTGCTTTTTGAGCAGATATGTAAGAGCTAGTATTCCATCTTGGTGAAGGACAAATGGTTGTGTACCATTCAAAATCCAATGTCGCACAGTAAGTTTTTCGAGATTTTTTTTTTTTGTATAAAAATCATAACTTTTGAGCCACTGTGCGTTGTACCCTGCTGCGTCAGATAGACAAGTTCTTCCCAAAAAAAGGGATACATGTTTTGTTCGGTCTGGCTCTTTTTAGAGCACTTGCTCTACCTGGTATAAGAGGCACCTTAAAGAGAACTAGTCAGATGCAGGCATACTTACCATCACATTGAGCCTGAGGCACATTCTTAACATCTTAAAGATCTTTCAAAGATCAGTGTATGCGATTGGTTACCGGATCTGGAGACAGCCGCCGGTGTTAAAGGAAAGTCCACAACTAACGAATACCCATACACAAGCGCTAAAAACCTCACCTTTTTCAAATGCAAAAACTTCAGCAACGAATGGGTCTCAGCGATGACATGATCCAGGATCGGAATGCCTGCAGACGAATGCTGAGATCGCATACCCACGCCTCAGGAGGAGCATAAGCGAGTCCGAAAAGAGGTAAACAAGGGTTTGGGAGAAGAAGAAGAAGAGCACTTGCTGTTTTGTATTCGGGCTCGTAAGCATAGATCTAAGTTAGCGATGCAAAGGGTCATCAATCTTGAGGTTTTTTTTTTTTTAAATGCAAAAAAGCACAAAAATTCCAAATGAATCGGAAAATCTTTATTATCAATAGAAAGAACCATTCTTGCCATTCACTTATTAAAGATAATCCCTTTCAAATGTTGGCCGCAACTGCGCCGTAGCTCGTCCATGCGAAGGTTTCAATTTTCAAAGACGCGTTGGAGCATAACCGGATAACACCGCTGGCTTATGCACAAACACTTTAGAACGTAACCCCAATGGAAGTCTAACGGTATGATATCACACGATCTTGGTGAAATTAATTGTTCACCGAATAGGTTCCATAAAATGGCCTAAGCGCGCGAAAAACATTCTTTACAGAATGCGAATTTTTGTAATATAATTGTACGATTTGTAAACGTTGTTCGGGGGTGAGTCTTTCCATGATGAAGTGGCAATGAAAGCTGAATAAAAAACACATGCCAGTGGCCGTCGGTAGCGTAGTGGTAGCGTACTCGCTTTACAAACCGAAGGTCGGTGGTTCGAATTCCCGCATTAGCACTGGTACATTTGCCTAGCACTGGCATCGCTAGCTCAAAGACGCTATTTGCCAAAGAAAATCTCTATTAATTGAAGACGCCGCCGTTCGGATTCGGCTATAAACTGTAGGTCCCTGTTCTCTTTGAACAGTTATGAAATGAATAGAGATCCCCATGCCCCGTTCAGGGGCGACTGACGCAATTGTCTGTCAGGGAAATTATTATTAACTTGACAGTACCCACGTGTGATTTATCAAAAAAACCCAATTGAGAAAAAACCTCAAGATTGATGACCCTTTATAAAAGTGTTTTAGAAGTTAATATTTTGACTATGATTTTTTTGTTGAAAATTTGCAAATCAGGTCATACTCAAATCAGTCAAGGCCTCAAAATAACTCAGGTTTTGGGCAGAGCTTTATAAATTTTAACAACAAACAATCAAAAAGGATCTCTTAATACTCTTAGTATGATATCAACATTTTTGTTAAAAATGTGCAAGTCAGAGCTGGTCACACTAAAAATAGCCAAGGTCGAAAATATAAGAGAGTTGGTTGCTCTCAAAAATAAATCGTAGTGCGTGCTGCAATCAAAATTTATTAAGATACACACTTAAAGTACATTTATGCAGACCTTCAAACTATTTACCAGCATTGGTTATTCAGTACTAAGTATATTTCCAACTGCCACTTAACTTTATTGAACTTTTTTTCTGATAGCTTAACCTAAGACTGGTCTTTTTATAAAAAACTTCAATTGAATACCAAATTGATTTGGCTCAACTTTCAATGTATATTAGCTGAAGCATTGCAACGCTTAACTATATTCATATAAAAAATATAAATCCATTTTGAATAATTTCAAAACAATTTTAGTTTGGGTCCAAACCAAACCAGGCGGCTGGCAGACCCTGACGTGCTTGCCTTACCAATTTCTTCACTTACTTTGTTTTACGTTATGACTCAAAGCGATTTGCGTGGCAGCAACAACAAGAACATCAGCAAATACCCCTACACACACCCCTCAACCACTGCACACTTGGACATATTGAGCACTTGCATTTCATCAAATTTATATACAAAAAACATGTAGCAAAGTAAAAAGTAAGCAAACAAAGTTACAACCAAAGAGAGACTCAAACCCAATTTTAATGGAGGGGGGCGGACACAGTTAAGCTGCTTTATAAGAGAGAGAGTGCAAGAGTTTGCAAGTGGTTGCCCCCCTCGTTTCATACACTGCACCCCATTTCCGAGTTATGTTTTTGTATGCAGTCTGCAATTTGTTTTCTCTCAGTTTCTACGTGTGGTTTGGTCTCTCTTCAAGTATGAGGGGGAGCGCTACGAGAGTGTATGTTTGAGCTGATACTTTAATACCCCTATTCATGCCAGTTTTTGTTGTTCCATAGCCAGCAATTTATGCTGCATTTGTTTTTGTAGCTGTTGGTTTTTTGTACACTATGAATAATGCCGGAAAGACTTGGCCTCAAAAGTTCAACGAATAACACATACACTTTATGTATAGGAAAAAACAAAAAAAACCAAAGTTTCACTTTGTATACTTTTTTTATAGCTTTGACCTGTACCATATGCATGTAAGCAAAAATGTATATCTGTTAGCTTGTTAGCTTCTAAGCCGCTTATCATAATTAAATAAATGAGGTATCTTTGCTTTAGTTTTAAATGTACGCTGGCTATAGCCCTTGTGACGTCACAATTAAGCTGAAAATTACGTATTCAAGCGGATTAAGGCATTATTATTGTTTTTAATAAAGCAATGGCCTTAATTAGTAAAATAATTGGGAAAAAAATTTGAAATTTTTTGTAAAATTCGTAATCTAGCGATTTCTGGAAAAATCTACTATTTTTCAAGACAAAACAATTTGTTTTGGAATTCAGACTTGGAAAACCTTAAGCAGGCTTAGTTCTAGCTTTGGTCACTTTTATGGCAAATATTTACATAATGCAATACCATGACTCGTGAGTAGCTGATGACACGGCAGCCGACGCGACGTTATCAGCGCTTTACCATCAGCAACTACGTCATCGATATAGCCATTGCTTTTGGTGGTTGATTTGGTTTGGTTACTTTTTACTCGCATTTCCACTTGCATTTCAATTTTAGTTGCTGCCTGTCCGACAGTCTGCGTTCATTTTTTCCCTATTTTTTTGTTGAAGGACCTGCTTCTGACTCATGCTCACGCACATTTGGCACGCACGCAAGCACTCACTCAATGTGACAGGACAAATAGCGAGTTATATGCTACATGCTACCTATCTACACCCTAGTCACTTTACCATGCAATACATGTCACTGGCCAAGCGCCATATAGACATTGAGTAACCTCACGAAACCCACACATACACATATTATGCCACATGTAGTTATGCTGATGGCTATAATGCCGTCCCATTGCAGATCAACCCAAACCAATCGTATCGAGTCCAACCCAAACTAAACCAATCCAGTTCCAATCACTAACGTCTATAGGCCAGGCCAAGTCAGGCCAGGCCGTGCACAATGCCTAGACACCTATTAAGCCATTATGGTTGTGGACTGAGCCAACTGACAGTTAAGCCATTGGTTGGCATTTGATTGCCAGGATTGTTGTAAAAGTTCTTTGATGCCTTTGCTAAAGGTTTCCAGAGTTCAATACTATAAAAGGGTAGCTTACACAATGCAAGGCTTAAGCTCATATGATGCGGATTTCAACTTAAATAAAGTAGCCTTTTCAACACATTTCCGTCTGGTAACTGTGTACAACTGTTTTTTATGTTGAGCTGTAAATTTTTTAGTGCAGCGTTTTTTTTTCTTTCTGATTTGTGTGACATTAAAGTATATTCGGCCGTGCTTCGGAAAACGAATTCGAACATTTTATTCGAATTCGTTTTGAAATCGAATATTTGCTGCTCCCAAACGAATTTTTCATGTGCTTTGAAAACGAATGTTTTGTTGCAAGAGGAATTAAAACGAATCGGCAAAATTGGTCTAAAAAATTACGCGTTTTATACTAAATATTCTTAGATTATATTTAAGCCAACTTAAAGTTATAAATTTTGAATTATTTTTTTTTCTGACAACCCAAAAAATAGCATGCACAGCCAAAACGAATATTTTTTGTGCTCGTGTATGTGCACATATCATACACGAACACATGACGAAAAGGGCGACAGGGTTGCCGCGTTACACAAAGAAAATTTGCCTTGTAACAAAAAAGCCAAGTCGTGTTTAATTTCAATAAATATTGTTGCTTAATATTAATATTAATATTTTTGTGTAAATTTATTTAAAAGATGGAATAATAAAGAACTAGTTACATTTTAATGAAAATAAAATGTAAACAACATAGTATTATTGCAAAGGTGCAAAACTACGGCAACCATGGTGAAGCTCGTCAGCTGTTTTCTATCAAACAAAAATAATTTCGCGCCAACATAATATACGAATTAATCGGAAAGCTAAGGAAAATATACGAATTTATCGAAAATAAAAAACGAAATATAGACAATAAATTTCGTTTTCCGAAGCACGCAAAAACGAATCCGAATAAAATTTTCGATTTGGTTTTTTTGTTTTCCGGAGCACAGCTGATTTAAAAGTTTTGATTTTTATTTTTGTCGATAAGCAGTTTTATTTAAACTCTTCCGTTTATAACTTTCTTACACGCTGTACTTTTAGAATCGGATGTACATTCGTTATTCTAAAATAGCCCTACCGAATTTGTAGTTCCTTTGGGGCTCCCACCAATTTTTCTAGTTTTCTTTTATTAAATTCCATATAAGCGTGAAAAAATAATCAATTTAAAAAAAAAAAAAAGAATTTTTGTCGATTTTTTGAGGATACAAGTCAATTTTATTGATACAATTTTAGTTTAAGGGGTCTACGCAGTTCGAAAAATTTTGCGCGGAATGACAAAAATTCATATAAAAAAAAAATCCCAAATGGGATATCCCAAAAGGGATTTTCGTGCGGAATGACAAAACTTCATATAATCCCAAATGAGATTTTTTTTTTATATGAAGTTTTGTCATTCCGCGCGAAATCTTTCGAACTGCGTATAGGCCCTTAATCGTGACTAAAAGTTTTCAAAACGACTTTTACAGATCCCAAGTAACTCAATTTCAAAAAAACCAAACAAAGGCAGAAGAAACAATCGTAAAAGAGTCCCAAAAATTTGTCATCTACATCTTTTCTTTTTTTTTGGTCTCCTACGCCGTTCCTAACTTTTTGCGACTCGCATAAATCGATTTTTGGAGATTGTTAGGCGGTTTTTTGTGTGAAATGTATTGTATTAAAAAGACATTTAAAAATTAAGCGATTTTGAGCTTAACCCTAGACCTCTCCTTCATCTTACCCGTCCTTGGGGCACTCAGTGCCCCGTAGTTTGTATGGAAAAAATAATTTAATTTAAAATTCATCTGAGGCACTCAGTGCCCCAAGGACATGTCTAGGTTGTATCAAGGTTAGAAGTATTCAAAACTCTTGGTATTTTTAGTTGTAAGAGTTATAACATTTTTTTCTCGAAATGTCTCAAATATTTGTTTTCTACACTTTTCATGCTGCTTTACGATCTCTCATAGAAGAAAAGAACCTTTTGTTTATGCAATTTTCATACGCAGCATAATAAAATAAGAAATGGAACAATTTTGAATTTAAACGACTAAAGAAATTTGGCTAAACATTTAGAGATCCCATAAGTATAACATTTTTGTTCCAACATAGTAAAACAACTATTTAAGTAACACAAATGCCTACGCCTTGCCTTTAACTAAATCTTAATTCTTTTCCGTACCATTTATTAAGATTTATTCATTACACATTCTTAGCTTTTTTACTCTCTGTCTCTTCTTGAAAGCATCTTTTATGCATTTAGCTTTGGTTGCTATACGTTGTTGTTGTTGTTGCCCCTAAAGATAGTATTGTGCAACTGTGGCAGCCACTCTAAATGCAAACATAAAAAAATTACCAGCTGTCAATACTTAAAGCTGCAAGTTTTTGGCAGGAGCGAAATGCGTGAACGGCCGTAATATAGACAGCGCCTAACGTGGGGCTCAAAAGTAGTAAGCAGCTTTTGTCTTATGGATGGAGCACAGTTTTTAAGGAGTATTGGTTCCCTGAAGGGGTTTAAGAAGTAGTTTAGAAGAACCAGGACTTTTGGGAGTCAATCTACCATTTAAAAGAGTTAAATTTAAAGTCAAAGAACTACGACTTTAAAGTAGTCAACTTTGCATGCTAGAGCACAAATCGAAGTCTGACGGCCCAACGTGGGGCCACGGCTGCCGAGTGAAAAGTTGGGCGCGGTGCTGACTATCGACGGGGCCCAAGCGCATGCATGTATATTAAATGTAATTAAAAAATAATGCTTTGTTTCAAAATTATGTGCGGCGTTTTGATTTTTTTGTAATTTTAATAAAAATAAACGCTTTTTTTCAAATGTACGTGCCGCTTAGAGAACTTCGGAACGTGGGAAATCGTTACTGCCCACTGGCGACAAGCCTGCATGGGGCTTGTAATTGATAAGCAACTTTCATGGCACTTCCTTTGAAATATACGTATCTAGTAAAATGTAGCAGTAGTTCGTAGAAGTAGCTTTTGCCACAGCTGTGGTATACAATCCGCTACTGGTTTATGCTCTTTTTTGTTATTCTTGAATTTAATCATGACTTGATGTGCATCGCTAGCTGCTTGGTTATCCACCGTTGGTCTCTCTTTTGTCGGCAGCTTTTGTTGCGCATAGTCTAGCTCACTCACGCAATCACCCACGCAGTGATTTAAACGGACATGCATTCAATCGGATGGATGCCCAGTTAGCGTTGCCAGAGATACAGTGCTATTCACTAGGATACTCTGTTTGTGTATGTGTGTGTATATTTTTTTCCATTATTGCCTGCCAACCCTACTGCATCTTTGTCAGTCCGCACAACATTTGTCAGTCTTCACAATGCCAAACAACTTGGTCAACGGTTGTGTCCTGTTGTCGTTTTGCTGGCTGACTGACGATTGTCCCTGCTCATCCCTGCTAAACTACCCAAAACCCAACACCCAACACCAAACGCTCCAGCTTATGCTTGGGCGTGCATTTTCTAGTTCACATTCATTAGTTATGGTGGCTTATACAAAAACCCATACCAGCCAGCATTTAGCCTTATACCAGCGTTCTCCCCTCCCCGTGTGCCACTTTGGCAATCTATTCAGTTGAACCAGCGCCTGTGCAGTGACCCCACTTCCTTTCAATTTCCCGTGCCACAACAGAAATCCTTTTGCTGTTGCCTTAGTATGTATGTGTGCAAGCGTTAGTTTTCGACTTGGAAAGTCTCGCCTTTTATTTTACTCTAAGCTCATGAAAGTTATCTTTGTAGATCAGTAAGCAACTGCTTGAACTGCTTGTTTTGCAGCTCGCGAGTGAGAGCTGTTTATAAGTAATGCTACTCGCCTAAAGAGCATGCAAACTTCGTCTTGCTGAATTAAGCTCATTTTGTAAATTTTATTTTTTTACTACAGTATTAAGCTTATGTTGTTGTTAGTCATTTGCTTTGGGTTTTCACTGTGTATGCTTGCGCACGACTAGCGTCCAAGCACACAATGTACGCTACTCGGTTCGTCCTTACTGTGTCCAAGTCCAGGCTTTGCTTTGCTGCGGTTCAGTTTGATACGCTTTTGCAGGCAGCGGCGTCGGCGTCGGTGGCGGCTCCCTTTGTGGTCATGGCATATGTATTACCTAGAACAGCCAGCCGCTGCTTGCTATTCCTTTATCGTATGCATATCCCGTATCCAGTTACAAAGCATTCACGCTTCAATGATTTTTTCGATTATGCATTTAGCTTATTTCAACGTTTGCACGTTCGTTTTCAAACGATTCCAGCGATTTTCGTTGACAAAAGGCCAACCCATGCACCAGCGCCCTCAGCGCCCTCAGCTTCCTTTGGCTTCACTTGGCTTATTGTCTTTGTTTTAGACTGGGCAGCTGAGCTAAAAAGTAGCTGCATGTTTAAATTAAGGCTAAGTGTGCTTGGCATTTTTATATTAGGCGCCGCAGGAATTGGCCAGCTGTGTGCCCCTTACCTCCGGAATTGTGATTGAACGCTAAAACCGCTGAAAATGTTCAAACATAAAAAATGCTGTACGGAACGTGCAAATCTTTGCTCTGACATGTCTGGAGGACATTTGCAGCTACATATGTATATGCATTTACATAGGTCAACAACACTTGTGACACAAGGTGACAACTCTTAAGCATTAGCTATGGCATACAAAAGGCATAGGGCTGCCTGCACAAAAGACTTGTGTGCTGCTTTATACGATCTTCGGACAAGCTGCACGCTAGTCAATAGTATATATTGCATGATATGAACGGGTGACAACCCTAGGCAACGCTGTCAATGATGACAATGACGCTGACGACGACGACGACGATGATGATGATGATAATGATTATGATGACTCACACAATTGAGCAAATGAAGCAGAATGAATAGCAAACGAAATGAAACGAAACGAAACGTATAAAATGGAATAGAAAATGGCGCTGGCTAACGGTAAAGGCAAAGCCAAAGGTGTAGGCACACACACACACATACACATAGACAACAAAATGGACAAACAGTCAGTAAGACAGAGCCAGCGCCTAGGCAAGTAGCCCATAAAAAGGAAAAATCGGCGCAAAAGGACGAACAACGTAAGGCCCAAAAGCCGAAAGCTATTTCAAATCACGCACACACACACACACACTTAGTTACACACATATACAACATATTACAAAACGGAAGTTTTACGTTTGAAGTACAAAAGCAAAAGAGATAGCCAGCGAACGCGAGAGATAGACAGAGAGAGCGCGCGTGAGAGCAACGAGCGAATCGAAGCGCAAGAGAGAACGCGCGCCTTGTCTTGAGCGACGCCATTTTGTAAGAGTTTGTCAGGGCCGCTATGCCAAAGGGTGCACCAAATGGCAGCCAAAGGCAGCGGCAGCGGGGCAGCTGCTTTAACTAATGCAAACAAAACGAAAAAGCGTACTACAACGACAAACAGAAAGCACAGATACGCGACACGGAGACAGAGCAAACCTGTATTACCACCAACCCCCCCAGCCAGCAACCAGCTGTCTGCTGCACTGCATTGATACTGCTGCTCTTGAGCGCCCAATAAGGGGCCCAAAAAAAGAAGAAAATTGGAAAAAACCCACGACAACGACACACTAAATATAAAAGTTGCCTTCGGTTTGTTTGTGTTACACGCGCAACGCGGTAAGTAATGTTTTATACATACTCAAATACAAATGCGCGTATATATATACATACATACGTATATATGTGCTTGGTGTATGTGTATATACAGCCCGAAATAGTAAGAAGAAAAGTTTTCGACTCTGACTGTAGGTAGCTGTGAGTTGGTTAGTATAGAGACAACGTGCAAAGCTAAAATTGTGGCAGGTGCTTGAATTTGGAATTTTGTTGACTGAGGTTGAACGACTTTTCTTGTTGTTCGGCTTTGGCAGCGCTACTATGCCCAAAAAAAAAACAAAAAAACAAACACAGTGTTAGCCTGCTCAGCAGCTCTACCATACAACATTCATGCATTATTTGTTCAAGTGGTTAGGTGGCTCAGCTGTAAAGGTAAATGATGATGATGATGATGATAAAGCTGATATTTCGGAAGCGGGGTACGGCAGCAACTTCTTGAGTTCTTGAGGGTGGCTGGGCACAAGTACGCCGTCTACGTTTCGAACATCATGAGTAGCTTGGAATTTTTCAATTGTTTCACACGAGTCACGTCTTTGGGTTCGTGTATATGGATTGAAAATGAAGCTTGACTTGACTTGCCCTATCTTACCCTTTGCCCTGCTTTCCTACTCGTATCTTGACTTGACTTCACTTGCCATTTCCGAGCGAATTGTTTTGCCAAAGCTTTTGTGAATTTAGTCAAATGGCAAAACGGCATCATCTGCAGAAGCAACATTATCATTGCTGTCATTAGCAAAGTATCGACCTGTATTAGTTATATGGCTAAGTAAGCGTTTCACTTGATTTTTAGCACACGAAATACCAAACCCGTCATGGGCTTTCTTTTTTTTTTTTTGGTTTATAATTTCTGCTAACAGTATGGCCAACATTTTTTGCATTTTAGGCTGTTTATATATGGAAGCATAAATCGATATTTTTTTATATTCTAAAATAAATATATGAGCATTTCCATTTTGGCGTGACGTTACGTTTATACAACAAAATATGACAAAATAAAAAGCAACAAGCTTTCAATTCTGGATGTTAGTAATTTTGTAAAATATATATAGAAAGAATTCCATTTTGGCGTGACGTTACTTTTAAGCAACTAAATATGACAACAAAAAAACAAGCTTTCATTTCTGGATGATACTGAATTTGTAAAAGAAATATAAGATGATTTTCATTTTGGCGTGACGTTACTTTTATACAACAAAATGTGAACAAATAAAAAGGAACAAGCTTTCCATTCTGGATGTTAGTGATTTTGTAAAATGTATATAGGAAGATTTCCATTTTGGCGTGACGTTACGCTAAGACTACTAAATATGACATAATCAACAGGAACAAGCGTTCAAAACAAAATGGACTAAGCTTTTAATTCTGGATGATAGTGATTTTGTAAAATATATGTAGGAAGATTTCCATTTTGGCGTGACGTTACTTTTATACAACAAAATGTGAACAAATAAAAAGGCACAAGCTTTCAATTCTGGATGTTAGTGATTTTGTAAAATGTATATAGGAAGATTTCCATTTTGGCGTGACGTTACGCTAA
Source organism: Chymomyza costata (assembly GCA_018150985.1). Taxonomy (NCBI): domain Eukaryota; kingdom Metazoa; phylum Arthropoda; class Insecta; order Diptera; family Drosophilidae; genus Chymomyza; species Chymomyza costata. The sequence goes on along the minus strand of JAECWU010000127.1, from coordinate 30,036,310 downwards.
GACAACTAAATATGACATAATCAACAGGAACAAGCGTTCAAAACAAAATGGACTAAGCTTTTAATTCTGGATGATAGTGATTTTGTAAAATATATGTAGGAAGATTTCCATTTTGGCGTGACGTTACTTTTATACAACAAAATGTGAACAAATAAAAAGGCACAAGCTTTCAATTCTGGATGTTAGTGATTTTGTAAAATGTATATAGGAAGATTTCCATTTTGGCGTGACGTTACGCTAAGACAACTTAATATGATATAATCAACAGGAACAAGCGTTCAAAACAAAATGGAATAAGCTTTTAATTCTGGATGATAGTGATTTTGTTAAATATATGTAGGAAGATTTCCATTTTGGCGTGACGTTACTTTCATACAACAAAATGTGGACAAATAAAAAGGAACTAGTTTTCAATTCTGGATGTTAGTGATTTTGTAAAATATATATATAGCTACAACAAAATATGACAAAATAAAAAGAAACACACTTTCAATTCTGGATGATAGCGATTTTTTAAATAAAATATATGAAGATTTGCATTTTGGCGTGACGTTACGTTTGTACAACAAAATAAGGCCGCGTGTACACAAAGCGCTGACATGAGCTTACATGACATGAAATTATCAGCGCAAAAAAGTCAAACGCACTGTCGTCTATAAAAGCGCGTACGCAGCATGCATAAGCTGATGCTGAAATTAGTATACAAAAAAATCATGCGGCTGACCGCGCTGATAAGTTCAGTTCATGTCAGCGCTCTGTGTACGCGCGGCCTAAAAAGCAACAAGCTTTCAATTCTGGATGCTAGTGTATTTGTATAATATAAATACTTGTAAGATATATATGTATATGAAGACTTTCATTTTGGCGTGACGTTACGTTTATACAACCAAATGTGACCAAATAAAAAGGAAAATGCTATTTGCTTACTTTCCTTACTTGAACTGTATTTATTTTAAGCTACAAAAATCTGACTTAATGCTTAATATATATCTATATAGCTTGGCGTGACGTTACAAACAAATAAAATTGGATTTTTACTTGAATTGCGTCTACTTCTCTATGTTATGTACATTTACACAAGCTTAATGCAAAACTTGCCTTTAGCTAAACAGTATTTAATTTAGTATTTTTTTACTGTTGAAAAGTTAGCAGCACGGTTTGTAAAATCTAAACCATGAAAGCAAATTTTACGCAGGATTAGTTTATTTTTAGGTTGTTTAAAATGCTAATAAATATTTAAGCTACTCCGAGCGTAACTTAAGACTTAAGAGCTTAATAAAGAACTCAAATTTAAATCCATGGAACAGCTAATTACGTGACCCAATTAATTTAAAGCACCTACGTATACACAAATATGAAATTATTTCTAAGCTGACGTGCAGTACCCAAAAATTATATATACTTGTACATAATATATAGGTAGATATATATATATTTTAATAAAAATGTCTTTTTATTTTTGTTTGCCAGGAAATACATTTGAAATAGCCGTGGCAGCAACAAAAACAACTTTTAATTTTTGCCCTTTTTATTTTTTTTTGTAGCCTGTTTTTATGTGCAATGGGAAAATCCAATTTTATTTGCATTTTCATTAACAGCAAATAATAAAAACGGAAATATAATTTTTATGCCATTCCTGTGCTGAGCCGTAGTGTTGGTAGCCTAGCAGCAGCTGCTCACGGCCCTACCCCCTCCTAGACCCCGAGCTACTGACATCATCCAAAAGTCATCATCATGATCATCCAGTCATAGTCACAGTTGTTGTCCCTGCTCGCCACCCTTTGACCAAGCCCATCCCATCAGTCCCCCATTACAACGTGTATTTCCGTTTTGGGTTTTTTTGTTGCTTGTTTTTTGGATGATTATAAGCAATTTGTGTTATAAAATTGCAATATTGCATTTTTCGTTTTTCATTTTTATTTTATCCGTTTTTGCTTCAACCCATTTGCTTGCTCAATTTCCACTTGCATTTTGGATAATGACTTTTCCTAGCGTGGGACAGGCGTTGAAAATTTCTCATTTGCTTTTTGTATTTTATTTCGAACAAAGTAATTGTCATAGTTCTTGCTTTGGTATTATTTAGTATTTTATGTGTGTGTGTGTGTAATTGAGTGTGCAAATTATTTGGGATTTTGTTATAATGACCTTTTGGTATACATGAAATTTAAGCTGCATTTAGTTAACCAACAGTCTAAGCATCTTATAAGGACTTGAGCATTTTTGAGCAGAAACATTCTACAGCTTTGCCTTGGACTTATTTGTGCTGCATATCGAAAGTTATTTGTCAGAGCCATATTATTGAAAAATACTCAAAAATGCAGCGATATACTAAAAAAAATGTAATACAGTCGAGGCGTTGCCCGACAGTGTAACATCCTGTAACTTTTTTTGCAAAGAAAATTATATACCTGAATATTTCTTCTAAAAATGGATAAAATTTGAATGTGGGTTTGTTCATTAGGGCCACATGAATAATTATCTGCTCTGGGGGAACGGAGTTAGATATTGATATGATTCAAAAAACTTCATCTGTTCAGGTAATATGCGCACCAGCTGGTTAGATTTCATGTTTCTAGTTCTTATGGTCTCCGAAATCTAGGTATTCATACAGAACGACAGACGGACATCGCTACCCGAGGTTATGATAAGCATTTTGGTATAAAGAAGTTGGAGTCTGCCACGCCTCCTTCTGCCCGTTACATACATTGCACAGGTACAGGGTATACAAATGGTGTATACAGTCGGGCGCGATTGACTGCGAGATACCTTGTACCCTCACATTGTAAAAAAATACGATACATTGCTAAAGTAATTCAAAAAAATTATGATTCCCAAGTTTGATAACGATATCTCCAGTGAGGTAAGCCAGGGTTTTTTTAGATATTTGAGTCTCGATGTACAGAGGGCGGGGCAGCGGCAAATGAGGTGCTCTAGAGTCTCTCTGACGTCTGTCTCCCTACATTTCCTGCATTCGTCGTTGTTGGTAATGCCTAGCTTCTTTGCGGGAGCTGCTGCCAGGCAATGACCAGTGAGTATGCCCACCATAAGTCTGCAATCTCTTCTTGGGAGTTCCAGAATATACTAGGCTAGTTTGATGTTTATTTTCTTGCACATTGTGCGAGGCGTCTTGCAGTTCGTTGTGGTGTACCACCTTCTATCAGATCTAACTGCAGCGTTCTCTTCTGATCCGTGGTTGATCGTCCTTAGAGGAATCTTCAGATCCTCAAGTGACGGTTGACTTGATCCGGCTCCTTCCTTTGCGAGCTTGTCAGCTTTTTCGTTTCCATCGGTGCCCTGGGTACCCAGAAGATGCACACCTCATTCTGGGTGTTTAGTGCATCTAATGCGCCCCTTCTTGCCAGAACACTTTCGGAATTGATGCTGAATGCTTGCATGGATTTGATTGCCGCTTGACTGTCAACAAAGATGTTTATTCGGTTCTGCTCTAGTGTGAGCGCTTATTCTGCAGCCTTCTTTATGGCGAATACCTCCGCCTGGAAGATGCTGCAGTGGTCTGGCAACTTATAGGACACCTCCGTGGGTGGGTCCATACAGTATATTGCGGACCCAACGCCAGACTCCATTTTGGATCCGTCTGTGAAAATTTTTATCGCTTGCTGGTCCGTACCGATTTTCAAATCCTCTGGTCCCATTAGAGTGAGCGTTCTGGAGAAGTTGTTTACTGGGGTCATATAGTCTGTGCTATTGAATGTCACCCCTTCAACTGTGCCCGTAGTTCTCAAGGGCCATATTCCCTGCTGCACAAAGACGTTGCGCTGTCTTCTGCGCCAGTAGTTTGGCTTGAATATCTAAGGGGTGTACTCCAAGTATTGCTTCTAGAGCCTTGGTTGGAGTGGACCTTAATGCCCCCGTTATACACATCAATGCACGTCGATGCGTCTTTTCCATTAATCGTAGGTATGTGGTCTTCTTTGTGGCTCTCCACCATACCAGAACTCCGTAGAGTAGCACTGTCCGCACGACTGAGATGAAGATCCAATGCATTAGTCTTGATGATAGACCCCACGTGCTACTTAGCATCTTCTGGGATGCATAAAGTGCATTTGTGGCTTTCTCTACCCTTTCCTCAACATTGGGTTTCCAGCTCAGCGACAAATATGTTATGAACTTGCAAATACTGTAACCTCTAGAAAAGCTTAAAATTAAAAAGGCTAGACTTTCTAAGAATGATGCAAAAATAAAAGATAATTTTTTGAAAATGTCAGTTTTTAAAAAAATGTTTAACGGCTTACTTTTAAAGAACAGGTTATGCTCTTTTTATTAAATTGTGACGTAACTACTGCAAATTTTTGAACCATGGCTTTTGAGTGCTGACAAAATTCTTTGAAAAATTCCACTTGGAATATTCTTTAGAGCGCTCTAGCTATAAATATATTTTTGATTCAAGGAATTATACGCATGAAGTTTATTATTTTTACATTTGTGATGCTCATAAATGTTTGAGCTTAGAGCTACTGCGCAGGCACGTGCTGGAGTTAAACTATGACGTCAGTGGTAGCTTAGGGAGAGTCAGAAACAATAAGGGAAACCTCGAACATTTTTTCGCCTTTATTTATATTTACATTTAGAGTCCCTAAAAAGCTAATAGCTGCTGTACGGCTTCAAACTTGGCTTGCCTGTTATAAGGATATTTAGAAAATTTTTTGATTTTTGGTATACAAAATGTATTTGAATAGAAAATTAAATTAAAGCAGTCAGGGAAATTAGATAAAAAAAAAATTTTCGAATTCTGAAAGTTACTTAGAATCCTTGATAAAAGATTTGGTTCCAAGAAATTAGAAATTATTAAAAAAATTTTGATTTTCTAAGAAACTTGGACATAAAGTCTATATATTGTAGTTATCTAAATTTGTAACTGGGCAAATGTAAAAAAACATTGCAAAAATTTTAAATTTTTTAAAAAATTTTTGAATTTGTTAATTTAAAATTTTTTTTTTTCATTATTTTTGAATTTGAAAATTTTAAATTTTTTTCCAAATTTTGTGAATTTGAAAATTTTAAATTTTTTTCAAAATTTTTGAATTTGAAAATTTTAAATTTTTTTCAAAATTTTTGAATTTGAAAATTTTAAATTTTTTTCAAAATTTTTAAAGTTCTGAAAGCATGAAATTTTGGTTTTTTAGAATTTTTAGACTTTTGAAGTTACTTGAGGTCGTGACTAAGAATGGATCTTACGAACTAGTTCATTAGTATCATTGTAAAAATAAGGCTGAATGAAGTGATCAAATTTTGGGAAGTAGAGTCGAATGAAGAGATGTTTCGGTTATTATTTTATAAACGTTTCTCGGCAATGGATTTATTTTGTTAAAAACTTTAAGAGCTAAAATTTTTACTGCAAGATAAAGCTGAGCTGTACTATGTGCAAAAAATACTTCGAAAGTAGATAAGAGAAATTATGAATATTATTTTCAGTATCATATAGAAACAATAAAATGTTCGAGAATATGATTAAATATATGTATATTTTTGACTTCAAAGTATTCGACTCCATCGAACTGAAAGAGTTGAGGTACACTGAAAAATTTCTTATGAATTTTAAAGTTTCTGGAAACATTATGAAAATTAACTTTTGTTCTTGAAATGTTCAATGTTCTGTCATTTTTAGTAAAGACTGAATTTACTTCGTTATTGCTTATGCTTATATAATTTCGAAAGAAAATAAGATTCCGCATCAATCTTCAAAATATATAGTAAGTAGCATTTTTTTTTTTTTAACCCTTATGGTTACGCCAATATTTTTGAGATTAATGTAAATCTATAAGCAAAGCTTTGTTGTAGACGGACTCGGCTTTCAAAAAAAAAAACCGCTCATCGAAGTCGATTTCAGTGTTGTTTATTTCGACGATTAGGCTATATTTCAGCCAAGCATCTTCCTTGTAACTTTTCACCATCTTCCATTCACAACGTCTTGAAACTTATCCCACAAGTATGCTACACTTTTTGTGCAACATGCAGTGTATATTTAAGTCGGCGTAATCCCAGTCATTTTAATATGCGCACATTAACGTTTTTCATTTGATGACAGTCTAAAGATCTGGCTTATGTTAATAATCACATTGCTTTTGAAACGAAACGAATTCTATGCGGTTTTATCTTATGTAATATTTGAAATGAAAATTTTAAGTCCACAAAAGGAAATTAGTTGAGCAAAAAGAATAGAAATTGTAATATGCAGCGAATGTTGAATGTTGTCATGCAAACAATGGACAAATCAAAGGACCCAAATCCAATACAACCCACAAAAAAAAAAAAAAAAAAAAAAACTCCACTCAACTCAACTTTACTGACACTTTAATACAACAATGTTGGGGCGCTGCGTCATCGTCGTCATCAAGCAGGGCATGGTCTGGAATGGCGTTGGGGCATATTCCCCAAATCCCATTTGGCTATCAGCACAGTGCCAGTCGTCACTAGAAGCATGTACTAGAAGGGGCATTCACTTTATAGTATGCACATCAGTCCGCAAAACCCCAAAAGCAGCGGGGGAGGGGTAAAAAAAAAAAAAACCCCAAACCATTTGAGGGCGATAAAAGCGGGCAGCGTGTGGTTCATGTGTGGGTGGTTCGAAAACGGTATGGAGGGTTGGGCAGTGGCAGCCATTTGGTTTGGTTCGTCGTAGTTCAAGTGAGGCGCAATATTTGTGACATAAAATTTGCTATTAAATTAAATTTTATTTGCACATTCATTCAAAATACAACAACAGCAACAAAAGCAAAGAGCAAAAATGACAGTGACAACAAAAATATGTTGAAAAGTCGTGCAAAAAGTGAGGAAAAAAATATATGTAATAGATTTGAGCTGATGTTCGTTAGTGGAATACACTGCATTTTTTTTTTTTTTTTTGTATTTTTGCATATTTTCGTTTGGCATCTTTAATATTTAGGTGCAAACTGCTTGTAAGCAGTGCACAAGCAGTTGGCAACTGCAGTTTCTTTCAGCACAAACAGTGTGTGCCTACAATAGAAATTTTTCAATTTTATTGTGGTATTTTTTGCTGTTGAAAAAACGTGCATAATACAGAACCAGCTGTTTTTTGTTTTAAATAAATATTAAACGTTATTAAAAAACTGATGGTGTAACATTTTGATAGCAAAAGGCGGCATATCTGAAAAGGCAGAACAGAGACTAGAAGCTTACTCAGACACGTAGCTACATATTTTTATATAAATTAATTTATCAATACAAATATAAACATATTATGGAAACTTTTCGCTTGCCAGGTATAAAATTTGCATTTGACTGTGAAACTTTTTTCTTGATTCTTAAACGGCTGAAAATAAACAATAAATAATATATGGCTTTGTAATAAATATTTCATAAGGAGTTTTCTTACTAGCCATACATTTTGCTTTCAAAATCCACTGCTGCATATAACTTTTGTGTTCATATTTTTTGCACAAAAAAAAATAGGGCAACACTGTTTTGGTATGACTTCGTTGTACGGCTTTCAAAAAAGTAAGCAAGACAAAGCAAGAACTACTATTACTACTGTCGTCCTTCTCTCCTAGTTTAGCATAGGGCCTTCAAAAGCAAGAACAGCTGTGCATATTTATTCACAAAAAAATGGGGCAACACTGTTTTGTTATGAGCTCTGTGAACGGCTTCCAAATAAGTTTGGAAGTAAAGCAAGTTCTAGTACTACTGTCGTCCTTCTCTCCTAGTTTAGCATAGGGCCTTCAAAAGCAAGAAAAGCTGTGCATATTTATTCACAACAAAATGAGGCAACACTGTTTTGTTATGAGCTCTGTGAACGGCTTCTAAATAAATTTGGAAGTAAAGCAAGAACTACTACTACTGTCGTCCTTCTCTCCTAGTTTAGCATAGGGCCTTCAAAAGCAAGAACAGCTGTGCATATTTATTCACAACAAAATGGGGCAACACTGCTTTGTTATGAGCTCTGTGTACGGCTTCCAAATAAGTTTGGAAACAAAAGATGCCAGAGCAGCTGTTTATGTTTTTACACACAAAAACTTATCATAAATATTGGAAATAATTGCAAAAAAGCATTTAGAGTACATAATTCTAGCTGAGTGGATACATTTTTGTTGCAAAAACGGGCTAAGACACCAACTTGAACTGATCAACTGCTACGCCTTCTTCTGCTTCTGTCTGTTACATACCTCATCTTCACATCAAGTATACCCCATGTGTACAGCTTATAAACACAACATTTTTGCCTTGTATTCTTTGTCTGTTAAGTCCGTTCTCAGTTCTTGTCTTTCCTTTACTGTTTTGCTCTGTTCCTGTTTCTGTTTCATGTTTATAACATTTCGTTTTCTGGTTATTTTTTTTTTTTTTTGGCTGCCCTCTGTTTATTTTGTTTGATTTGGTTGGGTTTGAAATGCTTATAGGGCTGGGTGTGAATTTGGTTGAGGGTCTTCTATTCTGTGTTGGGGGTGTTTTTTGCAGTCAGAGTCGACTGTTTGTTACAAAAACTGACTTGATGTCAAATTTTATGACCGCGTTTGCAGATAATGAAATTTATATACATATGCGCAGCGACAGCAAGCCGACAGATACGACACACTGGCAGATGCAAAAGATACAACAGATCTAAAAATACAAAAGATATGTCAGAAAAAATTAAAGTACAGCAAGAGAGTGTGAAAAAATAAAGAACAAATTTAAAATATTTCAAGCTGCTTTATAAATGCTTACTTTTCGCATTAAACTTACACAAAGTACATAGCTCGTCGTTTCGACTACGTTGCTCGTTGAGTTTCTTGCTCGTTTGCAGGCACTGAGTCACTTCACTGCAACTAAACGCTATACGTGAAATAAGATTGATAGATTCAATTAAACTATAACAGAAATTAAGCGTCGTCGTTTCGACGAGTGGGGTTGAATAACCGAAATATGTTACTCATAACTTAATAAGGGTCCTAAATACAAGGTTTGGTTGCTTAAGCTCTTATCATATTTAAGTTTTAGGCATTCATATGTTCTTCAGTTACCCTTCGATGTCTTCTGTCCTTGTAAAATCCTAATCCTCTTTGCATCTTAAGCTACAAGGTACAAAAACAAAAACTATTGAAACATTTATATTTTGAAAATAAAGCATATTTAATGTGAAATAATATTGTAATTGTTGCGCTTAGAATACATTTTTAAGCAAACATGTGAATTGTGCCGAGCATAGGTAAGCAAAATTTAATTTTATCTTTTACTCTCAATTTATGATTGAATTTAAAGCTCTAACGTAAGTGAAATTTTAATCTTGTATAGTAAAACTCATAACTTTAAGAGGCAAGTGTTTGCCAATTATTTATTGTTAAGATTTCTTAAATCGGATTAGGAGAACAAATTTTCACATTTTACAAAATTTTAGGGGAAATAAATTGTGAAAATGTGTAGCTTTGTTGAGTGTGTGTGAGTAAAAGTATTTGTGTATCTGTGAATAAGTATGGTATATGTGTTAATGCACTGTTTTTAAGTTATTGAATGCCAACTAATGGCTCTTCCCCTCAGTGCTTTTGTTTTTCATATTGAATTTCCTGCTCCTTAAATAATAAATGCCATGAAAAAAGGATTTCTAAACATAATCAACTACAGCAGTAGAAGCTGCTTAAGAAGTTTAGCAAATCAACGTCTTCCCATTATAGATACAATCTCATTAACAGGGGCCAGATTGATTTCAAAATAGTTACATAGTAATAAGTAGAGTAAATGCGAAAAGGCTTGACTTTCTTTAAGCTACAAAAGCTCATGGTGTTTTTTTTTGTCAGTTAGACGTATTGTCGCTTAACCCTAAAGCGTCATCACTCGTCAATATGACGACGATCGATATTCTTTTACTTTTTTTTTATTTTTATTGCCGATTTATCTCTCTCCTTGCTGAACCATTTCGTAGATTCAACAAACAGGAGCAGGTCCAGTATGGGCACATTTGCCAGACTTCAAAGAAGCGTTTTCCCCGATCAGGGTGCGTTTTCTAAGAAGTGCAGGGTAGACGCTTAGTAGGTGCTAGTTGCTTTCTATCTCCGCCATATCTCCGCAGCTACGACAGAGGTCCTGATGAAGAACATGCAATCTCTCAGCCATAAGGCCACCACCCTGGTTCTGTCCTTGTATTGGGAAGATGTGACATCCGGACACACTGTCCCATGGTCGTTTTAGCTTGGCTCTGACTATCTTTTTAATTTTCAAATTAACATCTTAAAGAGGTTTTTTTTTATATCCGTAACCGCAAGAACCGATGGTAGCGCTGTTGTATTCCTAGCGCACTTGTCCGCCCTCCAGAGTTACCAGGTATTCAGCAGGGCGTGATTGAGTAACACTGAATACGGCTTAACGCTCCCAAGGGGTTACGAATAAGCTAACTCTTTGTGGTTTCGTCCAAGTGGTATATCAGTTCTGTTGCTTGCCAAACTGCCGGCCTGAAATACGCTGCAACAATTAAGAAGATGAAATGAATGCCGCGGAGCGATCTCTACCGAACGCCTCTGTGCCTTCATCCGACTTTGATACGTCTGTGTAGAGCGTTAGCTAGTTCTTCCTGATAAGAGAGTTTCTCGCTTCTAATCTTCTCTTTCCTTGAAGATTGTGACGAACTTGTCATCTCAGTTCTGAGCTGTGGAGTAGCAGTCACTTTTCTCGCTCTTAACCAGGTGCGGATCCAGGATTTGATCTTAGGGAGGGTTCTTTATTTCGAAGTGTATATATATCAGAGCACGCAAAAGACTGTCAGCCCATTTTTCCAAATTTCATGGGAGGAAGGGGGGGGGGGGGAGAGGTTCGTAAACGCAAACCCCCCATTGATCCACCACACTGGTCTTATATTCCTAACTTAAGTAGGACACTGCTGTGAGCCGAAGTGGAAGATGTAAGAAGTTGCAGTTTCTGGAGTGTTGCTGAGCTTCTTGCTGCTGCTTCAGGAAAGTAGCGACTTGAACGAGTTTCAGAACTAAATATACATGGCGGGTATCCTGGGATCCAGTGTAGCCCAGCTAGGTGCTCGTAGCTTCTAAACGACTTATTATAATTTGACAAATTGGGTACGTTGAAAGTGAGTTGATCGTTCACGGGTTATGGGCTATGTGACGTCGCATCAAATTGAATATGTTGCCCTCAAGAGGACCAGTCAATATTTAATCCTAAACCTGTCCTTGGGACACTCAGATGAATTTCATATTCAATTATTTTTTTATTTTTTCCATACAAAATATACTACGGGGCACTGAGTGTCCCAAGGACGAGTAAGATGAGGGACAGGTCTAAGGTTAAGTATGATCAAGTGGTCCACCTCTGATTTTTTTTCTTTGAGTTATCGTAGTACATATATCCATTTGTCATGACGCCGGAAATCCTCGCAAAATTACCTCCAATATGGCGAGGAGCCATAAGCAAAACATATGTATAGACATGTTCGCCCGTTTGTCTTCCCGTCTTAACGCCTAGATCTTGGAGAGTATATTTGGACTTCTGCTATGCGCAGGCGGGTAAACATTAGTTTTTGTTGCTTTAACCACGGCCCCTTCCTTTTTTACAATTGCCAAGAGAAACCGTCTGTATAAACACCTAGATCTTAGCCAGCATAAGAGCTATGCTAGTAAAACTTGAGATCTTGACTCCTTATATATGGCGGCAGATGAAGCCAAATAAATTTGTCGCCTAAAAGATACTTTTCAGTATTTTGTACAATCAACTGAACATTAAACAATGAGAGTATCTTGTATGTATTAAGTGTAGCACATTGGTCCTTTGACATCTACAACTCTATTTCTCGCCTTAAACTTGTTTGTTGTTGCCTCCTGTGTGCGTGTGTGTTTGATGTGTTTTCAATGGCTTTTGCGGTTTTGGACGTTATGCCTGCATCCTTAACTATGTCCCAACTATAAGCTAAGCATTCAGCATAGCATACGCTACAGATCCCCATGGTTCTCCCCTGACCAAGCACATTGTTGGCGTCGTCGACGTCGCACTTAATAAAATAATGTTGTATGCGCTGCGGCGCATAATGGGCACCCCTTATACGCTTGCTCTCTCTCTCTTTCTCTCTCTCTCGGGCGCGCTCTATTTGTGCGCGTGTGTGTGTGTGTGTTTGGTGTCAACTGTAATTGTATTTGTTGTCATAGCACACATTGATACATACATACGTACAACATGATGCATACATGATGCTTGTTGGCTTTTGTTTGGCTAGTATGCAAGTGAGCTCGTTGGGGTCTCTTTGGGTCTTGTTAGATTCTGGATTCTTGTTGGGTCGCTCTATTAAATTTTGCTGTTTGTGGTAGAAAATTGCCATCTATGGGGCAGTAGCAGCAGCAGCAGCAGCAGCTGCAGCTGAGCTAAGCTGAGCCAAGCCAAGCTGTTGTGGCACCACCAAGTTAATGGCCAGCCAAGGCAAGCCAAGTGCATAGTAGACATTATACTGAATGTATTTGAGTGTCTGTGTGTGTGTGTGTGTATCTATGTGCGTGTGCGTGTATGTATGTACTTATGCCTTTGTCACTTGGGTTCTATTAGGCACAAGTACACAACGCACACAAAAACACAGCTAAAGTTCACATAGACGACATGGTACTTTATCGTTTAAATATTTCAAGTGTGCGCCACACACACACACACACACACTGACACTATTATCAACGTGACGACGCATAGCACACACATAGATACACACATACGCACACAATTCCATGGACTTTGGCATTCAGCACATGGTATGGCACATTATGTGCCACTTGTATGCGACAATAGCCAACAACAGACATACTAGACCAAGCTCCAACACACGCCACCACGCACCCCTGGCATACAACCCTGCAGCAGCATCAAATACCAAGACAAATTTTTAGTGCAGGCAGCCAAAGTAATGACTTTTTAACATCGCATTGCTGTCTGGTTTGTAGTGCGTGTGGCGCCCTCTAGCGTGTGCCACATTACACACTGTGTCAGTGTATTAGTGTGAGTGTGTATCTGTGCATCTGTGTATCTGTAGCTAAAGCTGTAGCTATGTTTTACCCCGGGGCTAAACATAAAAGAGTCAACTGCCATTTAGGCGCTGATTTGTGCGCTTTATTGATTAATGCCTGTGTACAGTGTGCAAGCAAGCAGCGATAAGCGATAAACATTTATCGATATACATATATGTACAACAGACTCACACATAAAATAAACTCAATTTGATGTCTATATAAAGCGTAACTTTGGCACTTTACGCTCTTACCCACGAAAAAAATCAAAATTTGTACTAGCTTCAACTCAACGCTAAAAATATAATATAAAATGTAACACAATAATTTATAGCCCTAATGTATGTATGTATATGTACATAGGTATAAGTAGTGTATATATGTTAAGCTACAAACATATAAGCCACAGCGCTTAAACGGCTCACTTAAACTGGCAAAAGCCAAATTTGGAGCTACTTTTTGTGGCTGTTGTGGTTCAGACCGTTTTTATTTTGTTGTTGCTCTATTTGCAGTAATACTTCTTTTCCTATTTCAAAATAGGAGCTCTTTAAGTATTTTAGATATTTAATTTTCGAAATACATTTTATTAAAAATTGTATTCTTTTCAATGTCATCCGCTCCCGACGCAGTTATGTCAAAGAATTTTGTAGTCCTGGAAATAAACTGAAAAAAAATTTAAAAAATGCTTCGATTCGTCTTGTGTTTGATCTCTTGATTTAAATTGAGCAGTTCGCAGCCCCATGAAGCTAAATCATGCGTCGCAATCTTGAATATTTATCAACGAGCATTGGCGCAGTGCAATTCTTGAAACAGCTGAAGCAGTGCTTTTTCGATATGGCCTTTATATCCGTCTTCGATACGGCTTGTACGTGGGTCACTAAGATGAGAAGATGAAGATTTATGCACTTTTTCATGCGCTTAAACCAATTTTTAAAATTTTATTTCCACTCAAAATGGAGTTATCTTCATCGACTGCTTCTTTGGGTGTAGAAAAACGCCGACCAAGCAGTTCATTTTTGATGTGCGGAAAAAAGTAATAAATCGGAACTGTACGAAGGTTGCTTCATTGATTTGATATATTAAGTGCTCAGAAACTCTCTTCTTTAAGTCGAGAATAATTCATTGAACACTTTTTCAGAATTGAACGTTCTGGTTTTTCCAAAGAAATATTCCACAACTTACTACTTCGAAAACATATACTATCGATTGTTATTTAGTTTCAGACTTATTGACATTAATCCAAGTTCCACGATCTATCTTATGCAAACAAATCTTTGCACGCTGGTGGAACCAATGCCAAGTATGCCTTATCACTTCTTGCATGGCATCGATGTTTGGGCGACTCCTTCGAAGAACATCGATGAGTCAAAGTGTGGCTGAATTCTGTAAATCAGCGTTTTAGGACTCAAATGGCTTACAGAGTGTAGGACTAAGATTCGTCAACTGCCACAAATGCCCCGGGATGCCTCAATCTTACAATATATTGACGATTTCTTGAACACTTCGAGCTGTTTTCTGGCATGACAGTCGATTTTGGGCGAACTTTAGGTAATTTATCGATGATTGAAAGGAGGCTGTAAATAAGCGTTTTAGGACTTGAATGGCTTACAGAGTGTAGAACTAAGATTCGTCACCTGTCACAAATGCCCAGGGATGCCTCAATCTTACAATATGTTGACGATTTCTTTAACGCTTCGAGCTCGATGTTTTCTGCCATGACGGTCGATTTTGGGCGAACTTTACGTAATTTATCGATGATTGAAAGGAGGCTGTAAATCAGCGTTTTAGGACTTGAATGGCTTACAGAGTGTAGGACTAAGATTCGTCACCTGTCACAAATGCCCAGGGATGCCTCAACCTTACAATATGTTGACGATTTCTTTATCATTTCGTGTACGTCATCGAATTTTTTCGCGATGATGGTCGATTTCGGACGATTTTTGAGAGATTCGTCGATGATTGTCAAGAGGCTGCAGCTGAGTTCTGCAAATCGCTGTTTTGGGACGTTAATGTTTGTACAGAATGAAGTACTTTATCAACAAAATGTTGAGTCAAAAAAGTCCACGTCGCAAGTTGTAATCAATCATAGCAAGAAAACTACAATATTTTCTAAGCCACACAAAAGTGTCCCTCGGATTGTATATAGTACCATAGTTGTGCCAAGGCATAAAATTTATATTGAGTAACCCTCGTATATATCTTGAATAATTCGCTCATACACTCTGGCAGAAGTTCATTCTCCAATTAAGTACGATTTTTCTCAAAACAAGATTGTTTCAATATGAAACTGAAAAGAGTTTTCCAATCTCCATTTGTTTTTTTAAATAAAAATAAATATTCTTTATCTTAGCGTTAAAGCTAAACATACATACAAAGTGTACCAGAAGCTCTTGTAAAGCACTTTTTCTGGGCATTATCATATGCTTAAAAACATACTCCAATTAAAAATTTCTGGCTACACAAAAAAAGATACTGCTTTAAATAAGCATCTTACACCCAATAATAAAAAATCGCTTTTGGTATTCAAGTTTCTCTTTTTTCTCTCTCTATATTAAGAATATTTTTTAAAATTTAAACTAAACGTTTTTGAGAGCGAAATTCTTGAAATTTTTTAAACAACTGCTTTAAACTCTCCCAAGCAGTATTTTATTTATAAGTGCCTTGAAAGCCATGTGCTTGCAGCATAATCTTCTTTGTCAGCAGCTTCCGATTCTTTGGTCACTTTAAAACCGCTTGGATTAGAGAAACTTGTCATGTTTTGTAAATCCTGCCATCATTGTATTAATATTAAGAACGTATACAGCGACTACAAGTATCTGCGGCAAACTCAATTAAGAGCAAAACTTGCGCAAGGAAAAACTTTTCTGGCGCACGGAAATCCATCCTACGCATACCGGAAACTCCAACAGCTTATGCAAACACCTGCTGAGTCCTGACAGCAATGAGTGTGAGCAACTAAGTGGTCAACAACTTTTGTGGCAACAGCAGCTAGCTTTTAAACGCTAAAATGTTAATCTCAGTACGTAAACGAAACATATCAACAGATGCTGCACAAAACATTATCATCAAGCGACAATGTACTTGCAACAATTTGCAGCGTTCGAATAGTTTCTCTGTGGCAGACGCGTGTGGTTACTATAATTTGAAAATCCAAATCAAAACTAAAACTAAACTACTGTAACTTTTATTATTGCAAGGCAGGATTCATGTTATAAAACTTTTCTGTTTGCAAATGACATTGATTTGCCACATAGTTGTGCGGAAGCTTTGCCAAGCACAGATATTTGGTCTTCAACGTCACCACAACAGATTGAATGCCATAGGATTTGTTTTTGAGACATTATCTCAGTAGGGGCGTCTGTTCTAAGCAGATGCCACTATGACTTCTGGGTAAGGGAAAAAAGCAAGCTACCCAATGATCTGATCTCATAAAAATTCAGTATATGAATATATTTTTATCTTGTGAATAAAATTCTCCCCAAAAATTAAGTTAATTAAATATTTGGAAAAAGATTTTGGCAATTATCTGTTTCAAAAACGGAAAAATTATTACAATTGAAGACACCGATTTATTAATGGCCATTTTCATTTTGGCGTGACGTTACGACTGCATGACACTATATTGAAAAAATAAGAAAAAGGCAGAATTTTTAAAGTAACTTTTGTGCTCCCTCCTAGCCCTAGAACTACTTAGTCCAGCCCATCTCCAGCTCCTCTTGAATTTCTATGTACGCCAAGAATGTATGCCCCACAGCTTTACACTTAGGAAAAAGAGTAAGAGCATGCATAATTCGCCACAATTTTACATCATTTTATATTATTTTTTGTTATTAAATTTTGTACACTTATTTGGCTTACACGTCGTATACGCAATGAAGCAGCAAACAAGCATACAGCGGCGGCAGCGCTATAAAGCATGCAAAAAATATTATGCATACATACTATATAAACATATATGTATATATCTCTATGTATACTAGTAACAGTGCTTACCTTTCAGCTTGTTCTTTATGTAATATATAGACATATTCCTAGCCATGCCTTGAGGCCGTTTAGCCTCATAAATTTTTGACACGCAACTTTGAAGCATACATTTTTTTAGCACGTCAGGTCAAATATTCAATTTTATTTTTAAAACAGCCTGTAACTTAATGTATGTATCTGTGTGTCTGTGTGGGTGCTCATTTAAGTAGACAAGCAAAGCAACAAAACAAAATCAAAGCGAAACGCATTTTGCCTGCGCCATTGTTTCATCGATGGAAGAAAAAATAAATAAAATAAAGCATCTAAGCCCCTAAGCCAACAAAAAATTTCCACTCAAGAAAAACAGTAAAGGGGCAAAAAAAGATTGCACGACAAATTTTTAGCACATATTGGCAGCAAATAAAGCGCCAAAAAATATTGCAAAATATAAAGCCAAAGTATGTACAAACGATTGTATTTCATATACATGCATGTAACGTAGTACTTTCTTTTTATCAAGCCAGCCGAAAAGTATGCAACAAATTTTTTACTTTGTTTGCCTAGCATGAAAGAGCGACACTTGGAGAAAATCTTTGAGCTAAATGTGCGGCAATAGTTCTGAGTCATGTTTTTTTTTTTTTAAGGCAGCATGCAAATATTCCGCACGAAATGTCAAAACTTCATATAAAAAAAAATATCCCAAAAAAGGGAATTTTTTTTTTATATGAAGTTTTGACATTTCGTGCGGAATTTTTGCATGCTGCGTATGGGCCTTAAAAAAAAAACATGACTTCATATAAAAAAAAATATCCCAAAAAAGGGAATTTTTTTTTTTATATGAAGTTTTGACATTTCGTGCGGAATTTTTGCATGCTGCGTATGGGCCTTTAACATAGACACACAAAAACAAAATTGGTCTGAGCTTTATATGTATGTGTGAAAATCCATTCGAGCTGGGATTTATTTAGCAAAAGCAGTTGATGCCGATAAGATTTGTTGGGATCTCTTATTATTGTGCCCATCCCAAAGTACCAGTCAAAAAATACTAAGCATACTTTTTTCATTTTTGTACAAGAAACAGCACAAATGCAGGTCTGGCCTGGCTTTCTTCTTCTTTGTTCCATTAACTCCTAGTGAAGCATAGGGCCTCCTTCCTCTGAACCGTATGCTATTGGGAGCTGCTGTGCAGATGTCGTTCCATGAGTAGCGCGCAGATGTAATAGTCCTTCTCCATGTTCTTGAGGGAGCGCCCGGTCGGCGGTTGCCTTGTGGATTTCATTTTAGGGCTTGTTTAGCGATGCATGAGTTGGGCTTGCGAAGCGTATGACCGATCCATGGTCATTTTCGTTTTTTAATTACGGTCTCGACGTTTTGCATGCTTGCCTTTTTCCATAATTCTGTGTTAGAGATGCGTTCTGGCCATCAAATTTTGAAGATGCGTGCATTTGTTAATGAAAACCTGGATGCGCGACTGAATAGATCTCTTTATAGATATAAAGAACAGATTTGACGTTTGAGTTAAATATTCGAATTTTTGCCTGCTACGCGAGCGTTACGATAAAGGCTATTTATGTTAAGTTGAAGATCTCTGCTGCTGTGACTCAGGAGACAAACATCATCTGCATATTCTAAATCTTCTAGTTGAAGAAAAGGCGTCCACTGGATACCATGGCGTCCATCTAGCGAATTTCTTAAAATTTCATCCAGAGCCAGAATAAAGAGCAACAGTGAGAGAAGGCAGCCTTGACGAACTCCTGTGCTCACGTCGAACGCTTCATTTAAACTTATTGTGAATGCCCTCGATTATGTTTAGTATTTTTGGGGGCATGCCACTACGACGTAAAGTAGCCCATAGGTACCGCCTGTTCAGGCTATCAAAGGCTTTTTTAAAGTCTATCAATGCTGCATAAACAGAAGATCTAAATTCGTTGCATTGTTCGAACACGATTCGGACAGTATTGATCAGGTCGACGCAAGATCGATTCCGCCTAAAGCCGTATTGAGTCTCACGAAGCTGGTTTTCAATGGCCGTTGAGATACGAGAGAATAATATTGAGTTGAGTATTTTACTGGGCACGGGGAGCAGCGTGATTCTGTTTTTACACGGTAGATACTTTTCTGAAAAAACCGTGTATGAAGTAAATACTTAAGCTGCTAAATAAATAAACCTAACTCGATTTCTAAAAGATTAGCTTAATAAAAATAGTTTTCATTAAAATTTCAATTAAATAGTTTTTTCTAATTGCGCTAAATTGAATGAAACTGTGTAAAAAATGTTATTTCTAGAACGTGTTACTTTTAAAATCGTGTAAAAAAAGAGCTGGTAAAAAAAGAGAACTTGTTTTTTTTTGTGTTTATTAAATTTAAGCTAAGATCAAAGAGTATATATTAGAGAGGGGCGAAAGAACGGCCGTTGGCGTTTGAACGCTGTTTCATATTTTGAGCTAGAATGACGGAATGTTAGGGTCATGTTAGCTGGTTGTGTTTGCATATGAGTAAAGAGGATGGAAAAAAAACCGAGCACTGTCGTTTGCACTGCTCTAGGCTGTTAAGTTGTGCTGGCTAACATTTGTTTTGCAGGCAACATGGGTATGTGTATGTTAGAGCAGTGCAGACAGCGTCTCTCGTTTTTTTTCCAACCTCTTTACTCATATGCAAGCACAACCAGCTAACATAGCCCTAACATTCCGGCATACTGGCTCAAAATACGAGGACGCGCAAATGCCAACGTCCGTTCTTACGCCTCTCTTTAATATATACTCTTTGCTAAGATGGTCTTATTACTTAAACAAAGATTAGTTTGTACATTTTTTTTTTGTTTGTCTACTAGTCCCTGCTGGGCGCTCAAGAATTTAAGGTGCTTAGGCTTCTCTTCTACAAAAAGCGCGTGTAAAAACAGAATTGCGTGTATTTTGAAATCCAGAACAAGTTCTTGAGATGTTGTCTTATTTTTTAAGACAAAACATCTTTGTATCTGTTTTTAAAAAACTGCTCCAAAGCTTTCGATTTTCGGTTATAGTTTTTTCTCTCAGTGTACGTGTTGTGTACTATATACATATATGCATGATTTTGAAAGTAAATAAAAAGCTATTGATATTGAGCAGCTTGGTGTTACATTATGAGCCTGGGCAAGGCATAAAAAAATATTTTATAGCTGCTATTACATCCGAACACACACATATATATACACTTATATGCTGAGGTCGGCAGCCGCTTTAGTTTTCACACACAGATACTCTTTCACACACATGCACATCTATGTGTAGCACACTCGAAGCGGCACAAATACTGTGATTGAGTGTCGACTGCATCTGTTGTGATTTTGCGGTTGACAGTTGAGTTAATTTGTTTACCAAAAAATGTATTTTGTATATAACATAGATACACACATATGCATAAAGCATATGCATGTGTGTGTGTGTGTGTTTTGTAAAGCGACCCTAACTTGTCAAGGACCTTTACTCGGAGCTTCTGTATATTTCAAATTGCTTTTTAATATCGCATCTCAATGATACGGAAAATTAAGTGGTTAACACTCAACGTCGTTTGATCATTCTCGCTCATGTTGTATATAAGTAGCACGTATGTATATATATATTTATATCTGTGTTTCTAAGTGTCTTTCGGTGTAGTCATACATATTATAGCAAGTGTATAAACCTTTTCGTTGTCACACAAAATTAAGAAAACTGAATAACTTTCTTGGGACTGTGTGGCAGTTTTGGTTTTTCCACTGGAAATGTTAAGACTCATTTAAATTTACGTAAACTTTCGTATAACTAAATTACGTAGAAAATTTACACAGTTAGTAGTGCTGCGTAAAACGAAAAAACCAAACCGAACAATTTTTGAGTTTTTAGAAAATTAGCTGCCTCATCTCTGTTGGCATTTACTTACTTACTTACTTACTTAGGTGGCCTTCACAACCCGTTACCGGGTTACAGCCGACCTCAAGAGCTCTCGCCAGGAGCCTCTGCTTCTAGCGCGTCTTCTCCAATTTATAGCACCAAGTGTAGACAGGTTCTCCTCCACTTGGTCCTTCCATCGAAGACGCGGTCTCCCCCTTCGTCGTCCATCGTTGTGTCTCGTTTCGAACACCTTTTTCGCTGGAGCTTCTTCGTCCATACGAACGACATGTCCGAGCCAGCGCAAACGTTGTATTGTTATGCGCTGGACGACATCGATGTCGCCGTACAGCTCATACAGTTCGTGGTTCATTCTTATGCGATAGTCGCTCCCAATACGGACGGGACCGAAGATTTTGCGAAGAATTTTTCTCTCGAACGCTCCAAGCGCTGCTGCATCCGTCTGCGACACAACCCAAGCTTCTGCGCCGTAAAGAAGCACGGCTAAGATGAGTGTCTTGTGAGTGTAAGTTTTGTCTGTCGAGAGAGGGCTCTGCTACACATTTGCTTACTGAGCCCAAAGTAACACCTATTGGCAAGTGTGATCCTTCCCTTAATCTCCATGTTGATGGCGGTGCCAAGGTATTCCTTGACAACTTCAAAAGTATATTGGTCCGCTACAACGTGGGATCCTAGACGCCGCGTATCCCTGTGCGTATCCAGCATGTACTTCGTCTTGCCCTCATTCACCGCCAAACCCACTTTTGCTGACTCCTTTTCGATTGCTGCAAATGCAGCAGTGACATCTCGCTTGCAACGTCCCACAATATCAATACCATCAGCGTATGCAAGGAGCTGGACACTTTTGTAGAAAATAGTGCCATTACGATGTACACCGGCCTTTCGCAGCAGCCCTTCCATCACCAGATTGAAGAGTTCGCACGATAGAGGGTCGCCTTGTCTGAAACCTCGCGCGGTATTAAAAGGTTCGGAGAGGTTCGTTGCTACCTTGACGGAGCTAATGGTGCTACTCAACGTTATCCTACAAAGGCGAATCAACTTCGCAGGAATACCGAACTCAGACATGATGGCGTACAGGCAATCCCTTATGGGGCTATCAAAAGCAGCTTTATAGTCGACAAACAGATGATGGGTGTCGGTCTGTCTCCCGCGGGTTTTTTCCAGTATCTGGCGTAATGTGTAGATCTGGTCTGTGGTGGATTTACCAGGTCTAAAGCCGCACTGATAAGGTCCGATCAGTGTGTTGGTAAACAGCTTTAATCTTTCACATAGTACGCTCGATAGGACCTTATATGAGATGGCAATAAGACTGATTTCCCGGTAGTTGGCGCACATCGTCGGGTCACCCTTCTCTGTTGGCATTTAATTGCAAATAATGGCTAACATTTTGAACCAATTTACATTCAGTTTTGTTAGCTCTCGTCTAAATATAGGAATTTAAATGTAATCAAATTTGCTTAGTAATAGCTGCTAATTAGAGTATTGCCAAATACCATGAACTATTCATTTCCATTAGTAAAACACAGCAGCATCCCGAATTTGGCCAATTAAACCAAATTTTTACAAAAGTTGGCAAATCAATTTGGCAGCACTGCGCCCAGAAAACAAAAAAAAAAAAACATATTCTCGCAGTCTCTGCTAGGTCTCTTTGTCTTTCCGTCCTGCTACGCCCACAAAAATCCGCGCTGATTTGTTGTTGCTGCTGTTGTTGTTATTGCTACCTTAAATAAACCGTTATGTGGCACACAAAGCGCAAAAAACAAGGCAACAAGCAGAATGAGAATGAAAATGAAAACGACAACAGCTCAACTAAAACCCGTTCAGTGCTCCAATCAAGCGAAGAGAGCAACAACATAAATAACAATAACAAATGCATACGCTAAATTTGGCCAGATATCGCTCTCTCTCTCTCTCTCTCTTTCTCTTTATCGCTGTGTGTTTGTGTGTGTAAATGCTTGTTGGCAAAATATTTATTTTGACGTGTTTTTAATTTAAATTTTGCCTTTTCCATGCTTCGTTTTGTGCTTCCACACGCCATTTTGTGCTGCTTTATATATGTTTATGTGTGTGTGTGCATTTGTGTGTTTCAGTGTATGTGCGTGTATATATGTACATTGTTTAGCTACGTTATTTCGCCTATTTGCATTTATCTTACTTGCCTTTGCTTGGCGTCTCTCGCTTGCTTTTTTTATTGCTTTTATTTTTGGGACAACATTTTGTGCCCTTTTTTCTTACTTTTGTTGTATTTTAAAGCATTTCATTTCTACTACACTTCAGCTTCATCTTCGTTTTCATCTTCATCTGCTGTTTCGTCTGCTGCTTCTTATTTGGTTCTGTTTGTTGTCGGTAGCCAAAAAGGAAATTACAAAGCAGAAATAATTTCGTTGGCAAAATATTTCTCATGTTTATTGTGAATGGCTTTTTAGTTTGCTGTGCCCGGACTTGGAGCCGGACCCGAACCCGAACCCGGACCTCTATGTACGTACGTACAATCTGTCTGGGCCACTTGGACTTGACTCCCTGGGTCCCCTTGGTCATCTCTGTTGCTTGACTTTGGCGCATATTAAATGGCACATTGGCGTAAAGTGAAATGAAATGGAAACAAAACTTAACTATCTAAAAAAAGTGTGTGAAAGCAGCGGGCGGAGTCTGTGTGTATGCGTGTGTGTGTGTGTATCTGTGTGAAAATGGGTAACGGTAATGCTGATTGCATTTCATTTGAAGTTGACATTCCCTTGTGGATCTTGTTAATGAAATTGTAGTGGTATGTGTGTGTGTGTGAGTGTGTATAAAAGCTGCTTGTATTTTTTTTAAAGGGTGCTACAGATCAAAGTTTTTATGAACTAAGTAAAATATGGTAGACTGTTTTTTGTCTAGGGTCAAGATCGTTGCAGGGTGTTTTTTCTTGAAAAGCGTCTTTGATAATTCTTAGACTGCTAGATGTCAACAGTGACTATATCTTGGTTTAAAAAGGTATCACGTGGCTCAAGAAGGAATCGCGTGTCCGTTAATATTTTAAATTGATGTCAAGAGGATAGCACTGATGTTTCATGTGGACTTAAGTTACCTCAGTATATTTAAGCACTATTGATATCGTCAAAAATTCCTCCTTTAAGGACATAAACAACAAACCGCTGCTACATTGCAAATTCGGCTTAATTTTTTACACAATCCTATGTGGTTCTGGGCCCAAATCTAAACGCGAAATAAACCAAGTGGATTCCCTGACAATGGCGAACTTAGCGGATCGATCGATACTTCGGCTTCTTCTTCGATACTGGTGGCTAAAATGTTTGGACAGTTGAAAGTTATTGTTAATTTTTACAGCTTCTAAAACACAATACCGCGAAAAACTATCAACGCTGCCTGGTCACTCTATATTACTTAAGTTTACAAAGTATCAGCTGATCACGCGCACACAGCTGTTTCAGAGCATTGACCAACACTGCCAAGGTACTACAAGTAAGTCTCTGCTGCGACGCTCTGCCGTCTGCTTCGCTTAACCTCAAAACACAGCGACACACACATAGACAGACAGACATGAACTTGCTGCTGCGGCTTATGCCTCATACAGTATCTGTCTTGCAACAGCCGTAGCAACAACATCTTGGCCCTTGTCTTCTTCACTCACAAGCGTAAGAGCCAAAATTTCTCTTGTTCAATCTCTCTCTGTGGCTTTGTGCTCAAAATGTTTGTTAAACTTTTTGCTACAATATTGTATTTGTATGTGTGTATAACTTTTGTTGTTGGCCTTGCCACAATATACATTTATATACATTTATATATATGTATTTGACAGCCTTGGCTGGATGGCATGTCGTTTGGTGCTAGGCTGTGGTGGGTTTTGTGGTAGGTTCAAAACAAGCAGCCCCCAAAAAACCTGCGGGCGGCAATTTCACCACGCGTTACCAATTCCCAGTAACACCAGCACCCTCAGAGCACCGCACCCTCCACAGGCTTATAGCCAACACAGTTTACAACCAGCACCTGGCCAACAACATTTTGTGCGGAAAGCGGCTTGTGAAATAGGAAATGGGAAATGGGAAATGGGCTTGTTCGCTCGTCGTCTATTTTACACAAATTATTTCGAATTTATTTCGGGTTACGCTTTCACCTGTGCAACTCTGGGTCTCACTTGTGCGCGTTCTCTCTGCACCTCTCTCTTGCTCATAGAAATTATTGTAGCATACCTAACTGTAAATCTCTCAGACAATAAAGCTGGCAAACAAAATCCAGTGTGACCGACTTTCATATACATGTTATTCAAGGCGACAGTGGGAGCCTTTTAATTGATTTCTGTCATTTCCAATTATAAAGTTAACTTTATGATAACCTAACTTTTGTAAGTTTTGAACGAAAAAGCTTTTAAAAATAATTCTGTAAAATTTTAAATGCATATGTCCAGCTAACACGGCAAATATAGACAGTATCCTATGTTATGGAACACCATGTATGTGACTTGTTAAAGAAAATAATTATTTTTTTAAACATATAATTTTCTTAAAAAAAATATTTTTTTGTTATATGATATTTTCTTATAC
Organism: Chymomyza costata; assembly: GCA_018150985.1. Taxonomy (NCBI): domain Eukaryota; kingdom Metazoa; phylum Arthropoda; class Insecta; order Diptera; family Drosophilidae; genus Chymomyza; species Chymomyza costata. The sequence goes on along the minus strand of JAECWU010000127.1, from coordinate 30,011,005 downwards.
ATATTTTTTTTTGTCAATTACCATAAGAAAACAAATGTCCACTGCTTGAACGGGCTCTAATAAAAACATTGAGACCATGTTTTAGATTTTTGCAATAATTATTTAAGAATAATTGAAATTGCAAGACCACTTACCTATTGCTCTAGGGGTTTGTGCCAAAACACAAACTTACATCAAAATAAATATAATACTTTTTTCACATTCACTTTCTGTATGTTTATATAGAACATCTCTTATTTATTTGTAATTAATTTGTATAAGCCTCTGGGGTAGCTTTTAAAATACATATGTATGTTTTTTATTTAAGTATTCACCAAGGCGAACTAATTGTGGAATCATCTTATGTAGAGAGTATTTGTACGAGTAGTTAGTCTCTGAGGGGAATTAAATAAGTACTTTTTCAATTTAACTTTTTTCGCCAGATTTTATTTAATTAATAAAAAAAAGTTGCGTTTACGTTTGAAAAAAGAAAAACAAGTATATAAATATATTAATATTTAGTTGACACTTGAATTTGCTGTATCAGGACTAAATATTGCACAATTTAAAATTTAACAAAATTACAATTGTTTTGCTCGCTATATATATTTTTTATAATTCAAAAAATTTGAACTTCTATCATATAAATTATTAAAAAAAGTCTTTAAAAAAAACTTAAACTATAAACTTTTTTCTTAAGGCCCATACGCAGCATGCAAAAATTCCGCACGAAATGTCAAAACTTCATATAAAAAAAAATTCCCTTTTTTGGGAATAGCAGCTTAAGGATTTACTTCATGTCTTTTTGTACATGATTTTTTCTGTAACGTATCTACCGTGTAAAAACAGCATTAGGTTTACTTCACTTCCTTATCCCCTAGGCTATTCTAATTTGTTATATACCAAACAGTGTAACATACACTTGCAAAAATTTCATATACCCTGTGTTTACTGTAAGTAATGCGCATAAAAAACCAATTTCAAGCATTCATTCAAGGTGCTTCGGGAATTTTGCCTAGAGCCCATTTTCATATATGTATACATATATTGTAATAAAAATGGGCTGGGGCTGGGACCCAACATGGCTGCGCTTTACGTTTTTAACGCGGTCGTTGTTGGTTGCTAGCGTTTACTACGTTACGTTTAAATTTAATGTGATATAGCGCCGGTTGCAGTCAGCTGGTCACACTAATGCGAGAGTGGGAGAGTGTGCAAGTGTGTAAGTGTGCAAGTGTGTGTGCTGACAGTTACGTGGCGCTTTGCATTGCGACGACAACAGCCGCAACCGCCGCAACCCTTTACCCCCAATGCCCATGAGTACCAATCTCGCTCTCTCTCTTGCTTGCTTTCTTTACGTTAAGCCCTCTCTACGCCTCACGCTCTCTTGTATGGACAATTGTATAACTGCCCTTTGAACAGCGGTTGACGGAGAGAGCCGCAGGGGTAATGCCAAGCCTTATTTAGCTTTGGCTTTGTTGTTGTTGCTGTTGTTGCTGGCTTTGTTGTTGTTCTTGTATGTTTTAAATACGTTTCAAATTTACTTTTATATGCTTTTAATTTGTACACACTTTTGTTGTTGTTGTTGTTGCTGCTGTTGCCGCTGGCCGTATGTTTGGGGTTTTTGTGGGGGCTCTTAGTGAGGCTTTTTTTTCTGCTGGGTTTCGTTCTAGGATTTTCTGGTTTTGGCTTTGGCTGAGTCAGTGTTGTTGTAGTTGTGCGTTGTTTTTGTTGCTGTGTTAATTAGGAAATTGGCACAGTTTGGCTAATGTTTGTTTGTAGCAAGTCAGACAATCAGGACAGGTTCTGATTCGGCTCGTTTTATATAGCACACACACACATACATTGCATATATAGTTGTGTGTGTGTGTAGCTATTTGTGTGTTAACTTATCAGATCTAAAGTGTAATTTAAAAGGTAGGTAACTGTTTTATGCCAGTATCCAAAGCAACTGCAAAAAACTTTGTGACATATATGTATGTATGTAGTTGCTATTTGTGTGAACAATAATAAAAGTATAAAGGGTGCATATTATTTAAAGCAAATAAGCTGAAAATACCAACTATAGGAAATATGCCATATGCTTGACAATTTATACAAATTTGTGCCATTTTTTAAGCTTAATAGCTAAAAGTTTTCAAGACATTTTGATGCGTATTTGGCAATGACTAAAATTTGATAATAACAAATAAAGGCCCATACGCAGCATGCAAAAATTACGGACGAAATGTCAAAACTTCATATAAAAAAAAGTATCCCAAAAAAGGGAATTTTTTTTTTATATGAAGTTTTGACATTTCCCAATAAATGTAATTTTTTTTTTTTATTTGAAGTTTTGACATTTCGTGCGGAATTTTTGCATGCTGCGTATGGGCCTTAAGGTGGAAATTCAGATTATAGGAAATGCTATAAGCTTCATAACGTAAGTTAGGTTAGGTTAGGGCGGCTGCTGGCTTGAAACCAGCACACTTAGGCCTGGGCTGGCCCGTTGTGACACCGCACGAATCTCTATGCTTTCCATTGCATTTTTACCCTTCTCCTATATGGTATGCTTAAAAAGGGTCCCATCCTGTTGCAGCAATGTAGCTTGCAATCTTTTTCGGACAAATGAACTCCAGCCCTGCTAGGTTCTGAAGGAAATAGTAACCCAGGTGCTTTTTTCCTGCGTCTGCTAAGAGCTTCGCAGGAGCAGAAGAAGTGCTCTACTGTTTCTATTTTTTCCTCGTCTCTGCAACTTCTGCAAAAGTCATTTATAGGAGCATTAAGTCTAGCAGCGTGTGCTCCAACGAGCCAGTGCCCAGTAATCGCTCTAACGACTGCCGAACACTGTGAACTGTTAAGACTGCAAAGTTTTCTGGAGCGTTTTGCGTCAATAGTTGGCCATATTTGGCGGGTGATCCTACAGTGAGGTGTGTTGTTCCACATACTTTGAGCAAGAAGGCTATACTTTTCCCTAGTATGTAGCTTAAAAGTAGCCATCGGCATACGTATATCCTCCTTATCAGGAAGGAGGGTAGTGATCGTGCCGTTTCTGGCCAGTTCGTCTGCTATTTCATTGCCTTTAATATCTTGGTGCCCCGGCACCCAGATAAGGCTAATAACAAACTGCTGTGCCATCTCTTGAAGAGATTTGCGGCAGTTGTTGACTGTCGTCGCATTTGAGGATAACGAACAAAGTGACTAATAGCTGCCTGACTATCTGAGTAAATGTTTATTCCCCTGTTGTCTGGGCTGGCGTTGCGTAAGCAGATTAAAGCCTCGTTGATAGCAAGGACTTCTGCCTGGAAAACACTACAGTGATCCGGGAGCCGGAAGGACTGCCTGATATTTAGTTTTTCTAAGAAAACTCCTCCCCCAACTTCATTGTTGAGTTTGGAGCCGTCCGTGAAGAAACTAATGGAGTCTTTTTGACCCGGCTGATTTCCTATCCACGATTCCCTTGAAGGTATAATGGTTGTAAAATGTGTTTAGGTGTGTTCCTGAGGGATACAGTAATCGGTAGCTGACACAATAGTGTCGTCTACAAGAATGGACGAGTGCCCATACCGTAAGACAGCCCAGCTTTGAGCATCCTTTAGGCGTCTCGCTGTTGAGGTAGCTGATTCTTTTGGAGAGATATTGGGGATGGCATTTAGTGCCTCACTTGAAGTAGTTCTAAGGGCACCTGTGATACATAGTTGTGTCATTCTTTGCACCTTTTTTAGTGCTTTAAGCTTTGATTTTATGGTTAGGGCTGGCCACCAGGTAGAAACCCCGTACAGCAGTATGGGTCTCACTATGGCGATGTATAGCCATCGAACCACTTGGGGGGACATGCCCCATCTAAGTCCTATTGTTTTTTTGCAGGCAAAAAGTGCTGTATTAGCCTACTGGACTCTTTCTGAAATATTTTGGTTCCAGCTAAGTTTCCTGTCCAGTACTAGCCCCAAGTATCTTGCAGTATCACTAAAAGACAGGACTGAATCGTTTAGTCTCGGAGGAGAAAGATTTGGGAGCTTGTATTTCTTCGAAAATCATATAAGCCCAATTTTATCTGGATTAACGCTTAACCCACTTTCAAGTGCCCACAGTGACAGTTCTTTGAGCTTTACTGTCATACGGTCACAGAGGGTCTGTGGAAATTTTTCGTTCAGCATTAAGACCACATCGTCCGCATATGCAACAACTTTGCAACCCCCTCCTTCTATGCGACAAAGCATCGTGTTGACTGCCATGTTCCATAGAAGAGGTGATAGTACCCCCCCTTGTGGACTGCCTCTGCTCACGTGCCTACAGAGAGTGGATGTACCAAGTGAAGATGTCACCGTTCTGCACAGCAGCAGTTGGCTAATCAATCTCACTAGCCGGTCATCCACCCCTAGGTGCCGCAGTGCATCGGTTATTGCATTGGGGACGATTGTGTTGAAAGCTTGATAACGTAAAAGACCTTTTATTTATTTTACGTATAGTTAAAAAAAAAATGAATATTTGTGGCGAAAAAAAATTAAAAGAAGTAAGAGGTATATCCCAACTATAGGAAATTCGAGATGCTTTCAACTTCAAAAAATACCTTCTATTTTTTCAGCTTGCTGTGTTCAAGGCATTTTAACGATTTTTTAAATATTGTTAATGAATATTTGTAACAATAATAATAATGTGATAATATTTAAAGTTTGCCCAAAACGTAAAACAAGTAAACGTAAAAAATGCGACTATATGAAAAGCAATATATTTAACTAAACAAAATATAACCCATTTTTTGAGCTTATGCCTATACTTTTTGAGCTATTTAAGCGTTTTTTTTTTTATATAATATTAACAAAAATATTTTAATTAATACTATTTTTAAGCCCTTGAGCAAAATATTGCATATTTGTGGCAGCAATTAAATAGACCATAAAAAACGTGGTTCGTTTGCTGAGGTACTCTACAAAAATTCCCTTCCATTTTTTTTTTCGAGTTATGGGTTTCTACTATTTTTTTTATACAATTTTGTAGCCATTAAATAAAAATTAAAGCTTAAAAGGTTCCTACCAGCATTTAACGAGAAATTTTAAAGCTTTTCTTTACTGCTTGTAAGCCATTTTAAAGCGTTTTTACATATTGCTGTAAGTATTAACGTCAAAATTTTGGGCAGCCTTCGTACACATGCTTAATGTTTTGTTGAAACATACTTTATAATAAAATAAATCATTTTCGGGAAACATTTTTTTAGTAGCAACTTCTATGGTAAGTTTTATAAGGCACGTCCTTATCTCAAATCAATAGCGTTGTTTGGTTATTAGGCTCACATATAGTTTGAAGTGCTTTAAAAATAGTCGTTATCTTAGCTCATATGTTATATATAAAAATAGTTTAATTTCGATGTATATTTTGATAATTGCAACATTAATAATTTTAGATAAGAAACTTGAAAATTTTTTTTCATTATTATTTCATGCTTTGGAAGTTGGATGACTTTAGAAATATACCTGTCTTACAGAGTCTTAGATTTGATAATTAGGTTTTAAAAAATAAATAATTGGGCTAACATATTTTATATTTAATTATTATTAAAAAATTTACATTTGTTATTTTGAACACACTCATTTTAACTTAAAGCTTTACAAAGATCTTAAAACCTTAAAAACCATTTACAAAAATATGGGGTGTTTTTTTTTGTGCATTTTTTACCACTGTTTGCTTGTTGTTATACACTTGTTTGCTTGTTGTTATACACTGCAACAAAGCTAAGAGGTATATTAAACTTGTGCAAATGTATGTAATACAGAGAAGCAGACATCGGAGATCCCCAAAGTTATCTTCAATATGATAAGACGCGTAAAAGAAATTGATCTAGACATTCGCGTTCATTTGGATGTCTATACGCCTGGATTGTATGTTCTCAAAATCGTTTGACTATGTAACATAGCCCCAATCGGAAAAACTTTTAGTTGTTATATTTCGTTTGATTTTCGTTTATGAGCAGATCCAAATACTCTACATCTTGTTCGAAAGGCAAAAATTCGTTGTAGTTTTCTACTTTCGAAACAATTTCCTTAGAAACTAGAACGCTACGCTTAGTTAGTTCGTTATAGGCAAGCTTGACTGCATTTAAGTGTTGCAAAATGACAAACACAAGTAACACTGGCAGACACTTAAAAAAGGCGACGAGCTTAAGTCGTAACAATAGTAAAAAATGAGGCTTAATATTAGCAGCAAAATTGCTTTAAAAAACACCCTATATAGCAATGGTGTCAAAAAGTACTGAAAATATCGATTTTATTTTATTGACAAAAAATATGCGCCTTAAAATATGCAATACTTAAGTGGAAAATATGAGTACAACATGAAGCCAATGTGTAGCGGGGGGGCTGCTGTTGAAGATGGAGCAGCAACAACAAAGATAAGAGTCATAAAAAAACACAATCACACACACGCACACAAAGCTGCAGAACATTGCTTTTTGGGTTTTTTTTTCCTTGAGTTAACAACGAGTAGGCGAACTGGTTGAAGTTGTTTGGGGGCGCCAATATGGGGCGGCAGCATTAAGCTTAGCGAGAGTTAGACAGAGAAAAAAAAAACATACTAACGATTATGATGATGACGACAAAAACAGCAGCAGCAACAACAACAACAACGACAACGAACGTCAGCAGCAAAAATGCCAAAATAAATGACACTGCGACAAAGTAAAGTTGGCTACCCCCCTTTCAGCCTTTTGGCCGCAAGGTTTCAGTGCCAGTTCCAGTCTTAGTCATACTAATACGGATACGGGTCTTAACCGCCAACATAACAAGAGACTTGGCTTTACTTGGACAAGGGAATCCAAATGAGCACCCAAAAAAAAAAAAAAGATACCCTGTAAACACACCGCATTGTCGTTAACTAAGACACAACACGGATAAAAATGGGTTCAGAATTATTTAAATATCACAACAAAAAAGTGATTGCAAATGGGTTACTCACAGCAGCAACAAAGTTCCTTAGGCTTACACTTTTTTATGCCATGCTTTAAGAAAAGCTAGAAAAATAAATTATTTCGCAAAAAGTTCAAAGTCATCTAAAAATATGTCCGATAATAGAATACAAAGCAAGTAAAACTTTGTCTTGACGTCTCATTTCGTTACGTGACGTTTTTTATATCATCTTGCTCTACCTATAAGTGGTCTGTGGCCATAGGACCCCTGTCTGGAACGAGATTTCTTTCGCTTATGCTTTATGAAGAAAAACTTAAAGTGTATTAAAATAAATAATATTCTTCACTGAGAATCAAAAAAGAAAACTCACCTATTCTTATCGTTGGAATATACCCTCTCAATATACTCTTATTTCGTTAGGTGGCGACTTCTCTATCACGACTGGGAGTCAAGCCAGCATTAAGTTTTCACCATTAACTCTGCTTGGTCCACTAAGCTGATTAAAACTCTCTTATCTCCGATATTTAATCATTTGATTATAATAATATTTGGCATTAATCGAAAGATTTGTTTTTATTCACGTATGTTACATGTATCTTGCAAATTTTAAGAAATATAGTGTTTTGAATATATTTGGAAGAAAGGCGTGGCGATAGTAAAAACTATAAACTGGAACTGCCTGCACATATAAGAAGTCCAAATCTCAAGTTTGCTTAACCTAGCGCTTATGCTTTCCAAGATCTAGGCGTTCATGCAGACAAACAGACGTACGGACAGAGTTGTCTATACTCATTAGTTTCTCCCGCTGATCAAATAGCAGAATTCTGTGGTTATCTTTGATGTCTTCATCTCTGTGTTACAAACATTTGCACGAATCTCACGCACCCCTCAGCTTAAGTTATAGGGTATTAAGAATATTTGTATGGAGTAAAAGAAAATTACGTGCTGGCTTGAGTTTTTCTTAGGGGTTGCTGCTACTAGAACTGGTTCTATTTGTTATTGTTGTTGTTGTAGCATTGAAGTAATGTAGACTTTAGAGCTGACAGCGACAACAACAAAAACCAGTGGAGAAACCAAAAAAACAACTGTGGAAGTCACAATAAAGCCATTCCAAATGTAATGAATGAGCAGCGAACAATGCCAATGAAAGCCAAAAAGTGTATAATAAAAATGAAAGAAGAAGAATAAGAAGAAGATGGTGAGACAGCAGCAACAAGGACAACAATGTTGCAAATGCGCATTATGACAATCCTGTCAAGAACAAGCAACTTTTTTCTAGACTAGGCAAATGCAACCAGGCTCAAGGAATTTCATTTGAAGTAAAAGCTTTTGCATTATTAAATTGCATGATTGATAAATGAGACTAGAAATCATATGACTGAATGACTGACTGATTGATAGACTGACTGACTGACTGACTGAGTGACTGATTGAGTGAGTTACTGATTGAGTGACTGACGGACTGACTGACTGACTGACTGAGTGACTGGGTGACTGAGTGACTGGGTGACTGAGTGACTGACTGACTGAGTGACTGACTGACTGACTCTGACTGACTGACTCTGACTGACTGACTCTGACTGACTGACTCTGACTGACTGACTCTGACTGACTGACTCTGACTGACTGACTCTGACTGACTGACTCTGACTGACTGACTCTGACTAACTGACTCTGACTGACTGACTCTGACTGAGTGACTGACTCTGACTGACTGACTCTGACTGAGTGACTGACTCTGACTGAGTGACTGACTCTGACTGACTGACTGACTGACTGACTGACTGACTGACTGACTGACTGACTGACTCTGACTGACTCTGACTGACTGACTCTGACTGACTGACTCTGACTAACTGACTCTGACTGACTGACTCTGACTGACGGACTCTGACTGAGTGACTGACTCTGACTGCGTGACAGACTCTGACTGACTGACTCTGACTGACTGACTCTGACTGACTGACTCTGGCTGACTGACTCTGACTGAGTGACTGACTGACTCTCTGAATGACTCTGACTGACTCTGACTGGCTGACTGACTCTGACTGACTGACTCTGACTGACTGACTCTGACTGACTCACTCTGACTGACTGACTCTGACTGACTGACTCTGACTGACTGACTGACTCTGACTGACTGACTCTGACTGACTGACTGACTGACTGACTGACTGACTGACTGACTGACTCTGACTGACTGACTGTCTCTGACTGACTCTGACTGAGTGACTGACTCTGACTGACTGACTCTGACTAACTGACTCTGACTGACTGACTGACTGACTCTGACTGACTGACTCTGACTGAGTGACTGACTGACTGACTGACTGACTCTGACTGACTCTGACTGACTCTGACTGACTCTGACTGACTCTGACTGACTCTGACTGACTCTGACTGACTCTGACTGACTCTGACTGACTCTGACTGACTCTGACTGACTCTGACTGACTCTGACTGAGTGACTGACTGACTCTGACTGGCTGACTCTGACTGACTGACTGACTGACTGACTGACTGACTGACTGACTGACTGACTGACTGACTGACTGACTGGACTGACTGACTGACTGACTGACTCACTTGGCAATCTTTTACAACCTGCATCAATGACCAATAAGATTGATGGGCTTGCAAATCGTAAAAACAATTGCTAAAGATTAACTTTATCTGCTTGTGTTAAGGCAAAGTTGTAAAAAAGACTTTTTTTATAGAGCGTTTACATTGTGGTTGCTAGCTGCTGGCAGATAAGTGTTTACATAGCAGAGTTGCATTGCCTATTTTTTTTTATCATAGCTTTAAAACAACTTCTTTTTATGCACAGTACTAATGGAGTTAAGATAATTGTTTTTTGGGGCTATACATTTCTTAGAACAATAATTTCCGAGCATTATTTATTTATTTTCCCTGACTGACTATTTTGTCAGTCTGGGCGAAGCATGGGGAGCTCTATTAATAACTGTTCGCAGAGAACTGGGACCTACAGTTTATAGCCGATTCCAAGCTGCGGTGTCTTAAATTAATAGAGATTTTCTTACGAGCATAACCAATAGAGAGCAATGAGTTAAGTTCGTCTTGAAAAAAAATCAGTCGCAATTGATTTTCATATTTAACATTTTTCAAACTAGCCAAGTCCTTTTTGTGCAACATAATCAGTCAATAGCAGTTGTATTCAGGCATAAGCAGCTAAGTTCATTCAATACATTCAGCAAAAAGTGCTAAACTAAATTTGAGTTTGAATTTTTAGCTTCTTTGATAGCGCACAAAAAGTGCTTCAATCCTACAACGTTTTTATTTGATTTTTATTTGCCACCCAAAAGTATGCAATGAAATTTGCGCGCTGCTGCTACGGCGTATACGTATTAAAGTTGCGCAACGAAAACGTTTATTAAGCAACCAGTAGAACAGAAAGTCATAAAAAGATAAAAAAGCAAACAAAGAAATCTAGTAGCACACTTATACATATAACAAAATTTTCCATTGTTTTATGATCAACAGGGCACACACACATACAGTGACAGTATTCTACACTGAAACTAAACTTTGTAATTGGTTGCCATTCAAGTGTCCAGGGCTTTTGTTGCCCAGAAACTGCATATTCCGCCATTATGAACTCTTGTAAACGCCCCGCCGTAACACTCTCGTTGGTAACTGCTGTGACGGCACTAAAAATTACGTCAATTAAACTTAATTGTGCTAATTATATTCGCGCTTTTTTTTTTGGCTTTCTTTTGCTTTTATTTTTGCAAAAATATTTAATACACAGAAATTGAAGAGGGCGAGAAAGTGAGACAAGTGCAACGGTAAAGCGCATTTAAATAGCAAAACAAAATGGCGTTGAGTTTTTTAAATACACTGCAGACTGGCAGGGCGCAGCTTGTTGTAGATTTGTGCAGTGTTTGTGACAGCGCAAGTTGAGCTTAGGGATGACAAGATCTGTTGATATCTTGAAAAAGAGTTTCGAATGAAAATGTAAGAAAAATGTTTAATTTAGATGAGCATTCATTAGGATTTTTATTATTTTATTATTTTATTATTAGGTGCGCAACTAAGTTCTCGCTGTTTGTCAATAGATGGCTTTAGCAGAAAGTTCTGGTCGACTTTGACATACCCAAAACTTCATAAACGAAGCTTAGGCATATGGTTAGCAAACTGCTATGGCACATTAGTGAATTTCTTTTTGCATTATTTACTTGTGGTTGTGTGAAAATGTCTAGTATTGTGCCAAAAAATCATCATTTGCGGGAAGTGTTGATTTTCTTGTTCTGTTCGAAAAAAACGGCAGCTGAAGCGCATCGAGAGCTCCAAAAAGTGTACGGAGATGCTGCTCCAAGCGAAACAACGTGCCGTGATTGGTTCCGTCGCTTCAAAGACGGTGATTTCGATGTTGACGACCGTCCACGTAAAGGAAGACCCAAAACCTTCGAAGACTCTGAATTGGAGGCATTGCTCGATGAGGATTCGTGCCAAACGCAAGAAGAGCTTGCTTCAGCATTAGGAGTTACCCGCCAAGCCATTTCCAAGCGATCGCATGCGTTGGGAATGATTCAAAAGCAAGGAACTTGGGTTCCTTATGATTTGAAACCAAGGGACGTTGAGCGTCGTTTTTTCGCCTGTGAACAACTGCTCCAGCGACAAAGAAGGAAGAGTTTTCTTCATCGCATCGTGACGGGTGATGAAAAATGGATTCATTACAGCAACCCAAAGAGGAAAAAATCTTGGGGACAACCCGGTCGTGCTTCCACGTCACTGGCTCGGCCGAATATTCACGCTGCGAAGGTTGTGCTGTGCATTTGGTGGGACCAGGTCGGTGTTGTTTATTATGATTTTACTGCATGACAACGCTCGGCCTCACATTGCCAATCCTGTTAAAACCTACTTGGGAACGCTCAAATGGGAAGTCCCCAGATATTGCGCCGTCCGATTTTTACGTGTTCCGCCCTATGGCACAACGTTTCCATCGGCTACGATCCTTCGCGACGACCTTGAGCTGCTTAAAAGATTTCCCTGTAGACCTAAGTTCCTTCGCGAGTGTCCGCTTCCGAGTGCATCTAGCGCGTGCTTTCTTTCTGCTGCCTTTCGGCTTCCATTCGAGCGCTTTTTGTGGTATCCTTTTAATTTGTTTGGTCACACTTATCCGATAGGGATGAACAAGATATCTTTAGAAAAATATTTCAATCTCGTTCATTTAATTACAAAAATCTAGGTTGCTTGTAATATAACTCAAAGTAAAACTTGTTAAAGCTATTTTTTTGAATGCAGCGTATAACACAGTCATGCTTTGTTCAGAGCAACTTCCATCTTTTGGATTTTAACACCAGCCAGTGCTATCAAAAAGGGGCAGCTGACAGAAAATAAAAACAAAAATGAAAAACTTAAATAAAAATAATAAAAAAAAAGCGAAAAACTTTATTTTTTTTTTTTGGCACGTTGCACAAAATGAAGCTCATTTCCTTTTATCAAAATGAAGTTTGCTCTTTGCCAGCGCCAAGCTGAGCAGAGCGCCCAAGCGGAGCGTATCGCAGTGGACACAGCGTGCTACGGCTTGTCGCAAGGTGTCGTCCCAACAAAAAAAGTGACAACAACAGCAATGAATAAAATAAAATGAAAACTTTTGTGACCTTTGTATTAAGGGGAGAAGCAAAACGTAGAAATTGCGCAAAGAACGCAACGATAAAATGGCGCACTGAAAGAAAGTTTCGTATTGCAAGGTGTAAAAGTTTGCAGTAAAGTTCATAAAAGCTACAATTTTAATTTATTTTATTTACTTTTTGCAACAAAATAAACGCAAAATCAGTGCTGCAAGGTATCCCAAAAAAAAAAAGATTTTTTTTTTTTTTTAAATTTCATCATAAAAGTGTCAAAAGTTGAAAATTGAAAATTAGACACAATAAGTTTGGGGCGGGAAAAACTTTACACTTGTACGGCAGACAGACAATTGTCACTTAAGCCGTTAAAACTAGCAACATATTAAAAGTGTTTTGCAAGTTGCGCCTCAAACTATTTTATTTGTGGCAAGTAGTACCTACACGCAGCACACAAACCTCTGCAATTTATTTAAGCAGCATGTGGCAGAAAAAGTAACAAAAAACAAAAACCGAAGCAAAACTTTTAGAAGCAGTCCGTCCCCCCCTGCCACAACGCCAAAAATCCATTTACGTCAAGTGGCATGCTATGCTGCTCAACGCACGGCCGCCATTTTAAAATGGCTTGGTAAGGCTACTAAGCATAGACAAAGAAGCAGCATAGTGGGGGTAGGGTGTACCAGAAAAAAAAAAATTACGCGCAAGCATATAAAGAATTTAATTAAAGTTCATTTGCTTGCTTCTTGTTGTTGCTGTTGTTGTTTTGCTTGCCTTCATTTTGTTCTTGTACGCCATGACGCTTCTGTTGCCGTTGTTGTTGCTGTTGTTGTTGTTGCTACTTCTGTCACTTCCGCCTCAAGTAATTGCACTTCATCATCATCATTTTGTGTTTGAGACTTTGGAAGGGCAGCAATTCGCTTTATCCAACAACGTCGAACCATTTAACACACGCATAGAATAAACGCACACACACACACACACACACACACAGTTACATAAACACACATACGCACAGTTACACGCACCATGGCAGATAATTGAAAAAGAGTCGTTTTTTTTTTTTTTAACTTTTCTAAGTCTTATTAATTTTTCAATTTTCTTCAGTTAGATTAAAGCTTTGCGTAAATTTTCTAAAGCATTTCATCTCATGAGCTTTTTCCAACTTGCTTATGCGAAGTTCTACACTGCTGAAGTTTCCTAAACTACTAAGATTTTTAGCATTCTTGACTTTAAATAAGTTCGAAAACTTTTCTAAATAAGTTTAAATAATCTCGAAGTTAGTTTCTAAAAAAAAAACCCCAAACCCTGCTGGCATGAACAAAAATTTTTTAATTTAGACTGAAACTTAAATAAAAACTGTTAAATTAAATGAAGATTTTATTGCTTTTTAAAACTTTCATAATTTAAGCTTATACAAATTGTTATTTAAAGAGTAGACAGGCCTACAAATACCGAGGTCATGTCAGTTGTTGGAAAGCTAAGGTTCATTTCCGAAGTAATTTGCTGCGTTTCTGTTTCTGTATCCTGCTTAATTGAACCATTTCGAGGATTCGATAAAAAGAGCCAGGTCCGCTATGGGCAAGTTTGCCAGACTGCCCAGGTCTTCAAAGAAGGGTTTGCCCAGGTACTGGGTGCGTTTCCTAAGAAGTGCAGGGCAGTCACACAGCAGGTGTTGGATGCTTTCTATCTCCTGCTCATCTCCGCAGCTCCGACAGAAATCGTTGTGGGGCACATGCATCCTCTCAGCCAGAAGGCCTATGGCGCAGTGCCCCGTTACAACTCCTGTCACCCTCCTAGTCCTGCTTTTGTGGAATCGCAGGAGTTCGGAAGTTCGCTTTGGGTTGTATCTTGGTCAGAGTGCTCGGGAGATGTGACAGCCGGACACAGTGTGCCATTGTCGTTCCGCCTCGGATCTGACTATCCTTGTGATCTCTGAGACCACATCCTGTAGAGGTCTTGCTATACCCGTAACAGATGAGGCAATAGGTAGCGCCGAACCTTTTCTGGCACACTCGTCCGCTCCCTCATTTCCAGGTATCCCAGAGTGACCAGGTACCCAGCAGAGGGTGATCGAGTGATGCTGGATGCGGTTCAGCGCTGCCACGGTGTTACTAATAGATTTGCTCTTTATAGAGTGCGATGACAGAGCCTTGATAGCGGCTTGGCTGTCGACAAAAATAGACACGTTCTTTGGACTGTCATCCAAAGTTTGTATCAGTTTTGCCGCTTGCCAGACCGCGTATATCTCGGCCTGAAACACACTGCCCCAGCTTGGAAGACGGAATGAAAGCCGTGTTGCAAGCTTTTCCGAGAAGACGCCCGCTCCTGTGCCTTCATCCGTCTTCGAACCATCAGTGAAGATTGTAAGCTCGTTTTCCCTAATGGGAGTTTTAAGCGTCCAATCTTGTCTCTCCGGGAAGACAGCGACGAAATTATCGTTCCATTTCTGAACCGCAGCAACTTTCCTCGGCCCCAGCGGATATACCTATCGTGTGTAGGACACTGCTATGGCCAGAAGTTGATGGCACCAGAAGATACAGCGCCCGGAGCCTTGCTGCGCTTCTGGCTGCCGTAAACTTCAGGAAGGTGCCCACTGGTTCTAGGTTCAGAATAACATCCAGAGCTGCCTGATGAGTGGATCGCAGGGATCCGGTAATGCCCAGGCAGGCTGCCCTTTGGACCCTTTAAAGGTTGTTTAGGTAGGATTTGGTGTAACCCGCCTTCCAAAAGACCAACGCTCCATAGGTCAGGATAGGTCTGACGACTGCTGTGTATAACCAGTGAATGATATACGGTTGCAGCCCCCATTTCCTACCGAAAGTCTTTTTGCAGGTGTAGTAGGCACCCAGCGCTCTCTTCATTCTTTCCTCCGAGTTTCTCTTCTAAAACCAAACCATGTTGGTCTGTGTTATTACAAATCTTTAAAAAAAAATGGTTTTCACGATTTTTAACTTTTTTACAGCCTAATTTAGAGCTGCAAGCTTTTTTTTTGTATTCATAACCAGCTCTTGCTTTTTACAAATGATTTGAACAAAAAATTTTTGTTTGATTTTGTTCAAGCACTAGAAGTAAGATCTTGTTCACGTTTTCAGCTATTTTTTTGAGGATTTTAAGGCAAAAAGCGAACTAATTTGGTCGTTCAAGCTAATAATATATTTAAATAAAATAAATTGTAAAAAGTGCAAACTTTAAGCCAAGTTTTGCCACAAATTAAAATATATTTTGTTTTTCTTTTTTTTCAGGTAAGCATGATAAAATTCTACCATGGTCTGTTAAATTGTTGAAATGGAAGTTATGCCACAAAATATGAGATTATCTTTTGTATTAAAAAAAATCATAATTAAATACAAATAAAAAAATATGACTTTATATAAAAAACACAATTTAAAACCAAATGAGCAGGTAAGTTAATATTCTGTGCTTTAAGCAATGTCAAATATTTTTGCAAAAAAATGGGCTTACTTGTATAAAAGGCATTGCTTGTACAAAAAAACATTTTGTTATAATTATAAAGTTTAGCAATTAGGGTATTCACACTTGCGGTTGAGCTGAGTAGCTGAAAATTTGAGAGCTTTTGCAACACTAAAATGCACAGAGCTGCGTTTAAACTCTCAGCTCAACTTTTTTCTCAGGGAAGTAACAATTGAGTTGAGTAGAACGTGTTGCAAAATGCGACGCTACAAAACTTTGACATTTTTTAGCCATTTTTTTGAGCTTTAATAAATTGAACAGTCAAAAAAAAAAAAAAAAAACAAGCCATTATTACTTTAAAGTGCCGCCAAATATAAAATTAACAAAGTCAGAAAACAAAAAGCACAAGCTACACAACACATAAACTAACAAAAAGGGCGTTCACGCTTTAGACAGTTGAGCTTTTGTGCAACTTTGCAACCGCAAACACCCCAAATATAATTCAATAATAATTATCAGTTTATCTACTCAAGATAACAATGCTTTAAAAATTTTTTAATCAAAACTAAGCTAAGAGTTCTTATGTTTTTATAATATACAAAACTGCCGCATCTTTTGAGATGAAAGACCATAAGCCATCCATATACAGAAAAATTAACTTTTGGGCATAGTTTGTGTTTTGGCAGCATTTTCGGATATGTACTTTTTCAAAACAAATAAGTTTGCTTATCCTTGCTTTTAACCAGATCCAGCTGTTCAGATATGTCTGTATAAAAGCTTCTTTTGTCCTTCTGCCCATATTGAGCAACTGAATTTATATCTTACATAAATCAAAGTAGGCTCAAACTTTCCATAATAATAGTTCAATGCTTTAAGAACATATGTGTAAAATTTTGACACCCAAAAAAAATTATTATGGCTATGGCAGATTATTGGCCAAAATATCACAATCTAGGCCCACAGTGCACAGGCCAAAGCCAAAACAAATTTAAAAGAAAAGTCTTCGAACAACCTATACATATAAGCAAGCAATGTTTATATAAGCACTCAAAAGCTTTATTAAAAATATCACGACATTATTTAAGCAAAAACAAAAAGGCTTTTTAAATATAAAACGTCTTAGCTGGTCTCTAGCCGCTTGAATAATTTGTATACTCTGTGCAAGCAGCTTTCATGCTCTTCCTTGCACTACTTACACTTAATTAAGGCGCTTGGGAGCTAGTTGCTACGCTTCTTACATTGGCTCATACTGCCCTGCCTTGGTCTGGCCTTTGTTGCGCCGCCTTAACTTCGATATGCTTATAATTCAATGGCATAAGTTTTGCCCTTGGTTTGGTACCATGTGCTTTGCACTGTTGAACACACACACACCTGAACACCTTTTGTCGTAGCCATTTTGTAACACGTGCTTTTTTTTGTCAAGTTAAAATTGCATGTGTTCATAAAGTGTAGGTTGTAGCGGGTAGTGGTAACGTAAAGTTGCTGCTGTCAGCATTTTTGGCAAATTGCGCATACGCCTCTTGGTGCAGAGCTTACGCCTTTGCTGTCAGTTTGACACAGCTTTCGTCGGTCTGTTTTGTAATTTATGCACATAAGTATCTTGACTGCTCAAACTCGCCGCCATTGCATTTATAAAAAAAAAGTGCTCTCAGTGTGTGTGTGTGCTGATGTGTATTTGCGTGTGTATGCGTGTGTGTGTGTGCAGGTGTGCGTGTAATTCATTGACTTCACTTCACTGAGATAATGAGAAAAACACTAACGTAGCTTGCTAAGAAGAAGAAGAAGAAGAAAAAGCAACGAAGGCAAAAGGAAATGGCATACAAAACGAAGAAAGCGTAAAATAAGATAAAGGCACATTACGAAAGACTCAGATTGCGTTGACGAAGTTTACATACGCTTTCTAGGCTAGAAACAAAATTTTGCTCAAGTTATATGGAAATTCGAAATTTTTCTTTTGCAAAATGGCGATTATTTATTGAGAAATTGGTAACTGATTATTTGTGAATACTTTACTTTGGCAATTAATACCTTTTAAGCGCATAAAGATACTTTAAAAAAATAATTTTTTCTCTATGAAAAATAAAATTGAAAAAAAATTTTTATATAAAAGAAATTTTTATATAAGAAATTTTTATATATAAGAAATTTTTTTTTTTTTAATTTAAAGCTTCATTTTTATTTTATATACAATTTTTGTTTTTAATTAGTTTTCGATTAATTAATTAATGAAATTTTCCTCAATGAAAGATAAAACTTGCCTTTTAAAAAAAAAAATGGTTATATATAAAATAAAATGTATTTTTCAATCAAAGAAAAACCTTTAAAAGTTTAATTTCCTTTTGGTTTTATGGTTAGTTTGTTTTTTTTTGCGTTTTCGTTGCATTTTATTTTGTTTCTTTTCATTTTGTTTCACTTGATTTTGTTTCTCTCGATTGCTTTTCACGTGATTTGAATTCACTTGACTTTGTTTCACTTCATTTTGTTTCTATTTATTTTTTCATAAGAATTCGTTTCACTTTTTTGAGTTTCTCTCGAATTTGTTTCATATGATTTTGTTTCATTTGATTTTGTTCCACTGGATTTTGTTGCACTTGATTTTGTTGGTCTTGATTTTGTTTCAACCTATTTAGTTTCACTTGTTTTTGTTTCACTTTATTTTGTTAAACTTGATATTGTTTCACTTAATATTGTCTCACTTGATGTTGTTTCTCTGGATTTTGTTGCACTTGATTTTGTGTCACTTGAATTTGTTTCATTTAGGTAGTTTCTCTTGATTTTGTTTCATTTTATATTATTTCAAATTTGATTTTGTATTGATTTTGAAACAAAATCAAGTGAAAGTAAATAGAGACTTTCACTTGTTTTTGTTTCACTTGATATTGTTTCACTTGTTTTTGTTTCACTTATTTTTGTTTCACTTAATATTGTTTCACTTGATTTTCTTTCAATTCATTTTGTTTCACTTGTATTTGTTTCAATCTATTTCGTTTCACTTGATTTTTTTCGATTGATTTTGTTTCACTTTTTTTATTTCACTGCATTTTGTCTCACTTGTTTTTGTTTCACTTGATTTTGTTTCAACTGATTTCGTTTCACTTGATTTTGTTTCACTTGTTTTTGTTTCACTCGGTATTGTTTCACTTGATTTTCTTTCATTTTTGTCTGTTTCACTTGATTCTGTTTCACTTTTTTCTGTTCCACTGGATTTTGTTTCATTTCTGTCTGTTTCACTTGATTTTGTTTTAGTAACTATTTAAGTTCAAAACACTCTGTTGCAGTGTATTTCATTTGCTGGACATAGCAAGAATTTAGCTGCAGTTGCAAGTTGACTAAAGCTGATTTAATGAACTACCCTAGTTACCTGTACCTAACCTAAGTCAAGCCCTTCATTCAATCACTCTGCTTATCTCGTACCTCTGCCTTGTTTTTTTTTTTTCTTCTTTCTCTTTGCCCCTTTTTGAATGCATATGCTGCGGCATTTGTCTGTTGTCAGTAAGCTGCCACCTCATGGCTAAGCGCCTCCATATGTGGCAGCCAGAGAGAGTCATCCAGTCATTTAGTCAGACAGTCCAAGAGTCGTTCAGTCATTCAGTCAGCCAGTTGGCATGTAGCCAGTGAGTGGCTGCTCCAAACTCTCGTAATGAGTGTGAAATACTTAATGCTTAAATCGTTGTATTAGAGTTTCGGTTGGCAGGGTGGACGGAATTTTGCTTTTGGTCTAGTCCCAGCGGCGGCAAAATGTCGTTTATCAAAGCGCATTTTGTAGTTTTTATAGTCGTTGTGGGTTTCGGACGAGATTAACTACTTGGTGTAGTGGGGCAGTTGGCAACCCTTCATCCGCCAATTGAAAGCCTTTCTCAGTACAATCTCGTGTGCATAGTCTGCACTTTGTTGTTGGCTCTTTTGGCTTTGACTCATCAATGGCTAGTTGGACCATTCCAATGATGTACATCGTAAGCGATTTGCAATTTGCATTGACTGATTGCTCTTATTCGGTTTAAACCAATCAAAAGCAGTCTTTAGCTATCGATTGCTAAATTAATTACCATCGATAACTCTAATGGCAGTTTATTGCTTAGCGCACACTCTGCCCATATGGTTAAGGGTATTAGGGATTTGTGCTAAGCTTGCATTGTTTAAAAGAGTGCAGCAAGCTGCATTTTATCAGGTATTAACTCGATTATTCGATACATTTTTGCTAGCGATTAACAAAAAATTTCAATTTTAATTGAAAACTGCGCATACAAGGCCAACGTATTGATGTTTAATGATAAGTGAAATCTAAGAGAAGGCTCGTTGCCTTATGCTGCCTTTAATTCACGTCAGAATTCCTTGTAGAAGTGTATAAAAAAGCCAAAATCCCTAAACTCTCAGTATTTAATTTGTATTTTCTGGCCTCATTCCGCGCTGCTTTAGTCCTTCTAACTTCCAAGCCATACGACAGCTTTTATTACTTACAACATTCTGCTTTATACCGAAATGTATCTTTTATGTTATGTATCTCAAGCTAAATCTCAATTATAATAATTAACACAAATTTACTTGGAATATCTATTATAATATCTTTTACTTTCTTGCTATTACCTTGGCAAAAACTTTCGTTGATTTTATCTTCAATGCTCTTCCTTACCAACGCCAATTCATATATATATATCTCTATGCCTGCTGGCCCTGCTTTTGTCCTGGTTTTGTCTTACACTTAATCACAGCTCAATTTGGCACTATCAACAAAGGATTTCATTTTGCCAGCTTTTCTTCTAAGTGGGTCACACAGCAAATTTGTTTAAGCAGCCGCCATTTTTGTTACACGCACACAACTTGTGTGTATATGTATGCGTGTGTGTGTGTGTGTGTAGCTGCCACTTCACTTTGATGTAGCTCTCAGCTGCATGAGAGCATACCAAGAATATTATATTGTAAAAAATAAATTATGCATACAACTCGCAACAAAATTGTACTCTTGTATTGTAGCAAGTAGCTTCTCTACGAAGGAATTAAGCACGCCAAACCAAAACTTTCAACTTTCAACTTGCAACGTTCAACGTACAACTTAGCCAGGCACGCACAGCGCAGTCACAAACCCGCCGGGCATGGGGCTACAAAGGCGGGCGGGGGGAGGCAGCAGTTCAAGCTGATGATTAAGTATCAAAGGGTTAACTTTAACTCTAGGTGAAACATTATATCTTCTTGCGCTAAGCTACCCTGCTTGTGAAAAATTTGCGAAAATAAATTGAAAAAGCTTTTCATTTGGCTTACGATTAAAATGAAAATGAAAATTAGTCGTTGTCAGTTTGAAGTGCGGTGGCAGCACGAACGAAGGCAGTGGCGCTGGAGCCACATGGCGGAAACTGTGCGCTTAAAAATTATGCAGCGCAAAAGTTTAAACAGTACGCAAAAATCCATTAACTCCAAGTGCTGTCGAAGTTGAAGTCGAAATTTTGAGGCACGCACACAGCTACAAACACATATGCACAAGTCATGACCTGAGACATGCTACTGTTGTGCCCGCTTCCGGTCTCCATTTTATTTTTGACGCGCACAAAACTTATGCCAAAAAGTATGCAACACACGCATACATATGCAAATATTGCCGCTGCTTTTCTTTTATGACCAAACATTTAACTTCGTTAACGGCTCTTTGCGATGCGAGGGTTGGCGCAGCCGAAAAATGAGTAAGCCAGAAGAACTCCTGCTACATATATGTGCATAGTACATATATGCCACATCATCATTATTGTCTGCTTCATCATTATTAGTATATAGAGCGTTAGCGTGAATATGTACTTACTTCATTGATGCCCTTCCGGGTCAGTGGCAACTTTTGTGCCAACTCACCAGCGCACAGTGGTCGAGATTGTAGCGCCAGCGGGCAATTTTATATATATTTTATGCGGCTTGCTTAGCTTTAGGCCGTTAATTCCAATAAAAATATATTGCATTATTTAGTAGCGCATATCTCTGTATCCTCGAGTTATCGAAAAAGGCAGCAAGATTTTTCTAAAGCAGTCTTAATTTTAAGTCACTGCACTGCTTGACAATAGTCAATATTAAGAGGTTTTTTTTGCTTATTTCTCAGATAACTCTTATAGTTTTTCGTTCGTAAGAAACTTTATTCTTTTTTGAGATCTCTGTATCCTCGAGCTATTGAAAAAGGCAGCAAGATTTTTCTAAAGCAGTCTTAATTATTAGTCACTGAACTGCTTGACAATAGTCAATATGAAGAGTATTTTTTGCTTATTTTTCAGATTACTATTATAGTTTTTTATTCGTTAGAAACTTTGTTCTATTTTGAGATCTCTGTATCCTCGAGTTATCGAAAAAGGTATCAAGATTTTAATAAAGCACTCCTACCGCTTAGTTATTGAACTGCTTGACAATAGCCAATCTGTTGAAACTTTTTGGTTATTTCTCATACTGCTATTATAGTTTTTTGTTCGTAAGAAACTTTATTCTACTTCGAGATCTCTGTATCCTCGAGCTATCGAAAAAGGTAGCAAGATTTATCCAAAGGCAGCCTTACCTATTAGTCATTGAACTGCTTGACAATAGCCAATCTGAAGGCACTTTTTGGTTATTTCTCAGACTACTATTATAGTTCTTTGTTCGAAAGAAACTTTATTCTACTTCGAGATCTCTGTATCTTCGAGCTATCGAAAAAGACAGCAAGATTTTCCTAAAGGCGGTCTTACCTTAAAGTCATCGAACTGCTTGAAAATAGCCAATCTGAAGAAACTTTTTGGCTTTTAAAGATTTTTTTTTAAAACTCATGATAAATCTGTTACTTTAAGGCATTTATAATAGAATTTTGAGTTCTGTCAAAGCAAATGATTTTTTTGTTCAAAAATCTACGAAACTAAAAAATACAAAATTTTACTCGCTATAGTAAGAAATATTTCAAATCAAAATTTGGCAGACTTTTATGAAAAAAAATAAATAAAATTTTGCAATTTAGCCCAATGTGCGTTTTTAAAAATTTACTTTTAATTTAAATTAATATATATATAGTACCTGAACGAAAATAAATGAACCGGGCCAATTTTTTGGTGGACTCCCTCGATTTTAATGATTTTTTCATACTTTTCTCTAGTAGCTCTGAGAATAGTAACCACGTAAATATTTATTGCCGAATTCCGATTATTTATCGAGTTTTCGATAACTAAATTTTGAATTTTTCATTCTTAGACTTTTCCTTGACAAGTCATATCTCTTCAACGAATAAAGATATTGACACATATTGAATTAAAAAAAAAATATGTGTTTTAAAATTTTTTTTTTTAAATTTTGAATTTTTTTTTTTTTAATCTTAGAATTCATATGTGATCTTAGACTTGAAAAAAATTGTTATGCGTGTAAATTCCCTGCGAAGAAAACAAAAAAAAAAAAAATAAATAAAAAAAAAAAATTTTTTTTTTTTATAACCAAATAAAGCTTGCATAAGGCTCGCGCTAAAGCTAATTATAGCTTGTACTGTAATTTTAATTAAGTAGGAGCTGTTTATAAAAAATTATTAAAAAATTTTTGTGTTTTTTAAATGCTAATTATGAAATATAAAACTGGGAGACCTTAAAAAATACGCATACGCAGTGTAACCGGTTATGCTATATGGTATTATAAATCCACTAAGTTTCAGCTACGTGCAGCTACAGCTCGACTTTTTTGCTAAAAATTTTGCAATTTGGCCCAGTGTGCAATGCCAGCAAACCAAACTTTTATTTAAATAATTATATATAGGTAGATATATATTAATATGCCAACTGTATTATAATTAAACAATTAAATATTGTCAAGCTGTACTATTTTTATGTTTGAATTTGAAAACACATTTTTTGAGTCTGTTATCAAAAATTAAGTTTAAGAAAAATTGCGTATACGCAATGTAGCCTGTTATGCCATTTGTTATTATTTGATATAATCAAAACCACTTTCTCGACTTTTTTATCGCAAAAATTTGGCAACTTAGCCCAGTGTGCATTGGCGACCATTGTACCAACGCCATTTTGTTTTAACATTATGCGCGCATTTGCGGCCTGAAAAGCTGTTCAGCCATGTTGTGCTGCCACTGCCGGCAGCGCTGCTGACGTCGTTACTTAATTAGTTTTTACAGTTAATTGAATTGCAATGCTGCGTCATGGACGCTGGTGTGGCTGCTGCTTCTTTAGAGGCATGCAACATCAGAGGCCAGTTTTGCGCCTAAAAGCATGCCGCCATTTTGTGCTTTAATGGCTGCCAAATAGCCAATGCTCTCTCAGTTTTTTTTTTAAACTAAATTAGTTTGCAGCTTAAACTGACAGTTTTCATAAAATTTTGTGATTAGTTTTTTTTTTTTTGTTATTATTATTATTATTGTTTTATATTTAAATTTATGGCCATTGCTGCTGCTGTTTTTGGTCGCTTAATTTGCGCCTAATTAATTTAATAGTTTGTTTACTTTATGCACTTTTAACTCGATTGTTGTTATTATTATTTTTTATTGTTGCTGTTGCCATGATTTTAATTTCATTTGATTACCTTTGTGATTGCCAATTTGTATTAATTATGCAGCAGGCAGCTGTCAGCTATGCTTTGGTTAGCTGTCAGAGGCGCGCCCTTCTAACTAACAACCAGCCAGACACATCCCTTAGACTTGTTTAATGTATATCAATAGCATTTCATTATATGTAATTATATTTACTTGAGTTTTTTTTGTTTATGCGCACATATCCGCTTTCAAGCGCCTTAACAAAAATAAAAAACAATTATAAACTGTTTTAATACTATATTTATGGCACATCAAAGACAGATATAAATAGCAAAAAAGTTATACAAAAAAATTGGCTTACAAAAAAATCGATTTATATTTTAATTAAGTTATAATCTTTTGAAAAAACTCGCTTAATCAAATTTTAACGCTTGCTGCACTCAACGGCACGCTCGATAAAGTAATTTGTGGCACGGCTTTTTGTATAATATGTATACAAAAAAAATTTGATACACTTTTAATAAAAAGTGTCTAGCAGTTTAATTATTTGAATTAATTTAATTAACTTTTAAATTTTAAAGACTTGTATGCGACTGTTATTGTAAAATAGTAAAAATTCATGAGAAAAAAAGGAGCTTGAAAGCATTTTTTAGGTTTGTTTAGGTTCTCTCACAAAAGAGAGTGAGCAGAAGAAGATCTATTGTACCCATTTTTTTTAGGACAAAAGAACATCTGCCTTCCTTATGAAGAGCAGTAAGTCTTTCGTTGGGTTTCGGCGTAGCTAGAACGGGTTGATCCGTTTAGCTCCCAAATGTGTGACTCTGTCCCACACTATTGCTGGACAGTCTCACACAATGTTTTAGGACGTCTCATCGTCTTCAAAACAAAGCCTACACTCTGAAGAGTCCGATAGACCCATTTTATGTAAGTGATAACTTACAGTATGGTGCCCAGATAAGTAGGCTACCAGAAATCTTAGGTCCGCTCTACCAAGACCTATAGTTCGGTTGGCATTCGAGGGTAAAACAAGCACTTAAGCTTGTCTTAAATTCGGTAAAGTGAACCAATATCTCCTATGTTCACTTAAGGCCGATTTGTTGAACATAGTTTTCATTGTAAGACGTGAATCTCTGCTTGAAAGACACTGGGCCAGATACCCATTGCAATAGAGATTCCACTCCTGAATGTCCAGGAACCCAACAGAGCGTGACTCTGTTATTGGGGGACAGGAGTTGGATTTTGTTCACGCATTCCCTAACCAGCTTGGAGGAGATTCTCCACGAAGACAATGCGCTGATAGCGGCCTGGCTATCTGTAAATATGTAAATGTTAGCACCTCTAGTACCTTTAAGGAGGATACTGTGGGCGCAGACCTCTAAGGCGTGAATCTCTGCTTGACAGACACTAGGCCAGATACCCATTGCAATAGAGATTCTGGTTTTGGGTCCGACAACTCCAGCACCTACACCCTGTGCCGTCTTAGAACCACCCATAAACCATTGCTGGCACCGATGGTTGCCACAGGGGTTGCCTTCAGTCCAAGTCTCACGATATGGAATGAGAGATCTCAATTTTCTATTATGGAGAACTTCCGTGATCATATAATCTGATCTTGAGCAGATCGATAGGCCAGAAAGAGAATATATATAAGTGCAGCATGGCCTGTGTCACTTTCCACGAGCCCAGACGTGATCCGGATTCGCAGAAGACTTTGCATAGCTGACTTTTTGATGTATATGTGCAGTGGAGTCAGTCCAAGGCTACCACACAAGGTTATAATAGGGCGCACCATCATACGGTACAACCAGTCTATTAAGTTGGGTCTAAGCCCCCAAGTGCTATCGAAGAATTTTCTACAAGCCCATAATGCTCGAGTGGCCTTTGAGAGCACTAACTCTACGTGGGAGTTCCAGTTCAGACGTTTATCTAGCACTATTCTTAGCTATTCAAACTGACTGGAAAGCGCCATATCTGTTCCATCAATGGTCAGCTTAAAGCTAACTTGAAACCATCAATCAAATTAAAAATATTAAATAATAAAACAATATTTTGCATTTTATGTTTTTTTAACATATGGGTACCTAAAAATTATTTTTTATATCTAAAGTCCCTTATAAGTTCTTATAAAATGGCCAAAAACGGAAAAATCGATCCCTTTATAGTTACACATAACCTACTACCAAAACTTGGCTTTTCAAAAGAACTTTTAATATATACTACTGTGAAATTGAATAGTGAATTTTCTTTTATTTTCAAAATCTTTATTAATTTATCTAAATCTATTTCATCTCCTTCAAAGTGATCCCCTTATTGTTGTTGTTGTAATTTAAACTTGTTTAAATGTTTAATTTATTGTTAAAGAACTCAAAACACTCCCCACATAGCTTTAGTTGCGGGAACTACGTCCAAAGTCGCCACGGAACTCAACCTCGCCGGCACCGGGACCAACATCACCCTTCTTGTCGACGCCGCTGCCACCTGGGGCGCGTCTGTACCGAACGATCCTCGCCGGTCTTGGAGGCATCACCAGGTCCGCGTGGTCCACTGGCTGTTGGGCGTGGACGCACAGTCTCTGAGCGAGCCGGACGTTTCAGAGTTGAGGGCACAATTTCGGGTGGCAAGTGCAAGTAGCTGCGCAGCTCCTCAATGCCCTCGTTGATCAGATACCAGTAGTAGTGTCTCCTGTCGAACTGCTCCTTGACAGAACGCGAGAGTGCAGCGACTGCATAGCCTTAATGACATGCAAATCGGGCATTGCCTCCAATACGGGGTGTTTCTGTGCGTGGCCTTTTTGGCCACAATTACGCCCCCTTTGAGGAGGTATTCGTAAATGGCGACACGATGAGCCTTTGGCATGAACATGTTTGCGTTATCTATGGGGCAGAGACCGGAAAAAAAGCCAAAAAATTTGTCAGTTATCATAGCACTTGGCAAAGTGCCTTCTTCGGAGTGGCCTTCAGAGCCTTCTGCGATTCAGCTTTTATTATCCTTATCGAGTCAAAACGGTGTCCCCGAAGCGGTCGTCTTGAGTTTGCTGAATAGCCAGAAGCAGGGCCGTAGAGACAAAATCCGGGCCCGGGGGAAAAATGTAACGACTCCTCTATTACACCTTTAGCTTGAATCAAGTCAGTACATATATTTCTATGATATGAAGTTCAAGGAAATAAATAATATAATAAGCCAGTACGACAGTAATTACACCGGGCCCCTGAGAAAACTCCGGGCCCGGGGGGAATTCCCCCCTTCCCACGCCCCTCTCGTCAGGCCTGGCCAGAAGTCACACGGAGCCAAATCAGCGAGAATAAGCAGGCAGCAGAACGATATTTGTTGATTTCTTAGCGAAATGTTCACGAAGAACCAGTGCCGTGTGAGATTGAGAACGGAGTGTTTCTGGAACCATGCGAGATTGGACTCTTCTCAAGCACAATTCATCACTCAAAATCACCTGCACCGATGCAAATGATTTGCCAAAACTATCAGCCATGTCTTTTATAGTCAATCGACGATTTCCAAGCAACATTTTTTTGATTTGCTTGACGTGATGTTCATCAGTTCACCACATTCTTCTCAACACTCTCGCGGCCGACTTTGAACTCATTATACCACTTGTAAACATTCCCGACAGATAAAGTCTGATCCTCAAAGGCTATCTGCAGCATTCTCAACGTTTTCGCAGCCGCAATGCCATAACGCAAACAAAATTTAATGCAACTTCTTTGTTCAATAGATTTATATATATATATGTTCCTTTAACTGCTATTTGGAGCATAGGGCGTCATGACGGTAGCAAGAAATGTTTCAGGTAGGTAGGTTGCTAGCCCTCCTACCCTAGCTTGGTGATAGAATCCCTATCTGCACCTCCAAGCAGGTGTTTTGTCTGTTTTGGTCCGCGAATGGTATTTTATTTCCCACTGACCCAGCATAGTGCCGAGCCTTCCCCTATCCGCCACCTGGGGACGCGTCCGATGAGAGACAGACAACTCCACACGGATAGATTAAGACATAGATACACTCGCAGAATTGACTTTTAGCAGCTCACAAAACGAAGTGCATCTCAAACGTTAATAAATATTTTGTAACGTTGAAATTTCGCACAGCTCTTACTAACAGTGCTACCAAGTTATGGAAAGAAGCAAATTATCGATTGGAAAAACCCTGGAAGTTTAAATTAAAAACTCACCTTCGAATTGGATCACAGTAGTACTTATACTATATAACAAAGTACACTTCCTTGGCTTAGAAACAAATGTATTTACAATTTAATTATGGGAATGTTACAGAAATTAAACACCTTTGACATAAGTTCAGGGTTGATATATACTTATTGATTTTTAATTATATACTTAAGTTTTCATTACATATGTACTTGTTCGCCTTACAAACTTATCCATAAACTCAACAAAGGAATCAAGTAGGAGCAGTGGCATGTGGTTAAGTATACGTCGTTTAAGGCTTTGATAATTTTAGGCTCTCTCAAAATGCAGTCTTTTAAGAGTGCGTCGAAAAGTTGAAAAATAAAATATAGAATTATTGGACATATTTTATTGTGCCATTTTATAGGTTGCTAGATTTAGTGTGACCATACTCAATATACCAAATACCGCTTAAAATCCACAATGTTCAAATTGAGCAATAATAAGTTTTTGCTTAATACGCTTCTCATTAATTGTACATCAAAACGATCCAAAAACACAATTTGGATTATTGAATTCTTCTACCAAAGATAATTTTTTATCATAGTGGAATAGATGTGGACAAAGTAAAAGGGTATCTACAATTGGATCATCTAGCAAACAAAAACATGTTCCAAATATATTTGTTTGTGTTCTGTTTAAGCTTCTTAAGCCAAGACCTCTCCTTGAGGCATTGAGAGCCACAGATGAATTTTAAATTTAATTATATACGCCCCATTTTCATACAACACACTGCGGGGCACTGAGTGCCCCAAGGACGGTGTTAGGTTGGAAAGATGAAGCACAGGTTAGGGCTAAGGAAAAAGTTCGCTTACAAGCTTTCGGAACTTTTTTAGTTAGTCTTATAACTGCACAGTGGTCGACAATATTGATTTGCCGGCATTAATTCGAAAAACATACATTTTACACTCTTCATGAAAAAAATTGCACTTTTTTTTCGGTTTATTGTTTTACGTCTATTTGGGTAAAAGCCAAAACAATGAAAGAATGTGTAACACAGAGCAACATGGTTTAGTTGTTGGAAAGCTAAGCGTCATTTCCGAAGTAATCCGGGGCCATAATTGGCCCATCACGTCAGGATCTTGAGATATTTAAGGTTATGTACCCGAAAAACGGCGTTTTTTTTTCCTACTTTTGAGGTTCATAACCTCGAATATCTCAAGATCCTGACGTGATGGGCCAATTCTGGCCCCGGATTCAGATCTTACGCAGCAAATTACTTCGGAAATGACCCTTAGCTTTCCAACAAATGACATGACCCCGGCATTTGTAGGCCTGTGTAATAATTGGGCCATTCTCTTAAAAACCTAAGGCAATAATTTTTATAGTTCTGTGTACTAAATTATTTGGATTGAATTTATCGAAGCAAAGCCGTGAGCTAGTGCTGGAGAAAACATCGATGTTATATCGATGTATCGATGCATTGAAGTTTAAAATATCTATATATCGATGTTGGCCAACAGAGATGTTTCTACAGCACTACTAAACACCCATTTGATGAGTGCAGAAATGCTGGAGACACAACTCTGTATAGAGAAATCGATATAAAGATATTTTAAACTTCGATATATCGATGCATCGATATAACATTGATGTTTTCTTCAGCACTACCGTGAGCAATAGCAAACAACATATAAGCATATACTTCCAAAATGTGCTCATGAATACCTTAAAAACTATTTATTTGTATTCATGAACTAAGTTGTTCTTCTTGAGGGCGTCATGTTCAATTAAAAGTGACGTCACATAGCTAAAGCCTATAACCAGCGGACGATCAAGACGCTTCCAACGTTACCTTATTTGTCAAATTGTGTTTAGTAGTTCAAAAGTTCCGCGCGAACAGATGCACATAAAAACCGTTGAAAGACATATACATATCTATATACATATTATTATACGCTGTGACATGACTGTGTTATAATAGAGTCTTAAAAATTTTATGTACAATAGTTTATCAAACAGTATGCTGAGTAGTTACAAAAAAATGTAAACAAGTTCTTGAAATTTATGACAAAACTTTTGCTAAAGACATCTTCTTTTTTTTGCCAACTTGTTTATCGTAGCTAAACAGATTTATTTTATTTTTATAAATTTCTTTTTTTTTGGCATTTTAAGCCGTAGTTGGGTGCCTTAAAAATTAATCATATTTATTTTTGTGATGCGCTTTTTATTTATTTATTCCCTTTTTTTTTATATTTTTTATCTGTGCCTAAGCTCAGCAATTTGTGCGCGGATCAAAAATGTTTTAGCCTCGTTTAAATGCGTCATACAAATTTGTTGCTTTATTTTTTATACGCGTGTATGTGTGCGGCTATATATACATATTAGGGCGGCTCAAAATTTTTCGATATAAGCGCTCAACGCGATTTTGATTCTTTGGCTGATTCTAAGCAATTTTGCACAAGAAACTATGGGTCTTAAATGAATTTCGAGTCGCCCACTTTTTCAAAATAGGTTTTTAACAAAATATTCAAAAATCGACTTAGATCTATCATTTACAAGGCCAAAACACGTTATTTTTCCTCTAATCAAATGTGTATTTGGGGGTTTTTGGGATCGAGAAATCCATTTTTTACGCATATTTTTAATTTTGAGCGCCACCAGAGCGCGCTTTTGTGTATTTTTTTCATTTTTTATCTTTTTTTTTAAATTCACAAAAAGTTGCGAAAATAAGTGAAATACTTGTCGATTTTCGCCACATGTTGTAAATTTTCAAAAAAAACGGAAAAAAATTATACTAAAGCGCCCTCTGGCGGTGCCCAAAGTTGAAAATAGATGTCAAAAATGGATTTCTCGACACCAAAAACTCCCAAATACACATTTGGTTTGAGAAAAAATAACGTTTTTTGGCCTTTTCAATGCAATGTCTAAGTCGATTTTTGAATATTTCGAAAAAAAATCTATTTTAAAAAAGTGGGCGACTCGAAATACATTTTAGACCCATAGTTTCTTGTGCAAAATTGCTTAGAATCAGCCAAAGAATCAAAATCGCGGCGAGCCCCAGAACGTTTTTTCGGCCACATACAAATTGACCCGCCCTAATACATATATATACATATAAAGTATTATATACTATATATTTATTTGTGTGTGTTTGTGTTGAAACGTTACGTGGCTTTATTTGTTGGGGAAGGATTTTGGGTTATTTCGTGTGGCTTTTATTTGTTAGCCAAACGTTTTCGGGGCATTTTTGTTGCGTAATTTTGTTGCGGATTTTGTTGTTATTGTTGTTTTGGCCGCCATTTTGTTGTTGTTGTTGCTGTTGCTGTTCCTATTGCTGCTGATTCAGCGTTAATTTTTGGCATTTCATTTGAACTGGCACGGCAATACGCTGAACGTCAAAAAGCCAAAATAACTTTTACTTGCCAACAATAAATTGAAATTTTGACATGTCAATTGGTTTTTGCAAAACTTTTAAACAAAAACGAAAAATTTAATTTTTTTAACATAATACCACAGGCTTTAAAATTTAAATACTTTAGAGCTCATTATAATAATATTAATGCCAGCATTGAATTTATAAAACTTATAAGTATTGCTATATATAAATGTATATATGTATGCGCCCCCTTTGTGCTGTGCACACTTTACACTCGATTAGCCCCAAATTGAACTCATGAAATGGCTTGCCCCAAATCGACAAATAATGAACCGCACAAGAGCCAAGACCCTGACCCAAAGTGCTGCATTAAATGTCTAAATGTCTTTGCTAAAATCCAAATCAAATAAAAGACCAAACCGAAATCAAACATTTCGATGTTCAGCCGAACCGTGCACACAAAGTGACCAGCCTGGCGACTAATCGTTTTTCATAGCAAAAAAAAAAAAAAAAATGACTAGAAATGAGAAATAAAATAAATGTGAAAAGCAAAGAAAAGCAAAAGAAAACATTAAACCAAAGTTGAGTAATTCAATTTTGAAAAGTTGTATAATTGAAGCAGCAAAAAGTTCCAAAATGCGAGTAAAAAGAAAAGCAAAAGAAAATGCAGATAGAATTAAAAAAAAAAATAAGCAAAAATAGCAAAGTGCGACAAAAGGCCACAGCGTTAAAGTTTAAATAGTCTTTTTAAATTATTCTTTTATCTCCATTGTTTAAAAAAGTTTTTTAGTGACGTTGTCATCGGCGTGCTCATCGTCAACATTTATTTTGCTGTTTAATATGGCCGCATACGCAAATGATTTTTGCCGCAAGCTGACTGTTCCACAGTAACTGGAATTTTTTTGAATTTTTTACAAAGCGTGTGAATGGGAAGCCGCAGATAGCCCTGGTTAACATTAACATGGTTAGGAGCAAAAGCTAAATTGATCTTGAAGTGTTTTTCCGTCTACAACTAAAGGCAGAGTAAGTTCTATACGTGCTTAATCTTTTTCTGTATCCTGTTTAATTGAACCATTTTGAGGATTCGATAAAAAGAGCCAGGTCCGCTATGGGCAAGTTTGTCAGACTGCCCAGGTCTTCAAAGAAGGGATTGCCCAGGTACTGGGTGCGTTTCCTAAGAAGTGCAGGGCAGTCACACAGCAGGTGTTGGATGCTTTCTATCTCCTTCTCATCTCCGTAGCTCCGACAGAAGTCGTTGTGGGGGACATGCATCCTCTCAGCCAGAAGGCCTATGGCGCAGTG
This sequence comes from Chymomyza costata, assembly GCA_018150985.1. Taxonomy (NCBI): domain Eukaryota; kingdom Metazoa; phylum Arthropoda; class Insecta; order Diptera; family Drosophilidae; genus Chymomyza; species Chymomyza costata. The sequence goes on along the minus strand of JAECWU010000127.1, from coordinate 29,977,880 downwards.
CCCCGTTACAACTGAAATTACAACAAATTTTCCCTTCCGGGGCATTTCGATCAATAATGGCTATTTGAAGCTCAGGCCGTGAGCCCAAAATGGCCAGACCATTATCCGGTCTGACCCGCTTGTTCTCTTAGGCCTTCGTCGAATGCTCGGATCTCTGCCGCTTAGAGATTGCACCCTTTTTGCCATCCGTTCTCTCCTTACAGGTGAGTGAGGTCGACGCCAAGGGTGGTCTCTGGTGGTTCTTTGCCGGGGCCTTACCTGGAGCTTTGGCTTGCTTCGAAGTGGAAGGGAGCTGCTCCCCTATCGATGCCGCCGATACTCCAGCTTGGTCCTTCTCCGCAGTCGTACTGTGTGCCGGTGTTTGGGCAGCATCACTGTTGGTGAGCCGCTCGTAACGCCGCACTTTGTACTCGTGCTTCTTCTTTAGCGCCTCCTCCTTCGCTGTCAGCGTGTCCGGGCTGCGGGCGCTAAGTGTCTTAAGATACTTAAGCAAAGCCCTGTACCTGCAGGCCATACTGCGCCTGATTTTTTTCTTTGGGAATATTGCAAACAGAAAGTTTACAAAGCAAAGCTTTCCAATTTGAATGACTTAGGCAAGCCATTCGAACGATAATTGAGGCAATTATAATAAAATATTAATTAAAAAACCAAAAGGTTGAAATGGTGCGAAAGGTAAAGAGTGCAAAAATATCTTACAACAAAATGGTGCATTGCTTAAAAATGTTACAAAAATTTACATTATGAGTCGAAACTTTTTTGTACTATACTTTCCGAGCACTATTATGCACAATAGGAGTAATCAATAATATTAATGTTTTGCTTAATTGTATTAATCAATTTTATATTCTTCAAACGTTCAGATGATGGAACAATATAAAGATTACGCAATGCGCAGCTCTGCTGTTCGTGTCTCTCAGACAAAGAGAGAGAAAATACTGCGCTATCTAGAGTTTGTCGCTAGATGGCGCCAGCAAGCTATTGTATTTGGTAATAAAAAACTATGTTTATGAACTCTGAAACACTTGGGACTAGCAATTTTTAGTTTTAAGCTTAAAAGATTTGCGAAAGAAACCCCTTAACGCTAATATGTACAAAAAAATAGATCCTTACTGCTTTTTTCTCGTAAACTAAGTGCCTTGACTAGGGTTTCTTTATATAGGCTATGCCCTTGATGTCCTGTTACCTACGTAAGGCAGATTCTAGCAGCAATCTATTTGCTTCTGGCTAAGATTGAAAATAGCTTAACTTACTTATAAAAAGGAAAACTAGCTGCTTGTAAGCGTTTTTTAAGCCTACTCCATGGTCAACTTAAATACTTTAAACTACTAAAAAGCAAAAAAAAAAAAAAAAAAAGCAGTGAAAATAAAAGGAACGAAAGAAAAAATGGATTCGAATAGCTGCACACAAAATCAATTAGAAAAGTCCCAACAAACTGACGGCCCCAACCAGCAGTCGTAAGTAGAAAATGCTATCAAATGATAGAATTCAAATTGAAATGCCAGGCAACGATAGAGTACTGTGTGAGGGGGGGATTATGGGGTGGTTTGGCATGAGCATGGTCGCTTTTATGTGTTTGTATGGGGCCAGTAGTTTGGATATGGCTAAAGTGCAATGGAGTGCAATTGTAGCATCAGATTACTACTTATTATTGAAGAGCATATGGCAGCAACCAATCTCTGTCATTGCCATAGCTACTATAGTTGACAAGCTTTCAGGCTGGGTAGAGGCGTTTGCAATACACCAACCCCCGCACTTGTTACTACTTAAGCCTGCCCAGCGTGTCTATTGCATTACGCTTAAGCGCCTCAATAAAGCAATTAAACGGAGTCCAAGTGCTTCAACTGATACGCACTCAAAGCATTTCTGTTGTAGTTGTTGTTGTTGTTGTTGTTGTGATTGACAGCAGTTTAAGCACATGCAAACATACATAAATTTATGAGATTCAAATGAAGTTGACTAGCTGACAAACTGACTAACTGATAGATAGTTAGGCCAACTGTGCGGCTTTGAGGTGCGCTAGTCTACTAAGCTATATATGTGAGGGCAAAGGTTGTTGGGTGCTAACTGAAGTTTTGTTTGTGTTTGCGGATTGGCTGTGTGAGCCGGAATTGAGCTCTGCAACGCTTTTGGCAAACAGAGGCAAGCAAACTAGAAGGCAGCAGCAGTTCTTGCAACAAGGGTAACCGTTGCCGACGTCGACGTCGACAGCGTCAAGCAAATGTAATTAAAACAGCTTTTTACAACGTCAATTAGTGTGCAGCGGAAGTAGAGAAAATGCAGCTTTACATAAACACACATAGATACATGCGCACACACACACAAAATAGTTGGCAGCAGTGAAAAAATAAAAATGTTGTTGCATACTTTCAGGCACTTGTAGAAAATTAATTTAAATTTTGCCTTGGTCGTCTCTACATAAGTGTGTGTGTGTGGATAACTTGTATAAAGTCAGCCAAAGGTGGCAGCAAACACAAATATCTATGTATTTGTGCATATACAAATGCACTTTACATTAAAACGAGGGCAGGCTGAAAAGTAATTGTATAAGCAAGTAAGGCAGACGAAATTTCAGAAAACAAATTTAAATACGCAACATAAATCTCTTTAAGCATTAGTTTCTCAATTTTTTTCTAATTGAAATTTTTGCATTTGAAAATGTATAGAATAATTGGACACCCATGTGAGCTCAGAAGACGTCACATAATCTAAATCGCTATAGTAGCTCGTGCCTTCTATCTATATTTTATGAGGAAATGTTTAAAGATGTATGAATCTCGCTGTCCTCTGATCTCTGAATATTTACAAGATTGAGTCGAACCTAGTTGTACATTTTTTTTTGTAAATATTGTGTAAGTCTGTAAATATGTATGTATATATTAATTTAAGCCCTATCACACACAAAATTATGTTTACTGTGCAGCGATTAATTTTATTTACTCAATATTGAATCATAAACTTATACGTGTCGCTTGATTGCCAAAAAAAAATATGATAATAAAAGTTCGAGGAACTATTCTCAAAAGTTCTCAGCTGAACAATGTTCATAATGCATAATTTTAAAATAATTTATTTTTGCAAACATAAAAAAGTTTTTCGGCATTGAAATTGTCGTTTCTTCTGGCTATTCTTTCTCAAGAAAAATTATGCAAATTTTATTTAATATTTAAGGAAAAAAACTTATGCATTATAAGCAGAATAATATTGAAAATTATAGGCTTTTCAATCATTTTTTTTAAGGTACACGATACTCTCACGATACTCTCACGATACAGACACACAGTAGAACTTTTTTTATCGTTTCAACTTTTTTCTAACAAGACTTAATCGAAATGGCTGCTAACATGCTTGCTTAGCTAGGCCAACAACTTTTCAGCCTGCCCTCGTACAAACACATGTAAGCAAAAGAAAACATTTTGTACACCTTTTAGTTGCTTTCGGCTAGTAAATTTGAATTTGTTCTACAAACTTGTGCGCTCTCTTATTTACGATCTGTGTGTCCCTCTCTCCCTGTCTGTCGCTCTCCATCACTTTTACACACACTCTGACTGCCTTAGTTTACCTGATACTTTGGAGTATATTGAAACATCATGCCGATTGCCAGAAATTTCCAGATAAAATATATGCAAACAGCTGCCAAACTTGAAACTGCCATACACCAGAGGCCCAGAGGCAAAAATTCTCAAAAAAAAAAAGACGACAGAGAGAGAGAGAGAAGGAGTAGAGAAAGCGCAAAAGAGCGTAGATGAAGTGCCAGAGGCGACTGTTCAAATTTAGTGTGTAAAATTTCATGCTACATAAATGCCAAAAGTCCGGTCACATTTTGTAGGCGCATCTATGTATGTGTGTGAGTGTGTGTGTGTGGATATAAATGTATACCATCAGTATATGTGTGTGTGTGTGTTTGTTTGTGTGCATAAGTGTGCTGGGACATGTGAGTTTTGCTGAGTCATCAAGTGTGCGCTTTGACACTCGAAATTGAGCCACAACAAGAACAATAACAACAGCAACAACAACAACAACAACTCTGGCAACTCTGCTCTGTTGACAGTCAAGGGAGCAAAAAAAAAACACATATAAATTGGAATTCTTTTATCGGGTACTTCCAACTATGCTATGCACTGTAAAATCTTGTGTAATGTGGTATTGAATAGAGATTAAATGAATTAAATATTATAAAACTTTGTGAAAGTATTATTTAAAAAAAAAATTAAAAAATGTTAAAATGTTTATGTTAAATGAAAAAGCTAAAATCTAGCTTTCCAAAACGTTTCGCATTTATAGTTATCAATTTTCCTACATTTTTGTTCGACTTTACGAAATACTTTTTTGGGCAGAAATGCAGAAGTGCCCAACAACAACTTACACTTTAATATTTTGCATTTCTGCACGACGCAGAACCTTGTTACCTAGGCCCAAAGCTGTATGCACATATTTTTGTACTTTTTTGGTATTATTTTGTGTCTAGTGTGATAGAAAACAAAGAAATATTTAGAAACATCGTAGAATCCGAATCCGAGGTCAGAATTGGCCCATCACGTCAGGATCTTGAGATATTTGAAACCCTAGGTGGGTCAAACCTGCCTTTACGATGCTCCTTCATATCACTCGATCCATTGCTTGGACTTCGTAGTTTTGGACATTCATTATATATACTCAAATCTGCTAACACCACAAAAGTGCTTTATAAAAGATGTGCGAAATGCAGCAAAAATGTTTTTAAATATTCTACTAAGTTTTCAAATATAACATATGTTTTTTTTTTAGAATTTTCGCTATCAGAATTCGAATTCTCTAGCTGGTAATTTCTGTCTAAATTTTAGTTTTACGTGAGTTGACTATTTCTGAAAAGTTCGCAAATATTCGATAGCTGTCTTTAAGATCTTTTCCGCCGATTGCTTTTCAGTCAGCCCTCGTAATGAGAAATTTTTATGCGCAAGTACAAATTTTTTCAAATTTCTTAAGTAATAAAGCAAATTAAGATGGATAGTTATAATTACTATATGATTTCAAATTGCATTCTAGCATACACTCAACTTTTAATTAAAAATTAAAGTCAACCAAGAGTAGTTTCTGCTTATCTACAAAGATGACAGTGATATCTTTCAATATGAAGATAAACGCTTCAGATGATTAGGCCATAAAAAGCAAATGAATTTTTTTAATGAAGGTAATATGAGTACTTTTGCAGTTTAAAATAAAAGCTCAAGTTGACAGAAATTTTTGACAGATGATATATAAATGTGTCCTTGGAACTTATGCTTTTAAGTGCTGGAAAAGAGAGAATCATATTTTAGGTATACATTTTTTTTTTTTTTTTTAAGATAATGGCAATACTTTGGCATTTGTAAATAAAGTTTAAATGTGAACAAAATTTCAAAGGTTAATGTTAGCTTTAACAGATGAGCTAGGCAGATGACAGCTTTATTTATTGACCTTAAGCGGGTAATATGATGTTTGGCAGCTGTCTTCAAAAGATGACGAAAATATTTTTAAAGCTATGTTAAGAGGCTATATAATATCTTACAAAGATGAAGATATGTTGACAGATGACGTTTAAAAAAGCAGCAGATTCTTTTGTATTTAAAAATAAAAGCTTAAGTTGAACAATAACGCAAAGCTTCGGGTCATTTTGAACAAATTACGCACAAAAGATGACGTCTATGCTCTTGCAATATAGTAAATAAAATTCATTGAATTGTTAAAGGCTTACAGCAACGTAAAAGATGATTTAGATGTATTTTTACTATGCATTGTTAGACATGCTTCAGTTTTGTTTACCTATGAAGCAAATATTTAAAGCTTAGTTTTTTTTTTTATGCTTTTAAGCAGATAATTGCAAAAGAAAAAAAGAAAAGCACGGCTTTTGCAAATAGATACAGATTCTTTTGTTAATGTCAGCTGTGACTTTTAAAGATGATGAATTTTTTTTGATACACTCAGCTTTGCCTTTTGGTTATTTGATTATGTGTTGTAAATTGCATAAAAAAAGTTATTCAAAATTTTTTTTTATTTTAATAAAGCTTTTAGGAATTTAAAAGTATTTATAATAATTTAATTAAAAAGAATCGAATCCTGGAAGCAAAATAATGAAGACAGCTTAACATAGCTTACGGTTGAGTTTATTAAGTGCGAAAAATTTTATTTTGAACAACTTTTTAATAGAATTTTATAATTAATTCAGAAGAAGAGCATGTGGGAAGGATATATGTACTTAGTTTTAAAAGTTGATGCTTCAGCTTTGGTTAAAAGCCTTGCATATCATCTGGCGTTAATAAATTTTGAAGATGATTACAATTCTTTTTTATTTAATTCTTTTTTATAAAAATAAGCAGATAATTGCATAAAAAATATATATATTATATATGTATTTATATAAATATATATATATATATTTTTTATATCATAACTAATTTGGTAGCTTTGCTGCAGATGAAAAAAGTATAGAGATGATGGCATTGTTTTATATTCTAAAAATAAGCTTTGTGCTTTTTAATAAATTATGAGTTCGTTATTGCATATAATATATAAACAAAAAACTTTATATAATTGAACTTTTAAGCATAAGAATCAAAAAGATTTATATCTAGCCTGAAGGCCTATGTTGCTCTGGCTTTAAAACTACTTTTGTTCCCTAGAATTAATTCTAAGTTACAATATTTAAATATATAAATATATATATATATTTATATATATATATATATATATATATATATAGATTTATATCATCTCAGACTGTAGAATTTTGTTAGTGCTTAATCAAATATTTTCAACTCGATTCTGCTATTGTTTTTCAATTATGAGAAAATATAAAAGTTTTTGAAAAGCTTTTTATAAATGAGCTTTTAAGAACCAATGCATGTGAACAAGCTAGCCTTTCCAAATAGACACTAGCAGTTGAGTTGTTAATGCTGATTCTTCTAACTTATAGTAGCTTAAAAGGTCTGATATCGTCTGGAATAGATGAATTTTGAGGAGCAAGGCAATTCTTTTCTTATTTTATATTTTTTTTTTGTTTAATTATATGCTGAGAATCGATTAAAAATTTGAAATGTTTTGAAAATGCTTATAATTTGAAACTTTTAAGCTTTATAACATCTTAAAATGAGGACAATTTTGGCTTACAGCTGTGTTGTTGGATCAAATGCGCTGCAGTCTGCAAAAGCTGCTATGATCTGGGATAGATGAATTTTAAAGATGATGGCAATTGTTTTCCATTTCATCTTTTAATTCTTTTGTAATAATGAGTTGGAAATTTGGGAGCCAAAAGAGAAAGATAAACTCTTCAAATGAAGACAAGTTAAACTTTCAGTGCAGTTGAAAAAGTCTTACATCATCTTGGAATGATAAATTTTAAAGATGATGGCAATTCTTCTACATTTCATACTTTAAGGCTTATAGGCTGATAGTTGTCTAAAAAGAATGAAAAATTTTCAAAAAATTTAGCAAATTTAACTTTCCAGCATGTAAGCAAGATAAACTCATAAAATGAAGACATTTTTAGCTTTTAGTTTTGTTGTCAATGCTGATTCTTCTGCCTTGCTCTGATGCGCTGCAGTTGCAAAACTTATACATCATCTTGCAATGATAAATTTTAAAGATGATGGCAATTCTTTTGCATTTCATCTTGTAATTCTTTTGTAATTATGAGTTGGAAATTTGGGAGCCAAAAGAGAAAGATAAACTCTTAAAATGAAGACAAGTTAATCTTTCAGTGCAGTTGAAAAAGTCTTACATCATCTTGGAATGACAAATTTTAAAGATGATGGCAATACTTCTACGTTTCATACTTTAAGGCTTATAGGCTGATAGTTGTCTAAAAAGAATGAAAAGTTTTCAAAAAATTTAGCAAATTTAACTATCAAGCATGTAAGCAAGATAAAATCATAAAAAGAAGATATTATTAGCCTTTAGTTTTGTTGTCAATGCTGATTCTTCTGCCTTGCTCTGATGCGCTGCAGTTGCAAAACTTATACATCATCTTGCAATGATAAATTTTAAAGATGATGGCAATTCTTTTGCATTTCATACTCTTAGGTTTATGAGCTGATAACTTTCTAAAAATATGAAAAGTTTTCATGAAAGCAAGATAAACTCATAAAATGTAGACAGTTTTGGCTTTTAGTTACACTGTTAATGCTGATTCTTCTGCTTTGATTTGATGCGCAGCAGTTCAAAAAGTCTTATATCATCTGGGATAGTTGAATTTTTAAAATGACGCCAATTCTTTTGCATTTCATACTCAAAGGATTATGAGCTGATAATTAAAAAGTTTCTAAAATTTGACTTTCTAGCATGAAAGCAAGATAAACACATAAAATGAAGACAGTTTTAGCTTACGGTTGAGTTGTTAATGCTGATCTTTTTTTTTTTTATGCCTTGGTTTGATATGCCACAGCTTCATATAAACCCTATAAACACTTTTCGCCACTTAATGGCTAAAGAGTATAAAAACTTAAATGGCACAAGTCAAATGCACTGAAAAAAAAAAAAAAAACCGAGGCAACTAACTCGACTACAACAACAAAAGGCGCAACATAAAAAGCTCATAAATAATAGCAAATGTGTGTGTGTGTGTGTGAGTATGAGTATGAGTGAGTGTTCGTGTTTGTCTGTGTGTGTTTGGCACTTTTCAAGCGCTGAGCAACTTCAATGGGCGGGTTTTTTGAACCCCCAATGGGGCTACTTTGACCCCCATCTCTGCCTAGCTACCAAAAAAAAAAAAAAAAGTTTGACTTACTTCAACGCCAGCAACTTGCAAGTGTGTTTAAGTGTGCCTGTGTATATGTGTGTGTGTATTTAGTCGCACTGCGCTGTCACCCAGAGCATGACTGAGCGTCCCGCCCCTATGTACTCTGCTGCCCCCCTTGCTCAGCTCTTTTAGCCGCATATTTGCCAGGCTATTTTTCACTATTTGTTTTGCATGGCTACGTGTTGTTTTCATGCCCGTCCGCATTTAACATGCAAAGCATAATTTTTGCATATATTTTGAGCAGTCCAATCTACAGTACCCCCTCCCCCCAGCCTGCCCTAAGCGCTGCTTTGACGCCACTTCTGTCTCTCTCTCTCTGTCTCTCTCTCTAACTGCTACTTTTGTTTGTTTTTGTTGTTACTGTTTTTTGGTTTTTAGTGTTTTTATTTTTGTTTTTGGCAGAACAATAAATTTTCGTTGTTCGCATTAAAATTGCATTTGTGTTTGTTGGGCTGTCTGTGTTTGTTGTTGTTGCTGCTTGGCTTTGAAGTGTTGCCTACTTTTAAGCGCAAAACAAGTAATAACTTGATACGTGTGTTATTATAAAGTAATTTCCTTGACTGTTTTTTTTTTCAAATTAAATTGTACTTGTAGCGTAGAAAGGTATATTAGGTTTCTACAAAAGTATGTAACAGTGCGAAGAAAACTAAAGATGTGGGCATTTCCAAAGATAGGCTCAACATGAACGAACAAATTAAAAGCTAAGCACAAATATGTTGTCTATTTTAATCTTTAAGATAAATTTTTAAAAGCTAACAAATTGAATAATTCAAAGCGTTTTGTTGAAATTATATAAAATGTTAGCTACATATGTTCGACATGAGCATAATGTTAGAATAACATAACACAACAGAGTTGAGAGCTCTCGCTGTTAATTACTCTCTCACGCTGCTGTAAACACATTGCCAAATACCATCTGCAGTCATGATCCAACAATAAGAAGGTCACGCAAAGCGCAGTCATGTTATTCGTGTCTCTCTCAAAAGAGAGCGGGTTCACATTTTGTATGGTAGCTACGTGAAATAGTGGACCAATTTGGACCAAACTTCACACAAAGTTTGGTCCGAATTGGTACACTATTTCATGTAGCTACCATATAAAATGTGAACCCGATCCGATTGTTTGCGGCACCTTGTAAAATACTTTGCATCATGAGTTTCTACGACACGTTGTATATTGTCATTTCTGCCATGAAGGATGATATCGCGTGTTCAAATTTATCGCCAGCTATAACTATTGCCACTTCAACGATCGTTGGTGCATTATATCGTCTGTCGTGTTGACCAATAGAAGTTTTGCCTGCTCTAATTATTCGGTCGGCATTCGTTCAATTGCTGTTGTGAATAATCGAATCAATTTGTTATGTTGGAAAAAAGTTTGTTATGATGCGGCAATCTCTCGTCTTGTTCCTCTATTGTATGAACAACGTTGATTAACTTGCTCAACTATATTTCCCATGAAATATATTTGAAGAAATTTGTGATCTGATTCTGGTAATGGGAAAAGAGTGTAAATTTGGCCTTGAACCTTTAATGTCGGCATGAAATTATTATAAATGATATTAGTCGCCCCGTATGATGTCATCTGGGAAGCATGCATTGTATTTTCGAATATTGGCCAAAAAATGCTTCGATACTGGCGTAATACCGGATAATAATGTAAAAAATGGTTCGGGTGGAGACTGCAATGCTGGCAATTTCCACTTTTCCTGGCGTTTCTTTCTGGAATTTCAATGCATTGCAATGCCTACAGACTTTGTTCATTGGTCCGACAGCAACAAGTGCATGTGAACCATAATCGAAAACATTTTTTTTTTTTCCTCTTAGTACTCCTCCAGGGAGGTTACGGCTTCTACAAGAACTTTCCACCGGACTCTGTTAGGCTCAGTTTGCTTTGCTGTGTCCCAGCTGATGTTGTGAAGGGACAATTCGTTAAGTATTGTACGCCGCCAGGTTGCCTTTGGTCTTCCCACTCGTCTGCTTCCTTGAGGGTTCCATTCCAGGGACATCCTGACAATGCTGCTTCGATGTTTCCTGAGAGCATGGCCAATCCAACGCCACTTGCGTGTTCTTATCTCGGTGCCGATAGGAACTTCACTTGTACAGTGCCATAGTTCTGCGTTTGATGTCCGATTGGGCCAGAAAATCCCGCATATAATCCTTAGGCACTGGTTGACAAATGACTGCAGTTTCGACATCATTCGAACGACGCACGCATTGAAGATACGCAGTTTTGTTCTTCTGCTTATTTGCTGGTTTCTCCATATGCGGAACAAGCGTCCAAATGCTGATCGCGCTTTGTTGAGACGATTCTCTATATCCTCATCCACCCCACCACTGGTGGATATTGTGGTACCAAGGTATGAGAAGCTATCGACAAAGTCGATAGTGTTCCCGCAGATGGTTATGCTACCTTGGCTGGTGTGATTGAGGCGCATCGCTTTGGTTTTGGATGCGTTTATTGAGAGCCCAACTTTGCTGGCAAGGATCACGAGGTCATTGGCTTTGGCTTTGATATCACTTAGTTTATGAGAGATGAGGCATATGTCATCCGCGTAGTCCAGGTCTTCCAAGTGACGAGTGAGACTCCACGTAATCCCACGCCTAGACCTGCATACATCTCTCATAACCACGTCAACTACTATATTGAATAGTAGTGGTGATAGGGGGCATCCTTGCCTAATAGCAGTGTTTGTTTGGAAAGGTGCACTAATTTCCCCATTGTGTAGTACTGCCAAGTCAGCATCATCATACATCGCTTTTATTATTGATACGATGTTGACTGGCACTTCTTTCCTCGCCAAAGCTCGCCATATCGCCGCTCTGTCTACTGAATCGAAGGCCTTCTTAAAGTCAATGAACAGAAGGTACAGCGGTGAGCGCCACTCCAAAGCTTGTTCGGTTTTTATGCGTAGTGCGTTAGCTTGGTCTACGCAGCTCCTGTGTGGTCTGAAACCTGTGTGGTCTGAAACCTGTTCATCGCGTATTGTTGGCTCGATTTTATCTTGAAGGCGGTCATTCAGTAGGGTTGCTAATATCTCGAAAACATTATCGTATTCAAATGCAATCCGATTAAATGACGATTGATTTTGTAGACGTCGTGATTGTATTTGTATCCGATTATTTGAAATTTCTTGATTATAATCTGATTGGTCGTTTCGAATTTCGTTCGTTCTCAATCGGACACTTTCAATTCGCGATGAATGTTGAACGGCTGTTGCATTTGCACGTAATTGTGCGACGCGTAATCTTTCTGATTCATTACGTTGGCTGCGCAGCTCTTCAGTCAAATTATTGTTGTACCGAACGTAGCATGTAAATATAAACACAACCACACTGCAATAAAGAGAATTCCAAATAGTTTACGATATTATGCATACTTTGAGCTAAAAAAAATTAATTTTTCAAAATAATAAAAAACAAAATGGCACCTGCCGAGAGCTACGAGTACATGACTTATTTTCGGAGAGGTCTACACAGCTACACTGAAATAAAAATAAAATTGTTTTTCTCTTATTCTATAGAGCAAAAGCAAGTAAAATACTTAGGTGTTTTCAAAAATATCAATTGAAAAAAAAATGGCGCAAGTTTAAAAAGAAAATTTTTTTTTTGTCTTAAAAATCATGATAAATGAGTAGTAAAATAAAAAGTTATAATTATTCTGACCAAATCATAAAATGAAAATAATGTTAAAAAGATTGTGTCCAAATTTCAAATCGATCGATTAAAAAGTGACAGAGTTATTCGTGAAGCCATTCAAAAAAATGTGATTTCGAGAAAAATGCGTTTTAAGTTTTAAAAATGACGACCTAGGCTTAAAATTGTGGAAACATATTTTTTCTAAAAATCACTTCGGTACATCTCTTCTAACGTCCAGCCTGAAGGCCTACATTGCTCTGGCTACAAATCTTTTATAATTTAGAATTAACTTCTATTTTACAATTATATAAATAGAATAATAAAATAAAAAATCTCTTCTAACATAATTGTCTACCAATTTAGCTAAGAAAAATAAAATTGATTTTCTGTAGATTCTACACAGGTGTTAGCTCTTAAGCACATTCTTCTTGTTGCTCAAAATCAAGGTCTTTATGAACTTTGATACAGTCTTGAGCTGTCTGCTTATGTACTTGTACTGCTTCATGTGAGCCTAACAAGAAAAAAACGTGTAGTTGTCAAACTGCTGCAAATACAAATTACAGCTGTAAACTCTTACTCTTAGAGTCTACACAATTGTCTGTTTGCAGGCTTAAGGTGTCTTTAATTTTTTTTTTTGGGAAAAATATGCTATAGGCCTTGCCAGAGTTTGTTGACGCTGGGCCTAATGTACGCATTATTTTGTTTAAGTGCTGTCCAGTTTTGCCTTCAAGTGTCGCCCATTTTGGACTCTTGTTTTCTGCTCAGCCTATCGCAATTGCTTTCGCTACAATTCTTACGCTCTTCTGCTCTTTGCTGTCTGCTTTGCCCAACTTTGTTTCAGTTTTCGTTGAAGCAAAATTAAAATATCATAAATTTTAGTTAATTACGGTCGAGCAAACATTAACATAATTGTCTTGCTTTTGCCACTTGCCTCTGTTACTCCAACTACTTTTCTTTTTTGCCACTTCTCCTACTACTTTTTTTCACTTCTCTTTGCTTTGCTGCCTTACATTTTAAGTAGCAGTTTACTTTTTGGGCAAGTTTTGCTTTGAACGCCATTTACTGACTTTCAACATTTTTGCTTTATGTTTTTTCCATTATTATTTATTATAGTTGTTGTTGTTGCTGCTGCCGCAAACTTATAAACTTAAATAAATCGAACTTGACTTTTGCAAGTTACTTGAAAAATGTTCGAAAAATCTATAGCATACATTTGGGGGCTGCGCAAACTTTGGCGGCTAAAGTTTAGAGTAGCGCACTTCAAAATTCGATTTAATTACGCCATATTGGCAACGCCATTTTATGCAACAGTTTGCTAGTATTTTTTTCTAGTATTTTCCAAAGTGCCTGCTTGTGTAACGTTTTCCTGTTTGTGGCGTGCAACGTTATGCGCAAACACATAGACGAGATTTTTTTTTTTTTGTTCGTTGAGCTTTGTGTTGTTTCTGACACGCCTCCATTTTGTTTTTTTTCTTTGTTGCACTTTATTGGGCGTGTTGAAAGAGTAACTAAGCCAGACACTCTTGTTTAAACTGCATAAAAGTTTGTGCGTGTGTGTGTGACATGTGCTCTGATTGCAACAACCATGCAACAAAAACAAAAATAACAATAACAACAAAAAAACAAACAAACAAGAATAAAATTGGCTAAAGCCTGAGCAGTTGTTGCAAGCTTATACACTTATATATATGTGTATATCCAGTACAGTGCTGCATAATTGAATAACAACGCTTTTTGTAAAAAATTCAGGAATTTTTTTAGAAACTTATAAAAGAAAAATTAGTGCTTAAGACAGTGTTGCAAGCTGTCAAAGTGGCACAAAACATTTTGTTACTTAAAATGATGAGTAAATTCTTTATATAGGGCTTTCCAACAAGAGATGTTATTTTGAATCACCCGGTATTTCGGTAGCTGTCACTTTTGAAGCTTTTATTCTTTGACATTTGACAAGTAGAAACTACGCCATTACTAAAAATGGAACGATACACGCTTCAACAACGCATTGAAATTATTAAGATTCACTACAAAAATGGTGAAAATCTTGCAGTCGCAGTTCGCAAAACTAAAGCACATTTGGGTCGTCGTGAAGCACCTTGTCGCAACGCAATACAGAAATTGGTGGAAAAATTCGAGCTGTTGGGACAAGTTAGTGATATGAAGAATAAAACCCGTGCACATCGCTCAAGAACAACTGAGTATATTGCTGCTATAGCCCAAAGTGTTGAAGAAAACCCAGGTTTGTCCATTCCTCGTCGTTCTTTGGAATTGGGCATTCCACAAACGTCTTTACACCGTATTTTGCATAAAGACTTGCGTCTTAAGGCTTATAAAGTTGAGTTAACACAAGAACTCAAGCCGGCCGATCAACAACAACGTCGTGTCTTTGCTGATTGTGTCCTTGAAATGCATGAAAATGATCCGGAATCCCATCGAAAAATCATCTTGACTGTTGAGGCCCATTTCCAACTCGGTGGCTACGTCAACAAGCAAAATTGTCGCATCTGGGGCTCGGAAAACCCAAGAGTTATTGTTGAGTAGCCTCTCCATCCTCAACGTGTGACTGTTTGGTGCGGTTTATGGTCCGGCGGGGTCATTGGATCTTACTTTTTCGAAAATGAGGTTGGATCAACAGTTACGGTGAATGGATTGCGCTATCGAGAGATGATTAATGATTTTTTATGATCGGAGCTGGATGGTATGGATCTGGACAACGTTTACTTTCAACAAGACGGCGCTACGTGCTACACAAGCAACGAAACCATTGCTCTTTTACGGGAAAAGTTTCCGAACCGTGTTATCTCTCGAAGAGGTGATCACAATTGGCCACCGAGATCTTGTGATTTAACACCTTGTGACTTCTTTCTTTGGGGCCACGTGAAAGATAAGGTCTACGCCAACAGCCCAGCGTCGATTCAAGACCGCAAAGATAGAATTCGTCAGGCTATCGAGGACATAGGGCAGCCACTTTGCGATTTGGTTATGGAAAATTTCATGAAAAGGATATGATCCTGTAAGCGTGGTCGTGGTGGCCATTTGGCTGATGTTGTTTTGCATTATCAACGGCATAGCTTCCTCCTTATTATGAAATAAACATCCGATCATTTATCTCAAAAAATTACATTTTTCTTTGAATACCAAAATAACAGCTCTTACTGGAAAACCCTTTAGTTGATTTTTTTTTGTAAGGTCTAAATATTTTCGCAAAAAAAGATTTTTGGCAATATTAATTTTTCAAATCAGGAGATAAAACTCAAAATTCTTTAAAAAAATATATTGAAACAAGATTTCAAGTCTTGACTTAAAAATAAAAATATTAAACTCAAAACAAGACAAAAATTTGTATAGCAGCATCAAACATGAAATCAAAAATGATTAAATTAACATTAAAATAAAATAAATAACTTAGGTTTCATTAAATTTTGAACTGAAAACCAAGCCACAAAGTTCCTTTTCTTTGTTTGTTTTAAATAAGAAATTCAAAATTTTGGCCACGAATTTAAACTTTTTTCACTCTTAATATAATTATAATGTAACATTCTTTTTTATTACCTACAAAAAGTCATTTCATGCTAGCAGGCATAACAATTATATTTCCAAATTAATCAATTTCGAAATTAAGATTTTAAGCACAATGTTGTTACGTTTTTGACTCTTTTTGTACTTTTGAGTACTCTTAATCTTAAGATTTTATTATCTTAATAGAAGTTCTACAAATGAGCACAATTTAAGCTTCAACTGAGCCGCAAATATTTTATTTCGAGCTTATTAAAAGTCTGACATTAAAATTTTAGTCACGGCTTTATATTTTTTCTTTTATTTTTAAGACGTACGCTCAAAGTTTATTTAATTAATTATATTAAGCTATTATATTTGTTACTATATTGCTGAGCAGCACTGTACTGACTGTATATAGCTACCTGTGTGCATTTGTGTGTATGTTTATGCCTATATGCGCTTGAACTGCGCCTGCTGCAACTTCCGTTTCCGCTCATTTTCAACTTCATTGCATTCGCCATGTCTGTGTGTTTGCGTGTGAGTGCATTTAATTTTGAATTTGTGTCTTGGCTGGCAACATCCTTTGGCTGATGACTCATGCAATGGCAGCTGCTGTCGTCAGCAAACCAAACTCTTGCACATCCTGGCTGGCTGGCCCATCATCTTTAGCAGCAACTTCGTTGTTTGTCTGTCTGTTCCTCTGGCATTGCCATTTGTTTCTTTGTACAACGCTTTGTGCTTGTTTCTTTTACTTTTTGTCACACTCTTTTTGTGTGCTTTTCGTGTTTGTCGTTTCTATTTTGAAGTTGTGAAATTGTGGCCATCAACTTGCAAGCCAGCCCAAAGCAACTCTGCACTCACACATACAGCCTTACATGCTATATATAAATATATGTATATAGTTAGTATATTCTGTAACCAATTTACGGAATGCATAGAGCAAATGTGTTTGTCCTCCCAAGTGTGTGTGTGTGTGTTTGTAATGCATTATTGAAACCTTTTAACAGCAAAAAAAAAAAAAGATGGCTTTTTAGCAGCCAGCCAGTTGTATCTTCTTGGACAAGCAAAACAAATTGTGTCTGTGTACCAATACAGCTGCAACTTAATTTGGTTTCCTTTTCAACACCCAACTAGGATCATAAGGACCTTATATAAAATGGCATTTTTTATTAAATTATAAAATATGCAGGATTGTCTGGATATTTTGTTAGTTTAGTGAAATTGAGCATAGAAAGAAAGCGTTTAAGTTTTCAAATGTTAAGAAAGCGCTAGAAAACATGGACTTGAAACTTTTAGTCTATGGTTCGCACCAAGTAACCAAAGCGTAAAAGTGCATACACATTATATTTGAAGCCTCCAATTCCTTTAGAGTAACTTAATCCAATGCACTATGGGGCGAACGAACACTTTTAGTGCAATTAATTAATAACTTTAAAACAAAAAAACATATTTTGGTTTCCTTTTTTTATATTGGTCTTATAATAACCAAACAAATGTAGATGTGGAAAAAATGGGCGTGGCAACGCCCTTTTTCAATTTTTTTTTATTTTTTTTTTTCCTCTTAGTACTCCTCCAGGGAGCTTAGGGCTTCTACAAGAACTTTCCACCGGACTCTGTAAGGCGCAGTTTGCTTTGCTGTGTCCCAGCTGATGTTGTGAAGGGACAATTCATTAAGTGTTGTACGTCGCCAGGTTGCCTTTGGTCTTCCCACTCGTCTGCTTCCTTGAGGGTTCCATTCCAGGGACATCCTGACAATGCTGCTTCGATGTTTCCTGAGAGCATGGCCAATCCAACGCCACTTGCGTGTTCTTATCTCGGTGCCGATATTAAAAAATAAAAAGTTCTGAAATTAAAAAAATGTTAATTTTATTGTAAATAATAAGTCTACTACACGCACCTATTGTTATTCCTCATGCTCTTCGTTGTCAAGCTCTATGTTGCATTGGAATTGAAGTTAATCCGTATCAAGCTCACCATATTGATTGTTAGACATGCTGCCTGAACCATTCAAAGAGCTTGACAATAAATTTAAAACTTCAGAAGGACAACACAGTCTTTTTTGTGTTTGGATACGTCTGTGTAGGTTTTTTGATGATATAATGGGATCTAATGTGTCTACTGCTCTCAGGAATACGTTAGTAAAATTATTTAATCCATTACTTTTCCTTGCATGATGCATTTGATCAGACTTATATAATTTATTGCAAGACTCGGCACCCTCTTCTCCAAAGGATTCTACTGAAAGACCAGTATTTTCTATAACATCACATGAATGCACGGAAATTTTGTATACTGTTGCAGACATGGGCAACCAAGGATATTTGTCAACAATAATTTCTGCAGTACTAAAGCAAAAGCTTTGAAATCTTGCCACATTGATTGGCAACTGACTTGACAGACATTTTAAAATAGTCCTTAAATTTGTAAAAAGACTTACGTTAATGCCAGTGATATCCGCAAAGATTTTGGGTTTCACTAAAAACACGACGCGCTGTTTGGATTAACAATTTTATATTAAAACGCTTGGATAATGCTAGATAGGCAGCTTCTTTTTTTTGAGTTCTACCACTTTTGGAAATATATGGCACTCTAGGCCGTTCAACTCGTCTCACCTTTTTTTTAATGTAAATAATTGTTTCCGAATTTAGCCAATTTTTATGTTTTCTTTCAAATTGCTGCAATATTCTTTTGCGATTTGTCCAATTCGCAGACAAGCGGTAGTAAAAGCTTTTACTTTTACTAGCTAAAATTCTCGTTTCGTCTTCAGAACAGCTTCAAGTTATTGCCGCTTGAAAGCAATTAAAAATGGCATTCTCTTTTGAGTTTTCGTCGTCATTGACTTCTACGTGGCAAACAACTTCACATTTTCGAACCTTAGCTGTTGATCTATAAAATGAAATTTGCGCCAAAAAGCGCAGAAAAGCGCTTTAATTTTACATGCATTTGAAAGATGATTGAACATTCTAACAAAAACAACAAACTTTATTGGTGACATGAGCTGGACTCATTTTGTAGCTCTATTTAAAAACTCATATTTGTTACAAATTTTTGCTTGTTGAATAGTTAGCAATAACACACAATTGGTATAACCGCATAATTAATTTTAGCAATTCACAAACATATATTACAAACCATTCTCAATGAACTGCATCATAAAAATTTCAGTTTTGTTGTATAATTATTTTATATGAGCAATTGCAAAAAATTGCCATTTCACAACACGTGCATTTGTTTATTAACAGCAGTGTTTAACAGCTGATAACTTAACAGCGGCGTGATCTGTTAAAATTTTTGGTACATAACATTACAGATTTATGCGTGAATGATGAATAGCGATTAAAAAAAAATTATTTTAACGACTTTTTCAAAATGGGTTTTGGCCAGCTAAAGTGGTCGTTTGCCCCATAGTGCAATGGCATGATACTTTCTAACTACAATAGCCTTTATAGTTTCCTTTCTTTCGAACTGTCACTTGCCCTATCACTCCTCTAACTAGTCTCATCTCGACTTATCTCTTGCAGTATACTTGATCAATTGTGAGTCACCTTTTTCCAAATATAATGCCATTTTTGAAAATGTATTTCATTTTCCTAACTTTGTTATTGTAAATCTAAGTCTCTAATGACCTTGTGATGTGATTCAATTAATGTCTGTCAGTGTTTCAATTTTTATTTTCATGCATGGGGGCAGTTTCCAGTACCTTATCCAGCTAGATCCTTTGTCATAAACATCAGATTCGTGGCACTTAATTCCTAAATATTTTAAATATAATTGTTCTACATTAATCGGCTTTAATGTGATAAAGTAAAGTGATGGGAAGAAACAGCTGATTTTGAGATACCCTATACCATTACAACAAGCAAATAATATACCACCCTTTTTTTAGTGCTTAGCTACTTCAAAAAACGTTTCTTCCCGCTTTTAGCTCCAACTTTGCTGGCTCTAACTCTTATCATCACTAAGAGCTACTCGCTCATGCAACATACACCCTGCACCTGCTTTAGGCAAATTTTAAGCAACTTCAGCTACACCTTATGCAACATACATTGGCAGAAACTTAGTATACTCTTTTTTACCATACAAATATAGCGTATAAATACAGCTTCTAATGCGCTTACAGTTTTTCTATTAAGTATAACTCTCTTAACAGTCGCTCTCTCTCTCTCAGTCTTTTTACTCAAAAGCGCTTAAAATAATGCAGTCTGGCAACGCCATAAGTTGACTGGCTTAAGTTGCATAATAGTCTCATAACTTCAATGCCCAACTGCATTTGTGTTGATGCATGCGTGCGTGTGTGTGTGTGTGTATCTGTGTCTGGGAGTGTGTTTACACACACTGTTGCCTTTGTGTTGTTGTTGATTTTGTCTTTACTGTGTATTGTGGACTGAGCCGTACAGAACAAGTGCACGGATATTATTATTGCCGCCGCTTTTTGTTGTCTCTCTGCCTGTTGTTGTTGTTGTTGGCATATGCCCGGGTGTCATTGTAAACAACAACAATATCTACATACAACAACAACCATGTCAGACCGGCTTGCAATAATGACAACGAAAAACACAATGTGGGGCCAACGAATTTTTAGTAGCTGCTACGTAAAAGGATATTGACTTTTTGTCACAAATTTACATGCACTTTGTATGTGTGCGAGTGTGTGTGTGTGTGTGCATATTGGTGTGCATGTTAGTGCCTGGTTATGCGAAATATTAGATTGGCAGCAAAAATTGCTCCACTTCATAGACCAAACAACGCAGAGACGAAGACAATGACGTTGATGCCACTGAACACCCCGACGTCATCGTTACCTCCTTGGGTAAACTTAATTACTATGCCAATAGTCTGCACACACGTAGTTAATGGAATTTTCTGTAAGCGTTTAAGTGACTGACAAAAACCAGAACCTTGAGCAAGACGTTCAGCAAAAACACTTTTGGTATAAATTTAAAGGCTCAGTTTAAGTATTTTAAGAAAAAATCAACGTTTCTTTGTCTATTAGGCTCACATGTATTTGCAAGCTTTTCAAAAGTTGATTATTATAATTTTTGGAATATTGTTCAGAAGTACCTTTCAATAAAAGCAAAAAAATCATATATGTATAGCGTTTTTTTCTTGACAAAACAAATAAAAACGTGAAAAGGACCTTTTTTTTCCGTTCGTTCTATGAGGTGACCCCCTTAAGGTCCAAAAGAGTGCACTCACGCTTCGCTAGAGATCCAATCCCAAAATACATTAAAATAAAGTCCAACTAAGTTGCTGCTGTATTTTTTTGTCATGACAATTCAACATGGTTAGAAATAAATCATTTAAAGTATTGCCTATCGCTATAAGCAATCAGCCACGCTATCAGCACTACGTATGAGGGAGGCTAAAAAATGGAGTGACCAAGACTTTGGTTATTCAAGTATTCCTAAGGGAAACCCTCTCATTCCTGTGAGTACGGACTATTGTACCCCACAGGAACATTTCACAACAAATTTCAAAACTCATATTCCAACCAGAGATGAGTGGAATGTTGGTGCACCGGGCCCAGCCGGCTCAGTTAAGTTCTTTATGGACGGTTCCAAGTTAAACGACCGTGTCGGTGGAGGCGTCTACATTGAGGAGCTCGATGTTAGAGTATCATTTCGACTTCCGGATCACTGCAGTGTTTTTCAGGCTGAGGTCACTGCAATTCGGGAGGCCCATAAAAAACTTACCTATAGGTAATAGAAATATCGGGAGGCCCATAAAAAACTTACCTTTAGGTAATAGAAATATCTGCATTTATTCATATAGCCAGGCGGTCATTAAGTCTCTTGCCTCCTTGACTTCATGTATGAAGTCGGTGAATAACTGTCGCTCGTCTCGGGAGGAGATGGCAGAACAGTTTTCTATCCACCTCACATGGGTCCCGGAACACAGGGATATTGAGGGAAATTGTATTGCGGAAGAACTGGCAAGACAAGGAACTACCAGCATCCTCCTTCAGGATAAGGAGCGTCTGGGTATTCCTATGGCCAGCTGCAAACTAAGCATAAAGACCCATTTCGCTCATTCTGCAAACGAAACGTGGAATCGAATTTCCAACACGTGCAGGATCTCACGGCATGAAAGTAATCCGAGCAATCATTTGGCTGGTAGGAGCTCATGCATTAAGGCTTAACGCACCTCATCATGATTTTTATAGAAGTTGTGGTGATCAGGAAGAGCTGGAGACGGTGGAGCACCTCTTTTGTCAGTGCCCGGGACTATGCAGAATAAGGTTCCGCTTCCTCAAGTCACACTTTCTAAATGACTTATTCCAGCTCTCAGGAAAGAGTCCGAAATATCTTTCGAGTTTAATTGAGGCCACCGGATGGCTGTAAAGTAGAGTATCGTGGGGACCTTTTTAGTGGGGTAGGGTGGAGTAAAGCCCACCTGCGATATCACAACGGGCCAATTTTTATCTGGCCTAAGTGAGTTGAGACGTCACGTCCTAACTGCCGCCTTAACCTAAGCTAACCTAACCTTGCCTATCGCTAGCTACAATGTTTCTTCATCTTTCTGGTAGAGCTCACGATCGTATCAATTGAAGTCAATCACGTCTTAACAGAGAATTTCCATCCCCTCTCACCAAAAAGCGCAGTAGAACCGTCACAGCATGAATATACAACCAAGCTGATGGCGTAGAAGCATGACTGGGCTGTACCCATAACTTTCTTAAACTAGCTTTTATGCACCCATTTTTCATTACCCAGCACTAAGAGACAAATTAAACCCTTCATGGTTTCCAACCGCTGAAGCTATTGTTCATAGATGACGTCACTGAGAAGTCTAAATTTCTTGCTGTTGAATGGGTGTGGCGAGTAACTTCTTATGCTGAAGAAATTTATTCTTGGGTTTGGCACTGATTCACATCGAGAATGCCTTCAGCGTCTTCTTCATGCGGACGGTCGTCAACATGGCAGTATCTGCGTGAACTTTTGACTGGCAGTGCCTTGGCTAAGATTTGCTTCCTTGAGCCAACACGGTGTTGTCTCTATGGTTGTGCAGCATCAATGTTGGCGTCAGCACAATCTTTGGTCCAAATGCTTACGATAAATAGTCCATCTTAATGCCCCCTTCAACTAATCGGCGCCGAAATGGCATTTCAGGTAGTTCGTCCAGCTGGGCGCTATGGCAGACATTTTTTCACGATGTCATCGCTAGCACTGACTGCTTTTGCAAGATATGTACTTGTAGGTACTTATTACAAGCTGGTCAACCTATACAATTGGAATCAGGCTGCACAGTGAAATGCGCAACTTTTGTTGGATTTTTTTGAAATTCTAGTTCCCATGGTTTCTCAGATACAGTTGTTCATACAGGAGAGTGGATACTTAATATTTCGCTACAAACCATGCTTCTGCCCACTAAGAGTGCAAAATATAGAAATCATTCTACTAAAAATTCTACAAAACCTTTTAATCTAAAACGTGACCCACGCCTGAAACCTGCTCTCACCCAAGGCAAGACATTTTTTTTTTTTTTTTTCAATTCGATTAAGACTTTATTTTTAAGTGTATTGTGTATATAGTATCGTGGGCTTCGTTCGCAAAAACAACGAAGTAGTATGTAAAATATTCTATCTAGAATTAAACGCTGCTGCCCAAGTTCTTCTTATAAGTTACATAACAGTGTGAGATGCAAACTTCCAGATTCAAGATGCCAAGCAAATCATGCCGATCAAGTCAGGTACCATCGTCACATGAATATAAAAATAAAAAATTAAGCTGTAAATTATAAAAAGTTTTAGTTAAGTTGTAAAGCTTAAAAAAAATGCATCACAACTACTTACATTTTCTTAGAAAACAACACACTCACGCGCCATTTGCATTATTTTAGTGTATAACAATCAATAAAAGTAGCTGCGTAACAAAAAATACCAACTTGTTATCGATAACTATCGTAAAATTTTAGCCAAATTTATTACTTACAATTTCAAGAGTATTTTTGTTTTTGTCTGTACTTTAGCAGTTTCAATATAGAGCGTAAAATTGGTAAAGTATATAATAATGACTGTGTAATGAAGAACTCGGGCAGCTCTGTGCGTGATATTGATTGTAAGCCTGGAAATATTTAAGCTATGGTTTTTTTTTTTTTTTTTTTTTTTTTTTTTTTGACTTACCTGCCAGTTTCCATTCCCCTTATGAACAAGACACTTTTCCTGCCAGTGTAGGCGTCTCTAAACAGTCAGCCTTTTAGCCAAATTATGCTGCTGTTTTACTTAAAAAAAATTTTTTTTTTCTTTCCAAAAAATATTTTATTTGCTTAATTTTTTCTAAAAATTTTACACTTTTTCAATTTTGTAGGTCTGCTCTGTATGAGCTTCCGATTATAACTAAATAGAAACAAATTTTACTTCAGCAGGTTAAAAATTTTGGTTGACATTTACATGCTCATGGCATGCTTTATAAATTTTACTAAAGCGTGCTAGTGTTGTAAAATGTTTAAATAATCTTTGCTCTTGAAGATATTGTGTTGACAGCACAGCATTATATGGGGCAGTTCTAGAGATTAGTGTTTCATGCTGACAGCTGAGTTTATTTACATACATTTCTTTTTGGAAAGCTCTTACTTATAATTAACTTTGCTTGAAGAGAGAAAAAAATTGCAGCTACCTCTTTAGTGCTAACTCATCATACTTACTTACTTACTTAGGTGGCCTTTACAACCCGTTACCGGGTTACAGCCGACCTCAAGAGCTCTCGCCAGGAGCCTCTGCTTCTAGCGCGTCTTCTCCAATTTATAACACCAAGTGTAGACAGGTTCTCCTCCACTTGGTACTTCCTTCTTCGCCGTCCATCGTTGACTCTCGTTTCGAACACCTTTTTCGCTGGAGCTTCTTCGTCCATACGAACGACATGTCCGAGCCAGCGCAAACGTTGTATTGTTATGCGCTGGACGACATCGATGTCGCCATAGAGCTCATACAGTTCATTCTTATGCGATAGTCGCTCCCAATACGGACGGGACCGAAGATTTTGCGAAGAATTTTTCTCTCGAAGCGCTGCTGCATCCGTCTGCGACACAACCCAAGCTTCTGCGCCGTAAAGAAGCACGGGTAAGATGAGTGTCTTGTAGAGTGTAAGTTTTGTCTGTCGAGAGAGGGCTCTGCCACACATATGCTAACTGAGCCCAAAGTAACACCTATTGGCAAGTGTGATCCTTCGCTTAATCTCCAGGCTGATATCATTTTCTATGTTGATGGCGGTGCCAAGGTATATGTATTCCTTGACAACTTCAAAGTATATTGGTCCGCTACAACGTGGGATCCTAGACGCCGCGTATCCCTGTGCGTAACCAGCATATACTTCGTCTTGCCCTCATTCACCGCCAAACCCACTTTTGCTGACTCCTTTTCGATTGCTGCAAATGCAGCAGTGACATCTCGCTTGCAACGTCCAACAATATCAATATCATCAGCGTATGCAAGGAGCTGGACACTTTTGTAGAAAATAGTGCCATTACGATGTACACCGGCTTTTCGCAGCACCCCTTTCATCACAAAATTGAAGAGGTCGCACAATAAAGGGTCGCCTTGTCTGAAACCTCGCACGGTATTAAAAGGTTCGGAGAGGTTCGTTTCTACCTTGACGGAGCTGATGGTGCTGCTCAACGTCATCCTACAAAGGCGAATCAGCTTCGCAGGAATACCGAACTCAGACATGATGGCGTACAGGCAATCCCTTATCGGGCTATCGTAAGCAGCTTTATAGTCGACAAACAGATGATGGGTGTCAGTCTGTCTGTCGCTAACTCATTATATACTGACCAAAAACATAAGATGCCGCCATTGCATGACTCAGAGCACATGGCTGGCTCTTGGCGCAGCATGAAATTCTTGTTGCATACTCACAGGCGCCTTTATGCATACATATATTTATTATATTTACTAGCCAGACTTGGCCATATGCAACATGAATGTAAGCCTCAATCAAGTTTAGTAGCAGCACGGAGTAGCTCTGCGAGCATGACAGGCACAAAAAGCCGCAAGCTGGTCAACTGGTTGCAAGCTACTGATTTTGTTTGAAACCTTAACTCAATTTTAAGCTGTTCAGGGGCAGTGCTCGCAACTAAAATCCCAATTCCCGCTGCACCGCATCCAGTTACTGCCAACAAACAATGCATCAGAAATGTGCAAACTTTCATTGCTTTGCGTAAAATGCGGCCGACATTGCGCTCTAATTGGAAATATCAGATGTGACCAGACCAGGCAAATAGCTCTACTTGTGTGTATGTGTGTGAGAGTGCTTATCAATGTGTGTGTGTGTGTGTGTGTGAGTGCATGGTTATTAACGAAAGCCAAAGTTACATTGATTGGCCAGCATGTTGGAGCCAGCTATTGACTATACAAATCAGCTTTTTGCTGATTTGTTGCAGCCAACCTGGCAACTCTGGCAGCTTTGACAGCCCTAGCAACCATGGTAGGTAGCCCTAGCACTATTACTAACTAATTGCTGCTGCTTTCATTGCTGCTGCAACGTTGCGCTCTTTCAATTTGAGAGTAACATCTTTCTCTGAAATCTACACCAAAAAACCTTCAACTGCAACTTAAGCATCTTTAGTGTACTTTAATAGTGAGTGTGCAAGTGTGTGTGTGTATCTGTGTGTATTGAATGCACTGTAATGAAAGGACAAAATGGAAAATGTATATAACTATATATATATGAAAGGTAAAATGTGAATAAGTAAAGTAAACGCACGAATAAATGAATGTTAGTTGAATGAAAACAGTTTTTGAATTCAGTAGCGAATATAATGCTACTGCAAGATCTCTGAAAATGTGTTCAACGTTGCATAAATTCAGACAATGTCTGTAGATAGTTAAATCAAAACAGTTGGCAATGTTTAGATGCAAAAATTTGCAATTTTTGGTTACACTTTTTTGAAATTTTTGCAGATAGCTTAAACAATACTTAAGAAATGCTTTAAGGCCAGTACGCAGCAATGCAATAACGTCTGAAAGAAAACAAAACTTCTTCAGGCAAATGCTGCTATGTAGATGGCGCCAGCAGCAACAACAGCGATTTTGTTTTAAGGCTAGTAGGCAGCAAAATAAAAACGCCTGAAAGAAAACAAAATTTCATATAAACAAAAAACTATCAAAATTCATAGCGCTAAGAATTTTACTCTGACACGCAATTGTAGTGCTGCCCATTTTTTGTGAAATTGACATGTAGATGGCGCTTGCGAAAATCAACAGCTGTTCTGTTTTAGCGCTAAAAACAAAACATTAATGTGTAGTGACTTATTTTGATAGCAGAAACAATGTTGCGTAGGCAAAATAGATGCACAAATTTTACTTAAGAGCAGAAAATTATCGTTTAGGCAGCATCTGGGGCTCCAACAATGCTAACAAAGTGTTGAAAACAACCGCGGACATGTGAAAATTTTCCGAAAACGCTGCCGGATTCTGTACCATGGCTTCGAAGTGAAAATTTTCCGTAAAGTGTGAGCTATTTTGAATTGCAATATTAATTCACTTCAAAATTCGTAAGTCTCTACAAAATCTTACATATTAAGCCCATACGGTATGGGTTCCATACATAGGCGAAAGAAATCACAAGTAATGTTATTTGTTGACAAATTATTTTTTATACCTGAAAAACATATGAATAAACATATTCATATATTAACTTTTTTTTGTTATTGCTGTCGCCATCTATTGTTAATAGCGCCATCTACATGCTAATTGCCCAGGCATGGGCAGCACTGTTAGGTCACAAACTCTAAGCATTCAATTTCTTTTTTGCGCAAAAACAAAAGTAGTAGTTTTTTCTTTCACGACTTTTTATGTGGCTGCGTACTAGCCTTTACAAAATAAGTTGCAGTTTTTTCTTTTAGTGCTTTTTACGAGGCTGCGTACTGGCCTTTAGGTAGTGCCTAGAAAGAGCTTAGATAATAATTTTTTTTAGCTGGACTTAATTAGACAAACTGATCTGATAACTCAGCTCTGAGCTATGACAAACTTTGTTACAAGTCGAACAAGCTCAATGCATGCCAAGTTAAGCTTAGTGTATACCAAAACGCAGGAAATGAAGTATTTTATGCAGCTTTCAGACAAATTGATTGCACACGAAAAGCAGTGCAAATAACAAGAAGCCTAAGGACTTGCAATGAGTTTAGATTTCAGTTAGTAGACTGAGTTATTATGTTCATAGAGTTGGTTGCTATGGCGCTTTTGTTGAGTAAGTCAGCCGTCAGACGGCACAACATATTGACAGGCTAAGCTCAGATTTCGTATTTTTTTTTTTTTTGCAAGTAAGTGTGTTGTCTACTTATTGTAGTGAGTGTGCGTCGCTGTGAAGTGAGCTAAGTGCATCATTAAAAGCATCAAAAGTTCAGCGAAACGCACAACAAACTTGTTAAGTTGCTGATGAAAATGTTTCTAGTTGGTATTAGCAAGTCTGTGAGTGTAATCAGCTGTTCATTGTTTCAAGACTAAGCAAAAAAAAAAATACAAAATCAGCTGAGCACTTTTTGCATACGTGGAGCTAACTTAACGCTGACACTTTAATATCTGTATAGACTGCGCATTTTTTTGCTGTAAAAAACTTTTGTTTTACTGCTGCTGCAAGAAAATGTATCTACAAACTATTTAGCACACTTTGCTGTCATTAATTTCAGAACTTTTGTTGCTTGTTGCAAAACGCTAGATATGTCTTGGTTGCAAAAATCTCTGCCCATTTTCTTACATTGTTTTTTTGCGGCTATTCCAGGCGGATCTCATTAAGTGTTTCTTTAGTTCAAGATTTCGACATGTGTGCTAGCCTTATTTTTTGCTTTTTTTTTATATATATTTTTTGCTAACTGACATTTATTATGTGTGTGTGTGAAGCTATTTGTGCGTATTAGGCATCGATTTTTTTATCATTTAGGCACGCCCATTCTGGGTAGCAAGCGTACTGCTTAATGGCGTCAATGTGGCGTATGATTAATGTTCGCTGCGTTGCCTTTTGTTACTGCACGCTCTCATTCTCTGCATTTTTTGTTCACTCTTCTTTGCTTTTTGCTTTCCTATACACACATAGACAGCCCTTGCCTTGCCTCATCCTTACTTGTCTTATGTGATTTCTATAGAAATATTACGTATACGTAATGCTGTGGTTTCTATTGTATCATATGACAGTAAACACTTGACAAATGGACTAAGCTATAACTCTAAACAAATATGAACGTAATGAAAGTTGAGTGAGTTAAAAGCGCAAGCAAAGAGTGTAAGAAACTTACCAAAACTATCAAAAAAATTGCCTTAAATTAATTTATAATTATTGAGAAAATTTAAAAAAAATGCTGCAACAAATTTGTGAACATAATTCAAACAAAAAAACAAGCTTAAAAACTTTTTTAAACAATTTGCGGCAAATATTTGTTGAAGCTAGCAACTCAGGTTGAACTGAATTGACGCGTATACGTAACACGTATACGTAATCTTATTTGCCAGCCTCTACTGTACTAGCAATAACATATCGTATTCGCCTTGAAATATTATTAGGTATTATTATTTTTTGTGGTAATTGTTTTTGTCAGAGACTTGTTTTGTTTGCTTTGTGTATGTAATTGAATTTGTAATTGAATGAAACAACACAAGTCGTGCCTGCATAGCGACATCTACATAGATAGACACGCACACACAGATACGCACAGATACACAAACTGTCTAGCTTGCATTTTACTGGCATTTGGAAAATAAGCTGTCACATCTTTATCCATGCGTTTGGCCCATAGGCAAAACTCTGAACTACGCAGATACAGATACTTATGCAGATGCCGAGACATAAGCCTAGCAGCCATAAGGTCATCGGATAAAGTGATAGAAACATAGATACAGAGAGTGAGTTGGCCGTCAGGCAACTTGTTACTGTCATTGCTAGCCAGTTGCAACTGTCAGCTGGCCTAGTTTCAGTTGCATGTTGCAACATTATCTGATTTAATATCCGGCATTGTTTGCGCCTGTACCTAATGCAACAAATCAATGAGACTGTTATCAAAACTGCCGCATCAAATGCAGCACTTGAGGGCTTTAACTTGCATAAATGGCTAATGACAGCTGGAGCTTATAAGAGCTGATAAGCTCAATATGTCTAAATAGTTGCCAAGCATCAAGTCAATCTAGAGTCAGTTATTTTGAAAACTAATTAAAAACTCTTTGCAGTCCGCCTCACCACGCTGGGAACCACAAATAGCCGTACTCTGCGAGGCTGGACAAATCTATCAGCCGCAATATCTCTCCGAGGAAGGACGCTGGGTAACCGACTTGAGCAAGAAGACAACGGGTGCAACATGTTTGCGTGATAAAATGGATTTACTTGATTACTGCAAGAAGGTAAGTACAGACGGATTTATATACATAAATATTTTATATTAATATGCATATATAAACGAGGGAAGGCTGAAAAGTTATAGCGCTAAGCGAGCAGCCAGCGATTAGCTAAGAAGCTTCAAGGTAACATAGCAAGTTAGCAATAGATACATCTGGAATAAAAATACACTGGGAAACAAATGTTTTCCATCAAGCAAGTATGCTCAAACCGATTTTTCAAATATATATATTTTAAATATTTTTATATTTAATAAGTACATTTATTTGCTACAAGGAGCTTAGGGCTGAAACATTTATTCAAAGTAAACTTTTCATTTCAGTAATTTTTATGTAGTACTTAACATTCAAAAACCACTTGAAAAAAGTCTGAATTTAAGATTTCGGGGCGAAAGTAGCGAATGGTTTTTTTTTTTGTCAGTCTAAGAATGACGTACTTGAATAAAGATTTTGTTTTTTAAATAAGACCGTAAAATTTTTATTAAATAGTAAATAATGATTATTTTTAGTCTTGGGTCGTTTCGTTCCGAAAAAGACCAAATGAACGGGTCTTTGAAATGAACTAAAGAACTATGTCTTTGGTTTTCGTTCTTTTCGTTCTTTTTATTCATGGTGCTCGTTCTCATTCACAGGTCTTTTCGTTCACTATTCTCGTTCACTGGTCTTTTCGTTCATCGTTCTCGTTCACATGTCTTTTCGTTCACAGGTCTTTTCGTTCACCATTCTAGTTCACCAGTCTTTTCGACCTATGAACGAAAAGACCTATGAACTAGAACACTGAACGAAAAGACCTGTGAACGAAAAGAACTTAAAGAACGATTCGTTCGTTCACCAAAAAAAGAACTAAAGAACTAAATCAGCGAAAAGAACTAAAATGAACAACTCTAATTATTTTACATCAAGCAAATCTGACAAAAAGAAACTTAAAAGAGGCCAGCAAAAAATCTGAATTTCGAATTTAGAAAGATCCTAAAACTTTGAATTTTATTTTTAAACGTTTGTTTTAAATTTATTGGCTTACTTAAAGAATAAATTTATTTTCAAGTGTTAGTTATACTTTTGGGATTTAAAACTCGAAAAGCTAACAATTTTCAAGTTTATAAGACAAAAGAAGTCCTAAGTCGTGGTCAAAAACTTATTTTCGTATTTTCGGAGATTTTTATAAACTTTACTTTTATAAATCTTTATAACAAATTTAATATTTTTTTAAGAATATTTGTGCGAAAAAATCTCGAAGCCAACAAGTTTATACTAAGACTAAAGAAGTCCTAAAATCATGGTCAAAAACTTATTTAAGTATTTTTGACAATTTCGAAATGAGATTTTCATAAACTTTTTAATTTATAAATCTTTGGAACTTAAATTACACAGGCCTACAAATACTGGGGTCATGTCAATTGTTGGAAAGCTAAGTGTCATTTCCGTAGTAATTTGCTGCGTAGAATCCGAATCCGCCGCCAGAATTGGCCCATCACGTCAGGATCTTGAGATATTTGAGGCTATGTAGCCAAAAAACTGTGTTTTTTTAAATATCTCAAAATTCTGACGTGATGGACAAATTCTGATCTCGGATTCGGATTCTACGCAGCAAATTACTTCGGAAATCGTAAATGATCGCATGAACTTTTAAATAAAAGGGTAAGAGTGGAACTAAATGATTTAACTGGAGTGACAGACCACAAAAATTATTTGCACCCTGTACATAACCTCAAAAGTAGGGAAAAACGCTGTTTTTCGGGTAAACAACCTCAAATATCTCAAAATCCTTACGTGATAGGCCAATTCTGTGCCTGGATACGGATTCTACGCAGCAAATTACTTCGGAAATGATCCATAGCTTTCCGATAACTAAACCATGTTGGTCTGTGTTATAAAAAGCTTATTTTTGTTTTTTAAAGGCTTATTTTTTTTGGTTGAGTGTAAAGTTAATTTTCTTAATGAAAGCAAGATAAGACAAGATAACATAAGATTTTACAAACTTAAGCCACATTGTATGAAGTGGCTTGATATTTGGCTGCCCAACAACCAAATTATGTAAGAGGTGTCTCCAGTCTATCATATATTTTTCCAAACTTAAAGAAAGTATAGAGTTAAAGAGATTTTCTTGAAACTAGTAAGCTGTCATGCCAATTTTAAGGACCTTCGGCAGGTACAAAAAGTTGTTGCATCGCTGTTACTTTCTACTTCTTGGTTACTTTTCAGCCTGCCCTCGCATATGCAGCAGACCAATAAACATGAATCATATTACTTGGCATCCTGTGTAGCCCAGTAATGCAAGTCATGCCTGAGTATGGCTTACATTTGTATATGTAGACGTGTATCTGTATGTTTGTGTGTGAGCCTTATAGCTCTGCTGATTGAATTGAAGCCACAGGGGAATTGCTATTTGCAGTCACTGTGCTTTACATTATATAAACCCTTGTTATACCTACATATAAAAAATACCATAAAAATGTAAAAAAAAAAACTTTTACATAAAATTCAACGCAGTCTTTAGTTGAGAGCCAGAAAACTTTTGCCAGCGAAAAATTAATTTAGTTAATATGCTTGATAATATAAACCTTATATATAAATAATGATAAAGTGCAAAAAATATCAGAGTGCTTTAGGCTTAACTTTTAGTTAAAACTCTTGCATATTGCATAAAGAATTCTAAGAAGAGAACTGCGACTTAATGTAATACATATAACTACTTTAAACTACTTTAAACTCTTACTAGTGTTGTTAATATGATTTATATTTGCACTAAATTTTGGTAATTGCAGTTTTTGGATTTCATTTTAAGATTGTTCGAATCCCCTTTGCTCAATTTAAGCCAAATTGAGCCACGCAAGCAGCTTCTTCGCTGTCAGGGGTTCCATAACCGCACCCCATTTTTATTTTTTTAATTACACATATCCCAGTTAACCGTCAGTTTGCTATGCATAAGCCCTCCGGCAAAGGGCACTGCTTACAAGCAGTGCAGCTGAGATTGTGCATACGCCGCATGAACCCCATGAATATGTTATTTTATTTACAAGCCAAAGTTAAAGTTGCGCACTTGTAGCCTACGTAATGGATACGAATGACTTCCTTCCATTCATGAAAAGTAATAAATCAAAATGAACAGAGAAAAAAAAATCACATAACAACCGAGTGTAAATAGTAGGCCGTATATACTATACATTTACATATATGCTATAAGCATATATGGCTGTGCGTTTTGTTTGGGCTAAGACTGTATATAGTAGCTGAACAATTTAATTTGCGTTGCGTTGAAAGCGTTTACATTGAGACAACATTAAACGACACTTAATTAATTTTCCATTAATTTTCGCTTTGTTTTTTGTTGCTCTTTCGCATTGGCGCCTCATGGTCGTCTATAGGTACATATGTGTGTGTGTGTGTGTGTCTGTGTGTTGCCACAGCTGAGGTTGCTTGTGTCTCATAAATTGTCATAAATTGATATGGCAGCGCCTTGACATTTCATGCCCTAACGCACCCCCCCAACCCGCAACACACCAGCACGACACGGTTTTTGCATTTTTAATTAAATTTTTGTTGCTAATGTAACATAAAATGTGCGATAATAAGCAACAATCAACAGAGACAAAGAGAGCCAAAGAGAAGGAATTCAAAGAGCCAAAGAGCTTGAAAAATAAATACAAGTATATTCCATATGCTCAGGCGCCAAGTGCAGCCAATGCATTGATTGAGTGCTTTGCCTTGGTCTGCTTTGTTTACTCTTTTTTTATACCCTTTATTGGGTAGTGTATATGAGATAAACGAGCATATCTGCGGCTTTTACGCATAAGCAGCTGAGTCGTTTCTTTTTTCGGGCTTACGAGAAATCATGGCATAAAGATTGAAAGAGAAAGATACTTATTCTTTTGTTTATTTTTATTTTTAATTCAATGAAGAGCACTTCCATTTTGTAACCAAAGACATAATATTGGGTCGTTCACTAAGTAATTTCGTTTGATGACAACAGCTGATCTTATTGAATTTTTTCGCAGCCAACTTCACACTTAACCTCTTTACCTTTATATATTTGAACAGCTGATATAGTAAGGCTTTTTTGTAAAAAATTTTGTTAAATTTTTTGAAATAGTTTTTGTTGGTACCCTATCAAAGATGGAAGATCGAAAACAACATTTTTGGCATATTTTACTGTTTTACTATCAAAAGGGTTAAAATGCAGTTCATGCAAGGCGAAAATTATGTGATGTGTACGGAGAAGATGTGTTGACCGAACGCCAATGCCAAAATTGGTTTGCAAAATTTCGTTCCGGCAATATCGATCTTGAGGATGCAGCACGTCCTGGAAGGCCTCTTGAAGCCGATGTGGATAAAATAAAGTCGTTGGTCAATGCAAATCGTCGAATAACAAATCGAGAAATTTCTGAAAGATTAAATTTGTCGAACGCGACCGTTCGTTCACAAGCACATGAAACGTCTAGGATTAATTTCGAAGCTTGACATATGGGTTCCTCATCTTCTTACAGAACGAAATTTGCTTCGTCGCATTAACGACTGTGATTTGCTCATCAAACGTCAAAGAAGTGATCCATTTTTGAAGCGCATTGTTACTGGCGAAGAAAAGTGGGTTGTTTACAAGAATGTAAAGCGCAAGAGATCACGGTCTACAAAGGATGAACCAGCTCAAACCACTTCGAAGGCCGATTCACCAAAAAAAGGTTATGTTGTCTCTTTGGTGGGATTTCAAAGGGATCGTTTATTTTGAGCTTTTGCCCGACAATACCACGATTAATTCTGAAGTGTATTGTGATCAGCTGGACAAATTGAGTGATGCACTCAAACAGAAGAGGCCAGAATTGATCAATAGGAAAGGTGTAGTGTTCCACCAGGATAATGCGAGACCTCATACAAGTTTGATGACTCGCCAAAAGCTTTTGCAGCTTGATTGGGATGTGCTACCATACCCACCATATTCTCCAGACTTGGCACCTTCGGACTATTACTTGTTTCGGTCTCTGCGAAATTTTTTGGATGGGAGAACTTTCACCTCAAATCAGGGCGTCGAAAACCACTTGGACCAGTTTTTTGCCTGCCAGGATCAAAAATTGTATGAGCATGGAATTAATCTCTTGCCCGAAAAATGGCAAAAGGTATTGGATCAAAAGGGAGATTATAAAATTTCATAACATGTTTTACACAATAAAAAAAGTCGTGTTTACATTGCACTAAATAAAACGAAATTACTTAGTGAACGACCCAATAGTTTCCACAAACTTTTCTCTGCTTGCGAAAATCAGTATAGAGCATATTAAAGTCGGTTTATGACGTTTGTGTAACATTTGTTTTCGTTGCCTTTTATCAGCTTACTGCTGTTGCAGCTGTTGTGCTCTTCTGATTGACACATTTGACAGTGTTAAGTGATATGTGACAGAAAATGAAATGAAATCAGACAAGGATGCAATACGAATGGCCAGCCAATTGAATTGCCATATGTGGCGTATGCTTAATATTTGCATTTTTATTTCCGCACTGTTTTTAATTTTCATTTGATTTCATATTTCAGTGTTTTCAGTGCTGCTAATTATTCAATCGAGTGTTTGATTTATTAATTATTTTATATTTATTTATTGTAAATGCATAATGCAAAAAATTAAAATTAAAACGTATTGTAACACCAATACTTATAGACTTTGACAATAATTTTAATAAATATGCAGCTTAAAGGCAATTAAAATTACAATACAATAGTTTAAGTATTAAATAGCGCTTTAATCATGAGTAAAGTTTGGTTTTTGATATGGAAAATATTGCAAAAATGGCTTACTTTAATAAAAAAATTTCCATACGTCTGTATGAACGCCTAGATTTTGTAGTTTATTAGAGCTTGAGATTGGAACTTAATACAGAAGTGCTTTGTTTTCCACAATTTCAAAGTTTTAGCCTTGGTTTTAGCATAAAAAATTGTCTTAAATTTATGAGATTCTTTGAACTAAAAGTTTATGGCATTATAATCGGAATAAAATCCAAAGTGCCAGACGTCTTAGTGGTAAAAAGATAACTGATTTGTTGGCGATGCACAATGGGCCCGCGTAGCCAGATTTTGGCCAAAAGTCGCCTAGAAGAAAGTCAAACTTTGGACTAAATGACAATGTTATATCAATTTACACATATTAAGCTATGCTGTGAAAAAAAAATGATTAAATTATAATAAGTGGTTTTGAAATTATTGGCAATCAAAGTTGAAATTTTGCATTTTATGAACTTTTGCGATAATTTACAGCAAAAAAACCCCTGCATTTACCATGATACATGTAGCTATGAAACCTTCATTCACTTTATTATTTATAAATATTACTACAGAGAAAATATAAAATTGAGCTTAAAAACTTTTTGGTTTTAACTATACTCGATTAGTTATAAAGATTTTTTTGTTTTTTTTTATCATTTGGCTGCTTTGCCTTAAGAGTATCTCCGACTAGCACTCGATATTTGATCGAAAAAATTGTTATAAATTTCTTCACATGTTTTTCAACAAAATGTAATTCCTACTTCTCTCCCCATGGAGACTAGGTGAAATATGCGAACTAGTGATTATATAAGTATAAATAACAAAAAAAAAAAAGAAAATTCTGAATTAAAATCTACTTGAGAGATCAAGGACATGAAATCTTGTAAGTCTTCTATAGGTTTGACTGTTATCTGTTAAATTAAGGGCTAGATTATTGCTATGTTCCAATAATCTTTCCATGTATCTATTGCTAAATTTGCTGACTTCTTCTTTAACATAGCAAATGCTTAGATCCTTGTGAATTTCGGCATTTGAGACATACCATGGAGCGTTAACAATGTTTCTCAAAGTTTTTGATTGGAAGCGCTGTAGCACTTCAAGATTAGAGACACTCGCCGTGCCCCATAACTGAATGCCATATGTCCAAATAGGTTTTAGGACGGCCTTGTAAAGTCTTACTTTGTTCTCGAGACTGAGTTGCGAATTACGCCCCAATAGCCACTGCTTTTTTTTTGTTTTTATTTTGAGCTGCGCGTGTTTGGCTTTTATATGCGCATTCCATGTGAGTCTTCTATCCAAGTGTATTCCAAGGTATTTAACGATATCACTTTGGGGAATTTCAGATCTGTATAACCGAACCGAGGGACAGTTCCCTTTTCCACAGAGCAAATGTAGTTTGGACGGATTTTTCCGAGTTAACTACTATTTTCCATTCAGTTAACCATTTCTCTAGCAAACTCAACTGAAACTGCAGAAGTTGAGATGCTTCCACAGGAGATGCGCTAGATGCAATAATTGCCGTGTCATCAGCGAAAGTTGCGACGTCTAATCTACTTGAAATTGGCATATCGCATGTAAATATAGTGTACAGTACTGGAGCCAGTACGCTACCTTGAGGAACTCCTGCGTTTATAGATTGCAGCGAGGATGACTCACATTGTTCCTGGACGTAAAACCTACGACCCTTTAGGTACGATTTTATTAGCAGGTAGATGGAGCAGCTTGCCAAGATTTTATCTTGTATAGCATACCATTGTGCTAAACCCTGTCAAATGCTTGCTGTACGTCAAGAAAAACCGCAGAGCAATATTTTTTGTTTTCAAGGGAATCCGTAATAATACTGACTATTCGATGACATTGTTCAATAGTTCCATGAACTTTCCTGAACCCAAATTGATGTTCCGGTATGATGGCTAGTTCTTCCAGTGCTGGTAAAATTCTTTGCAAAATAAGTTTTTCAAATATTTTTGAGAAAATTGCTAGCAAACTTATCGGCCTATATGAAGAGATTACATTATCAGGTTTCATCGGCTTCGGAATCATTATTATCTCGGCACATTTCCATTGAGTAGGGTAGTAATCCAGACGTAGCATAGCGTTGTAGATATAAGTTAACAGGCGGATGCAATTTTGGGAACGGTTTTTAATTGTTATCCCATCAATTTTGTCAAATCCTGGCGATTCATTATTGTTAATACGTTTTACCTCTTCCTTCACCTCAGAAATTGTAATTTGACTAATTGGTAAGCTCATTTGACAAGGCGCGTCCAAAAAACTGTCGACAACATTTTCTACATCTGAATCTCTTATTTCATTAGACAGAAACGTAGACTGTAAGAATTGTGCAAAAGCTTTAACTTTTTCCTTATCAGATCTGCACCAGTCTCAATTGGTATCTTTGATCGCAACGTTTTTTTTAACTGGTCGTTTTAGGTATTTGGTTGCTCTCCAAAGGCTGTGTTCGTAATTGTTAGACAATGGGTCAAGACTTCCGAGATATTCTACAGTGGTCTCATTTCTTAGTTCGCTCAGTTTTCTTTTGAGATCAGCCGCAGCTTTGTTATCTCGTCTTTTGTCTGATGGCCATCGAGTTTCTTGCAATCTTTTGCGCAAGTCCCTTTTAGTTTGAATTAGACTTCTAACGTCTGCAGAAAGAAAAAGTTGGTTTGCTAGTTGCTGACTAGGAGCTGCTGGAGGTGTACAGAGAAAAGCTGCTTCATGAATACAGCTGGTAAGATTTTCTACAGCAAGGTCAATTTCAGCTGCCGATTTTAATGAAATATTGGGAGTGACTTTTTCCTCCAATTAGTCCTTAAAAGAGCATGCCGAAAAAATTAAAGCTTTTAAAAACCAGTTTGATTGGTGGTATCGTCTTTTTGTAATTGGCTTGGATAGCTTAAACTATTTGGGGCTATAGCTTCAAAACCATTCAATATTTTGGCTATAGGCTATTTTTTCAATGTATGTGGAGCTCATATCTAGCTCTGTATGAAATATGGTCCAATTCCAATAAATGATTTTTTTTTTTAAATAAAGTTAAACATTTTTTTTTTGTTTTTTTTTTTTAATTTCGTGCAATTTTGGTCTAGATTAGCTATATCTTCAAAAAATTTGAGTAGGCTCAAACTTCGCAAAAAAATAGTTCAATCCCTAAGAAACAAGTATCTAAAATTTTATCACTCTAAAAAAGTTTTTATGGAAATGTTAGGGTTTTGGCCAAAATATGAAAATCTTGGCACACAGTGCGATGGAGACAAATATTTTTTATTTCAAGACTCTTTGTCTTTTAGCTTTTAGTGTAACTCAAACTCGAGCGCACTCGACTCTTAGCTTTGCCATTTAAGTCAGTTTTATAGCACAAGCAAACTAAAGTTTTAGTTACTTCTTAACTTTTCCATATACCAAAAATTTAAATACTTATCTATTATCACAACTTGTTAAAAGCAATGACAAAGTACTTTACAAACTTATATTTTATACTTAAGTGCTTTATATTTGGCCTAATTGGTAAAAATATTGCTTAAATGTAAGTTAATGCAACAGAATTATTTAATAGACCTAATTTTATATGCCATAAATTAACTGTTTTTGGTAATAGCAAAAGAGCTGCTAACTTTTTGCGAAAAATCAACTTTTAGCCAAAAGCAAAAGCACTTTTTTAAAAGTAAATCATTGTTGCAAGTTTCAAGTTGAAAGTAATTCAACTGCCACCTTTAAGCTTTGGCCTTGCTTTGTCAATATCCTGCAAACGTTTGTCCATTATGGCCATGTCTAAAATGCACAAGGTTGTTACAATAGTAATTGCAATAATTGCAATAATTTAACAATTGAAAAAGCAAACTATCTTCATAAAATATTCTACAAGTACTTTGCGCATTGAAGGAAACTTCATTCATTTTGTGCTGCGACCATGAACTCGCATTGCTTTTCCATTTCCGCTTTCCCTACCAACATACACATACGCCCACAAACCCTTTTAGCATGCAATATCCTTTTAGCAACACCATGATGATGTTTGTAATTAATGTCATCATCGTCATCATCATTAACGTCATTATCATTGTATATAATGAGCCAGGCGAAACGTCAAAACTGTCGCATTTGATTTTGACATGCAAATTTGTTGCCTGCTGCTGCTGTTGTCGTTTGCAACATTTTGTTGTTTGTCTGCTGTTGTTGTTGTTGCTATTATTGTGCCACAACATAAATCAAATTATACGAACATGCCACAGTTGCATGCATGTGCATACAAAGATAGATAGACATTTAAATACAGCCGAACATCTAAAAAGAAAAATATTGCAAACCAAACAGGCGTCAGCCGAAGTTTTTACACTCTTTGCTTAAATTTTATTAAAGACAAAAAAATAAAAATTAAAAAAATACCCTAAAAAATTTTGAGTTGAAAATTTTGAATTTGAATATGAATAAAAAAAGTTCAGAATTGACTCTGATGAGTCCTTACTATGTAGACGATTTGATCTAAAAGCTTCAAAATATGAAATCTGTTTAGACATTCATTCTATTATCAAGTAGATCAACTGCCAGTGCATTTACATGGCTTAGACAGTCTATCTATGTATCTTCGAGATATTTTGCAAATTTCGTCTCTCAGAAACATTTAAGTCTCTGTTAGTTTTTTTAGTTGCTTACAAACCATGAAGCAACTGCAATGTTTCTTCGAGTTACGGATTGGTGTCTTTAGAGGATTTCAATGTTGGAGCTGCAGCTCGTTCCCCAAAGCTAGATATG
Source organism: Chymomyza costata (assembly GCA_018150985.1). Classification (NCBI taxonomy): domain Eukaryota; kingdom Metazoa; phylum Arthropoda; class Insecta; order Diptera; family Drosophilidae; genus Chymomyza; species Chymomyza costata. The sequence goes on along the minus strand of JAECWU010000127.1, from coordinate 29,937,183 downwards.
TCCACACTTATGGGCCGCACTTTGTTTTTTAGACTTTGTTCTCAATTTGAGCTGCTTTTCTTTCAATCCTATTTGTATCTTCCAGTGTACTATCCAAAGCTTAAGTTACTTTAGATTATATCTCGATTTCAAGTTTATAGACCCAAGCCAAGCAAACACTTAAAAATTTCTAGAGTATTTTTGCTTTATAAATACAACATTTACTCGTTCAAATATATATGTATATATTTATTTTTTTTAATTTATAAATTTAATGCTTTTTGCTAAAGCTATTTTAGTATATATCAGATTTTTAATTCATGGTAAAGCGTTCACAATCTTAAAACAATCTTTTAGATGTATCAAATTTTAAACTTGCTTGAAAGAGTTGCAATTCTGAAATTATATTTTTTTAAGCGTATTTTATTTTCAACATTTCAAAACTTCAGATTTTATTTGAATTTGCTATGGCATTATTAAATTCTGTTTCCTAACAACTTTGAACTGTATATAAAATTTTTAAAACAATCAATTATATGAAAATATGATTTCCTGAAATCAAACAAATACCAACAGATTTTAAGAAATTCAATTTTTTGAAACTTAGAAAGAATAGAACTTTTGTTTTGACTGTTGATGCGAAAAATCAAATAAAGAATGAATTGGCAAACGCAATTTTTTAAAACTTTTAGAAAATCCTTTGTAGAAATTTTTTTATAGTTGATTTTTCAAAGCTTTTGGTACTTTTTTTTATTGTTTAATTTTGAAAAAATTAGTATTAATTAAATTATTTCTTTTAGAAAGAACAGAAAAAAGTTTAGAACTTTTTTTATAGTTTCTATTTCCGTTTTTGGTATTTTTTTTTATTGTTTCAAAAATGCAGCAAAAACTAAATTTAAAAAAAAAATTAGTATTAATTAGATTATTTCGTAAATGCCAAAAAACTACATTTGAAATCAAATAAAGACCGAATTGGAGAATGTAATTTTTTAAAACTTTTAGAAAAAACAGAAAAAAACTGTAGCAATTTTTTAATAGTTTATATTTCAGTTTTTGGTATTTTTTTTGTATTGTTTCAAAAATGCAGCAAACACTAAATTTTTTAAAAAAATTTGTATTAATTAGATTATTTCCTAAATGCAAAAAAACTACATTTGAAATCAAATAAAGACCGAATTGGAGAAAGCAATTTTTTTAAACTTTCAGAAAGAACAGCAAAAAACTTTGTAGAAATTTTTTTTATGGTTATTTTTAAAGCTTTTGGTATTTTTTTTTATTGTTCCAAAAATGCAGCAAAAACTAAATGTTTTGAAAAAATTAGTATTAATTAGATTATTTCGTTAATGAAAAAAAACTAAATTTGAAATCAAATAAAGACCGAATTGGAGAAAGCAATTTTTTTAAACTTTCAGAAAGAACAGCAAAAAACTGTAGAAAGTTTTTTATAGTTTAGTTTAGTTAATAGTTTTTTTTTAAAAATTAGTATAAGATTATTTCGTAAATGCAAAAAAAACAAAATTTGAAATCAAAAAAAGACCGAATTGGAGAATGAAATTTTTTAAAACTTTTAGAAAGAACAGAAAAAAAATGTAGAAATTTTTTTATAGTTTATATTTCCTTCTTTGGTATTTTTTTTTATAGTTTCAAAAATGCAGCAAAAACTAAATTTTAAAAAAAAATTAGTATGAATTAGATTATTTCGTAAATGAAAAAAAACTACATTTTTGAAACTTTTTTTTTTTTTTATGTGGGATTTTTGAAAATTTTTTTTTTTTATTGTTTCGAAAATGCAAAAAAACAAATAAAGACCGAATTGGAGAAAGCAATTTTTTTAAACTTTTAGAAAGAACAGCAAAAACTTTGCAGACATTTTTTTATGGTTATTTTGAAAGCTTTTGGTATTTTTTTTGTACTGTTTCATAAATGCAGCAAAAACTAAATTTTTTTAAAAAATTAGTATTGGATTATTAAATCAAATAAAGACCGAATCGGAGAATGTCATTTTTATAAAACTTTTAGAAAGAATAGAAAAAAATTTTTTTAAAATTTTTTTCAAAGCTTTTGGTATTTCTTTTTTATTTTTTCAAAAATGCAGCAAAAACTAAATTTTTTGAAAAATTTTTCATGAGAAGTTTTTTCCTATTCAAAGCCCAGGCATTATTATATCTATATAACATCAATGGCCTTTATATATAAATTTCAAAACATTTTTGAAAATATGATTTCCTAAAAAGCTTTAGCAAAGACAGTTATTTAAATTTTTTAATTCAACTTTTTATAATTACATAATAACTTTGAATAATTTATTTAAAAAAGTTTATTTCAATAATATTTAAAAAATATTTTAATTTAAAATATTTAAAACTAGAAATTATAGACATTTTTTTTTCTTATTTTTTAAAGTTTTAGGTTTTTAATCAAAAAACGTATTTTGAAAAAATTTTTTTTTTTTTCCATTCCAAGCGCAGGCATTATTTTATATTATTATTGAACAACTTTTAGAAAGAACAGAAAAAAATTTTTTAAAAATTTTTTTCAAAGCTTTTGGTATTTCTTTTTTATTTTTTCAAAAATGCAGCAAAAACTAAATTTTTTGAAAAATTTTTCATGAGAAGTTTTTTCCTATTCAAAGCCCAGGCATTATTATATCTATATAACATCAATGGCCTTTATATATAAATTTCAAAACAATTTTGAAAATATGATTTTTCAAAGTCAAAAAATCATTTACAGTTTTGGAAAATACAATATTTAAAATTTTTAATTATTTAAAATTTTTGATTAAATTTTGAATTATTTAAAATTTTTAATATTAATATTTTTAAAACTAAGAAATTATAGAACATTTTTTTTTGTAATTTTTCAAAATTTTGTGTAGGTTTTTTTTTATAGTTTCAAAAATACACCAAAAATTACATTTTTTAAGAAAATTGATTATGAGAAGTTTTTCTCATTTTAAGCCCATTTGTTATAAAATTTCCAGTTTAAAAGTTGAGTAAAAATATATGCAAAATATTTAACTGAAAATATTTTAAGGGTATTATCCTATGAAAAGAAATATTGCATCGTTTTTTTTTTGGTCATTATTATTTTCATTTTATATCCTGCATTATGCTGAAGCTTTTGCGTGGTCCCCTTTTACTGGCGCCCCGAAGTTTTCACCAACTCGCGGCCAGTGCAAATTGTCAACATGCAATTTATTTGAGTCACGATGTATGTGGGTGTGTGTGATTGCTCATAATTAAATGACATATTGGTTTTTCACGAATTGCGTCATTTTCATCCATGGCAATATGGATGCACCCATACACTGGCATATTATAGATAATTATGCTTAATTTATGTGGGCATGTTTTTGATTTTGTGTTTGCCAGCGCTAACAACATACATAACAATAACAAAAAAAAAAAAAAGTACAATATATACAAAGTAAACACGAGAAATATTGTAATAAAATTAAATGAAAATAATAAAAATGCTAATGTAATCACTGTTCTAACGAAAAGCAAAAAAATAAAAAATTTAAATTTGAATCAAAATTTTTGTCGAAAAGCAAGAAACAGTACAAGTCCAAAAATATTATTATTATTATTATTATGAGAGATAGAGAAGTTTCTGAAACTAAACTAGCTTGGATGGTATTGCACTGGCTGCGGACCCCTGGCTAAAGTCAAAAGTATTTTTTTTTTGTTTTCAAAGATTTTTTTTGATTTGTGTGCATCTTATTTATCAATAATAGTAGTGTTGCGTCGCAAAATAGCAATGTTTCGCAACGCACCGACTGTTCCAATAATTCCTACTGGGGTGCTTGTCAGCAGCACTTCCAGTAACGGATCTTATACACTGTGTGTTTATCTCGCTCGCACATGCACGAAATGCGGCTTGAGCCAGCCGCATGCTGGACTGTAGCAGCCACTGCAATAGGTTCTGCAATCAAGCTTGCGACCGCTTCAAATCAGTTTGTGAAAGAACTTGATCGAGTGCAGACAAGAACGCATGTGAGGTGCAGGTGCAAACCCAAAGTGTAAGTAGTAAAAGAATGGAAAGTAAAAAATAATAATGAATTAAAGTTAAAGAACTGAAAAAACTAGTATATATTTGCCTTTGGGAGAGGGGCTTGTCATAAGTGGACCGCGTCGGCGCCGTGGGCGAGATACCACTCAACAAGTAGTATTTCAATTTTTGGTAATAGTTTTGTAACCATGTATTTAGCTTTGCCTAAATTATTGTTCCAAGATCCATTTTCCAAAAGCACGTCTTAAAAAGTATTGCAAAAAAAGTCTGGGCAGAAATTGCCGTTTTTGCAAATAACTAGCACTGAAAAATTAACTCGGTAAATAGTAAGCTGGTGTATATATTAAAATGCAATATATTCGATTAAAAATACTCGCAACACCACCTTCAATCCTCTCCAACGCAATGTGTCAAAATTCCTCAGTATCTGCTTTATTTTCTTCAAATTGTTCCCACGTTTACTTCATTAGTTTTTATCTTTTGCCAATAAACCAAAATAACGTTAAATTTAGCTTAAATATGCTTACAATTCACAACTGGTTGAAGCTGTAGTAGCCAAATATTTACTTACTTGATAAGGATTGCAATCAGGTTTCACTCAAGTTCTTTTTATTTACTTTATACATCTATAAAGCCTTAGCGCGCAAAAGTAGGCAACAGTTCTTATGCATTGCTAATCATAGAACGAAAATATATTAACGCTTGGAATTTGTACTATGTATATAAACAAAATGCCTTATTAAGAAAAAAAAAACTATTTATGTCTATTTTTCAAGCAAAGATTAACCATTGCGTGCCAGTGCGCTCGAATAAATTGTTATAATAGGTTATAATCTTCCTCATAAAATGTGGTATTTTGAAGTTTTTGTCTGATCCTTGACGTTTTTTGTTCCTTGGATACGGATTCAGTAACCCCAAAAACGAATCTGACCTCTAATCTCGAAAATCGATATTTTTTGGTGTGGCTGAGTAATTTATTATACCAACTAAGCTAGTTCCTAATATTTCAGATTATGAAAACTAATTTTGGATGAATTGATTTTATCGAAATCGTTCTAGCAACCATCTAAGCCCAAATTCGTGTTAATTTAAATATCTTAAAATACTCGTATTTGCGCTAGGCAAATCATTTGTTCGATAGAAAATTCAGAAAATTGCAATAAAAGTAAAATTGTGTCATAGAAAAAGTTTTTTTTTATAGAGCTGCCTCAAAACTGTTCAGCTGCATCCCTGTATCTTGTCTCTGTTGTGAAGAAATATCCAACGTATTACGTAAATGGAATCTAGTTTTCTGCTCAGGCATTCAATTTTGAAGTTCTCCAGCGTGCACTTGTAGCTACATTTGTTTTTTTTTTAGCGATTTTTTTGCCAAGGCAACACAGTAAAGACCTAAGGTAATGCGCTAGAGTTTGTTAGTTTTATCCAGCAATAGCTGCTTGTGGCATGCTCCTTGAGTTTGGAATCACCAGCACGAAATTAGTCTAGTAAATATGTGCTCTTAATGGCAGTTGGATGTTTTCTTCTCTGATAGTAGTGCACAACATTTACTTGTAAAAGCGTAAACAAAGCTAGTCAAAATGATGGGCTAAGCTGAATTTTCCCGCCGGATTTCCAGGTCATACCATTTCCCGATTGGGACTTGAGTTTCTAAAATAAAGTTTTCGCCATAAATGTTAAAAGTGTGAAGCCACGTCAGCTATCAAAGCTGATTGTATCGTTTTTTGGATTTGTTTGTTGTTATGATTGTTTATAAAGGCACACACAGACATGCACACACAAAGCCTCAAAGAGCTCTGTACATATATATGCATTAATGTATGTACTGGTTTGTGTATAAAGCGTAATATGCTTACTCAAAAGCCCAACAAGGAACAGCATGGACTTGACTTGAATTTTCCGTTGACATGGCACAGGATTTTGTCATCTCGAAACAGTATGACAACAACAAGAGCAACAAGAACCATTTCTACACTGAGAGAAACTATGTTGGTAGTTTTAGGAGTTCAAATTTTTTTTCTATTGGTTACTTCAACGCTCTGCTACAAAATTTTTTTTCTAAGTGCGCCCCTGGCTACGCAGAAGCTTTGGAGGTTATGATGAGTTATGATAAGACACTCTTACCAAATTGCGTTCTATAAAATAAATCTGTTTATAGACTAGATTATTTGTGGCACTTGCATGCGGCACTTTACTTTTTCGTTCAGTGCATGCAAGCCATGGCTGTGTCTACCTTAAGCCATGTCAAGCAGTGTCGCACACGTAGCGACCACACCCAGACGCCCACTTACAACAACCTCAAAAATGGCATACGAACGCATCCGTTGCATTGAGGTGTGTTCAGCTGAGCTCTAGGTGATATTGGTGAATGGATGCAGTACTTCAGTAGGGTTGCGGTTGTAGGAGGCGGAGGAGGCTGTATGCAACACGACACGTACACACAATTTCCAATCCACACTTCTTGTTTATCGCTGTCGTTGCAGTCGCTGAGAGTTGCTTGCTCTGAAGCTGGCTATGGATGTGGCATCAATAGCCTTGAACTATGCGTATATGTGGGCGCCGTCAAGCTCTAACGAATACCCAAAAGGGTGGCAGGCAGGCAACATGGTTGGTTGCCATTAATGTCAAGCGTTGCAGTTCGCAGCGCCGTAACGCAAAATTGATGAAGGCTGCGCTCGACCACACGGCGAACGTGCCAAAAAATGGCGGGCATACCAAGAGTAAATTGCAAATGGCGGCGTAGCATAGAAAGCGGGCTTGCCATGGGGCGATGGTGTACAGTTTTTCTTAACCATTTACGCGGTTTTTTTTTTCTCTGCTGTAGCAGCTTTGGTCCCGGTTTTAATTTGGCTATTTGCGTGCAATTTTTATATGCACACATAAAGGCGCGTGCAAGCATATAATTGTAGTATATAAAATACACTGAGCACAAAAGCTCGTGCAAATGTGAACTGGCTTAAAAAGCTTAAAAGTTATGAGTAATTAAGCAAATCAGTTTGAATTTGTTTATAAATATAAAAACTTTTATATATATTTTTTAAATCAGCAATATAACTTAATAAAATAATATATAACAATAAATTCAATTTTATATTAATAAAATATAGAAAAAAAAATGAATTCACATTGCTATCAAGTAAATTACTTACTTATTTTTTTCGTTCATAAATGAAACAGAACTCCTTGTACAGCATTTTGTTCGAAACTTATAGTAAATTTAAGTTTGTTTCTTTATTGGGTTTTCTTTTTAAGACTTTTGCATCAAATTTCCGCTCCTCAGAGCACTTTCAATTTCTTGAACACCCAAGTTTTTAGTGCGTTTTTTACTTATGCTATAACTGCCCAAAATGAATCGAGTTACACTTTTTTTAAACTTAATAAATAATACTAGTGAGCCCGGCGGCGAAAAACGCCAGATAATGCATTGCATAATATACAATTAGCTTTGCAGAAAATTATACATTGTCTTTATTCAAAAAAGCCAATACAATGAAAAGTGTAAAATTAATAAAATTCGTTATAAACAATATTTGAAGTTGTAAAACCTTCATTCTGTGGAAGGACTCTGTGGTCTGGTGAATATTCTATAAATACTCTTCCTCCAGTAAAGGAGCGGGCTCGGCTCAATGCCACATAGAGCTGACCATGAGCAAAAACCGGATTCTCAAAATAAATTGCTACTTTGCTCAATGATAGCCCTTGGCTTTTGTTTATTGACATTGCAAATGCCAAGGATATAGGAAATTGGTACCTCTGCATTTTAAAAGGAAGGACACTATCTGATGGCGAAAGTTTTATTTTTGGTTTAAGGACTTGGAAGACCAAGTTCACTGCAACTCGTGTTGTGCGTTATTAAAATGTCTTCAATCTCTAACTATGTTGCATTTATGGCGTCAGAAGTGGTGAGACCGCGATTCTCAAAATCTTCTATCATGTTATCTTTGAAGCTATCCCATAGCTCAGCGCAGTCTGATGTGTGTTAATGCCCAGTAATATTGCAAATAACTCCCTGATCTGAAAAGGCGTGTAAGAGTTTGAAGCTTCTTCTAGTGTACGATGAAAGTGCGTTGAATCTGTGGCGATCTCTAATGCCAGAGCAGCCTCTCTGTGTGTTGAGAGGATAATGCCGTTGACCGTTCGTAAATCCGAAAATCCTTTTGCACCTTTGAAATGCAATAAAATTAACTGGAGAAGATAAAGTTCAGGATTCATGTCCTACTTGTTAAAACAAATCGGCGACGAAACCGAAATATCCCTCCTTTTCGCAGATGACATAATTCTGGGTAGCACCAATATCGTAGCCCTGCAAAATGCTGTATCAACTTGGGATAAGATATTGACGGATCATGGACTGAAAATAAGCGTAAAAAAGACAGAATTGCTCCCCTGTTAATTTTCAGATTCAGAAAGACCAAATCCGGATATCTATATAGGCGGGGAAAAATTGATTATAGGCAGCAAATTTAAGTACCTAGGCTCAGTTGTAAATAGCGAAACTACATGCGATGATGACATCAAACATCGAACCAGTGTTGGGTGGATGAAGTGGCGAGAAAACTCTAGCGTTTTCTGCGACAAGAAAATGCCACGGAAATTGAAAGGCAAGCTGTACGCGACAGTCGTTAGACCCGCACTCTTGTATGCGTCCGAAGGTTGGACGATGTACAAAACGTACGAGAGTAAATTATCTGCGACCTGAGATGAAAATGCTAAGGATGACGGCGGGTAAGACCAAGCTTGATCGCAATAAGAGCAAACACATCCGAGGCAGTCTGTTTGTTAAAAAGCCCATCACTGAGACGCTCCAAGTAGGTCAGATGCGTTGGTATTGCCATGTTCAAAGGCGACCGCCGGAGAGCCCCGCTAAGAAGGCAATACTTAACGTAGTTCCAGGTAACGGCCGTAGGGCAGGCAGACCGAAAAATACGTGGATCGGTCAAATGCAAAAACATCAGCAACGGATGGGTCTCAGCGATGACATGATCCAGGATCGGAATGACTGCAGACGAATGCTGAGATCGCATACCCACACCTCAGAAGGAGCATAAGCGAGTCCGAAAAGGGGTAAACAAGGTTTTGGGAGAAGAAGATAAAGTTCAGAATTCTTTGCCGAAACTGCGTTTATTCGTGTAACAATTTTGCCGGCTCCTCTCTGACTTGGCTTCCAAGACTTGGTTGACACGTGCCAGACGTAGTGATAGGGTATATCAATATATCGATATTGCCTTGAATCTTCGTTGCTTGCATTCAATTTGAACCAAGCCATTAGTTTTGAGTCCCGCTGATTTAAAGCTCTTTCGAGATGGCATTCGAGTGGTATGAAGGTGTGAGATTGAAAGTGCATTTCATATTCGAATATGCGCCAAACTGCTGCCGCAAAGCCGACCCACTTGCAATTAAATAGCCGCGTATCTCATCGTAGTCGAGGCAGTCATCTCTTTGGATTTTTAATCGAATTTCATATAGAGCACATATAGGTTCTCACATACCGGTCAGCATGCAGCTGCAGCTTGATACCTCATTTGTTGAAATCGCGCGATCCATCTAGGAGCCTTTGATGTCACAAAAAACGGCCTTGTGTAATATATATATATAGATCATTCAGATCGAATACTGAAAAACGATGGTTTTCACATATATCTGTTTTGGATTAAAGAAATAATTTATGTACTTAATTCGAAATTTTAAAAGTTTGTAAGCCAGAGCAACGTAGGACTACAGGCTGAAAAAACTAGAACTTGTTTAGCTTAAAGGAGCACCCGAAATTGTCAACTTTGCTTACGAACTTTCAATTTTTGACAGTGTACACACATACACACACATTTATTTGGCTGCTTTTTTGGCTGCGGTGGCGGCTACGTTTCGCATTTCGCACACAGTTTACGCTCACTTAATTTTCATACACACAGACACACACTCTCATATGTAGCAACTCTCTCACTCTCTCTCTCTCTCTCTCTCTTAAACACGCTCTCACACTTTTTGCTGCCAGCTGCTGGACCAACAAACAATTTTTCGCTTTGCTCTTTGTTTTTTTTTTTGTGTGTGTGTGTTTCTTTTTGCCTTCAATTTCGTTTGCTGTTTGTTTTTGCTACTTGCAAATAAATCAAACCGCACAAAAGTATGCTACAGTGTTTTTTCTTGCACTACGCTTACATGTGAACGCTCAAATTTTGAAGTTTCGCTTTTGTTAAAATGTTTTTTAATGTTTATTATGCTTTGACCAACGTCAGCAGCAAAAAAAAACAACAGCTACAACTACAACAACAAACAGTTGGCAACCAAAACAAAAAGGCATGAAATTAATTAAAAACCTGTTGTCTTTTTTTTATGTTGCCGCATATTTTGCCTTTGTTGTGAACAGACGCACTGACCGCCAATCCCCGACACACACTCACACATGCACACAACGCACACCCGCCCATGGGGGGTGGGGTAAGGCCCCACGACTTTTTGTCAGTTGCTGCTCTTTTAAACGACAAGTGCAGCGCTTTAAAAACAATTTCATTTAACATATTTATTTAGTAGTAGTATGAGCGTGTTGTTTATTTACAAATACTCTTTAATGGAGTACTATAAAATAAGCGTACAGCTTGTTATACACAATAGGCAGTACAATTTAAGTGTATTAGATTATACGATAAAGTCGTATTGTTCAGCTTTGAAGTGGTTTTTGGCAAATAATGTTACATATCAAAAAGCAGCAAAAAAAAAAAAACAAATCTGCAATTTCGCGTATTCAGGAAAGATAAGATTCTATGAGCTTGCAATCACTGTATAAAATATATGATCGTTTCGCTTAATCAAAATCGTTAGCGAGTTCTGGAAAAAAGCGAAACATATTTCTGACATATTTTCAGACTCAGAGAATATTTTTCACTTCCTACAGCAAATAAGGTGCGTAAATAATATAAGGCGCATTTTAAACAAAATTTGTGCTTAAAAGTTGAAAGCTTCGAAAGTTTAAAGTGTATCTCAACTTCGGCTTTGTTTTTAACGCGCACTTTGCTTATTTGCTTTTGCTGGCACTGTGTAATTCAAATGAAAATTAATTAATTTGCAGCTACTTAAGCTTTAGTTGAGTAAAAAGTGTGGGTTAAAGGCAATGAATGTTTGCATTGCGGTTGTTCCTGCTGTTTGTTTCAAACGCGTCCTGGCACAGTGCATATTTATTTGACTATATGTATATATAAATAAACACACACATACACACATTATATATATGTATATGTTTTGTGAAGTCAAGGGAATGTATTTAGTATTTGTTGTTTGGTTTGGGTAATGAGTTTAATTACATGGCCTCGCCTCAAGGCAAGCCGCACACACACACATACACTCACTCTCTTGCTCTCTGCGCGCTTTGCATAGTTATGCAGTCTCTCTGTGGGAGACGCCATTTTGTAAACAGTTGATACAGTTAGTTATGCAGCTGTTAAGCAATCATTGCTCATGAGTTTTTTTTGTCTTTGATTGCTTTTTCATTGCCTTGCACTGACTTTGCTACACCATTGCCTCAAATAATAATAATCGTAATAATAAAAATCATAATAATAATAACAATACAAATGCTTGCAACATCTTGTTCAAAGATGAAAGAACAAACACGTAAAGTTATTATTGAAATCTGCGAGTTACGTGAAAACTGTTACGTAGTGCACATAAAGTGCTTCTTATGTGCTATGAAATGGTGCGCTTTGAAGCACTTGCTGTTAAGCGCACAAGGCGAGTTAGTTGCCTCAAACTTTGTTTTACATAAGCCTTAGTTACTCGCATATACATATGAAGTGCTTTAATGCGCTGCAACTTCTTTGGTAAGCTATGCATAGTCAGGCTCGAGGAAAGCGCACTAGTTTTTTTTTTTTTTTCAAAGAACTTCAATTACTTTGTACATAGAAAGTGTAGAAATGTAAGCGCAATTAAAATTGTGTTCTGTTTCCAATTAGTAAATTACATTGCTTAGAAATTCAATTCAAGAAATTTCTAGTGAATTTTGCAACATATCAAAATTTATGAACATATCGTTCCAAAAAAAAAACAGCAGCATATTGGGATACTAAGAAAACCTTCAAACACCCAAACAAAAATTGTTATTTAAAAAGAAAAATTTCTTACTCTTATTTCTTATATTTTTTATATATTGAAGCTTGTGCAATGATGAAACTGATAACTATAAAAACCTTTCTTAATTATCGAAACTTAAGAACTGACTGAAGAATAAGTTTTCAAATAAATGATGAAAAAGAAGCGTAAAGTCCTTAAAGATTTTCATTTACGACACAGACGCATACGCACACGCACACATAAAAAAAAGCTACAAAATATTTGAATTTTATTGAAATTTGTATTTTTAGTTTGTATGTGTGTGAGTGTATATATAAATGTATACATTTACATGGATTACTGTTGCTTGCCAACTGGCCAAGTACTGATAACATATTAATTGTTTGGAAGTATCTCAAGGCTCGGACAATGGTTGCAAAATAAAGACATTTGTTTTAGCTGCAAATAGATATCAATATCAAGAGTTTGGAACAAATTTTCAAGGCTCTAAGAGATGTTTACTACGAGGGTTGCTCAGCGTATACCAAAAAACTCATGCTGTTCGAGAGTTGATACAGAAAGATGTGTCTTTAGACATTTATGGGTTGAAAGTTTTTAAAGGTCGTGAATGATTGAAAAACACAAACAAAAAATATATATATAAAGTATATTGTTCTAAATCTTTTACGCTTTTAAATAAAAATTTCGCACAAAAACTTTGCGTAACAAGCCTTAGAACACAAACTGCTGTTTGTCGTGCACTTTTGCATTTCTGCAACGTTTTAAGCTTTGCTCTAATCGTTTGTTGTGCACTTTTGCATTTCTGCCTGACAAACTGAGCCAACTTCATATTAAATAAATAATTGCACTTTTACTATTTATACCAATATATAAAAGGCAGCCCTCGCAACATAACTATATATGTATATATAGGCATGTTTGTTCATCTATGTGTATGCTTGTGTGTTATTTATTTGATTGTTATTTCATCAATTGTTTGTATTCATGTTGTAGTTATTGCTCTTGCAACAACTTGTTTAGTCAAGTCAATTGTCTGGCAAAGTTAAAGAGGCCAAACAATATGAACGCTATTGTATATGTATAATGTATTGTATACACATTGTAGACACAGCTACAAGCAGCGACACACAGCTACGCTAGCTTATGTGTTTGTGTGCTGTCATGCCATTAAAACGAGTAAATTGCATTTTGAAACATAAATCGCATCTAAATTCAATTATTTGCATTAACTTTCAAGAGCACAGGGCGCCTTAGTAAGGGCTGCTAAGAGCTTGGGTTGTTAGCGCCCAACACGGGGCGCTACTTGCCGCCAGCCCCCTGCACATTGCCGCCTTGGCTGCTTGCAACAAATATAAGCTCATTTGGAGCGAAATCTCATTAACTGACTGCTAGGGCAATGGCAGCTTCTTCAGCTGGCAGTCCTGTCAATTAGTAAGGTTTGTAATTGAATACGCCAAAGCGTTATGATGTTGCCATTTAGCTGTCCTTGTGCTTCCTTCTGTCTCCCTAACAGTCGACTCTCTGCCGGTTGCTCTCTCCTTAACGCTTACATATAATTAGTGTATTTGGCTAAGCACTAGCAAGCTTATCAATAATACTCTTTTGGTATGGCATATTAAGTTTGTTACAGATAGCAGCCGGAATTTGTATTTATTTGTTAAAAAAAAATAGACTATTGAGACTATTGAACTGCAGATTACTAAGCACACCAGTCGCTACAATGGAAGATTGTGCAGACATTAAAAAAGAATTGCGCAAAGTATTCGGGATGCTAATCCGCCTAAAAGTTTGGTTACGTAAGATAATGTGTCTTTTAATAAAACATAAATATATATGAAACTAACCCAAGACTCCCTTAGGACGCACATCATGAAGTGTCCAAAGACTAGAGACAAGATGATCTCCTAAAATGAGTTAAGAGTTGGAGACCGTCCTTCTCATTTTGTAGATAAATTATTTTAAAGAAAATATACATATATATAAACCTACCGGTTTCGAGATATTTGTAAATTATTCGAAAAAAACAAAGCATGATTTTCAACTTTTAGCTTTAAACAGGCATTGGGCTTGAACTTAACAACCTAGTACAAGCTTGATTTAAGACTTGTTTGATAGATAATTTTATTTGCAACAATTTCGACTTTTAAGTCATGACTCTAAGTTTGATAGAAAAAAAGATATCATGCAAAAACCCTACCAACAAGTATGGCCACGGGGCTGTGCCACGCCCCCTGCCCACAAATACAAAAACTCGGTTTTAGACTTAGAACAAGCTGCCTTACGATCCCTGAAAGTTTCGTCTATTAAGTATTTATTTCCTAGACGCCTTTTTGGAGACATCTTTTGAGCCTTTGTTTACTGTACTATAAGGAAATTACAAAAAATTTTCAAATCCACAACTATTTCTGCAAGCCTTCTTCTTATGCATGCCACCTCTAACTCCGCGCCCGACGTAGTTTAACAAGTCATTGGCAGATTAGGTTGCCCTTGAACATTACCAACTTTATCGAATAAAAATGCTATTCCTGGAGCGGCTGTATATATATATAAAAAACATTTTTTGTTAGGACAAGGCCAGCCAAATCCTACTTTACTTAACAATTTTTTTTTTTATTAGTATTAATATAAATTATATTTCATTGCTTTTGTTAAATCAACCAACTTGCTTGCGCCATCTAGCGACAATTTGCTTACTCCAAATAACGACAGCTTGCTTGCGCCATCTAGCGCTCGCGTTGTTTAAAAATCTACGTAAACGATCACTGTTCCACGTTTTAGTGTATATAATTGTCGAGTAAGGCCTTCACTTAACGTAGCCCCCTGTTTTTTGAACAGTCAGCATAAATAAATATTTTGTTTCATTTATATTTACTTTTCTTTAATTGTGTTCACAGTTGTCTTTCGTTTTCTCTCAGCCCGCTCTCACATCACATTTAGTTGGCTGATTAGCCGTATTCTAGGCCTAGTCTTAGGCACTATTGCTCCCCCTTTATGCGTCATAAGTAAATTCATCCACCCCCACGGCCTAAGTCATATTTTGCAAATTGATTGAAAGCCCCTGCCACTTGCTGCCCTTGCCTAACTGATGAATTACCCAAATCAATTCGTTAATTACATGAGGCAGTGATGTTTGTAATCATAACCTCAAGCTGTGCCATAGACCCCCAACAGTTAGGACCCTAACTATTGTAGAGAGAAAGAGAGTGTGAGAGTGCTGTTTGTGCATTTGATTTGGAAATTGTAAATGCTATCCTTGTTTGTTGTCCTTTGTGATATTGACTCGAAGCTGTTCAGACAAATTAGGTACTGTAAACAATATATAATCATATTTTACATTTGCTTAGAGCTAGTTGCATTCATTATCAAGGATATACATGTAAACATTGAAGACTCTGTATAAAAATTTGAATCTAAATAGCGTTAAGGGCGTCTCAGCACTTAAGTTCTGGTTACTAAAATTCTCATCATAATCTCGGCTAGCGTTTGGCTATGACAGCCTAAACGTCTGTATTCTGTATCTATATTTCGAAGAGCACAAAAGCTGGAGATAAAAAACTGTACCAACTATACCTTCTAGTATGCACTTCATCCTATTCTACTACTACTACTAATTTGGCCATTACAACCGGTTATCGGTCTTGGCCGCAGAAATTATCCTACGCCAGCGGTTTCTGTCCTGTGCTTGCTGGCGCCAATTGGCAATCCCAAGGCTACGAAGATCTTCCGTTGCCTGATCTTCCCATCGCAAGGCCGGGCGTCCCTGTCGTCGTCGACCTTCCAGTGATTTCCGCTCGAATACCTTCTTGGCTGGAGCATTTTCATCCATTCGTGCAACATGACCGAAGTAGTTCAGTGTCGCCGTATAGCTCATACAGCTCGTGGTTCATTCGAATCCAAGGATACGTCGGAGGATTTTTCTCTCGCAAGCCACTAAAATCGCCTTATCGGATGAAGACAATGTCCATGCTTCAGCGCCATAGAGAAGCACGGGTATTTGTAGAGGGTTATTTTCGTATGCCGAGAGAGGGCTTTACTCTTGAGTTCCTTACTTAGCCCAAAGTAACACCGGTTAGCAAGATTAATCCGTCGACGTATTTCCATGCTGACGTCATTTTTTTGTGTCGTTAATGCTGGTGCCCAAGTACACGAAATCCTTTACATTTTCGAAGTTGTAGCTATCTATTCCCCGTGGTGTTGTTTCCTTACTTGTAGATAGCAGGTATTTCGTCTTGTCCAGATTTACAGCCAGACCCATGTTTTTCGACTCTTTTTCAATTTTTGAGAAGGCTCCGCTTACTGCACGTATGTTAGTGCCAATAATGTCAATATCGTCGGCATACGCCAGCAGCTTGAGACTCTTATAAAAAATAGTGCCTGATCTGTTCACATCGGCACGTCGCAGGATAGCTTCCAGCAGTAAATTGAAAAAGTCACATGATAGTGTATCACCCTGCCTGAAACCTCGTTTGGTATCAAATGGTTCGGAGAGGTCTTTTCCTATCAAGACGAAACTGCAGGAGTTACTCAACGTCATCATGCAAAGCCGAACTAGCTTTGCAGGGATACCAAACTCAGACATGGCTACGAAAAACTTCTCTCTGTCAGGCGTGTCAAAAGCAGCTTTGAAGTCAACGAATAGTTGATGTGTGTCGATTTGCTTTTCACGAGTCTTCTCCAGAATTTGTCGCAATGTAAATATCTGGTCTATCGTAGACTTTCCAGGCCTGAAACCACACTGATAGGGTCCAATCAGTTCTTTCATATAGGGCTTCAGTTTTTCGCACAATACATTTGCCAGGACCTTGCAGGCAACGGACAAAGGGCTGATCCCGCGGTAGTTGGCGCAGATTGCGGCTTCATCATTCATCCTATTCAGGATGACTTAAAAAAATAAAGAAGCAGCTCTAAAAAAGTTTTTTAACTGTTCTTTGACCGATTTAAAAAAAAATCTCCTTAATCCAAGCAAGGATTTTAAGTTACAAATTACATTTAAAAAAATTTTATTTTCTGCACCTTCCCGAGTTTTTTAAAAAGGAAAATAAACAAGTTTTTTGCGATTTTCAGCACGATTTCTAAAACGATTTAGTTTAAAAAAAAAAAAAAAAAACACAACACTCATATGCAAACACACACCCACACACATATAAGGCAGAGTACTGGATAAGAGGCTTTGTTAATACACCAAAGGCCATTAATATAGACACGCCGGTTGAAGAGATATACAAACAAAGTGAGAAATTCAAGCAGTCAATTGCAGTGTAGTATTTGCTTGTGTGTGTGTGTGTGTGTTGGTATATAAATGTCGGTGTGTGTGTGTGTGTTGGTGTACAACAAAATCGTGTGCGCATCATTACAGCGTTGTTTGTAATTGGCATTTAGCTCAAGTTGCCAGCATATGCATATGTGCATATATAGTACATATATGCAGTAGATGTACATATATGTAGTACGCTGCGGCAATCTAATGGACAAGCAGCAGTCCTTAAACGGACTGTCTGATGGACTAACTGTTTGTACGTTTAACTAACTGTATTTTGTAACTGGTCTGTCTATGTATAAGGTCTGTCTAAACGGTTGTCTATATAGTCTATGCCATAAAGCTTGATGCTTAGCCGCTGACAGGTGGCACTTGGATGGTGGCATGCCGCATTTAGTGCGCTTCAAGCGTAACTGAGAATAACGAACTGTTAAAGGACACCATAGTAGATGTATCTGTGTGTGTGTGTGTGTGTATTATCCTAGCTCTAGTTTGTTGTTGTTTTTTTAACTATTTTTATGAAATGTTTATAATTAAATGCCGCAGAGTCATTCAAACTCAGTGAACAGGCAAAAAGTAGTTTAGTCGAGTAACATGAAGCCGTGCAGCCAACCGACCATAATACATGTTGCATACATATTTACATATTTAAGCGAGGGCAGGCTGTAAGGTAATTGGCACTAGTCATGCAACAGAACATTGTCGTCTTGAGAAAAACCTAAGCAAGCTGTGCAACATCTAAGTTCTTTGAGTTGGAGTAGCACTACTCTCAATGTCATCTGACTGGAAATTGTTTTGGGAATTGAACTTGCTGAATAGCTGTAGGGCCAGTGCATAGCACAAGAGATCCTCAGGATTACAGTGCAGCTTTACGACTGCTTCTTCTATAAATTGGCGCACGTAAACATAGCTCTCTTTCTTTCCAATCTTCCGAAATTGCAAAAATCGTCTAACGAAAATAAAAACAAAAAATCAAAAATGGAAAGTTATATAGTCATCTATAAAAAATAGCATACTTTGTGAAAGATAGAAAACATGGCTGGCCCCCACATAAAAATTGTATCACTCTAAAAGATTTTATTGAGAAATTTTTTAATTTTGCAAAAAAAACTGACTTTCGTATACTGATGTCATGTTTTTGATGTCGCTGAATTCGCGGACAAAAAAAATTAGAGCACGTCAGGGCTCTGACAAAGCCTCAAAAAATCCCAAGAAACGAGTTATTTTGAAGGTTATCTCAGAGCGCCGATGTGTATTCAGTAACCACAAAAGCACATAAAAATATTGTCGGATATCCGAACTCGATAAAAATTTTTAAATAATTTATTTTTCGCTAGCAGCCTCTCTCTCGGAAAGCCGTAACTCCATAGTTTTTTTTTTTTCGATAAAAAATTGTAAATCCTGCTCTGCTGGACCGATTACTTATTAACCTGCCCTCGCATTGCTTAGACTACAAAAACACAAAGTATTTATAGCTAAATATAGTGGCTCATCATACAACCACACCCACATAAACAAACACATTATTATATAAACATATATACTTATATACTTGCTACACACACTGAGGACTTTAGGCCACTCTCAGCCGTTAACAAATGGGTCCTGTTTGCTGCTAAGCCGCTCGCTTAAATGGCTTCCAAATTGCACAGGACGACACAGAGTTCGGTCTCTGAGTACGTTAGAACTGGGTTTTGACTTGGAGTTTGGGGATTCCGTTTCTGCACTGGACGGATGCCTGTCGTCGTATGAACTGTGGCAGGTTGGTCATTTTGTGGGCATTGCCACTGTGCAGCGGGCCAGACTTAATTCAATTGTAAAGAGGCAAGCGGCAATGGGCATTGAGCATGTAGCATGTGGCAAGCGTGGCAGCATTGTTTGTAATTTTCCTGGGAATTTAGGATAAATGCCTGCTTACATATAATGCGCATTAAAGGTAAAACATGTCTGTGGAGTTGTTGTTGTTTGGGCAAACTGAACTGCGATTCAGTTGAAAATGAAAAGCTGGAATATATGTGCAACATAGATGATGGTAAATTTAACTGATTGTTTGCCATATAGGATATATACAATTGACCATAAAGCAGATGTGTTGAGGATTAGCTGGCCTAAAGCAGCTAACAGCGAGTAACATTTATAAATGCTATTGATTTGGTCCACATGTTTGTTTCTAAAATGATAACTCAGAAAGTGGACTTAAGCCTAACCCTTATGCACTTGTGCAAAATAATTTTTAAAATAAAATGTTTTCTTTTAAATCAATGAAACATATGCATGAACTAATTACTATGACTAGTCAAGAAGTATATAGACTGCAATGTTTTACCCATAAACCTCCAACCTATACATTTGGGCGGAATATTCTTATATATTTCAAATTAAATGTTATTTACATGTTCACTAATTACAAAAAATAGTCAAAAAAGCTACATAGGTCGCTGGTAGTGCCAGAAACGTCTCGATAAACAGCTTTTCAGTCAGCTGCAGCTTCTCATAATATTTCAACTCAAATATTACGTATACGTACACAAATCAAATCAAATAGTAATCAAAAACAGTAAAGATTTTACTCGTTATTCCAGCAATCCATCGAAAAACGCATTTACTTAGCTGCATTTGCCATATTGCAAATCAAATATTAAGTATACGTAAACAAACCAAACCAAAGCACATATATCCACTATATACTTTGCATGGCGAAAAAAAAATACATACAAAAATTCAGAAATTCATCTCTTAGCAACATTTGATAGCCACTGACTAAGTAAATAAGCTGCTTATTATTTTAATAGCTCAAATATAATATAACGTATACGTACGTAATCGCTCTGTTAATTATTATTCAGATGAAAATTGTGCTCAAATCAAATCTCATATGTGCAGCAATTACAAAAAGTAGTGCTTCGGATTAAAGCAGTAGACCACAGCAACCATATAGAACAAAAGTTATAACAGCATTTAACCTTTTTGGCTCTATTGTTTTGCACAGCGTACAACGAGGCGTATACAAAATATTATTTTTACAATTTCAATGTCAACGCTAGCTTCATGAGCCTTGTTCCATAAGCACTGAGCCCCCAATCCATGAGCCAAACACGCACGAAGGCCAAGCGTCAGAGGTTGCTGGGGTACTGAGCTGCAGCGGTAGAGGTCAAAAGCTGTAGGTCGACACAGAGGGGACAGGTGCTGGCCTCTTTTGAATTGAGTGACTACGAACTAACGTTAGTGCCAGCTACCAGAGACCAAAGACCAAAGGTTCTGCTAGCAAGTAAACTAAAAATACGCAGCTTGATTTCGTTTTTCGCTTTTTAAGTAATAACTTGGAAAGAAAATAATATGAAAAAAAAAATCTGTGGCATGGCATGGCATGGTATGGCATGGCAAAGGATAGGGAAACTTAAATTAAAACCAACTCGAGGGCAAGGTGCGGCAAGTGCAAACAAATGCCTTGGGGCATGTTGCAGCTGCTGCCGCTACACGCCCACAGCCCGAGGGAGTGTAGAGCATAAAAAAAAATTAAAAAGCAAAAGCAAAATGCAAATAGAAAGTTGCCACAAAATGATTTGCCGTGTCCCATACACAAGAGTCGAGAGAGACTCGAGCATGCAGCATTGTAGCGGCATACAGCACGGGGCATGGAACATAAGCGTGTTCACATCAATGCCACATTAAAAAATCATTTTCAATAACGCGCTTGGCTGCAGATACTAACGTCGTTTTGTTGCACGACGGCATTGAGTGTCTAAGGGTGATGTGGCAAGCAGGTGTTGCAACAACTTGTCAATTGTAGTCAAAGTGCAGCATGTTAAGGCGTGCCGAACAAGATCTACAACACAATGGAAGGGCTGGTCTTTTTTGTCAATTGACGCCGTAAGGTATGCAATGCAATTTTAACATGTTAATAACGTATACGCCGTGATGTATGGTTTGGTTATAAGAACAATAAAATATAAAGCTTTTTAAAAGCATGTATTTATATTTGTTTACACGCTAATGTCGAGTTTTGTTGTCCCTAGGTGTTGTCACTTTATTCTAAAAACAAACACATGGTGCTCTAGGAATTATTGAATATCTTTCGATCTAAATAGCTTGAAAAAATGGCGTACATTGGCATTTCAAAAAGTGGGTTGAATATTTCAATTGCTGCAATTTAATATTACAAAATTCAAAAGCTTTGGCATTTTTTATCATCTCTCAAAATTTGTATATTAAATGTGTATAATTTTTATACTTGCGAGTGATACAAATAATTTCAATTGCTTTACTTGATTAGTGACTACATACGAATTGTACTATTATTATATTAAAATATTTAAAAAACATGCTTAATTTAAAGCAATCGTTATTTAGCAAAGGCTGCAAAAACATTCCCAAATGATTCACGCTTGGAACTAGTTCAACCTAGCTTTTAATATAAGCGCACAGAAAGCAAGTGACACATATATCTAAATATGTTTACATACAGACTTTATATATCTCATTTTGACTGCACTCAAGTTTTGTATAGCTGTAAATTGCGTATTCTATATATTTATATATATATGAGTGTCTCTGTGTGTGTGTGTGTGTGTGTGTGTGTGTGTGTGGCCTCAATGCCGCACATTTGTGTTATTGCTGTTATTGCCATTATTGTCCTTGTTGTAGTTGTTGTATTTGTTGTGGAGTGTAATCCCAAATGACGCTGCTTAAGCGCTGCCTAAGTGAGCATACAAATTTTAACGATGTGCTCCGCCCAGCATAACCCAAAAAAAAAAAAATGATACATTTAACAAAAACGTTGCGTATACTTAATTTGAGGCTGTGGCCGACACTGGTATGCACTGCACCATTTGTATGGCGATTAAATATGTTCGTGTTGGAAACTTTGAACAGTTTCAGCCTTTAGTTTCTGCGTAAGAAAAAAGTGTTTATAAAATTGTTTAGAAGGCAAAAAAAAAAAAAAAAAAATATCGTATTTATTGGTATATTTACTTATTTATTTATTACAAACCTAACTTAAATCTGAAGGGTTTATTCTTAAATATAGACAACCAGAGTTAAAGGAAATAATATACATATATATATATATATACATAAGGTTTAATAGCATATTTTATCAGTTGTAGATAGGTTAGGTAGGTTAGGGCGGCAGCTAGCTTAAAAAGTCAGCACACTTAGGCCTGTACCGGCCCGTTGTGAAATCGCAAGGATCTCTGCTTAAACCCTTCTCCTGAGAGAAACACGCTAAAAGGATTCCCATGCCGTTGCTGCGATGTAATTTGCAATCTTCCGCGGACTCTAGCTACGCTAGGTTATAAAGGAAGTAATTTCCCTGGTGCTTTTTCCTACGTCTCACAGGAACAGAAGTGCTCTACTGATTCAAACTCTTCCTCTTTTTTGCAGCTTCTGCAAAAGTCATTGCTCAGCTGTAACTTCTTTTAAATAATTAACTCAAGAAAAAATGCAAATTTCTGCTTAAATATTTAACATTTTAAAGAGTTAAAAAAAATGATAAAAATAAAAAAATTAGAAGATGCTTTTGGAAATAGAAAAATATGATTTAAATATGAACTTAAATCTTAGTTAAGAGTACAGCTTTGAACTCTATAATTTAGTAACTTTTGAATATAAATTTTTGGTATCTTCTGTGGAACTACCCGTATAAACTATAGTGTCTAAACTGCTTTCTAAAGGCTTTGGCAAATATTCACGTAAACTTGGTATACGCTTTTTTGCGCAATTGGAAGCAAAGCGTATATGTGCATTTGACAAAAAACAAAACAAGTAAAACAGCAAGGACATGGCCGCCATTTTGCAAGCATGTTTAATAAAAAACAAAACAAAAATATGAAAAAAAATGAGTTAAAATTCGCGTGTTTTTCTGCTTCAACATTTATGTTGATGTCATTAAATGTCATTAAATGTTTTGTTATTGTCGACGTTGTTGTTGTTGTTGTTGCTATTGTTGTCAGTTGCAATTGTTTAAATGAATTGCACAAGGATAAAATATCCTTAAAACAAGCACAATTGCTACCTATTTTTTTAACAATAACTAAAGAAAACGTGCACTGTCATGCTTGTCATGCATGTATTTTGTTAGAGCGTGTATGTGTCTCTGTGTCTGTAAGTGTGTGTGCGTGTGTGCGCGCTAATGACAGGCAAACAATTAAACTTGACATTTCGCTTTTGTCTAACCACACACACACTCATACCTACACAAAGTTTTAGAGAGAATGAGAGACAGTTGGACGGACAGGCAGAGGGAGAAATGTTTTTGTATTTTTGCTAATTTTATGCAATTAAATTTGCTTTTCATTTTACTTTTACATATGTACACACTTAAATTATATATACATATGTACAAACAATGCTAGTATGTGTTGGTGTGTGTGTGTGTGTGTGCTTGCAACAAAAGAATCAAATGCTGTTACAATATACTTTAGCTGCATGTTTTTTGCGGTAAGCTCTCTCGAGCGAACCACTTAAACAGCATCACGCTCGGTTGAATATGTTTTGATTAAGCCAAGTAGAACGAATACATTTTAGCCAGCTCAGCCAGTCGGCCAGAGCTTGGCGCTTGACAGAGAGAGAGAGAGAGAGAGAGAGAGAGAGAGTGAGTGAGGCCGTGTAGTCCTTTAGTCGTAGTATGGGTAGTACTCCTACCACTATGCACCCAACAGTCAGCCAAGTCAGTCAACCAACCGACCAACTAAACAACCAGCTATATAGACGGACATATGTGCGTCTATATACATACCTATGCCTGTGTTTGAATAGCGGTGTGAGTGTGTTGGTGTACATGTTGTGTAAGTGTGTGTGTATAGGTTGGCACATTTATATACTTGGCCAACCAAGCAAATGCGCGTGTTCACACACACGCACACACACTTACCCATATATTTACACGCACAAACCCAAACGACGTATAGAGCTGATGTTGTTGAAACTCATATTAAAGCAACTGATTTCGACACGAATTTGAAACCGAATTTTAAAAACAAAAAATTACATATTTGATCTGCTTTTTAAGCTTTATGTACAATAACTAATCCATAAATAACATTTTATAGAACAAAGTTCTTTAGTCTGAAATAACAGAAAAATTAATGAGTGTGAGATAAGCTGTGTGTGTATGCGTGAGAGTACCAAGCTGACTAAAAACAATGGCGGCAAATTGCCTCCTCACAACATTGTTCCGATCTTGCCAATAGGGCAATAGCTAAACTGCTTGAACTGCTTGGTGAGAGTAGCGGTGAAAGCGCGCCTGCTCTCACCAACACTAGTTAAGATATAACGGCCTTTAAGCTGGGCGCGTTAATTATTGTTTTGTATTAGTGCGTAGGTTAATGGTAGTAGTGCATACGTGTAAGTGTAGAGTAGGTGATAGAGATAGTGTTAGGTACGGCGGACTCTTTCTTTTCCATTAGGATAGATCGATAGATAAGCTCAGTGCCGTATAGATTTTATTAGTATACGTTTAGACGGGAATTTAAGGATTTGGCGCCGATCGAGGCCAATATAAGGCGGATCGACAGCCAAATCGGGGCAGTCTAAGAGAGTCATAGTGAATGAGTGCAACAAGAAAGATCTCAAGTGAGAAAAATATTACAGTCAGTGCCGCAGATTTTAAGGTGTTTCGAGTAACAAAGCAAAGAATTGTCGCAAAGGACGGATAAGGATATATTTAACTAGTAGCGCACCGGGTGCGACCGCGTCGGAGTTTATACGTTTTCGTGAACGAGCCACGCCAAGTATTGTCATCACCAGAATTAACATCTGGGTGAGCGTAGCGCCGCAAAAGGGCAGTAAACATACTCAATTATTGAATCTGTTTAATTGAAAATTGTTAGATTTAAGTTTAACTTTGTTTTCCCGAAATATAGTTATGCTAAAAATATTATTTTGTGTAAAATAAAGAGCGTGTGGGCTGGACTTAAGTGTACTGTGATAATAGACCGCAAAAAGGCAGATAATATATATTTAAAACTTAAAACAAATTGTGTTTTGTTTAAAATATCGAAAGTCTCAGCAAATATAAATTTTGTTGTGACATTTACCCTGGGCATAGCTGAGCTATCACAGCCGTTGTTCCGGACAAACCGAAGGTCGTTACAGTGTTTGAATCGAACTTAAGGATAGCTGGAGACTTAAAACTTTTGAAGTCGACTTGAGTCCTAGATTTGTCTCTCAATCATTACACAATTTGTTTTGTATTTGGTATAAAGTTACTTTGATTCCCATTTTAAATATAATTTTTTAATAAGTTTTTTACTTAAATTATTTTTTTTTTTAGTTTTTCATTTATTTATATTATATACCTGAAAATTTTTTATTAATATTTTGCATACAAATTATAGTAAATAAATTTTCTGCTAAAATTATTTTGAAAAAGTTTAAGCGAAAGGAACTTTATTGTTGACGTGTGTCCTAGAACCGCACCTTACTTTTTTTTATTAATTTATTTTTTTGCTTGTATATAATAAAAAAATGCATAAACATTTTAATAACTTTACTTAATCTGATTAAATAAGCTTAAATTGAAGCCAAGTTCCACTTTTACCCTAAATCATTTGGGAATAGATAGATAAAAGAGAAGCGTTGGCTTAGAATAGAGTACCAAATGGCAAAAGCTCTATCTTACAAAACCCATCAAGCCACTTCATCTGTAGGCTTGTGTGATCATTAAAGTTGTCTGATGGATCTGTTTTTAAGCCCCTTAGCTCTTGCCATAAGCGGTCTACGCAGTTCGATAAATTCCATATGGAAACTATTTTATATTATTTCAGATGGAGCCAACAGTGTGTGCATATTAAGTCAAAGTGTTTTTTTTTATCGAATTATCGTTTTTTTTTTGTGTTATTAATCGATATTTTTCCGATACTTTGTGGGCACACTCAACTTATAATCAGCTGCTTTATGTTTACAAAAATTAAGCGCGCAAAATAAGACAAAGAATTAAATAAAATAAAAATAGATTTGAATCAGCAAGTTTTGTTAACAAGGCAATTATGACTGCCTAACTAATTGTAAAAAGGTTGGCCGCAAAAAAACAGAAATGTCTGGCTGAAACCTTATTTAAAGGGCAGAGCAGAAAGTGGAAGATTTTTGAAAGATGTATGTATTTTGTATTGGACTAATATTTCAACACAATTGTGTACATTTCGTGTTCAATTTAAAGTTTGAGGCCATGGTCGGTAATTCGCACCAAAGCGGCAAAAACTAAACAGCTGTTGTTAGTGTTACCACACCAAGCGAAATAGTGGCGCCATCTAACGTTAAGCATTTTTAGACAACACTGTTTTGTTTTTTAAGGCCTCTACGCAGACACGAAAACAGCCACCTAGCAAAAAGACAGACTTGTTTTGGTCACAAAAGGAACAGTGTGTCGCTAGTAACAAAATGTGAATTTTATCGGAATTATTATCGATAATCAGCTGCTTTTTGTTTACAAATAGCTAATTTTTAAAAGGCACGAAATAAAACATAAAAAAATGAATTATCGTCAACGTTTATTACTTTTGCTTTTGTGTGTAAACAATGCAATAATAATGGCATGCATTGCAATTGAATTGTTGGATGAGGAAAAGAATCGACGCGAGGAGGAAAACCCAGGAAATGGCGGGGTGTTTTGGTGAACCCATATTTAATGCTCAGAGCTGAGTGTGGAAGAATTGCATAGACGTATTATATCGCACATTAATGTTACAATTGAATTATCTTATTATTATAGCTATTTTCCCATCCTTTCCCAACGATCCGCAACGATTTGGTCGACCAGCCATAAATTTCGCGTACAAAATAACTAGCTGCACATAAGTTTTGTTTGTGGTGCCAAAACCGAACAGCTGTTTTTGCTGAGTGCGCCATTTATGGTTTGCTACTGGCATTAAAAAAACAAAAAAAGAGCAACACTGGTCTAAATACCACCTGCAAGAACAGTTTGTGACCAAACGTTTGTGAGCGTTTTTTTTATATGAAGTTTTGTTTATTTTGCGTGTCTGCGTAGGGGCGCTTAATCTGCGTCCCATTGCCAAAAATTTTTTATCGCATAGGCCTTTAAGATAAATAGTTTCTAATTCCTACTTTTGCTGTCCGAGATCTAAAAAAAAACTTAAGCCCCTGCACCAAATTTTATATTTCATATTCTTCAACTTTTTGAGTTTACATCAGAACCCTGGCATAATGGAATCCAGCGGACTCAAAAAAAACCCAAAATATGAACTGAGAGACAAGTGCCACATAGCTAGACACAAAAGTCACGATAAATCGAAATTATTAAGTGAATGTAAACTTAATCGTACTCAAAGTTTTTGTCTCCGTTTCTAAAAAAGATATATTTTTTTTAATTCATCTACACAATTTAAATATTTTGTTTTTTACGTTATAATAGAAATTTTATGAGCAGCAGCATTGTTTTGGAACTGAGTTTTATTAGTAGTCATTTTTCTTTATCATAGTGTTTTTTTTACACTAACGACATCCCTCGTCGAAATGACGAAGACCGTTTTTAAGTGTCTATTAGAAAATTGCATTTTATGCCAGACACCGCAATCAGGCGCATGCCAGAATCGCGTGTTAAATGTTTATCGTGACAAAAAGCTAGATCTCAACTTTTTTAAAGCTTTTAATTATATGATAGTATGCTCTGCAATCAGCTGTCTGCCAAGCGGTTAAACGTCAGTGCGCCAGTGCTGTAAAGCTATACAGCAAGCTTTAAAGCGTTTTTAAAGCAAAACAATGCAGAGATTGAATAAAACATTTTTCAAATGCAATGTTTATTTATTTTGAACAACAGGTGCAGCTCGACATATGCATATCAAATTTATATCAGACATTTTGTGTGTTGTAAAGTGACAAACTGAGCTGCAGCAGTAAAAACGTAACGTACAGCTTTTATGCGCCTTCTTTTTTTTTTTTTTGTTGATGGCATTTTTCCGCATGTGGCACATGAACTCCAAAACGCGAGAGCACAACGAGAAACCTTACAATCCATGACCACTTCTAGTAGAGCGTCAAATACAGTGCAGCACATGGATGTAAGCCTATGTTGGTCAGGCCCTGCGAGTGACGCCATGTTGTTGGCATTGCCAACGCCATTGCCAAAGCGGTAGCCATTTGCTTTTGTTGCTTATTGTTGTTGTTAATGCTGGTGCTTCGTGGGCTGCTGATGACGTGCGTTGTTTTTTTTTTTTCTCAACATTTCTTTTAAAAAGCAGCAACAGCCACTAGCCAATGTTTGAGAGTGCGTATTTGTTTGCCAGGAGTGTGTGTGAGAGAATGTATGAGTGAATGGGTGTAAATGTGTGTGTGTGTGTAAGTGCGAGTATATATCTGTGGCACCCACGCATACAAGTTACTTGGTAAAACATCGTCATGGCATGAAGCACGCAGCAGCATCATTCCAATGCAGAGCACAGTGGTGCACAATTGATATAAAAAAAATAAAAAAAATGTAATAAAAATACTTATATGAAAAATTTACATTTTTTGCTGACATAGTTATTGAAGCTGCTTCACTTGGCACTTTTGGTATGTTTTCGACATGTTTTCCAAAAAAAAAATCGATAAATACAAAGAGTTTTGCGCTGAAGCTACTTTGTTTATTATGTAAGCCCAGTAATTGAATTCAGCACGTGAAATTTTTGACATAATCAAACGAAATGTTGCTTCATTTCGTCACAAAATTAATATTATATATGATTTTTTTTTTCTATATTATTTATTAAGCTTATATTCAACAATATTGCTGCAAACAAGAACGTAGTAATCAATTAATTTTGTTGGGCACTGGGTTTTTGCTGTACATAACAAAACAATAATTTTAATACAAACCCCTTTCCTGGCTACCAATACGTAGACTTATAACTTTCTAGGCCTTAATGCGTTCTCAAACAATTTGTTTGAATTTTTCGACAAAGTATTAGATATTTCTGTGTCTTGTCTTCATTTTTATTTTCAATGCAATATTTTCAATAGTCAGCTCACTCACTTTAGTTTAGCAAGGAACTATTATGAGTAACCTCATTTAGTTCCAAGCTAAAAAAAATAAACATTACTTTCCTGGCATAGCCTGCAAGCTTTAAGCAACTTTTCGTATACTCTTAAAACTGAATGCAAATAAATTGCAAACATTTCGATTGCAATAAAGAGATATCGCTTTTTGGTTACTTATATGAATTAAGTGCACACTGGATGCTACTGCGAAAAACACACACATTATGCACATAATTGCCAACCACTGTGCCATTATGTGATTTTATACATATGTATATGCCTACACACATTGTATATAGCCACAGCAGGAGTCCTTGCTTCGTTGACTAAGGCTTGGGTTTATTTCTCACTTTTCTTTTTTTTTCATTTCAGTTTTATTTATTTATTTTTTGTTTTTTTTTTTTTTTGGTTTGGGGGCTTTGGGGTTTTTTGGTTTTCAGTTTGACTTGACATGCATCAGCATCATTATTTTGTGCTTTTAATGTTTTATTTAGCTTGGCTGCTGCCAACAGCTATGTATATATGTATGTGTATACAAAGTATTGCCCAACACTGGTCCAGTTGGTAGAGCAGCAGCAGCAGCGGAAGCGGGAACGTACGCAAGCAATGGCTGTCTGTGTGTGCCGGGTAAAATGGCCGCCTGACTCACTACGTGCCGTTTGCACTCGTTTTCAATGTGTGTGTGTGTGTGTGTGTAAGAGTGTGCGAGTGTTGCGCCATTTTCCACGAACCACTCAAACAACATTTAAAAAGGCCTCATTTTCTTCTTGTTTGCATGTGTGTGTTTGTTTGTATGAGTGTGTGCCACTCGGCACATAATTGTTTGAAACAAATGTAGTGCATATATATACTATGCAGACACAAGACAAAAACACACACACACAAATATGCTTGCAGTGTCTGTGCGTGTGTGTGTGTGCGATATTTTATTAGGCCATTGAGTTAGTCAGTCATTTAGTCAGTCAATCAAACTTGACAGGCAATTAAAGTTTTACTGACCATAGAAAACCAAATATGTATGAAACAATTGCAACTTTTTTTTCTACAAAAAAAAACTACACACACACACACACACACACACAACATACACACATTTTATGAACCATTTGCTTTTGTTTATTGAACTTTTATGTGTCGCGCACAAAAGTATGCAATAATAAAGATGTAACAGCTGCTGTGCTAAAAGCTATTTGGCTAACGCAAAAATAAACGCTTTAAGAGTTGAACAAACAAAAATTATAAAAAATTTGACATGTTTGACTTAAGGACATGCAGAAAATAAAATTTTTTGTTTTTTTTTTTTTGATACCCTCTAGCTAAACAAGATTAACTTATTTAGCCAGGCGATTTCGTTTTTCCAAAGACCAAAAGAGCTATAAACAGAAATGTCAGCAAGTGCCTTTTAAAATCAAGTGCTTCACTTGTTCTTATATATTGCGACGCCATTTTACTTGAAATTTTTCTTTGAGTTTTATAACCCGTTCTTGGCATGCCTATTTATTTAAAATCCTCTGACACTTTGCAAGCTATTCATTTCTTTTCTGTATTTCGTTTTTGGTGTCCTAAATTTTCGTAAAAGATCTTTATTATGCGTCCTGTTGAAATCTGACTCTCGACCACTGCAGCAGAATTCGTTGGCTTATAGGCACACTAAAAAAGCTATCCACCTAAGCTTTGAGCTAAAAAACAAAGAATAAAATCGCAAAAGCTATAGGCAATTAAGAATCAAATTCAGACCCAATCTGCTGTACTTATTATTGCTATAAATACTTATATAATAATAACTCCCTGACTGACAATTTTTATCAGTCGCCCCTGGGGGGCATGGGGTTCTCCATTAATAACTGTTCAAAGAGAACAGGAAGCTACAGTTTATAACATTTGTGTGATGTTTGATTAAAATTGGTGCACTATTTTGTATAGCTACCATACAAAAATTTAAACTGTTTTGTGCGCAGCCAAACTTTTGCGTCACCTTGTAAAATACTTGGCATCATGTTTTTCACATAAACATATACTCATATAATTGATATATTAGGTGCGCAACTAGGTTCTCCTTGTTTTTTTGATGAAAATGTAATTAAATTATAAAAAATTATAAAAAAATGGTTATCAATGACTCATTCAAAGCCCATCGCTAGCTACAACTTTTTCCCATCTTTCTGGCAGAGTTCGAATACCTTGACGGTAGAAGTTTTCGTCTTTTGAAGCTATCCACGAATCAAGATATTTTCCGATATCTTCATATGAATGGAACTGCTGATTAGCCGGACCATGTGCCATCGAGCGGAACAAGTAAAAATCGGACGGCGCCATATCTGGGGAATATGGCAGGTGGGGTAGGACTTCCCATTTGAGCGTTCCCAAGTAGGTTTTAACAGGATTGGCAATGTGAGGCCGAGCGTTGTCATGTAGTAAAATCACTTTTTCGTGCCTCTGTTCGTATTGTGGCCGTTTTTCTAGCAGTGCTCGGCTCAATCGCATCAATTGAGTTCGATACCGTTCCCCAGTGATGGTTTCGCCTTGTTTCAACAGCTCATAATAAACAACACCGACCTGGTCCCACCAAATGCACAGCATAACCTTCGCAGCGTGAATATTCGGCCGAGCCAGTGTCGTGGAAGCATGACCGGGTTGTCCCCAAGATTTTTTCCTCTTTGGGTTGCTGTAATGAATCCATTTTTCATCACCCGTCACGATGCGATGAAGAAAACTCTTCCTTCTTTGTCGCTGGAGCAGTTGTTCAAAGGCGAAAAAACGACGCTCAACGTCCCTTGGTTTCAAATCATAAGGAACCCAAGTTCCTTGCCTTTGAATCATTCCCAACGCATGCAATCGCTTGGAAATGGCTTGGCGGGTAACTCCTAATGCTGAAGCAAGCTCTTCTTGCGTTTGGCACGAATCCTCATCGAGCAATGCCTCCAATTCAGCGTCTTCGAAGGTTTTGGGTCTTCCTTTACGTGGACGGTCGTCAACATTGAAATCACCGTCTTTGAAGCGACGGAACCAATCACGGCACGTTGTTTCGCTTGGAGCAGCATCTCCGTACACTTTTTGGAGCTCTCGATGCGCTTCAGCTGCCGTTTTTTTCGAACAGAACA
This sequence comes from Chymomyza costata, assembly GCA_018150985.1. Lineage (NCBI taxonomy): Eukaryota > Metazoa > Arthropoda > Insecta > Diptera > Drosophilidae > Chymomyza > Chymomyza costata. The sequence goes on along the minus strand of JAECWU010000127.1, from coordinate 29,904,801 downwards.
AGAAAATCAACACTTCCTGCGAATGATGATTTTTTGGCACAAAACTAGACATTTTCACACAACCACAAGTAAATAATGCAAAAAGAAATTCACTTATGTGCCATAGCAGTTTGCTTACCATATGCCTAAGCTTCGTTTATGAAGTTTTGGGTATGTCAAAATCGACCAGAACTTTCTGCTAAAGCCATCTATTGACAAACAGCGAGAACTTAGTTGCACAAATTTATGTTCAATGAATTTTTATTATAACAAGCCAATTTTCTGCCATTTTGGCTTAAAAATGTTCGACTATTATATAATGCCAGAAATTTTCACCGATTTTATTTTATGTTTTTTTTTTATGTGACGTTAGCAGGCCAAAAAAAGCTCTGTGCTAACCAAAAAAGCTTGAACCAGCAAACTTATTCTGTAGCTCCATGTGAGCCTAATAGACAAAGCATGTATACTTTGTATGAAACAACTCACCAACGATTGGTATTTACTTTTTTTTGATAAAAACATGACTGCAGTGAACCCACTGTCGAGCGCCGCTCTGACTTATTCCAAAATTCTTGTTCTTATTTCTTTTTTTTTTTTTTTTGTTAACAACGAGTTCATTGAACAGGCCAAAAGTGTACAACATGTGTTGGGCATTAAAATTGAAGCCAAGGCGTTTGCATCCCGGCTGCTGTTGCCACTGCCATGTTGGGGCGCACTCATTTACATCAAGTGTTTGGTAGAAATGTCAAAAACACACACACATTCATACTTACACGCGCTCACACACACACACTCACACACCCATGAGTTGTGGCACTTGAAAAAATGAGCGTGCACCTAAAAGCAGTCAACAAAACGCACGGCAACACTTGAAGCGACACTTTAGATACTTTATGCTGTTGTTGTTATAACTGTTGTTGTTGCTGTTTTTAAAAATAGCACAGTTATTGGCCACACTCACACACACACACACACATGCACCCAAACATAATGTACATACATATATGTATATTTGGGCAGCTGTGCTTAAGTGTACGTGCTTGGTGCTCCTATATGGCCAATCGAAGTACAAGTGGATGGAAAACGATTTTTTTTTTAGCAGGTGTTCGGCAGCTGATTAATTTAGGTTAACACGCTGCTTAAGTGCCCGTGTAAAGGGGCTGAAAGCTATTGACATGAAAAATGTAACGAAATTCAGATGAATTCAGTGAAATTTTTTTTTAAGAGAGTCGTCGAGTGAAAAGTACTCACTCGTTGGTGACCATGGTATTGCCGTGAAATATAATATCAATAAACGGAGTAACATCTTGTGTAACATAGAAGCCTGAGTCTTTCAAAACTAAAGCAAAACTCTCTCTCTCTCTCTCTGATTGCAGGCATATCCAAACCGTGACATCACCAACATTGTGGAATCATCCCACTATCAAAAGATTGGTGGCTGGTGTCGTCAGGGTGCTTTGAACTCAGCCAAATGCAAAGGTGCACATCGCTGGATTAAGCCATTCCGTTGCCTGGGTAAGTAGTTGCTGCCACATGAAGCCATAAACGTCTACTACAACTTGGTCGTGTTTTATGCTCCTATTCCTATTGCTGCTGTCACCTTTGGCTTCAGAAGGACCTTTCCAATCGGACGCTTTGCTGGTGCCCGAAGGCTGCCTCTTTGATCACATACATAATGCCTCACGTTGCTGGCCCTTCGTGCGATGGAATCAAACTGGAGCAGCGGCTTGCCAGGAACGTGGCATGCAAATGCGCAGCTTTGCCATGTTGCTGCCCTGCGGTATTTCGCTCTTCTCCGGCGTTGAGTTTGTCTGCTGTCCCAAGCACTTTAAGAGTATGTACTAGCTGGAATTTGTTTCTTGCATACAATGTTTTAGTAACCACACTTACAGCCGATGACATACGCATCAAGAAAACCGACATGGCCGTCATGCCGCCGGCGCAGATCACTAGCGCCAACGATGAGCTGAATGCCAATGATGATGATGACAATGATTCCAATTACTCCAAGGATGGCAATGATGATGAGCTGGACGATGAAGATGATCTGTTGGGTGATGATGAGGAGGATGAGATGGTCGCCGATGAGGCAGCTGCAGCTGGCACTGGTGTGGGCAGCGATGCAAATAGCGGAGCTCTGGATGACATCAATGCGGAATACGACAGCGGCGAGGATAGCGACAACTATGAGGAGGATGGTGCTGGCTCTGATAGTGATGTGGGTGTGCCTGATAGCTGGGATCAAAATGGCAGCTCAAGCGGCGCTAAGCCCATACCGCTCTTACTGAAAGCTACCTTATCGCCAAATGGTGGCAGTGCACTACCCGCAGATGCTGACAAAATGAAGACCAGCGAATCCGGCACTATCTCAGGCAAGCTCGATGCTAATGTTGCAACCGGTGCTACCAGTACACCACAGCTATCGGTTGCAGCTGCTGCAGCTGCGGCTGCTGCGGCCAATGCAGCTGCTGGTGCTCCGCCATCAACGGCACAGCCCACATCCGATCCGTATTTCACACACTTTGATCCCCACTACGAGCATCAGAGCTACAAAGTAAGTCAGAAAGTAAGTGTTAACCTTGACGGCGCAGGTTTATTTATCCAAGAAAAACAAAACGTATTCTAAACAAAGGAAGCCCAACAGCGCCTTGAGGAATCCCATCGCGAGAAGGTGACCCGTGTGATGAAGGACTGGTCTGACTTGGAGGAGAAGTATCAGGATATGCGTCTGGCCGATCCCAAGGCAGCGCAGAGCTTTAAACAACGCATGACTGCACGTTTCCAGGTTTGTGGCTACGCAAAAATGGCAAAGGGCAGCGCCACCTGGCGACACCCAAAAATGGCCATCAAAAACTTTAAGTAGTTGTATTATGTAACTATCAAAATGTCTATATGTAACTGTAAACGTAACTGTCTCCCTCTCACACTCTCTCTCTCTCTCTCTATCTGACTCTCACTACCACTCTATTTATGTGTGTGCGTGAGCGTGCTTGTCTATGAGTGCCAAAAATTCCTTATGGGCCATTTTTTGACAAATCGGACGAAAAAAAAATGTTGAAATTCAAACTTATATACTTATTTAGACCTTATGAAAATGATATTCGCATAAAAAATTTTAATCCAAAATAAACGTTCGATTTAGAAAAGAATTGCCCTTTGGCGTATTAAATAAAAGCGCCTTAATTTGGTTTGTCCTGTGAGGTCCATCCCAAACAATTTATGCCCACATTCCCTATAAAAACAAAAAAAAAAATAAATTCGTAGTTGTTATCATAATAATATTCGCATCACTTTATCATTATCCCTTTTAAGTTACTCTTCATTATGCTGTCTGTCTTAATGTAACTGTTATACATACTCTTATATCATTTAGTCGCTATCTATTAACATAATATTATTATTATCATGTGTATGAATGTGTGTGTGTTTGTGTGCGTCGTTTGTGTGCATATGAATGTTATTCATTATTTTTGTTTTGCTTTTGATTTTCTTCTTCAGTATTTTCTTTGTGTATCCATGTATGGCAAATGGGAGCGAAAGAGGCATCAGATTATAATACAATAATAACAAAAAAAAAAAAAAAAAGAAAAAAAATACCAAAAAATACTACAACAACAAACATACATATTAACCAAGTACAGCTAACGTACTGCTCGTATATTAACAACAACAAATACTAAATAATAACAATAACTAGTGATTATCAATTATAATACAAAGTGCTTTGTAGTTGAAACTGATTGGCTTTAATGTATGAAATCCTTAGTTGACGCTTTTTCATTTCTTGTCTAATCAATTAGCCGCTAACCAAAACCAAACTAACTAACCCAAACGCAACTGTACCGTGTACATGTACTTGTAACTGCAACTGCAACTGAATGTAACGAGTATCGAGTAACTGAGTAAACGTAGTTATTTATTAACTTGGCTTTTATGGCTAATTGCTTTTCAAAATTATGCTAAAATCGCTACGCTTTTAGGTTATAAGTATGATACAACACAGCTGAATAAAGCTCTAAAGGATTTTATGTGGTTTTACAGAGATTTTATGTCCATAAATTTAAGTGTATATGCTACCGTATATGGTGAACTTATGTTTTAAAGATTTCACTTAATCGCTTGATAATGATGAATCGCAACCTATAGTTAAGATAATAACTATGGAAACGTTAAGCTCCAGGGCAGCCGACTTTGAAATACTCTTTAACAGCTCAGTGTATTCTTACATCTATTCTTACTTATCGAAAAATCATTCGAATGCCAAATTTGTTTATGATAACTCGATAAGTAGTACTGCAATATCATATAGCAACCATAATAATGATAGACTTGAAAACTAGTTTTACTTCAAAATATTTCAAAAAATCTTTATTGAGTGTAAATTTTGAAATCTTAATCAAACCAAACTACGCCGAAAAACATATTTTTGTACATCTCTTACCAAAATCGATATGACGACCATGTCATTAAAATACAAGTTTATAATTTGTGGTATACTAGTTCTCAACTCATAAAGATCTTAATATTCGTTATAAGTCTGAGATAAAATTAACCTTGGTTCTTGATAGCTACGCCTTTGCAATGTTACTATAATTGCATTCAATCCATGTAAAAAATTGTATATACATATATACATTTTCCCGTATTTCCTAGATGGAACAAAGGGCCTCAATAAACAAGTTAAAATTTGGTTTATTTAAAGCTAGGAATTTGATTTGTCGCCAAGTGCGAGCAGCTTGTAACGTTTCCGCTTCGACTAGTCGCTTCCACGTATTAGATGGCCTACCGCATCTACGGCTGCCTTGCGGGTTCCAGTCCAGGGCTGCTTTTGTAATATCCCCATGCGGTGGGCCGATCCAATTCCACTTTCGCCACCGAATTTCAATATGAATAGGTATCTGCTTCGTTAATGCCCAGAGGTCAGTGTTAGAGATGATATCAGGCCAGAAAACACGTACAATTTTGCGAAGACTACGATTAATAAATAACTGAAGTGCTTGTTTATCGCGCATTGTTGTGTTCCATATCCCACACCCATACAAGACAACAGACTTTACATTGAATTCAAAGATCCTCAATTTCGTGCGCCTTGATATATGTGAATATCTCCACACTTTGTCCAAAAGACCAAACACGGCGCGGCCCTACGCTATTCGACTGCGAATGTCGGCTGCCGAAGCGCCAGTGTTGTTGATAACGCTTCCGAGATAGCAGAACTCGTCTACTACTTCGAGTTTAACGCCGTTTATCTGGAAGATTTGTGAGCCAGCAGTGTTGATGCACATCATCTTTGTCTTTCGCAGCACAGGCGCTTACCGCCGCGATTTTTGACAGTATATGTAAGCATTTGTGCGACAGCAGACATATGTCGTCGGCGTGGACAAGATCTTCAAGGTAGCCGCCCAGGCTCCAGGATATACCTCTATTTGCCATAAAAATTGCATAGAACAAAAAAAATATCTTCAAAAATATCGCAACTGTAGCTTCTTCGCCAACAAATTTCAGTTTTATAGGAGTACGCACGCGTCTGCAATATAAAAAGGTTTTTTCGTCTTAATTCCAGCGCACGCCATCTATGGGACCAAACTTTAACTAAAGTGAAATCTCAGTCGGAATTGTCGCGCTAGATGGCGCCAGCATATTTGTATTTTTTTCTATGAATAGAACCAATAATGCAAAAAAAGTTTAACTTATTTTAGTAAAATTCTAGAAATGCCACTTGCCGTGTTTTTGAAATTTTTTTCGCTCTAGTGGCTAAAAAATACAAAACTGTCAAAATTTAAAAATTATATTTTAAAAAGATTATTTCTTTTATCATGTTCATTATGTTCAAGCAATATGTGTTTTTGCGATATTTTAATTGTCTCACTATGGATCCGTGGTACATCATTATCAGAGCAAAAGATATTTTTAACAAAATTTTATAAGTTGAAAAAATACAAAAAAATAAAAACCTAAAGGCAGTTTGTAAAAAATTCGAATACAATTAAGTTTATGGACATAAAAACTAATTAAAATCGCATTAAAAAAAAGAAGTGTTACTACAAATTTACAAAATGAATACTATAACAACTTTTCATGGATAAGACTGAGGACTGAGTTTAGAGAATTTTGCAAAAGATCTCAAAAACCTAATGTACTGAAAAGTTTAGCTTAAAGCGTTTTTACGCTTACAAGCTGGTGAAATGCATACAATTTTGGCAACAGTCTAAACCTCGACCTTGACCTCGACTTTGACAAATTCGACCAACAATTAGTTTTTTACAAAAAAAGTGTAACTTTTGCCAGAGTTATGAAGCAATACATCTTTCACATGCGTCAGTTTACCCTAAATCATTTTTTGTAGCCTACTCTTTGGGGTTGCACTTGTTTCTAATATGCACAAACATCATATGAAGCAAAAAAAAAATTAAAACATTCAGTAGCACAATTTCCAACCTAATTTTATATAGAATTCTCATAGCACTGGCACTGTCCCAAAACAAACAAAAAAACTGACCAAGTACCGGGTACCCGAACTGAAATCCCACGCATTTCAAAACTGTACATGTTGAGCTACAAAAAAAACCGAAAAAAAGGAAACTTATAAATTGAAAAATTAGAAAAGTGATAAAATGAAATCAAAAAGCAAATTCTTCATGCTGATAATCTTTCTCTCTTGGTGTGCAATACGTCTTTATATGGGAATGTAATTTTAGACTTCTGTTCAGGCACTCGAGGAAGAAGGCAACGCTGAGAAGCACCAACTGGCGGCCATGCATCAGCAACGTGTTCTGGCTCATATCAATCAGCGCAAGCGGGAGGCCATGACTTGCTATACCCAGGCACTGACCGAATCACCGCCCAATGTAAGTTTTGAACTACAAGCCGGGCTATTAACTGATTAAATACTTTGCTTTACTTGCGCATGCTAGGCTCATCATGTCGAGAAATGTTTACAAAAATTGCTGCGCGCACTGCACAAGGATCGTGCGCATGCTTTGGCACATTATCGTCATTTGTTGAACTCGGGTGGTCCAGGTGGTCTGGAGGCTGCTGCTTCGGAGCGACCACGCACTTTGGAGCGCCTAATTGATATTGATCGTGCTGTCAATCAATCCATGACCATGTTGAAGCGTTATCCTGAATTGTCTGCCAAAATTGCGCAGCTTATGAATGATTATATTTTGGCTTTACGCAGCAAGGATGACATACCCGGCTCATCGCTGGGCATGAGCGAGGAGGCTGAGGCTGGCATTTTGGACAAATATCGCATTGAGATTGAACGTAAGGTGGCGGAAAAGGAGCGTCTGCGTTTGGCTGAGAAACAGCGCAAGGAGCAGCGTGCCGCTGAGCGTGAGAAACTGCGTGAGGAAAAACTGCGCATGGAGGCCAAGAAGGTGGACGATATGCTCAAGTCGCAGGCGGCCGAGCAACAGGTGCAGCAGCAGCAGCAACAGCAGCAGGATAAGATCATCAATAGCAAGGAACTTGGCGCTGATGGCGGCTTGGTAACTGCAGCCAATCTGAATCTCGATACGACAAAGAGTGAGAAGGAGCTGGCTGATGCTGAGTATGCTGAGGCCACCGTTAGGTAAGCCAAAACTTTATATGCTCCCCAGCCGTAACTCTATTAAAACATCATCAATTTGTTTTTACTGCAGCAGCACCAAGGTGCAAACCGTTTTGCCAACGGTTGACGATGATGCCGTACAGCGTGCCGTCGAGGATGTAGCCGCTGCTGTGGCCCATCAGGAGGCTGAGCCACCGGTACAGCACTTCCTGGCACACGATCTGGGTCACCGTGAATCGGTATTTGAGCTGCGTCCGCAACTCACGCCGCATCTGCCTAAAGTCTATCCTCTCTCATTCTCATTCCAGAGCTTCTCGCTGCGTCGCGACTTTGCGCACGCGCATGCGACCAAAGAGGGACGCAATGTTTACTTCACGCTCTCTTTTGCCGGCATTGCGCTAATGGCGGCCATCTTTGTTGGTGTCGCTGTTGCCAAGTGGCGAACATCCCGCTCCCCTCATGCGCAGGGCTTCATTGAGGTGGATCAGGTTAGTTGTGTAAACGGAAACGTTGGGGTGTGTACATCATAGGGAATTAAAAGAGACTGATGGCGACAAATTAAGAAAAAGTCCTTTGTCCCGTATAGTTCGCAGACAAGCCGATAGATGTACTTTGACAAATCGAAAGACAGAGTTTTCTTGCTTTAAATTTAGAAAATTAACTCATTGCTTATAAGGCCGTCCTTAGTTAAAGATCACGTATAGGTAAATTTTGAAAAGGGGCACCGCAACCTGCATGGTTCGCATGGCAGCTCCCGTGTGGCTCTTCTCATTGAAAGAATGTTAAGTCTTAATGCTCAGTTTAAGAGTATTGTCTTTTTAATTTAAGCAAAATGGAGAATGGAAAATTCTTATACATACTAAAACAATTCCTCTCTTTTGTTTTTGAGGTGTACTTCAGAGTTATGATAAGTAGCTCTCTTTGGTATAAAATGCACTGTATGTTCTCTTTTAAGTACAACATGCACTAACTTTCTTCACTCTCTTTTTAACTCACTCGGGCGCTCTCCACACAGAATGTTACCACACATCATCCCATCGTGCAGGAGGAAAAGATTGTGCCGAATATGCAAATCAATGGATACGAAAATCCAACCTACAAATATTTCGAGGTGAAAGAGTAAACAGTAAACTTGCAACAACAACAACAATAAATGCGTGCAGCTTTACAACAATAACAACAGCAAAAGAGCGGTACGGCACATCAACAAAAAATAAAAAAAATAAACATAAAACATTTTTTTTTTCGTCAAAAGGAGCGCAGTTCCAGAACGTAAATGAAGCAAAAAAAAAAATACATCTACAAGTATATATATATATAAAAAATGCAAAGAAAACAAAAATTAATTAATAATAAAACAAAGCAAAAATATAAAGCAAGCAATTAAATTTAAGTATTAAAATGTTAAAAACCAAAAGCAGCAGCAGCAAAAACAGAACAAAGTAAAAAAAAAACAAAAATCACAAAACATCTCCCTAAACTAGCTCTCTCTCTCTTTCTCTCTCAACGTAAGAAACGCTTCAAAGATGCGCAGTTGCAAAAGCCATGAAAAATAAGAAAAAGCAGAAAACACAAAAACAAACACAAAGCATTTTTTGTCTCTCTCACACACACACACACACCATCAATAAATATATTTAGTAAATGTAAAACTACAAAGAGAATGAAATTAAAGCGTGTGTTTTTTTTTTTGCTTGCACACACTTACGCTCTCTTTGTTTGTTTTCTTCATACGCTACATATGTTGTTCTTGTTTAGCAAAGTAAACAATAAAAGGAAATAAATTAAGCTAAAGCAAAAGCAGCAGCTAAAAAATGTCAAATGCAAATTTTTGTGTGTATTGAAAATTAAAGTAAATTTAATGTTTAAGCTAAAACAAAAAAAAAAGTATATATAAATTGTAAAAGCAAAAAGCAAGCGCAAAGAAAAACAAAAGCATTGCATAAAGAGAAGCAGCAGAGCTAAATAAAACACATGAAACATATTCCTAGTAAATAAATTATCAAGATACATGCATACACACACACACACAGTCACATTCAGCTAAACACACACACACACACACTCACTGTCTACTTATACATGAGCGCCTTTTGAGCCAAGCAAAAATTGTCAAAAAGTGCAGCATACTTTTTAGCGTTGCCATTAAAACTTTGAAATTTGGAATTTTGGCATAAAATTTTGCAAAGTTTGTTAAAAAATCAACCTTAAAAAAAGTAAATACGTAAGCTATGTTTAAAAAAAGCTGCAAACACATACATAGACACACACACATACATGTGAACCTAAGAGCTACCTACGCGTACTAATCTCTATATGAACATATATATATATATATAAAACATATATACAGCTATATGTATGGCAATACAAATTATATATATATACAATAAATGTAACAAAAAGCAAAAATGCAATGCAAAAATGTCCATAAATGTATTTATGTATCTATACACACACCGCAAAACAAAAAAAAAAACCAAGTACTAAAGAGAGCTTCGGGCTTACCGATGCTAAAATACTCTTCATGTGTTTATAAGAGCATAAAGGCAGTTTTTTTAGGAGCAGTCCAAAAAATTTGAGTTTTCTAAAATTTGTAAACATGTTTTGTGAAGCAATTTTTGTGCAGATCTGCTTTGAGTCTATAGACGCTTTACGCGTTTTGTAGGTATATGCAAAGAGCTTTATTAATGCTTTGAGCATAAAAGAGTGCGCGCAAAATATATTGGCATATATGTTTTTATATGCCTTTCAATTTCAATGAAAGCTCTGCCTGAAGAGTATTCAAACGTATGGCTATACAAAGCTCAGCTTAAAACACAAAAAATCTCACCCGAAATTCCAAAGCTCCTGCCTACCCGTCCCAAGCTTAAAACCAATGTGCTAGACAATTATAAAATATACTTTTGAAATGCTCCATTTATTTCCATACTATATTATTAATAAACGCTTTCAATTTCAAATTCGTTTAATGCCTCTGTTTTTAAATACCAAAAAAGTGTTGCATACTTTTGGGCTGCGCTTGAAAATGCATGCCCTCAGCAATGCATACACATGCATACACTTTCTTACACACACACACGCATACTCTCAGCAATTGTTGTGCATGTATGTCATATCAAAATATATTTTCTAATAATTAGACAACTTATTCAAATGAATTTTTGTATACCCTACATCAAAAAAAAAAAAAAAAAACTAAAGATTTCTTCTAAAACAGCTTCTAGACGTTTTTTAATAACATTGCCCAACAAAACGTAATACTCTATGCCTTTTTTTTTTGTGTTGTTATGTATTTCTATTATACAAACGTTGCATAACCGTATCAGACGTCAGAGAGATATAGTTATAGAATGCAGCGATAAAACCCTGGAACTTGCTAGTAGTTTAATTTCAAGCTCAATTGCTTGGCAAATATCAAAATCGTATGCCATATATATAGATATTTTTTTTTTTTCGTCGAGCTGCTCGGTTATTTAATAAGTAAACCTACAAGACACTAAAACTCACACGTGTATGTACTTTGTAGTTACGTTTTTTGCTATAATATACAACAAGTTCATAACTTTATTTGTATAACCACACACACACATATATATGAATAAGCGTACATGTATGTGTTTACTATATATTTAAATAATAAAAGTATATATGTATGTATATTAAATATATAGAGCAAAGCAAAATAACAAACATGAAAATCAATTCGAAACAGCACTTGATGTTGATAATCAAGTTATTGTTTATTTATTTAGTAAAACTCTTTTAATTTTTAAGCTGCATAATTTGTTTATTGCAAATAAGTAAAGCAACATTCTAGTCATTAATTTTGCATTCTGTTGCATTTCTCAGGCCTCTACCACCCCCAGATATTGCTGTGACACATTATACATATATATACATACAACATTTCTATATATATATATATATATACAAAAATTATAAAGCAACAAAAATATAACCTCTAATAAACTGCGCAAAATAACAAATATGCAAGATGCTAGCCAGCTTTGCTAAGGCCAACCATTACGCTAAACTTACATACATACATATATATAAAAAAAAGAAATACCAGCAAGCAAGAGCATTTTATATAATATAATAAGGCCGCGAAAGTTAAGAGCTACAAATTGCGCATACGACGCGTATGCAGCTCTTAAAATGTTACAACTGGCAAATTTTGACTACAAAAAAAGTTTATACAATGCTCTCACACACTTTATACAAAGACAGTTTCATGCTACATACACATACACACATACACAGGCATATAAAAGCTTAAAACAAAAAACAAAAATATTTCAAAAACAGCAAACAAAAAACGTAAATAAAAAATCTAACTAGTCAAAGCTTGAATATTTTTTAATTTATTCATTAATATATAAAAAAAAAATGAAAAGTATATATATATAAAAAAAAAACAAAAAAAAAACAACAATTGATATTTACACTTAGTGAAGCAAAACAAAAAAATGAAAAGGTAAAGTAAAAACGTAAAAACGTAAAAAGCAAAAAATGCAAATGTGTAAGAAATAAACCCCGTCCTGCGTAAATAAAATTAAAGAAAAAAAAAAAAACAAAATAAGAATAAAATATCAAAAAATGCAAAATAAAAAATTTACACAAATTAAAAAATAAACATTAAAAAAAAAAAAACAAAGTCAGAGAACAACTCGCATGTGTTTTTGTCGTAGTCTCATCATTAAACAAATGTGTAATAATATATATTTTTTTTGTTTTCTTTTTTTTTTGCAACTATGTACTTATATATATGTATGATTTGTAATAAGTTGAAATTGCAAAACGTATAAAAACAATTTAAATCTTAAATGTACTCGTGACAATTGTAATTGCAACAATAATTGTACGCTATATATATATATGTATTAATAAAATTGACATGATTATGCCAAGAAGCAAAAAAAAAAACAAAATTCTTAAAAATTTAAATGCAATTGCAGCGCATTAATAATAAAAAACCAAAAGCAAATACTTGGCAGCTCTAGGCTAGACGTTTGGGCTAGGCGCGCTTCGAGGCGAAAGAGAGAGCTCGTTCAAAATGGCGTCCGGCTACAGTTAAGCCCAGAGAGCAGCCAGCAATTAGCGCAGCAAATTTGTCGCCAGAACAACTCTAAACAAAAACAAAAACATAAGCATAAAGCAAAACAAATGCATTAAGAAATAAACAAAAAGCAAAAACAAAATGTAAACGCATATTTTGCAAAAAAAAAACTTGTAAAATGTTTCACAAAAAATAAGAAAAATACAAAAAACAAAAGTATATAAAACTTAAGAGAAAACAAAAAACCAAAACCACAACAACAAGAAAATTTTCAATGTATAATCATATAATTTAATTTTGAATTTTTGTGTTCTTTTTCGAAATATTTTGCATAAATAAAATAAAATAACAGAAAAACAAAAAAAATATTAAAATTGAGTTTTCTTTTGCAAATGCGCTTATAGCTAATATAGATAATGAAAATCAGCTTTTAGCTGCGGCATAGGCAGCACCAATGGCCTACCCCAGAGTCTAAATACTGATAGAATAAAAAAAAAAAACAGTCTTCGTTATGCATTTTAATAAATTTTTAAATCATATAAAAAAGACTTTGTTGTGTTAGAAACACGTTTAAGTGTAACTGGTACAGTTGCAACTCCAAAAGTCGGTTCGAAAAACAATTTTTTACATTTTGGTATTTCAAATTTTTTTTTTTATAATCCATTTTAAATATAATTTTTTGTATAATATATAATGTTCTGTTTAGTATATATATATATATATATATATATTCGGTGAAAATAAGTGAAGCGGGCCACTTTTCCCGCGCACTTTTTGAACGTATTATCTTTCAATTCCGAGGAGTTATGCTTATTTGTATTTTTCGAGGTACTGTTCAAGTATAACTTCTACAATTCTAAGTTACCAATTTTTTTTTGTTTGTGAACTTACATGCATAAAATAACATTAACACTTTTTTTTTTAAAGTGGGAGATCACTTTTGAATTTTAAAATTTAAAACTAAAAATGATAAAAAATTAAAAAAAATAAATCTTAAAAATAAATAAAACTATTTTTTTTTTTAAATTTTATATTTTATCTATCATGGATAGATATCACGTCAATATTTTTATTCGTTTAGAAGATATGGCAAGTCAAAGAAGAGCCTAAAAATGAATAACGCAACTTTCAGTTATCGATAACTCGATAAATAATCGGAATTTTGCAATAAAATTTGACGTGGTTACTATTGATCAGTAGCTCTACCAAATCTGTCAAAAACATCAAAATCGGAGAAGGTCGCGGGAAAAGTGGCCCGCTTCACTTATTTTTAGCGATTTGATTTCATATTTTTTTACTCAGCGTTATTTCTTTAGTGTAAGTCACTGCGTTCCTGACGCTAGTTTTTTTTTTTAGTGTTAGGAATTCACATAAAAATAAATATTTTCAAATAAATAATGATTTCATATTTCAAATTTACAATACTACTACTATTGTCCTCTTCCCCCAGTGGGGCATAGGGCCTCGACAATTCTCTTAAATCTGACTCTGTTGGATGCTGCTGTGCAGATGTCATTCCACGTATATCGTGTTTCAGCTAGTTCACTCTCGACAGTTCTTCGCCACGTTTTCGCTGTTGCACCAGGTCTTCTACTGCCTAAAGCTTGTCTGGCGATATAACTTCTAGGCTGTCTGAGTGTGTGGCCTATCCACTTGCACTTCCTCATTTTTATTTCGGTCTGTGATGAGACTCATTTAGCAGTTGTTCATTCGATATTCGATTTGGCCACTATATTTTCAGAACTCCGCGTAGACATTTGTTAATAAAAACTTGCATCTTTTACTTTATGTTTCTTGAGTGCTTCCATGTTTCACAGCCATAGTACAAGACAGATTTCACATTTGTATTGAAGATTCGCAGTTTGGTCTGCCTAGTGAGCTCACTGGATCGCCATATGTTGCTTAATTTAGCAAAGGCACACCTCGCTTTATTGATGCGAGCATGAACATCTTTAACAGCCCACTCTTGTTCGTTACAACGCTTCCTAGGTAGATAAAAGAGTTAACGCATTCGATTTCTTCCCCACCATTTACCATATAACATTAAATTTTGGACTGCGCTATAACCACCGCTCGTCATGCTTTTTGTTTTCTCAGTGCGTATCTTTAATCCAGCAGCTTCTGCTCGTTCACTAATGGCTGATATCATCATCAGAACATCATCGGCGAACTCTTAATCCTGCAGATATTCAAATAAGCCACTTAAAGCTCTGCTAAGAATATCATCTAGCGCAAGAATGAAGAGCAATGGCGACAGTATGCACCCTTGTCGTACGCCTGTTTTGATGTCAAAAGGCTGTGAGAGTTGGTTTTTGTGGATCGCGCGACACTTAACATTTTGGTAGACTCCCTTTTAAAGAGTTATAATCTTTTCTGGCATTCCCCTTCTGGAGAGTGCTGCCCAAATATACGGTCTTCTCAAACTATCAAAGGCTTTATTAAAATCTAGGAAAGCCGCATATATTGGCACTCTAAATTCATTGCACTGCTCTCAGATAGTCCGGACAGTATTTATCAAATCCACGCATGATCTGTTCTTGCGGAAACCATGCTGGTTCTGTCTTAGGTTAGCTTCCGCTATGGCGGAAATTCTATTCTGTATGATCGCTGCAAAGATTTTGCTTGGTATCGGCAATAAGCTTATTCCTCTAAAGTTGTTACAATCGCTTGTGTCTCCTTATTTGGGTATCTTCACTAGTAGCGCTTCATTCCAGCTTTTAGATATAGTTTCTGACTCCCAAATCTTTTTCATAATTGGCCACCAATTCTGCGCATATGTTGTCTGCCCCTGGAGCTTTATTATTCTTAAGTTTGTTTATTGCCTCTTTGACCTCAGCTCTAGTTGGGGGATATACATTGACGCATTGAAATGGACGTGCATGTACTCGTATACGTGGCGACTCTTCTTCGCTTGTTGTATCTAAGTTGGGGTTGTTTCTAATGGATTATTCAGTACTTCTTTTCTTTTTTGGGGTCTGTTATGATCTTTCCATCTTGATCTTTGACGGGTTTCTCACAGCTATAACTGGTGCCAGACAACTCTCTTGTAATTGAGTAGAGTTTTCTCAAATCACCACTGACAGCGGCTGACTAAGCTATTGTGGCTTTATCATCTACCCAGTTTCTCTTGTCGCATCTACAGCACTTTTTGATGGACTCACACATTTGTGTGTATTGCTGTCGCAAGTGTCCTTTTGTATCCTCACTGATATTTTCGACAAGCATTCTCTGCTTAACTTTAGCTCTATTTGCACCATGTTCCAAGTTTCCTGTTGCATCCACGGTTTTCGTTTGTTATTTTTGCAACATAGCGCTCTATAACCACTTTCTTGGTAGAGTTTTGTGGCTGTTTTCACCATCTACTCTACATTTGATGCATTTCCCATGGTATCGGCAATCGCTTCATAACCAGTTCGAACCAGTACGTATTGCGTTCTCTTAAGCTTTTCAGTGTCCATTCTTTGTGGTCTTGTATTGTCAACTTTCTTTACAGCTGCTAGTTTCAAATTTACAATAGCAAATTAAAATTCTTTGTGCCTTATCACTATGTGAATGTACTAATTCATCTAGTCAACTGCCAAAGTAGATTAAATTCATTTTTTCAATCAAATTCTTTTTCCTGCCTACGAATTATCGTACAAAAAGCTAAATATAAATAATATATGACCAATAAAAAAGTTTAAGGCCTGCTTCGATAAGCAAATATGTACGAGTATAAATATAAACTGTATTACAAATTTTTATGAAATACTTTTAAATTAATCTAGGTTTATTGTCGGATTAGTAAAATCAGAGTTTTTTGCAAATATGTTAGACAGTATAAAGCAGTTTTCGGTTTTTGGATATGATTTTGAAGTAAGCGAACTTACCGGTTCCAATAAGATCTTATGGATTGCATTTACTTGGCTTTAACTTCAATTTCCATAGATTTAAGCTAATTTATTTTTGATTATAAATATTTAAACTAACATTTGTTTTTATTACTTTCAATTTATATACCGAATTCTTTATTCTAATCAAAATAACTTGTGGACGAGATATTTCCAAAAAAGAAATCCAAATTTACTCTTGCTTTAATATTTCGATCAGTTTTAGTAGCTGCAGTAGCAGATTGATTATCTAGTACAATGGTCGGCACGGCCCTATCCCATGGGCCTGTTGTACACAAAACGCATGCATGTGTGCGTGATTTTTGTACTGAAATTCTCTCAGCCAATTCTCTGGCGTTGCCCCGCATTTGTTGCAAAGCAACAGACACGAAGTTGCAATCTAAGCTTGTAGCCAACTAAACATAAATTGATTTTGTGTTTTCTGCCACACAGCACAATAGCCACGGTATACTATTGCTGGAGCGCTTTAGTTTTGTGAGAGTAAAAAAGCAAGCACGCTCTCTTAGCAAGAGCCGAAGTCATGCACAAGCAACTTCGTGTCTTGCTTTGCGACTTCAGCGTCGAAATACGTCACAGCGGCAGAAAATGTTCAATACAAACGCAAAAAAAAAAAAGCATATGTATATTTTGCCGACCACTGATCTAGTACAGCAATGATCATTAATATATAGCTCTCTTGCAAACAGAGGTTATAAGGCCATCAGGTAACATCTGGCCTCTTAGTTCAAATAATAAAAGTGTGATATATTTCACATAATTCAGTTAAAATTTTTTTGTGAGCTTCAGTTTTAGTATCCAATCGTTTAACTCTTGCTAAAATAAATTTAAAAAAATCTTTCGATATTAAGCATCATTAAATATCAATAATAATTGCATTATAATATTTTAAAAAGCGCAAGTTCGTCCTAGCAACAGAAACATTCGAGTTTTTATTCACCAGCATGATGCCATGAATTTAACAAGGTGCCACAAAGAAGAACGCATTTACGGCTGTGCAGAAAACTGGTTCAACTTTTGTATGGTAGCTATATAAAAAAGTGTACCACTTTTGATCAAACTTTACACAAATATTGTCACAAACAAACTTTCGCCGTTCCTATTTCTGATTGTCATTGACAACGTGTTGCAATCATGTATTGACGGCAAGCGAAGAGGTCTCTTCTGGAACCTCCATGAGCACCTTGAAGATCTTGCCTATGCTGATGACGTCTGCCTGCTATTAGTCTGGTACTCCGATGGGGTTGGACTTGGGGTAAATACAAGTAAAACCAAAGTGCTTAAAATAAACACCACAAGTAACACAGACTATTCACTAGGAAACGACATGATCGAAACTGTGGAGTCTTTTTCTTATCTGGGTAGTATTATATCCGAAGAGGATAGCGCCATAAACGACATACTTGCCCGCATAAACAACTTAAGTATCTAGACCAGGGGTGCCCAGGCCCATAGCTCATCTGGCTCTATTTGTTTTTGTAATGGCTCTTAGGCATAGGCAGCAATGCGCGTGTGCCAATGCAAATTACAAAAACAATTTCGCGGTTCTCTTGTAATGTAATTGTTTGCGGGTTAGGCAAGATATATTGTGCACCCCTTTACATTTAGACAGTATTTAGTATGTCGAGGAAATTGAGCAGCTTCTTCACAGGGAGCTTTCGTAAGTTTACATCTTCAAGTATTTCTTCACAATTTGTGTGATCAGGTGTTCCATGGAGTCTGCCTCATCACAGCAGAATCTGCATGTATTATATTTGAATCTGATAGACCTATTTTTTGCAGGCGAAGTGGCCTGTTAGTGCTGCAGTGAGTGTCTTCAGACTTTTCCTGTTTAGAGAGAGAATAGTGTTCGCTCTTTTGGCGTCGAAATTAAGGAATTTTTTGGAATGGTTCAGGCCTTCAATGCCATTCCAATATTCCGTGATTTTTTGTTGTGTCCATTTCTTGATCTCATGTTTCATGTTGTTCTCTCTCTCTTACTCTCTTGGCTCTCTGAGCTCATGAGCACAGAAACAACCCTTGCGTATATTTGTTTTGATTTTCTGATTTTCACTGTAATTTTGTTGTTGTTTCTCGTTTGTGCGCTCTGAACTCTTGCACTAACAAAAAAGGATAGGGGATTGATCGCGGACACGAAATTTTTGCGCACCACGTGTTAAATGCGAGCATTAAGGCATAGCTTGCAAAGAAAAAATAGTTACAACGAAGATCGAAACATTTATAAGAGTATATACTATTTTTTTCAGTGCACATAATAACATGAAAAAACGGTTCGCTTTAGATGTGTTAGTGTTTTTCTTTCATATGTATTGATTTTTGCTCTTCCATAAGAAGCTTTTGGGCACCCCTGATCTAGACGGTGCCAATGCTTTACCAATTCAGCTACTTACCCTTTTTTATGCTTTTGCCACAAAGGCCGTTCGAAAACCCATCTACAAAATATTATGTTGTGGTTATCTCCGATACACAAGCATCCATCGTTTTTTTTATAGCCCGCACTTTGACTACACAAATCAAAGCTGCAGCTTAAAAAAAAATGGATATAGCGCTTTTGAATTATTTTCGACTAGAAGTGGGCGTGGCAAAAGATACAAACCAACTTAATCTTGCTGCAGACATAAGGAGTAAAAACATTAAGTTTGGTTATCCTAGTGTTAGTAGTAGACGGACAAAAATTTCAAGATCAATTTAGCTTTTCCTTCTAACCATGTTAATGTTAACCAGGGCTATCTCCGGCTTCCGATTCTTACGCTTTATAAAAAATACAAAAAAAACGTAAGTTTCCCTGATAAAATTTCCGAATAATAGTCGAAAACAATACTGTTTAACAGTCAGATTTGTATTTGAAAGCTTTAAATCGAGCAAGTAGACCAAAAATATGAGACTACCTAAGAAAAGCTCTAAAAAGTGTGATTTTTCAAGCGCTTGGTTTTTAAATTCAAAAAAAAAAAAAACAACAAAAATGTGCAAAACTTTATAAAATTTTTATTTGAAGTTGTAAATCCATCTTTGCCATTTACTTTTTAAAGATTACTTCATGTAAATGTTGACCGCGACTACGCTTCAAGTGGCTCATCCGGAAAGTTCAATTTTGACATTTTTTTTGGTCCAATGATGCCACCGGCCCATAAACCACACCAAACAGTACATTTTTGTGGATGCATTGGCAGCTCTTGCAATGCTTCGGCAATTTTGCTTATTGACGTAGCCATTCAAGCAGAAATGCGCTTCATCGCTGAAGACAATTCTTCGATAAAAAAGCGGATTTTCATCGAGCATTTCCAAAGCCCATTCACCGAACACGCAACGTCGTGACAGCTCGCCCGGCTTTAGTTCTTGCACCAACTGTATGTTGTATGGTTTTAAGCCAAGATCCTTGCGTAAAATGTTCCATGTGGTCGAATAACACATACCCAACTGACATTTCACAGTCTTCATTAACACTGGCTGCTACAGCAGAAATATTCTCTTCAGCACGCACTCTACGTAGACGATTTGGTGGTGAAAGATCCAATAAAGTAAAATTGGTGCGAAATTTGGTAACAAGAGCTTGAATAGCCTGCTCAGAAGGTCGATTATGCTGACCGTAAAATGGACGCAGTGCTCTAAACACATTTTTTACTGAGCACGATTTTTGGTAATAAAATTCAATAATTTGTAAACGTTGTTCGGGCGTAAGTCTTTCCATGATGAAATGGCAATGCTAACTAAGTATTTTTGACTTATGTATGTCATGAATCACGCGTGAGCTGTCAGAACAATTAAGTTGAAAACCAAATAGCAAAAAAATCACCCTTTATATTAATATTTTCTAGTTATGCTTATAGGTAAAAAGGGCATATTTTTTGAAATTTTCAACTCTAGATTGTATACAATCTAAGATCATGGGTACAGCATATAACACAAAGTCCTGACGTGATAGGCCAATTCTGGCCCCGGATTCGGATTCTACGTAGTTATCGATAACTGAATGATTGGGTAAACTCTTTTTGAAAGGACTTTATTTGGTAAGCAATATTGATCATGCCTGTACCCTTAATACGGGTAGTACTAAGCCGAGCACTTCAGAGTTCTGAGATAGCCTGCCCATAATTTTTTTTCGAATTTAGATTTTGGACATAAACTTAAAAAAAAACACAATTTAATGGTATTTTTTAAGCAAGACCTAACGCTTAGGGGTTTTATATGCCTCAGATTCGGCTTCAGCAGCTCCGTACTCAACTTTTTTATATAGCTCGATCGATAATAATAATTATTATTATTTTAAATATCTGAAAATATTGTTATAGCAGTACGGCCATACGGCTAGTTAACAAGAATAAATAGATAAAGTGTTCTTGAACATTTTGTGCGCCATTTTCTAATAAGTACATAGAAATTACGATTTCGGCTCCGCCCCACTTAACAAATTAGTTTCTATGTCATTGTGGATTTTTTTTTTTTTTTCCTATATATTTGTTGTGCTATGTATTTTTTTTTATTTTTTCATTATGAGTCTCTAGTTCGAGTGTTCGAACAAGCCTTTACAATAAATCACTTGAAAAAGTATTCATGAAATCAATGTAAAGCACTTCAGTCTATCAAGTGTCCGAAGCATGAAAATTGACGTACATTTTGATATATGAGGCGTCGAACGACAAACGTTGGCTCTCTCGAATGATCGATATGCAACAGGTTGCGCCATAATTACAAATAGGTAATCTGGACGCGTACCAATAGAGCGGGAAACACTTGCATTTCAAGTAGTATATGGGTTAGCTAACCAAGTATGGTAAATAGTAAATAGTGTGTAGCTACATGGAAGACATAACAAATATTACAGATCGTTTGTCGTTCCTCAAGCAGCACTATCAACAACTACAATATACTTTTAGATAGTAGAAACATAGATGTACTTAGGTATTGGCAAAACAGACTAAACAACTTCAAAATGCACTTGAGGTTCTGTTGCATTATTGAAAACTGTTTGCACTATGATAGTGCAAGAAAATACTTATGTATACATATATGACCGACCACCTATGGGTAGCAGTATCAATAGGGCTTCATAAGCCAATTAAGAAGCGCTTCACACAGCTACACAAGTTACATAATCTAGCACACTAGAATAGATACAAAAATAGTCCAAGTCAAGTGCCGGCAGCAGATCTTTCAAGATGCCAAAGACTTAAAGCCTCTTCAGATCAAAATTTGAATAGCTCATCAAACAATCAGCGCACTTGTCATCTTTTACCAACTACATACCAAACTACTTCCATTTAGGGCTGTCAGTCAACAGCTCTAAGAGATGACAGCGCCAAGATACAAAGCACTACGAAAACTTTGATGGACAGCTGGCACCATGAACAAATCAAATTCATTAATTTGTGCTCAAAAACTTTTATAAGGCATAACCAACTGGCAGAAACAAAAAAACCCAAATAGAAAATAAACTCCATTAGAAAAGGCTAGACAGAGGCTGACCCGGCTAGAATGGGCTAGCCATAGATAGTAGCTGCCTAGATAGACCACCATACTATACACTCATAGCAACCTTTTGCACCCCGAGCTCCTTCTGGCTGGCGATAACCAAGTGAGCTAGGTTTCTCGTAAAATATCAGATAAGCGCCTACTACAAAAAAAAAAAAAAACTAACAAAAGAGCCACAAAAGAACGAGACAGCTAGTAAACACCGGGTATACTTTGGGGGCCGTACATTTTGCGGCAATTTGTTGACTGGTCGACGATTTTTCAGTGCTTGGGGGTCTGTATGTGAACAAGTTTTGATAACAACGCCAGATTGTGTTCTTTCAATGTTCCGACGGGGGATAAGAAAGATGGGACGGGAACAGAAATCCAAAGGATTTCGCTAGAATCTGCAAAATGGGCAGCACGGGAAAGAATTTTAAAATGTATATTTCTCGAACTTCCAATCAAGGGCGTTAAGAGAGGAGGCTGGAGCCGTGGTCCCCGACCAAGTATGCATGTGATTTTCTTCAAAATGTTCCTTATAGCACTTAAATTGATTTTAAAATAGGCGCCCAGTCTGGCTCTCAACGAGTAATCTCACCAATTAGCGCCAAATACAGATCAACATCAATAAATATATGACTCTTAAATTGTATTTTTAAAGTGTCTAACAAAATGAACAAGTTTTCGAAAGTGTCAAACAAAATGAACGTTTACGCAAGGAATCTTGAATCATTTTTTTGGAAAAGTGAATGTCAGCTTTTTTTCTTTGCTGTTTCACGAATTTTAGCGACATGTCTATTTTTTTTTTTTTTTTTTTTTTTATTTTTTATTTTATTTAGTGTTTTCCTTAATTCTAATAAACAAGAAGCTTTATGTGATATTATTTATACAGTGTCTCTATCGAGATCTCGAGTATACTTCAATATTTATAATTATTATCTAATGAAGGAATCTGATAATTATAATAACATAATATAATGTATAAATATAATGAATTTCACATGAAAAAATTTACAAAAACATGAGTCTAATATTTGATTTTTATAAAATAAGAAATGTTGGAATCAAGTTCCGTTTATATCTACAACCACCAGAATTTGTTGTTGTTTAAGATAGCATCGTTTTGCGCGATGCTCGTACTAAATCTGAGATTTGGTTCTTGGTTAATTTGGATTTTTTTATCAGTTGCTCTTCTATATTGATGATAGAATATAGGGATTCCGTTTTGGCTTTGAATTAAACCCCTAGTATCTAAAGCAATGAACGCTTCAGGAGGGGGAAAACCGTTTTCTAGACTTCTCAGAAGGTATTCCTCATTGGTATAGTATGGCGCTTTGATGAGATTGTTTTCTTGATCAGATGTGCATTGAAGAATATGTTGCCTAATAAGTTTTATAATATGGTTGTCAATTCTGCTTATCTTGGTTGAGTCATATAGCACCTTATTTGATATGAACTTTATATAATCGCTTTTAGGGTCCCTGAAGCACATAGTGCAAGCTCTCAAGCATGATCTTTCAAATACTCTTATGCGTTCCATGTAAGACGGCGAGATATTAAACCAGATTGGGCAGCCATAGGTTATAATAAAACCATAACTAATTTCAAAACTATTTTTAAATTCAAAATATACGTTGGGTCCGCCAAAATTTGAACTTTCTCAACTGACAAAGCAGAAGGGCAAAAACGAACTACCAGGCGAACAGAAAACTCAGCAGGTTTCCATTACTAATTGTAAACCTATTTTGAAATTCAAAATATACGTTGGGTCCGCCAAGTTTTGAATTTTCTCAACTGACAAAGCAGAAGGGCAAAAACGAACTACCAGGCGAACAGAAAACTCAGCAGGTTTCCATTACTAATTGTAAACCTATTTTGAAATTCAAAATATACGTTGGGTCCGCCAAGTTTTGAATTTTCTCAACTGACAAAGCAGAAGGGCAAAAATGAACTACCAGGCAAACAGAAACTCAGCAGGTTTCCATAACTAATTTTAAAACTATTTTGAAATTCAAAATATACGTTGGGTCTGCCAAGTTTTGAATTTTCTCAACTGACAAAGCAGAGGTGCAAAAATGAACTACCAGGCGAACAGAAAACTTAGCAGGTTTCCATAACTAATTTTAAAACTATTTTGAAATTCAAAATATACGTTGGGTCTGCCAAGTTTTGAATTTTCTCAACTGACAAAGCAGAGGTGCAAAAATGAACTACCAGGCGAACAGAAAACTTAGCAGGTTTCCATAACTAATTTTAAACCTATTTTGAAATTCAAAATATACGTTGGGTCCGCCAAGTTTTGAATTTTCTCAACTGACAAAGCAGAAGGGCAAAAACGAACTACCAGGCGAACAGAAAACTCAGCAGGTTTCCATTACTAATTGTAAACCTATTTTGAAATTCAAAATATACGTTGGGTCCGCCAAGTTTTGAATTTTCTCAACTGACAAAGCAGAAGGGCAAAAATGAACTACCAGGCAAACAGAAACTCAGCAGGTTTCCATAACTAATTTTAAAACTATTTTGAAATTCAAAATATACGTTGGGTCCGCCAAGTTTTGAATTTTCTCAACTGACAAAGCAGAAGGGCAAAAATGAACTACCAGGCAAACAGAAACTCAGCAGGTTTCCATAACTAATTTTAAAACTATTTTGAAATTCAAAATATACGTTGGGTCTGCCAAGTTTTGAATTTTCTCAACTGACAAAGCAGAGGTGCAAAAATGAACTACCAGGCGAACAGAAAACTCAGCAGGTTTCCATAACTAATTGTAAACCTATTTTGAAATTCAAAATATACGTTGGGTCTGCCAAGTTTTGAATTTTCTCAACTGACAAAGCAGAGGTGCAAAAATGAACTACCAGGCGAACAGAAAACTTAGCAGGTTTCCATAACTAATTTTAAACCTATTTTGAAATTCAAAATATAAGTTTTGAATTTTCTCAACTGACAAAGCAGAAGGGCAAAAATGAACTACCAGGCGAACAGAAAACTCAGCAGGTTTCCATAACTAATTGTAAACCTATTTTGAAATTCAAAATATAAGTTTTGAATTTTCTCAACTGACAAAGCAGAGGTGCAAAAATGAACTACCAGGCGAACAGAAAACTCAGCAGGTTTCCATAACTAATTGTAAACCTATTTTGAAATTCAAAATATACGTTGGGTCCGCCAAGTTTTGAATTTTCTCAACTGACAAAGCAGAGGTGCAAAAATAAACTACCAGGCGAACAGAAAACTCAGCAGGAATCCATAACTAATTTTAAAACTATTTTGAAATTCAAAATATACGTTGGGTCCGCCAAGTTTTGAATTTTCTCAACTGACAAAGCAGAAGGGCAAAAATGAACTACCAGGCAAACAGAAACTTAGCAGGTTTCCATAACTAATTTTAAAACTATTTTTAAATTCAAAATATACGTTGGGTCCGCCAAGTTTTGAATTTTCTCAACTGACAAAGCAGAAGGGCAAAAATTAATTACCAGGCGAACAGAAAACTCAGCAGGTTTCCATTACTAATTTTAAAACTATTTTGAAATTCAAAATATACGTTGGGTCCGCCAAGTTTTGAATTTTCTCAACTGACAAAGCAGAGGTGCAAAAATAAACTACCAGGCGAACAGAAAACTCAGCAGGAATCCATAACTAATTTTAAAACTATTTTGAAATTCAAAATATACGTTGGGTCCGCCAAGTTTTGAATTTTCTCAACTGACGAAGCAGAAGGGCAAAAATGAACTACCAGGCAAACAGAAACTTAGCAGGTTTCCATAACTAATTTTAAAACTATTTTGAAATTCAAAATATACGTTGGGTCTGCCAAGTTTTGAATTTTCTCAACTGACAAAGCAGAGGTGCAAAAATGAACTACCAGGCGAACAGAAAACTTAGCAGGTTTCCATAACTAATTTTAAACCTATTTTGAAATTCAAAATATAAGTTTTGAATTTTCTCAACTGACAAAGCAGAGGTGCAAAAATGAACTACCAGGCGAACAGAAAACTCAGCAGGTTTCCATAACTAATTGTAAACCTATTTTGAAATTCAAAATATACGTTGGGTCCGCCAAGTTTTGAATTTTCTCAACTGGCAAAGCAGAGGTGCACAAATGAACTACCAGGCGAACAGAAAACTCAGCAGGTTTCCATTACTAATTGTAAACCTATTTTGAAATTCAAAATATACGTTGGGTCCGCCAAGTTTTGAATTTTCTCAACTGACAAAGCAGAAGGGCAAAAATGAACTACCAGGCGAACAGAAACTCAGCAGGTTTCCATAACTAATTTCAAAACTATTTTTAAATTCAAAATATACGTTGGGTCCGCCAAAATTTGAACTTTCTCAACTGGCAAAGCAGAAGGGCAAAAACGAACTACCAGGCGAACAGAAAACTCAGCAGGTTTCCATTACTAATTGTAAACCTATTTTGAAATTCAAAATATACGTTGGGTCCGCCAAGTTTTGAATTTTCTCAACTGACAAAGCAGAAGGGCAAAAACGAACTACCAGGCGAACAGAAAACTCAGCAGGTTTCCATAACTAATTTTAAAACTATTTTTGAATTCAAAATATACGTTGGGTCCGCCAAGTTTTGAATTTTCTCAACTGACAAAGCAGAAGGGCAAAAACGAACTATCAGGCGAACAGAAAACTCAGCAGGTTTCCATTACTAATTGTAAACCTATTTTGAAATTCAAAATATACGTTGGGTCCGCCAAGTTTTGAATTTTCTCAACTGACAAAGCAGAAGGGCAAAAATGAACTACCAGGCAAACAGAAACTC
The DNA here is from genome assembly GCA_018150985.1 of Chymomyza costata. Lineage (NCBI taxonomy): Eukaryota > Metazoa > Arthropoda > Insecta > Diptera > Drosophilidae > Chymomyza > Chymomyza costata. The sequence continues at coordinate 29,878,086 of JAECWU010000127.1, read as the reverse complement.
AGCAGGTTTCCATAACTAATTTTAAAACTATTTTGAAATTCAAAATATACGTTGGGTCTGCCAAGTTTTGAATTTTCTCAACTGACAAAGCAGAGGTGCAAAAATGAACTACCAGGCGAACAGAAAACTTAGCAGGTTTCCATAACTAATTTTAAACCTATTTTGAAATTCAAAATATACGTTGGGTCCGCCAAGTTTTGAATTTTCTCAACTGACAAAGCAGAGGTGCAAAAATGAACTACCAGGCGAACAGAAAACTTAGCAGGTTTCCATAACTAATTTTAAACCTATTTTGAAATTCAAAATATAAGTTTTGAATTTTCTCAACTGACAAAGCAGAGGTGCAAAAATAAACTACCAGGCGAACAGAAAACTCAGCAGGTTTCCATTACTAATTGTAAACCTATTTTGAAATTCAAAATATACGTTGGGTCCGCCAAGTTTTGAATTTTCTCAACTGACAAAGCAGAAGGGCAAAAACGAACTACCAGGCGAACAGAAAACTCAGCAGGTTTCCATTACTAATTGTAAACCTATTTTGAAATTCAAAATATACGTTGGGTCCGCCAAGTTTTGAATTTTCTCAACTGACAAAGCAGAAGGGCAAAAATGAACTACCAGGCGAACAGAAAACTCAGCAGGTTTCCATAACTAATTTTAAAACTATTTTAAAATTCAAAATATACGTTGAGTCCGCCAAGTTTTGAATTTTCTCAACTGACAAAGCAGAGGTGCAAAAATGAACTACCAGGCGAACAGAAAACTCAGCAGGTTTCCATAACTAATTTTAAAACTATTTTGAAATTCAAAATATACGTTGGGTCCGCCAAGTTTTGAATTTTCTCAACTGACAAAGCAGAAGGGCAAAAATGAACTACCAGGCGAACAGAAAACTCAGCAGGTTTCCATTACTAATTGTAAACCTATTTTGAAATTCAAAATATACGTTGGGTCCGCCAAGTTTTGAATTTTCTCAACTGACAAAGCAGAGGTGCAAAAATGAACTACCAGGCGAACAGAAAACTCAGCAGGTTTCCATAACTAATTTTAAAACTATTTTAAAATTCAAAATATACGTTGAGTCCGCCAAGTTTTGAATTTTCTCAACTGACAAAGCAGAGGTGCAAAAATGAACTACCAGGCGAACAGAAAACTCAGCAGGTTTCCATAACTAATTTTAAAACTATTTTGAAATTCAAAATATACGTTGGGTCCGCCAAGTTTTGAATTTTCTCAACTGACAAAGCAGAAGGGCAAAAATGAACTACCAGGCGAACAGAAAACTCAGCAGGTTTCCATAACTAATTTTAAAACTATTTTTGAATTCAAAATATACGTTGGGTCCGCCAAGTTTTGAATTTTCTCAACTGACAAAGCAGAGGTGCAAAAATGAACTACCAGGCGAACAGAAAACTTAGCAGGTTTCCATAACTAATTTTAAACCTATTTTGAAATTCAAAATATAAGTTTTGAATTTTCTCAACTGACAAAGCAGAGGTGCAAAAATAAACTACCAGGCGAACAGAAAACTCAGCAGGTTTCCATAACTAATTTTAAACCTATTTTGAAATTCAAAATATACGTTAGGTCCGCCAAGTTTTGAATTTTCTCAACTGACAAAGCAGAGGTGCAAAAATGAACTACCAGGCGAACAGAAAACTCAGCAGGTTTCCATTACTAATTTTTAAACTATTTTTAAATTCAAAATATACGTTGGGTCCGCCAAGTTTTGAATTTTCTCAACTGACAAAGCAGAGGTGCAAAAATGAACTACCAGGCGAACAGAAAACTCAGCAGGTTTCCATAACTAATTTTAAAACTATTTTTAAATTCAAAATATAAGTTGGGTCCGCCAAGTTTTGAATTTTCTCAACTGACAAAGCAGAAGGGCAAAAATTAACTACCAGGCGAACAAAAAACTCAGCAGGTTTCCATTACTAATTTTTAAACTATTTTTAAATTCAAAATATAAGTTGGGTCCGCCAAGTTTTGAATTTTCTCAACTGGCAAAGCAGAGGTGCACAAATGAACTACCAGGCGAACAGAAAACTCAGCAGGTTTCCATTACTAATTGTAAACCTATTTTGAAATTCAAAATATACGTTGGGTCCGCCAAGTTTTGTATTTTCTCAACTGACAAAGCAGAAGGGTAAAAACGAACTACCAGGCGAACAGAAAACTCAGCAGGTTTCCATAACTAATTTTAAAACTATTTTTGAATTCAAAATATAAGTTTTGAATTTTCTCAACTGACAAAGCAGAGGTGCAAAAATAAACTACCAGGCGAACAGAAAACTCAGCAGGTTTCCATAACTAATTTTAAACCTATTTTGAAATTCAAAATATACGTTAGGTCCGCCAAGTTTTGAATTTTCTCAACTGACAAAGCAGAGGTGCAAAAATGAACTACCAGGCGAACAGAAAACTCAGCAGGTTTCCATTACTAATTTTTAAACTATTTTGAAATTCAAAATATACGTTGGGTCCGCCAAGTTTTGAATTTTCTCAACTGACAAAGCAGAGGTGCAAAAATGAACTACCAGGCGAACAGAAAACTCAGCAGGTTTCCATTACTAATTTTTAAACTATTTTGAAATTCAAAATATACGTTGGGTCCGCCAAGTTTTGAATTTTCTCAACTGACAAAGCAGAGGTGCAAAAATGAACTACCAGGCGAACAGAAAACTCAGCAGGTTTCCATAACTAATTTTAAAACTATTTTTAAATTCAAAATATAAGTTGGGTCCGCCAAGTTTTGAATTTTCTCAACTGACAAAGCAGAGGTGCAAAAATGAACTACCAGGCGAACAGAAAACTCAGCAGGTTTCCATTACTAATTTTTAAACTATTTTGAAATTCAAAATATACGTTGGGTCCGCCAAGTTTTGAATTTTCTCAACTGACAAAGCAGAGGTGCAAAAATGAACTACCAGGCGAACAGAAAACTCAGCAGGTTTCCATTACTAATTTTTAAACTATTTTGAAATTCAAAATATACGTTGGGTCCGCCAAGTTTTGAATTTTCTCAACTGACAAAGCAGAGGTGCAAAAATGAACTACCAGGCGAACAGAAAACTCAGCAGGTTTCCATAACTAATTTTAAAACTATTTTTAAATTCAAAATATAAGTTGGGTCCGCCAAGTTTTGAATTTTCTCAACTGACAAAGCAGAGGTGCAAAAATGAACTACCAGGCGAACAGAAAACTCAGCAGGTTTCCATTACTAATTTTTAAACTATTTTGAAATTCAAAATATACGTTGGGTCCGCCAAGTTTTGAATTTTCTCAACTGACAAAGCAGAGGTGCAAAAATGAACTACCAGGCGAACAGAAAACTCAGCAGGTTTCCATTACTAATTTTTAAACTATTTTGAAATTCAAAATATACGTTGGGTCCGCCAAGTTTTGAATTTTCTCAACTGACAAAGCAGAGGTGCAAAAATGAACTACCAGGCGAACAGAAAACTCAGCAGGTTTCCATAACTAATTTTAAAACTATTTTTAAATTCAAAATATAAGTTGGGTCCGCCAAGTTTTGAATTTTCTCAACTGGCAAAGCAGAGGTGCACAAATGAACTACCAGGCGAACAGAAAACTCAGCAGGTTTCCATTACTAATTGTAAACCTATTTTGAAATTCAAAATATACGTTGGGTCCGCCAAGTTTTGTATTTTCTCAACTGACAAAGCAGAAGGGTAAAAACGAACTACCAGGCGAACAGAAAACTCAGCAGGTTTCCATTACTAATTTTAAAACTATTTTTGAATTCAAAATATACGTTGGGTCTGCCAAGTTTTGAAATTTCTCAACAGATAAAGCAGAGGTGCACAAATGAACTACCAGGCGAACAGAAAACTCAGCAGGTTTCCATTACTAATTTTAAAACTATTTTTAAATTCAAAATATACGTTGGGACCGCCAAGTTTTGAACTTTCTCAACTGGCAAAGCAGAAGGGCAAAAACGAACTACCAGGCGAACAGAAAACTCAGCAGGTTTCCATAACTAATTTTAAATTCAAAATATACGTTGGGTACGCCAAGTTTTGAATTTTCTCAACTGACAAAGCAGAAGGGCAAAAATGAACTACCAGGCGAACAGAAAACTCAGCAGGTTTCCATAACTAGTTTTAAAACTATTTTTAAATTCAAAATATAAGTTGGGTCCGCCAAGTTTTGAATTTTCTCAACTGACAAAGCAGACGGGCAAAAATGAACTACCAGGCGAACAGAAAACTCAGCAGGTTTCCATTACTAATTTTAAAACTATTTTTAAATTCAAAATATAAGTTGGGTCCGCCAAGTTTTGAATTTTCTCAACTGACAAAGCAGACGGGCAAAAATGAACTACCAGGCGAACAGAAAACTCAGCAGGTTTCCATTACTAATTTTAAAACTATTTTTAAATTCAAAATATACGTTGGGTCCGCCAAGTTTTGAATTTTCTCAACTGACAAAGCAGAAGGGCAAAAATTAACTACCAGACGAACAGAAAACTCAGCAGGTTTCCATAACTAATTTTAAAACTATTTTTAAATTCAAAATATACGTTGGGTCCGCCAAGTTTTGAATTTTCTCAACTGACAAAGTAGAGGTGCAAAAATGAACTACCAGGCGAACAGAAAACTCAGCAGGTTTCCATAACCAATTTTAAATTCAAAATATACGTTGGGTCCGCCAAGTTTTGAATTTTCTCAACTGACAAAGCAGAAGGGCAAAAATGAACTACCAGGCGAACAGAAAACTCAGCAGGTTTCCATAACTAATTTTAAAACTATTTTGAAATTCAAAATATAAGTTGGGTCCGCCAAGTTTTGAATTTTCTCAACTGACAAAGTAGAAGGGCAAAAATGAACTACCAGGCGAACAGAAAACTCAGCAGGTTTCCATAACTAATTTTAAAAATATTTTCAAATTCAAAATATACGTTGGGTCCGCCAAGTTTTGAATTTTCTCAACTGACAAAGCAGAAGGGCAAAGATGAACTACCAGGCGAACAGAAAACTCAGCAGGTTTCCATTACTAATTTTAAAACTATTTTTAAATTCAAAATATAAGTTGGGTCCGCCAAGTTTTGAATTTTCTCAACTGACAAAGCAGAGGTGCAAAAATGAACTACCAGGCGAACAGAAAATTCAGCAGGTTTCCATAACTAATTTTAAACCTATTTTTAAATTCAAAATATAAGTTGGGACCGCCAAGTTTTGAATTTTCTCAACTGACAAAGTAGAAGGGCAAAAATGAACTACCAGGCGAACAGAAAACTCAGCAGGTTTCCATTACTAATTTTAAAACTATTTTTAAATTCAAAATATAAGTTGGGTCCGCCAAGTTTTGAATTTTCTCAACTGACAAAGCAGAGGTGCAAAAATGAACTACCAGGCGAACAGAAAACTCAGCAGGTTTCCATAACTAATTTTAAACCTATTTTGAAATTCAAAATATACGTTGTGTCCGCCAAGTTTTGAATTTTCTCAACTGACAAGGCAGAAGGGCAAAAATGAACTACCAGACAAACAGAAAACTCAGCAGGTTTCCATAACTAATTTTAAACCTATTTTGAAATTCAAAATATACGTTGGGTCCGCCAAGTTTTGAACTTTCTCAACTGACAAAGCAGAGGTGCAAAAACGAACTACCAGGCGAACAGAAAACTCAGCAGGTTTCCATAACTAATTTTAAACCTATTTTGAAATTCAAAATATTCGTTGTGTCCGCCAAGTTTTGAATTTTCTCAACTGACAAGGCAGAAGGGCAAAAATGAACTACCAGACAAACAGAAAACTCAGCAGGTTTCCATAACTAATTTTAAAACTATTTTAAAATTCAAAATATACGTTGAGTCCGACAAGTTTTGGATTTTCTCAACTGACAAAGCAGAGGTGCAAAAATGAACTACCAGGCAAACAGAAAACTCAGCAGGTTTCCATAAGTAATTTTAAAACTATTTTAAAATTCAAAATATACGTTGAGTCCGCCAAGTTTTGAATTTTCTCAACTAACAAAGCAGAGGTGCAAAAATGAACTACCAGGCGAACAGAAAACTCAGCAGGTTTCCATAACTAATTTTAAAACTATTTTAAAATTCAAAATATACGTTGAGTCCGCCAAGTTTTGAATTTTCTCAACTGACAAAGCAGAGGTGCAAAAATGAACTACCAGGCGAACAGAAAACTCAGCAGGTTTCCATAACTAATTTAAAACTATTTTAAAATTTAAAATATACGTTGAGTCCGCCAAGTTTTGAATTTTCTCAACTGACAAAGCAGAAGTGCAAAAATGAACTACCAGGCAAACAGAAAACTCAGCAGGTTTCCATAACTAATTTTAAAACTATTTTAAAATTCAAAATATACGTTGAGTCCGCCAAGTTTTGAATTTTCTCAACTGACAAAGCAGAAGTGCAAAAATGAACTACCAGGCAAACATAAAACTCAGCAGGTTTCCATAACTAATTTAAAACTATTTTAAAATTCAAAATATACGTTGAGTCCGACAAGTTTTGGATTTTCTCAACTGACAAAGCAGAAGTGCAAAAATGAACTACCAGGCAAACAGAAAACTCAGCAGGTTTCCATAACTAATTTTAAAACTATTTTAAAATTCAAAATATACGTTGAGTCCGCCAAGTTTTGAATTTTCTCAACTGACAAAGCAGAAGGGCAAAAATGAACTACCAGGCGAACAGAAAACTCAGCAGGTTTCCATAAGTAATTTTAAAACTATTTTAAAATTCAAAATATAAGTTGGGTCCGCCAAGTTTTGAATTTTCTCAACTGGCAAAGCAGAGGTGCAAAAATGAACTACCAGGCGAACAGAAAACTCAGCAGGATTCCATAACTAATTTTAAACCTATTTTGAAATTCAAAATATACGTTGTGTCCGCCAAGTTTTGAATTTTCTCAACTGACAAGGCAGAAGGGCAAAAATGAACTACCAGACAAACAGAAAACTCAGCAGGTTTCCATAACTAATTTTAAACCTATTTTGAAATTCAAAATATACGTTGGGTCCGCCAAGTTTTGAACTTTCTCAACTGACAAAGCAGAGGTGCAAAAACGAACTACCAGGCGAACAGAAAACTCAGCAGGTTTCCATAACTAATTTTAAACCTATTTTGAAATTCAAAATATACGTTGGGTCCGCCAAGTTTTGAATTTTCTCAACTGACAAGGCAGAAGGGCAAAAATGAACTACCAGACAAACAGAAAACTCAGCAGGTTTCCATAACTAATTTTAAAACTATTTTAAAATTCAAAATATACGTTGAGTCCGACAAGTTTTGGATTTTCTCAACTGACAAAGCAGAGGTGCAAAAATGAACTACCAGGCAAACAGAAAACTCAGCAGGTTTCCATAAGTAATTTTAAAACTATTTTAAAATTCAAAATATACGTTGAGTCCGACAAGTTTTGGATTTTCTCAACTGACAAAGCAGAGGTGCAAAAATGAACTACCAGGCGAACAGAAAACTCAGCAGTTTTTCATAACTAATTTTAAACCTATTTTTAAATTCAAAATATAAGTTGGGTCCGCCAAGTTTTGAATTTTCTCAACTGGCAAAGCAGAGGTGCAAAAATGAACTACCAGGCGAACAGAAAACTCAGCAGGTTTCCATAACTAATTTTAAACCTATTTTGAAATTCAAAATATTCGTTGTGTCCGCCAAGTTTTGAATTTTCTCAACTGACAAGGCAGAAGGGCAAAAATGAACTACCAGACAAACAGAAAACTCAGCAGGTTTCCATAACTAATTTTAAAACTATTTTAAAATTCAAAATATACGTTGAGTCCGACAAGTTTTGGATTTTCTCAACTGACAAAGCAGAGGTGCAAAAATGAACTACCAGGCAAACAGAAAACTCAGCAGGTTTCCATAAGTAATTTTAAAACTATTTTAAAATTCAAAATATACGTTGAGTCCGCCAAGTTTTGAATTTTCTCAACTAACAAAGCAGAGGTGCAAAAATGAACTACCAGGCGAACAGAAAACTCAGCAGGTTTCCATAACTAATTTTAAAACTATTTTAAAATTCAAAATATACGTTGAGTCCGCCAAGTTTTGAATTTTCTCAACTGACAAAGCAGAGGTGCAAAAATGAACTACCAGGCGAACAGAAAACTCAGCGGGTTTCCATAACTAATTTAAAACTATTTTAAAATTTAAAATATACGTTGAGTCCGCCAAGTTTTGAATTTTCTCAACTGACAAAGCAGAAGTGCAAAAATGAACTACCAGGCAAACAGAAAACTCAGCAGGTTTCCATAACTAATTTTAAAACTATTTTAAAATTCAAAATATACGTTGAGTCCGCCAAGTTTTGAATTTTCTCAACTGACAAAGCAGAAGTGCAAAAATGAACTACCAGGCAAACAGAAAACTCAGCAGGTTTCCATAACTAATTTAAAACTATTTTAAAATTCAAAATATACGTTGAGTCCGACAAGTTTTGGATTTTCTCAACTGACAAAGCAGAGGTGCAAAAATGAACTACCAGGCAAACAGAAAACTCAGCAGGTTTCCATAACTAATTTTAAAACTATTTTAAAATTCAAAATATACGTTGAGTCCGCCAAGTTTTGAATTTTCTCAACTGACAAAGCAGAAGGGCAAAAATGAACTACCAGGCGAACAGAAAACTCAGCAGGTTTCCATAAGTAATTTTAAAACTATTTTAAAATTCAAAATATACGTTGAGTCCGACAAGTTTTGGATTTTCTCAACTAACAAAGCAGAGGTGCAAAAATGAACTACCAGGCGAACAGAAAACTCAGCAGGTTTCCATAACTAATTTTAAAACTATTTTAAAATTCAAAATATACGTTGGGTCCGCCAAGTTTTGAATTTTCTCAACTGACAAGGCAGAAGGGCAAAAATGAACTACCAGACAAACAGAAAACTCAGCAGGTTTCCATAACTAATTTTAAAACTATTTTAAAATTCAAAATATACGTTGAGTCCGACAAGTTTTGGATTTTCTCAACTGACAAAGCAGAGGTGCAAAAATGAACTACCAGGCAAACAGAAAACTCAGCAGGTTTCCATAAGTAATTTTAAAACTATTTTAAAATTCAAAATATACGTTGAGTCCGCCAAGTTTTGAATTTTCTCAACTAACAAAGCAGAGGTGCAAAAATGAACTACCAGGCGAACAGAAAACTCAGCAGGTTTCCATAACTAATTTTAAAACTATTTTAAAATTCAAAATATACGTTGAGTCCGCCAAGTTTTGAATTTTCTCAACTGACAAAGCAGAAGGGCAAAAATGAACTACCAGGCGAACAGAAAACTCAGCAGGTTTCCATAACTAATTTTAAAACTATTTTAAAATTCAAAATATACGTTGAGTCCGCCAAGTTTTGAATTTTCTCAACTGACAAAGCAGAGGTGCAAAAATGAACTACCAGGCGAACAGAAAACTCAGCAGGTTTCCATAACTAATTTAAAACTATTTTAAAATTTAAAATATACGTTGAGTCCGCCAAGTTTTGAATTTTCTCAACTGACAAAGCAGAAGTGCAAAAATGAACTACCAGGCAAACAGAAAACTCAGCAGGTTTCCATAACTAATTTTAAAACTATTTTAAAATTCAAAATATACGTTGAGTCCGCCAAGTTTTGAATTTTCTCAACTGACAAAGCAGAAGTGCAAAAATGAACTACCAGGCAAACAGAAAACTCAGCAGGTTTCCATAACTAATTTAAAACTATTTTAAAATTCAAAATATACGTTGAGTCCGACAAGTTTTGGATTTTCTCAACTGACAAAGCAGAGGTGCAAAAATGAACTACCAGGCAAACAGAAAACTCAGCAGGTTTCCATAACTAATTTTAAAACTATTTTAAAATTCAAAATATACGTTGAGTCCACCAAGTTTTGAATTTTCTCAACTGACAAAGCAGAAGGGCAAAAATGAACTACCAGGCGAACAGAAAACTCAGCAGGTTTCCATAAGTAATTTTAAAACTATTTTAAAATTCAAAATATACGTTGAGTCCGACAAGTTTTGGATTTTCTCAACTGGCAAAGCAGAGGTGCAAAAATGAACTACCAGGCGAACAGAAAACTCAGCAGGTTTCCATAAGTAATTTTAAAACTATTTTAAAATTCAAAATATACGTTGAGTCCGACAAGTTTTGGATTTTCTCAACTGACAAAGCAGAGGTGCAAAAATGAACTACCAGGCGAACAGAAAACTCAGCAGTTTTTCATAACTAATTTTAAACCTATTTTTAAATTCAAAATATAAGTTGGGTCCGCCAAGTTTTGAATTTTCTCAACTGGCAAAGCAGAGGTGCAAAAATGAACTACCAGGCGAACAGAAAACTCAGCAGGTTTCCATAACTAATTTTAAACCTATTTTGAAATTCAAAATATTCGTTGTGTCCGCCAAGTTTTGAATTTTCTCAACTGACAAGGCAGAAGGGCAAAAATGAACTACCAGACAAACAGAAAACTCAGCAGGTTTCCATAACTAATTTTAAAACTATTTTAAAATTCAAAATATACGTTGAGTCCGACAAGTTTTGGATTTTCTCAACTGACAAAGCAGAGGTGCAAAAATGAACTACCAGGCAAACAGAAAACTCAGCAGGTTTCCATAAGTAATTTTAAAACTATTTTAAAATTCAAAATATACGTTGAGTCCGCCAAGTTTTGAATTTTCTCAACTAACAAAGCAGAGGTGCAAAAATGAACTACCAGGCGAACAGAAAACTCAGCAGGTTTCCATAACTAATTTTAAAACTATTTTAAAATTCAAAATATACGTTGAGTCCGCCAAGTTTTGAATTTTCTCAACTGACAAAGCAGAGGTGCAAAAATGAACTACCAGGCGAACAGAAAACTCAGCAGGTTTCCATAACTAATTTAAAACTATTTTAAAATTTAAAATATACGTTGAGTCCGCCAAGTTTTGAATTTTCTCAACTGACAAAGCAGAAGTGCAAAAATGAACTACCAGGCAAACAGAAAACTCAGCAGGTTTCCATAACTAATTTTAAAACTATTTTAAAATTCAAAATATACGTTGAGTCCGCCAAGTTTTGAATTTTCTCAACTGACAAAGCAGAAGTGCAAAAATGAACTACCAGGCAAACAGAAAACTCAGCAGGTTTCCATAACTAATTTAAAACTATTTTAAAATTCAAAATATACGTTGAGTCCGACAAGTTTTGGATTTTCTCAACTGACAAAGCAGAGGTGCAAAAATGAACTACCAGGCAAACAGAAAACTCAGCAGGTTTCCATAACTAATTTTAAAACTATTTTAAAATTCAAAATATACGTTGAGTCCGCCAAGTTTTGAATTTTCTCAACTGACAAAGCAGAAGGGCAAAAATGAACTACCAGGCGAACAGAAAACTCAGCAGGTTTCCATAAGTAATTTTAAAACTATTTTAAAATTCAAAATATACGTTGAGTCCGCCAAGTTTTGAATTTTCTCAACTAACAAAGCAGAGGTGCAAAAATGAACTACCAGGCGAACAGAAAACTCAGCAGGTTTCCATAACTAATTTTAAAACTATTTTAAAATTCAAAATATACGTTGAGTCCGCCAAGTTTTGAATTTTCTCAACTGACAAAGCAGAGGTGCAAAAATGAACTACCAGGCGAACAGAAAACTCAGCAGGTTTCCATAACTAATTTAAAACTATTTTAAAATTCAAAATATACGTTGAGTCCGACAAGTTTTGGATTTTCTCAACTGACAAAGCAGAGGTGCAAAAATGAACTACCAGGCAAACAGAAAACTCAGCAGGTTTCCATAACTATTTTAAAACTATTTTAAAATTCAAAATATACGTTGAGTCCGCCAAGTTTTGAATTTTCTCAACTAACAAAGCAGAGGTGCAAAAATGAACTACCAGGCGAACAGAAAACTCAGCAGGTTTCCATAACTAATTTTAAAACTATTTTAAAATTCAAAATATACGTTGAGTCCGCCAAGTTTTGAATTTTCTCAACTGACAAAGCAGAAGTGCAAAAATGAACTACCAGGCAAACATAAAACTCAGCAGGTTTCCATAACTAATTTAAAACTATTTTAAAATTCAAAATATACGTTGAGTCCGACAAGTTTTGGATTTTCTCAACTGACAAAGCAGAGGTGCAAAAATGAACTACCAGGCAAACAGAAAACTCAGCAGGTTTCCATAACTAATTTTAAAACTATTTTAAAATTCAAAATATACGTTGAGTCCGCCAAGTTTTGAATTTTCTCAACTGACAAAGCAGAAGGGCAAAAATGAACTACCAGGCGAACAGAAAACTCAGCAGGTTTCCATAACTAATTTAAAACTATTTTAAAATTCAAAATATACGTTGAGTCCGCCAAGTTTTGAATTTTCTCAACTAACAAAGCAGAGGTGCAAAAATGAACTACCAGGCGAACAGAAAACTCAGCAGGTTTCCATAACTAATTTTAAAACTATTTTAAAATTCAAAATATACGTTGAGTCCGCCAAGTTTTGAATTTTCTCAACTGACAAAGCAGAGGTGCAAAAATGAACTACCAGGCGAACAGAAAACTCAGCAGGTTTCCATAACTAATTGTTCAAATCGGAGATTTATGCTCGGAGATAATCCTAATATAATATTTTAGAGGCCAGATTTCCAATGGCCTTAGCGTCAGACGCCTGCATTATGGTAGCTGACTTGGATATTTAAAATTTAAAGTTGGTTGGAAGGCCAGATTGGAGACCCAGTCGAGACAATTTTTTTTTAAATTTGGTTTTTATGGAATTTTGAAATTAGTTATTGTAGTAGAGTTTTAATATTTTTATTTAGTTGGTAAAGTGGTTTCTCAAAGTTAACAGCATATAACAGTTGGCTATTCCAAGTTCGAAGTTTTTGGGATTTTGGAAACTAACATAAAATAAATTTAAGTTTTACTTGGGCAAGAAAAAATTATTATAATTTTTTTTTGGTTTTTTTTTTTTGCAAATTCACGCGGGAACGCTGTCGCACCAACCGGTCATGTGTTCGTGTATAATACGTGCACATACCCAAGCAAAAAAATGTAATACAATCGAGGCGGTGGCCGACAGTATAATACCCTGTACTTTTTTTCTCGAAAAAATGTTATTCCTGCATATTCCTTCTAAAAACTTTCCTGTTGAAGACATTTTTTTTTTGGAGAAATTCAATTTTTAAGTTCAGTTAATTGTGACCGATTCAGTTAATTGTGACCGATTTTGATGAAAATCGAAAGTGACGTCAAAGAAGTTATTTAAATTATATGGGGCATGTTTCAAGTTCATATGTTGAGGGGAGTCGGAGAAAACACGGCAAATCGATTGCGGGGGGTGGGGGGCCGTATCGATGAAATTTTATTAGGGCCACATGAATAATCTTACAAAAATTTGTCTTTGTAGGTCATTTTTTAACATAATTACGTGTAGCTAAAAACGGTGCAAATCTACTACGGGGGATCGGCTGAAGATATTGGCATAATTCAACAAACTGCATCTTCTCAGGAAATATGCGCACCAGCTGAAAAAGTTTTGTATCTCTAGCTCTTATAGTCTCCGAAATCTAGGTGCTCATACGGCAGGCAGACGGACGGACAGACGGACATGGCTCAATCGCTACCCGAGGTTATGATAAGCATTTTGGCATAAAGGACTTAGGGTCTGGCACGCCTCTTTCTGTCCGTTACATACATTGACCAAATCTAGTATACCCTTTGTATCTATAGGTACAGGGTATAAAAAATGTATTTTGGGTCAGAAAAAAAATTATTAAAAATAATTGTCAGTAAATATCTTACTTGAAGTTGGCATAAATATAATCTAAGAATATCAAAGAAGATTTTAAAAATATTTAAAAAATAAAAAAATGAAATAAAATTTCAGTATAAAATGCGTACATTTTTAAACCTATTTTGCCGATTCGTTTTAATTTCTCTTGCAACGAAACATTCGATTTCAAACCATATAAAAAATTCGGTTTGGTGAAATTGGGAGCACCAAAGACTCGGTTTCAAAACGAATCCGAATATAATGTTTGGATTCGTTTTCCGGAGCAGAATCTATTTTACTAAATATTATTAATATAAACTTCAAGGCAGACGCATCGGTCGCCTTTTTAAGGGCAATCATAGAACCACTGATGCTGCGTAACCTTGTTTTTAAAATCATTAACTTTGAACGTTAAGTAAAACTATATGTTTATTTTTAGGAAAAACTTAATAAAATTGTTTCAAAAAAATCATAGTTTTATTAATAAATTGAATAATAGTGGCTTATTAAAAAATAGAAGCAGTAATGCTCGTAGAATTCTGAACTTGCAGATGTCCCATAGAAAGTATTATCTTTAATCGTATCCAACAAAATTGTAATGTGTACATATACCACACACTCACACACACACACAGAGTACAAACATAGATAGTATTTAGGTTGTTTTGGTATTTTTATCAGATTGTTCATATCAAAAATGATATCGCAACGAGTTGTATAAACAAAGTTGTATGCAGTCTCAGGCTGTGTAAAGTGTGGAGCACGCAGCAACAAGCAACAACAGTGGCCCCACAGGAGCCCAACTCCCGGTTCCGATATTGTTTGTCAATAAAAAAATATACGCGCCACATAATCGCCATAATAGTAATAATAATGATAATATTGTTGGAGCATTATTATTTTATGATTTGAGTTGTGACTTGTGACTTGCGGCTGGACGGTAGCCAAATGTTTGTATATTTTTATGATCCGACCAAATGAGAACCTGGAACTAGAAGTAGAATATTTGGAGAGCTAGTAGCTGCAGTTGATGAACATTTTTGATTGGCATGTGAAAAAGTGTTTGGAGTGGGACAACAGTGGTTTTCGTTTTCAACCGAGGCTTTGTATATCTCAAACCACTGTGCAATTAAAGCAAATAAGCAGAGCAACAAAACGGCTACAAAAGCAAATAAGAAGAGAAAAACGAAACGATTTAGAATCTACCTTAAAGGTATCCCAGACGATTGATATGTAAGAATGTTCTTTGGCGATATGCACTGAGAGAAAAATATGACGTTTTGTTTTAAATTTGAAAGAAAACAAAATAAGAACGTGTAGAGAATTAAAGAAAATTTGTAGTTTAAAAATTGAATTGTAAATAATTACGAAAATTTTTGTGAAAGTTTTCATAAACTTGAGTGTAAACAAAAGCTCATAGCCATATCTTGTAGATGAAAAGGTAAGTTTGTGATAATTTTTTTGATAGTACAGAAGACTTTACATGACATATTTGCCCTTAATTAAGATATCCGTCCTAACGTTCTTGAGAGGTCAAGCCTGTGCCGCCTTACATCAACACCAAGTACATTATTTTGAATCCTAGCTATAGTCAAAATAATAATTTTCCTATTCGAAATATTGGTTTGCTAGCTAGATGGTATAAAAACCCGCTCTTGATATTAGTGACACTTTGAGTTCAAAACATCGTACTTGGGTCTGCGGAAAAATAAAATAAAACCAAAAAAAAAAAAAGAGTGATGTGAACTTCTAAATGGATTTTGAGCCGAGATCCAAAAAAACCTCGACGCCCAAGGGTTCTGAGATGATCTCCACAAAACTCGATAATTTTTTTCTTTTTTTTTTAATTTGTGGTTTTCAACAAAGTTTTTTATATATTTTTGTGGTTGCTGAATCTCGCAAACTCCTTCTATGCCAGGGCTCTCAGATAACCTACAAAATACCACGCTTTTAAGGTTATATCAAAACTCTAACGTACTGGGACTTTTTAGACTTACATACATATATAACTGGGCCTACGATGGTGCATCAATTAAACTGTAACTAAGTACACAAATAAAATAAAAGGTTTAAAAAAAAAACCAAGATCTATAAAAATAAAGGAATTTTTAGTTCACAATTCGGGCATATTATATAAAAGAGTTACAAAAGCTCTATATGTAGTTAGTTCTGTTCGCGGAATTTTTCTGAGAATGAGTTTCGAACAGAGGCGAGTCAAATCCATCCAAGCCGCTAGGCGCAAGTGCTAGCTCATAGCAGCCAGCTTTTAAGTGTCATAATTTTAATGAAGATTTTGTTTTTGATCAAACTCAAGTATCGCATAAACTTTAAGCCTCTGTATTAAAACAGAATCCAATTGTGTTTGTTAGTATTATTATTTAAGTAGTCCAGATAAGAAATAAATGAACTGCTGGATCGCATGAAAAATAGGCATAGTTCTCACTCTGGGTGGCCGATTTATCCAAAAAATATTACAGTGCTTTTTAGCTAAGACATACAGCACATATGCCAGGTCTTAAGACGTTTGTACAAAATATAAGCGCATCCCCCCAAAAAGCTCCTTTTGGTGTCTTTACGGCGAATACAATTTCTCATTAATCCCCATATTATACATAGAAAAAGAATTTCAAGTCCATTAGATGTTAAAATAGCATAGTACCCATATTTTTCATACTTTTTTTGTTTATTGTAAGTTAACTTAATGAAAACAAAATTTTTTTCCATACAAACTTTGATTCACCATTTCCTCCACTTGGGAACGTAACTATCCAAAACCCTACCATAAAAGGAAACTGCTTGAAAAATTGCAGACCACTATGTCCTCCACTTGGGAACGTAACTACCCAACACTTACTTACTTACTTAGGTGGCCTTCACAACCCGTTACCGGGGTACAGCCGACCTCAAGAGCTCTCGCCAGGAGCCTCTGCTTCTAGCGCGTCTTCTCCAATTCATAACACCAAGTGTAGACAGGTTCTCCTCCACTTGGTCCTTCCATCGAAGACGCGATCTCCCTCTTCGTCGTCCATCATTGACTCTCGTTTCGAACACATTTTTCGCTGGAGCTTCTTCGTCCATACGAACGACATGTCCGAGCCAGCGTAAACGTTGTATTGTTATGCGCTGGACGACATCGATGTCGCCATAGAGCTCATACAGTTCATTCTTATGCGATAGTCGCTCCCAATACGGACGGGACCGAAGATTTTGCGAAGAATTTTTCTCTCGAACACTCCAAGCGCTGCTGCATCCGTCTGCGACACAACCCAAGCTTCTGCGCCGTAAAGAAGCACGGGTAAGATGAGTGTCTTGTAGAGTGTAAGTTTTGTCTGTCGAGAGAGGGCTCTGCTACACATTTGTTTACTGAGCCCAAAGTAACACCTATTGGCAAGTGTGATCCTTCGCTTAATCTCCAGGCTGATATCATTTTCGATGTTGATGGCGGTGCCAAGGTATATGAATTCCTTGACAACTTCATAAGTATATTGGTCCGCTACAACGTGGGATCCTAGACGCCGCGTATCCCTGTGCCTAATCAGCATATACTTCGTCTTGCACTCATTCACCGCCAAACCCACTTTTGCTGACTCCTTTTCGATTGCTGCAAATGCAGCAGTGACATCTCGCTTGCAACGTCCAACAATATCAATATCATCAGCGTATGCAAGCAGCTGGACACTTTTGTAGAAAATAGTGCCATTACGATGTACACCGGCCTTTCGCAGCACCCCTTCCATCACAAGATTGAAGATGTCGCACGATAGAGGGTCGCCTTGTCTGAAACCTCACACGGTAATAAAAGGTTCGGAGAGGTTCCTTCCTACCTTGACGGAGCTGATGGTGCTGCTCAACGTCATGCTACAAAGGCGAATCAGCTTCGCAGGAATACCGAACTCAGACATGATGGCGTACAGGCAATCCCTTATCGGGCTATCGAAAGCAGCTTTTTAGTCGACAAACAGATGATGGGTGTCGGTCTGTCTCTCGCGGGTTTTTCCCAGGATCTGGCGTAATGTGAAGATCTGGTCTGTGGTGGATTCACCAGGTCTAAAGCCGCACTGATAAGGTCCGATCAGTGTGTTGGTAAACAGCTTTAATCTTTCACATAGTACGCTCGATAGGACCTTATATGAGATGGCAATAAGACTGATTCCCCGGTAGTTGGCGCACATCGTCGGGTCACCCTTCTTAAGTACAGGACAAAGGACACAACTACCCAACACCCTACTATAAAAAAAAACTGCTTCAAGAATTTCGAACCTTCAGCACTAAGCGTTTGGTGCTGTGCCTTGATCCCCAGTGATTTTTTATTTTTTTCAATGACAAAAAGCTGCTTGCAACGTTGGTAAAATTATCCAATTTCGTTAAGCTCAAGTTCCGTGCGAATTTTGATGCTGGCATAATGAATTTTTGTATTTTTTAAGTTTTAAGAATTTCATTTATTGTAAATTGTGAGTGAGAACGAAATCTTTTTTGGTAAAGCTAATAAAAAGCTGGCGTTTTTCACTATAATTGATCATTGCTTATGCGCACCATTCGCTTATATAATATAAAATGCTAGTAAAAACCTTCGTATAAACAATTATCATAATTTGATTTTTGGTATTTTCAGTAAGGTTGTTTCAAATAATAATTTTCTCAAATTTTTGCACATTTACGGAAAGCTGCAAACGCTTCGAAATTTCATATCCATTGTAAAAAAGACAGTTAATGACAAAAAGCTGGCTGCATTGTCGCTTGTTCAAGGGGTAACACCTGGTATGGTTTTTTAAGATAATTTTGAAATTTTATTTTCAAAGAAACTTATTTTTTTATACAAAATCCAAATAGATGACAATATTATGCATGTTCCCAAAAATATTAATTTAAAAAAAAACGGCATAAGTTTGTAAAAAAAATTTGTTTTTCGTCAAAAAAATCATGAAAAATGATTTGCAAAATGAAAAGTTTTTATTATTTTGACCGTATACTACGATCAACCTCGATAGCCTAGCGGGAGTGCACTAGACTATCATCCCAGAGGTTGTGGGTTCGAATCCCACGTTAAGCCATGGTCCTGCACTTTCCACTTTTCCTATTCCCCTTATATTTCCTGTCTATTCTATATCCTTATTCCTTACTCCCATTATCGGTATCACAATGGGCCTATTCTTGGCCTAAGTGAGTTGGGACGCTAAGTCCCAACTGCCGCCCTCACCTACCTACCTACTACGATCAAAATAATAATCTTATCGATCGGATAAAAATTTACTGTGTTTTTCGTAAAGCCGTTCGAAAAAAAAGTGGTTTCGAGAAAAACGCGTTTAAAATTTTAAAACTGGCCCGACCAAATGGCGTGGTGCCATGCACCCGGCGCTTTCTAAAGATTCTACACAGTTGTTACCCCTTAATTAGTTAATAATTAATAAAAACTGAGCACTGTTACTTCTATTAAGTTGGCTATAAAAGCTATCTGTCAATTTATTTGCACTTTTTCTACTTTGAATTTCATTTGAATCTTTCGCGCGAATTCTTTTGAAATTCGCAAAATGATATTTAGGCCTTTCCATAGAATACACTAGTTTACACGAAAAATGAACCTTCGTAAAAAAGTGTTTTTTAAGGTAATTTGGGTTCGAGAAACACGAAAATGGCAAAGCACCGTTTTCGAGATATTTTCGAAAAACATGCTTTTGGGCAGTTATTTCAGTTATTCGTCAATATCTCATGAACACAATTTTTTATCGACATAAAAGACAATTATATCGAAAGCTATTGATGTGTTTTTTCTAGTCCTATATAATTATGTACACATCCAGTAAAAATTATAGAAGTTACATGCAACCAAAGTCGAAACAATTTTTGAGCATTTTTCAAAATTATACATTTTCAGTTCCGTTTTTAGCAACGAAAAATTTTTTTTTAAATTTATGTTAAGCTTTAGTCTCAAAGAGATTTCTTTTACGAACATTTCGAGTCTAGTATCTTTAAAATCGGGTAAAAATTGTAGATGTTATGGAACCATGCACGAAAAATCACGACTACAGCTGTCATTCTGCGCGAAATTTTTTTAACTGCGTATAGGCCTTAAAACTTAAACAGCTGAGACTGACAAAAAGCTGGCTGCAACATTAGTTGCTTAAAAGCCTTTGACTACATTATCAGTTTTTGTTGTTTTGTTGTTTTTCCAAATAACAACCGAGCATAAAAACTTTTATTAAATATCCTCAAGGCCCATACGCAGCATGCAAAAATTCCGCACGAAATGTTAAAACTACATATAAAAAAAAAAATTTCCTTTTTTGGGATAAAAAAAAATTTCCTTTTTTGGGATTTTTTTTTTATATGAAACTTTGACATTTCGTGCGGAATTTTTGCATGCTGCGTATGGGCCTTAAACAAAAAACCAAACCGCCAACGACAAAAAGCTGGCTGCTATATTTTTTCACATTTCTAGTTACTGTCATTAGTTTCATGTGAAGCTTGCTAGCTTTTGCTTTAAATTTGCAAAATGAGTTTAAAAGCCTTTGTATGCATCACAATAGCAGTTTATATTTACCGATAATCGCAAGATAATATTTCCAGACTCCCTTTGAACAATTTAATTTCACCTAAAGTCTTACATATACTGACAAAAAGCTGACTGCAATTACGTTAACTCTGGCGTTCTTACTTTGAATTCTGCTCAAGTTTCGTCTAAGTTTCGTCAGCTTTAATCGCTTTGCATGCAAATTTGCTAGAAATTTGCAAAATGATAGAACGTCTTATAAATAATATTATAAGTATTGGCTACTTTTATTTCTGGTTGATTTGCGTGTGAAAATCGAAACCGCTGAGAAAATCTTAATGTGTCAAATAAACATTTGTTTCACTGTATAAAATGGGTTTTATTTATTTTTTTTTTTGCTGTGTATGTATATGAGTACATGTATGTAAGTATGTACATACATATACTGTCCATATCGTATCTCACTCACTATCACACATTATCGATATGTATTGAACGCGTTCGGTTTTGGCTTGCTCTGGTACACTTTTTTTTATTTTTTTTTATTTATATTTGTTTAACTCAGTTGTTGTTTTTTTTTTTTTTTTTTTGTTTAATACCTATTTGACTTTAATAAGTGATTGTTGTAGCATTTAAAGTGTTGTGGAACGTTGTGCCACTCCAGATACATACATATATGAGTGCGCTCCTGTGCGTGTGATGTATCCGTGAGTGCGTGCGTGAGAGTGTGTGAGTGTGTATGCTTGGATCAAGTGAGGAGCAACTGCGCGTTGTGTTCGGGCCCCAGACGAACAGTTGCTTTAACTTAACAGAACAGAACGTATTGCACATAGTACGAGCGAAAAAAAAAAAAAAACAAATTTTGCAGCACTAATATATTATATGTATTATATATGGTTTATGTTTTTTTTTTCTTATTCGCCGATCGAGTGAGATAGACTGTGTGTTGAAGCAGTGCGCAGGCGTATCTGCAAGCGTTGGCTTGTTTTAGTCAATAGATTTGGAGTATTTCGTAGAACCAATTGTTCTAAACGGCATCAGGTTTTCTGGCATTTTTATGGCCCATTCAAAATCGCAACGACTGTCGAAAGCGCGCGCGCATCTTACGCTGAACCACTCCAGCTCCAAGTTTCTAGATTCAATCGAAAAAAATATATATTTTGGAATATGCAAAAAATGTAAACAACAACAAATAGCAAAGTTTCTTAATTTTTTTTTAAGTGCTTTATGTTCAAAACATAAAAATAAAAAAGTAATCGATAATAAATCAAAGTAATCGTGGCGCGTCAACAACATATCTACTAATAAATTACTCATTGTTAATGACAAGCCAATTCATAATTATTAGGCATTTAGTCATTTTTTACAATAAAAGCTAAATTATAAAAATCTATAACAAAAAAGTCTTTAAAAGTTACAAAAATTAAGTAAAGTGTTGTGTGTATTTGTGTATATAGTACGTCGAAGTAACTACTAACAACTACATTGTCAATTACCGGGTTTTTTTTTTTTATTTGGCTTAAATTATGAGCAATTATAATCCAAATTGTGGTTATTTTGAGGATTGCGGCTATTATACAAATAATGTATATCAACAGGATTATTGCATGCAGCCGGATTATGAGTACAACAAACATGTTTATGAGTAAGTACCTCCCCAAAATGTTGCTCTCATAATGGGTTGTTACAAATGTAAGCTTAATGGAATGGCGATATGCTTTACTATAGAACATATAATACCGACGGCAAACCCGTATAGTAGGTTAGGTTAGGTTATGTCGGCAGCTGGCTTAAAAAGCCAGCACACAAAGGCCTAGATTGGCCCGTTGTGATACCGCTTAGGATCTTAATTTAAAACCCCCTTCTCCAGGTGAATGTTCTTAAAGGGAATCACAGCCTGCTGTATTCTCGGACTGATGGGACCTAGCTCTTCTAGGTTATTGAGGAAATAATTTCCCAGGTACTTCTTCCTGCGTCTACATAGAGCTATACAGGAACAGAAGAAGTGCTCTACTGTTTCTACTTCTTCCTCGTCTCTACAGCTTCTGCAGAAATCGTTGCTCGGAGCATTCATTCTGGTCGCATGTGCTCCGAAAAGCCAGTGACCGGTGATCGCTCTAACAACTGCCGAACACTGTGAGCGGTTGAGTTCACAGAGTCTGGCGGAACGTTTTGGATCAATTTGAGGCCATGTTTGGCGACTGATTCTACTGTGGGATGTGTTTTCCCACATCTTTAGTGCCTGGGAACTGAATTTTTCCCTTGTGTGTAGCTTAAAAGTAGCCATTGGCATACGGATATCCTTCTTATCCGGTAGAAGGGTAGTGGTCGTGCCGTGTCTGGCTAATTCGTCTGTTATTTCGTTGCCTATTATATTCTGGCGCCCTGGCACCCAAATTAGGCTTATAACAAACTGCTGTGCCATCTCTTGAATAGATTTGCGGCAGTTGTTGACTGTCAACGAGTTGGAAGACATCGCTCGTAGTGACTTTATGGCTGGCCGACTGTCGGAGTATATAACCCGTATAGTAAGAGTATAGTATAATCGTCACGTAACGCAAGGAGCTGCCCTCGTTATTATATAGTTTATTACCATATAAGATAAATATGCTTGTTCAAGCCGCCGGCAAAACAATTAGTGGTAACTTGCTGAAAGTATTTTTGGAATAAAGTTACTTAACGCAGCTTCTAGAGTAAATATCGTCACGTAACGCAACGTGAGCGAACAAAATTTTAAGTAAATTTTAATAACTTAGGAATATAATATTATACGATTATTACTTTTGTCTAGGGTGATACGATCTTAAAACCACTCTTGCAAATGAGTTTTCGCTTTGTTGCTCTGAATCTCCATTTTTCTGTTATTAGCGTTAAAATTCATTGTAAATATGAGAAAAAATAGTAAAAGTTCGATTTGTCAAAAAAACTTCTTCCAACTTTCAAAAATATGACAAATTGCACCATAATAAAAACCAACGAAACGGGTGCTCCGATCAGGGGCTATATAATATGGTCAAAAGTAGTGCTGGAGAGAACATCGATGTTATATCGATGCATCGATGTATCGATGTTTAAAATATCTATATATCGATGTTGGCCAACAGAGATGTTTCTCACTCATCAAATGGGTGTTTAGTAGTGCTGGAGAAACATCTCTGTTGGCCAACATCGATATATAGATATTTTAAACTTCGATACATCGATGCATCGATATAGATTAGGTTAGGTTATAGTGGTTGCCTGTCTTGTTACAGCCCGGACGCTGTTCGAGAACTGACCAGGAATGTCTTTATAACTGCGTATAAAGGCATTCATGGTCAGCACCCGGTCAGCTCTGAAGAAGAACAGGCACGACTATTCAACCATATTATTGCTGAACCAGCCGGAAAGTTCAATGAACCTGGCAATATCTCTGGGACAGAGATTTGAGAGGTCAATAAGGCTGTTCAGAAAAGGGGACCCTAGGGTCCTTAATCTTCTTCTTGATAGGGAGGGGCACTGACACATAAAGTGTAGAACGGTTTCCTCCTCCTCTTCGGATTCGCAGCTGCGGCAGAAGTCGTTGAAAGAGGCGCGCATTCTTTCGGCATGCCTGCCCATAAGGCAGTGTCCTTTTAGAATGGACACAGTGGTCGATAGGTAGTTGCGACTTAGTGAGAGCAACTTACGGGTTTTGTTGCCGTCCATGTTTGGCCAGGTAAGTCTTGAGGTGCGGCAGGAGTCCTCATTAGACCAAGCAGTGCGGGCACTTGCCAAAAATTTCTGTTTGATGGCCAGTTTAACTGTGGCGAGGGGTGTGCCGATGTCTATGCCAGTTCATCCGCCACACAGTTTCCCGGTATGTCCCTATGTCCGGGTACCCAAACGAGATGTACCCTAGAGAGCAGGGATAACTGGTCTAGGGCGAGTTGGCAAACGTGCACGAGTTTAGAGTTGGCATTGAAACCCGTGAGGATGCATCGATATAATATCGATGTTTTCTCCAGCTCAATCAAAAGATCTTAACAAAATTTATTGCTAAAAAAAAAAAAAAAAAATTTTAAACTATTTTAAACTTTGTTCATAAAATTATGAAAAAAAAATGTCTTAAATAATATAAAATATGCCTCATATAGTTCCCTACTGAATAAGAAAGTAAAGACAGTGATTTATTCAGATTTTTCCCAGATTTTTATACCCTGTACTATTGCTGAAAGTAACATTGAAGTTATATCGATGCATCGATGTTTTTTATTTTTTTCCGATCATCGATATATTTATTTCGATTATTGATTATCGACCAAATCCCATTACGGACAAAATATGGGCAATCAACGGCCTCCATGTCGCAGACACTTTTCGCTTTTTTAGAAAAAAACAAATCTCCAAAGATACGAAATTGTAGGGTTGACTTAATTTTGGCACTTGGACAATATTTTAATGTCGAAAACTTCAATTCAAGCATGTGCCCGTTGAATTACTGGAAGGTAATACTTTTTAAAGTTTAGCAAGGCTGGCAATCTAGTGAGCGACAAGCGATGTTGGCTTAAATCAAAAAACGTTCACATTCCAATAAGTTTAAAGACTGCAATACTGGCTGGAACAGAACATTTTTTTGTTATAACTCACAGGCTCGCAAAAAAAAAGTGGTGTCAACTTTACATGTGACAGAGGCACCCCTTATGGACTTTGGGCAGCTGAATTCGAAGTCCAAAAAACCCCAATCCAAGGATTCCTAGATAATATCCAAATTATCTCGTTTTATGGGATTCTTTGGTGGTTATCCATAACCCATGTGTGAAGGAGTTTTTAGTACTTCGGATTCGGCTGCTCAAAATCCATAAGGCATGCTTCTGTCACCTGTTAAGTTTACAACACTTTTTTTTGTGGCCTCATCATCTTTTGCTTTCGTTTTGGATTATTATTTATTATTTCTTTGCTTATTTTTCTATAAAATATAATTAGTTTTGAAATGTATTTTATGAATATATAGTTATCTCTTGGTTTGTTTGTTAATTCCATTTTATTATTTGAAAATACTTATATAACCAAACCAACAGATGGCCCACTCTGAATTAATTTAAGCATTCAAAAAATGGCAGCCACATGTTCTTCGATCTATCGAAACATCGAAGTTAAGAAATATCGAAAACATCGATGTTTCTCCAGCACTACCCTGTACCGTATAGTACAAAGTGTATATAAGTTTCGGCAAGTCGAAAATGTATGTAACATATAGAAGGAGACTTCGTAGAGCCCCAATGTTACCCAAAGTATGATGGGGGTGTCTAGAGAAGTCGATATACCCATGTCCGTCTGTCTGTTTGTCTGTCTGTCCGTCTGTGCGTCTGAGATGGTCAGAGCTAGAGCAATTAAACTTTCAGATAAGCTCACTTATTATGCTACGGTTGACAAGTTTTTATTATTTTTTTGATATCTGGGTTATATTATATAGCTCCCATAGGGTTGTTTCAGGGGACCTCGAAAAAAAAACAAAAAGTTTTAGATAGATATTTCGTTTGTTTATGAAGATATCATAATCAAATTTTTTTAATAAGCACTGAATCAAATTTGATCAAAATCGGTTGACTATATCATATAGCTCCCATAGGACCGATCGGTAAAAAAATAGTTTTTTGTATAAAATTCATTATATTTCGTTTGTTTATGAAGATATCTTTATCAAACCTCACATTCGAAAGTTTTTTTAGTTCCCAAGCACTGTACCAAATGTGATCAAAATCGGTTGACTATATCATATAGCTCCCATAGGACCGATTACTCAAAAAATAGATTTTTGTATAAAATTCGGTATGTTTCGTTTGTTTATGAAGGTTTCATAGCCAAAGTTGGCATTCATCAGTTTTTTAGAGTACCCAAGCACTGAACAAAATTTGATCAAAATCGGTATATATATATCATATAGCTCCCATAGGACTGATCACCCAAAAAATCGATTCTTGTATAAGATTCGGCATGTTTCGTTTGTTTATGAAGATATCGTTACCTCACATTCGAAAGTTTTTTTAGTTCCCAAGCACTGTACCAAATTTGATCAAAATCGGTTGACTATATCATATAGCTCCCATAGGACCGATCACCCATAAATCGATCGTTTGTTTATGATGATATCATAATCAAACCTCATTTTCGAAAGTTTTTTATAGTTCCTAAGCACTGTACCAAATTTGATCAAGATCGGATACTGTATCAGATAATAGGACGGATCGGTCGAAAAAACGTTTTTGGTGCAAAATTCGTCTGTTTTTGGTTGTTGAAGGTATCGTAACCGAATTCGACAAATAAATATATTTTTGAAATGTGGTGGTACAGGGTATCCCAAAGTCTTTGTTTTTGCTACTTTATGAAAATATTGTAACCAAATTTGGCAAATAAATATCTTTTGGAGCTCTTAAGCAATATATCGAACTCCGCGCCCAACTTTAACGTACGCCATCTTTTTGTTTTAGGACTTACAAATTTTTCGTAGTTTATCCAGAATCCGAAATTCAAAAAAATAATATTGCTACCGGTGGTGACTCCACTTCACTTCATTTTTACGAATTTAAATTACTTAACTCATAGACAAAAAAATTCGAGAACTAGCCTGAAAAACCTTGCCTGAACTCGCTAATAGACCCGCAGAACAGCATCTGACGCTTCCATATGCTTTGGTAAACTCCAAATTTTTTTGTTTAAACTTTATATAAATAAATAATGCTCTATAAACTATGTATTTACTTAAAGCATGTAAGTCCTTGCGAACCTTAAGAAAAATATGCCAGAGTTGTATGTTTTATTTTTTTTTTTCCTACCTAAAACAGTTAATGGCATTTACATAAGGCAACATAAACTGCAACTTGTTATGTTTTGTTTTGAAATATTCCCTAAAAACTGTCACAATTGCGATCCATGCATTTCACTTGTCAAGACAGCCTCCTACACACACACACACTGACACACACACAGGATCTTAAAGTTGTGTCAAAACATTTCCCAGAATTCCTTGAGGCAATTAAAAACAATTTGATTTTAAATCAGCAAAGAAAACACAACTCTAAGACGTTGGCAGGGCAGAGCAGGGCAGAACAAGGCAAGTTCAAAGGATCACTTTATGTCCAAGCCGCAACGTTGTCAGCCTAGCCCAAGCAGACCGATCATTTAATGGCATAATATAATGAAATTTGTATTGTTTTTTTTTTTTTTCTATAATCATATACATATGTAGCTATGTAGTACATATCGTTGCCATAGTACATAGTTTGCTGCTTAAGCCCCTGATTTTGGCACAGCATAAGGCTAAGCCAATGTTACGGCATTGTGACGAGGCGAGTAAAGCTAACCGGAACCGAACCGTCGTACCATATCGGAACGTAGCTCTTGGTTTTCAGCCGTGTGTACAATGTGTGTTTTTGTTGCTGTGTGTGATAAGTCCTTTGGCAAAGGTGACGCATAGTACATAAAGCAGCACTCTATATGTGTGCGTGTGTGTGCTATATAACATGACACTCAAAACAATGCGCATTATTTCCACCTTGTCACCTTTTGCATTCTCGGCCCGCTGCTGTTACTGCCAAACTCGGTGCGGGGTTTTTTCGGTTCAGCACTTTGAAAAACCAAAACACATGTTTGCTCAAATCGTTTGGAAAATCACACACACGCACACACACACAGTAGTTTTTCACAAATTTTAGTTTAATTGGGTTTGTCCATAATCGTTGCATCGAACCCTCGGCTAATCTCGGATAATACTGTTTGCCAAATAAAAGCATTTTTATTTCAGTTTATTTTCTATAGTTTTTTGATGTTTTTCATTGATATTTTCTAGACCTCTGGTGGCACTGTTTGAATTGGATTTTCCAGTTGACATATGTGCACAGGTTGGTTAGTGTATGTATGTGTTGTTTTTGTACTTTCCATTCTTTGCACATCTAACAGCATTAAGATCAAATGTTTTGGCAGTTTTCGGGCATTTTGCTAAGATTAAGGTTGCAATTAAAAAAACAAACTGAATAGCATTCATTATTTCCAACTTGCCAACGCGAAATTATGTCTAATTAAATGTTTTGTTATTTGGGGCACTCTAGTATTTTCACAAGCCCAGCATTTTGAGTCTTAGCGCAACGTCCTATGCTTGTGTCAAAACTACAAAGGTAGCAAAAAAGGTCGTTCACGCTGTAGGCTGATTCATGCGTAATATGTCTCCAGAAGCTCCCTCTGGCCATATGAATAAAATTCAAAATAATAGGCGTGACTTTTTGGTAAAAATAAGTGTTATGGCTAAAAATTAAATTTAGTTCCGAAACTTTTAAAACTTTTGCCTTTTTTTGAGATTTTTTGCAGCTTATTTTTGTTTCGACTTTTAAAAGACAAAAAAAACATTGAACGAAAAAATGTACAAAAATTTATTTTTTGAAATCGTTTTATTTATTCTTTCAAATCAATGTAGTATCCCTAATGTAATCCCACCGCCAACCCTCTAAAAATTATTTGATGACAACAGCTGATCTTATTGAATTTTTTCGCAGCCAACTTCACACTTAACCGCTTTACCTTTATATATTTGAACAGCTGATATAGTAAGGCTTTTTTGTAAAAAATTTTGTTAAATTTTTTAGAATAGTTTTTGCTTGGCGCCCCATCAAAGATGGAAGATCGAAAACAACATTTTCGGCATATTTTACTGTTTTACTATCAAAAGGGTAAAAATGCAGTTCATGCAAGGCGAAAATTATGTGATGTGTACGGAGAAGATGTGTTGACCGAACGCCAATGCCAAAATTGGTTTGCAAAATTTCGTTCCGGCAATTTCAATCTTGAGGATGCACCACGTCCTGGAAGGCCTCTTGAAGCCGATGTGGATACAATAAAGTCGTTGGTCGATGCAAATCGTCGAAAGATCAAATTTGTCTAACGCAACCATTCACAAGCACATGAAACGTCTAGGATTAATTACAAAGCTTGACATATGGGTTCCTCATGTTCTTACGGAACGAAATTTGCTTCTTCGCATTAACGACTGTTATTTGCTTATCAAACGTCAAAGAAGTGATCCATTTTTGAAGCGCATTGTTACTGGCGACGAAAAGTGGATTGCTTACAAGAATGTTAAGCGCAAGAGATCATGGTCTAAAAAGGATGAACTAGCTCAAACCACTTCGAAGGCCGATAGTCACCAAAAAAAGGTTATGTTGTCTGTTGGGTGGGATTTCAAAGGTATCGTTTATTTTAAACTTTTGCCCGACAATACCACGATTAATTCTGAAGTGTATTGTGATCAGCTGGACTAATTGAGAGATGCACTCAAACAGAAGAGGCCAGAATTGATCAATAGAAAAGGTGTAGTGTTTCACCAGAATAATGCGAGACCTCATACAAGTTTGATGACCCGCCAAAAGCTTTTGCAGCTTTAATGGGATGTGCTACCACCCACCATATTCTCCAGACTTGGCACCTTCGGACTATTACTTGTTCCGGTCTCTGCAAAATTTTTTGGATGGGAGAACCTTCACCTCAAATCAGGACGTCAAAAACCACTAGGACCAGTTTTTTGCCTGCAAGGATCAAAAATTGTATGAGCGTCGAATCAATCCCTTGCCCGAAAAATGGCAAAAGGTATTGCATCAAAATGGAGAATATATAATTTCATAAAATGTTTTACACAATAAAAAAAGTCGTGTTTACATTGCACTAAAAAAAACGAAATTACTTAGTGAACGACCCAATACATATTTTTTCTGCAAATAAGCATTTTATTCCTCAACATAGTGTCGTATTAGCTCTATATATAAGTACAACTTTTTTTAATTTTTTTTACAAAACTCTCAAAATGTAAGATTGTTTTACGATGACATCCAAATCTCTGACTTTCCAGCCATTTCTTCAGGTTTTGTAACAGATCTTTCATGGATGATGTTTTACAACTTATTTTGATACAGATAAAGGATAAGAACAGGAAAATAATAAAAACAAATACATTAGTTTCATTTAATCTGTTTAAATATAACTTAGTTTCGTAGAGCAAAAAATGAAGTTCGTTTTCGATTGCGAACAATTAATGCGTCCATTTAAGATCAAGCGTATCAACCAAATCCGGATATGTATGTAAAATGGCCACGTGATTGAGTCGATCCTGAGCCATGGTAGATCTTAAATAATTTTTAATTAGACGTAACACAGAAAAACTTCTTTCATTGGAACATGAAGAACCTGGAATCGTCAGAACTAATGTAATTCGGGAACGATTTTCAGATAATTTTCTGTTTCTCTAAGAAACTTAACAATTGTGCTCAAATCTGAAGCTTTTTTACGCTCACGCGCCATTATCTCCAATAAGAAGTCTCTATCTTTGGTCAAACGGAATTCATTGAAATCTCCTCTGTAAAATTTTATGATTGCGTCAGTATATATTTTGATTCGCCAATTGCAAAAGTTTCTAGAGATTTGAAAAATCGGGCATTGTTGGTATCTATCTGGTCGAAAATCACACAAAATATTTTTTTTTGTAATAATTTTTTTGGGAAGCAAAAATATGGTTTTCTGTTACGCCATCTTTCAGTCGTTTTGGAATTCGACGTTTTTTCTTGGAAATTTTGGTTTTTCAATCTCAAGTTTAGATGCCAATTCGCAACTGTTTTTCCAAATCAATTCAAATTTTCGACCCCGCGACTCATTCATAACAGTTGACACGATTTCTACCTTTCGATAAGATTCGACAACACACAGTTCCGATGATTGCAGCTCTTTGTTGAGAATTTCAACCCGATCAAAGATTTCGATTATGGCAGTCAAAAGGAAGAGAAACTTGAACGACTCCATATTGTGAAAGAACCCTGAAGCCATGGCCACCACGGTGCTATCAACTTCTTTATCCTTAACAAGCTCTTCGAAAAATTCCATTAACTTTTCATACTTGCCATCCACTGTTTTAAGGGATTTTATACGAACAACCCATCTGAAAAAAATTAATCAATTTATAATGCATGAGCCTAAAGTTTAGTATAATTGCAATATTTACCTGGTCGGGCAGTAGGCTGCGAGAGCAGGTGTATTTTTTTCAGAGTCGTCTGCATCAGCTTGAAGTTCTTGAAACTTTGCTAGGCATTTTGACGAATCCCGGATAAAGTTGATTAATTCTTTTACCACTCCGATAAAGTTTTTTGCTTCTAGCGAATCTTCCAACGCAAGTGCGCGGCAATTTTAAATTTCAAACATAGAAAATATTATAATTTAGGATTTTGTCCGATAATTCCGAGTGGGTATGTACCCACTGGGATGCTTTCCGAGTGGGTACCGCTACCCATACTACCCACGTCAACCGCCTGCCCTGATACTAAACATTTATGTAAAGTTTTATCAAAATTGCTACACTATTTCATATAGCTACCATACAAAAATTGAACCAGTTTTCTTGCGAACTTCTTTGCGGCACCTTTTAAAGTTCATTGCATCCTGGGCATCATGAAGCTGTCGTTTGTAAATATAATATCCAGACAATTTTTGGCACTTTACGCGTTGGTGACGACTACCGCATTCGATGGAAAGATGAACTCTATATGAGCTGTAAGTTGGCACTGACATAGTCAAGCGAATGTTTAGGCGACTCCGCTGGCTTGGCAACATTATAGGTATAAATGAAGAAGCTCCACCAAGCAAAGTTTCTAATGCGGTTGTCGTGAAAATCCGGTGTAGTCCTTGCCTGCGTTGAAAGAATCAGGTAGTGAGCTCGCTTACAGATGCAGAGTCGCCAGGAGGAACGGTCGATACTTTTTGTAATTTCCAAATATTTATATCAAATGTAATGATGTGCTTAAGATGCTTACATCCTCAAGCACCTCAAGCACTTTTATTCTCCCATCGGTCCGCACAACTCCATGAACTTTATGGACGATCTCCGGCGGGTCAAACACTTTGGGGCAACCTAAATATTCGGCTAAAAACACCTTTTTTCATTGTTCATGTTATTCCAAAATCACAGCTAATTAGTAACAATTTGTTGTGCATCTACAGATCTCTAAGAGTTATTCCCAACTCTAACCACACTCTTTGTGAGCTACTTGTCCTGAAGTGCGCAACTAACCCAACTAGCTCGAGTACAAACAAACAACTTGAGTACAAGCAACACGCTAACAAAAAAAAAAATAAACAATTGTATGCCTGCCCTGAAATATGAAGTTCGAAAATATAATTTTATGATATTTATTAATAATAAAACCAAAAAAAAAAAAAAAACAAAGCCGCTGAAAGGGCACAAGTTGCAGGTAAACGTGGCATGAAGAGCGTTACTAAACGCAATTCGGAAACGCAGTCAGTCAAGTTGAACGTACTCCAAAAAACCCAACAGGAGAAAAAAAAATAAAAATCGTAAGCTTTAAATGTCTGGGAATGTGTGCACATGTTTTCGACGTCGATCCATCGGATGAGCCGCCAGGAAGTAAACAGCGCAGCGAAAAAAAAAGAACGCTAAAAAAATTTGTAACAAGCCAAGATATTTGAACTGAACTGGCAACAAACAACAACGACTTGCAAATGCGCTATAAAGAGGGCAAAGCTAGCAGAACGTGCAAGTAGGTTATGCTATGTTTACACTGCCTTCAACTATGAAAAAGTGTTACAGCTTTTAAACACATAGGTAGAAATGGACTTTGATTCGTTTCGTCAGTTACGTCATAGATTTTGTTCACCAAAACTTGTAAATTAAGCTCGCCGAAATGTTTTTTTTTCGCATTTTGACAAAACGTTAAGAGTGGTCTTTGACCAAAATCTAAATCAAGCCATTTTAATAAGCTCTTCCACAAAAAAAGTTAGATCTTTTTATGGAATTTATATAGCAAAACAAAATTTTTGGCATTTGCAGTTGTTGAAGCCTAACAACTAAATATTATATATAATAATTTAAGTTAAAACAATGTAAACATAGCATCAGTCTAAAGCTGTTAAATACTAATATATGTATTAATACTAAGCTAAACATAAATAAATCTAAGTGAACATAAACTGTACAGAATCTTTTCATAAAGGCCCATACGCAGCATGCCAAAATTCCGCACGAAATGTCAAAACTTCATATAAAAAAAAAATATCCCAAAAAAGGGAATTTTTTTTTTTATATGAAGTTTTAACATTTCGTGCGGAATTTTTGCATGCTGCGTATGGGCCTTAAGACATCACAAAGTCATTTTAACATAGAGTACACAAAATGTTAGCATCATAAGCTTATAAAAGCTCATTAAGCATTAAGCTCTCTTTTCACTTGTACTTGGAAAACATACGGCCACTGCAACAAGCAAACATACAATATATTAAATATATATGTAAAAACCTTAAAGCTAAAAAGTGAATTTTTGGAAAGAACGATCTATTGTGCGCGAACTATACTCCTTTGGCGAAAGCAGGGAACAGCAGTGTTCAACTTGCTCAATATTGTCCCAGATATTTTGTATGCACACAAAGCACGTCCTTAAAGTTTTATATTTGACAGTGCAGAAATTTTTTTTTTTAGGGCCTCTACGCAGTTCGAAAAATTTCGCACGGAATGACAAAACTTCTTATAAAAAAAAAAAAAACCCAAAAGGTATATCCCAAATGGGATATTTTTTTTTATATGAAGTTTTGTCATTCCGTGCGAAACTGCGTAGAGGCCCTAAAAAAAAAAAATTTCTGCACTGTCAAATATAAAACTTACATCGGTTTGTAAAGCTATTAAATAAGCGAACTAATCTTTCTGTTATTAGTTCAGTGCTACATCTTTGGTGTAGGTCAGATGTGGAATGATGCCACGGAAGATTTAAAATCATTTTAAGTAGTCTATTTTGTATGACTTGCATTTTATGTACATGGCATTTTGCGACGTCAGCCCATACTGGAGCCTCATAAAAAATAGCCGCTAGAAAAATCGATCTAAATAGGTACATTTTGTTTTCTAAACTAAGTCTTGAGTTCCTGTTTATGAAGGGGTAAAACGTTCGGATCAACATATTTACTTTTTTTATAGTATAGTTGATATGATCACTGAAAGTTAATTTCCTATCAAGAACAACTTCTAGGTATTTGACGCTTGTTTCCCATTTAACATCTACAGAATTTAACCGTATGTGACTGCTAGGAAGGAATATGTCTTTGCGTTTTCTTGAGAAAAATATTGCTAGAGTTTTTTCGGGGTTAACAAGGATTTTCCATTTAGCGAAATAGGACACAATGGAATTGAAAGCTTCCTGAAGTTTATTAGTTATATCAGCTGATAGAGTGCCAGAACAGAGTATAGCAGTGTCATCAGCAAAAATTAACGTGGTGCAGCCTCGAAATGTTACAATTCACAACTCGTTAAAGCAAAATCAATATCAGCTGGCATGTTGTTTTGTAAATGCAACATGACTTAATCTTTTTTTTCTGCTTTATTTGATTTTATATTTATTTATTATGAGAGATGTTATTAAATAGATAGCTAAGGTACGGGACATATGTTATATATATGTTATACTATTTCCAACCTTTTAACAGAATTATTTATCTTGGGAATATAGTATCAAAGTCCAAATGATACTTTTTCGTTTACATTAATTAATAAATTAACAAAATAAATTGAATCAATTCAATTCAATTTATTGCATTTTCATATTGTTTTATAAGGCTTTTGCTATTAATATTTTTACTATATTAACAAGTATTTTTCTCCGTATACATTTATTTTGTACTTACTCACCTTTACGGACAATTTTGGGACTTGCAGTGGTTCCTACTCATTTCTTACTCCAAGACAATATTTGGCCAAGAAAGTCTCTATTAATTCGGCTATAAGCTGTATGTCGCTGTTCTCTTCGAACAGTTATTAATAGAGATCCCCAATAGTGCCGGAGAAAACATCGAAGTTATATCGATATTGTCTTAATAATTTCCCTGACTGACATTGGGGATTAGTGCTGGAGACAACATCGATGTTGCATCGATGCATCGATGTATCGAATTTTAAAATATCTATATATCAAACATCTCTGTCATCGGCCAACATCGAAAGGTAGATATTTTAAACTTCGATACATCGATGCATCGATGCAACATCGATGTTGTCTCCAGCACTAATCCCCAATGTCAGTCAGGGAAATTATTAAGACAATATAATAATATTTCTCATCTTTTTCGTGTTGCAATCTTGACTCAGATCTTTCTTATTCTATAAAATCTGATTGGGCATACATTTTTGTAAAATCGTTCCAGAACTGCGGAAAATTTAAAAGCTCTACCGATATATTTCTTTGTGAAAATACAACAATTACTTTCATCGGTATGGTAGCTCTGAAAGCTATAGCGTATATTATATATTTACTATATAAGCAATTATTTATTGAAGCTTGTCGTGCGTACTATACTTCCTTTTTTCAATTTTTATGTAACAATCCTGACTTGGAGTTTCTACATTTTAATACATTATTTATTTATTACTTGATCTAAATTAACGTTTTTTTCGAAATCTGATTTATGCAAAAATTAACAAATTGTAACGTCTTAGAACGCCCTTAATAGAACAAATTTGTAAATCTTTCTGTAAAAGAACTGGAATAGCTGCGATGCATCCTAAGTACTATCCTTTTTTTTCTCTCTTCTGTATAGAAAATACCTCCGTTCATAATTTTTCTTGCGCCCTCTAGAGGACACTTTTGATACATTTCGTGTTTACTATTTTGGAACTACTCCGAGTCGATGGCCTTGTTGCTCGTACTCTTCCCTTAATATAAGGTTTAGTATTATAATGCAAATAAATAAAATAAATAAATATTTTGGAACTAAGTGTGTTCGCGCTAATGAAGAGCGTATAATTCTTATTGCTGAGCAAGAAAAAAACACATATGGCGTGACGTTACGTGTATACGAAAAAACATAACAAAAAAAGGGGAAGACATTTTTTTTTATACTTACTAGACTATCATCCCAGAGGTTTTGGTTTCGAATCCCACGTAAAGCATGGCCCTGCACTTTTCACTTTTCCTATTCCCCTAATTTTTTCTCTCTTTTCTATATCCTTATCACTTACTCCCATTATCGGTCTCACAACAGGCCTATTCTTGGCCGAAGTGAGTTAGTGCCGCTCTAAACTACCACCTGCCTACGTAACAATTAGGAAACAATTTTTTTAAGTCATAACCCAATTACGACAAAGAAAAGCTACTTTTGGCGTTACGTTACCAAAATTAAAGTGAGAGAGTCTTTTGGTACAAAACTTTTTTATGATGATATAAAATAATGTTTGTCAATTTGGCAAGTTATTAACTCAAAAAACCTTTGTTGATTTTTTTATAAGCCTTAGTTTCTGGCGTTACGTTACATAATAAGACGTTACTCAAATTTCCATTAAACAATTTGTATTAATAACTCATTTTTCAATTATTTAACTTGAGAAAATTAAAATGAATGAATGATAATATAGTTATAAAAAATGGAGATATCAGAAACAGATATTACAGGCAGATATCACAGGCAAATATGAACTTTTAGCCTTAAGGCCTATACGCAGTTCGGAAAATTTCGAGCGGAATGACAAAACTTCATATAAAAAAAAAAAGTCACAAATGGGATATCCCAAAATAGGAAGTTTTGTCATTCCGCGCGAAATTTTTCGAACTGCGTATAGGCCTTAAGGCTAAAAGTTCATATTTTCCTGTAAAATATGATATCTGCCTTTAATATCTGTTTCCGATATCTCCATTTTTAAATTTTTTATAATTATATTATCATTCATATATCATATATATCATATCTTCATATAAAAAAAAAGTCCCAAATGGAATATCCCAAAATCCCCCTGTAGGTGTGAGAAAATCTTTCAAGTATTAAAATAGTTTAAAAATATTTTTAAATATTATATTATTCTTTAGTAATAATAGTTAGTACATATTTTTATTTAGCTTTCCGGAAAATGTCCATAAATAAAAAAAGAGATGTCCGAAAAAATTGAAAAGAATAGCAAAAAGAGAGAAAATTAGTGGGACACCTCCATGATCCTACCAAAAACCCGCAGCTACTTGAGGCATTCATTGGACTCGAGCAAAGCATATAATCAATTCCAGCTGTTACCAGCTGTATTTGGAAATCAAAGTACACCATATTTATAGTGTACATAACTCCGGCATGTTGCATGTTGAAATGCGTTTAATACGCGCGACTTTTCTGCTTTTTTTTATTTTTGGCCGCCCCTTTTGGCCTGGTCTAATTTGTATATATCTTCTTTTTTCATTATTATTTTTTTTTTTTTAGCAAATATTAATGTTAAGTCCTTAGTTTTGTATTTTTATTTTGGTTACCGGTGTCAATAGCATTGCTATTTGAGTGTGTTTTTTTTTTTTGTTTTGTGTTTGTTGGGGTTTGTTTGAGCCTTTTGAATTTGTACCGAGTCCTGAGTTGTTTTAGCCCAACTGTCAACTATGTAAAAAAACAAAAAAAATAAAAAACTTTAGTATCTTCTTCTTGGATAAAACGACGCTGTCAAAGAAGCCACTTGCTGTCTGCTGCATGTCAAGCAAAATATATATGTACTTACATATGTACAGATACAAAAGTATCTAGAGAAGTTGTATGTAGCTATAAGGTTGATTGTGTAGTACTTCTTTTTTAGCCAAATCAAAAATTGATATTTTTATGCTTTGTTTTTGTTTTTTTGTCAGATTCTTTCAAGTTGCTGTGACGTGACACGCGTGACTTTATGACATTTAATGCCATTTTGTCAGTTTTGTCAATGGCGTCGCATGCAGCTAGTGAATATATGCGAATATAACACAATAAAAATGACATCTTGCAATAAAAACAAGTTCTAGAACGGCTAGAAAGAACTACATGCCCCATTTGTAACATCAAATATATTATGAATATAATGAAGCATGTGATTCTTTGAAGTGTCACGGGCAACGGCAGCTCCATCACTCGAAAATTGACATGCAATTGGACGAGGTATTGGATGGGCTGTTTTCGAGGTGTTTTCGAATTGAATGCATTCCCTCGCAACTTGAAATTCCAGCATTTTTATGCAATTTGTGTAGGGCACAAAAATTTGTTGTGAATTCTAAGAGAATTTTTTCCAGATGTCTATAACATATGCCCAAAGCATCAAGTGTGCCATTTGAAGTTAAAACTTTCATATTTCTAGACAGTACAGACCCGGTATTAAAAAAGAAGAAAAAAATGCATCTAAAAAGCTATCGTTATAGTTCGCAAAACAAACGATTCAAACGATTGAGTAGTTAAAAAGAGAGATACTGTATTTCACGATTTGTGACCTATTTCGAAAATTCAAAAACACTCAAAAAATGTATTTTACTCAAAATTCTAAGCTGCGTATAATTATGTATTGTGTTTGATTTGAAAATAAAACTCGCCCAAATAAAGGGTGTTATTTAAGCAAGCAAAAATTCTTGAATTAAGGCGTATACGCAGAATGAAAAATTTCGCGCGGAACGACAAAACTTGATATATCAAAACTTCATATAAAAAAAAAAAAATCCCAAATGGAATATCCCAAATAGGATTTTTTTTTTATATAAAGTTTTGTCATACCGCGCGAAATTTTTCATTCTGCGTTTAGGCCTTTAAATAAAATTTGATTTTATGGCATTATGTTTAAAAATGATATCTGCTGTATAAAATATCGCTTGCTATCAGTAAAAAAAAAACACCCTTTACTTGCCTCATATTCGTTATAGCTTGAGTCGTGATACCAGCATTTTGTAACTTAAAGAGTATTCAAATTCGTCTGTCATATATACGCTAGCAAGTAGTATTAAATATTTTTTTCGAGCACACACTTGGCACTTCCGGCATGTAGATACTTTTGAAAAATGCGGCTACCTTTGAGTGCAATTTTTTTTATTTTTGCATTTTTCTAATGTGTCATAAGCCGTGCACAAAAACTCGCCCACAAATCAAATGTAACAAAAAGCAACAATTAAACGCACAATACACTTAACACACACACACACAGTCAAACAGCTACACCGCTGCACATAGATACAAAATTTGTATCTATAGAATTTTGCCGAGAGATTTGTCAGTGCGCAAAAACAACAACCACAAAAATGGTCAAAGTGTTCGTGTTCCATTCATAAAAATATTGCAATTGAAATTGTTTGGCATTTGAAATAAATTGCAAATGTATCTTGTGGATGCGTCAAGCTGTGAAGGAAATAGGAAGTAAGCAGAGGAAGTTAACCAAATGCATGACAAACTTGCTAACCCAGTCAGTCAGTCAGTCAGTCCGTCCGTCTGGCCAACAGTATGGCACAGTGGGATACACGGCGCAAACCCATTTGTCAAGTTTCTAGCTAGGCCCTTGGTTTATGGCCACTCACGGCATTACAGCCGGCCTTCTGGCATCCCATCAAGCCATGTTCAGTTTGCTGTTTGCCTTTTGGCTCACACACACACGCACATTGAGCGCCTTTTTGTTTTTTTTTTTTTTAATAGTCAATGAGTTTGTATCTTTTGTGATTGTTTGTTGGCTTCAATCGTTTATTGTCGCATCTAAGTGAATCCCATTGGCATTGTCATTGGTATTGGAGTACATGGCATCCGGTGCTGCATTTCGGCATTTGGATTTCATGGCTATCATACAAAGACTCGACAAAATTGGTATCAAAAAAGAAAAAGAAAAAGTCAAAAGTAGGAAGTAATTTATCTCAATTTACCAAGCTGTAAGCATCAAAAATTGTTTTGCATTTTAATTCTTGACAATGTGAGAAAATTGTCTCAGGATCTATGACATACGTCACATGAGGAAATTTATCAACTCTTTTCTTTTAATTTATTATGTATATATTATACTTTGGTAATCAGAATTCCAATCCCTATTCTAAAAGCATAAGACATTTTGTGCCCATAAGTATCTCAATAATATATTCGCCTATTTCTTCAACTACATCTTGCTCTAGCAAACAGATTGTGGTGTCCCCAGCCAAGTGAGCTTCAGTTGGAGCAGCTATACTTTTGATAGGCATAACTCTCCTCTTTTTAAAAGTATTTTTTAAAATAGTCTATTAAGGAATATTTAGACAAACCAACTTAATAGGCTGCCATTGCTATAAGAAAAAATATATTTTTTTTGAAAGGGCATTCCATGTTGGCGTGACGTTACGTTTAGACGACCAAATATGGCAAAAAAAAGAAAAGAGCTAAATATTGTATGTCTATGTAGCAATTAACTAGCACTATATTTAGTACAAAAATGGCTTCAAGCGCTCTAATCGATTCAAAGATATAAGCAAAACGCTGCCTGGCGTTACGTTACAAAATAAAAGTGAGCTTTGAATTGCAAATTTCTGCGAATTGAACTCTTTTGGCTTACAATTTTTGAATTTAAAATAATGTTTGTTCGTTTTGCAAGTTACTTAATTGAAAATCTTTTTTGCTTTTGTGGTAGGCCGTAGCATCGGCGTGACGTTACTTAAATTTCATAAAAATTTTTTTTTAGCTATTTAATTCTTTAAACATCCACTTTGGCTTCAATATCAATAACTTTTACGAAAATATTTTACTTGCTGATAAAAATAATGATCAAGTAATGATTAAAAGAAGTTGCTACTCAAAATCGATAGATCTGGCCAAAATATGAGTAAAAAAGGTTTTGTTGCACTGAGCCAAAATTTCAAACCGCTTAAAAACAAACTATTAACTATTAAAAATCAATTAAACAAATTAATTTAAAAAAATTGCTCAGGCACTTCGGAAACCTTTTCAAGGCCAAAAAAAAAGCGTTTTTCCAACATATCGGCCCTTGTGATCAAATCAGATAGAGTGATTGGAAACTCTAAAAAACCTACAAATTGTTTACGATATCTGTGAAAACAAAGAAAAAAGCAAAAGAATTATGCCCCGAAATCGTTATTTTAACCGATCGTACCTATAGGGCTATATTATATAGTCAACCGATTCTGATCGAGTTTGGTAGAGTGCTTAGGTACTTCCGGTTACTAAATTTGATTTTGATATCTGTTGTTCCCAGGGTAGGATGAAAAAATTAGTAGAACTGAGCGATGGAGGGCAGTCAGCACACCTGGGCATAGTGGGAAGCCTTTCGAAGAGATCCATATTTTTCCAAGTCGCCTACGGGCTAAATCCATAGACCTTTATTTGCAAGTGTCGTCACAATCCAAGCAGTGCAAGGTCATTAAATTCAGCTTAAAACTCAAAAAAACCACGACGAAGATCCCCGAAAGCCTTTCGAAGAGATCCATATTTTTCCAAGTCATCTGCGAGCCAGCGAAGAGTAAGCCCATCGATGTTTGTGAACCTCTATTATATAGTGTCGTCACAATCCAAGCAGTGCAATACCATTAGATAAAAACTCAAGAAAACCACGACGCAGATCCCCAGAAGCCTTTCGAAGAGATCTATATCTTTCAAAGGCGCCAGCGGAGACCAAACCCATCAATTTTTGTGAACCTTTATTTGAATTAAGAAGTGTCGTCACAATGCAAGCAGTGCAAGGCCATTAAATTCTGCCTCAAACTCAAGAAAACCACAACGAAGATCCCCGAAAGCCTTTCGAAGAGATCCATATTTTTCCAAGTCATCTGCGGGCCAGCGGAGAGTAAGCTCATCGATTTTTGTGAACCTCTTTTAAGTAGTGTCGTCACAATCCAAGCAGTGCAATACCATTAAATTCTGCCTCAAACTCAAGAAAACCACGACGCAGATCCCCATAAGCCTTTCGAAGAGATCTGTATCTTTCAAAGTCGCCAGCGGAGACTAAACCCATAAATTTTTGTGAACCCGAAAGATCCCTGAAAGCCTTTCGAAGAGATCCATATTTTTCCAAGTCACCTGCGGGCCCGCGGAGAGTAAGCCCATCGATTTTTGTGAACCTCTTTTAAGTAGTGTCGTTACAATCCAAGCAGTGCAAGGCCATTGAATTCTGTCTCTATCTCAAGAAAACCTCGACGAAGAAGCCCCTAATGATTAGGGACGCCTACTTAGATGCTGCCATGAGCTGCTCAACAGTATTCGTGTGACAAAAGCTGTTTGAAGACGACCAGCGACCATCAACTTCAGGAATTAATGCAATGTGGCCAAAATGAAGTCGCTTCTGGACTCTGATTGACTGATTCGTCTGATTGTTGATAAGTTAAAAACTATACGCCAAGCTTGTGCGTTGCTGGTAAGAAAGTTTCTGGCCAAGCACAGGCGTTGTCACGTTGCCCCAACACGGCTTTAAAACAGATCTGGCAATGCCGGACTTCTCTCTCTCTCTCTTGGGTAGCCGAAGAGTATGTTGACAGCATCTATGATGGGAATCCCGAAAAGCGAGTTCCAGAAGGCAAACGCACTGTATCGGAAGTGCAGGGATGCTATTTCGAGGACTACTAAGCATTTGTAGCGATTATTTAAATAAAAACATTTATATATATCGCGGATATCGGCGAATTAAAATAAATTTGATTTCCCGGCTTGATACGAAGGAACTCAAGGCAAGTTTGGTTGCTCTAGTTCATATCCGCGCTGAAATTTAGCCGTTCATACCATTAGACAGACAATATAAACTATATAAACTGCTGCCTGCACCCTGATCCTACTTTGGGTAACTCTGTGCAGTCTCCTACGTCTCCTTCTCTATGTTAGCTACATTTTCTATTGTGCAAGGTATAACACCCTTTGTTCCTTAAGGTACAGCCTATGAAAAGGGTGTTAATCAAAGTTTTAGCTATATATATCTTATATGCATCTATGTACTTAAATTTTACCCAACTAATACGATGCCAGCTGTATGTGCACAGCTTCCACGTTTATATAATAGATCATTGTTACTATTTAAGTAGAACAGTAGTAACGCCTTCGTGCCGCTTGCTCCATGAAAAATTGGCAATATATAAACAAGCTACCATATACATACAGCAATTCCTTGAAACCATTTATTGAATTCGCATCCATAACTCAAAAGTCAATGAGACAAATTGGTGCAGCAGCAGCAGGAGCAGCAACAGCTGGCCCAAGATCACGCCAGAGACAA
Source organism: Chymomyza costata (assembly GCA_018150985.1). Lineage (NCBI taxonomy): Eukaryota > Metazoa > Arthropoda > Insecta > Diptera > Drosophilidae > Chymomyza > Chymomyza costata. The sequence continues at coordinate 29,834,895 of JAECWU010000127.1, read as the reverse complement.
CTGGTCATCCAAATGGTCGGCATGTTAAACAAACCCAATACAAAGCAATTGAAGATCAATCAAAACTCAAAAAGCAGAAGGGTGGGGGCAGAGGCAGTTACGTCTATGGATTGTAAACTGAATGAGGTATTTCCGTCCATTAGAAACTCCTTAGAACAAAAAATCAGTATTATTTTTTTTTTTTGTTTTTATGTATTTTTGGGTAAATCACTTCCGCGCAACGAATTGGGAAAAATTGTCATGGCCGTCAATTGACAACACGAGCGAATGCTTGGAAAAAAGGAGAAGTGAAAGGAAAAACGTAACAAACGAAAACCGGAAGGTAAATTAAAATGGATGACAATGGATGAGCTGGCTACACTATATAAACGAGCATTGAATGAATGGCTGACATTTGAGTGTGTGTGTGTGTGAATATCTGTGTGTGAGTATCTGTGTGTGTGTGATTGTCAAGGTGTGCATGGCACGCTGCTGTCATGGCTGCAAAAGTATCTCATAGTTAGCATGCCAACCATGTAGCTAATATAACTGAGCAAACACCTTTTGCCAAAATTTTATCCTTGCCAGAGTTGTTGTCCCTTGGTATGCGTGTGTGTGTGTGTATGTGATTTTTTACGCTCATTGCCTTTACAGCCGCATGTATCTGAAAATGAAGCGTTTAATTGGGGTTGTTAGTATGTAGCTGCCGCTGCTGCTGCCCGCCCCTAAATACCCTAACAGCCGCCGCAATGATCTTGCCTTCTCTAGCCCTAGCCCTCCAGCCAAAAACTGACATTAAACATATTTTATTGTATTTGTATAGATTTTTAAAAGCTGAGTACGCGCAGCCGCCACTGTGCTGAGTTATTATTGTTAATTGTATCTGTCGGATACGGCTTTTGGGCTATACAACTGACTCGTATGCTGCCTTTTGCCAAATGGAGTGGCCTACACGTTGTCACACTTCAGAGTGCGCGTTACAAGGCCAAGGGGGTATTAAAAACTCACTCTATCTAGTATCTGTACGGCCAGCTGGCCCGGTGTTATTGAATCGAAATGGAATCTTTATGATGAGCAAAAATATTATTTCCTTAATTTTTTTTTTTATTGTTTGCAAAACGATACAAAATTCACAAATTTGTTTAAGAGTTCATTTCATCTGATAAATAAGGCTTTAAGATTAAGATTTTGTTTTTACTTCCTCGCACAGATGGGAATAGATAGAAGGCAGTGTAGAGTCTGCCCAGAGTAGTAAGAGATACTATATATTAATAATGCGTTTGTTAATGAAGATATCGTAAACGAATTCGTCAAGCAAAGGTTTTTATCGAGTATCTAAGCATTGCTCAAAATGCGATCGATGTTGGTTAATTTGCTTGATGTGATGGTACAGAATAATATCCCAATCATAGAGCCGCCAAAGAATCGATCGATCGAAAAAAAGTTTTTAGTTTGTAACTCGTTTGTTGCCCTATGCCCCACTAGTGGAAATGGCATCTATGGAGAAGAACTCATTTGTTGATAAAGATATTGTACCCGAATTCGGCAATCAAAAGCTTTTTCAAATTGAATCGAAATCGGTTAATTTGTTTGTTTTGATGGTTCACGATGGTATCCCAACCATATATACCTAAATACATATATATCATATCGTTTGTTAATGAAGATATTGTAACCGAATTCGGCAATCAAAATTTTTTTAAAGTATCTTAGCATAATTCCGAATTGAATTGATATCGGTTAATTTGTTTGTTTTGCTGGTAAATAATGGTATCCCAAGGCATGCAGACTTTCACGTCCGCCATTTTTTTTATCATTATTATTTTTTATTCCCCCTTTTGGGATATCCCATTTGGGATTTTTTTTTATATGAAGTTTTGTCATTCCGCGCGAAATTTTTCGAATATCCAAATGGGATATCCCAAAAAAGACTTTTTTTTATATGAAGTTTTGTCATTCCGCGCGAAATTTTTCGAACTGCGTATAACCTTAACTTAAAAAAAAAGGCCCATACGCAAAAAAAAAAAACTTCATTTAAAAAAAAAATATCCCAAAAAAGGGAACTTTTTTGACATTTCGTGCGGAATTTTTGCATGCTGCGTATGGGCCTTAAAGTGAAAATTTATTTCGATATCTTTAATTGTAAGCATCCTTTACTAATGTCCTCGAAACTCCCTAGCCACTGAGCTTCTTGTTTTCCATCAAGCCAAATCAATAGCTCTGGGCACATAATGCCTACAAGCCGTAAGACCGCTGCATCTTGGCATCCTTCAATAGTTGTCCTTGTATATGAGCCAAAAACCACGTAGTTGTCATTTTTGATGCATTGCGGGCTTATTTGTTAGCTCTTTTCATAAATTTTGACTAACTTATACAAAAAAATGACAACTCTGAACTTAAGTTTCTTAATCCATAATAAAAGATATTATATTTGATAAGTTTTTTCTGACTTTTTTGTGGCTTTCTTGACACTTCATAATAATACAAAAAAAAAACTCAACCCATTTAACCAGCACAAAAAAAGCTACCAAGCAATCATTAAAATATTTTAAAAATCCCGCTCTAAGGCAGGCAAAAGGCTCAAGATCTAGGCAAATAAATCAAAATCTAGTCTCAAAATATGCAAACTAGACGGAAAGACAAATCCTTTGCTGAAAATAAATTTACATAAAGTGATATTATATACAAAAGAGGCAAAAAAAAATATGCACGAACCAAACTACTTAACCCTTAAATAATAACATGAACACAGCAAACCGTTAAAGTACATAGTTTGAAGTGTAAAAATAAATAAATTATGTGTACAAAGCGTGCAAAAAAAAAATAATAAATATGCACAAGGGCGTAGCCGGTTTCTAATAAGGGGGGGACGTTTGTACGCAAATGGAATAAAAGCTTCAATCAGAGCTGGCATTAGAAAGGAAATTCGATCTTGTACTAAACATACCGAAACAGGAAAAAAAGATGGCGTACGTTAAAGTCGGGCGCAGACGACTTTGGGATACCCTGTACCACCACATTGCAATTAAGTCCGACACATTTCTTAAAACCTCCAAAAGATATTTTATTCGGCAAATTTGGTTACGATATTTTCATAAAAAAAAAGAAATCAGTCGAATTTTGCACCAAACAATTTTTTTGACCGATCGGTCCTATGGGGACTATATGATATAGTCAACCGATTTTGATCAAATTAAGTAAACTGATTGCGAACTATAAAAAACTCCCGACAGCCAAATTTGGTTCCGATATCTTCAAAACCAAACGAAACACAACGAATTTTGTAAAAAAAGCGTTTTTTTGACCGATTGTTCCTATGGGAGCTATATGATATAGTCAACCGATTTTGATCAAACTTGGTGCAGTGCTTGGGTACTCTAAAAAACTTCTTAATGCCAAATTTGCTAACAATATCTTTACAAACAAACGAAACGCAACGAATTTTGTAGAAAAAACGATTTTTTGACCGATTGTTCCTATGGGAGCTATATGATATAGTCAACCGATTTTGATAAAATTTGCTACAGTGTTGGGGATCTCTAAAAAACTTCCGACTGCCAGATTTTGTTATGATATCTTCATAAACAAACGAATTATCCATCTAAAACTTTTGCTTTTTTTCGAGGTCCTCTGAAACACCCCTATGGGAGCTATATTATGTAATCCCGATATCAAAAAAATAAAATAAACTTGTCTCCTATGGATTAACAAGGGATCTTATCTGAAAGTTTGGTTGCTCTAGCTCTTACCATCTCTGAGATCTAGGCGTTCATACGGACAGACGGACAGACGGACATGGGTATATCGACTTCTCGAGTCACACTGATCATACTTTAGGTAACTTTGGGGGGTCTCCGACGACTCCTTCTGTACGTTACATACATTTTCGGCTTGCACAAACACAATATACCCTTTGTACCATACGGTACAGGGTATAAAAATTCAGTTCAATACCGCCCAAAATTTTTTTTGCATAGTACTTATGTAATATAAGCTTCTCGGACTAAAAAATCTTTAGAAAACTATGAGAAACTATCTGTTGTAACTTAACAAGAACTTTTGTTGTTACTTTTTCAAAGCTTAAAAAACTTAAATGATTTTCAGAATTGGTTTAGAGGGTCAGTAGATTGAGGAGTTAAAAACTTACTGCTAAACGGGTATACGCAGATCGAAAAATTTCGCACGGAATGACAAAACTTCATATAAAAAAAAAGTCCCATTTCGGATATCCCATTTGGGATTTTTTTTTTGTATGAAGCTTTGTCATTCCGCGCGAAATATTTCGAAATGCGTATAGGCCTTAACTTAAAAAAGCAGTTCCATATAAAATATATGTGAAATTTTCTGTGCAAAGATTTTTTTTGTAGCATTGTCCGATGATTAAATAGTTATGATGCAGACAAATCCAATAAATTAAAGTTTATAAAAATCGGTTCAGCCGTTCTTCAGTTATCAATAGGTACAATATGTTATGTACGGTCGCACTTCACTATAACGAAATCGCACGGAAGCAGAATTTTTATGCGTTAGGGCCTAAACGCAGTTCGAAAAATTTCGCGCGGAATGACAAAACTTCATATAAAAAGAAAAAATCCCAAAAGGGATATCCCAAATGGGTTTTTTTTTTTTTATTATGAAGTTTTGTCATTCCACGCGAAATTTTTCGAACTGCGTAGACGCCTTTATATGCAAAATTCTTTATACAGAAATTCTTTAAAAGTTCAAATAAGCAATTTACTTGAAAAAAAAATTGGTAATTTGAAAAAATTCGTTATAGAGGGTTCGTAATAGAGGGTTCGTTATAGAGAAGTTCTACCGTTGCTGTAATAAAATTAAAGTGATTCGAATTCATAAAAAACAATTGCGCCTTCATTTTCAAATTCTTTCCCATACCGCAAAATTTGGCGGAGCCTCTGGAATTCCCGCCCTTTCCTATCTTAACTTTCAATTGAAGAAAAATGGAATAAAATAAAAATGAAATAAATAAAATTTGTTGCTAAAGTTTACATTAAATAACAAATTTTACTTTAAGAGTAGAGCTTATTTAATGGCGGGCAGTTTTAATACATAAGTATTTGCATTTTGGCGTGACGTTACATTTGTATGACGAAATATGAAAAAACCTAAAAGGGAAAGCTTAGTCTTTTAAAAAATAACAAACAACCACTCCAGTGATAAAACATAAACGCATGGCGTGACGTTACATAAAATAGTAAAGGCTTTGACTTGGAATACAAAGTCGAAAGTTTTCGCGAATTGTGCAAGAATTTTTGTATGAAACATTTTTAAATATCATTTGAAATAGTGTAAGCTTTTTTTGCGAGTTTTTTAATTAAGGCCTATACGCAGAATGCAAAAAAATTTCGCACGGAATGACAAAACCATATACAAAAGAATACCATTTGGGATTTTTTTTATATGGTTTTATAATTCCGTTCGAAATTTGATTGCATTCTGCGTATACGCCTTTAAAAAAAATAAATTTTATGTGTTGTATATGTACAATTAATTATATTAAAATTATTATTTTTATTATATTAAAAAATATTTGTATTTTTTATCAGTCATGACATGAATTAAACTACTATTGAAAAATTTTAGTGAAATTTTTTTTTAAAAATTGGCTATAAAATTAATATTTTTCTATGAATATATTTGACTTGTTGAAAAAATAATAAAAAATAAATTAAAAATGTTAATGAGAAGATGCTCTTAGAAATAAACAAAACTCACCAAAGCATAAACTTTTCGTTTTACATTTTTATGAAACAATCATAAGATCTATTAAGAATAATAGATTAATATATGGAGGAACATATTATGTGTTAACTTTTAAACTTTTTTAGTAATATTTGACTATTATGAACTTATAAAAAAATCGTGACGCAACATAAAAATGTATTTGTTCAAAAAATTTCTAAAACTTATATAAGAACGCTGTAAATGATGAAGGGGGGCTAGCTGACTACGCCCTTGTATTTCAAGTATATAGTATATTAAAAAAAAGGCAACAATAAAAATGAACCAGTTTTGTGCAAAATTTCAATTGAATTTGAATGGCATTGAATACATTCTGTTTGGATCTTGTCCAAAGCAAAAAAAGCTGTCATTGTTATTGTTGTTGTTGTTGTTGCTGGCTACTTAAACTTCCGACTGTAACACAAAATGCGGAAGTTAAACTATAACAGCAAAAAAAAAAAAAAAGAAACAAAAGAGTAAAGAGCGTGTAAAGAGGAAGCAAATCAAACTGCGCTGCCTTTGAAAGGCTTTTACTTTTTTCTGTTCTGTTGTTGTTGTTTTTGTTGTTGTTGCTTGTATTATTAAATGCAACATCATCATTAAGCACATAACAATGGCAATCACTGTCACTCACACATACATACGCACACGCACACACGCACACGCACACTTACGCACACGCTTTATATACCATACACTCTATGTAAAGGCCAAAATGGGCGTGCGTTTGTTTAAGAGAAATTTCCCTTTTGTCCCTGTCCTTATCCTGCAAGCATGAACAAATTTCCCTAACATGCGCGCCAAAGTTAATGCCAACAGCTAGTCATTTCACTCGCACAGCTTTGCAATTGGCCAGCGGCATTTATGTGTGAGCAGCGCAGCGACGCGCCTTTGCGTCTCTGCTGCCGACGGCTTTGCTTTACACGTAAGTCCCCAAACCTCCTCTAAATATATCATGACTCTCTCTTTACTCCAACTAAGAAGAGTGTTCAAGTTTTGAGCCCTGGACGCCTTTTTTTCAACCATTGTTATACTCTTAGCATAGAGTGTTATGAATTTGTCAAGTAGCTTGCAATATTTTGGAGCAGTTGGAGTACCTCAGAGCAGAGAAGGGATCATTGTTGGTTAGAGTTCAAAGCGAGACTAGTAACTCTTAAACAAATTTTTGTTGCTAAGATAAATCTCTGTAAACAAAATAAATGTTCTGATAAAATCCTGGAACGGGCAGAATATCCGATTTGAGCAGTTCCCACAGAGTTTGATTTAAATATCTTTCAAGAACTCGAATTTTAGTTAACCTGATTAAGAAAAAAAAATGGGATATCCCAAATGGGATTTTTTTTTTATATGAAGTTTTGTCATTCCGCGCGATATTTTTCATTCTGCGTATAGGCCTTAAGTTCAAACGTCAAAAAATTTGGCCCATGATAAAAACTTGTTGGATTTTTTGCTGTTTGGTAAACTTCTGAAAAAGGCGCAACAAGCGAAAAGAAGAAGAACTATGTATAAAAAATCGAAATATATAAGTATTTGTAAAGTATCTACAAGTAGAGCAAACTAGTAATTATGTAACATGTTTGCAGTCCCAATAGATCCTCCGTCATTCTTAAGACATGTAATGTCTCAAAAAGTATTAGTTAAGCAACACTGTCTCGAAGTTTTAAGCTTTTAAGATATAAATCTGATATTGATAACTCATTTATAATAAAAAATAAAATTTTATACAATAAAATTTCAAATATTTTGAAAAATACATAAGCTGAAGAGAGCAAACTTTTTATATAAGGGCCTACACGCAGTTCGAAATATTTCGCGCGGAATGACAAAACTTCATATAAATAAAAAATACCAAATGCGATATCCCAAATGGGAGACTAGAATGGGATATCCCAAATGGGATTTTTTTTTTATATGAAGTTTTAACATTTCGTGCGGAATTTTTGCATGCTGCGTATGGGCCTTTAGAGAGCGCCTTATGACGTCACTGCTTCGTAGAGCATGCCAACTTCGGCAACATAAGCCTTAGCTCCTTTCGACCATTTTTGTTTAGAAATCCTGCTGTCTCAGCAGCTTTTGGCGCTGCTTCTTCTGCCATGGAGTGGCCTCTTATGTGTTCGCATTTGGAGAGCAGCATTTAGTGGAGACCCCAACACACTCACTTTTGTAAGCTTTAGGGTGGCCCATTATGTGTATATAAGCCTCATCAGTTATATAAAGCGTAAGTTGTTTTTACATGTGCCGTGTAGATAAACTCACAAACATACTGTACATATATATAAAGCCAGCCATATGCACATACTTATATAAATAAGTGTAACTCGCTACTAACATGGCATGTCAGTTATTTTTTCAATTGTTGAAACTTTTGTGTGATTTTTTTCTGGCTTTGTTTTTTGCTCTCCCCTGCCCCTTATATGCAGCAGTGTTTTGTTGCCTATTTTTGGTATCTACCTCTCGATCCCCCATAGAACATTGTTCAAGTTAGCTAATGGCCATGTTGATTATGTTTTTTGCTTGAGTGCTTCTGGGTGTGTCCTGCTTTAAGGATTGCTTTCAATATTAGCAAAGCAGTAACATATAACCATATAGAAGTAATTTGTATGTTAGTTATACATTATATTATTTTTTTTTCGTTCTGATAATTATGGGTTTTCGTATGAAATGGAAATATAATGGGTCAGTATGACAAGCTTTGGATGTCACGAAGGCAGGTCCTTGTTTCGAGTTTATTAGAACAAAGTTCTTTAATGCAGCTTAAAGTGAAATCATAGAAAAATCGTCACGTAACGAAATTAAGTATGTCTGAGAATAGCGAATAGATTCTAAGGGTATAATGTACAAAATTTGGGATATCCCAAATGGGATTTTTTTATATGAAGTTTTGTCATTCTGAGCGAAATTTTTGGGATATCCCAAATGGGATTTTTTTTTATATGAAGTTTGTCATTCCGCGCGAAATTTTTCGAACTGCGTATAGGCCTTAATAAAAAAAAAAGTTTTGAAATAATTCAAAAAAAAAAAAAATATTGATTAAATTTATTTATAATATTGATTTAATTTATAAAGAAAAATATTATTTTAATTTATTTTATGGAAAACTTCGTTTTATATTCATATTTTATGTATCACACATGGTTTTAAAAAAAATGACGAAAATTTATTTTCGCAAAATTTCAGTGAAATTGAAAACCAAAATAGACGCATTTTTCTTGTTGTCTTTGGATAATAAGCAAATGTTTTAATTGTAAATATGTTCATGACGAAATCGATAGAGTGTTAGTTTTGTAACTAAGAATTGTATATAATGTAATTTAAACTTAAAAAAGGCCGGAATATGAATAAGAAATTTTATATATTAAATTTTTAAATATTGAAATTTTTGCACGGAGGGTAGCTAAGAAATTAGCTCGCAACTTGAAAAATAATTATTTTTTTTTTTAAAAATGTGATTCTTATATCAAGAATAATCGTACTTTAAAATTTGTTTCTAAAAGCCCATACGCAGCATGAGAAAATTCCGCACGAAATGTCAAAACTTCATATTCCCTTTTTTGGGATTTTTTTTTATATGAAGTTTTTCTTGCGGAATTTTTGCATGCTGCGTATGGGCTTTAAAGAAAAAAATCTTAGTTGCAGTAAAGAAAATTCACTTTTTTTTTTACTTAGGATTATCTACTTTAAATATTTATTAAAAAAATCAACACTTTGTAAAGATTGTTTTTTATTCCAACTCAAAATTCGTAGTTTATATTGAAATCATCCTTTTTTAAAAAGACCAATCAAGAAACTATTTTTTTTTTGCATTTTTCGGTTCTCAAATCAAAAGGTTCCTGAAACAATTCCACGTATTCGAATATAAGCATTGATTATGATATGAGCACTTTTTTTTTATTTTATTTCCTTGACATAAAAACCTGATTAATAATATAAGAATAATAATAATATTAGAATGTCACTCCTAGCTGGAGCATAGGGCAGAAACAAAATCTCTATACATATTTCTGTCACGGACAATACGACAAATCTTATTCCATGGTCTTTTTCCTATAGATGTTAGTTTTCATTTTTTAATTTCAAGTATCTATACCCAAACTGTGAAAAAATTTGGGAGGTAATTCGGATTTTGATTTCTCAAAATCTCTAGCGTGTTTTAATGTCTAATTTTAAGATACTCAGATATTTCCAATGCTTACAGCCTGCATTCTCTCTTAGAACAGGAAATTCACCTCCTGTGGGAATTCGCAAGTGGGAATTTCGTCTGTATATAAAGCTATGATGAAAATATAGGATATTAATAAGGGATTAAGAGAAAATAAGAGCTTATGTTAGTCAGAAACCAATGAATGTATGATTGAAACAATTTGGTTTTGAAGGAACACATTTTTAGTCCCCATTGCTGAAAATGAGGAATTATTAAATAAAATATTATTAGATAAAAGTAGGAATGGTAATATTTTTCCCTGCGTTCGGAGTTCTTAAGCGGGCCCCATTGAGTAAATATCTGAAATATTTTGCAATATATGGTAAACGTCAAATTCGGACGCGGCCGACTTTGTGATACCCTGCAGCATCATTATTTCAAACAAACACTATAGAGTGCTAAAAAATTTCGAAAAAACATTTGCTTGCTGATTTTGGTGAAGATATCTTCAAAAAAAAAACGATTTATGTTCTTCAAAAATTTTTCGAACGATCGATTCTATGAAAACTGTATGATATGGTTAAGCGATTTTGATTGAGTATAGCACAGTGGCTGGGAACTATAAAAAATTACCGAATGCGCAATTTGGCTACAATATCTGGCACATATATAAAAAAATGAATACTTTAAAGCTTTTGGTGACAAAGAACCTACAAAGAACTACTCTACAACGATTTTTTCCAAATTACGAAATTTTATAGCGAATTTCTGTAAACCCGATTTCGGTATAGCGAAGTTTGACTATATAGTTTGATAATGCTGATATCGAAAATTATAAATAAGCTTGTTACACGTGACGTCATAAAGAATCTCAATAAAATGTTTAATTTAATCTAGTTTGGCATATATCAGCTTAAAGATCTAGGCGCTCAAACGAGCAGACGAACATACCTATGTATGTCAACTTTTCAAGTAACCCTGATCACACTTTAGTTAACTTTTGGACGTCTCCTTCTCTCTTCTTCTCCCAAACCCTTGTTTACCCCTTTTCGGACTCGCTTATGCTCCTCCTGAGGTGTGGGTATGCGATCTCAGCATTCGTCTGCAGGCATTCCGATCCGGGATCATGTCATCGCTGTGACCCATTCGTTGCTGATGTTTTTTGCATTTGACCGATCCACGTATTTTTCGGTCTGCCTGACCTACGGCCGTTACCTGGAACTACGGTAAGTATTGCCTTCTTAGCGGGGCTCTCCGGCGGTCGCCTTTGAACATGGCAATACCAACGCATCTGACCTACTTTGAGCGTCTCAGTGATGGGCTTTTAAACAAACAGGCTGCCTCGGATGTGTTTGCTCTTAATGTGATCAAGCTTGGTCACACCCGCCGTCATCCTTAGCATTTGCATCTCAGTCGCAGATAATTTACTCTCGTACGTTTTGTACATCGTCTCCTTCTCCATGTTACATATTTACATTTGTGACTTCCACCAAAATACTTCCGTCGTTGCTTTTCGGATCCAACCCGGGCCGCAATTTTTTCCTACATATGCAACCAATTGTGTGCTACACTTAGCTCTATACTAAGCCATATATAGTACTACTTAAAAAAATTTCGTTAAGTTAACCCAACCCATTTAGTTGGCTAGGACAAGCTTATCGTTCATTTAAGAATTTATTGTTCATCATGATATCATGGGTAAAGGCATAACTAACATGGAACCTGCATGGAAATGCTCATAAAAACCCGGTCTAATAAAAGTCAGAGAAAAACCCCCCCGAACAATTGATGTGCAGTGCATCTTACACGGGCTAAGTAGACAGAGAGAGAGAGAGAGAGAGAGAGGTGCCTGGTAGGTGCGTCACTCTGGAGAGATGATAATGATAAATACAATATAATGACGCGGCAATTGTTGACAACATCAAGTGCAGAGCATGAGGCATACCAGGGAATACCAGGCACAAACGAGGCAAGAGCGAGTCAGGCAATTGGGCAATAGGCAACCCAGGCACACACAGTGTGTATGTGCATGTGTATGTGTATGCATGAATGAAAGAGCCTCGCCAGAGACTTGTCTGACTGGCTGGGCTCACGGCTCTGGGCGCAGGGTTCAGGTCTCGTTTGGTTTGAGTAAACTTGGTGTGCCGACTACCTACCTACACCGGGCTGGCTGGCTGGCTACTCGAGCGGGCACAATAGCAGCCTCTCGTCGTCACAACTCGAACTCGAGCGCGCGAGCTCGGAGCACACACACTCGTAAGCACGGATACTCACACGGCCTTACGCATACATATGCATATGCTGTATATGGAGAGACAGAGGAGTACTCAAGTGGGTACTCGTCAGAGTGAGTGCCAGAACGAGACGGCCTGCTGCTGCTGCTATGAGGTTGGCCTTGTTTGACATATGGCTGCAAGGATGCGCCACTGTCAGGGCAAATGGTGGTAGTTGAGTAGTTGTTGGTGTTGTTGTTGTTGGTGGTTGAATGGGCCACTCACAGGATTGCTGCTGCTGTTGCTGGCGGCGCTGCTGCCGCTGCTCTTGCTGTTGTTGTAGTATCCTTGTTGAAAAGGACATGAGAAGCCACTTAGTAAAAATACGATGAGCGCGTCGCGGCTAAACAATCGCGGCTCTCTGTGAGTGAATGTGTGTATGCGTGTGTGTGTGTGTGCTATATACCCAATGGTGGATGGATATGCCTTGTACATGGCCCTTTCCCAATGCGTGTGTGTAATATAGTGTGTTGGCTTTTTTTTTTTTTTTTTTGGTACTTTTCTGCCGTTGGCTGGTTGGACTCGTGTCGAGTTCTTGATGTCTCGTTAGTTGTTGATGACACTTCAGTTTGGAATGTTTAGAGTGCGGCTGACAACGACCTCGACTCGAGACGCGCTTACCAAGTGCATGGAAATCGCATATTATGTTTATTAAGAACGATAAATCGCGCGTCTAAGATCCTTTAGTGTGTGATCCAGTGCAATTTTGAAACAGCTTAAATTAAGATTTCAGCCAACATTACGGCTGCAGTGTCAGAGTGCAAGCCACTTGCTTATTATAACTTCCTCAAATTACACAAAAAAATAATAATAATTTTTTTTTATAAATAAATTATTGTGCGCGGCATTTGGTATATATATTTTTTTTCACGTGCAACTTTTTACTAAACCGGCATCAAAGTGGCGGAAAAACATAAACGCTCACCGTCGCCACCCGCGCAACGTTCACCGCCGCAGCGACGCAAATCCTGCACTGGTACAAGAACTACGGCAACGCCACCGGCACGCTCCTCCGCCACGCCGCCCACAGACATGACCAGCAACGCCATGGTGGAGCGCACGCCCCACAAGCTGCATCAACAACAGCAGCAAGCCACAACCACCAGCAGCAGCACCACAAACAGCAGCGGCAATAGCAGCGGCCTGGGCAGCGCCGGCAGTCTGCCCGCTTCACCACAAAGCGCGCATGCAATCAGTCCCATAACGCCCAATACGCCCACAACACCCAAACGTCCTTTGCGCACCTCGACGCCTTCGACGACGGCAGCGGAGCGTTCCAGCATACCCAGAACTACGGCTAGCACCACTGTGCCTACCACCACGCCGTGTGGCACCTTATCCGCCAGCGAGCATTTACGCATACCGACGGGTGCAGCCGCTTTTAGCGGCTTTCCCGGCTTGCATAGCATGAGCAGCCTAATGGGGCCATCGGCGGCAGCAGCTGCTGCAGCGGCTGCACCATTTTTACCCTGGTCACCCATCTTGTTGCCACCTTGGAGTCATGCACTACTGCCGGCGGCATTCTATCCTGCGGCCTTGCGCAATGCGCTGCCAGGGTAAGCAAAGAAATCTGTGAAAGAAGCAGCTAAAACGAGTTACGAAGGATTAGTTGGGGCATTGGTAGGGTTAAGAAGTACACTAAAGAGAAGAGCAGCGGATCTTATGCAAATGGTTTCAAAACTCTTGGCAACTTGGCAATGATAAAGGCATCTGATGTAGTTGCGGTCAGAGAGTCTTGTTAATGATTGGGAACTGAGAATTTGGACATACATATAAATATATAATATAGAATTCGTTATAAGCAGATTATAAGAGCACTTGAAAAAAATTCTTTGTAGAGGAGTTCGGCTTAGGGAAGTGCGACTATACACGGCTTTCAAGACAGAACTTGTCTATACTACCTTGTAGCCCAAGTTGCAGTTAAGTACGAGACACAAATCTTTCAATGGCTTAGCCTTAAGCTTCTTTTAAAATCGAAATTGAAAAAAAAACCATTCATCAAAAGCTTTTATGGGAGATCTTCAACGATCTCTAAGATATCTCTAAGACAATGATGCATTGCCGTATACTTATTTTGCTAACGAAACTAGCCCAACTCTGACTTGCTGTTGTTTTTTCGACTTTCGATTGGGATTCGGACATCCGGACTGTTGTTGTTGGTACTTGAATTACCTAACCTAACTCAAGATTAATGAAAATACTTTTATTGATTTTTAAGATTCTTAAGCATAAAATAAACTCAGTTGTTGGATCATCCAAGATCACAAGTTTTTTTTTAGCTCTAGCCCATATCCAACAGTATTCCAAGCTATGCTCAAGAATACCCGATCACATTAAGCTTTATCTTAAAAATCACACCCTTAAGCTAACTGGAGCAGTGCAAGCTTATGCAGCAGTCCACAGCTACAGTCCACAAAAAAAATCCCCGAACAAGTCAAGCTGGCCTAATACTAATGCAACAACTCACACCCACATAGGCTTAGTCTAAAACTTGGTCATATTATTCTAGGCTCAAATGGTTAGCATTCTCTAATAGACTCTGCGCACTAATCCAACTAACCCATATGTATTGTGTGTGCTGCACTTGCCCCGCGCACAGCCTCTTAAGCAAATTACCCAGAGCGCTTACTGATCGACGTAATTCCCCCTCGGTTAGCAGAGATTTGCTCAAGGCTAGTTGCATTGAGGCTGGCTTTCTTGGCGATCCATAACGCAGACATAGTTACAAAGCGTAGTATTGTAAATCGCAGGTCTAAGTCCTGCCACAAAAATTCCCATAGGTGAGGAAAACCCCAAGCTAGACAACAGCCAAACTGCCAACATGTGTGCAACAGACGATGTTGCTTCTGGCACGGCACAGAGTTACGCGGCAAGGTGCGGCGGCGACACACTGTCTGCCAAAGGCCAAAAAGGGAATTCCGTTCCGGCAAAGCAATCGGCAAATGCGATGCGGTGCGGTGCGTGGGAATTTCGCACACTCACATGCATACAAAAAGAAAAAAAAAAAAAAAAAAGACGAAAAATTTGGGAAAATTCAATTTGGAAAAACCGGAAGCAAAAACTAAAACTAAACAAAACTTGCGCCAACATGTGTCCGTAGGGTATTCAGGTAGTACGCGCGTGTCGAACTGGACCAGCAGCAAGAGTTTCAAAAGCGGATTTGCGTTTAATTGTTGATGGTATTAGTGGAAAATCAAATTTGCATTAGCCACGAACTTAGGCCAGTAGGAGCAGCTAACATGTAGAGACTAGGTGTCAATAATCCCACGATTTGCTCACACTTAATCAAAGTTAATTCCTAAGATAGAACTGAGCGCGTTGCACTCGCGCATAGCCCAAAAGGTGTGAAAAATCATTTGCCATGTGCAATTTCTTAAAGTCACAGAGACAGGTAAACCACCTTAGGTTTGGCAGCAGGTAGCAAGTATAATACATTGTGTACGCTTCCGGCCATTCATGACTAGCACAAAGACACAGAGACATTGATAGCCACTTAAAATCCCCATACCGGATGTATACAACTGACCGTGTACCATTCTCTCATTGCAGCCTCTTTGATGCCAAGGTGCCCTCTTCGCAACGTTCCGGCTTTCATATCTCCGACATACTCAATCTGGATGGCTCGGAGCTGAAAAACGCGCACAATCATAGCACAGATATTAGTCAGGGCGAGCCAACAAACGGACATGCACATCCCACGCCCACAGCACTGTCACCCACGCCAACCACAGCGCTACCCACGGCCAGTGGCGGTGCCACGGTCGGTGAGGAGCATGCACCAGCGGCACATGGCGGCGGTGAGCATCAAACGACTGAGCATCATACACAGTCGCATCAATTGCAAGCGCCACATCAGCAGCCGCATCATCTGCAGCAGCCAACACATCATCACCATCAGCCACATGGACAGCCACAACATGCGCCGATAGCACCACTGCCGCTGTCGCATCATCATAACAGCGCAGCGGGCGTAGCACAACAACCGGCCATGTCCCATGTGGGCGCCCAGGCCGCTGCCCATCTGTTGGCCAGTCATAATGCAGCCGCAGCTGCTGCAGTTGTCGCAGGACAGTATTTGCCAAAGAACTTTGCCAGTAGTTTCGGCGATGAGATGTCCTCATATCATCATATGGCACAGACAATGCTCTCGCATTCGGGACGGAGTGCATGGATCAAGGAGAATGAGATGTATGGTAAGTTGAAGCAAAAATTTTACTATTTGGTTAAGCATAGATTAAGTTAGATAGACAGCTTTTATATAATGAATAGCAAAGAAGTTGAACCACTTCCCGAAAGTCATTAGACCAAGATGAATCTCAATACAAGCTCTTTTGACGGATAAGTTTTAGTCGTAGCCCAGTGCCGCCTTACGTTCCTATTTAGAGAGTTCCCTCAGATGAGTGTTCCTGCTTCGCTCACACCAACTTCACTCCGTGCGCCCACTATCTTGTCCTACCATAGTAGGCCGGGTCTACCACTTTGACAGTCGCATTAAGTATGATGTACACATTCAGAAAAAAAACCATATGCTAAGATGCATTTGATTTGGAAAGATTTTAAGACTTTCAGAAATCAAAGATATAAAACGTAGACGAGGCACTCAGTGCTCCAAGAACAGTTCTAGGGTTAAGGATATTCCCAACTTTAACTATTTCTGCTAGAGATCTCCTAGAGTGTGGAGAAACGGTTTTAGATCGAGTCACCCAATAGCAAAACTTTGAGACATTTAATATTTTTTTAATCTTTTTTCTTAAGTTCTTGAAACTTGATTAGATGTTCCCAATAAATATTCCAAGCGCTACAGCTTGTTTCATCTGCTTGATTTAAGAAAACTCTGCAATGAAGTTGTTTTGGCAAATTTCACTACCCAGTGAGCTCCCAATCATAATGAGCATACATGAACCCAGTGCTTAACCCATCCAAACTACTTTATACCCAAGACACTCCATTTGTACAAATTTCGCCTGCTCATCGGCAGTTCCTAAGCCCTTCGTCTAATAATATTGTTTAGTAATTGCGCTGACAAAAGGCAGCTGTGTTTGCATATCAACGGCGACGTCATCGTCAAAGTAGACGTACTCATTCTCATCCACATCCTCAAATATCCTTACCATAGCCACTTTAGGCTCAAACCCCAAAAACAGCGTATGCATTCGGCTAACCCTTAGCTGGCTGCGCCTGTGTGCCACGCCTTTGTGCCAGACCTTTCAACATCGATTCAGGTGCTTCATTGAAGTGCTGTACCGAACCACCCTTAGGCGCAAGTTTCCATAAATGCTCTCTGCCACATATAGTATATTTAGTGCCCAACATAATCTTGACTAATAGTTTGTATGCGCTTCACACTTGAGGATTAATTTTGTTATTTTTTTCGTTTTTCGATTTTTTTCTTTTTTTTTGCTGTACCCCCCTCATTGTTGTCCTCTGCAAAACATTTTAGTAGCCTGGAAATTTATGGCACGCACTTCCGTTAGGTCCTGTCGTTTTTCGATTTCTGCTACGTCTCTCTATCCCTGGCTACAAATTATAATTGTTGCCTGTTTGCCGTTTTTTTTTATTATTATTATTATATATAAATTTCCTCATTTTTTTTTTTGGGAATTTTCGCAGCTGTAAGCCGAGTCGATTTGATTATATTAAGTTATTAATTTGTTGAGTTGTCATGGTGAATGGAATTATTTTTGTTGAGCAGGTAGCTCAAAACTAAGCGCTGTGGGGGGAAGTCCTTTTTTTTTGTTTAGTCAATTGTGGCGGAATGTGGGCTATTAATTGTTTTCAGTGTGGCTTAGAATAATTTAACACATGAGCAAATCTTTTGCAACTGAAAAGGATTTCGTTAAAAATTTTAGATAAGTGACGTTATCCTTAAAGCAGTGTTGGTCAGTCTCTCAATTTACATAACTCGCAAGGCTATTGCAACAAAATCTGCCGCAGCGCAGTTGGCTCATGCACGGTGAATTGCTCTCCCGTTTTTGCTTGATTGCGGTTCTTTCTCTCTCGTGCGCTTTTGCTTACTGCGCTGTTTACTCACACATAGAAATGTTTGTTCGTATGAGTTTTGCCCACCACTGCCTTAAAGCAACTATTCAGTTTAAGTAGCATTACTAATCCTCAAAACAAATTTTGAGTGTTCTATCGATATACACTTCTGCATGTTCCAGCGCCATTCAGAGTACGTTGAAGATAGGTTATCGAAACATAAGTTCATATTTTGACATTATGTGCTTTTGAACTTACCTATTTCCGAAATAAATATTATCTGAAATGCTAGCAGAAGAAGGATAGGAGTAGGATATGAGAGCTATTCTGCTCCTTCTTAAATTTCCCCAAAATCCAAAAGCAATCTGTAGTGCAAGTGATTCCGATTACGATATATCGATTTAGCAACGCAGCTTATTCCAATAGTCTTGTAGTTCAGGGGTCGACAAACTTTGTTCCGCGTGTTACCGAGTGACCCATTTGAAAATTTCAAGTGACATGACAAGACAAATTTGGCTGAAAAGGTTGCCGACCCCTGGCACTTTTGATACAACATACAAGAGTTACCTATATACTGCACCTATAAACTGCATTATTGAGTCGATAAATCAAAATCGAAATCCCGAGCAGATTTGATAAGCAACTTTAAGGGGTAACACCTGTGTGGCGCATGGTTTTTTAAGGTTATTTTTCGATTTTTTTTCAAAGAAACTTCATTTTATATACAAAATCCAAATAGGTAACGATATTATGTATATTATGAGCTACAAAAATGAATTTTTTTCGTAGTACTAAAAAACAAAATGGCGCCTGTAGAGAGCTACGAGTACATGACTAATTGTCGGAGGGGCCTCCAATTTTTTGACGTTGCCTTCTAAAAAATCATGCAAAATGCATTTGTAAAATAAAAAGTTATTATTATTTTGAGAAAATTCTACTTGGTTCACTAAAAAACTCTGTTATAAAGATTGTGTCAAAATTTCAAATTTATCGCATAGAAATTGACTGAGTTATACGTGAAGCCATTAGGGAAAGAGTGGTTTCAAGAAAAGCGCGCTTAAAGTTTTATATTCAGTCATGCTCCGGAAAACGAAAACACCAAAACGAACAATTTTATTCGGTTTCGTTTTTGCGTGTTCCGGAAAACGAATTTTTTTGCTGATAACTCGATAAATTCAAAAATTTAAGCAATTTTTTCGATAAACTCTTCTGTTGTGTTGGTGCGAAATTTTCAGCCGCTATAAAATATTGTTTTTTTAAATAACTCGGGACATCATTTTTAACATAATTGTCTACCGATTTGGCTAAAAAAAATCGATTTTCTGCAGATTCTACACAGGTTTTACCCCTTTAAGGGGTATACGCTGTTCGAAAAAATTCGCGCGGAATGACAAAACTTCACACAAAAAAAAAGTCCCAAATGGGTTATCCCATATTTCGAACTGCGTATAGGCCTTTAAGGCAAAGTTCACTAAACGACCCATCGGTTAAAAAAAAAAAGAACAATGCTTCGAAATAATCGGGTGCGCTTAGGGAACGTCTAGCTACATGTGTTTCGATGGCCCTGAGAATTTCCGCTACAAAAGCTTAGGAGGTTGCTGCAGAAGTTTGGATAATACCCATCTTTTTTTTTTTAATTTTCTCAACTAAAACATACCGCTCTCAGCCTTTATCTGAGAACAATTTAGTTAGCCCCAAAGCACAAAGACAGAGAGAGAGAGAGCTTACAAGAGAATAAGAGTGAGCTTAAAGAACATGTGTAGAGAGAATATACCTAAAAGTGAGTTATTAATGAAACTGCTTTAATGAAAGATTTTCGCTCTTAGAAGCTTTCGTAAGCGCAGCCGACGAGCGTTCGGCCCTTGCGGGCCTATGGATGCAAATGTCCGCCTGAAAAGCACATGCAACTCAAAGAGTTAAAAGTCTCCAAATGCAAAAACAAAAAAACGCTTCCTAGTGACAGATTGTTTAACCAGCTTCTAGCTAAGAACTCGAAATGGTGCTGCAATTTAAGGCTTAGCTTTTGTGTAAACAAACCATGCAACCGTTAAAATGTTTTCCAAAAATTTGTCAGCAATTTGGAAAATTAATGCATTGGCACACCCCATGACCAGGCAGGAATCCTACTACCTAGAAACAAAAAGGAAACATTTGCAACAACAAAATTAGAAGCCAACAAGAGTAAAATTAAAAGTCAGTCAGTAAACAGTAAGTAGGGTGCACAATTGGATTAGAAATGAGTGAATGTGTGTGCGTGTGTATGCGAGAGAGTGTGAGGCTGTGGTTAATCAGGGTGGCTACCCTACAACCCCATAACATGTTTAGCAACCCAGCTAATAACATCAATTAAAGACCAAAAATTGACAACGCTGCGGGTCGTAATGTCGTTAGATGCCATTGTTGCCTAGTTGGTTCGACAACTTGCAACTACCTGGTATAGGACGCAACCCTGCGGAGTAACACCTTTTCGGGCACAGGACACAGTTTGACTGTTTGACTGTTGGGCTGACCTTCATAATGATTTTTTTTTCTCATTTTTTTTTTTTTTGGCGCAAAAGGCAAATTGTAGCATAGTCGCAGTGTCATTGTATTGAACTCTGGACGCTGGACGAGCAGACAAACAGGAATCTATTAAGGCTGTGTCTATCGTAAAACTAGACAGTCTCGGAAACAATGCTATCAAACTGCAAACCTTTTGAATGACTGTCCGTCTAACTAGCTGGCTTCCTCTTGTATTCATTCATATCCTTCCGGTTTGTATGCCGCCGCCTTTTGTGTTACACGCCCATTTTGTTTTATTGAAGCAGCATCATGTTGATTTATGGCTGGGTGTGATTCTTGTGGCTTATGGGCTGTGCCTTTAGACAATAAAATGTTATTGATTAGCCAGATGACAAATTTAAAAGATCTCTTGAAAATAGCAACTAAAGATTTCCCAAGATTCCCAACGCTGTTCTAAGCTGAGCTTCTTCGCAATCGTTATCAACATTGTTAGCGCCTTCGTTTTTCACTCAAACTAATTTCTACTCTGCTTTGCTCTCTTACAGGCATACCCCAGCCCGCTAGTCCAGACAGCACCTCACCCGTCACCTCGGAGGTCTCCTACACCTATATTGGTTCCAATTGTCAAACCTCACCTGCTCTCTCCGGTGACTACAAGAGCTATAGTCGCTCAGCGGACAGCGATGCGCTCTCCGTTGGCGATGCACTGCACACGCTGCACGGCGCGCCACCTGGCAGCAGCTCGGCTGCGCATGCTCTGCACAATAATAATAACAATAACAACATTAAGCACGACTCGGCCGCCTCCGCGGGTGCACATGACGACAGCTTAAATGAGGATGGCATTGAGGAGGACATCGACGATGTGGACGATGCAGATGGCAGTGGTGGCGGTGGCGGCACCAATGCTGACGGCATGCCCAATAAAAAACGCAAGCGGCGCGTGCTGTTCACCAAGGCGCAGACGTACGAGCTGGAACGACGTTTTCGCCAGCAACGCTATCTGAGCGCACCCGAGCGCGAACATTTGGCCAGTCTCATACGCCTAACACCGACGCAGGTAAAGATCTGGTTTCAAAATCATCGCTACAAGACAAAGCGTGCACAGAACGAGAAGGGCTACGAGCATCCCGGTCTGCTGCATGGTCATGCCACGCATCCACATCATCCGTCGGCCTTGCCACCGCCGCGACGCGTTGCCGTGCCTGTGCTGGTGCGCAATGGCAAGCCCTGCCTGGGCGATGGCAGCAAGCTGCCACAGGACTGCGTCAGCACGGCCACAGCCATGCAGAATGCAGCGGCGGCGCATCATCTGGCAGCGCTAAACGGAGCAGCCGCCTATCAGCATGTGGCAGCAGCCGCAGCGGCTGGACTGCATGCGCATGCACATGGACATCCGCATCCTCATGCGCAGCGCGCGCCCTGGTGGCCCTAATATTGCTAGGCAAGGTGGACGCAGTGGGCGCAGCTGGGGCGGGGCGGTGCCGCATGCTAAAAGCTGCAGTCTGCTGCGATTAGGCCGGGTGTTTGGGCCAGTTTTGGGGCAACGCTCAAGTTCGGTCAAGGATTCTTGCAATAGTTAGCTCGAATATTGGACAATAAAATGGGGTATGCTTAATGGAAATGCAACTGGAATTGGCAGTCTGAGTTTGAGTTTAAAATTCGAACAAAAAATTTGGTGCAATAAACTACAAAAAAAAAACTAAAAACTAAAACAAAATTAACTTAAAAAAAAAAACAGGAAAACTTTGATGCACCCCAAAGAACCCGGCAAAATATTTAAAAAATTAAACAAAATCTTGTTAATAAAATGCCAAGCCAAATGATTAAAAACTTCATAAATAGCGCCACAGCTTTATTTTTTTTTATTTTTTTTTTTTTTTTAATTAAGTGTGAAAAGTTGTGGCCTAATTTTAAATAAATTTGTATATAAAGCAATGTAAAAAAAAAATACAAAACAAAAACATATATTATAAGCATATTAATGTTAAAAAATAAAAACATTGCTATATTTAATTAAGCATTTTTTTGCCGCAACTTAAAAGTTGTGCGCCATATAGCTCTATAATTTTTGGTACATATATATATATAAATAAATATTAAATATAAACATTTTTTTTTTGCACAAGTTGATAATACTTATAAAAAAAATTAGCTATAGCGTGTTTTTTTTTGTTTAGCATTAAACTAAATAAAATTATAAACATAAATTGTAAATATTAAACAATTAAAAGTTCTTATGTATACATATATATATATATAAATAAAAAAGTATACATATTTCAAAATTAAATGCATATAAAAAAGTATATTTAAAAATTTAGTGTTCAATTTGTAGGAAAAATCTTTTTTTTTATAGTACCTAGCTGTTAGTGTAAAAATAAAAAATATTTTTTTTTGTGTGTGTATAGTCAATAAAAAATAAAACGCTCTTTGAATTTATAGCATGTAATGAGTTCGTAAATGTTAAAATAAAAAAAAATAAAAATAAACAAAAATAAAAACAAATGCATATAAAAATTCAATATAATTTAGTGTTTAAATAAAAATATTTAAAAAAAATTTGAAAACAAAAAATTGGATTTCTTGGAATACATCTAACAGATGGGGCTGCTAAACGGATTTGAAACGCACTGTTTTTAAGCCAAATATTTAGATTCTTTTATATTTAAAATAACAAGCCGATTATTTTTAAAAATTAAATGAAAAATATAATTTTGCAAAATGTGATAGCATAACAATTTGGACGATAACCAAATTTTTTGGAGACAATTTCTTTGTGAAATTCTTTTATGTTTATCCGGGCATGATCGCATTCTTTAGTTATAGTAATTTTCTATAAAAAAAAATAAATTAATTTTAAAAATTTTAATAAAAACTTTCAACTACCGAAGGTTTCTTCATAAAAAATATAAATTATGCGCTTGAAATATTTTTCGTTTGATTTTATGGGATGCTATCTCTAGTTTTGGAAGGGAGAATAAACAGAAAGAGAAAGGAACTGGGCCAACCCTGACAGCAATTGATATATCCCCCAACCAGTGGCGGATCCACGGGGGTGCTTTTCGAGTCCCCCCAAAAGTTCGAAAAATGGGTTGAAAGTCTTTTGCGAGTTCTGATATATATACACTTCGAAGTGAAGAACCCTTCCCCAGGCGGCCATAAAATCTCTCGCCTCCTTGACTGTCGCTCGTCTCTGGAGGAGAGGGCAGAACAGTTTTCTATCCACCTCATATGGGTACCGGGACACAGGTATATTGAGGGAAATTGTATTGCGAACGAACTGGCAAGACAAGGAACTACCAGCATCCTCCTTCAGGATAAGGTGCGTCTGGTATTCCGATGGCCAGCTGCAAACTGAGCATAAAGACCCATTTCGCTCACTCTGCAAACGAAACGTGGAATCGAATTGCCAACACGTGCAGGATCTCACGGCAAACTTGGCCGGTGTACTGCAGGAAAAGAACCAAGGAACTTTGCTCGAAAGTAATCCGAGCAATCACCGGACACTGGCTGGTGGGAGCTCATGCATTAAGGCTTAACGCACCTCATCATGATTTCTGCAGAAGTTGTGGTGATGAAGAAGAGCTGGAGACGGTGGAGCACCTCTTTTGTCACTGCCCGGGACTATGCAGAACAAGGTTCCACTTCCTCAAGTCACACTTCTTAAATGACTTATCCCAGCTATTGAGGCCACCGGATGGCTGTAAAGTAGAGTATCTTGAGGACCTCTTTAGTGGGGTAGGGTGGAGTAAAGCCCACCTGCGGTATCACAACGGGCCAATTTTTTGAGTTGGGACGTCACGTCCTAACTGCCGCCTTAACCTAACCTAACCTAAGCTATATGAATCACCTAAACTTTTAAAAGCTTACATTGATTTTATTCGCCAATCCGAATCCGAGGTCAAAAAAACCCAGTACAACAGATTTCTTGGGTAACCTCAAAAATAATTAATTTTATGGGGTTCCTTGGATTAAGTCAGAAACTTCGGGTACTAGAGTTTTTGGAAACACGGATACGGATTGAGCGGCCCAAAATCCATAAGCATAGACCTTTCACATGTAAATTTTTTGTAGGCTTCTCCAAAAGTCCGAGTTTGTTTAGAACGTCTTAAGAAATAATTATTTCCCCGGCCAATTGTTTCTATGTCAGCAATATGTATAAAACTATTTCTATTTCGATTATAAGCATAGTCTTGGCCAAGTTTCAGTTCTGTTGCTTTCAAATTTTTTTTTCAAGTTTAGAAACCATAGGTGACCAGATGCGAATGTTGTTCAACGATACGAATTCTGTCCAAGACAGCATCATTTAGTACTGCCAACAAAATACGATTTGAATAATATGGTATTTCAATATCAAGCCAGAATCAGTTTGAACGCTCCATTTTCGTTTTATTGAAAATTTTTTCTGTCCGTCTAAACATGGCATAAATCTGTAATACTCTGGCAGTTGCACAAAAAAATTTTGTTATCAGCAACTGCTTCGTGCTCAAAATTTGTTGGATACTTCAATATTTTGAAAAGGTTCCGAGTCCCTTGTATACTCTTCCGGTATCTGTTGCTGGGATAAGCTTATAGCATTAGCATTAGTATAAAAAAAAAGGTTTTGCGATGAATTACTGGATGTGACTGCTATGTGATAATGTCTAACTTCCATTACGACCTGAAGTTAGAGACTATTGGTATATAAATTAATAGGCTACTAAAGTTTTTACAATGAAGATCTTCTAGGTCAACAGGACAGATTTGCGAGGGGTCTTATCACGCCTATGCAATAAGAAGGTTAAAAAGTTACTTCAGAAGAACTTTTCGTTAAAGGCCCATACGCAGTTTGAAAAATTTCGCACGGAAAAGGTAATATAGTACAGCCTGTACCTTCTTTCTTGAAAAATTTATTATTCCTGCATGTTGCTTCTAAGAACTTTCCAATTGGAACATATTTTTATTTTTGTGCAAAACGATATGTATACCTATAAGTTCCGTAAATTTGTACGAATTTTTGATGAGAATCGAAAGTTACGTCAAAAAAGTTAAGGGGTTAGTTTCAAGCTCATAAGTTTAGGGGTGCGGGGGAATAAATCGATAAAATGTGGATGTGAAATTGTTCATTAGAGCGACATGAATCAGCTTGGTGATTCTAGTTCACTTATTCCATAATTACGTAGAGTCAATTATTGAGGCAATTTATAGGCAAGGGGAGGTGAAATTTGTTCTATAACTTTTGTTATATTTGTACGAGTTTGTTCATTTTTTACACACAGATGCATGCAACCACTACGCATCGCTCTGTTAAATTTCAGATGAAAATAATAGACGGTATGGCTGAAAACCGCAAAATCTACTGCGAGGGAAGGGGGGAAGATATTCCAATAATTTAACAAACTTCATTCGCTTAGGAAATATGCGCATTAGGAGGTAAGGCTTGGTATCTGTAGCACTTATAGTCTCCGAAATCTAGGCGTTCATTCAGACGAACGGACGGACGGACAGACAGACATGGCTCAATCGCTATGCGAGGTTATGATAAGCATTTTGGTGTAACGGACTTGGGGTCTGCCACGCCTCCTTCTGTCCGTTAAATACATTGCACAAATCTAGAATACCCTTGCTGGAGAAAACAACGTAAAAAAAGAAGGGAAAAACACAAAGTTAATACTTAGTCCAGGCTCCCGAATTATTTATAACCTCGAAAATTCGGAATGGCATCCAAGGATCCACCTCCTGAAAATCGGAAATTGGATTTTGAGCCCATTCTTCGCTAACTATCCTGCGTAGCTCCTGCACCGCCTGAAATTTGCGTCCGCCAGCCACGACGGGACAGGTTCCCCCACATGTTCTCAATGAGGTTCAAGTCCGGCGATCCAAGTTTTTGTCCTGGAACCAACCACAACTGGCCGTTCAGACGTGGATCGGAGCATTATCTTGCCGAAAATTAGCATTTTGGTCAGCTTGGTGCTCCAGAAAGTCAATTAAAAGCACTCTCAAAACGCATTTGGTACTCATTAAACGTTTTTGTAGCTCCAGTGCTGCGATAGAAAACGACAAACTCGTATAAATTCTAGAGATAAACAATTTTGTTTTGAGCAAATTCGAACTTAAATTATGATAAGCTGTTTTTTCTGAGTGTACTTCTCGACAGCCGTGACTGGTTCTTAGCTGGACTTGTCTACACATGGACTTGTCATAGCACCTTGGTTCAGAGACCCGCTCAATGCGAAACAAACCAGAGCCGGAACATAAATTCCGGTACCGACTCTTGCAATAAATGACTTAGTTTTGCAGCCCTGATTATTTTGATTATTATGGCTCTGCACTTGCTTTATAGTGACCAAAGAACAATTTCTAAATATGCGATTAGCATCGTAATCCGTTATTGATTACGCTACTTTTTTTTACGATTCGTGGTCGTTAAAGCCTTAAAAACTGTTGACAAGATAAGCAACTGGGCACGGACAATAATTATACGATATGTGCTAGGTAGCAGTTACCACACGTTGAGTTTACAATGTGTCCCCCAAACCAAAGCTGATTGGACGGACGAGCATGCAACTACGGCTATATGTCTAACTTAATGATATAGCTGGGTATGTGGGTCAACACTGGCAGGGAAATTTATCGAGTCGTACAATTTTTACAATAACCAGTAAACCATTATCATTGCCGACGGCAATTTTGAGCGACGGCTGTTTCAAATCAAAATCTAGCAACGAAATTCTATTAGTATTTTGTTAGACTATGTTTGTAAGTGTGTACACATAATTTGCGCAAATAAAGAACTCGAACTCAAGTAGATGTTTTTGAGTATCTCATAAAATAAATGAGTGCTATTCTAATAAACGACAAATTAAATTACTCATCAATGAGCACTGGAAACACTCGAGAACTAGTTCCAAAAAAAAAAATAATAATTATAACAATAATGAAAATATAATTACATATCAAACTAATGCGCCATAAGCGACACTTATTGAACCCATTGACGAAACTACTTTTTGTTTTATTTATGCCAATAAACCCTATAAGCATATAAACATAATATGCATAAGTACATAAGTACATATATGTACATTAAGCGCTTGTATATTTGGCGCAGCAACAAGCAAAAAATTATGCCTAAAAAAAAAAATCGTTGCTTGTTTTTTTTACAGAGCCCATAAAGTCAACAACTATTGAAGTGCCATAAATTGTATTTATGATATTTTGTTTTTATTTTTTTTTTTTTTTAGATTTATCTAAACATCGAGAGGCCTCGAAAAACCAGAAGCAATATTTTGCTTTTTAATTTGAACAAAACTTATGAATGAAAATTTGGACAGTTTTTGTTTAATGATAAGTTAGTTTGCAATAAGATAAGAACTAAAAACCATTAATTGTTACTCTACGTTGACAAACTTAAATCATTGGAATGGGAAATTTTATAAGAGCAGCTAAAAATGTGAAGAACACTTCAAAATGCAATAAAAAATGATTTTAAGTTCTGTGCTGAACTTGGCAAGTTCTAGTTCTTTGAAGCGCTTATGAGCGGATAGATAGTTAAGTTTAGGAGATTTTTTTCGATTAAATTATTCAAGAATCACACGCATAATACTCATTATGAAAATTGTCCATTTTTTATTGATATATCTTTTATTCGAGTCTTTGTGGCAGGATTATTCAAAAGTGTTATTTTTAAGTTCACAAAAAAAGATGGCGTACGTAAAAGTCGGGCGTGGCCGACATTGGGATACCCTGTACCACTACTTTGCAATTAAATCCGATATATTGCTTAAGAACTCCAAAATATATTTTAAGGGCCCATACGCAGCATGCAAAAATTCCGCACGAAATGTCAAAACTTCATATAAAAAAAAATATCCCAAAAAAGGGAATTTTTTTTTTTATATGAAGTTTTGACATTTCGTGCGGAATTTTTGCATGCTGCGTATGGGCCTTAATTGTCAAATTTGGTTACGATATTTTCATAAGCGAACAAAAATAAACAGTGGAATTTTGCACCAAACACAATTTTTACCGATCGGTCCTATGGGAGCTATATGAACTGAACCGATTTTGACAGAATTTGGTTCAGTGTTTGGGAACTATAAAAAACTTTCGAGTGCCAAATTTGTTTACGATAACTTCAAAAACAAACGAGTTATCCATCTAAAACTTTTGATTTTTTTTCGAGGTCCTCTGAAACACCCCTATGGGAGCTATATAATAGAACACCGATATCAAAAAAATAAAATAAACTTATCTCCCGTAGGCGATAGCTCTTTACTCATGCAAAAGAGCAGTAGGAGCAAAATGGGGTCTTAAACCCCACATTGTTCACTGGATATACACAGCGATAGTGAGGCCAATCCTAACTTACGGGGTTCTAATATTGTGGCCGGTGCTTAAAAAAAATAATGCATTGAAATGCATGAACTCTATTCAGAGGGCGGGCAGCTTAAGTATTAGCGGGGCCCTCAGAACGACCCCAACAGCAGCATTAAACGTAATGTTGCATCTATTGCCGTTAGACCTATATAGTAAACAGCTAGCAGCGAAATCTGCCTTAAGGCTAAGAGAATCTTCGAATCTAGCCATTAGTTCTAGAGGACATTCGGCTATTCTGAGTCATTTTCCGCAGATTCCTAGAACCACAGACTTTTCTAACTCTACTGAGTTAATGTTAGACAAACCATTCAGTGTAAGATTCCCATCTCGTGAGGATTGGGACAATGGTATGCTAGACTGTAACAGCAGAATCACCATTTTTACGGATGGATCTAAACTCAATGATCAGGTGGGAGGGGGTGTCTATTCGAAACCGTTGGGCATTAACGAATCCTTCCGTTTACCAGATCATTGCAGTGTTTTTCAAGCAGAAGTCATAACTATAATGGAAAGTATTAACATCATTAAAAAGCGCGTGCTATCCGACAGAGATATTCACATATACTCTGACAGTCAGGCCGCTCTTAAAGCTTTACAATCGGAAAGGATCACATCCAAAACAGTGATGGAATGTAATGAGCTTCTACTAGATGCTGCAAAATTCTTTACCATTAATCTGCTCTGGGTACCCGGGCATAGAGATATCGTGAGCAATTGCAGGGCAGATGAATTTGCCAGGCGAGGCACAACGTTATCACTTCAGTCTAACAAGGCGATGATACCTATGCCGCTAGCAACGTGCAAACTATTAATCGATAAAAATATACCTAATAATGCGAATCACAGATGGGTTCAAACAGGAACCTGTCTTACTAGCAGAAAAACCTGGCCACAATGGAGCTTAAATAGAACCAAGCAACTTTTAAAGCTCAGCAGACAGGACGTAAGAGCAACGATAGGGGTACTTACAGGTCACTGTATTATTGGTAGGCACGCTAGCAGATTGGGGGTGCCTCATTTTGACTACTGCTGAAGTTGTCAGGAAGTAGAAGAGGAGGAAACAGTGAAGCATCTCCTGTGTGGATGTATGGCACTATGCAGGAGAAGACTGAACACACTGGTTTCCGAACTTATTGGAAACGTTACTGAACTAGCAGGAATCAGGATAAATAGAATTAATTCGTTTATTAAATCAACAGGTTGGTTCAGAGAGGATCCAGGGGAGTATAGAGATTATCCCAAGTGGCATCACAACGGGCATTTTACAGGCCTAGGTGTGTCGTAAGGCAACCACATCTAGCTACCTATCTCCCGTAGGATAAAAACGGTTCTAATCTGAAAGTTTGGTTGCTCTAGCTCTCACCATCACTGAGATCTAGGCATTCATACAGACGGACAGACGAACATGGGTATATCGTCTTCTCTAGTCATCCTGATCATACTGTAGGTAACTTTGGGGGGTCTCCGACGTTTCCTTCTGTATGTTACATACATTTTCGGCTTGCACAAACTTAATATACCCTTGGTACCATACGATAGAGGGTATAAAAAACTGCCGAGATGAATAAAAGTAAGCTAGCTTTTGCTTATAGTAGTATGTTGGCTTAGTTCTGGAAAGGATACATACATACATTTGCGCCAGCGCCACCACTTATATTCGATACAGGCTCTCAAAAAAAACACTACTACTACTACTAATTTGGCCATTACAACCGGTTATCGGTCTTGGCCGCAGAAATTATCCAACGCCAGCGGTTTCTGTCCTGTGCTTGCTGGCGCCAATTGGCGCTCTTCCGTTACCTAATCTTCCCATCGCAGGGGCGGGCGTCCCTGTCGTCGTCGACCTTCCAGTGATTTCCGCTCGAATACCTTCTTGGCTGGAGCATTTTCATCCATTCGTGCAACATGACCCAGCCAGCGCAGACGTTGTAGCTGTATGCGCCGAACTAGATCAGTGTCGCCGTATAGCTCATACATCTCGTGGTTCATTCGAATACGAAAATCACCTTTCACATTTATTGGTCCACGTTGGAGGATTTTTCTCTCGAAAGCCCCTAAAATCGCCTTATCGGATGAAGACAATGTCCATGCTTCAGCGCCATAGAGAAGCACGGGTATGATGAGGGATTTGTAGAGGGTTATTTTCGTTTGCCGAGAGAGGGCTTTACTCTTGAGTTCCTTACTTAGCCCAAAGTAACACCGGTTAGCAAGATTAATCCGTCGACGTATTTCCATGCTGACGTAATTTTTTGTGTCGTTAATGCTGTTGCCCAGGTACACGAAATCCTTTACAACTTCGAAGTTCTAGCTAACTATTCCCCGTGGACCTAAAAAATATATTTAGCAAATACACTTAAAAACCTACTACAGCAGTTATTCCCAAAGTTCTCATATTTTCCATCATCAAATCCAAAGCCTAAGCCCTTTGCTTTAAGAACCCTTAATTATAACTTAAAAATAATGTAGGTACATAAATGCACTCCAAAGACACTTTTAATTTTAAATCAATTTCTTTTAGTTTATGCCAAAATTTAAAAAAAATAAACCTCAATTAATCACTTTAGAGTCAAGTTCTATTGAGTAACTCTTCAGTTTGGCCAAAGAATATGTCGTCGATCCAATCATAAAATCATTTCGAGTAACAATCACTTTAAAAGTTTTATGATAGCCAACTAAACTTCAAGTACAAGTCATAATCATTTGCATACAGAGCCAATTGTGTTATCAAACAGGATGTTGATTATATTATTGGCCCACAACCAGAGTACATATAGTAGGTACATACATATATGTACAAACGTACTACTTAACTGATCAAGATTAGGCCTATAATAACTGCTAAAGACTGATATTGCCATGAACCAAGGAAATGCCAACGACGACAACAAAACGATCCAACACCAGCAGCAATCAAACAGTCAACGGATCCAAGCATTTAGTTAACACAATAATAAAGTTTTTGTTATTATTTTGATGATAAGCTCCGGGTGGCAGCTCCGGGTCCGGGGCATTGGTGGAAGTGTGACCAAGCTCGCGTATCAGCGATATGTCTGCCGACAACAACTGGACAGCTGCCATAGCCATTTGTTGACGCTGCACAGCGATCTGTTTAAACAATTTCATGAAGCTACCAACGAGGGTGGGCACCAAAGTTATGCATCTAGGCAGCATTTTAAAGAAAATTGTAAAAACAAAGTAAACTGCTTTAAAAAAAAAAGTATTATGCATTTAGCATCAAAATTAAAACTATCTGAAAGCTATTTCTTAAATAAGGCCCAATATTCTTATAATAATATAAGAATTCTTAAATTAAGTTAAAAAAAACATTCAAAATTGTAAAATATAGTAAACCAAAAATCTGTTGTTATGAACAAAAGTTCTCAAATTAAGTCTAAAATTCTTTACACAATATTTAAGTATTGAATTAGTAGTAAGTTTTGTTTTTATAATTATTGAAAAAAGTTAAATCAAATTTTAACTTATAAGAAGAACTAATATTATTAAAGAGAGACAAGACTTTCTTAAAACATGGCCAAATATTTTTAAATTAAAGGCTTATACGCAGAATGCAAAAAAAATTACGCACGGAATGACAAAACCATATAAAAAAATTCCCAAACGGAATATTTCAAATGGGTTTTTTTTTTATATTTAGTAAATGGTTTTGTCATTCCGTGCGAAATTTTTTTGCATTCTGCGTATACTCTTTAAGGGGCCTACGCAGTTCGAAAAATTTCGCGCGGAATGACAAAACTTCAAATAAAAAAAAAAAATCCCTAAAGGGATATCACAAATGGAATTTTTTTTGCATTCTGCCTAGACGCCTTAAGATTAAAAGTATTTACTAAAGAAAACATTTCTAAAATTGCGATTTTCAGGATTCTTTTTAAATAAAATTCGAATTGTATTAGGAAGTTGTTAAAAATCCAAAATTTAAATTTGAGGCCACCATTTTAGACTTATTCCAGTCTTGTATTTTAACTTGCATCTCAAAGCAGTTCTTTCGTTTTAAGACCCATACGCAGCACGCAAAAATTCCGCACGAAATGTCAAATCTTCATATATAAAAAAAAATCCCAATAAAGGGAAATGTCAAAACTTCATATAAAAAAATCCCAAAAAAGGGAATTTTTTATTATAAAAATCCCAAAAAAGGGAAATTTTTTTATATGAAGTTTTGACATTTCGTGCGGAATTTTTGCATGCTGCGTATGGGCCTTAAGAAATAAAAATATTTCAAAATTAGCCAAAAAATCGTATTTCGAATTTTTTTTTTTTTTTTGGCTACGATTTTAGACTTTTTTCGATCTCAATTTTTTCCTTGAATTTCAATCTTGTTGTCTAAAGCCATTCTTTAATTATTTATTATATATAGAAAAAATGAATTCTTAAAATGAACCACAACATTTTTTTTTTTTTTTTTTGAGCATTGTTCAAGGTCCGACAATAAAATTTTGGTCACGGTTTTGATTTTTGACGCACTTGTTTAAAAATTCAAGATTGTTATGAAATAATCATAATTAACTTTTAAGTAAAGATTCTTCGTAAAGATTTTGGGCTGCGACTTTTTTATTTTTCCCGGTCTTATTTTTTACCTCGAATTTTTAATTTTGGTCTCAAAAGCTGTTCATCCATTCTAGCAGAAAAAAAAATTTTGAGCCACAAAAACCATTTTTCAAGATTGTTTAAAACACGATATTAAAATTTTGGTACTGGTTTTTAATTTTTTCCGGACTTGCTTTAAGTTTACAGATTCTTATTTTAAGATTTAAGGGGAATACGCAGCTCGAAAAATTTCGCGTGGAATGTCAAAACTTCATATAAAAAAAAAATCCCAAATGAGATATCCCAAATGTGCGTATAGGCCTTCAACTGAAATAATCATATTTTAAGTTAAGCCGACACCAAAAAAACGGTTTAATCCAGATTTTTTTTTTATCAGTTCATAATATGATCTGTAGGTCTGTGACAGCGCGCGGGGGGGGGAGATTGTTTACCAGGAACTGTAATTTTGTAAAGTTCCCGTAGATTTTAAAAGAACTTTAAACATTCAAATTCTTCGGGAAAAGGCTTAAGCGCGACGATAGTCACTACCGGGCTAATTTTATTCTCTCGACGGACCTGATGATCTATATAATAGTGCTGGAGAAAACATCGATGATCGAAGTTAAAAATCTCTATACATCGATGTTGGCCAACAGAGATGATACTAAACAAACATTTGATGAGTGCAGAAGTGCTGGAGAAACATCTCTGTTGGCCAACATCGATATATAGAGATTTTTAACTTCGATTATCGATATTTTCTCCAGCACTACTATATAACTATACATTCTATAAATATAGAAAATATCTTTTTATGAAGCCATTTATTTTTTTATAGTTTGAAAAAATGTAATAGTCACGGAGTGCTATTTCTGGCGAATATTGTGGTATACAAGTCCCTGCTCGTTCGCAGCCTCCAATCGATAAAATAGCTCTGAATATTATTTCCCAGTTATCGTTATCGTGTAATGTGAAAAAAGCATTGTCATGATCTTGTTGGCCCACAGAACAAGCCTTGCTTTTTTCTCTGCGCAATTGGCCAGATGAAATCTACTTGGTTAGTGCAATTAATAACTTTAAGTATATCCAAGATTTTTTCAAGGATTTTACCAAGTATTCAATTTAGCAATGCAATATTGATTAAATGATATAGATGGCGCAGAGCGCCCATAAACAAGCCATCAGCTGAGAGAAAATACCAGCAATGGTTTCTTGACTAGATCGCAAACTTTTTCGCCTGCCCTCGCATATAGATTTTATAAAGTATATGTACACACCGGCATACATATACATATATCATGTGGGTTTTTTTTGGTGTGCATGATGTCGATACATTGGTCAGCATGCATGGCCGTCATGTCAAGTACAAACGTGCCAGCTTATCAATTAGCTTTATGTTAGCTGGAGACCCTAATGGTAGTAGTATCAAGAATGCATAAACATTGGGTTGACAGGTTGCCATGAATGGAGGGCTATATATTCTGGCCCCTAGCTTACTAATGAAGGAAATCATAGAAAACGATTTGACGGATTGCTATAAGTGGTTTAAATGTTATGGCATAATTGTGGGTCTTATAATTGGCATGAACTTATTGCGATCGGGGATCTATCTTATCATAGGTGTTACATCTTTAAGGTCTACAGAAATTAGTGAGTTTTTGGATGCTGTAGATTGTTAAGGAAGACGCCATATGGGTGGGCCTGCCCTTATATATTTTGAGGTCAGCTAAGAGGGTTTACCTTAAGTTATTGTTCTCGATCGACATCAACCGCAGCGCCATTGACTAGAACCCTCAAGGCAGCCGTTGCAGGTGCAGACCAGCACTGACCTGGAGAAGGAACCAACAAAACCTGGAGCAAAGTCAAGAGGTTGGCGCATGACAGTGGGAAATGGAGTAAGCTCGTTGCAACCCTTTGCTCCGGCGCGGAGCTAAAGGATCGTATATACATATGTATATTGTTTCCAATGAATATTTATGAAGTCGCTGAAGCTGAATTCAAGGTTCCAAGATAGCCTCCAAATTGCCTCGTTTAATGCGTGCTTTTGTTTTTTGTACATCGGACTCGGATTTAGCAACTTAAATTCCCTAAGGGTAGCCCTGTCGCCCTGTCAGACACCAAAAATTATCAGCCTGGACTTGGGCGTAGACTTTGTAGACTATGATCGTATAAACAAACAGATCTTGAAGAACTTCATACATGTTTGACCTAGTACTTGTGACGTAGAGGAAAAGCTATTCTAGCTCAGTTCAACATCTTTTTGCTTCTTATGTGTGTTGGACTCTAGTTTCTTCAAACGTCTCTAATGTTAAGGCTTAAGTTAAAAAAAAAATCGATATCTATAGCTGGCGCCTCAAAAAGTGAATACAGTTGTTAGCTACAGTTCGATATCACTTCATCTGACAGATAACAACATATCCAAAGCATACGAACTGAGTCATTCAAGTAGCGTCAGTCTAAGACATTGACCAAGTTCCAGCACCTAATTTAAAACTTACAATATTTGTCTAGTTGCATTCCCAGAACGATCAACTGATTGAAATTGCAATTGCAATCTCAACTGGGTTAAGAGCACAAGGTAAGCTACATAGATGTAAGCTACACTCCAAAAACAAAAAAAAAAAAAATCTTTATCTGAGCGCCCCAAACGCGACATCAGGCACTTGTCAACAACATCCATAGACAACGTGTACAGGAAACGAGTGGGGCTCTACGATTTTCAATACTTAGTAACTTACAATAACTAATAAGCACCGATTCGTGACCATACAGATATGTATGTATCGATGGTACAAGTACTTAATGAATGGCTCATTGTTGTTTTTTTCCCCCAATACCCTATACTATAAGGGGTATATTAAGTTATTAAGAGAAGTAGACGGCGCAGGATAAAAGAAATTGATTTTGTTCGCCAGTAGGTCTGTATGAACACGTATATCTTGAAGATTAAAGAAGCTAAGCTAATCAAACTTGAGATTTGACTACAATCCAAAGCCAACATCTTAACTCCTGCTTTTATGCAAAAACAGAACCAGGATGTTGGTAAGAGTTGTAAGGCGGCACTGCACCATGGGCTAAGAGGTTGCACGTACCCTAACACGACTTCTGCCGCAGCTGCGGCGATAAGGAGGAGACAGAAAGCATGCAAAACCTGCTAAGTGATTGCCCGGAGCTTCTTAGAAGACGAATCCAGTTTCTGCGTAAACCATTCTTTCAAGACCTGGGCAGTCTGGCTAAGATGCCGATATGGTTCTGCAAGGAAAGGGACTTAGGCGACTAGAAATACCCACCAGCTTTTGGCGCTCCGAACAATTTTTCTCCACCTCTTCCCCCCTTCTTTTTAATTCTTCCTTTCTTTCCATAATTAGGCATTACCACGGAACTCATGGTCTCTGGGTGATCCCAATTATTGATTCAGCAGCCTAACCTAACCTAACCTATATGTGCAGTCTGATTAACTAAATTTTTTTTTCTATTCTGTCACGCCCCCTGACCCCTTAAAAGGGACGAGACTAGTGCTGGAGAAAACATCGATGTTATATCGATGCATCGATGTATCGAATTTTAAACTATCTATATATCGATGTTGGCCAACAGAGATGTTTCTTCAGCACTTCTGCACTCATCAAATGGGTGTTTAGTAGTGCTGGAGAAACATCGATATATAGATATTTTAAACTTCGATACATCGATATAACATCGATGTTTTCTCCAGCACTACCCGAGACAATTTTTTTTTTTGCAAGTGATGTCACGGACACGTAGATTCTGTGAGATTGAGAAAAAATGCTTCCAATACCATGACGCTATGGCCAGATGGGCTTCCCACTTAAGCACGACGTCAATCGAATAGAATCATTCCAAATAATTAAGTTTTTCTCGGAATAGCTAAGCAACTATAGGGCTAGAAGGTATTAAGCACTTAAGGGTATACCAAAGTCAGCTTCGAACTACTTTAAATGTCTGCCACATTTTTAATTTGGCATTGATAATGTGGACAGACAGACAGTGACGCCTTATGACGTCCAACTTGGGCAGTTTGTAATGAAAAATTGATAAAATATACATACATTCAGAAACAAATCGAACGAATAAATAAGTTTATCACAAAATAAACTTAAATCAATAAAGTGTAATGGAAGTACAAAAAAAATACAAAAATAAAAATAAATGGAAAAAACAAAATGGAAATTAAACAGAGTAAGAGCAGCAATAAAGCAAATAAATGAGATTACAATTAATAAAATAATCGATAAGTGCCTGTAGCTACCCACTAGGTAATGACCAGTACTTACCTTGCTATTTACCTCTTCATTTCCATCTTATTAACAAATGTCATAGGCGGTAGGCAATCGCCACCACCCCGTTTACCAGTAGACAGCAGAATCGCGACGAATACGCAGAATACACACAAAAAGAATAGCGAAAAAATCGACTCACTTTATGTTCCCGTATTAAGGAAAGGAGGCGAATTGCTTCTTTTTTTATTTATTCGCTTTGCGTTTGTTGTTTGTCATATTTCGTTCGTCGACCGATTACCTCGCGCATTACCAGAGGCTTGCAAAGTAGTTAGCTACCTGTGACAAACGATGTAAGTACTTACTGGAGGACAATAGCCACCAGCCGTACTAGAGCGTAACGAACATTACTTTAGTTTTTACACAAATAATCGGCCGTGCTCCGGAAAACGAATGTTTGATGATCCCAATTTCACCAAATCGAATTTTTCACGTGATTTGAAACCGAATGTTTTGTTGCAAAAGCAATTAAAACGAATCGGCAAAATAGTTTTACAAAAGTACGAATTTTATGCTCAAACATTTTTTTTAAATATTCTTTGATATTCTTAGATTATATTTATGCCAACTTAAAGTTATATATTCATTGGCAATTATTTTTTTTTTGACTCAACCCAAAAAATAGCATGCACAGCCAAAACGAATTTTTTTTTTGTGTTCATGCATGTGCACATGTCATGCACGAACACATGACGATAACTGCGACAGGGTTCTCGCATTACACAAACAAAATTTCCCTTAAAGCAATATTTTAATGAAAATAAAATGTAAACAGCATATAGTAATGAAAAGGTGCAGTGCTGCAGCAACCATGTATGAGAATTTATCGGAAAGTTAAGGGAAATATACGAATTTATCGAAAATAAAAAGGAAAGTTATAGACAAAAAATTCGTTTTCCGGAGCACGCAAAACCGAATTCGAATATAATTATTCGTTTTGGTTTTTCCGTCTTCCGCAGCAAGGCTGATCGTTCTTAGAATTCTAAGCAGAGAAATCGAGCGCTTCAATTGAAAAATACCGAGTATTTGATTAGTTTGACCAAACACCCATAAATAAATCAAATGTTATATATGTATGTATGTACCCTTAGTGGGAATGACTCTCCCGGGCTCAATTAACGTGTGACCAAATGAATCTATAAATGTTTTTCATTTTCATTGTAGTTACTCTTATTGGCCACAAATGAAATGCAATTTTAATGACAAAACTCTTATACAATGTGGACAACCGTTAAGTTCCTATATACATATAGTATGTATATACATAATACCTACAAAGTTGGGCCCATGGCACAATTCTAATTAGCCAACGTGATGCAATAAAGCGCCGGAAAGGCAACACCATGGGGGGTGTAAACTGTACGCTGGCAGGGATTGGTTTGCTTTGGTTAGGGTTGGAGGGTTCGGTTTGGTTTTGGTTAACTGGGGGTTAGATTGAGCAGACACGCCTTGTGGGCGCTTGCAAATCAAATCAAATTAAGTCAAAGTTGATGCCGCATTTTACATTCAGTCGAGTTTGTTGTGGCATGGGGCAAGTTGCGAGGTTAGTTAAAAATTTAATAATGCTGCTGCTTGGCAATGTTTATACCCTATAGCCAAAATGGGGTATTATACTTTGTTTCTAAGATAAGAGAGTCTAAGATGGCAGAATAATAGAAATCTAAGAGTCTACATTTTTAAAAGACTTTTTTTATGCTTACATAGCAACTAATTAGCATTATAATTTTTTAAAAGAATTACAACAATCGCATTAACCGATTTAAAAAAGCAAAAATTCACTTGGCGTTACGTTAAAAAAGTAGATGTTAAGTTGAGGCTGTCTTTTACTATAAAACTTTTTCTGTAACTTAATAAATTATTTTTGCAAGCAATTAAATGAAACTAACTTTTCTCATGGCGTCACGTTACTAAAATTGTCATTGCATTTTTTTTTGATCACGTTTATTTAACTAGTTAACTTTGCAAAAACTTAAAATTTGGCTCCAATATGCATAACTTTAACAGCCTTTTCACATGGCGTGACGTTACTCAAATTGTCATAACCAAATTTTTTTGATCACTTTATTTTTAACTCCTCAAAAACTAAAGATTTGGTATTAACTTTGCAAAAACTTAAAATTAGGCTCCAATATGCATAACTTTAACAGCTTTTTCACATGGCGTGACGTTACTCAACTTGTCATAACCAAATTTTTTTGATCACTTTTTTTTAACTTCTCAAAAACTAAAGATTTGGTACTAACTTTGCAAAAACTTAAACTTTGGCTTCAATATGCATAATTTCAATAGCCTTTTCTGATGGCGTGACGTTACTCAAATTGTCATAACCAAATTTTTGTAATCACTTTTTTTTAAGCTTCTCAAAAACTAAAGATTTTGTATCAGCTTTGCAAAAACTTAAAATTTGGCTTCAATATGCATAACTTTAACAGCCTTTTCACATGGCGTGACGTTACTCAAATTGTCATAACAAAATTTTTGTAATCACTTTTTTTTAGCTTCTCAAAAACTAAACATTTTGTATTAGCTTTGCAAAAACTTAAAATTTGGCTTCAATATGCATAACTTTAACAGCCTTTTCACATGGCGTGACGTTACTCAAATTATCATAACCAAATTTTTTTTAACTTCTCAAAAACTTAAGATTCGGCTTTACATGCATAACATTAATAGCCTTTTCTCATGGCGTGACGTTACCCAAATTTCTATCCAAAATTTTTTATTGATCACGCTAAATAAATTAATTTTAAAAAAACTTAAAATGCTTTTAATATTAATAATTTAAATGAATATATATCTTTTATAGAAAAAAAATTATTTATATAATAAAAAAACCTTACGTATGGAAGGTGGTTCTTAGAAGTAGATAAATCGGTGCAAAATATAAGCTTTTAGCTGTGTAGCCAGATTTCTCGAAATTTTGCAGCCTTAGCTACGAAGAAAACTTGTTCAACACTTTATTTTACTTTTGAACATTTTATTTACCCAATAAAAGTTAGAACATATTTTTATAAGACTTTTGATTATTCGGTCATTGTGTAGCTTTTCTTATACATATGGCATATACATATAAGAAGAATCTACTCAATATTCACTTATGGATAGCTCGATAAATTAACGAAATTTTGCAAAAAAAAAAAAAAAAAAGTTGAATATTGTCCAAATATTTATAACATATACCGCTTTACTTTTTATTGCCATTATAAATAAGTTAGAGTTACCAAATTTGATATGTTTCTTCATGTAAGTCTTGCAAAAAAAAACATCATTGACCTATTATGGACAAAGCTCTTACAATACCGCGCTAACTTCATAATTCTCTATGTCTGAACTTAAAGCTTGTTGCAGATAATTTTTAAAGCAGTTTGCCAACTTTCCCTTAAAAATTTACGGAAGCTCTGGCCATAAAAAACAGCTTGTTTCAAGAAAGTAAGTTGTTCAATTGAAAACTGCTTGTTAAATTGCAGACAAGCAGTTTGAATTTATAAATAATCAAGGACTTTAGTGATAAGAAGATCATCTTAAAGTCTGCCGAAATTAAAATATTTCGGCATAAGCGATATCGGGTATCCCATTGTAGGGCTTCAATTTGAATGTATCTCTGCTTTGGGTATAAATAAAAGTTTGTTTAAAAAGAGGTAAATTTTTCAATTGGAAACTGCTTGTTAAATTGCAGACAAGCAGTAAATAGTCAAGGACTTAAGTGATAACAATGTCATCTTAAAGTCTGCCGAAATTAAAATTTTTCGGCATGCAGCGGCATAGGCTATCCCATTGTAGGGCTTCAATTTGAATGTATCTCGAAATTTTTTTTCAAAAAGAAGTAAACTGTTCAATTGAAAACTGCTTGTTAAATTGCAGACAAGCAGTTTAAATTTGTAAAAAAAAAAAATCAAGGTATTCAGTGATAAGAATGTAATTTTAAAGTCTGCAGAAATGAATATTTTTTGAAATACAGCGGTATCGGGTATACCATTGTAGGGCATCAATTTGTATGGCCTGTAGGGTTCATATTAGGCTTGTACGTTACAAAAAGAAAGAGACGCAGGAGATACCAAACAAAACAAGTTGGTCTTTCGGTGTGTGTGTGT
This sequence comes from Chymomyza costata, assembly GCA_018150985.1. Taxonomy (NCBI): domain Eukaryota; kingdom Metazoa; phylum Arthropoda; class Insecta; order Diptera; family Drosophilidae; genus Chymomyza; species Chymomyza costata. The sequence goes on along the minus strand of JAECWU010000127.1, from coordinate 29,792,987 downwards.
GTATAAACGGCTAGATCTTGAAGATTATAAAAGCTAGGATTACCAAACATGAGCATTGGACTAAGTTATTTGCAAGAGACACTTGTAACATAATGTTACAGTGTATTTCCAAGTCGTTTATTGCATTTTTTTTAAATTTTTTTTGTTGCTGTTGTTGTTTGTTGTTCATTTCGCGGCCAACATCATTATCAGCATGTAATTTCTCATTTTCATAGTCAATTAAGTCAATCACACGCCCTTTTAGCCACCGCAGCGCCGTCGTCGACGTTGCCATACCCAGTCCCAGTCGCAGTCGCACTTCCAGACCCAAACCCATTCCCATTACCGCTGCTGTCTTCCTCAAACGCTTAAAAGCACCCTGCAAATTAACACGTCGTCGCCGTCGTCGTCGGCATCGTTGCCACCCAACGTGGGTTGGTGTTGGTGGTGTGTTTCCGTTTCCGCTTAAGCGTTTCCAAAGTACATACTACTACACACTGACTTCATCATAATCATCATCAGACGCTTTTACGTTGTTTCTTTTTTTTTTAACGCATAGCTCAATTTTAAGTGCGATCTTGGCAAAATTATATATTCATATAATGTCCGAGGAGCCAGGACGAGTTGCACGAATTGGCTGGCTGAATAGTTGGCCAGTTGAAAACGACGGTGAACGGCTGGCGATGACTGACGATGACTGACAAGAACCCACAAAAGAACAGGCATCGGAAACAACAACAACCCTGGCCTATAACTGTAACAATTTCAAGCACTAAAAGGACACGTGGCAGCTGCTTTTAAAAGTGAATTTCCTGCATGTAATCTTGTCGAGTCAATTGTTTTTGGTTTGGTTGTTTCTCTATTATCCTGCTGCCGCTGCCGCCGCCGCTGCTGCTGCTGTTATGGGGGCGTCTATGCGGTAGATTGGTGTTGGTTTTGATGACGTTCCAGGCACGTGCATTTTGGGTGTGCACGCGTGCCACTCGTATCTATGTGTGCGTGTGAGTGTATGCGGATAACCCACACTTTGTTGTTTATTAAGATGTGGCCAATATGTTGCAGACATTTGTAAGCGCAGTGTGACCTTACTTGTCGCTGTTTAGGATTTGTTTGCTTAGCCAATGCATTGTGTTCCATTACATCAGTTGACTTTTGATAACAACTTGTCGCACAAATTACCCTCTAAAGAATAAAGAAACATTTTTAGAAGTTAGCAGCCCATGAAGTTAACAAAAGGATATGGTAGTTCAAGTTTTTATTTAGTTGAGTCGAAAAAGAATTTTGCAAGTGACGTCATATGATCGAACGTTAAAGTCAGGTGCAGTCTTGCTTTGAGATATTCCTTACCATCAGAAAAGCAAATCAGTAAATAAAAATGGACTGGGATCAACCATTAATTCCCTTCCTGACGTATAGATCAGATCTTATGATCACGGAATTATCTCACAACAAGAAATTTAGATCTCTTTTCCCAAGACGGAAGACTTGGGCTGAAGGCAGCCCCTGTGAAAACCTGCGATGGTAACAATGGTTCACGGGTGGGTCCAAAACTGAACAGGGTGTAAGTGTTGGAGTCGCTGGACCCAGACTTGGGCTGAAGGCAGCCCCTGTGAAAACCTGCGATGGTAACAATGGTTCACAGGTGGGTCCAAAACTGAACAGGGTGCAGGTGTTGGAGTCGCTAGATCCAACACCAGAATCTCTATTGCAACTAGTATTTCTTCCAGCGTCTTTCAAGCAGAGATTCATGCCATAGATATCTGCGCACACAGTATCCTTCACAAGGGCTCTAGGAGAGCAAACATTTTCACTTATTCAGATAGCCAAGCTGCTATCCGGGCACTATCATCATGGAGCAACTCCTCCAGAATGTTTAAAGAATGTCATTATTACTTCCAACTCCTGTCTTCCCTAAACAGAGTCGTGCTATGCTGGGTACCTGGACACTCAGTAGTGGATGGAAATGCAATCGCTTATGATCTAGCACGACAGGGTGCCTTCACCCCGACTACATCTCCTGCGCCTTTCTGTGGTATTGATTGGTCCACAATCAAGACCATGGTAAACAAATGGGCTGCAGGAGAACATAGGAGATGGTGGCTCTCCTTACCGGGGCTGCGACAAGCAAATGCGCTTGTCACAACTCTGGATATGCTCAAGACAAAAAGTCTTGGCAGAGCGGACTTAAAACGCCTGGTAGCATATCTATCTGGGCACCACACTGTAAGATACCATCTACAGAAAATAGGCCTATCGGATTCTTCAGGGTATTAATTCTGTCTCGAAGAAGATGAAACCACCAGGGCTGGTGTGGGACAGAGCTTGTCACATGGGAAAGGAAAGAATCAATCCTTTTCATCTTAAGTCAACACCAACAAAAGCGGAAAGTCTCTTGCATTAACGTGTGGGTACGGTACAAAAGATCTTCTGGTCGCAGTGCCCCACCTCTTTGAAAGGAACCCATGCGAGGAAAAAAAGAAAAACAAAAAACCATGGTCTCTAGACGTTCTTTCTAGCCTCTGTCGCATTCCACATAGAAACTCGTCATCTTTTGAGACTTTTTGTGAATTGACTCAATTCTAAGCATCTTTGAATAATATAAAGCGCTGCTAAGACACACCATGTCTCATCTACCGAAGTCGGTGATAGTCGGAAGTAGCAATGTCTGGTGCATCCAACGGGTTGTGTGTATATGGCGGATATTTCTCGTTGCTCTCGTCTTTCTCAGCAGCAGATCTGCTTCTAAAGCAATTCACTTAAAAATGGCGAAATTACGTCACAAAAAACTCATAGCGATTCTCCAATTTTAAAGTTCTGCCTTCAATGCCAAATATTGTCTCATGGAAACTTTAATTTATGCCTACGTAACTTTTCCGTAACTTGAGCATAGGTGTTGCTAGGCCACACAACAAATGATTATGCATACCAAATGGGTCTCAAGTTTCACATTGCACCCCTTTGTGACAGTGGCCCACGCAATTAGGTTGCACACGTCGAGCACGGGCTTTCAAAAGAGCACATCGATTCCAGAGTCCGCAACCCTTTTCAGTGGTGAGCATAATGACTTCCGTTTGCTGTGGTTCAGGTTCAAAGCGCGGCCAGGCAGTTAATTGCACCACTCGCCGGCATCGGCGCCTGGAGGTTTTTCTTGTTCTTGTTTTGACATGGATTTCTATTGATTGATTTCTCTATTGTTGGTCTTGGTCTTGAATTGCAGTTCCCCCTCGCGACACAGTGAGTCGATGTTTTCACGCAACCCTACCGCACAACGCCTTTGCTTAAATTTGTTTATTTACAAATAATAATGCAATAAATGTTAAATAACAAATACCTAATAAGCTACAAACAATACCAACTTTTTATTAAAGTTTCAAAATCATTCAAGTTCCAAATTGAAACCAAATCTAAGTAAGAGAACTCAAAAATTGGGTGGAGGCACCCTGTCGTACTAGATCATAAGCGATCGCGTTTCCATCCACTACTGAGTGTCCAGGTACCCAACAAAGCGCGACTATGTTCAGGGAAGACAGGAGTTGGAGGTTATAATGGCATTCTTTAACCATCCTGGAGGAGTTGCTCCAAGATGATAGTGCCCGGATAGCAGCTTGGCTATCTGAATAAATGGAAATGTTTGCTCTCCTAGTTCCCTTGTGAAGGATACTATGTGCGCAGATCTCTATGGCATGAATCTCTGCTTGAAAGACGCTGGACCAAATACCAAACCACATCTAAGCAAGAGAACTCAAAAATTTCAATAATTCGAATTTTTTGTACGACTTTTGATAAACCATGACAAAAAAAAATTTACAAAAATCCTCGATAAGCGATAAACGCACGCAACTGACTTCTAGAAATCATCTATCTATGGTGGCGTAATGTGGGGCTTTATCTAATCCAAAGTCGAATAAAGTTGATCGCCATATTGAATTTACCCTGGTGGAACCAATGCCCTGGGATGCCTCTATAACTCACAATACAGGTTGCAATAACTTCATTTTTAATAGTTTCTGCCTATTCATTAGCCATCTAATAAAATCAGATTATTTAATGAACTTCTTGACGTTTGAAGAATTCACACGAAACACTGCTTGAAAAATCGTTTGTGGCATTATAATTAACATGACAATGGCTATTAGTCGCATGCACTTACCCCTAACAACAACTTCATATAAATAGTATCTCCATGGATCTATATGGTACTACTACCGACTATGGCCATCTATAGGCAAGTCTTGGAACCATTAAGAAGCAACCAACGAGCGACTGTGCGCCAGGCGAACGACCGAATACATCAATTTGAATACATATTGCATTACAACAATGATTTGCATAAAGGACGCACGCAAGGGCGTGGGTTAAAGGCCCAACCAACTGACTGTCTGACTGACTCACTGACTGACGAATTGACTAACTGAAAACCCAAACACTGTGGTTGTTAGTTGCTCTAGAAATCAAAGCCAAAAAACCATTAAACCAATAAAATTTTGCACTTTCACATGACCTCCAGTTGGTGGTTGTCGACGTTGTTTGACTAATTTGAATATGGTCGGATGGCCGGATGGTCGGATGGTCTGACGGTCTCGTGTGTCTTTAGTGCTTCCCACGATATTGATATGATTTTGTCGTGTTAGGTCACGTCGGGTACCTTTGGAATCAAAATTCAAATCAACAAACAATTAAGTGCTAGCTATTAGTATCCACAGCTTGTCATTTACATAGCCAAACATTTGAACCAAGAGCTGAAGGGTGGGCTCTGATAAATTGTACAACACCTGGTCAGTACTGAACACTGAATAGCTGTCGGGGCTATGATTTCAGCGGGTTTCGCAAAGATAGGCGCAACGCGAAAGCAACTTTCGACTTTGTTTTTTTAATCAAATCGTCTGGAAACTTTGGGAGCTATGATTAAAAATTAACTGCAATTAACTGATTTTTGGAGGTCTCAGAAATCAAAACATATAGTAATTATTACGAACAACCCACCATATGAGGGCAACAATGAGGTAGATAGCAGTAACCCCACAAATACCCAGCATATCCCGCAGTTTAGGAACAACAACACAGCAGCTCCCACAAGACAAGAGTGCTTACAGCAATTAAAGTCTTAAAACTGAATAAATCTCCACATATAGACAACGAATACGGAGAATATCTGAAGACAAACCTCGAATATTTGGCTCCCGATACTGAAGCAAATCTGGGAAGAGGAAACTTTCCCTGCACAATGGAATGAAGTTATTCTAGTTAAGATACCCAAAAACGGCGATCTTAGTGAGTGTGACAATTATAGGGGGATAACAATACTTCCAATACCGAGTCAAGTCCTATCATCAATCATATTATCGCGGATATCAGCGTCGGTCAAAAGAAGCCTAAGAGAAAACCAACACGGTATGAAAACTTTAAATACCGCGTGTCGTACAATGGATTAATGTCCGAGCCCTTTGAAATAATTACTGGCGTAAAGCAAGGCTGTATTCTATATCCGATACTGTTTATATTGGCACTGGATGACATTATGTGCATTGTAGACAACGTTAGCCAGGGAATCCAATGGTCTCCCTTCACAAAACTTGGCGATCTGAAATATGCGGATGACATATGTCTTCTGTGTCACCGGAGTTCTGATATGGATACGGCTATACAAGGCCAAGGCAACTTTCGGCCAATTGAGAGCAGTGTGGAAATCTAGCCAAATAAGTTATAAAACCAAGTTACGGCTATTCAATTCCAATGTCAAATCAACCCTATTCTAAGGATGCAAAACGTGGAAAAGCACTGCAAGCATACAATCATGCATTCAAGTTTTTAACAACAAATGTCTATGACTTATATTGAAGATTTGGGGGCCAGAGCGTATCTCGAACGAAGTCCTTTAAAAGCGTACTCCACACACACAAGCAGTGATAAATTAAGCGAAGAAAGTGGAAATGGACTGGCCACACTGCGAAAACCGTCGACCAGCATTCCAAAGCAAGCATTGCGTTGGAACCCGCAAGGCAGTTGCCGCCCGCAGGCTTCAGCACGTACCTTGCGCCGAACCATCGACCGTGAACTACAAGATGCCGGATACTCCTGGCGTGAAATTATTAGCGATGCGTCAAACAGAGTCAGATTTCGTAGGATTGTTGAGGCCCTATGCTCCACTAGGAGAGAAGGACGACAGTAGTAGTAGTATAAATATTTATTACGATCAACTTCTTTCGATTTTTGAATATAAAGCCCTACATTAAGCTCCTGTACGCCTGTCACTCATTGACGAATTTTCAAAAATCGGCCATAATCGCAGAAAACATCGATATCGCGGACGATATAATAAAGCTGACGGTCTTGCTTTACTGAAATATTGTGAGTTACAGAGGCATTCCTGGGCATTGGTTCTACCTGGGTACATTCGATATAACAATCAACTTCCTTCGACTTTTGGTTCGATAAAACCCCACATAACGCTACTGTAGCAAGATGATTTCCAAAAATCAGTTGCGAGCGATTATCACTACCGAGTGACCATTGAAAGACGCAAACAATGTTTTGCGTACCTTTTAAGATTAGACATAGCTTGATATACAATGTGTAATGTGTTGTAATTTACACAACTTGTAAATGTGTAAAAGGCTTAAACGCAAACCGTTCCTTAAATATATGTCCAAATGGTCGCTCCGACTGGTACGATTACGGGGCAGAGAAGTAAATAGTGATTATGGAGTAGGTCTTTTCTGATATATATAGGTTTGAAAGAGTCTGAAGACCGAACAGCTTGCCCAGGCCGCCCATCTGCACAATTTGAATACGCAACTCCTTTGAAACGTTCCATCATGCAGCCTTGCCAAGCAAAATTTCTAAAGCTTGAAGCACTTAATGAATTGTTCGCGTATCCGTATATTCCAGCAGATTTAAAAATAGTTCCAGAATAGTTTCTATCATCTCCAGAGCTTGGTTGCGTGAGCCAGTAACTACTGTATTGGTCATAGCCCAGGCTGATTCATATAAAACATGACAGTCGTCAAGTGCTCCCGGGTACCTGCTGTTATGCTGCTGACCACCAAAGCAGCTTTCCACACTTTCGAAGTGCAGCAGCATAACGACCGGCTGTGTCAAGAAGTCCGAAAAAATGAATTCATCGGTCTGCTGATCTGAGCCTGTGCAGTGCACTTGAGGTAACTTAAAGCAAACGTTAGAATCCCAGGCATAACAAATCGACTAAGCGTGGTGCTGCAACAACATCCAGCACCGCTTGAATCCTGTCCTCTTGATCATCCAATATATGTATTTGTCAACGCCTGGCAGGTATCAGCCAATACCTCCACATCCCTAGTTAACAACATGCTTGAGAGCGATGGCAGTAGACGCTTCCTTTCATAGAACGGATTCCTTATGCGGCACAGCTTGGACATCAACTTGGCAATTAGTACATACAGCTTACACTTTGGTACAGGGTATAACAAAATGAATACTTTTTTGCAAAAGCTTTGTTTTATATAGTAAAATATTTGCAAAAAAAAAGCACCCTTTATGTTAAACAATTCTCATTACTTTAATTATCATCAGGGTTGCTTAGGCGCCTGATAATCTGTAGTTACTTGCACTTGCCACATGCTTCTGTATGCCTTACTTGTCTTCACTCAGGGTCACTCCTTCCTAGAGCATATCATCTACGCAAGTTTTTTATGCGCTGGATCTCACCCTGGTCCATAAGAAAGCACTGTTCGAAGCAGACAACGACAACGCTCTGGACAGCTGGACTATCTGGTCTGTCGAGTGGAGAAGTTCTAGGAAGACACCAAGTGCCATATAAATAAATCACGAGCGAATACGCAACCGGACAATTGACGTCAACAATAACTAACAATGATGTCAACTTGTAATTGAATTGATTGACAATATTTTATATGTAAGTATGAAGTTGGCATGGAATGGTTGCCATTTCCGGCAGGGTCGTTTGACAGTTCTCTGGGTCTTTAATGACAAAATTTGTTTAGATTAGCATTAATGGACACAAAGCAACTACGATGAGCACTGGGCACTGGGCTTGGGGAATTGCCAGCTTGGCAGTTTGTCAGGACACAGGCGAGTGAGTGTCTGTCTGGCAATAAAAAACGATAAGACTTTTCAATAAAAATACTTTAAGCGGAAAAACAAACTTGAATGGCGATAACAAAAAAATACACGAAACCCATTGAAGGAAGGGTCATAGACGCCCAACAGTTTACAGACCGTGCACAACAAGCACATTGAGCCTGGCGCGGACAATATGTTCCGAACAACGACGGCATCCCCCTTCATATTTTTTGCGCGCCCTTGTCGCGCTGCGCTTTTTAGCTAATGAAATCGTTTGCCAAATGATACGGAAAAGCCAACAGCAGTTGAGAATTCTCGCAAATCTTTTCACTGACTTTCAACTATTTAGTTGAAACGTTTTTCGTATACTTTCACAAACGGAAACCGGAAATGTGCGAGAAACTTAAAACGAATTTATACAATTTGCGTGATTTTAAAATCGGCCGCAAAAACAATTTTAAAGACACCACTTGATATATACATAAGTACTTTGGATTTTATGACGATTTTAAGAGGCAAACAATTGTTAGAGTCGAATAACTTTTCATTGGAACCACGCGGCTCTAACTGTGTGTGCGTTTCCGTTTCCGCTTCCTTGGACAGTCTGTTTTACAAACTATGGGCTGACTCGAGTACGTTTGCCCCAGGCACTGCACTTGGCTGTTAGCTAGCTATGTAAATATATATATACATACGTATAGTATATAATCTATTTGTAGCTTTATTAATTTGTTGATTTATTTGGAACGGAAGGGTTGCTTAATTCGTTTTGACGGCGATTTTATTTATATCCTTTTGCTAGTAACAAAATTGTCTAGCCAAAAAATACAACAATTATGGCGCAGCATATTGGTTCTGAGATGAAAGTGCAGCATTTAGCAAGCCGTTTACCCAAAGCAGTCGCAACATTAACGACTATTGCATACACTGCTGGCTTAGTTTTGGTTTTTTTTATGCCGATTTAGTCATATCAATATGTTTGTCTGAACACCATTAGCTTGCAGATTAAACGAGCTAGTATAACGAATTTTGAGATTTGAACTGCTTATATGTTGCAAGCAGTTCAGTTATTGAAATTTGAGCTATTTTGAAAGAATTGAGCTGAATGAAGATGAAGTGAATGCTTCGTGCGCCAAGATTATATGTTGCTCATATTCCAGTAGTAATTTTTTTTTACTTCAAAAACTACAGAGCACTGCTGCATACAAATATGTTTTTAATCCAGATTAAAGGCCCATACGCAGCATGCAAAAATTCCCTTTTTTGGGATTTTTTTTTCGTGCGGAATTTTGGCATGCTGCGTATGGGCCTTTAGAAAACAATTTTTTTTTTAAAACCATATACCACAAAGTGTTTAGTGACAAAGTTGGGAAACTAAATTGATTTTAGCTCAAATAATTTTGGCCATTATTATTACTGGCAGAAAGTGACGTGAACTTCAATACGTTGTTTGCACCAAAACGACAAAAAACAACTCGGTTATCATCGAAACGTAAATCTTGCAGATCGAGAAACGCAACCGAAATTTTTTATTTCTAGCACGGGATTTGAAATAATGCGTTTAGGACTCAATCGGCAAGTAAAATTTTAAGTAAGTAAATTTTCTACAATTATTTCTAAAACATTTGCATTCAAATCGGTTTACTGCAAAAGTAATATGCAAAACAAGCCCCTTTTACCCAAAAGCAAGTCGAAAATTTACGTAACATAGAGAAGTAGACGGGGAAGGTCCCGCAAAGTTACCTTAAGCAGTATGATCAGGGTAACTAGAGACATCGATGTAGACATGTCCTTCTGACAGAAGTAACTTACGCTCAAATTCATAGTTTTGTTTTTCGAAAATTTTCTCAAAATCGAAAAATTTCATAGAAACATATAAATAGCATAGCGAACAAAGCGTGAAAGTGATGAAATTGTGTTAAAGACATGGAAGATGCTAATTATTTATTTACCTATGGGGTCATACCCAAATTACGTGACCCGATTTTTACTATTTTTAACCCCTCCCCTCCGGTGACCGACCATAGTATATGCCATGGCCATGGTATGGCCCCTATAGATATAAAAATTATCGAAATCTGTTTACGATGAGCTGCATACAATTTCTTTTTGAGGCCTATACGCAGAATGAAAAATTTCGTACGTCCTTCCCATCTACTGCGACTAGATTGGCGCCCGGGTAAACCTCGCCCACCTTCGATACAGCCGCTTTATAAAGCTCCGCCGATCGAGTGCCTTCGCAGGCTATCACCTTCACGTTGCCCTGGTACCACCCGACATCTTTGCAGATTGGGGGTGGACCGGGCATCGCTTCCAGTGCGTCGAAACAGTGGATGGCCAGTGCCGCCTCCACCCATCTCCACTGATTTCTGGGGATCCTGCCGTCGGAATTGCCTTGGTCCAGGACCCCCAAAAGAATCTTTTCTTTCGCTATCTCAGCGAAGCTTCTATTGGCTACCAACCCGTTCGCCCTAACTCTCTTTGGAGCTTTAGGGACCGCGAGCTCCTGCGATCGTTGTCGCTTAGGCTGCTTCATTTCTACTCTTGGCCTTTCTACGACGAAATTGGGCAACACCGCCTTAGCCCACTCTACCTTCCTCAGCCAATCGGCCGTCGTTGCGTTTGTGACGCTAGTGGTGGCCTGACGCTACAGGATTTGGGCAGCGTTTTTTTTCTCCGCATACCTTTCCCTTTTGGCCTTGCTTGTGGAGGGCCTCTCTAGCTCCCCTGCACCCGGCCGAGAGACAGCTGCGCTTAAGGTAGCACCTTGCTGACTGCTCAGGGTGACAGGGGCCTTCGAGGTGCCTTCCGCTTTGCACATGGCCAAGGGGCGATTGAGCACAGTTGCCTGCTTCGCCGGTGTGGAGCTGACTACCGGTCCGGTGACCTCTGTACTCGAGCTCATAATTGTAGGGGCAACGCCAGGTCCAGTGACCACTGCGTTTGCTCCCAAAGAAGGACCTTCGGTCCTTTCCGGTTTTTTAAGAGTTCCGGACTCTTTTTGAAAAGAATTTTTATTTTGAGAAGACATACTTGGTCCCACGAGTGGCGGAGAAAGGGTGGTCCACCTGCGCAGAGATCCGCAATACGCAGGTAAGGCTAGTTAATCCGGAGGGCGCCAGGTATCCGGATGCTCCGTTTGCGACTGGGCTATTTTTGAAAGGGGCCCCCAGCCAGGTTGATCATCGGCACGGGTCGCGTGACACCTTGATCCAGCCCTTTCAAAATCAAATGTAAGTACTATATCCAGAGTATTATTTAGACTCTATACTTCAAAAATTCTAAAGGATTCGCTTAGATTTTTGCAAGCCATCAGAATGACGCTAACGGAGTAGCGTCGAAAAAGTCGATTTTGAGTGAATCCGGAAGTTCGATTTGGGGTGGATCCAGAAGTGTCAAAATGAGCCAAATAATTATTTGGAATATAAATTCAACACGGACTTCCACGCTTTTTCTGTCAAAATGCCGCGAAGTCACAAAAAAAAAGCGCAAAAAATCCCCTTAAACTGGTTCCAAGTTCTGATGGTTTGTTAGAAATGCTGAAGGCTGTGAAAATCGACATAATGAGGGCTCAATCAGACGATTTCCCTCTTTTAAAAAATAAAAACATTTTTTCAGACAATTATTTTTATTCCACATTCATTCATCTTAATGTATTATTTAACCTGTTTTTTTTACCAAAAATAAAGAAATAAAATGTGTGCGATGAAATTTTATGGCGCTTTTTATAATTTTTGAATACTTCCGATTTCACCCCAAAAAAAGAACTACTAACAAATTTATGTTCTCAAGTTTTTAACCTATATAGAGTATTTAAAAGTTGTATATCAATTGAAACCATGATGAGAGGCGAGACAATTGTACGGTTTATTAAGTCTCAAAGAATGCGATGGCTGGGCCACGTGCTACGCAGGAACGACGAGGCACCGACAAAAAGGCTATTTCTCTACAGAGATCTAGGATGCCGAGCTGGAGGCAGACCAGAAAAGCTATGGATCGACTCAGTAGAAGCGGATCTGAATTCAATGAGGGTGCAGAACTACAAGCTAAAGGCGTTGGACAGGGACGCATGGAGAAAGATTGTGAAGGAAGCTTTGGCCCACACCGGGCTGTGATGCTTATAATAATAATATAAAGGAAAGCATTCAAATATTTTCTTAATATAACACCTAGCAGAAAACCATTATGATCCAAAAAACTTTATAAAAATATAAGCCGAATTACAAAATAAATCAACTTACAAGCTTTCTGTCTCTTCTTATTGCTCATTTTCCACATGCATTTAGATTTTTTTGAATAAAACCCTCATTCACAGCACTAAAATTTTTTAAATTAAAATATTGAAACTCGACCCAGATCTTTCTTTTTTTATTACCCGTTCGGACGATTTCATTCAAATCCGTTAGAGAGCTACACATCCAAGAAACTTCATTATCTAGACTCAAATAAAAAATCCTGTTTTATCGGATTCCCGGCAAAAGATTTTGACTGTAATCACATTCAGCATAAAGGCCTATACGCAGTTCGAAAAATTTCGCGCGGAATGACAAAAAAAATCCCAAATGGGATTTTTTTTTTTGTTATGAAGTTTTGTCATTCCGCGCGTAATTTTTCGAGCTGCGTATGGGCCTTAACACTGTAAAACAAAAGTTAAATGCAGCGTATATGCTAGTCGGCTTAGCGCAAGCCAAACTTTTATTCTTATTATTTTTTTTTTTTTTTGTTGTTTTGCAAATAAAATGAATTTAACGGTCTAAAGTTTCGCTGCTATTTTTGCATATGCAGAAAACCAAGTAAACGTCCAAGTCGTACGTCCTAACCGGCTGCTTGCTTGACTTGTCCTGGCTGCGAATTGCTTGCAATGTGTTCCGAGTCAGGACATTCCAGTTGCCGACGTAGTCAGAGTATGCGTTGTAGTTGTTGTTGCGTTGCTTGCTGTCTGGTTATCAACATACTTCCGGAACTTAATGGCCTGAATCCTTTGGCTGTTTTGGTTCGGCTAGGTTTGATTTGGTTTTTGTTGTTGGCAACTTTTGGCTTGTTTACATTTCATTTCGTTGGCTCCACTTGTGTAAAGTGCATTGGCCTGTAATAATTCTCAGTTAACCTTTTTTTTTTTATTTCTATTCCCATTCCGGATTGCTTTGATTCTTTTGGCTAAATGTAATTATATTTTTTTTTGAACTCATATATCTTTGTCATGGGCGTAAATCATTTTCGGGCTTTTTGAATTATGGAAAATTTGCAAAGTTATAGATAAGTTGCCTTTATGCAATTATCTTGTATTTTAAGGCGAAAACGTGTAACTACAAAATAATTTTATTCAAATTAAATCAAGCTTGGGTATAGTTTAATTTGAGACTATTTTTTGGTCTTTCTGTGTAGAACATCTGCAAAGCTGCATCTTGAATTCTAGAAACTCACAGCACCCAAAATATATCCATATGTAAAATTCAAACTGGCTGCCCTTAATCTTTCCCCATGCTTGTACGCATCTCCTAAATTTGGTGATCCATATTTCCCAATGACTTAAGTCTCAAAACGATCTCCTGTCATAGTCATAGATATTCTCCAAAATGCTTTAGGCTCTTCGCACAGATATTTTAGGAATTCGAATAGCTTAGTACTATCACATAATTTTTTACCTCAAACTTCTCTCAGTATTAACTTAGATGGGAAAAAAATACATCTCTTAAACAAAACTCCTTACTTAAAACCAGTACCCAGCATTGCAAAAAGCGTCGCGAGACAAAAAACTGCAACTTAATTTGTTAGCAAACAGTGCTGCCCATTTCTTTGGCAATTGATAGCTAGATGGCGCCAGCAATTTATGCCAGTAGTGCTGGAGAAACATCGATGTATCGAAGTAAAAAATATCTATACATGTATGTTGGCCAACATCGATTTTTTCGCTATTTTTTACTTGCTTCGATGCATCGATACTTCCAGCACTAGCCGCCAGTTAGATATCCAATTGCTCAACAAAAAAAAAAATGGGCAGCACTGTTTGCATACAAAGCTGCGTATTATAGAGTGAAACATTTTAGGAATTGGAATAGCTTAATACTGCCACTAGAAAAAGTAAATAGTTATTTACCTCAAACTTATCTTAGTTTTAATTGGGTGAAAATCCACTCCTAAAGCGAAACTCCTTACATAACGCCAGTACGCAGCATCGCAAAAAGCGTCGGGACAAAAAATGGCAACTTATTTTCTTAGCAAACAGTGCTGCCCATTTTTGGGCAACAAAAAAAATTAGCAGCACTGTTTGCTTACAAAGCTGCATACCATAGAGCGAAAATTGAAGTAAAAAATTTTGCTAGCGTATTTTTTTTTTGTTTTGCTTTCGCGCTTTTTGCGATGCTGCGTACTGGCTCTTAGAAAAAAAAAGAAATTATAAAATTATGTTTCTTTGCAGTTATTATTTATGGCTGTCCAGTGTGGGTACACTTTCTAGAACTAGTAGGCGATTACACAGCCTAGCTAATGTGGACCATCTTCGAAAAGAATCGAAAAATCTTGCTGCCCGTTTCTAGCTTAAGTTAATTCTAAGTCGTAGTTAACAGTTGAAAAATAATTTTTAGCATTTCAACATCATAATTACTTATAATGCGTTAAGGCCCATACGCAGCATGCAAAAATTCCGCACGAAATGTCAATAAAAAAAAATTCCCTTTTTTGGGATATTTTTTTTTATATGAAGTTTTGACATTTCGTCCGAAATTTTTGCATGCTGCGTATGGGCCTTTAAAAATAAACACAATACAAACTTATATATATTGGCTTTTTTTGGGTCAGTTTCGATAGAAAGATCCACCACGATCGAAAAATTAAAAGCTGAATAAAATATTTTCTAGCTTGTATTATTTAAGAAAATGCTCTTAGTATATTCAATTAAGAAGTTTCAAGCTTTTCTCACAACTAAGCTTGTAAGATGTCGTGAAATCCGGGCAAAAAAACTAAGGAAAATAAAAGAGGCCGATACATTAATAAAAAAAAATATAAAAAAAAATTATTTGTTATCATTATTTTTCCAAAAAAAAAATCAAATTTATCGTTTTCTTAAATTAAATACATTAAAAAAAAAAAAAATTTACTAATATGTATACAAAATTTATAATGAATATTTGAGAAACATCCTGTAGGTAACGTAACGCCAAATACTAAGGCAAACAAAAAAATCGGAAAAAAACGTTTTTGATTTAATAACTTGCAAAATAAACTAACTATTTTTGAAATCGTGCTAAAAAAAGTTGTATATCAAAAGTCTTGCCCAATTCGCAGAAATTTGTTATTAAATTAAATTTTAAAACATTTTTTAAGAAAAAAACATTAAAAAATTGTCTTGTTACTTTTATCATTGTTCAACCAAATCGAATTGACTTAAAACAAAATGTGATTTGCATATATATGTAACATACTTTAAAAAAAAAGAAATGTTCTTTTTTTTTTAAGTAAATGTGTAGGTTAAAAAAAATTTTATATTTTTTTTTTAATTAACCTTAGCTAAGATTTAAAAAAAAATTTCCTCAAAAATATTTAGTTTAGTCACAATTAAATAAAAACTAAAAACACGTTTTTTTTAAATTAAGCCGTAGTGCGTTAAGTTTAAAAACAGAAATTTAGCGAATATTTTTTTCCCCTATGCATCAAACTGCATCATTAGTTTTAAAAAATCGTTGGGGCAGTTTCCAGTGCCTTATCCAGCTAGCGCCTTTGCGATTTTCTAAGCTCACTTATATTTTATGTAACGTTACGCAATTTGTTCTTAATAAGATCTTTATAACTAAATTGCAAAGTATAAAAAAACTTTTTAAAAATGTAACTTTTCCTTATTTTACATTTTTTTTTACAGATTATGTCGTACAAACGTAACATCACGCCAAAAACAAAATACCCATATAAAGGGTTTTCCAACAAGAGGTGTTATTTTGAATCACCCGGTATTTCGGTAGCTGTCACTTTTGAAGCTTTTATTCTTTGACATTTGACAAGTAGAAACTACGCCATTACTAAAAATGGAACGATACACGCTTCAACAACGCATTGAAATTATTAAGATTCACTACAAAAATGATGAAAATCTTGCAGTCACAGTTCGCAAAACTTAAACATTTTTGGGTCGTCGTGAAGCACCTTGTCGGACCACAATACAGAAATTGGTGGAAAAATTCGAGCTGTTGGTACAAGTTAGTGATGTGAAGAATAAAACCCGTGCACGTCGCTCAAGAACAACTAAGAATATTGCTGCTGTAGCCCAAAGTGTTGAAGAAAACCCAGTTTTGTCCATTCCTCGTCTTTCTTTGGAATTGGGCATTCCACAAACGTCATTACACCGTATTATGCATAAAGGCTTGGGTCCTAAGGCTTATAAAGTTCAGTTAACACAAAAACTCAAGCCGGCCGCTCATCAACAACGTCGTGTCTTTGCTGATTGTGTCCTTGAAATGCATGAAAATGATCCGGAATTCCATCGAAAAATCAGCTTGACTGATGAGGCCCATTTGCACCTCGGTGGCTACGTCAACAAGCAAAATTGTCGCATCTGGGGCTCGGAAAAACCAAGAGTTATTGTTGAGAAGCCTCTCCATCCACAACGTGTGACTGTTTGGTGCGGTTTATGGTCCGGCGGGGTCATTGGACCTTACTTTTTCGAAAATGAGGTTGGATCAACAGTTACGGTGAATGTTATCGAGAGATGATTAATGATTTTTTATGGTCGGAGTTGGATGGTATTGATCTGGACAACATTTACTTTCAACAAGACGGCGCTACGTGCCGCACAACGAAACCATTGCTCTTTTACGGGAAAAGTTTCCGGACCGTGTTATCTCTCGAAGAGGTGCTCACAATTGGCCACCGAGATCTTGTGATTTAACACCTTGCGACTTCTTCCTTTGGAGCTACGTGAAAGATAAGGTCTACGCCAACAGCCCAGCGTCGATTCAAGACCTCAAAGTTAGAATTCGTGAGGCTATCGAAGACATAGGGCAGCCACTTTGCGATTTGGTTATGGAAAATTTCATGAAAAGGATATGATCCTGTAGGCGTGGTCGTGGTGGCCATTTGGCTGATGTTGTTTTTCATTATTAACGGCATACCTTCCTCTTTATTATGAAATAAACATCCGATCATTTATCTCAAAAAATGACATTTTTCTTTGAATACCAAAATAACAGCCCTTATTGGAAAACCCTTTATTACACCAATAAAATGCATTTGTATAAAAAAAAAAGGTTTTTTTAGTTTCAAAAATTAAATGCTTTTCAATAGTCGAAAATATAGAACTTAGAAATTAGAAGGCAGCAAGGAAGCGTGGCAGAGGAAAGAAGAATAAACTGGATTTGGTTTTTCATATAAGAAGTCCAAATATCAAATATCAGTAGTCTGCAAGATTCAATGATTTGAATGGGTGGCAACTCTATGAGCCAAACAAGTGGCAAGGCTGCTTTGTAAACACAACACGTTCATTAAATAGTTTATTCACAAATTTTAATCAATTTCAGAGATGCAAAATGGCGGTATAGGTTTTTGCCGCCCAACTTTTATGTGCATCTTCATGGACTTCTCTTCCAAGAATATATATAAAACATTTAACTACACATTACATTTTCGCTCATTTGAGACATTTTTATGTGGCCAGCATTGTAAACAAAAGTGTCTATTGTCAATTGTTGTTGTTGTTGTTGTTGTTGCTCATGTTTTGTTTACCCAAAAGCAATTTACACGCTTTGTTGTTGGGTTTTTGCTTTGTTTTTAATGCGCTTTTGATGAAGCCATCATGTCACATTACGTCAAAAAAAAAATCATAGCATGCATATCAACAACAACAACGACAACACCACAGTCCGGGCCAAATAAAGTTGTCGCCAGGGTAGGGCTGACAATGTTAGCCAAACAAAAGCCAACAACCAAAAGAAATCTCAAGGCAGTCAAAACTCAGTGCCACCCCCAACTCAAGCCAACCCGGTTGAATCCAACACCCCGGCCATTTAACACGATATGCTTGCGTTTCCACGCACAGAAAAGAAAAAAAATCTCATAAACACTTTGCGCACAAATTGAAATCTGGTTTGGCTTTGGACCACCAACTGAGGGGGTGAGAACTGTGCTAAGAAGGGCTGCTGCAGTCATGGTAGCTGGGGGGGGAGTCTGGACAAAGCAAACATTGTCGACTCATGCGTGCAAATCAAACTGAGCAAGTGGCCAAAGAGCCGGGTAAGGGGCCGTAGTGGGATGTGGGAAGCGGGGTTGGCGCGGGCTACGGCATTTATAAGCATGGTGCGTTTAACTTGATGCGTATTAGCTGCCAAGATTCATGAGCTTGTTATCCGCTTTTCAACATATTGCTTTCCCAAACGAAGGGGCAACAAAGTTTGCATTGTATGCCAGGGGCGGGTAAAGACACAAATTTTGGCTGCTTTAAAATTGATAGCTGACCTCTGACTATTGAAACTGCTTCAAATTTATAAGATAATGCAGAAACCTTTACAAAGTTCTCATCTTATACATATCTATATGCCTACTTTTATACCCTGCACCAATGCACTGTGGGCCCAGATTTTCGTATTTTGGCCAAAACCCTGTCATTTCCATAGTCATTTTTTTAGAGTGATGAAATTTTACATACGTGTTTCCAAATGATTGAACTATTTTTCTGGTAGGTTTGAGCCTGCTCCGATTTTTTTGAGATATAGATAATCCAGACCGAAATAGGAAAAAATTTAAAAAAAAACAAAGAATTTTTTTAACTTAATTAAAAAAAAAAAACGCTTAATTGGAATTGGAGCATATTTCACGCAGAGTTAGATACAAGCTTCTCACACATTGAAAACTCAGCCTATAACCAAAATATTGAATGTTTTTGGAGTTATAGCCCCACATAGTTTCAACTTTCCAAGCAAATTACAGCAAGACGATATCACCAATCCATCTGATTTCTTACTGTTACAATTTTTTTTTGCATGCTTTTTTAATTTTAGAAAAAAAATTTTCAAAAATCTTGGTGGCTTTAATAAACCTCTAGAGGCTTCTTGGACTCTTTTCTGAGAGCTGGGATAGGTAATTAAAGAAGTATGATTTTAGGAATCGGAGTCTTGTCTTGCACAGCCCAAGGCAGTGACAGAATAAGTGTTCCACCGTCTTCAGCTCCTTCTCATCTCCATAACTTCTACAGAAGTCATTGTGAGGTGCGATGAGCCTTGATGCATGGGTACCCACCAGCCAGTGTCCGGTAATTGCCCGGATTACTGTCGAGCACTGAGCTCTATTTAGATCGCAAAGTTGCTTTGTTCTCTTTTTGCAGTTTACCGGCCACGTCTGCCGTGAGATTCTACACGTGTTCGATATCCGATTCCACGCTTGATTGCCCAAAGGTATACCCAGATGCTCCTTGTCCTGAAGGAGGATGCTGGTAGTTCCTCGTCTTGCCAGTTCATCCGCAATGCAATTGCCCTCAATATCCCTGTGTCCTGGGAACCAGATGAGGTAGATCGAAAACTGTTCTGCCATCTCCTCCAGAGATGAGCGACAGTTGTTCACGGACTTCATGCATGATGTCGCTGTCATGGAGGTGAGAGACTTAATAGCCACCTGGCTATCTGAGTAAATACAGATATTGTTGCTACCAAGTGGTAAGTTGGCCTCCTAAATTGCCGTGACCTTAGTCTAGAAGACACTGCAGCGATCTTTTTTCTTTATTTTTGTGAAATTTTATTTAAAGGCCCATACGCAGCATGCAAAAGTTCCGGACGAAATGTCAAAACTTGTTATAAAAAAAAATATCCCAAAAAAGGGAATTTTTTTTTTTGTATGAAAATTTGACATTTCGTGCGGAATTTTTGCATGCTGCGTATGGGCATTTAAATAAAATTACACAAAAATAAAGAAAAATTTCCCAGATCGCTGCAGTGTCTTCTAGACTGAAGTCACGGCAATTCAGGAGTCACGGCAAATACATATTCAAATTCGAAATAATAATACCTTTAAAAACAATTCCCTGTCTTTGCCCATCTAAAAAACAAGTAAGTATTAAAGGCATGCTGAAAAACCGCCTTTAAGCAGCCCAAAACGAAGTAGCACTTCATATCGATACTTTCTGTTTCACAAAACCAACTTCAACTATTTTTTTGTAATCCGAAATATTTATTGATCATTAATTCAATTGGAGAGTGAAATCCACTTACTCATTGCAGCCATTCATTTTTTTTTTTTCTTTTTTTTCTATAGAGTATAATAGAGCTACGTATCTTTTTAGTATTTCCTGCAACAATAAAAGGCAAGAACAACCAAAACTAGGGTAACAAGAGAGTAACCAAGTGAGCTGCGGACACAGTGGAACAATGTGTCATGCTTGTTGATTTGTAAGGATGCGAGGAACGCAGCCATTTCAATTGTATTGACCGGAAAATCATAAAGCTCTTTGTACCGCCTGGTACAAGCAGCACTTGGTTGAAGGGCAACAGCGCGGGGGAGCGAGCAAACGACTCAGTGTGTTTCTGTCTCAGATGGAAGCGGTCGCGTCATTGCGTCATGGTCAATCTTGGTTCTTTTTTTTTATGCTATTACAATTTTTTGTTCGATTTATGAGCTGCCGGAAGTGTTGCCTACTATGTTGTCTGGCTCTCTTCGGTGCGGATGGTAAAACATTATTATAATCCTTTTTTTTTTTTTGGTTTAGTTTTGTAAAGTCTTTGGCGAGTTTCCGCCGCCAAGTTGACTCTTCTTTATTATGGAAAACTGTTTATAAGTTGACAGGCAGTAAACAGGATTTGTTTGGATGCAATCGGAAATGGTAAGACCAAATTGCTGCAAAAGGGTTTGAAACATATTTTTTTTTTTTTTAAATTATTATTAAAGTATGACAGGAAGTTAGTGTGTTGCATATGTGTGTATATGTAGTGCATATGTGTGTGGTCGCTGGTTAAGACCAAAGAGTAAGAGGAAGTGGCAGCTAAGCTGCTAAACGACCCACTGTGCGCTGCAACCATCAAGAGCGCCAAGTAATCAATGGAGTGCATTACAAGCACTGCGCAGTGGTCGAAAAAGGCTTTTTACGCTGCATCAGTTTAAGGCACCTATAATGTATACATCTTCTAATCAACCTAATGCAGCGATATAGTAAATATAGTCAAGTCTTACTGCCTATCTGTCCGCACGAAAGCATCTCGTATGCTATAAAAGCTAGAAAACCCTAATTTTGCTAAAAGATGTGCACATGAAGCGGCTGTTACTGCTGGCGCCATCTAGCGTAAACTGCTGGCGCCAACTTTTGCAAATTGCATGCTTTCACAAAACGAAAAACCAAACTTAATAATTTTATTCGGATTCGTGTTTGCGTGCTCCGGAAAAACGATTTTTTTTTCCGATATTTCCATTTTCATTTTCGTTATTTTGAATATTTCCCTTATTTTTCCAATGAATTCTCCTGTTGTGTTGGCGCGAAATTATTTTTTTTGGGTACGAATAAAATGTTCGGATTCGTTTTCCGGAGCAATATCGAATATCATGGTTAAAAAAATGAAAAAAAAAATTGTGTAAGACCCTTATTGAAAACTTCGTGAAAAAAAAATGTTTTTATACCCTGTACCGTATGATACAAAGGGTATATTGTGTTTGTGCAAGCCGAAAATGTATGTAACGTACAGAAGGAGACGTCGGAGACCCCCCAAAGTTACCTAAAGTATGATCAGAATGACTAGAGAAGTCGATATACCCATGTCCGTCTGACCGTCTGTCCGTATGAACGCCTAGATCTCAGAGATAGAGCAACCAGACTTTCAAATTAGATCCCTTATTAATCCATAGGAGACAAGTTTATTTTATTTTTTGATATCGGGATTACATTATATAGCTCCCATAGGGGTGTTTCAGAGAACCTCGAAAAAAAGCAAAAGTTTTAGATGGATAATTCGTTTGTTTATAAAGATATCATAACCAAATTTGGCAATCAGAAGTTTTTTCGAGACTCCCAGCACTGTACCAAATTTTATCAAAATCGGTTGACTATATCATATAGCACCCATAGGAACAATCGGTCGTAAAAACGCTTTTTGTACAAAATTCGTTTTGTCTCGGTTGTTTGTGAAGATATTATAACCAAATTTGGTATTTAGAAGTTTTTTAGAGTACCCAAGCACTGTACCAAATTTTATCAAAATCGTTTGACAATATCATATAGCTCATATAGGGCCAATAGGTAAAAAAAAACGATTTTTATACAAAATTCGTTGTGTTTCGTTTGTTTATGAAGTTATCGTTACTCGGAAGTTTTTTAGAGTTCCCAAGCACTGTGCCAAATTTAATCAAAATTGGTTGACTAAATCATATAGTCCCCATAGGACCGATCGGTCAAAAAAAATGTTTGGTGCAAAATTCCACTGATTTCTGTTTGCTTATGAAAATATCGTATCCAAATTTGCCGAATAAAATATCTTTTGGAGGTCTTAGGAATATGTCGGACTTAATTGCAAGGTGGTGGTACAGGGTATCCCAAAGTCGTCTGCGCCCGACTTTAACGTACGCCATCTTTTTTTTTTTGGTTTTGTCATTCCGTGCGAAATTTTTTTGCATTCTGCGTATTCGCCTTTAAAATAAAAAAAAAGTTGAAAACTATTCAGCTCAAAATTCAAAAACTGCAATTTTTAGAAAACAGCTTTTAAATCGATATGTATGCGAAGTTTATCAAATCGATGGGGCAGTATTTTGTGTCTTGTCTATTTACACGCTTTTCAATTAAAAAAAAAGGAGTTAAGACAAAAAAGAGGAAAAAGCCTTTAAAAGGAAAATATTTTTTTGCTATAAAAAGTATAAAATGCAAAAAAATTAAACGCTTCCTCAGTCAAGAACGCAATATGACTTCTTCAAGAAGTAATTTTTCATGTCAGCATACGAAACAATGTTATTTGGCCATGCTCTGAAAACGAAAAACGAAAAGTTTAAATTTTTTTCGTTTTTGCCTGCACCCAATTCCATATTTTTTGCTGTCATCTTTTCACATTTCCCTTTTTGAACTTTTTTTATGCAAGATATGAACCATGTATGCCGAAATTTTGTATTCACTTGTGCATGCTATTTTTTTTTTGATAGATTAAGAAAAAAAAAATGTTATAAAAATCTAACTTGAACCTGGCCTAAATAAAATTTAAGTATATTAAAGATTACACTAGTCGACAGTGAAAATTCTCCAGAGATGAGACTTATATTTAATGTTAGTGCAATGTTTCAGCATCCAAAAATCGATTTTTGTTTGATCCTTCCATGGCTAGTTTTTTTTTATGGCTATTTTTGTGAAAACTGACATTTTTCAAATAAGGTTGTCTTAAATACTGTAATAATTCGATTTTATTTATTATTTTGATTTTTCTCAAAAGTAGAGGGGACTGACTACCTTTCCAACTTGCCCCCAATCACAAAAATTGGTAACTTTAAGAAAAAACTACAGCCAAAAGTGTGTGCCCAAAACCCAGAAAAACACAAAAAGAAAAAAAGTGTTTAATTTGTTGACTAGTGTTATTTATAAAATTAGCTCAGCACTTTTGAACCCATTTTGGCAATTCGATTTGTTTTCACTTGCAACAAAGCAGTCGGATTCAAATCACATACAAAATTTTTTTCGTGAAATTGGGAGCATCAAAACATGTGATTTCAAAACGAATCCGAACAAAATATTCGTATTAATTTTCGAACAAAATATTCGAATTCGTTTAGCGTAGCAAAGCCGATTATGGCCGAGACGAGATACATTTTTTAAAAGATCCGAAGACACAAATAAAGCATTAATTAAGTTTTTGACGGTATTTTTTCGCAAAGTTTTTCAAATGTGGTTTAGTCGTTAATTTCAAAAAGCTTTAATACTGGCATCAATGGCTGCTTATTCTTCTTCTTCTCCCAAACCCTTGTTTACCCCTTTTCGGACTCGCTTATGCTCCTCCTGAGGTGTGGGTATGCGATCTCAGCATTCGTCTGCAGGCATTCCGATCCTGGATCATGTCATCGCTGAGACCCATTCGTTGCTGATGTTTTTGCATTTGACCGATCCACGTATTTTTCGGTCTGCCTGCCCTACGGCCGTTACCTGGAACTACGGTAAGTATTGCCTTCTTAGCGGGGTTCTCCGGCGGTCGCCTTTGAACATGGCAATACCAACGCATCTGACCTACTTTGAGCGTCTCAGTGATGGGCTTTTTAACAAACAGGCTGCCTCGGAAGTGTTTGCTCTTAATGTGATCAAGCTTGGTCATACCCGCCGTCATCCTTAGCATTTTCATCTCAGTCGCAGATAATTTACTCTCGTACGTTTTGTACATCGTCCAACTTTCGGACGCATACAAGAGTGCGAGTCTAACGACTGTCGCGTACAGCTTGCCTTTCAATTTCCGTGGCATTTTCTTGTCGCAGAAAACGCTAGAGTTTTCTCGCCACTTCATCCACCCAACACTGGTTCGATGTTTGATGTCATCATCGCATGTAGCTTCGCTATTTACAACTGAGCCTAGGTACTTAAATTTGCTGCCTATAATCAATTTTTCCCCGCCTATATAGATATCCGAATTTGGTCTTTCTGGATCTGAAAATTGACAGGGGAGCGATTGGCTGCTTATTCTTATATCATATCAATCGTTAGTGGTATATTTTATAAGATATTTTTGGTGAATCATTCTTTTGTGCAAAGATTAAAGCATATTAAACCAAGTATGTTAGTGTCGTATACTAGGTTCCTAGTTGGAGCAAAGAGCCTCTACAAACTTTCTCCAGTTTTCTCTGTTTTTCGCAATCGCTTTTATTTCCCGCCAGCTGTTTTCCAGAAGCATTAACTTCCAATTCCAGCGTCCGGCGCCATGTTGATCTTGGCCGCCCACGCCTTCTGCTGCCTTGCGGTTTCCAGTTCAGCGCTTCTTTTGGGAATTCGCCTGCTGGTTTACGTAAGGTGTGACCAATCCATTTCCATTTGCGACGCCGAATTTGGATCAGCATCGGCTCCTCCACGCAACTGCTCAAAAGCTCTGATTTCGAGATAGTCCTTGGCCACCATATGCTCAGTATTTGTCTTAGGCAGCAGTTTATAAACACCAGAAGTTTCTCTGCTAAGACTGCAGTCATCAACCTGGTTACGGACTCCACGTTTGATTTAAATATGCGTAGTTTGGAGGCCGTGGATAACGCTGTTGATTTCCATACTTTATTTAGTTGACCAAAAGCTGCTACGGCCTTGTTGATGCGGTTATTTACATCTCCCCCTTCGGGTGTGATTATGCTAACCAAGTAGCAGAAAGTGTTTTTTTTTTGTTTTTTTTTTTTTCCTCCTATGGGTTCCTCACAAAGAGGTGGGGCACTGCGACCAGAAGATCTTTTGTACCATACCCATAAATTAAAGCAAAAGCAAAAAGCAAAAATTAAAAGGGCGCAGGGGCAGTGGTCAGGGTGGAGGCACCCTGTCGTGCTAGATCGTCAGCGATCGTGTTACCATCCACTCCTGAGTGTCCAGGTACCCAACATAGCACGACTTTGTTCCGGGAGGACAGGGTTTGGAGGTAATTATGGCATTCTTTGACCATCCTGGAGGAGATGCTCCATGATGATAGTGCCCTAATAGCAGCTTGGCTATCTGAGTAGATACAGATGTTTGCTCCCCTAGTTCCCTTACTAAGGATACTATGAGCGCAGATCTCTATGGCATGAATCTCTGCTTGAAAGATGCTGGGCCAGATGCCCATTGCACTAGAGATTCTGGTGTTGGGCCCAACGACTCCAGCACCTACACTCTGCTCAGTTTTGGAACCATCCGTGAACCATTGTTGCCACCGAAGGTTTCCACAGGGGCCAGAAAGTGTTTGCATGTTCTATGTTTTCATTTCCGACCATGAGCGGACCCAAAACCAAGTATATTCTTCAATAAATATCTAAGCTATTTCCAATCCATAACCCATATACCAGCCATATAGCTTAACAAATTATCTACTTTAAAGAAGGTGTTGCGGTTTTATCAACAAAAAAATGTATTAAAAACATTGATAGATCCACGGGGGAAGGGATACGCTTCGAAGTAAATCTTAAGCTATTAGTTGCCAGCCACACCCAATTGAGCCTTAAATGACAACTGACCCCGCGATATGGATTTCGACAAGCACCCGCACGACATGTGTAAAACGATTAAGTTCAAGCTGAAGGTTGAAAAGTTCTACGGAATGGGAGCGACAGTCCAGACCAGGCCAGGCCAGGCCAGTCCATTCTAATCAACTAACCAACCACCCAGAACATATGGCCATAAGCTTATCCATTTATGAGTGCACATTAGCCGTTATGATTTACACCCAACAGATAGCCTCCCCCCCTCCCAACGGCCTTTGGGTTGACGTTGGTCCGGTAAGTGCCACTGTGCAGCTAAGTGGAAACTATAGATAATATTTTTATTATAGTTGCACAGTGAGTGCATTGTCCGGACTATTTTGTATATTAAAATGTGGCACATTGAAATTTATTTGCCGATTTCTTGATTTATGACTCCGCATTTCTTTTATTTCGCCGTCAAAGTCAACACAACAACAACTTAAATCCTAGCACAGTGTTGGTCAGTCCATGAATGCGTCAGCGTTTATTTTTACCAACTTTACGGACTTTACGAACTTGCCCTGACATGTGTCCGACATTAAATGATACCCACGAACTAATACAAGACAATACAAAAAGTATGACCACTTAATTGATAGTTTCTTTGGTTTTTCGGTCACACTGTGGATGGGGATACAGGGCAAGGTATGGAACAGTTTGGTATTAACTGTGCGCTACGTGTTGTTTAAAGATTTTGCCAGATTTAGCAAACCATAAATTACATTAAATCCTTATCTATTAAAGAGTTGGTTTATTTTTATTTGGTTGACAAACGGGCTTTAGGCTGCTAATCCAATTACTAGCCAAGTATTTTGGGCTATAAATTTAGATTTCCATTTAGGATTTCATATAGAGCCGCGAGTTCTGTAGATAGTAGCAACTAAAACAGGGCT
Organism: Chymomyza costata; assembly: GCA_018150985.1. Lineage (NCBI taxonomy): Eukaryota > Metazoa > Arthropoda > Insecta > Diptera > Drosophilidae > Chymomyza > Chymomyza costata. Next base: position 29,765,949 of record JAECWU010000127.1, on the reverse strand, counting down.
GCTAATTACTTTAAAGACATTGGTCTTGGATTTGGTCTTAGGCGGGGTTTTTCAGAACAACAGTTTACAGGTTTTATAGGGTGGGCCAGCTGTACGTTTGTTTGTTAATTGCATTTTTTTCATATATTTTCCAACAAAATTGCACAAATGTATATACCAAATGCCAGTTTGAAACTACTCATTTATGTACACGAAAGTGTGGTGAATTCGGAAGTGGGGTGAATTCGAAAACGCATCCTAACGGATTTCGGAGTTGACATTTGACACCAATTTTCAAATAAACGTCATGACTGACGGTAATTTTTGATAATACTCCGATTCAAGTACACATATTTTTCTGTTCAGCATAATTTTTTTTAAAAAAAAGTTTAGTTTTAAGTTTTTGTGTCGCTAAAATTTCAACATTTTCTCGAGTAAAATCAATTGTAAGTACAGATAACCATAATATAATTTAGACTCTATACTTAAAAAAAAGCTAAAGGATTTGTTTCGTTTTAAGTAAGCCACCAGAATGACGCTACTCCCGTTGCGAAAATGTCGATTTGGGGTGAATCCGGAAATGTCGAAAGGAGCTAAATAATGATTTTGAATATAATTTCAGCACGGTGTGGAAATGCCGAGAACTTACAAAAAAAAAAAAAAAGCGAAACAAATCCCCGTAAACCAATTCCAGTGAAAATCGACAAAAGAAAGGTTTTTTCAAAAACGCATTTTTTCATGCCATTTCACTAGGCAGCAATTATTTTTTTTACATTCATTCATTACAATGTATTATTCAACCTTTTTTTACCAAAAATAAAGAAATAAAATGTTTGCGATAAAATTTTTTGGCGCTTTTTATCATTTTTGAATACTTCCGAATTCACCCCAAAAAAATCGAATATCAAGAATTTGGCATTTTTTGCTCAGAGATCAAGCTACCTGACAAAAAATGTTCGTGTCGACCTGAAATTTTGACACAATGTAGCTTATTCAATACGCTGAACGACACAATACTCAAGTTTGAATAACTTTACGAAAAAATTCCTCCGAATTCACCCCACTCTACAGGCCCGTATGCAAACATCGTAATTTTCGCTGACTTTTCCCAGTAAAACACGTCCAATGTATGCCATTTCGGAAAAACATTCGTTCTGGAGCTTGCGAATTGTTGCTGGCTTATTGGAATTATTATTAATAATAACCCAAATGGATCTATTGTACCCACTTCACGGCTCAGAGCTCTCCCAACAGCCCAATGACCTGCAAGTCTTAATCCTGCCAAGACAGTCATAGTGCCCTTCACAAGGAGATATAAACTTGGAAGGATGAGGAATATAACCCTATCAGGATGCAGCTTAGAAGCGAGTAATGAAGTCAAGTACTTTGGAGTCACCTTTGACTCCAAGCTTTACTTCAGGATCCATGTAGACAACACGATAAACAAGTGCTCAAGGGCTCTCTCTACGTGTAGAAGCATTACCGGGAAATGGTGGCGTACATCACCACGAATAATAAGATGGCTCTACCTAATGGTTGTTAGACCCATGCTTACGCATGGGGTAATAGCCTGGGGCAGCAGGGCACGCCTTAGCACGACCAAAACAAAATTGCAGAAACTACAAAGAATGGCCTGCATATGTATGACAGGAGCAATGCGCACCTGTCCTACTGCGGCCCTTGAAATATTAATGAATGTTACACCGCTTCATATCGTTATCGATATGCAGCGGAAAGCTACGCTAATAAGAGTTGGGAGGGAAGGAGTTGACTTTAGCCTCACCGGGAAAGATGTTGCAGACTTAGCAAAGGACATACCTATGCTTCTGCAACCAAGGGATGAAATGCTAGCTGAGTACATATTAAACTCAGCACGAAAGAGGCCTGGACATCTCTTTCGGCAGTTCACCCAATGAAACCACAAACAATAAAGTGGTATACAGACGGATCCCTCACTGATGAAGAAAGTGGCCTGGGGGTAGTAGGACCCAGGACAAAATATTACGAATCACTAGGCAGACACACCAGCATTTTCCAAGCTGAAGTCTGTGCTATCGGAAGGTGTGCAGAGTTCAATCTGCAAAATAACTATCACGACAAGGACATTTCCATCCTGTCTGACAGTCAAGCAGCGATAAAGGCATTAAGTAGAGCCAAGATTACATCAAGGCTGCTCAAAGAAGTGAGAACTGCACTAGACAAATTAGGTGCTAGGAATAAGCTCACGATTAGATGGGTTCCAGGACATAACAATATTCCTGGAAATGAGCTGGCAGATAGACTAGCAAGGACCGGTGCAGCAACACCGCTAATCGGACCCGACCATACTGTGGGATTGGTAACCACGTGGTACGGGACCTGCTTAGAACGGAGGAGGAAAATAATCGGCTGCTTCACTGGGCACAGACACCAGGACTAAAGCAGGCAAAAGCTCTTCTCTCTAACTACAACCGCAAGAGGTTCAAACTCATGATAACTCACGGGAAAAATAGCGTGAGGATCCTGACGGGCCTCTTGACGGGACATTGTAGGCTCCGCAGCCACTTAAATAAAATTGGCATAGCGGATAGTGGACTATGTCGCTTCTGCAGTATGGAGAAAGAAACTTCAATACATTTACTATGTGAATGCATGGCCCTCATCAGCAAAAGAAACAAGTTTCTGGGCATGTACGTTCTCCCACCGGAGATCGTTGTTACCCTAAGTCCAATCAAAATACTGGAATATATGCAGGCTTATTGGAATACACTTTGCCCATCAAAAAAAAAACCCAAAGAATGGTATGTAGCCCCATCTTGCTGAAACCATAGCGCGTTCGCATCTATACCATCAATTTTTGGGCAATAAAAAGTTAGTCATTATGGCTTTGTAGGGATCAGAGTGGACGTTAACCGCCAGGTCGGCCTCATTTTCAAAGAAGTACGGCCCAATGATGACGCCTGCACATAAACCGCACCAAACAGTGTTTTTTTGTGGATTAAGTGGATTCTCGTAATACTCCTTTGGATATACAGCTCCCCATATGCGACAGTTTTGCTTGTAGACCAGAGAGGTGGAAATGGGCTTCATTGTTGAAGATAATTTTTGACAAAAAATCATCTGGTTGTTCTGCCATCCATTGAATGAATCAGGGACGATGATAATGGTCCGTAGGCTTCAATTGTTACATCATCTTATAGCGACTCGTCGATTGCAGCAGTATTATCGCGTGTACGAACCGAACGAGCCTGCAAATATAGTTTTGTGCCAGCCACTGAAACAGCAGACTCGAATCGATCAATAATTTGCTTGATTCCAGGATCGAAACTGCCCTAAAACCGTGCGTAATGCGCGAAATGTTTCTTTTTTTTTCTCAAAACGACCATTTTCTAAATACGCCTGTACCAGTTTTACGCGTTTCTCGGCAGTTAAACGATCTAGAACTAAAATTGAGTAGTTTTAAACTTTACACATAGTACTGTATGTCGAAGAGCAGCCGCTTTGAACGTGTATGTTCAGAATTATGAATGCTTAACAACCAACACAACAGATGGCCCACCCTGTAGAATAACAAATTTTAATCTACATTTTTGTTGGGGGCGCCAGCATGTTTTCTACACGTTTTTGGGATAAGAAAAATTGCAGCACATCATGTTCCGATATAACCTCAAAGACCGCCGAGATAATTTGAAGTTTATCTCAGAAACCCGATGTGCTGAGCGCTTTTTGACTTCAGATTTGAACTCTGCGAAAACAAAAACGTATCAAAAACATCGTCGGACAACAGGTTTTGAAAAAACTTTTTGAGGTTAGGGGTTCAGTTAGCGAATTCCAAATTCAGCGCGTTCAAATACATAAGAAAACATTTACCTTGTCTCCAGATCGCGATAACTTTTTTTTTTTTTTGTGTAGCTGTTTTATGCTTGGAATACTTTGTGGAAATTCCCCAGGGCAAGAGCACTGAGTGTTGGTATTCCGAAAAAGTTAAAACAATATTTATATTTTAGTCTTATAATGATTTTTGGTTCTAGCTTGAAACAAAATAAAATATTGGTGCAGTTTATTGGGAAGCGTGTGTAAAACTTGTACATTTTTACCACTCAGGCCTTTTCTGGATTTCGATAGCGATTACGACTAGTCGTTTTAACAATGCTGTTTGTCGTTACCAAGGGCATAGATTGTACAACTTGGCTGTTTATTGACCAGGTTGTACAATCGATCGCATCGTTTCTGGGAACGTTCTATATAATAACAAGCTAAATTATTTTAACTTTTTGATAAATAAATAAATTGTACAACCAGCCGCAAAGTGTATGTCTTGGGCTATAATTATACCTTATCGGAAAAATTAGTCTAAATTTAAGCTTTTTTTTATCAGTATTAGAATGCCGTTCTAGAGTTAAGATTCTTTTATATAAGCTACAAAAAGCTTTATTTGAGTGTTAATTAATTTTGAATTAAATCTAAATACAAGAATCTTCAATTTAAAACTAAATTTTTGAACATACGGAAGAAAACGTTGGAGATCCCTCAAAATTTCCTAAAGTACGATCAGGGTGACTAGAGAAGTCGATATACCCATGTCCGTCTGTCTGTCTGTACGTCCGTATGAACGCCTAGATCTCAGAGATGATAATAGCTAGAGCAATCAAACTTTCAGATTAGATCCGTTATTATATTATATAGCTCCCATAGGGGTGTTTCAGAGAATCTCGAGAAGAGTCAAAAGCTTTAGATGAATAATTAATTTGTTTTTTAAAATATCGCAACTAAATTTGGCATTCTGGAGTTTTTTCTAGTTTTCAAGCACTGAACCAAATTTGATCGAAATCGGTTGACTTGATTATATAGCTCCCATGGGGCCGATCGGTCGAAAAAACGTTTTTTGAACAAAATTCGTTTTGTTTTGTTTGCTTTTGAAAATATCGTAACCAAATTTGGCATAGAAATATCTTTTGGAGTTCGTGAACAATATATTGGACTTGATTGCAATGTGGTACAGGGCATGCCAAAGTCGTCCGCGTCTTTAAGTCAAAATCTTAAGTAAACGCACTTATATAACTTATTTTGCGTAGAAACAAGTTCTTGACTCACTTTTGACCTACCAAACATTAAAAAAGTTGAGCTAATTGAATGTTGTAAATTAGTGCTGGAGAAAACATCGGTATATCGAAGTTTAAAAAATCTATATATCGATGTTGGCCAACAGAGATGTTTCTCCAGCACTTCTGCACTCATCAAATGGGTGTTTAGTAGCGCTGGAGAAACATCTCTGTTGGCCAACATCGATATATAGATATTTTAAGCTTCGATACATTGATGCATCGATATAACATCGATGTTTTCGCCAGCACTACTGTAAATTAAGTAAGTTTAAATTTAAGACATTGTTGGCATGGAGAAATCGAATTTAATAATCAATTTTTATTCATTTTTTTTACTCAGTTTTCTTTAAATACGATTCAATTAAGCTGCACGTATTTTTTTAAAATAAAAATTAAGAAAATTCTTTGGAAAAATAAGACCCAGATTTAGCACAACTTTTCTTTTGACGGCCCCGGCTATGTTTTGCTGTTTTGAAAACTTACCACAAATGAAAAAAAAATCTTCGCATTAAATACTGGCCTTAGTACTCAGCTGTTGTGCATATTATGTGCATACTGTTTAGTACATATGTATGTATAAAACAGTCATAAACTGCCTACAGTACATCTTCGCTTACCCCAAGAGGCATAACAGACAGAACAGAACAGAAAACTTGCCGACACTTATTAGCCTCGAGTACATCAATCATCAGCTTGTTTTAATTTTAAAAAATCGCACGCTGTTCAGCAAGTTTCCCAAAGCCCACACGGCCCAAGTTCGCAAACCCAAGAAACCCAAGACCAAGCGTCCGTCCGGCGTCCGGCGGGTTGGTAGCAACTTTTAGCACTTAATTAAATTCCGCCCCATTGTACGACCCCCAAAAGAGGCACAGCTTTTGAATCCCGCCCACTGTGACAACAAAGCATGTGCGATGTTCCGTCTCTGTCTGGCGCTCGCGCTCTCATGCGCAATATCCTTTTGGGATATTTTCAGGGAATTTTTGTAACGTGCTACTGCTGAGAGCGCGCCATTTTCTTTTATTCTCCTGCTGCTCTTTGTCACAGTTTGGTCTGTTTAAAAATTCTTTTAAACATTTTTCATCGTGGGGTGGTTTATCTTTGCCTGTAAGTGTTTATGCTAGCAACAAGATTGATCTATTTAATAAGCGGTCTTAAATCTTGATTACAAATAAGACGGAAGAATTTTTAATAAGTTGCAAGAAGCATATTGTCAGCCTTGGGCTACAGTTTACTTCAAGCTTACTTGGGGATTTAAGTTAAAACTATGTTTAATAAGCACAAAATTATATGACCAACATAATGAGTATTTATTGGCTTTTTTTTTTTAAAGTATTTGACAGGCTCGAAACTGCCGTGACGTTTTTTTTTTTTAAAAAAAAAAGGTGTTTATTTTAGTGCAAAGAAAATACATTTTGTAATTCGAATGAAACAAATTATTAATATTCAAGGTTGCCCATGTAACAATTTAAATTGTTATAAATTAAAAATTTGTATGGAAATTTATAATTTAAGCTCTGTAAATAAAAAATTGTATTTATTTTTAGTTATATAGCTATAAAGTAGAAATTAATTCAGGCCTTAAGGCTGAAAAATAATAATAATATATTTATATATTTAAGCGACTCTTTGGCAACCCGAACGCAGTTGGTACAATAAGATGGCGTACTTTAAAGTCGGGCGCAGACGACTTTGGAATACCCTGTACCACTGCTTGCAATAAAATCCGCTATATTGCTTAAGAACACCAAAAGACATTTGATTGCCAAATAAGGTTACGATAGCTTCATAAACAAGCAAAAACAGGTGAATTTTAAACCAAAAATGTTTTTTTTTACCGATTGGGAGCTATATGATATAGTCAACCGATTTTGATCAAATTCGGTACAGTGCTTAGGTACTCTAAAAAACTTCCGAGTGCCAAATTTGCTTATGTATCTTCACAAACAAACGAAACACAAAGAATTTTGTACAAAAAACGTTTTTTTGACCGATTGGTACTATGGAAGCTATATGATATAGTCAACCGATTTTGATCAAATTTGGTACAGTGCTCTAAAAAACTTTCGAGTGCCAAATTTGGTTACGATAACTTTAAAAACAAACGAATTATCCATCTAAAACTTTTGGTTTTTTTTCGAGGTCCTCTGAAACACCCCTATGGGAGCTATATAATATAAACCCGATATCGAAAAAGTAAAAGAAAACTTGTCTCCACTGACATAATTACGCATCTAATCTGAAAATTTGGTCGATCTAGCTCTTACCATCTCTGAGATCTAGGCGTTCATACAGACAAACGGACAGACGGACATGGGTATATCGACTTCTCTAGTCACCCTGATCATACTTTAGGTAACTTTGGGGGGTCTTCGACGTCTCCTTCTGTATGTTACATACATTTTCGGCTTGTACAAACTTAATACACTCTTTGTACCATACGTTACAATATTTATTAATTTGTTTAAATATTTATTATAATACAATAACAATACTATAACTAATAATCATAAGAGTAACGAGTAGACCTTAGACCGGTATAAAAATAACATTTTTAAAGTTTCTTTAATTTTTTGTGAAAATTCTACCAAATTATAAAAATTCACGTTTTCCAGGTTGTTGCATAAAAAATTTGATGCTGAGTTACATTTATTTTATGTTTTCGAAAAAAGGTTTTAATTAAAGGGGTCAACGCAGTTCGAAATATTTCGCGCGGAATGACAAAACTTCATATAAAAAAAAAATCCCAAATGGGCGCTTAAACCAATTTTCGAAATCCTTTCTTTCTTCGATTGAGGTAGGGAGCGTCAAGTTATATGCGATATCCAACGCAAAAAGTCGTCCAAACACTGTACACTGATGGAACTAATGCCCAGGATTGCCACACGACAAACTTTCTTTATTATTTGCACAGAATTGATGTATTCTGCGATGATGCTCGATTTTGGACAAACTTTATGAAATTCGTTGCTGAGTGAAATTCGTCAATTTAATTCTACAAAGCATCGGGTTACAGTGGCGAAATGTAATCGAATAAAATCGATTTTTGCACTCTTGTCGAGATAGTCCACGACGGCAGTGGCTCAAACATTTTTTTAGTAGAGTATCTTGAGGACCTCTTTAGTGGGGTAGGGTGGAGTAAAGCTCACCTGTGGTATCACAACGGGCCAATTTTTAACTGGCCTAAGTGAGTTGGAACGTCTACGTTCTACGTTGTAACTAAGTTATCCTAAAGAACGTCAGATTGCAGCTTGTATTATTAGTATTCCCAAGGCGAAAAATATAACTAGTCATTTAGAGTTAAACATGCCCCATAAAACATGTTTTTAATTTAGTTGATTTGCGGTACATACCCCTTTCATAATTTTGTCAGATTTTTCAAAAAATTTATATAAAGGGTTTTCCAATAAGAGAAAGAAAGAAAATGCCATTTTTTGAGATAAATGATCGGATGTTTATTTCATAATGAAGAGGAAGGTATGCCGATAATAATGAAAAACAACATCAGCCAAATGGCCACCACGACCACGCCTACAGGAGCATATCCTTTTCATGAAATTGTACATAACCAAATCGCAAAGTGGCTGCCCTATGTCCTCGATAGCCTGACGAATTCTATCTTTGAGGTCTTGACTCGACGCTGGGCTGTTGGCGTAGGCCTTGTCTTTCACCTGGCCCCAAAGGAAGAAGACGCAAGGTGTTAAATCACAAGATCTCGGTGGCCAATTGTGATCACCTCTTCGAGAGATAACACGGTCCGGAAACTTTCCCGTAAAAGAGCAATGGCTTCGTGACTTGTGTGGCACATAGCGCCGTCTTGTTGAAAGTAAACGTTGTCCAGATCAATAATCAATCAATCAATACCATCCAACTCCGACCATAAAAAATCATTAATCATCTCTCGATATCGCAATCCATTCACCGTAACTATTGATCCAACCTCATTTTCGAAAAAGTAAGGTCCAATGACCCCACCGGACCATAAACCGCACTAAATAGTCACACGTTGAGGATGGAGAGGCTTCTCAACAATAACTCTTGAGTTTTCCGAACCTCAGATGCGATTTGCTTGTTGACGTAGCCACCGATTTGGAAATGGGCCTCATCAGTCAAGATGATTTTTCGATAGAATTCCGGATCATTTTCATGCATTTCAAGGACACAATCAGCAAAGACACGACGTTATTGATGATCGGCCGGCTTGAGTTCTTGTGTTAACTGAACTTTATAAGCCTTAAGACCCAAGTCTTTATGCAAAATACGGTGTAATGACGTTTGTGGAATGCCCAATTCCAAAGAACGACGCGGAATGGACAAACCTGGGTTTTCTTCAACACTTTGGGCTACAGCAGCAATATTCTCAGTTGTTCTTGAGCGACGTGCACGGGTTTTATTCTTCACATCACTAACTTGTACCAACAGCTCGAATTTTTCCACCAATTTCTGTATTGCGGTCCGACGAGGTGCTTCACGTCGCGACGACCCAAAAATGCTTTAGTTTTGCGAACTGTGACTGCAAGATTTTCACCATTTTTGTAGTGAATTTTAATAATTTCAATGCGTTGTTGAAGCGTGTATCGTTCCATTTTTAGTAATGGCGTAGTTTCTACTTGTCAAATGTCAAAGAATAAAAGCTTCAAAAGTGACAGCTACCGAAATACCGGGTGATTCAAAATAACACCTCTTGCTGGAAAACCCTATACAATAAATATAGCTTAGAAACAAGTGAATTTTAATTCCCTTTAAAGAGTTTTATACAAAAAGTTTAAGGACTTGTGACATTTTTATAAAATGAAAGCACACATCTTTTATTCGAAGATCGGGCAATTACACTAGTTTACAAATTTAAGGGTCATCGAGTGAACCTTCCTAAGTGTTTTTTAGGGTAATTTGGGGTCGAGAATCATCAATGGAAATCCATTTTTTTTCTTGAACACCGTTTTCGAGATATTTTCGAAAAACATGCTTTTGGGCACTTTTTTCAGTTATTCCTCAATATCTCGTGAACAAAATTTTGTATTAACATGAAAGACAATTAGATCGAAAGGTATTGATAAACAGTGATATATGATATGTACAGATTAAGTAAAAATTATTGAAGTTACAACCAACCAAAGTCGAAAAGTGTAATTATCGACCATTTTTCAAAATTCACATTTTTAAATTTTTTTTTCTTTGCGCTGAAAGAGAATCCTTTTACGAACATTTCGAGTCTAAGATCTTCGAAATCGGATAGGAAATAGATTTATTTACTATTTATTTATTTATTTAATATTGTAACTTAGAATTAATTCTAGAAAACAAAAGTAGTTTTAAATGCAGAGCAACATAGGCCTTCTGGCTGAAAGGAACTGTAGATGTTATGGAACCATGATGCCAAAGTTCAAATTTTCACTAAATCACACTTTTGGTCGAAAAAAAATCTCTTCGACTTTGGTTGCCTGTAACTTCGATAATTTTTACTTAATCTGTAAGAGCACATCAATACCTTTCTGTCGTCTTTCATGTCGATACAACATTTTGTTCACGAGATATTGAGGTATAACTGAAAAAAGTTCCCAAAACATGTTTAACGCAAATATCTCGAAAACAGTGCTTAAGCAAAAGAGGAATGTTTCTCGACCCCAAATTACCCTAACACTTTTTTACAAAGGTTAATTTTTCGTGTAAGCTAGTGTTATGTATGTCGAATTTCCCGTAGTAACGCTAATACTTTTGCATTTTTATCGACTTATTATCGATTATAATATTATTCTCTTATCAGCATCATCTTTATACCCACTTCGAGTCCAGTCTTCTTCACCCAAACGCTTGTTTACCCCTTTTCGGACTCGCTTATGCTTCTCCTGAGGTGTGGGTATGCGATCTCAGCATTCGTTGCAGGCATTCCGATCCTGAATCATGTCATCGCTGTGACCCATTCGTTGCTAATGTTTTTGCATTTGACCGGTCCACGTATTTTTCGGTCTGCCTGCCCTACGGCCGTTACCTGGAACTACGGTAAGTATTGCCTTCTTAGCGGGGCTCTCCGGCGGTCGCCTTTGAACATGGCAATACCAACGCATCTGACCTACTTAGAGCGTCTCAGTGATAGGCTTTTTAACAAGCAGGCTGCCACGGATGTGATCAAGCTTGGTCACACCCGCCGTCATCCTTAGCATTTTCATCTGAGTCGCAGATAATTTACTCTCGTACGTTTTGTACATCGTCCAACATTCGGACGCATACAAGAGTGCGGGTCTAACGACTGTCGCGTACAGCTTGCCTTTCAATTTCCATGGCTCTAGAGTTTTCCCGCCACTTCATCCACCCAACACTGGTTCGATGTTTGATGTCATCATCGCATGCAGCTTCGCTATTTGCAATAAATTAATGCATTTCCAACACATTTCAAATTGTTTCTTTATTTTTATAGTATTTTTGAAGCTAATATAAAAAAATACAATTTGTTTTATTTTTAGCAAGTCTGCATCAATCTTTGTTAAATAATAAATATGCTAAAGCTAATCGGCCTTTTATTTTTATTTAGCGCTATATCTAAGCATACAATATTTATAATTATAAAAATCGCTCAGTATGGTTGCTATATAATTTTCTTATTTTATATATGATAGTTAAAGTTATATAGGAGTGCACAAAAATGCATTAAGCCAGAAAAATATATGGCTATATATATATATTTTTAATAGAATATTAAAATTGATGACCTACTACCAAATGGCCTAGTTAGTTTGAGTTTGCCGAATTTTCGACTCAATATACAATTTTGAACAACATAATACATATATAGAGTTGTAGCTGGCAAAACCTCATTTTAATGTCAAAATAGCGCAGTAAGAAGAGTTGAGTCATTCTGCTTCAAAATAGTTTCGAGCGCTGGTTCTTTAAAGTAAACTAAAACGCTTATCTTATGACAATCCTTGAAGAATTCAAATTTAATCAAATCAAATCGTTTGAGTTATTGAAGCAATTTTCATCGGTTTTTAACAAAAAATTATATCTCAACGCTAGAAAGTAGTTCTAAATTTGACAAATAGTTCAATATCAAGTAACTTTATTAAACGTTTAAAAAAAAAAAGAGTGCTCAAAGAGTCGATTTAAAACATTAAATGCTTATACTGTGCATAAAAAAAATAAATTTGCTTTTGTACACAAAAAAAAAAAAAAAACTCTAAACTACCATACTGAACGATCGCATAAATATAAAAATATTTCATTTGAATTTAGCAATAAAAGAAATAAATAATTAATAGATATTTATTTAAAAGTTCCTTCCTAAGCATTTGAACTACATTAACAATGCGCGACAGAAAACATGGGCAATACTATAATACCAAATATTAAAATCAAAAAAAAAAATATATATAAAATAATTTGTAATACATTTTAGGCTTAAAACTTTTGCATCATTTCAAGGGCCACAACAAGCTGGCCTTATGCGCATATTAATCATAGATACAGTTTAATAAATAGTTACCAAGCGGCAACATGAAGCAAAAAAAAAAATTGTTTAATTAGTTTTAAATTAATAATTAACATGCCAGATGAAAGCATGGGAGAGAGATAGAATACATATACAAAAAGTTGTCCGCTTTGAAGCCAGAGTTTTACGTTTCAAAGTATTTATATATAGCCGTTACATAGGACATGACTTGCGTCCAATCGGGGCGTTCAATCTGGCACATATCGTTGATGTTCTGTGAAAGACAATTAAAATTCAATTAGTTACATGTACTACTGAGGTAATCTATATAATCCATTAAAAACTCACTAGCGTTGTGCCAATTCCAACTGATTCAGCTGCTGCAAAGGCCAATGAAAAGTTGCGCCGCTTATTGGTCGGATTGAGCGTATCGTAGGGTATGCGATCCGGCAGATAGGAATGTAAAATCGCACAGAATGCTAACCCATCGTTCCACGATGAGCTAAAATTCGTTATGTCAATATTGCGATAGCCAACGGTTTTATTTTGGCACCACTTAAGCAATGCATTGCGTTTGGAGCCACCATTTTTGGCCAACATGTTGAGTGGATCCTTGCGCTCACCTAAAATAAAACATAAAAATAAATGTTTAGTAATATTCTTTGAAAATTTGCACAAAGAAAAAGCAAGTAAGCGTGTGATATCTGAAAAAACTTTAACCCAGAAGCATGCCACAACTTTGCAGTTTGAATGAGTCTAATGAAAAAGACTGCATTAGAATAAACCGAGATTTTGTTTCAAGGCCCATGTAGAGGGCTAACATTAGCTTACTTTGCATTGATGGACTGAAGAAGCAATGTTGCCTGGAGAAACGCGCTACAAAGGCATAGTATTTTCGCGTATTATTAAACAGCAGTGCTTCACAAGTTTTAAACCTTGTAGCTTAATTGGAAGCAGTTCAATATTTAAAGTTAAATCAATAGACAACAACGAGTAACACGATTGCAGCTCCTTTTGGGAGTCCCACACGAATATATTTAGGTATCTTACATATTTGGAACTGCTTCGACATATAGTCACAAATCACAACAACAATAAAGTTTGGGCAAATCCCAACTATGTTTTTTATCCAAGTCCACGCCTGCTTCACAGTACTACAGTACTACTTACCGCTGATAAAAGATTTTGAGACATTGCCAAAGCTTAGGCTTCCGACCAGCGCACTGCTGGGTGTTTGGACAGGCGTCAGACTAGGCGGCTGTTGTGTGCTGGGCGTATTTTGTGTGGACTGTATGGATGACTGTTGTTGTTGCTGCTGCTGCTGCTGTTGTTGTTGCTGATTCTGAGCTTGTTGCTGTTGCTGTTCTCGCAGCGGCAACGTTACTTTGGTAGTGTTAGCTGTTGTTGTTGTTGTTGTTGGTATATTTGTTGTTGCATTGTGGTTATTAGCACGCAAATTGCTGCTCTGCATGATGGGTAAACGCAGCTAAAAAGACAAGCAGAATATATTACTAAAACACTTCAATTGTAACAAGAAATAAATAAACCTACGCTTTCATGCCAATCTGCGCCCACGGGCAATATGATGGGCGTGTGTCCAGTCTCAGGCGTGCCGCTATTAAGGCTTGACGTGGAACTATAATGCGACTCTGTCTCATCAGTTTTGCCCTGCTTAAAAAAAAGGCAAGTAATCAAGTCAAACATAAACAAACAAATACATTACTTTCCACAGTGTATACACATTTATTATTGTCGTACCTGTTTATTGTTTGTCTCTATGCTCTCGATAAGCGTCTTGACAGACAAACGCGAGTCCTGCCTGCTAAAATTGAGTTTACGCCGCGATGCCATCTCCTGTTGCACAGTGGACAACACCGATTGCTGCGTCTCCGTTTGTTGCAGTTCTATTTTAAAGAAATAGATGTTAGAAGCTTAGCTAAATATTCGCAAATGCTTAAACTTACGCTGCTTGGTCAGCTTTTCAAGCTGCTGCTCGAGCAGTCGTATCTTCTCCTTTTGCGTTTTGTTATCAAGCACCAGCTGCTCGCTGGCGCTCAATGCTTCAGTCTTAAAATCGTTTGCAACACGCACGGTCATCAAGAGATCCGCCTGGAATTGTTGCCATTCCTCAGCCTCTAAACGACGCAATTGTGTCTCCTTATCTAGCCGCGATTCGGTATCGCTCAGCTGTAGCTGCAATTCACCCAAATGCCTTTGCGTCTCGCTCAATAGTGTTTGCAGCTGTGCCTTATCCTCCTGATGGCATTTGCACTGCACCTGCAGCTCACCCATGCGTTCCTCTAGCGCCTGACAATCGCCAGCCAGCTTGTCTTTATCGTGCTGCAACTGTTCCAATCGATATTCTAAATCCGAGACGGCGCATTTGGCATTATTCTTGGCCACCTTGCACTCTTCGCTTAGGCCAGCCAGTTGATCACGCAGACGCCGCAGCTCGGCCTGATTACGTGAACATTGATCTTGTAGCTCCGCTACACGCCCCTCCAACGCATCTTTCTCACGACGCGCAGCCTCCAATACATCGCTTAAGTCCGCCTTATCACCGCGCGATAAATCGGCCTCCAGCTCTTCAATCTTGCTGCGCGCATTATCTAGCAGTGTGCTCAGACGACTTATTTCAATGGCTCGCTGTGATACCTCCTCTTTGGCTTGGGACAGCTGAGCTTCGGTCTGCTTGCGCTCTGCCGTAGCTGCATCCAGTTGAGATTCAAGTAAGGCAATGCGTTCACGTTGACGCTGCTGTTCTAGCTGCGCAGCATCACGCGTTTGTCGCAGCTCAGCCAATTCGGCATTGAGTTCCTCTTGCTTGACCAGCACAGTTTCACGCTCCTCCTGCGAGGTCTTGATAAGATCAAGTAGCTTCTTTTCTCGCTCTGAGGTGCACACTTCGGCTGCTTGCTTTGTGTCACGCAGCAGCAGCTCTTGAAGCGTGCTAATCTGCGTACGTGATTCATTGAGCTTTTCCGTTTGGCGACACAGCGACTGAAAGAGCACATCCTTTTCCTCGGCCAGACGCTCATTTTCAGTTTGAGTATCACTTAATTGCGTTTGCAGGTCGGCCAACTCTTGTAAAGTGGCTTGCAGCTCTTCGTTGGTGGAGTAATGAGTTTCCTCCATTTGTATGATCCTATCCTGCAGGCACGCTACTGAGATCTCGCTAGAGGATGAATGTTTATCCCAGTCGGGCGTAAGACAGGGCGTGCCATCGTGCGCTTCGTTGCTCTGCAAAACATAAGTTAAGGTTAAGGTTTTTTTCTTTTTTAAATTATAGTTTATGAATAAGTAAAGAGTACTTACACTGGGCAGTGCTATGGAGGCGGGCGCTGAACTGTGCAAACGCTGTGAGTCTTGTATAAGCTGATGCTTTTCCGCATCCGACAGTGGCGAGTTGACAACGTCTCGCAAACGATTGCGCAAAGATTCATTTTCATATTTTAAATTGCCGATTTCCATTTGTGTTTTCTCCTGTAGATTCTGTAAAGCAAGAGAGCGCAACAGGTAACTTAGTTATTATTATAGTTATGGGTTGTAGTATTTGTTTTTGTTTTTGTTATTGTTGTTGTTGTTGTTGTCGCGGTGCATGCATATAATTTACACTTACTGCAATAATTTGCTAGCCCCAACCATTTAGAAGTTAAGATCATGTCAAAACAGCGTCTTGATCAGCGTTGAAGAAATTCGGACTAAAAAAATATCCTAAAATGAGTATCTGCTGAGCCCTCTATTTCTTTTTACAATCTATCGCAGATTTTGAAGCAAACAAAATATATGTTTCCAAATTTCGAAAAATTGATCTTTATTTCGTTCTCCACATGCTTTCAAGCATATAAAAACCTCTTATATGGTCCGATTTTTTAACCTAGATCTACTTTAGCTTGATAAATTTTTATATAACGTATACAATAAGAATATCAGCTCCTGGTACTTCAGGTGTAATGACATAACCTCAAAAAATTTGGTATTTTAAAGGTTGTATCAAAAGTCTGACGTGCTGGGTTTTTTTTGGAGCTTGGATTCGGATTAATTTTTTTTGCCATCTTTTTCTATAAATTTTCTTAATTTGTTATATATTTATTAGGTAACAAACCATGCGCTCAGCTTTAGCAGCCACTGTGCTCAAGATTCAATTAAAGGAGCGCGCAGTATTAAAAAAAACAAAAGTTAGCTCTATAGCATATAGATCATATTGAATATCAATCAATAGATTGGTTAAAGTAATGAAGCGCAACGTTCCGGCCACGATGTTTAGTCATCGAGCGTTGCGCTAACAAATTGACAGAACAACGTATTGACATATAGACCGACAGACTGATCGACTGACTGATTGACAACAACAGCAACAACAACCACAATAGCTTTGGGCATGTGGTTAACATAGGGTGGTGTAAGGGGATATGTTATGAGGTATAAATCCCACCTGCATTTTTACTAGATCACCCTTAAGTTTGGCCACCTCGCTTTGGTATGGCAACAGCTCGGTAATGCGCGTTTCCAGCTGCAGTTGCTCACGGTTCAAACGTTCCAGCTGCGTGTGTAGCTCCTGCATTTTGTTATTAGCCTAAGGGCGAAATTCCATTAACTTGATTGTTATGAATTTGCTTATAAACGTTTTATACATTAGAATAGATTTGCGTTAATATCGTTGTGTGTTTTACAACACTGCGTTTTGTAGAATTTGAAAACTTTAGTATTAACCAAATTTTTTTACAAAAAAGACGGATTTTATAGCTATAAAAATATTCTATTAAAGGATGCTCATTTCTAACTCCGAACTAGAATGGAAACAAAACAGAACTTAAACGAATTTTTTGCACTTAAAGCGTTTAACAGCAATTTTAGCTAGTCATATGCATAATTTTCAAAATTTAAGCAATTCTTAAAACTAATTTGAAGAAATTCCATTTTTTTTTGTTGTGTTGTCCCGGGACGATATTACCAATAAAAATTGTAAAAACTAATTATGTAGATCGAGTCATACGTCAAAAAAATATGTTTCGAAAAATTTCAGTTTTATTGGTATTCAATTTTTCAAACACGTAATTTTATCCGTTCTTTATACTGTGTAAAAAAATTAAAATACATTTAAAGAGTATTTAATAGAATACATATTCAGAAAAAGAATTTCTTACATCGCGAATACCTAATTTGTTTTTAAGTTTTTGTGTTAATATTAACCCGATAAATTTGTATTGACATATTTAATAGTTTTCACAATTAAAAGGCTACGTCTAAAAATTGAGCTTTTCCGAGAAATATTTGAACTCTAAATCGATCTGCAGTTGCAGTTTTTGCACCATATTCAGCAAAAATATAGCCCTTAAAACTTATAGCATGTTTAGACTTCGTTGCCGAATGAAAACGCAAATCGTATGTAAATTTAGTGTAAACATAGCATCATAGCTTGTCTGGACTTTGTTGGAAACGCAAATCTATCGCATATGTAGTGTAAACAACGTTTTAGCTCTGGGTCTTACCTCTAATATTTTTTGTTGTTGTTGTTCGTTGTTGATAAGCTGCTGTTGTTGTTGTTGCTGCTGTTGTTGATAACTGCTGGCTGCAACTGCCGCAACGGCAACGGCTGCGGCTGCTGCCGGAAATGCGTTTACCACCGCAGCGTTTGTATTTGTTGTTGCTGCTGCTGTTGTTGTTGCCGCTAATTGCTGATAAAAGTCTTTACAATCTGCCAAACTGGCAACGTTGACCCCACCACTAGCACCAACTCCTCCGCCGCCAACAGCGGCAGCAACCATGCCGGCATCTTGCAAGTTGTTGTTGTTATTTGTGGTTTGCGCCGCTGGTGGCACGGCTGCAATGGACGTCATCAGTTGTTGTTGTTGTTGTTGCTGCGTGGGCAGTTGCTGTGCCGGCTGCTGCACATTGCTGCAGGTTGTCTGTGCTGTTTGTTGTTGTTGTGGTGGTGGCAGTTGTTTTGGCAGTTTGTGTCCCTTTAATTTGGATTTCTTTTGTGGCAAAGTATTGGTTTGAGCGGCTACTGCTGCTGCTTGTGGCTGCTGCTGCTGGCGCCTTTGTTGCTGTTGTTGTTGCTGCTGTGCTGTCAGCAGCAGCGCATCCTCATCCCCCACATCAACACCGCGTTCGTAGGTAGCGTCGTTGTTTGGATAAAATTTCGTTGTTGTTGTGTTTGTTGTCGCTGCGGCGTTGTTGTGTTGCTGTTGTTGTTGCTGCTGCTGCTGCTGCTCATGCGCTGTATTTAAAGATGTGCTTGATTGGGCTTTCTGTCGATTGTTGTTGGAATGCTGCTGTTGTTGTTTGTGTGATGATGTATTGGAGGATGCAGAACTTGAGGTTCCTTGTCCTCTGCGAAACAATGATTTTAATTTAATCATATTGTTTTCGTTATAGTTAGTTTGTTAAATAGCATTAACAATATTAATAAACGCTGCTATATAGTATGTATATTTATATATTTTAATTCGTTGCACTTTTGTTTTTGCACAACGTCGTTGTTCGATCATCAAATGAAACAGTTTTCTTTTTATTTGTTATCGTTTAATCGTTATCGTTTTGCAATTTATTTTGTTATCATGTGCGCGTGTGTTGTATTTTAATTATAAGTGTTAATTATGTTTGCACTGTGTTTCTTTTTTATTGCATTTTCAACTGTGTTTTAAAAAAAATCTTTATCAATATACTTTAATGCTCTGTTTGCTGTTTCGTATGTATGTGTGTGTCATCGATAGCTAAGAAAGTGCAAGGAAAAGTGAAATTTCTGCATCACGGCACGCAACAGTTTGAAGCAAGGCAAAGAAGATACAACAAAGAGACAGGGCCAAAGCAAACCAAACTGAAACTGTTGAATGAAAGTTGTAAACTTTGAGCAGACGAGAGAGAGCAGGTTAATGCATGTGTGTGTGTGTGTGCAGTTGAGCAGTGCTCTGTAATGTTAAGTAACATTGCGTTGCTTATGTTAAATCTGCTAATATACCCTACTACTAGGTTTAAGGGTTTTACAAAGTCGGTGCAAAAAAAAAATGTTGGGTTCAACGTCTGAAAGTTATAAAGTAAGATCAGGTCGTTAAAACAAAAAAATCATTTTGACGTATAAAATTAAAATCTGGTGCTAACAATAGAACGTTTTTTTTTTTTTTGTTAAACTAGCGTTTTAATTTTTTCCAAAATACTTTGTAATCTCAAAATCTTTGTAGTGAACGAAGAAATTTTTATATATTTCCAAAATCTCATAAAAACGATTTTTTCAGAATTATCATAGCCATGTCCGTAAAGAATGGTATTTCATCATATTCTTTGTTGACGAACAGCAGCAGCATTTAAATGGTTTGTTTATTGATTTCAGATGAAGCATTCTACATAAATCATAAATCTGATACTTTCATAGAAAAGTACTCACAAATTTGTGACAGACGAGCACTTTTCGTTTTAAAGTGAATAGAAAATTTTCTCAGCCAGTAAAAATGATTTATTACAACTTCCGATGTAGACTATTATGACAAGCGTGCATTGATCAACTTTATTCGATTTTTGGTGATCAAGCTCTATGTTAGAGCACTATAAAATATAGCACTTCAGATACTTAAGGACGTTCAATTCTGAATGCTATACAATCATTTGTTTACCAGAAGTGTTCAAAAAGTGTTTCGAAAATGCATTCATTTTCATGGGGTATATTTTGAAAAACAATAAAGCCATTTCTCGTCTTAAATTACTGAAACTAACAAAAACAAACAACATTAAAAAATGCAAAAGCAATAAGGTATAAACATGGGCACAGTGTATAAACATTTATTATGAATCACTAAATTTGATTGTGCCTAGTCAGAAATTGATAAATAAATGAGTGCAAAATTTATGGCTTATTTTCGTTGTTACCTACTTAAACTGCCTTAACTTCAATTCAATTTCCTGGGAGTGCACTGTCTAATAGCACATCATTTAAATTTATTAATTATGTACTGGCTATAATTATTAATTTTATTTTTTTTTTTGCACATTTTAAGCACACTAGTATTCAATATGAAATCAATTTCAATAATTAATGCAAATTTAATTGACTTATGGTACCGACAAACAACAAAACAAAGTTATTGACAAATTAAAAATAATGTTAATCATATAAACGGGGTACTAGGCAAACGCCAGTCAACTGTGTGGGCGTCAGTAAAAATTAAAAATATAAATAAAAACAAGATTCACATTCACTTCCACTTAATTAATATGCGGTTAATGTAAGTGCAATTTGAATTGAAATGCAAAAAAAGTAGAGACCGGCACACTGCAGGGCATACAAATGCATAATAACAGCGTCAAGTTTATCATCACATATACATGAATAAATCTCTCTCTCTCTCTCTCGTCCTCTGTCGTACTTTTATATGCAAAAACACACTCCGCGCCATTTGAATAGTACACTGTAAATTTTTTATCTTAACTAGACGGGTTTTAGGTAGCTTCTTTAATATTTAACACCTAAAACATTTGTAATTTTCGTTCGATTTTACTATTTTTATTAAGAAGTTGTACCAACAGTCTCAAATTTGACTGTACAGCTAGTAGTAGTAGTCTGTTTATAAACCATGTAAGCCTTTTACGGAGAACGGGCCAAGTTAACTTGATCTGGTTACAGATAATGCACATATTTTGGTAAAATTTTTCTCTCCAGCTAATTTAGTCTCTCACAATCAGGCAATATTTTACATATATATATTTGCATAACGTCTCCTTACGCTCATTACAAACATATTCACGAACTTAGTCCTTTTTACCTTCAGCTACAGATTATAAATTTTGTATATGTAACACCTAAAATAAAACGAATCGTTTCCCAGTAAAAAGTGAAAAGAAATCTGGAAGACCAAGCGCGCTAGGAGCTAAAAATTGTTTCCAACTTGCTGTACATCAATTGCCTATTGTTCCAATTTGAATGGAGTGCTGAAGACACCGGAGATTATGAGGCTGCTGACAGCATTTGCCGATGTCGTATTTATGCGGCGTAGGCAAATGATTGGACCACCGCAGGCGGATGGGTGACCAGTCCCGGGCAATCATGCCAAAACTGGCGGGGTTCCCCAAGTCCGAGTCTGTCGGGACTGAAAGGGGAGGGCAAACCGAGCCCTTAATTTCGGTACCACGGGTTGAGTATACGTCCAAGCGTGTGGGAGTATCGTGGTGGCTGTGGTTGATACCAAAATCGCGGGTAGAGTCAGCTTGGCTCGGCGTGGTGTTGCACTTCAACCATGTGCTGCTAGCCATAAAGCAGAAGAGGTGATAGATACACCTCGCTCCTCACCAAGGGGGAAATGCATGCCCGACAGTATGCTTTTCGAATTGGTACCAAAAAAAAATCTGTTTCGGCTGATGGCTCTGAGGGGCGTTAGTTGGCGCATTAATCCAGACTCATTGTGTTATATGTACACTCAGGTTGCATATTTGAACACCGTGGTTTTAATCCTGCAAAGGAACATACCACGTTAAATAAACTCCGGAAAGATCTGGTTTATCTGTTACAATTTGAATGCCAGAAAATCTTATAGGCACCAAAATCGTGTAGACTCTCGTTGATTATGTGGTTAGTCTGTATAACTCTATTTAATTTTTGAAATTTGAAAAAAACAAAACAAATCGAAGTAATCAAAGATACAGAGTACGGTAGCCACCATGAAAGTGGCTAGGAATTCCTCTTCCATCAAGCATACTTTACAGTAGTGCTGGAGAAAACATCGACGATCGAAATTTAAAATCTCTATATATCGATGTTGGCCAACAGAGATGTTTCTCCAGCACTTCTGCACTCATCAAATAGGTGTTTAGTAGTGCTGGAGAAATATCTCTGTTGACCAACATCGATATATAGCACTACTTTACATATCTGACGGTAAGAGATTTTGGCTAAAAGGAAGAGGTCATCACTAACCAAAATAACGCATATTTTGAGGGCCTATTATTTGAATGGAAAACAAAAATAGCAAAAACGTGGTTCTAATTGTATTGAGCTAAAAGGCAACTATGATGTAAAATAAAACGCTTTTGTCGAAAAAAAAATAGCTTCTATTTCAAAAAAGTCACGTACTTATACGACTTACTCTTGTATGGTAAAAGATTTATTAAGGGCTGCTCAAAAAGATTAAAAGGCTTTAAATAATACATATGCCACTCATGTGAGCTTAACAAACAAAGAAATTATGACTTTTGCTAAAATAAAAAAAAAGCCGCCATAGCTTGGCTACAGAGTATTTTAATTATTAATTAATTATTTCAAAAAACTTTAAAAGACTGCTATATTCAACTGACGAGTAGTGTGCAAATGTGTAAATAGTATAGACGAGCGTAAACAAGTTTCGATTATCGACTGGGGCCGGCAAATAATTCACCAAATAACAAATTGTATCTATGTGAGTGCCTGCGTATGTGTATTTGCCCATGTGTTTTCCATTGTCATATGCCAGGGATTACTCATACGCATAGATTGCCTTCCCCCTTTGGTGACACACACACACACACACACACACACACACAGAGAGAGAGAGGAGCGCACACGTCAAAAAATGGAAATGTGCATTAACATGGCAATGACAGCTGACCGCAGACAACAACAACAATATGCTTGCAACATGTGCGGCAGTGTTGTAAAATGTTAAACAGACAAACGCAGCTACGTTCGCATGCCATTTATGGATATTGTAACTGAAATCATAATCAGCTTGGACAACGACCTGCGGCCCACACAAACAGCCAAGATACACTGAAAATATGTTTATTTTGTTTGGGTCTTGACAACTAGCAACATTTTGCGACATTTAAATTGAAGCACACATACATAAAAATGACATCATGCTCGCAATTTAGCGCAATTTTAAAGGCAAAAGCGGCGCAAATGTGATTTTTTTTTTTTTTTGTACTTTTTTGACTTGCGCAATATCTTTAATTGCTTATGAGTTTTATCAGCAAACAGGTGTATTGTTGGTTTACAAAAGTAGTTTGGCTTTGTACTAAACTATGACGAGAAGTATGTGCACCAAAGCGGTTTTATCTGTTTACACTTTGATAAATGTCTTAAATAGCTTAAGATAATTTCCCAAGAAAGTGGAGGTCGATTGGACAACAATTGCGTTAAAGCTAATGCTTAAGTTGGTTATTGCTACAGTACTACAGTAAGCAATATGTGTTTTGTTCCTTAATAGATGGCATGGGAGCCACCACCGCTATGCTACAATTCAACAGTCATTCGTTAGTCTACGAATGCAGGCGAGTAAAAGTACTCTCTGTTTGAATTTTTAGTTCCATAGCTCGTAGCCTCAAAAAAAGCGAGCAAAAAAAAAAAAAAAAAAAACCATAGCATTTAAGCCAACTTTGATCTCTTTATACCAAAGGAACACATGAAGAAACTGCCTAAAACTATGCCCAAACTTGTTAAAAGCTTTATTTAAGTCAAAGGTGTTTGAGCATTACATTGAAAACATGATCATTAACATGTAATATAAAATAAATTAATTGGTTTGTCTTGCTTGTTATGAATAATAAATATTAAAATAAAATAAATTTATTACGAATTGTATTTTAAGCGATTTTACCGCCAAGACAAGTCAAATATACTAGAAAGCATCTAAAACTGTTAAGACACGGTGCGACATAATTTTAATAAACTATTGTGACAGGTACGGTGCATTTTATTTAATAAAAACAAAAATTCGCAAGATGTCAGGGACAAACAAAAAAACTTGTCACAGATAAGCTTAAGGCCAACATTTCAACAATATTGCGTTGCTTATGTTTCGCCATGTTTTCTCACTTTTGTTTATTTAACAATTACAAATTCAAATGCTAATTTGATCGTTAAAACACGCGCCAAAAGAGTGTCACACATATGAGCTAGCATTTTGCAACACTTAAGCTGCAGTTGGAGAGCAAGAGAGTAAGAGACAATAAGCAGGATGCACAGAGAACAATAATGTTGTCATTTAAATAACTGTTAGCAAGCAGAGAGCTGGGCAAAAAGAGAGCGATCTGCCATAAGTGCATGAACAAAAGGTCTGTTTGGGCTATGGGCTGCCCAGCTCTGCTTGAGCAGCACAGGCTGCAGTTTGTGAGAGCGCGCAGACTTAGCAATGACCTTTTGTAATTTCAATAATTGAAATTCAAATACTAAATTGATTGTAAAATCACGCGTCTCTATTAAAGAGTGTGTCGGCAAGCATTTTGCAACACTTACAAATGCACAGGCTGCAGTTTGTGCAGAGAGTTAGTTAGAGCGCGCACAAACAGGATGTACGGCGGAGAGAGCGCAGTGTATGTACATACATATGCTGCGTGTGTGTGTGTTTTTGAGATTTTTTTTTTTTTTTTGCCCTTCAATTATACACATATTAACATGTACATATGTATATACAAATGCAAACTGTTGCTACTGCAATAACAACAACAAACAACAATGGTGTGGCATTTACAAGAAAATTCAATAAAAGACGTAGCAAGTAAAACCAACGACAAAGCCAGCAGCAGCGCCGGCAGAGGCAGCAGCAACACTTGAAAGTGTCGCGTGTGTTTTTCACATTACAGCAACACAAACAATGCAGAGGCTTTGACGGCAGCTGCGACTGCAAGCTGCGCTGCCGCTGCCACTAACCAATGAATTCAACACGCATACACACGTACATAAGGCGCTTGGTTTTCCAACCAAAGTATATACACATAATTAGCCCAAATTTTTATTGTTTGCACCAAATAAAAGTTAAGATCAACATTATTTAATTTCGCACTTTTTCTTTATACGCTGTATAGCAACAACAAAAAACACACACACACACAAACACGTAAAATATTTCTCTTTTCTGAAGCACAGAAACCGGATTACATACGCCAGCAAAACAGAGTATGAAGCATGTAAATAAATAAAACGTATTGTTGGTGTATCAAAAAAAAAAAAAAAAATTAAACACCTAACGCGCGACGTGAGAAGAAAAAAAAATAAACCTATACGCGCAGAATCAGTAGTTCTTAGCGTTTTTAAACTTTATGCTTAGCCGACGACGACAACGCGTTTATTAATTTTACAAAATATTAAAATGTTCAAGTACATTTTAACAAGCAACAACAACAAAAAAGTGTAAAGCGCACATAATAACGCGAGTGTTAATGAAGCTCGGTCTATGTTTACAAAAAAGTGACAGTCGTGTGTTAATAAGTGCTACGAAATATCGATAAGTTTTATCTAAGTAAAGTTGGCAGTTTTTTTTGTGTTTTTTTGGTATTTTTTAGTACAAACTATGTTAGCGAAGTTGTTAAAATGCGCAGAGAAGTATTTTGGTATTGTTGTTGGCGCTCGAAACAGCGACGACGCAGCTTTGCCCGGCAATTTGTGCGCATGTTATTAACAGCGCAGCTAGTTAACATATTTCAAATGTACAACAGATGGCGCTGTTCTAATTTTAAGCTGCGCACGCAGAATTTATCATGGGTAAAAAAAAGAAGGTGACGTTAAATTTTAAACTTTAAGTTTTGCAGTTAAAATTTTAAAATGTAATTTTCTTGCTCGCTTGCAACTTGTCCATTTGCTTTATGGCCCCAAAACACATGGACAACCTTTAAAAGATGGCAAGAAATATGCTCGAATTTGATCCCTCCTCTGTGGAGACTATCGTATTTTCATTGATTTACTGTACCAAGTAATGATAAAATTAAATAAAATTGAAAGTCAAAATTTGTTTTTTTTTTTTTATTTCATAACTTGCAAAATTACTCAACGTTACACAAAACAAAATTATTGCCTTCATCTTTTTTTACTAAATAAAGTGCTACTTAGTTGCTAGGTAAGTATAAACAAACTTTTTAAATTAAAAATTGTATTAACGCAACGTCGTCACGCCAAAATGGAAATGCCCATAGGTATATAAAATTAAAATAAAGATCCCCAAGTACTTAAACTTTTAAATTTCGCAAAATTAAAAATGTGGAGTTAATCGATTTGGCAGTTGAGCCATTCAAATATAAATGAATAATAAATTTAGATAAAGCACATTTGTCTCTAATATTTTTTGGCATTCAAAATTTTTTTCAGCTGGTAGATCAAGCCAAGAAACTGTTTTTCTCTCCCCGCGCAAGGCGTCACACTTATTTTCTCCAAAAACTCAGCGATAGGCTCAACAAGATTTTAAATTAGATAATCGGGGGTGCCACAGAAATCTTTAACCATTTTTGCAACGCTTTCAAACCAAACCTTTGAAAGGTGCCACAGAAACCTCAAAGATTTCATTTTTCGAACAATTAACTTCGAATGTTTTTGCTTTTGCAAGAATGCCAGCAAAGGGTTGCTACTTTGCACTAATTATTTAAGAACATTTAGACACTCATTTAAATAAATGTTTATGAACAGTGTCAAAAAAAGGTTATTCTTTATTACATTAAGCGATAATTTTCAGCATATTTTGCATCATTTTGCTTTCCATTTGTACAAAATAAATTTAAATTAAGTTTGAATATTTGTACCGCCCAATACAAGAGTTTGTATGGCAACGTTACGGCTCAACAGCTGTCCTCAGCGTTTTGAATGGCAAATTTCGTTTGTTTACATTTGCAAATTTGCACGAAAATCGAAAATAATTTGTAAAATGCCAATTGCGGGATTGTTAGCCATTGAGGCCTTAAAAAAGACACACAAACATAGAAAACGTCGAGCGAAGAGGTTGAAGAACCTCTAGATCGCTTCAAGGCTGTCATACAGTCCAGCAAAGGTTGCAACAATTATGTATGCTGTGCTGTGTGAAATGAAATTTTAATATAAAACACACACACTGATGAAAACAATAATGCAAATGGTTATGAAAATTGTCATTCTTATTGTTGTGCCCTTGTAGAAGTTAGATTTAGTATTTTCGATGCACTCGCCAATTATTTAAAACAACGCCATATTCAATAAATATTACTTCATCTATTAAAATCATTTAATTTATTTTTTAAATTTCCATATGCTGATGTGGCTCTTTTCTCCTTAGGTTGCGCTACTGATGTTTTTATTTTGAACTTAAACTGCTAAGCTATAAAAAGGTGCACTGCACTTATTTATTTAATTATGCATTCAATTCGGCGCACTTCATAACGAAAAATTAGTTAAAATAAAAAAAACAATTTTTTAACTTTCATTTAACATCAAAAACATCTATGAGTATGCCAAAATAATAACTTCGAATTATTATTATTTAGTACAGCAACTAGGTAGCAGCTCCTTAGCTCGAAAAGGTTTTGCATGTTGATACAGAATGGCAAATGTACCAACCATTTTAATAATGATTGCGCAAAAATGAAAATCTTGCATTAAGACATTAAAATTGTCAAAACATAAAGATACAGAAAACTCAGAAATTAAATACACTTTTCAAATATGTAACAGTTTCTTTAAATAAAATAGGTTTTGTTGGTGAATTTGATCAAATCTCATGCAATTTTGTCAAAGATTTTGAAACCGTTGAAAATCATGTCTGTGGCACCAAGAATAGGAATTGCAACGAAATTAACAAAAAACTGTTTTCTGTGGCACCCCAGAATTTATATAAATTTGGTAGGTCCCTGTGCATGACGCAGTCGATCGTTGTCACCAGAAAAACCACACAGCAGCAAGAAAAAAAGTAGAAGTTGAGCGTTAAAAAAAAGCGCAACTTATGTTGTTAAACCATCAAATTACTAAGCCATCGCAAAAATAAGCCATGTTTTATTGTAACAAATATTTTCAAATCTACTTTGCACAATTAAAGCTACAACACCATAACTTTATTAAAATAAGCTATGAATTAAGATATAATTCAACATGTATATAGTTAATATCTAGTAGTTTTAGAAGCATTAATAAAACGGCAGTGAACTCATTTAATAGTTAAAAGTTTATATAATAGTTGTTATCTACTCATATGACGTCACGCGCTTATAAACCTCAGCTATGCGCCATCTTATTTTGTTTACTTCATGCAAACAGCTGTTGACTGCGAAAGTTAACAGTGCATTAACATGCTGTAGACACAAAATAAGCAACAGATGGCGCTAATAGCAGCGTTCTGCATTCGCTAATTTTATTGTTTCGTAGCATACAGCACTTGTCTGTCATAAATTAGGCGCGAGATTTAAATAATATTCAAATATTTTCTGTTTATTCGAATACGTTGGCAAACCGCACTGTAAAAATTTGTCAAGCCACGAATATAATGTAAACAATACATGAAGTATACTCACAAAATAAATAATATTACTTTTTTAAATTTTTAATAGAACATTCTTTATTGAAAAAGATCTAAGTCTCTTATGAATTCCGGTTAAGCAAGTGATAGCTACACTAAGAAATTTTAGAGAATGCATTGATATTTTTTTTAACTTGATTTTCAAGTATACTTTTGTCATATATAAACTGCGCTTGAATAGTTCTGATGATTCTGACTTTAGCACCCTAGGATGCTACACTGTAGCTTGAGGTTCGGGGAAATTATAAATTTATATAGAAGAAAGACTGTCAGAACGCTATCTGGTACATTAAGGCGCAAGAAAATTTTAAATTTATATAGAAAAAAGACTGCCAGACCTTAAGTTTTTAGCACAATGAACGACATTGACGCTGTTATCGATTAAGCATTGTTTATCTGCCCGTCTGTCTATTTATATGCTGATCTAGACCTCGAACTCGAAGACACAAAATTCTATAAAAAGTCTAAATTATACGAATAAAATTTTAAAAGTTACAGCAAGTTAATTTTTTGGTTCGTCAGAGCTAGCGACAAAAACTTGCTTGCGCCATCTAGCGTTCACAGTAAAAAGCTAAATAAATGATGACGATGACGCTGTCAAAAAGTTTTTTTTATACAATATCCTTAATTCATCGCAGAACATGCCACGGTGTATTGTTCTTACTCGGTTTTATCAATTCCAATGTACTTCTTAGCAAAGTTACCTTTGTCATACCGTCTAGAGTAACTCGTATTTAGAGTATTTTTAGACCAATTTTGTAGATCTAATTATGGTTTGCACGATCCTTTCCGTGTCTTATGCTCTGACTATAATAACTTTTACAACTTCCTCTCTTTCGAACGGTCTATTCAATCTATCACTTCTTCTATGGACTGAAGGCAACCCCTGTGGTAACCTCCGCTGCCAGCAATGGTTTACGGATGGTTCCAAAACGGAACAGGGTGTAGGTGCTGGAGTTGTCGGACCCAACACCAGAATCTCTATTGCAATGGGTATCTGGCCCAGTGTCTTTCAAGCAGAGATTCACGCCTTAGAGGTCTGCGCCCACAGTATCCTCCTTAAAGGTACTAGGGCTGCTAACATTTACATATTTACATATAGCCAGGCCGCTATCAGCGCATTGTCCTCGTGGAGAATCTCCTCCAAGCTGGTTAGGGAATGCGTGAACAAAATCCAACTCCTGTCCTCCAATAACAGAGTCACACCCGTTGGGTTCCTGGACATTCAGGAGTGGAAGGTAATTCGACAGCTGATGAGCTCGCAAGACTGGGTTCCTCTTCGCCCACCACTTGCCCCGCGCCCTTCTGTGGCATCAGCTGGTCAACAATGAAAACTATGGTCAACAAATGGGCCTAAAGTGAACATAGGAGATATTGGTTCTCTTTACCGAATTTAAGACAGGCAAAAGTGCTTGTCTCACCCTCGGATGCAAACCGAACTATAGGTCTTGGTAGAGCGGACCTAAGGTTCCTGGTAGCCTACTTGTCTGGGCACCATACTGTAAGTTATCACTTACAAAAAATGGGTCTATCGGACTCCTCAGAGTGCAGGCTTTGTTTTGAAGACGACGAGACGACCAAACACATCTTGTGTGACTGTCCAGCAATAGTGTGGGACAGAGTCACACATTTGGGAGCTGATCGGATCACCCCGTTTCAGCTACGCCGAATCCCAACGAAAGACTTATTGCTCTTCATAAGGAAGGCAGATGGTCTTTTGTCCTAAAAGAATGGGTAAGGTACAATAGATCTTCAGGTCGCAGTGCCCACTCTCTATTGTGAGAGAACCTAACTATTTAAAAAAAAAAAAAAATCACTTCTTCTATCTTAAGTCATCTTGACTTGCCACTTCGAGCATCCTTGACAAACCCTATATGATGAGCAACGACTTAGCCATGTGCCGCCGTCCGTATGAGCACCAAGATTTTGGAGTCCATAACAACTAGACTCAAGTTTTATCAAAGGCTGCGCAAGTTTCTGCTTTCATATTCATATTTGACAAATTAATAAAGTCGGAAGTGGTGCTGGTTAGCCAAAGTTCGCTCTACTCATAGAAACCTAGGAAGAAATAGTAGAAGTGTAATGTCAGACCCTAAATTCTTTACACCAAGAATGCTAAACAAAATCTCTTTTTTATTTTTATTTTATATTATTTCAGATGGAGCCACCAGTGTGTGCATAGTAAGTCAAAGTGTTTTTTTTTAACGAATTATCGTTTTTTTGTGCTATTAATCGATATTCTTTGCTAAACTTTGGGTTAATGTGGGCACACTCAAATTATAATCAGCTGCTTTATGTTTACAAAAATTAAGCGCGCGAAATAAGACAAAGAATTATATAAAATAAACATGGATTTGAATAAGCAAGTATTGTTAACAATGCAAGTATGACTGCCTACCTAATTGTAAAAAGGTTGGCTGCAAAAAAAAACAGCACGAAGAGGGACGACGCAGGAATAGAAGTGTCTGGGTGAAAACCCTTATTTTAAAGGCAGAGCAGAAAGTGGAAGATTTTTCAAAGATGTATGTATTTTCTATTGGACTAATATTCCAACACAATTGTGTACATTTCTTGTTAACTTTAAAGTTTAAGGCCATGGTGCTTAAACAATTGGTAATTCGCGCCAAAGCGGCAAAAACCAAACAGCTGTTGTTAGTGTTACCACATCTAGCGAAGTAGTGGCGCCATCTAACGTTAAGTATTTTTAGACAACACTGTTTTGTTTTTTTATCTGCGTCCTATTGTCAAAAATTTGTGATCGGAATTTTTCGCGACTATTTTTTTTACTTGAAGTTTTTCATTTTTTTGCGTGCTGCGTATAGGACTTAAGCTAAAAAACAAATTGACTAATTTAGTATTTTCCCGTTTAATTCCATAATCAACTTATTAAATTGATTCAGCGATATACCAAAAAGACTTAGTCATGCTAAAATATATTTAAATATATAATTATAATAACATAAAACATACGATCAAAGACCCTTAGGTCTGCACAAATTGAAAGCAGCATAAACAGCTTGTTAGGCATACATTAAATACCAACAGATTTTCTCAGGTTCTCAGGTAGTCCCCACATATATGAGAAATCTTAGGGAATGAATGAATGAATGCTCAGCACCGATGACATTCAGTTTCATTTTTCTTTCACAGCTAATTACCAAGCATTATGAAGTTTTTATTTTCTTTTCTTTGTAAGACTGTCTCCGCGCAAAGATTAGATCTGTTTTTTTTTTTTTTGTCTTGTCTATGCTACATCTTTATTCCTGCTCTTTAGAGAATCGCAGCTAGACACAGAGAAAGAGAGATAAATGCGTGAGTAAGGCTTATCAAATGCTGAAGCGCCAATGACCGCACGAAAGCGTCCGGAACCACAAAAACCACAAAGCGCGTCGGGTATTTGCGGTTTTCTGCATTTTTGCTACTTCAATGTGTTTGGTTTTTTTTTATAGTTTTTTTTTTTAGTGTTTATACTGTATGTCCAAAGAGGTGAGGAGTATATTGATGTTGCATGTAACAACAAGAACCAAAAGAATAAAAACGCAAGAATCAGCCAAATTAACAAACGTTTATTATTTTATTTTGAGATTTGGCAATGCTTTCTGTTGAAGTTATCGATTTATCAAAATATTCAAAAATATCAAACTATCTGTAAAATAAATCTACTACGCTACCACTAGCTACTATAGATAGTAGCCCAAACAACAAAGTTGAAAATTGTTCAACAACTGAGCATTTATACCCTATCTTGACTTACGCTTGAGTATAAAAAGTAGTGCACTTTTGCCCAACACTGTGCGCCAATGTCGACATATCTTTTACACTGTTCTTGGTATTTTTTTTTTTAGAAGAGAAAAGTTGGGTGAAAATGGTTAACTCGGAAGTGGGGTGAACTCGCAAGTAGGGTGAACTAGCAAGTAGGGTGAACTCTGAAGTGGTGTAAACTCTGAAGTGGTGTGAATCCGAAAAAGCATCCTTACGGATTTCGGATTCATTTGACTATGAAACAAATTTTCAAATAAACATCATGACCAACGCTAGTTTTTAATAATACTCCGACTCGAGTACACGAGTTTTTCTGTTTAGTATAATTTTTCTAAAAAAAAATTGCTACCTTGAAAGTTTAATTTCAAGTTTTTGTTTCGCTAAAATTTCAACATTTTCTCGAGTAAAATCAAATATATTTTTTTATTTATTTTTAATATTGTAACTTAGAGTAAATTCTAGATAGCAAAGTAGTTTAAAGCCAGAGCAACATAGGCCTTCAGGCTTAAAAAAAAAATATAGGTATAATATATCCATAGTATTATATAAACTCTACATTTCAAAAATGCTAAAGGATTCGTTTCGATTTTTGCAAGTCGTTTAGGTCGTTTAGGGGTAAATCCGGAAGCTCGATTTGGAGTGAATCCGGAAGTGTCGAAATGAGCTAAACAATTATTTTGCATACATTTTTTTCAGCACGGATTTCAACTGTTTTTCTGGCAAAATGCCGAACTTACAAAAGAAATGCGAAACAAATCCCCTGAACTGGTTCCAAGTTCTGATGATTTGTTGGAAATGCTGAAGGCAGTGAAAATCGAACAATATTAGGGCTCTTTCAGACGATTTCCCTCTTTTTTTTTAAAAACCATTTTTTCAGGTCATTTCACTAGGAAACAATTATTTTTATTCCACATTCATTCATTTCTTTGTAAAGGGTCATCAATCTTGAGGTTTTTTTTTTCAATAGGGTTTTTTTGAAAAATCATGCGTGACTACCGTCAAGTTGCACTGTATTTTTTATCAAGTTTTCATTGCCATTTTATCATGAAAGACTTACACCCAACAACGTTTACAAATCGTACAATAATATTACGAAAATTCGCGTTCCGTAAAGAATGTTTTTCGCGCGCTTAGGCCCTTTTATGGAACCAATTCGGTGAACAATGAATTTCACGCTTCGGATCGGTGAACTGGCCACCAAGATCGTGTGATATCACACTGTGGGACTTTTTCCTTTGGGGCTACGTGAAGTCTCAAGTGTTTGGGGATAAGCCAGCTACTATTGAAGCATTAGAGGCCAACAGTACCCGTGTTATACGAACGCGTCATCACAAAATTGGAACATCCGCATGGACGAGCTAGGGCGCAGTTGCGGCCAACATTTGAAAGGGATTATCTTAAAAAAGTGAATGGCAAGAATGGTTCTTTCTATTTTCCGATTCATTTGAAATTTTTGTGTTTTTGCATTTAAAAAAAAAACCTCAAGATTGATGACCCTTTATTATTCAACCTTTTTTAACAAAAATAAAGAAATTAAATGTTTGCGTTAAAATTTTAAGGCGCTTTTTCTCATTTTTGAAAACTTTCGAATTCACCCCAAAAAAATTGAAAATTTATTATTTTTTGCTCGGCGATCAATCTAGCTGACAAAAAAACTTCGTATCGATGTGATTTTTTGACACAATGTAGCTTATTCAATGCCCTGAACAACACAATTTTCAATTTCCGCAAGAAAAATTTCTTTGTCACTCCAAAAAATCTACGAAAAAATTTTTTCGAATTCACGCCACTTACCCCTACTTTTATTGTGAAATATAACTAAACAGCTGTTTCAATTTGAAAAAGATTTATGTAAGAATATCATGGCTGTGAAAGATCTGTTTCCCGAGAAAATCTCTCTTCTGATTTTTCGTCGTGCGCAGACGACTTTGGGATACCCTGTACCACCACATTGCAATTAAGTCCGACATATTGCTAAAGACCTCCAAAAGATATTTTATTCGTCAAATTTGGCTACGATTTTTCATAAACAAACAGAAATCAGTCAAATTTTGCACCAAATATTTTTTTTTTTACCGATCGGTCCTATAGGGACTATATGATATAGTCAACCGATTTGATCAAATTTAGTACCCTGATTGGAAGCTATAAAAAACTTCCGACTGCCAAATTTGGCTACAATATCTTAACAAACAAACGAAACACAACGAGTTTGGTAAAAAAATGTTTTTTGGACCGATCGTTCCGTTCCTATGGGAGCTATATGATAGTCAACCGATTTTGATCAAATTTGGTATAGTGCCTGGGTACTCTAAAACACTTCCGAGTGCCAAATTTGGTTATTATATCTTCATAAACAAACGAATTATTCATCTAAAACTTTTGTTTTTTCTCGAGGTCCTCTGAAACACCCCTATGGGAGCTATATTATATAACCCTGATATCGAAAAAATAAAATAAACTTGTCTCCACTGACATAATTACGCATCTAATCTGAAAACTTGGTCGCACTAGCTCTTAACATCTCTGAGATCTAGGCGTTCATACAGACAGACGGACAGACGGACATAGGTATATCGACTTCTCTAGTCACCCTGATCATACGTTAGGTAACTTTTGAGGTCTCCGACGTCTCCTTCTGTATGTTACATACATTTTCGGCTTGCACAAACTTAATATACCCTTTGTACCATACGCTACAGGGTATAACAAACGTTAAAAACTTTCGAGTACAAAAATTGTTACGCGTTCTTTTAAAGCTCTACAAAACCGTGTGCATCTCGCTGTTGGAATGATTTGTTTTATGACGTCACAAAGCCAATAACCAGTATAATAATATAATGCAAAAGTCTTTTGTAGACACTAACTTTCTACGTGCATCGCTTCCATTCCAAAGCGAACTTACAAACTTAAAACTAAATTCCAGAAAGTGTATTAACTAGTCGAGAGTATAGACTTGAAAGATACCCCACTTGCTTTTGTTTTTGGCAAGCTGACAATTCAAACCCTAGGTTCTGTATGCTATCGGCATACAACATAAAAACAAACATTGGACACGGGAAAGTTGTACGGAGTAAGAGAGAGCGCCCTGGGCCCTCGATCTTTGGGTGGTATTTGCGGATCCTATTACTTTACTACTTGAAAAAGGCAATGCACAGTTGTATATGACCATAGTGTTTTTGTTTTGTTGTTTTTTTTTTGTGTTTTTGTAATAGTCTTTGGCTGGCCAGTGAGCATGACATATTTAACAAACATTAAACAGAAGTCGAGTCGAGTCGAGGCGAGTCCAAGTCAACATGGTATGGCAATATATAGCCCATGGGCATTCACTCGTTTGAGTGAGTGTTACGCTTTGCTGGGACAGAAGAGATGCGCTACAGTTGGTTAAGCGCATTAGTTTTTGTGCGCGGTTAGGCTTTGGGAAGCTAAGATCTAACGGTAATGAGCTCTTAGCTTTTTATAAAAAAATATAATAATAATAATCATAAAAATGTTTGATATTACAAGACCTTTTATTGATTTCGCTTCAATGGTTTTTATACTCTTTACCCACATAGATCTTATGAATCGTAATATCGTATCAGAGTGAAGATAATCAAAGGTCAATGTTTGTAGGGTGGCACATGTTAGGCATAGCCCAATTTTGCCTGCCAACGACATAAAGGTTACCCTAAAGCCTAAGAGGAAGTAAATAAAGTCTCGTTTTATAGTGTAGTTAAACGCTAAGGTACCCAAACGGGGAATTGGCCAATCAAAGTTTGGAGTAAATTTTTTGGGAATAGAAATGGAGCGGCTAAGCGCTAAAAAAAATATATGCACCTACTGCGAAGCAGGCAGCTGGCGGAGTCCCATAATGAACTATAAAAACTAAAAACAACTAATTTTACCAAAAGATGTAATATAGGGTTTTCCAACAAGAGGTGTTATTTTGAATCACCCGGTATTTCGGTAGCTGTCACTTTTGAAGCTTTTATTCTTTGACATTTGACAAGTAGAAACTACGGCATTACTAAAAATGGAACGATACACGCTTCAACAACGCATTGAAAATGAAAATCTTGCAGTCACTGCTCGCAAAACTAAAGCACATTTGGGTCGTCGTGATGCACCTTGTCGGACCGCAATACAGAAATTGGTGGAAAAATTCGAGCTGTTGGGACAAGTTAGTGATGTGAAGAATAAAACCCGTGCATGTCGCTCAAGAACAACTAAGAATATTGCTGCTGTAGCCCAAAGTGTTGAAGAAAACCCAGGTTTGTCCATTCCTTGTCGTTCTTTGGAATTGGACATTTCACAAACTTCATAACACCGTATTTTGCATAAAGACTTGGGTCTTAAGGCTTATAAAGTTCAGTTAACACAAGAACTCAAGCCGGCCGATCATCAACAATGTCGGGTCTTTGCTGATTGGGTCCTTGAAATGCATGAAAATGATCCGGAATTGCATCGAAAAATCATCTTGACTGATGAGGCCCATTTCCAACTCGGTGGCTACGCCAACAAGCAAAATTGTCGCATCTGGGGCTCGGAAAAACCCAAGAGTTATTGTTGAGAAGCCTCTCCATCCTCAACGTGTGACTGTTTGGTGCGGTTTACGGTCCGACGGGGTCATTGGACCTTACTTTTTCGAAAATGAGGTTGGATCAACAGTTAGGGTGAATGGATTGCGTTATCGAGAGATGATTAATGATTTTTTATGGTCGGAGTTGGATGGTATTGTCTGGACAACGTTTACTTTCAACAAGACGGCGCTATGTGCCACACAAGTCACGAAACCATTGCTCTTTTACGGGAAAAGTTTCCGGACCGTGTTATCTCTCGAAGAGGTGATCACAATTGGCCACCGAGATCTTGTGATTAAACACCTTGCGACTTCTTTCTTTGGGGCCACGTGAAAGACAAGGTCTAAGCCAACAGCTCAGCGTCGATTCAAGACCTCAAAGATAGAATTCGTGGGGCGAATTGCGATTTGGTTATGGAAAATTTAATGAAAAGGATATGCTCCTGTAGGCGTGGTCGTGGTGGCCATTTGGCTGATGTTGTTTTTCATTATTAACGGCATACCTTCCTCTTTATTATGAAATAAACATCCGATCATTTATCTCAAAAAATGACAAATTTTCTTTGAATACCAAAATAACACCTCTTATTGGAAAACCCTTTACCTTACCACGCTCCTCCCTACAACGAATTTTTCCTTATCACAAATTTTGCCTTTCTGTATATTCCCCACTTCCCTTTCGTTTTGGAAAAGTGCGTGCAGGGTATCCCACTGTCGGGCAGCGCCTCAACTAATTTATATATATATTTTTTTTGTTTTTCTAAATTTTCAAAATACCTTTATTATTCTTGTTTCTTTGTTTTAGGAAGCTACTGCGTACTGGCGCCACCTTTAGCAACATTTATAAAGGCCTCTAAGCAGACACGAAAACAGCCACCTAGCAAAAAGACAGACTTGTTTTGGTCACAAAAGGAACAGTGTGTCTCTAGTAACAAAATGTGAATTTTATCGGAATTATTATCGATAATCAGCTGCTTTTTGTTTACAAATAGCTAATTTTTAAAAGGCGCCAAATAAAACATAAAAGCATAAATAATCGTCAACTTATGCTATTGTGTGTAAACAATGCAATAGTAATAACATGCATTGCAATTGAATTGTTGTATGAGGAAAAAAAGCAACGAAAGGAAGCAATACACAGGAAAAGGCGGAATATTTGGGTGAACCCATATTTAATGCGCAGTGCTGAGTGTGGACGAATTGCATAGACATATTTCAACGCACATTTTTGTTACAATTGAATTATTTTATTATTATAGCTATTTTCTCATCCTTTCCCAACGATCCGCAACGGTTTTGTCGACCAGCAATAAATTTCCCGTACAAAATAACTAGCTGCACATAAGTTTTGTTTGTGGCGCCAAAACCGAACAGCTGTTTTTGCTGAGTGCGCCATCTATGATTTGCTACTGACATTAAAAAAAACAAAAAACGAGCAACACTGGTCTAAATACCACCTGCAAGAACAGTTTGTGACCAAACGTTTTTGAGCGTTTTTTTTTTTTTTATATGAAGTTTTGTTTATTTTTCGTGTCTCCGTAGGGGCCTTAAAACAGATTGTCTGTGAGCTCAAATTTAAACAGCTGTTTTGCTCAATGACGTAAATTAAAAAAGCATTTAAAACGTGTTTTTTGGCACCTTACACCAACAGTGCCCGGAAAAAAAAAAAACACATTTTCAATATATTATGTAAGCAGAATCCCCGGCAACTCAACGCCATTACCCGGACGACATAAAAATGAATGCTCAACAAAATTAAATTATTTAAAAAATATTAATTTAAAAAAAAAAAATATATATAAAACAGTTTTTTATATATTTTGTCAAAAATAATATTTAAAATGGAAATTAAAAAAAAAATGTTATATAGCCAAAAAAAAAAAAATTTATCTTAAGGCCTATATGATATCCCATATGGGATTTTTTATTTCATATGAAGTTTTGTCATGCCGCGCGCATTTTTCGAGCTGCGTATGGGCCTTTCAAAATAAATTGATGCTACGTTAAAAAAATTTAGCTCACAACAGAAATTTCCAAGATAAGCTTAACTAAAACAGCAAACGAACGACTCGTTTTCTTAAAAAACATCAAAGTACAATCGTAACAATTTATCGTAACGCTGTTATCGATAACATATATGTAAATAATTTTAAAAACACATAGTAGCGCTTTAACCTTTCGCTATTAGCTGCTGCTTTGGTTTGCTTTCTTTTGCTTTCCCGTCTGAATTATGTATTATTATTATTTTTTGCTGTCTGTTGTATTTGGGCTTATGTTTATTTCATTGTTCATATTTTTTTTTTTTTTTTTACCATATGTTTAACATTTTGCGGCGCTTGTATGTATAATGATTTTTTAATACAGATTGGCTGGGTCCGTCTGTTGGTCCAGTGGCTGAAGCTTTGTTATTAATTATTATTATCTCTTTTATTTTTTGTTGTTTTGTATTTGTCTTGTTTGCATGCAATAAATATATTTTTAGAAAACTGTTTCACTCTGACGCGATGGCAAACTGCAAAAATGCTCATAAAAATAGAAACTAACTTTTATTTATTTGACTAAACGACAAGGTTTCTAAGCCTTTTCATAAATACACAAGCACGTACCAGTGGCGTAGAATAGTTTGAAGGGGGATTTTAGACATGGGAAGAACGTAAAAAAAGCGTAACTTTTTGGAAACTTAAAGGCCCAAAAAAAGTGAGTCTAAATTGTAAACTTTCATACGGATCTGTTTAATGTGTTACGATAATTTTGTTGTTCAAGCGCGTGTTCCTCAAATGCTGCGTTCACGAACAGCATCATTTATAAATCATGCTAA
Source organism: Chymomyza costata (assembly GCA_018150985.1). Taxonomy (NCBI): domain Eukaryota; kingdom Metazoa; phylum Arthropoda; class Insecta; order Diptera; family Drosophilidae; genus Chymomyza; species Chymomyza costata. The sequence goes on along the minus strand of JAECWU010000127.1, from coordinate 29,726,111 downwards.
ATGCAAGGAATGTCTTGAAGTGTGTTCCAGTTTACTACAACTATAATGATTTTTTTGAACAACTTTTTTGCCTTTGCCAAAAAAACTACTTGAAACTAGCATGATTTTCGAGCCCAAATCAAAAATTTTTAAACCCACTTAATGGTAAAATCGTGTTTACGCCACTGAAATAACAACTTAAGCATAGTCTTGTTTACCATTAAAATTAAATAGTCTTTAACAAACACTTAAAATAATTTTCTGACTTGTTTTGTTATAACAAAAACCCAAGCCACAAAAAATCACCCTATATATAAGAATTAATACTTAGCAGCCCCTATTGACAAAAAAAAAAACTGTTATATCTACGCCACTGTTTATTGCATCTGTATTTTGCTTTTCGTTTCGTTTTAATTGTTGCTTTGTTATTTATGTTATATATTTCATTGTGGTTGTTGTTGCTGCTCGCTTAGAAGTAGAAAGTGAAGTTTGTGGCACTAAATTTCACTCGAGAGTGTATTATATAATTTATGTATTTCGATTGTTTGGTTTTTTTTTGGAAAATTTTTAATTCCGCTGACCAACAACAACAACATGCAGTGATGGTGCTGGCCAGAAATCTCTAGATGGGTTTGCCTTAAATTTGGTTTCATCAGTCTTTGCTACTCTATAGTTAATATTCCTAAAATAGTAACGTGTTCTACACTACGTAGCCGCATTATCTTAAGTTCTGAAATGTTTTTTCTAAAGAAAACACAAAATACTGGAAATTCGTTTGCAAGAGATTTCTGGCACACACCCAATTAAATGCATTTTAGAGATGGAATCGGCACGTGACACGCGCGTATTGCACATAAAGCTGCGACATGGGCAAGCAATTAAAAATTTGCAGCATGGGCGGCATTTGCAACAACAAAACCGAAGTTGCCGCGGCGCCACAGTTTATTGCCGGGTGACAAAACTTTGCCAAACGCATTTCCTTGCCCGTTTCCATCTCTAATGCTTTTACTTATTGCTTATTTATTTATACATGTACATACATATGCATGTATTAACTTACCCGTAAAATGAACTGTTGTCACAACAACAATTTGCTGCAATTTACAGCATGCAGTCGAGGTTTGCGTCTGGGCTAAATTACCGCTGCGTAGCTATGTATAGACATATATACTTATATACTTGCACTTTGGCGCTTTGTGTTGTTGTTGTTTATTTTTATTTTTTTGACACACTTAAATGCCGTGAGGGCAATAATGTTGTTGTTGCGTTTTTAACACTTGCACTTGTCAATTATTTTATGTACTAAAAACAAAAAGACACAAAAGCACATAAGAAACTTACATATGTGCAGCACTGCACACACACACACGCACATACACACACGCAGCGTATATATTTAAAACTACACACATTTTTCATGTTTTTCTAAACAGCTGCAGGCAGCAGAAACAACAACAACAGCAACAACAAAAAAAAAACAGACAGCGTGCGGTTTATGCGACGTCGGCAGCGACTCAGAGACATTAATTACATTAGAAATTCGTATGCGTGTCGACGGCAACGTCGCTGCTGTGAAGCCTTGCAAGCAGCGCCTTCAAAACAAATGTAAGACAAACATATGCATATATAAAAATACATATATGTACCATGTATATAAAAAATGCAACAGCAACTAATTAGCAATTATTTCGAATGTAGAATGTTGGAATTGTCTTTTCACAAATGCCAAGCAATTAGATGTGCGCTTTGCAGCTTATACATAACTATGTGTGTCTGTAAATATATGCCATTTGTTGTCTTGTCCCGTTATTTTACAAATACACACACACACACGAACAAACATATGACCTCGACTGCACTGCACGCTTGATAGCCAATTAATATTCATTTATGTGTTTTTGTTACAATTAAATACGTTTTATTGTTTATGTTTGTGTGTGTGTGTGTGTATGTCCATATGTCTGTGTTTATGGCTTTGTGTGTTTGTATTGTGCAGCAGATTTCCATGCATTTTGTTTTATTTTTAGATCAAAAAACGCATAGAAAAAAAAAAAAAATAACACAACTTAAATCAACAACAACGCAGCACGAACTAGCACTCAAAATAAAAATAATAATAGCAACAAAACCAACTAAAAAAAAGAATTAACACACGTTTTAATTGCTTCTGCAGTGCAGGCCAAAGCGCATTATTATTATAACTATTATTGTTTTTGTTACTGTTGTTGTTGTTGCTACAAACTCGGTTAGACAGAGCGAGAGCGGCTTACGAACTTTATGTTGTTGTTGTCGCTATTCCTGCGTGTACGTACGACGCAAACGACACGAAACGAAAATATGGAATGAAAGATGAAAAAATAAGCAACATAAATAGACCAGAAAAAGTCAAGTTGTTGATATGCTAACGATAGTTCGATATTTGCGGCTAGACAATTTTTCGATATACATTTCGATTGAACATTGCTGTACATCGCTACACTATATAACGGTATTTTGAAACAATATTTTAAGCAAGTTAACAAATGATAAAATTTTATAAAATAATTTACATAAAAGCAACAACTGAATAAAATTAAATTTTTTTTTCTAATTGAAATTTGGAACAATACTCGTGATATGGGTTTTCATAGACCATGCAAATAAAAAGTGCATTCAAAGCCACACGAAATGTGTTGAAATAAAAAATCTAACAAGTTCTACAGAACAAAAAGACGGTTTTTGACGTATACTTCGAGTTCGAACGTTATCCATCTTAAAAGTATCCCAAAAAATAAGCACCTACATACGTAATTTCTGTCTCTTTACACTAATTTCAAAAAGTATTAATTTTTATCAATTTCCAGAAAAAAAGTATGTGTGCTTTCCTAATCAGCCGGTATTGAAAAACAAAATGCGAATAAATAATTAATTTTTTTCAACATTGTACTTTAAAAATGTCTAAAATTGTATAAGACTTCAGTACACTGAAGATTTTTATGTTTTTCTTGTTTTTACGCACTTTCTTTACAATTTGTTTAAGCTTTTTATTTACTGCTTGCATTGCACATTTTTCTCATAAATATTCTTTTTTTTTATTATTAATAGAATACTACCACATACTTGTAAAAATTACTTAAAATAATTTATTTTACTTACGTGGTGATAAAAATATGCCGCTTGCTAAATAAAACTTAAGCCAATAAAAAAAAAGTGTTTCAAGACTACAAATTAGATTAAGATCAAAAACTGGATTTATCTGCTTATTTTTTTAACGCGAAAATGTGCCTTACGTTTATTTAATCACAAAAAGTCTTGTTCTTAGTTTGTGCTTTAATTTAAAATAAAAATTTCATAATTAAACAATTAAGTTAAAGATTCAAGTTTATTCTTGATATTTGCTTGCTCTGTCATTCTTCAAAAATATTGAATAAACAAGGAGTATTCTCCAAAATTCTGACGCGTTGTCTTAATTAAATATCTGTAGAGATGCTTGGGCTGGCCAAACGAGATGCGCGCCGATATAACATTGATTTTATCATAGTGCTCTTACCAAATGAACAAGAAAGTTTAATACTTGTTGCTCGTGTTCTCAAAATTGTTGTTATGTTTAACGTTTCAACCATTTTCGACATTTTTTTTTTGAATTTCGAGCCGATTACTTTACCCGATTTAAACAAAAAAAAAACATTTATGTTAAGCATTTAACAATTCGGCATACTGTGCAGCAGCTGACACTTAACAGCATATAAACTTAACAGAACTGTAAACAAAAATAGTGTTACCGTATTTACAAGATGGTGGCAACGCCGCCAAAACACATGATTTTTAATGCGAAAACGGCATTTTAGGCATTTATATGCACAATTTTTATTTATAAATATTTAGTTCGCCATTTAGCGGTGCTAACAAAAACAAAAAAAAAGTTTACAAGCTAACCCTAGTTTAGTCCTTAGTACGCTTCACAGTGCTAGAGTCATATGGTACCTCGTCCACTTTGCTAAATCCCGACATACGTATGATTTTGCCTTTTCCATCTGCTCTAAGTGTCTTGGCAAACTGTTGAGCCGGCGACAAAGCCAAATCTTCTTCTGATTTCAGTCCATGATATTTGGCCCAATCATTGCGTCCCGTATAGACCATGTAGCATACCAGGCCGAAAGCATGCCAGGCTATTATGGCATATGCAAAGCTTAAGCGTCGTTTCCACAAATCAGCACGTTGCTCCGGTATGGGATTAGTGTTGCGCCGCACTAAACGCCGCAGCCATTTCATTTGAAACAAGGCCATGACTTTTGAGTACTTTAAAACTTTGTTTTTGTTATATAAATTTATAGACAATTACTTGAACGCCGCAAATGTAAACAATGGCAAATTGTAACAGCTGTTGACCAGGGTGGCAACGTTTTCTGCAGTGTCAGCAATAAATGCATGCGCTACTGTAAACCATTTACAACGCGCTAAGTAAGCACAATTTTATAAAAACAACTTTTAAAGTTGATGAAAAATAGCAAATAAATAATTTAGGGCAAGACATGCATATATGTAAGTAAAATCTAATTTAACTTTTATTTTGACTTTTATTATCTTAAAATGGCGACAACCCAGCCACCAGCTGCACCAAGAAACGGTGCTTTATAAAATCTTGTTGTTATTGTTAAAATGAAACAAAAGAAGCTCGTAATAAATAATTTGTTTTTAATTTTTAAAGTATTGCAAAAAAATTAAATCTTTTTGTTTTAAAGTAAGTTTTTTGTGAAATATGTATTAAGATTTTGCCATTAACAACATTTAATATGCTGGTAGATTTTTAACAGATCGAAACGTACGAATTACTCAAGTCAAGCCAAAATATAAGAATCAACGGACTTATCTGGAATTGTTCTGGCTGCAGAAGCTACGCAAATGTTGAGTCAAGCTGCTAAGAAATTTCTAGTCTTATAAAATGTAAGTTAAAAAAACGCATGTCCATGTGTTGACAAGGTTAAATATAAAAAGAACGTGCATTGCTTATACATGTACATACATAGATCAATAAACCTTGCCAATCTTAGCAGAATTGCCTTGAACTTGCATTGCAGCGCTCCGCATATATACGTGCGCAGGATATAATTCCGAATAACCTTCAGCCCCGAATACACAAAATGCCTACGGCACAGCACTCACCGCAACAGCCGCAACAACAGGCCTTGCAACTAGATGCTGGACACGCGCAGGCCAATGACGATAATGCAGCCAATGAAATACATTTTGAAGATAGTAATATGCCAAATTTGTCTACACTTTCGCTAGATGAGCTTAAGCAGCTGGACAGGGATCCAGAATTTTTTGATGATTTCATTGAGGAAATGTCTGTGGTGCAGCATTTAAATGAGGAACTCGATTCTATGATGAATCAAGTAGATAATATATCGCGTAAGTTATGGACAATATTTAAAGCGTTGCTAAAAACCTCACACCATCGAATTGACATTCTAGGTGAAAACGAAAGTAAGGGCTCGCATTTGGTAGAGTTAAAGCGACGACTTAGCGATGATTACAGCGCGCTCAAGACGTTGGGTGAAAAATGCGATCAGCTTAATAAGAAGTACTTAAAAAAGTCAGAGGAATATGCACCGCAGCACATAAGGGTAATAAGGAATGTTATATTTATTTATTAATGCTGGAGCTCTGAATTAAACCCATCGATGTATTAACAATTTTCAAATTTGCTTTATTATGCGCAAGTTGCTTTGTCGCATTTGATGCTCATGATTGAGTTTACTTTCTTGCACAAACGAATTTATAAATTGAATCAAATATTATTTAATACCTGCATAATGTAGCAGTGTAATTCAAAATTATATTTTAATTAATTACAAAATTATACTATACATGAAAGAAGTGGGTATATAACGAGCTAACTTACAAACGTTTTCGGTTCTGAATAAGATTCATTGCTGCATTCAATTTACATAAAATAATTAATCGATTCTTTTTTTAGGAACTTTTGCAAATAGCTGCTTCAAATGCGGATACGGACTGCGATCGTCATGTAGAGCATTTTCTGAATGGTAAAATTGATGTCCAAACGTTTTTAAACACGTACCAGCACTCAAAAAAGATAAGCTCAGAGCGTAAGGCTAAGGAAGAACGATTGGGCACTCAGTTAAGCGCCTTGGAACGGGCTGGTATATAAGTCAATGATAGATCTACAAGTATGCTTAAAATGATTACATATAATTAATTTTAATTACACACAGGCAATATAGGAATAAATCAGAGTTTTAAAAGGGTTCGATAGTGCGACAGTTAGGCCTAGTTATATATGTATGTATAATTCTATTATGTAAGTCGGTAGGAAAGAATGCAACTAATTAGCACGCTACAGATTTTAGTTTCATTTTGTCTAGTATGAACTTTTATTTTACGTCAAGTACAGCGAGTAATTTATTTTTTTTTTTTTTATTTCAAGAAAAACATGAAATCAAATGTATGTATGTATTAAATAAAGTGTACGGCCAATCTATGTAACAATTTTACATTGTGTTTTAGTTTAAAGATTTATGTACATATGTTACTTGTGATGCAGAAAAGCAGAAAACTTTACTTACAGCCTTTTAAATGTTTTAAATCTAACAAAAAGTACAGTATTTAATAAGTTTTTATAAAAAAAACTGCAAAGAAGCAGAAGCTATCGTGATGCTCCCCAAACAAAATGCTTGGCATTCATATTGTGCTTTAATAGAGGGCACGCTTAGCTATGGCGTGCTGATCCACATGGTGCACCAGAAAAACAGATTGCTTCTTTTACATTCTTTCCCGATTGACTACGATCCCCATCGACTGTGTTGTCAGTTACAGATAAAAAAGCAAATATTGACAACATTAACTGGTGCTTGGGAAAGCGAAGTAGAAAATGATATTGAAATGACGACTTTTTACATCTCAACTTGCTGATGCATTCGCTGTTGTAGCTATTCCCCAATCCGCTGCGCAGCCTTTGGCCTTTTGGTTCCTCCGATTCTATTACTATCAGCTAGTAGCTTGGTTTGGCTGCTAAAAGCAGTATTGGAATGCACTTTATTAGCTGTATTGGAGGCTCAACATTATAAGTGACTACCACTGTAGCTGATTTTTTAGTATTAACGTAGAAAAGTGTCGCTTGGCTCATTCTAACCATGGCTGTTTAGGCAAGCTTTTTGTCATAGATTAATTTGATAAAAAAATAATATTCCAAATTGGAAACACAAACATTGATTAATAATTTTTTGACGCACCCGCGCCTTGACATTGCTTAAGGTATTCGCGTACGGCCATAATTCAAATTTCTCGCGCAATTTTTATCAGTAGTTAAATTCGCGCCTTTAGCGTGAGTGTTTGCTGTTGTTTTAGGGCAGCAATAAAAATTAGTCGATGCTATCGATACAATTACGCAAGTACAACGATGTGTGTTAAATAGCTGCATCCATTTAAAAAACCCAATTTATAACAAAGTAATATTAAAATTCTTAAATATATATATAGAAAATATTGCAACTTTGTATAGCTTTATACGCTTTTTCGTTTAAACTATTAGCATTAATGTATTACGCAAGGCATACATTAGGCGACTTGTCGTACGACATGTCTGCTTATCGTGCTGTACGTTTTGCATCCAAACGATGCTGCAAAATGTGTAACCTTGTTTTAAAATCGTTTTAAATTTGTTGCATAAATGTTTGCGTCGACAATTTGAGCTTTGACGAGACCGGAAAACTGAAACAATAATTCGATTATAAGTATAATAGGACTGTCTGTGCGATTTGCCAAAAAAATCAAAACTGCAAATCATGCGTCTCCATACGAAGGCCCCATACACAATGCAATAGAAATACGACCCGCTCGTCATACAGACGCGCTGTGCGACACATCGCTTTGCTTTGAAATATACTTTCGACTACCAAAGTATCGATAGTGTGCCAATTTGTTATCGCTCGAAATTCCCTTCCCTATGATGCCGGCATTCTACAATTCACTTGAAAATTTTGCTGTGCGTTGTTGTGTCTTCCAAGAAATTTGTGTTAGTTGTGCGTAGGCAATGGTTGATTTTAACCAAATGATTTCATTTGTTTATTATTTGTAATATGAGTTCTACCTGCGCAATTTGCCGCTCAGCGGAATGTGATGAAGTACGCTTTGGAAGTATTTATCGTGTTTCCCCAAGAGTGTCGGCTCATGAAAAGTGTTTGGTAAGTGGCAATTAAACTATATCAGCGGTGTGCGCGAAAAGTTCACTTTAATGACGCGCAAAAATGATCCTCAAGTCGAGCAAAAAACACACACTGCGTGTTTTGGTAAGTTGCTTCGAGCCAGTGCGCATATAGTTTTTATCATGGTAGAATTAATAAGGTAGAGTAATGCGGCTGGCTCGGGGCCACAAATGTCGAGACAGCAAAACAGTGCGAGAGAGAGACGGTATACGCTGTGACGAGACTGAAAATTATGGCACCAGCCAGAGAAAGACGCGGCCGCATTACTCTACCTTTTTTAATTCTACCATGGTTCTTATCAGAGCTCGCAAAAAACGGTCGGTTTTTCGTTTCGCTTTTCGGTTCTGGTCCGTGTTTTCGGCTGAGCAAAACAAATGTGTCTCTCTCACTTTTTATACTTAAAAATTTTGGCGGGTAATATGCTTGAGCGTCTGACCAGCGCTACCTGCAAAAAAAAAAATGGAATGAGTAAAGCGAGCTTCGCGCACCTAGCGCTGTCTTACATAAAAAAGTACATAAAATTCATTGATGTTTAATACATTTGCGCATTACACAAAAATTATATTTTTTAGGTTTTGACAGTCTATAAAGATGGCGGTATATTTGCGCTTAGTAATATTACGGAAAAAGACGTTCTTGCCGCCAAAAATCGGACCGAAAGCATGGTAAGAATTAAACTGACTTTGAGTCGTTACAAGAACTAAAATCGTTTTATATTTTAGATATGTGATTACTGCGATAAAAGGGGTGCAAATTTATTCTGTGCTCATTACAACTGCGAGACACGCTACCACACCGGCTGTGGCATCGATCACAAGGCGTTGGTTACCTTTCTTGGTGAAATATATTTGTCTTATTGTCCTAATCACATACCAGGTCCAAACCCAGCAAATAGCCCGGGTACCAACGAAAGTTGTAGCATTTGCCTAGAGGACATAAGACGAGATGGCGAAGAATTCAACCCTGTGACAATGGTGCAGTCTCCCTGCTGCTTGAACGGCTGGTACCATTGGAAATGCATGCAAACGTATGCTTTATCGTCAGCCGTTATGTTTAAGTGCCCCCTTTGCAACAATGCACGTCGCTTTCGCGATATAACTTACTGGGGAATATATGTACCAATTCGGTGAGTTCAAGCATAAATTTATAAAACGTATTGCCATAGCAAAGCTTAAATCGAATTTAAGTTAATGTTCGCGGGACTTACTCCAGCTATTAAATAGCTTACGTGTTAAATTCCGGATGCCTTTTGCAAAATTTATTAATCTTGTTTTGGTCTAGGCCAACAGCGCCCTTAAATATTAAATCAAAACAACAAACAAATAATTAACATAACACTGGAAGTTGTTAAAACTGGCTCATGCCCTTCAGAGCCCACAGTGAACTCTACCACTCACCAGAGCACATCTCTAGTATAGTTAGCGTTTTAATAACAATTTAAAAATAATATATTTACTACAGAGATAAAAAATTTGCTAAGACTAAACTGCGACTTTCTATAATAACGTTTACTCTATTTCTCAGCTTACCATCGTGGGAATTGGAACCTGGCGCCTATAGCGGCCTATTTGAGCGCATTCAAATATGTGCCGCTCCGCAATGCCCACAGCCAAACGGTCCTAGTGCTAATTTGGGCGATTTAATAGAATGTAACAGGTGCGGATCGAACCCAATGCACTTAACTTGTATTCCGCGCTCTGCGATGGCGTATACTTGTACAAGCTGCAATTTACGCAGTCTTCGAGGCTATCAACCGCCACCACTCGAAGCAGAAGAGGAGGCTGTAAATTTGCAGTTAAGTTTTGTTTCTAGCTGGGATAGCTTAACAAACTCATTAAATATAAGTGTTCGCAGCCGTAGCCATGATTCGCTGTCTCAAGACACTAATGATGAAAACACAGCTCCAAATAACCAATTACGTTCTAACGCTGCTGGATCGCGTCTACAAAGTAGCCCAAAGCAGAGTTCACCGGCCCGTAGAGGCCGTTCAAGATCAATTAATCGGCGCAGACAGACACACATTGACCCATCACCTTCAACTGGAAGTGATGACATAATTGACCTGACATTAACAGATGAAGAATCAGATATGCCTGTTTATAATCTTCGTTCTACGCGAATCACCAGAAATCCCTTGGTAAACCAGCAATTGAACAACATTGGGGCAAATTCTGGAGAACAATCTGAAGACACTGATTCGCATACAAACACAATAAATTCCCCGGTAAGCAGCCGAACAAGATCAATGACACGCCGTGGCAACCAAGAGCATTTGCTGAAATGATCCTTTAAGCCCATTACCATAACAATCGTTCGTTAAATTCATAACCTATCACGTATACTGGGGGTGAGCTAGGGGCTGAAGTCTCTTATTTTTTTTTTTTTTAAGTTAGTTTGGGACTCCAAACAAATAATATTCATAATTTACACCAAAGCTTGAAGCTGTGAAGGTCAGTTAAATGAACTGATTCTTGTGATTTTGTTTAATATTCATATATACCATAGTTACACAAAAAAAAAAAATATAATATATTATATCAGATATAATATAAAAAATATATAATATAATATATATATAATATATACATATTATATATTATTATATAATATAAATGAAATTAATGCATTGCATTCAACCGACAACTGAATTGTTAATTTTTTGTTTTTTTTTTATTTTTTTAGTTTTTGTTTTCTTGCATAAAATTGTTAATATTTAATATCACTATACTACTTGATTACTAATAAGTATACTGTCAGCTATTACAAACAAAAAAAAAATATATATATATATATTATATATTTACATATATTATGTATATGCATATATTATATATATACATATTTATAATATAAATATTATGAAACTAATGCATTGCATTCAACCGACAACTGAATTGTTATATTTTTGTTTTTTTTTTTTTAATTTTTAAGTTTTTTTTTTAATTTTTTAGTTTTAGTTTTTTAGCATAAAAATTTTTAAATTTTAATATCACTATACTACTTGATTACTAATAAGTACACTGTCACCTATTACATACAAAAAAAAATATATATATATATATTATATATTTACATATATTATGTATATACATATATTATATATATACATATTTATAATATAAATATTATGAAACTAATGCATTGCATTCAACCGACAACTGAATTGTTATATTTTTGTTTTTCATTTTTTTGTTTTTGTTTTTTAGCATTAAAATTGTTAATATTTAATATCACTATACTACTTGATTACTAATTAGTATAGTCACCTAAATTACAAAAAAAAAAATATAAATATTATATACATATATATTTCTAAGTGCATTCAACCGACAACTGAATTGTTTTTTTTTTGTTTTTTGTTTAGTTTTTGTTTTCTTGCATAAAAATTGTTTATATTTAATACATATCACTATATTACTTGATTACTCAGTAGAATACTGTCACCTATTATATAAAAAAAACATATATATATATATTTCTAAGTTAAACAACGAAATTAATGCATTGCATTCAATCGACAACTGAATTGTTATATTTTTAAGTTTTTGTTTTCTTGCATAAAAGTTGTTAATATTTAATATCACTATACTACTTGATTACTAACTAACTACTGTCACGTATTACATTGAAATGATTTTTAATAATTAAAAAAATTGTGATTTGTTTGAATAAATAATGTACGCATTTGCGTTTAATGAATCAAATTGATATGCATTTTTAGAATATATTTATTTATTAATGTATCTGTTTCTGCCCTATGCTCCGACTAGGAGCGATATCTTGTATTATTATACATAATATCAAGGAAATTAAAAAAAAAAAAATGTAACGGGCAGGCTTGGCGTGGCAACCAAACATAAAATTATGTGATTTTCGGGCCACTTTGGCAGTTTGTGTCCCGTGTGCGTTTCTTCGCTGCACTGACACTGTCTGCAATTTTTCTTTATTTTTATTTTAGAGTTTGCATATTTGAATGTCTTTAAACTAGTATTTAAAACTGTTTTTTCATTATTTTAAGTTCAAACTATAGCTGCATGCATTATTAAATGCCGAATGACAATAAACCATTGTAATCAGTTATGTTTTTCTTTTTAAACATAACATACAGCTATCGAAATTCAAAATTATCGTTTTATTAAGCCAAATTATAATAGCTATCGAATGTTGCACATTTCGATAAACCCTATAAAGTTGGCAGCTCGCATTGTTGTTGCATTTATTTTGCTCTGAACTCTGGTTTCATTCAGTATTAATTGAGCTAGCGTTTTCTGCGTCGTCTAAAGTTGAAACAACTATCCGTATCAATGAATTTTGTTCTAAATTTTATGCGCATTGTGCCTATGCTATTTACAACAAACAAATTAACGTTTCAATCAATTGTTAAGCATTTATAACTAAACGCGCATATATGTAAGCAATAAGTGTTAATTTAAAAAAAAAAAAAAAAATAGTGCAAGCAACTAATTTAGTGAAACGAACATAAATTAAAACCAAAAAAGCAAAAAACCTGTTTTTTGGCCTAATACAACGTAAATAAGCTACAAAAGTCGGCCAAATAAAGCTAAAAGAAGTTTAAAAACATTTGGCAGCGGAACGGGACAACCAGCTGTTGTAATTGTTTTTCTACTTAAACGCTTCTAACGTCGACGGCGGCGCCAGTGACAACAGCAACAACAACAACAACACAACGAGAACTAACGAATGTTGGCATAAAAAGGTTGGCGGTATATTTGTTTTTATTCGTTTTTTTTTTTTTATTCTTCGTTATGCGCGCTAGCAATCAATATAGTTTATTTCATTTGTATATATAGATGTGCAGGCTTTGTTGGTTTTTAACTAATTTAAATTAATTATTCAATGGCATAACAGCGCAACACGGGACTCATTTCATATGAATACATACATATGTATATACGTATATGAAAGCGGTTGCGGCTTTTACTCCTGTTGTTGTTGTTATGCTGGCAATGCTGCCGCTCTCACCTACTCTGTCTCACTCAATCCCTTGTCACTGCTTTCTGCAAGGAGCCAAGCAGTTTATTGACCGTAAAAGTGAAAAAAAAAAAAACTTACGCGCATTTGTGTGTGATAAGATGTGTGTGTTTGTGTGAGTGTTGTTTTTGCATGCGCATGTATATGTGATAAGGAAAAATAAGTGTGTCACACAGACACGTATAGTGCATCAAAATAGTCTTGGCACAGCCCTATTTTTTATGTTAAGGGTTCGAAAAATTTCGCGCGGAATGACAAAACTTCATATAAAAAAAAAGTCCAAAATGGGATATCCCAAATGGGATTTTTTTTTATTATATAGTTTTGTCATTCCGCGCGAAATTTTTCGAACTGCGTATAGGCCTTTACATGTAAATAGCTTTTTGTCACTTATAAAATATGTATTACTGCTAGTTACATTAGGAAAGCATTTTTTTTCTGCGTTGAATGATTACAATTTTAAAATTTATTTTTTTAAGTAGTTTTAAAAGCTTTTCTGAGCTGGTCCTATATTCATGTCAAAATCTTTAAAACAATTTTTTTATAGTGAAGAGCATTCGATAACCTAGACTTATTATATCTTTGAATAATCAGTATCGGAAAAGTATCTTTAAATATAAGAACATAAATACATATAAGATAAGCCTAAACAAAAAACACAAAAAGAAAGATTTTGGCTCTGAACGCAAATCACTATCATAATCAGCTGGAAACATTCATCCTCCAATTTATTAACCCATATTGTGTTATTGTGTTAACCCCGGCTTGATTGTTGGTAGTATATTTTTGAATATTTCCTGAAATTGTAAGTCAGTTTGTATATTTGAATAGAAAAAATCTTTAACACAATCTAGAAAATAGCGTGAACAAAAATTATCATTCTAAAAAAAAAACTTCGGGCCCGGTGGAATCCCTACAATCCCCTCTCTCGTTGTGCCTGCATAGCAATCGCTTGTTTTGACGTAATGACAAGCCAAAGCTCTGCCCGCCGTTAGTTCCTAGGCTTTCTGATCACCTGTCATACCAGATTTACTCCTAATGGGGTTCCAATTTGAACTCCACACAGAAGGATTGGTTACCCATACATATCTTTTATCACATGCAGCAAAGTATGCTTTGAGCTTCATTCTGTTGGCCAACATAATCTTAAGTCAGTGTGCACGGTCAGACATCGGCCTATTGCTGGCTATTTTGAGTTCCCGTTTAGTTGGCTCTAACAACCAGCAGGATCGCCGTTGGTGTTTACAACAAAAAGTCGCTTAAAATAGTTATTGTCACATATATAGCCACACTTTTTTGTTTGACCAAACTTTTTTTATGCACTGTACAATATCTCCGTTGCTTTTCTTTAGTACATTGGATCAGTAAGTGAATATCGAATTGTTAGTAACTTTTTTGATAGGATATCAAGGTTTCAGTGATGCCAGATTTAGTTAGAAGTCTCTGCAGTCTGCAGCGCTCAATCAGTAAGGCAAGAGAATTCTTGTCTATCTGGAAAACTTTCTTGAACACTATTTAGTTGCGACTAAGATCCCTAAAAGTTTATAATAAAATGATTAGGACGTTTATAGAGCCACCACCGGGTTCATGCATTTCTCTCGACGTCCCTGCATATAGCTACAATCATGAAGGTACAACTCGCTCCAAATCTAATATTGTGAAAAAGTGGCAACTGACGACTGTGCACACAAAAGGCTATTCACACATTGCGACTGAAGGGCCAGCTCTTGTATCAAATTAACATACCTTTCTGCCTAAAAGGAAAAGCGCAAACATATAAACGAAGCTGTCTTTCAATATAACAATAGCCATTACATTTCCAGAGAACCAAAAAAATAGATAAACTTGTTTCTGTACCAAATTTTCGTCTACTGTGCTCGTCTGTTGCCTACTTTTATGCGCCAGCTGGACGCACATTGTCGTAGATGTAAAGCGCTTTTTAAATGGAACAGTAAACAAAGTAATAATTTGAATAATCTTATATACTTAATTTGGCTCGAACGCGTCATTGAAAATTGGAACCTTCGCTTGGAAAAGCTGCTGCGCAGTTGTGGCCAACATTTGAAAGGAATTATCTTTAAAAAGTGAATGGCAACAATGGTTCTTTCTATTGATAATACAGATTTTCCGATACATTTGAAATTTTTGTGTTTTTTTTTGCATTTAAAAAGAAAACCTCAAGATTGATGACCCTTTATATCAGAGCTCGCAAAAGACTTTCAACACGTTTTTCCAACTTTTGGGGGGAGTCCGGAACCGCCCCCCCTTCCCAACGGGGATCCGTCACTGGATTTGTGCATTGTATTATCTGCGTACAGTTAATGAACACGCAGATCAGTGCTAGAGACACCAAATTTTTACCATATTGTAACTCATAGTTTCGTAGGAATTTCACTTTCAATTTTAATATGGTAATAAGTTATAAATTTGGACTATGTATTTCCACTTCTACAATGAACTCCTGGCAGCGTAATAATTAAAGTAAACAAATTTTGATTTTTTTAACTGCATCCTATCCCCCTTATAACTAGTCTTGGATCGTTTCGTTCTGAAAAAGACCAAATGAACGGGTCTTTGAAATGAACTTAAGAACTATGTCTTTGGTTTTCGTTCTTTTAGTTCTTTTTATGCATGGTGCTCGTTCTCGTTCACAGTTCTTTTCGTTCACTATTCTCGTTCACTGGTCTTTTCGTTCATCGTTCTCGTTCACAGGTCTTTTCGTTCACCATTCTAGTTCACTAGTCTTTTCGTTCACCAGTCATTTCATCACAGTTTTCGTTCACCGGTCACTCCTCCATTAATTTAAAAAATAATATGGCAGCGTTGTAAGATAAAGTAAACATAATTTTAAATTATATATAATATATATGCGGTAGCGCAATGTCGTGCAAAAGAAAGAGATCAGAACTGTGGAATCATTTTATTTCTAGCAGTGAAGGGAAAACGGGAAAATGCATTTATTGCAAGGTCTCGGGCGGTTCCCAAGGCAATCTGGCGCGACATTTAAAACTAAAACACCCAACTGTGAACTTGAGACGCCATCAACGTCATCTGATGCAGCACTGGTATCAGTAGCTGGACAGCAAATAATTACTAATTTTATTCATCGCCAACCTCCAACTCTTAAAGTTGAGCAAATTGATCGCCAAGTGCTGAAAATGGTGGCCAAGGGAAACCATGCACTTAGTATTGTGGAAGAGCCCGGGTTTAAGGATCTTATTGACATGACTTGTCAGTGCCCAGGCTACAAGCTACCTACGCGAAAAGTGCTCTCAATTGTATTGCTGCTAAATGTATATAACGAGCTTAAGGCCAAACAAAAGAACGATGAACGAAAAGACCTGTGAACGAGATGGGTGAACGAAAAGACCTATGAACGAAAAGACCTGTGAACGAGATTGGTGAACGAAAAGACCTATGAACGAGAACACTGAACGAAAAGACCTGTGAACGAAAAGAACTAAAAGAACGATTCGTTCGTTCACCAAAAAAAGAACTAAAGAACTAAATCAGCGAAAAGAACTAAAATGAACAACTCTACTTATAACCCTTAAAACATTTCCTTTAAGATCAGGCCTATGTTGCTCTTGCTTTAATTACTTTGCTACCTAAAATTAATTTCTAAGTTCTTCGAAATTTTTAAGCTTATCTCAGAAATTCGACGTGCGTTTTCAGAAATCCCAAAAAATGTAAACCCGAATAAGATATTTTATGGCGTGTTTTGAGCTTAAGAATTGCCCGCTGGATCGGAACGCCGGTTTTATTTTGAACTTTACTCTTGCGCTGGCCCGTAAAATAAAAGGCTAATCTCATCTGCAGTCGTATATAGTGTTTTTTTTTTTGAGTAGTGAGCAACTAACAAAAAGCGTAGCTTTATTTATGCGCCGCACTGTATTCAATGCAAATAGGTAGTCCGCTTTGATGGCACATAGTCTTGCATATATGTACAAACAAACACGGCAATTATCCGTAATGGGGCAGGCACACTAACACAAAACCTTGGCTACAAAGTCCACCACTTTTACAGACATACAAAAATACATATACATAAATTAATGTATACATAAGTAAGTTGGACTAAGTGTGAGATATTTAATGGACTCTTTTGTACACACACACACATATACATATAAACATTCATATTTATAAAACGCAACACTCTAATAACTTATAAGAACCAACTGAGGACGCATTTTCTTTGGAAAACAAATCCAGCTATACACTGTAATTGGAATTGTACTTATTGTGGAAATCCTTATAAGTACACGGCTGCAATCAATCATGGGTATTGCACATGATCCGAGCCGTCATATTCAAAGACGTTCGTTCCGCAGCTGCCTAACAGTCTGACTAATATTGTTTACTTGTATATGGTATTTTTATTTCTTATTTTTTTATCAATGTTCTTTGGTTGGTTCTTTGCAATTATTACTGTTGTTATTTCATTGCATGTCGCCATATAATCAGAATTTGAAATGAATCATTTAACCTTGTTTCTCTACTCGCCGCTGCATTGGCTAAAACTCGATTTGTTTTGCTATAAACTGCAGACATTTGTATAAATAATCATAGTTATAATAATATGCTATGGTAAACAATAATAAACTGTATCAATACCGGTAAATAAACTAAAGTATAAAGTATATAAAGTACATAGTATATGCATGCATATGTATTGCATAATTGTGCGCACTACAAATTGCTGTGCATTATGCATATTGTTGACTGGACTGGATACAACAAGGAATAGTTCCTCTTGGATTTTTTTTCCACTATATATAACATTTAAGCCCACTGTATCTTGAGATTTCGAATCATTTAAAACAAATTCTGGGAAAAATACTATTTCGGCGTAGAGTAGCGATACAGAAGCTAGAGTGTATACCAGGTTCGTTGCTCAGTCGAGACTGTTTTTTATACCCTGTACCGTATGGTACAAAGGGTATATTGTGTTTGTGCAAGCCAAAAATGTATGTAACATACAGAAGGAGGCGTCGGAGACCCCCCTAAAGTATGATCATGACATACCCATGTCCGTCTGTCCGTCCGTCCGTCCGTCCGTATGAACGCCTAGATCTCAGAGATGGTAAAAGCTAGAGCAGCTAAACTTTCAGATAAGATTCCTTATTGATCCATAGGAGACAAGTTTATGTTATTTTTTTGATATCGGGATTACATTATATAGCTCCCATAGAGGTGTTTCAGAGGACCTCGAAAAAAAGCAAAAGTTTTAGATGGATAATTCGTTTGTTTATGAAGATATCATAACCAAATTTGGCAATCAGAAGCACTGTAGCAAATTTTATCAAAATCGGTTGACTATATCATATAGCTCCCATAGGAACGGTCGGTCTAAAAAAACGCTTTTTTTACAAAATTCGTTGTGTTTCGTTTGTTTTTGAAGATATCGGAACCAAATTTGGCAGTCGGAAGTTTTTTATAGTTACCAATCTGTGTAATAAATTTGATCAAAATCGGTTGACTATATCATATAGCTCCCAGATCGGTCAAAAAAATAGTTTGATGCAAAATTCGACTGATTTTTGCTTGTTTATGAAAATATCGTAGCCAAATTTGCCGAATAAAATATCTTTTGGATGTCTTAAGCAATATTTCGGACTTAATTGCAATGTAGTGGTACAGGGTATCCCAAAGTCGTCTGCGCCCGACTTTAACGTACGCCATTTATTCTATTTACTTTTTTTAACGTACACATAATTTCTGTGCATAATTTTTTTCTTTTTATCTAATATATAATTTACTTTTTTGTATTTCATTTTTTGTTTGCTACTATTATGTGCATATTTTTTATACTCTTTAGCTGTCTGGTATAAAGAGTATACTAAGTTTGTACGTAAACGGAAAGAAACGGTTCAATCCTTTCCAGCTTAGAGCTATTCATACGTAAAGCGGAAAGTCTTTTGCTTTAAAGGGGTCTACACTAGAGCTGGAGGAAAAATCGATGAACTATCGACTATCGAACTATCGTACTTTTTTTTTTGTCCGCCACTATCGACTGTTTTTAATTTTACTCCACTGAGAAAAGAAAGCATTACTATAACAACTTGTTACTAGTTGTGAGTGCGAAATTAAATTGTTATAGTGTTAAATATATGTGTTACATTGCATAAAAAGAAAAACACAGAGGAGGCAGCTTGTAAACGCAAGATGTAAATTTCCATAGTATGCAATAAATTACCAAGTGCTCATAAAGATCACGCCGTTTGCAAAAAGAAACAATATAAAACGGCTGGAAATACGTAAAATCTGCCAGCCGAAAAGAATCTATACCGTCCAACATGAGCCAATTTTTAGACAAATCTTGTTTTTTGGTCTGCTAGAAAAGATGAGCTTGGCAAAGCTGTTCTTGAAATGATTGTGCTCGATATTCATCCATTTAATATTGTAAATGACCGTGGATTTCGAAACCTTGGGAATGCTCTAGATCCTCGCTACCAAATCCCGAGCAAGACCCGTCTTCGGAACGATATCATAGAAGCGGAGTATAATTCACAAAAATCAAAATTCATGATAACTTTGGAAGGAGTTAAAAACGTTGGTATTTCAACGGATTCTTGGACCTCAAAAGTCAATGAGTGATACTTGACCGTATCGTTTCATTTCGTTAATGAAAGTTACGAACTTAAACTTATCAACAGCAAAACTGTCAACACCGACAAGCCACTCGGCAGGGTATTAAGCCGAGTCTTTTTGTACTGTGCTAGGCGAGGGTGTCCAAAGGTGTTGGGGGCCAACATCGATAGTTTTCCAGCTCTAGTCTACACAGTTCGAAAAATTTCGCGCGGAATGACAAAACTTCATATAAAAAAAAGTCACAAATGGGATATCCCAAGATCTTTGGTCGCAGTGCCCCACCTCTTTGTGAGGAACCCATGAAAGGAAAAAAAAAATGTACATAATTTTTATACACTGTACCTGTATGGTATAAAGAGCATACTAAGTTTGTATATAGGTTGTACCGGTTGACAACTGGGGGAGTCACACATAGACTAAATAGTCCTTAGAGGTAAGTTTGTATATAACAAAGAGAAGAAAAAGTGTAATAATAATAGTGTAATAATAAGGTGATGTTGTCCCAACACTCACTCTCGTTTTGCTCTCTCACGTCTAAGCTTGTTCACGAATGAAATTTTTTGTAGCAAACTTATAAAAATAATCTATAATAAAATTAAATATTAACTCAAAAAAAATATATCTGAATTCTTCTTTTTTATTCATTATCAAATATCAACAAAAATAAATTTATCTCATTCAAACTCACAAAGCAATGCTACGAGAGCTTTTTAAGAGAAAAGCTTTGGATCACTCGCTCTCACACGCTACGTACAATAAGGTTCAGCTTTTATGGAAGACACCACCTTATAATATTCCATCATTGAATACTTCTGTAGTCACGAAGTCAATATAGAAATGTCTGTCTGTACGTCCGCCCGTTTGTAGGTCTAACTTTCGAGTTAGAGTTACATATAGGGTAGCCACCGAGGTGAAAATGGGCCTCATCAGTCAAGATGATTTTTCGATGGAAGATTTTCACCATTCTTGTAGTGAATTTTAATTAGTTCAATGCGTTGTTGAAGCGTGTATCGTTCCATTTTTAGTAATGGCGTAGTTTCTACTTGTCAAATGTCAAAGAATAAAAGCTTCAAAAGTGACAGCTACCGAAATACCGGGTGATTCAAAATAACACACTCTTGTTGGAAAACTCTATATATTGCGCAAGAAGTTTATTTTATTTTTTCGATATCGGAGTTATATTTGTGGTATCCCATTTTACCTCGTAAGCCCAAAAGTTTTAGATAAATAAACAGACATAAAATTTAGCGTTCAAAAGTTTTTAAAAATCCCCAAGAACTTTACTCAATTTTATCATTATAAATATAATATAATATTTTACAATATAATACTAAAATCTGCGGTGATTTTCGACGGGATCTAAGTGAATTTTGAATATCGTATAAAAATTAAGTTTCTCTACGGAAAGAGAGAAAATACGTTTCGTTTAGGAGACCTGCGGTATCGGAAATCGCTTATGGAAAATTTTTAGCAATAATAGCTGACTTGCTAATAATCGTTAGTCCGCCCAGAATTCAGAGATTTTTCTTCTATTTTGGTATAGTTTCATAACTTTTCTAAGCTTGTCGTCGATAAAAAAGTTTTTTTCAAGGGATCATCCATAAACTACGTGAAGCTGATTTTCGTCAAAATAGACCCCCCCCCCAAAACTATTTTAAAAAAAATCTTAAATATCGCACAAATATTTCTTTAAACAAATCAACGTATTTTTAAAAACTACGCTATTATTCAAATAAAATTGCAAATTCAGGATAATTTTTAAGAAAAATGTATTATATATACACATACAAAGTTTTATCAGAAAATTTCACAAAGTAAAAAAGTAAAAAACAAGCAAACTGTATTATCCGGTTTCAGATAAAGTGTCTTGATATTTTTTTTATCTACGTTTTTGGAAAGCAAAAGACATTGACTTCGAAAAAGCGTTTGATAGCGTCAAGAAAGAGGCTGCGCTGCGGAGAAGAGGTATACCAGAAAAACTCTGATTATAACGACGCGAGCTGCCGCGTTCTCCACAAGGGGAAATTGTCGGCACCTTTCCATGTGCTGAGTGGAGTGCGGCTGGGTTGAAACCTGAAACTTATGACTTAGGCAACGCAAATTGAACTTAAAGCAACCGGACTCAAGATCAACGAAGGCAAAACTAAAGCGCTTTGTCTCCGTGCACCTACTCCGAATCCTTTGACAGTAGGATCGCAGCAATATGAAAATGTCGAAAAATTCTGCTACCTTGGGAGTATGATCACCTCGGATGGCGGAAGTGAGCTTGATGTTGAATGCAGAATTAACATAGCTAAGGCCTCCTTTGGCATTCTGGCACCACTTTGGCAAAAAAATAGCATAAGCCTCAACACCAAGCTTCCAATATTAAATGCTAACGTTTGGTCTGTCCTGCTCTATGGCTGTACCATCTGGAAAGTTACGTCAGCAATAACAAAATGACTCCAAGTTTTCATCAACCGCTCTTTGCGCCGCATCATGAGAGTCTTTTTACCTCGCATGATATCAAACTCCGAGCTGCTTAGAAAGGCAAACCAGTTAGATGTGGCTACAGAAATTAGGAAGAGGAAATGGCAATGGATTGGCCACACGCTAAGGAAGAGCGATGACAGCGTTGCAAAACAGGCGTTGCGATGGATCCTATTCCAGCAAACAGGTCGCAGCATTGGTAGGCCGCGTATCACCTGGCGACGCTCAACAGAGGCCGAAATTAAATCTCTCAATCTATCATGGAGTGAACTCAGAGTCCTTGCACAAAACCGGGACTGCTGGCGAAGAGGAGTAGTTGACGCCCTATGCTCCAAATAGGAGTTAAAGGAACATATATATATATATTTTGGAAAGAAAATATACCCTTTGTACCATAAGGTACAGGGTATAAAAATCAGCGAGATTGTAAAAATCATTACCGGTATTTTAATAGGAAATAAGTTCCGAGCACACATAAAAAGAGTCTTAGAAACTTCAACATAAAGTTCAAAGAAACCTTAAATTTCTGTTGCTCAAAATTTTTAAACATTTGAAAGTTTCACCAATTTCAAAAAAATCCTAATCTAATCGAAAGCTCCGTTCTCGAAATATTCCAAATTTGCTTAGAAACTACAACATAAAGCTTTAAAAAGCCTTAAATTTCTCGGAGTCAAAAATTTGTTAATATTGAATATTTGGGATTTTCTGCATTTTCAATAAAAAACTGCTAAACAAATCGGAAACTGCGTTCTCAAGTTTTGAGAAGTACAAACATTTTGAACATATACATAGGTATAGTCTATAATACAATACGTTTTTCAAGTTCGATAGTGTACCTGCATTTTAATTGATACTAATGGGCATGGAAATTATTTTGTATCGTCATTATTTACTTTTCTATGTACTATTTGTTTAGCGTCTGATTATTGTTGCTGTTTGTTTGCAAAAGGACGGTTGGTAAATAGAAGCAATGGGTGGGGATTTTCGGAAAATGGGTTTGGAAATGTTAAGCAATAATGCAAATGCTAAGCACAGCAAAATGTAACAAGGCCCAACTGACTAACTGACAGTCTGACTGACGGACTAACAATGAAGATGTACCAGTTACAATGGTTAACGACATGAAAACTATTAATTTTTCTATTTTGCCAACAAGCATTATTCTACTCTTATATATATGCGACTTGCAACCACTTAGCTTTAGTCAAGGGGGCTAGGCAGGGTTGTATTTTTACTATGTATATCGATATGATGCGATGTCAAACAAACGACAACAAATCGCTGCCTGACGTGATAACAAATAACCGCAAAGTTGTTGCTACTAGCATTATTTTTTATACTCTGCACAGGGTATTATAGATTTTCACAATGCATATTATCTGGCAGAAGGAAACTGCAGAAATTCCCTAAGCAACATTTGGGTACTGTGATATTGTAGAGGAATCCACGCTATGTGTACTAGGTTAGGTTAGGTTATGGCGGCAGCTGGCTTAAAAAGCCAGCACACATAGGCCTAGATTGGCCCGTTGTGATACCGCTAAGGATCTTAATTTAAAACCCCCTTCTCCAGGTGAATGTTCTTAAAGGGAATCCCAGCCTGTTGCTGCGATATAGCAGGTACTTCTTCCTGCGTCTACATAGAGCTACACAGGAACAGAAGAAGAGCTCTACTGTTTCTACTTCTTCCTCGTCTCTACAGCTTCTGCAGAAATCGTTGCTCGGAGCATTCATTCTGGTCGCGTATGCTCCGACAAGCCAATGACCGGTGATCGCTCTAACAACTGCCAAACACTGTGAGAGGTTGAGTTCACAGAGTCTGGCGGAACGTTTTGGGTCAATTTTAGGCCATGTTTGGCGACTGATTCTACAGTGTGATGTGTTTTCCCACATCTTTTGTGCCTGGGAACTGAATTTTATGTGAATGCTATGTGTACTAACTGAGTGTAATGCGCTTGCCAGGACTCTGTCTTGCCTATGGAGAGTTGTAGAATATTAATGCAAGCTGTAAGTTTGTCTTGGATTGAAGAGCTCTAGAGGGTAACCATGTCTGAGCGAAGAAAGTGCATGGACAAACAACGTTACATAAAACTCACTTAATTTTGAAGCAAGCATACTTTGCAGGGTATACCACTGTCGCGTAGCGCCCACACAGAAACAAATGTTTTTTTCTGTTTTGT
The DNA here is from genome assembly GCA_018150985.1 of Chymomyza costata. NCBI lineage: Eukaryota > Metazoa > Arthropoda > Insecta > Diptera > Drosophilidae > Chymomyza > Chymomyza costata. The sequence goes on along the minus strand of JAECWU010000127.1, from coordinate 29,701,693 downwards.
GTTGTGTTGTGTTGTGCACTCAATCAATCAATGTACTACATACAACAATTTACATACATTTGTACAATATATATACAATATATAATTTGAAGCATTCATAAATATACAATGTTCTCTACCAAAACTAACTAATATATTACAAGGTGTAACAACAATGACACTCGGAACAAAGTCAAGGCATTTTAATGTAGTTGGTTTTTTTGGCTCAACTAGGGCGGTTCGGTTTTTGGAAAGTCTTGAAACCATTTGGAAATGTTTCCACAATTAAAAGTTGTAGGCGTACACCTGCAATTGGCCGATAAAGGCTGTGGTCAGCTGACCATGAGACGTATATATAATACCAAATGTTTTGCACCGGAGCACTATAAACACGAGGTTGCAAATCATTATCGTGATTATAAAATGCAGCCACATTTGCGCATCTTGCCACGTCGCCGACGTCGACGTCAGTTGCTCTGCCGTCCGCGACGCATGGTCTATCATATGACAATGGATACAGTGGGCAGTGTGGGTCCAAGTGTTGGCATGGCAAAGGCATCATTAGTATCACAATATGCGCAGTTTCGTGGTGTACTACCAACGCATGTGCACTACTTTCCAAGGTAGTATGGGTAGACTAACATAAATGTATGCATAGTATGGTCCGTAAATTCATTGTGTCCGGGAGTGCCAGCTATGTTGACTGCTTTTGTGTGGTGTGGTGTATCTGTGTGTGTGTGTGTGTGTATCTATATGGTTGTTCATAAACTTAGGTTGGGTCAGGTTGGGATTGCTGCTTTGTATGTGTAATGAAATTTCCGTTCAATTTTTAGCTGCACAGGAAACTCGACGACTTTTAGAGAGTTGACGTCAAGTGGTTTTGCCTTAGATGCTAAATCTGAAGCTTTAGCACAGCAGCATTTTAAAACCAAAAAACAAAATCAGTTTAAAGTTTCTAAAAGAAAATGTTTTAAAAGTTAATTAATTTAAATTTCTTTCTTTTCTCTTACTTACTTTTGATGCAAACCTATAAAATGACAAATGCTTTGCAAATATTAATTATGTTGCAAAATATTATAGAGCATAAAATACTCTACAAAATCGGTGTAGATTCATTTTTTAGATAACCATTCTTGAGCTAGAATGCGTAAAGTGGGCAGAGCTTAGGCGTGGAACGGCCATAGGCCTTTTTTTATTGGTTTTTAGAAGCTATCTCAGCACATTTAGGCGCTGTGATTTTTTGGATCCGGACTCGGTTTCAGAGTGCCCAAATTTATATGGTTAGCCCTGTATAACATACAATATATAAAGTTCAAAGCATTTTTTTGTGGGTCTATGTTTTAGGTGTTACCGATATTTTGATTTTTCGTTTTTTGCGCAGAAAAATTATTTTTTTTTTAAATTAATAATTTCAGAAAAAAAAAGAATATATAAAAAAATAGAAAAAAACCACAATCCAAAACCGATATTTTAATTTTTCGTTTTTTTCGCTTAAAAATTCTTTTTTTTTTAAATTAATAATTTAAGAAAAAACTAATATCTAAAAAAATAAAAAAAAAACAATCCAAATGAAAAAATTTTTCCATATATCTTAATTCACTTTCGAGAGAAGAGATGAGATAGATCGTCTCAAAAAGTGAACTGCTTTAATTACACTAGTTTACAAATTTTCAAAAAACTTTGGTATCCTCAACATGTTTTAATCATTTGCGTAGTAAAATGGCACGCTAAATTCGAAAATGAAATCCAAAAATTTGTTCATGGAACGTATTTGGAGATATTTCGAAAAAAACATTTTTCGAAATTAAAAAAAAAGTGTCTTTACTTTAAAGCAAATATCTCTGGTTGTACCAAACTGATTTTGATCAGATAATTGAATTATCTATCGATCATACTTGGAACATATTTTTGTCAAAGTTACAGTTTGGTCGTTATTAATCCATTCATATGCAATTTTTCCTCACTTTTAGCAAATTTTTGAAAAAATTATATTTCGAACGTAAATTTAAAAATTTATAAAAATTTTTTCATACAGTTTTTTTCATGACTCGTAAAGTTTGACCGATTACGAAAAAAATGAGTGGTTGTTTATCAAAATCGGAGAAAAAATGTGGAACAATCAAGTGTTTTTTGTAAAAAGTGTAAATTTGTTTGAAAAACCAAAAGTTTTAGATGAATTCATTTATTTATAAAGATAGCGTTACCAAATTTGGCATTCGAAAGTTTCTTAGATTTCTCAAGCTCTGCACCAAATTTTATCAAAATCGTTCGACAAAAGGCGTCCTGGATTATCAGTGACAGATTTTACAAGAACATTCATTACATTTCAACATTTTATAAAAGCAAGAAAATTTACTTTATTGACATGATTCTCGATGTTCTGAGCAAGTGTTTGAATCGTTGCAAAAATACGATCAAGAATATCTTACCAGACTTTCAGTTCTTCATAAATTCATTCTTTTTTAAAGAATATCCTTTAAAGAACATTTCATATCTTTTCATTCAAAAACATGAAGAACGATGGGCAGGGCAATATTCACGCTTTTCTATTCGAGTTCTCAATTTTCGCCTAAAATTTTCCCTTAAGACCCATACGCAGTTTGAAAATTTTCGCGCGGAATGACAAAACTTCATATAAAAAAAAAAAAAATTCCCAATGGGATATCCCAAATGGTGTTTTTTTTTTATATACATTTTTGTCATTCCGCGCGAAATTTTTTCGAACTGCATATGGGCCTTTAACTAAAAGTTCTATCTCCCTAGAAGTTTCTCTTCCTCTGCTGCCTTCTACGCTACCCGTGCCTTAAATCAATCGATTTGCCGTCTCTGATGAGTGTGATCACCTAAGAGATTGGCTCGAAAAAATCTAGAAACAAAATATTACTTTATTATTTTTTTCGATTTTTGGAAATCTTAATTAAAAGGCGGATAAAAGCTCAAATTCTTGTCTTCATAAATTAAAATGCAATTAAAATCCAAATTTAAGATATTTGAAGGAAAATCCTTATAAGCAGTAGGATTTGTTTTGAAGGAAATAGCTGAATTTGAATTTTTCCAAAAAATCTCAAAATGTAGATTTTCTTCTTTTTTTTGTAGTAATAACGTAGGTGATTCCTTTAGAGCTTTTTATACACCCAAGAAGATAAATTATAACTTTGTACACTTGGAGGGAACTACTTTGTCAAAAAATTTTATTTTTATTGGAATGTTGGGAATTAAAAAATTTTGCTCTTTGTAGAATCTTGTATCTGGTAATGATAAGAAAGCTGAATCATTGACAACTTATGTACTCATAAATGTATACCATTTTAGTTTTAATTATATAAATATTTGTTTGTGTTTGTATAGCAACAGATACGGTCGGAGTCTTAAAAAGTAAATATTTGTGCCAAGCTTTATATCGATACGTATGAAAGTGTGTGCGTTATCTAGGGAAATAATTGGCTGAAAGCGAAGATATTGCGGCTTGTTTCCATAAAGGGATAAGCTGGCTCACATGAGTCTACTTATGTGCAAAAAATTGGGCTTCACATATCTCTATAAAATACAATTTAAGAAAGTTTCAGCAAAACGAATATTTCATGTGGTTTGAAACCGATAGTTGCAAGAGGAATTCAAAAATAGGCAAAATAGGCTTAAAAAAGTACAACTTTTATACAGAAATAATTTTTTAAATATTCTTTGATATTCTTAAATTACATTTATGCCAACTTCGGTGCACGCAAAAACGAATCCGAAAAAAATTTTTCGTTTTGGTTTTTGCGCTTTCCGAAGCACTGCTGATTATTTATATTGTAGTCTTTGAGATACAGCTGCTTAAATGGGCAGACAAATTATGTATCCACAACGCCTTTCTATTACATACATTGGACAAATACAAAATACTCATGATGTAGACGGACCGAAGACATTTTTGATAATTTCCTAGAATATACAGCTTTTACAATTGGTATTGATTAATTAATACGTCCGCTTCCATTGCACTTTGAACCTTTTATAGTAAAATAGGTTGCAGACGGTCAACAAATAGCCCTAAATTCACGCCCTAAAAACAGTTTTGAAATGTTGACCAAACCCTTTTATTATACTTTAACTTTAACGCATCATTATCACCATTATCATGGTCGTCATCATCATCAGTCATAATATAATTAATGTTTTGTTTCTATTCTTGGGCTAATTACAGATTCGCTGATACGTATGTGCCCCGTGGGCGACTAGCTATTTGCTCATGTGAACCACCTGACGACACCTATAACGATACCGTGCGTCGAATAAAAAGTGCACAGAGCTGTGACCAACTAAAGGTGCTTGTAGAGCAACAACTAAGACTTGCCTGACACAACACAACGGTAAGGGCAAAAGGGGTCATAACAACAATTAGCTCATCTACAAAGCAGCAAGGGAGTGGCACTAGGACAAGGAGGAAACCCACTTTGACGACGACGACGCGGCTGCAACAACGACATGACAGCAATGACGACAACGAGCAGGCTAACGACAAACCTCTTAACCATGGCCATATCGCTGGAGGCAACAACAACAACAACATCAGCAGCACCAACAAAAGTGGCAATCGTGATAGTTATGAGCGTCAACTGCTGAATATTAATACAACCAAGGTGGAAAACTTACAAAATCCAAGAGCTAAAATAGTGACCAAGAACCGCGTGCAGCGGCACATTGACTTTTACACATATTTACAATTGGCAAGTGCATACTATGAAAGGGGATTGCAAGCTAATATCAAGTACTTGCAATCGATTGGTGCGCGTAATGCAATAAGGCAACAGCAACAACAACAAGAACAAGAACAAACAAAGCTGCAACAACGTACGCGTCGTCATTCATTGTGCGATTGGCAGCAGCAACAAACAGTTGACAATTTAGGTTACAACAAACACAAATTGTTGGACAATTTCAAAACAACAAGGATATCCAAAGTTGGCGAATTGTGCCTGAATGAGCCAGATGCCATACGTGTGCATATAAAGCCTGTGCAGCGTGTGACAGCCACGACAAACGAGTCTGCGTCTTGTAAGAACATCTTTAGCCAAGGATTGTCAAATTCCAAGTACGATAGCAAAACAACTGAAGCAAACGCTTCTAAAATTTGTGCTACGAGATTAGTAACAACAACGTCACAGCCGGAAACCCAGAGCATGTGCGATTATGTTAATAATAGTGCAACTAATAAAAATAATACCACAACGCCGACAATCCTCGATCAACGTAATTTTTATGAAATAATCGATAATCTAAGCCAAGTGAATTTGAATGACAATATCGATATTGATTTTGATATCGATACAAAACAGCTGCTGCCAAAAATAACGTTCAGCGATTACACACAACAGGCGGCGCTTTGGTTAGGCAAAGTCAACGGCGGCAATAGCAGCGGCAAGCGTTAATTTGATATTATAGCTAGCAAATTGCAAATACCCAACGAATTGGATGACTATCAGAGCGAAGCTAGACCACCGTAGAAAAACAAAGCTAGCTATCACACATACATACGCATATGTACTTTTAGTTAATTTGGTAACTTGAAACGTTTTTTTTGGTTTTAAATCACTTAGAAAGCTTGCAATTAAGTGCAAAACAATAACAGCGACAAACGACAAAATCTAAACAAAAAGCATAGCGCGCACGTCAGCGGAAATCGTTTATATGCAAACGACAAACAAATAGCAACAATAAAAAATAAAACAGCTTAAACTAACTGCGTATTTGGTGTTCGAACAATGGTTGTAGCTGCCGTTGAATGTTATAAAACGAGCGAAACAACAGCAGCAGCAAAAGCAACAAGTAAAACAACGACAACGCCGTTGGAGAACCTAAATTGCAGCATTGATTTGAATATTGCTCTAATAACAGCTGCAAACCCAAACGATCCACAAGCGGCATCAGTTGGCAATAACAATAATAATCAGCAGCAGCAGCAGCAGCAGCAAACAGACGACAACGCCAATAATAATAACATTAAAAGCGACAGCAACGGCACCAACATGTCAGATATAATTGATGAAACCAAAACCACCGCAATAGCAACTGCTAGCGTTGCTGGCGACACTTCGGCAGACGATGACGCCGTCACTTCCAAAAATCCCATAGCCAGCACGGATGCGCCGGAGGTGGCAGCCACCAAAAGCGCTGTTAGCCAACGCAATGTGGATATTAAAATCGATAAGACCACAAATATGGAGGTAGCAACACAGCAACTAACCAAAAAGGTGCTAAAGCTAGATTTAGGTGGCAAGAATCTAGATGAATATTCACTCAAGTCGCCAAAATCACCAATAGCGGGTAAGTCCAAACTGGTTATATTTATGCGTGCATAAGTAATTAAGCTTTAGTTTTTGTCTATAAAACCAAAATCTTGCACTTGAAAACTGTCAAGATCTTGTGGGTTTGTTTGTTGTAAAAGAGATGTGATACCAATGAATCAAGAAACTCAGTATGAAGTACTTAACTGCTGTAGAAGTCTTTAAAGTATTCGACTTAGAAGATATTTTCAAAATCTAAGCTTAAGCTAGCAAGTCTAGAAATCTATTATATATATATATTCCTTTATTCATACAATATAAAAACTTGATTATGCTATATGAAAGCTCAGCAAAAACAAATTCTCTCCATCTACTTCTGTCTTTTGCCAATAGTTTGGCTTCCATGTCATATGTTGACCAGCTCCTTCATTTCGGACCATTCTTATCCAAGTGATTCGTGGTCTTCCAGTGCGTCGATGGCCCTGCGGATTCCACTCGAGTGCTGCTCTTGCAATGTCTTGGGCTGGCCGTCTTAGAGTGTGGCCAATCCATGACCAAAAAATCTATAAGGTTAGGTTAGTTGAAACATTTTCGAAATTAGATTAAAGAGGCCAGTTCTACTTTAAGCTGATTTTTCGTATGGCCATGATTATCGAAGAAAGCGTTTCCCAGCACTCAGTCACTTTCTAAAAAGTGCAGTTCAGTCTCATAACTGGTGTTGGCGGCTTTCTATCTTGTATTCAATTTTGCAGCTACGACAGAGTTGGGATGGAGCACATGCACTCTCTCAGCTATTAGGCCTATGACGCAGTGCTTCGTTGCAACAGCTGTCATCATTCTGGTCCTGTTCTTGAGGAATCTCTGGGAAATCTGTTCTTGGCTGTTCTGCCGAGTTTCTGACTATCGTTGTAAAATTTCGTAACTACAACTTGAAGAGGCCTCTTATTATCCGCTGCATGCGCTGATTGATTTCTAGCGCATTCGACCGCCGCCTCGTAAGCGGGTATGCTTGATTGATCCGATACACAGCAGTGGGGCTTACTTTTCGTGGTGTGCAATGACAGTGGCCTTGAAAACAGCTTGACTGTTGACAAAAATAACTTGCTTGAACTTTTGTCCAAAGTGTATTTGTCTTGCCGCTATATGAATGGCTCAACTGCCAAATCGATTAACTTCACCTTTTTGAATTTTGCAAAATTTAAAAGTCAAAGTACTTTGGGATCATCCATAAACTACGTGACGCTGATTTTCGTCAAAATAGACCCCCCCTCCACCATGTGACGCAGTCACGGAATATTTTTGAAGATTTTCCATTTGATCGTGACGCTTCGGCAGACCCCTCCGACCCCTTGGAGCGTCACGTAGCTTATGGATGATCCCTTAGGTTAGGTTAGGTTGTGTAGGCTGCTCGGCACAAGGCCGAGATCACCCGGAGGCCTTGCGGCCCATTGTGATGCCTAATTAAGAAGAATAGAGAAGGTTATAACTAAGAGAGAGAGAAAAAAGTAAGTTCTATACGTGCTTAATCTGTTTCTGTATACTATTTAATTGAATCATTTCGAGGATTCGATAAAAAGAGCCAGGTCTTCAAAGAAGGGTTTGCCCAGGTACGGGGTGCGTTTTTTAAGAAGTGCAGAGCAGTCACACAGCAGGTGTTGGATGCTTTCTATCTCCTCCTCATCTCCGCAGCTCCGACAGAAGTCGATGTGGGGGACATGCATCCTCTCAGCCAGAAGGCCTATGGCGCAGTGCCCCGTTACAACTCCTGTCACCCTTCTAGTCCTGCTTTTGTGGAATCGCAGGAGTTCGGAAGTTCGCTTTGGGTTGTATCTTGGCCAGAGTGCTCGGGAGATGTGACAGCCGGACACAGTGTCCCATTGTCGTTCCGCCTCGGATCTGACTATCCTTGTGATCTCTGAGACCACATCCAGTAGAGGCCTTGCTATATCCGTAGCTGATGAGGCAATAGGTAGCGCCGAACCTTTTGTAGCACACTCGTCCGCTCTCTCATTTCCAGGTATCCCAGAGTGACCAGGTACCCAGCAGAGGGTGATCGAGTGATGCAGGATGCGGTTCAGCGCTGCCACGGTGTTACGAATAAGTTTGCTCTTTATAGAGTGCGATGACAGAGCCTTGATAGCGAGCTCTTTTTCTGCTGCAACATGGCATAAAAACGCAACAAGGATAAATGGATAAACCCATTTTTTTTTTTAAATAATTCCCAGATTGTATAAAATTAAAACATATGTACATATGTATGTGTAAAGTCAGCTGCTAAAATGCGTGCTCCATGTGGCAAGATTTGCCTTTAATATTATAACATAATAGATTCAAATGGGTTTGGATTTGAATTTAAAGAGATCTCTTACTTGTTTATTTGTAGCTTTGTTTACTTGTGTCAAGCTATTATTTTATATAATATACATATGCATATATGTATATATAGCAAGTTGGCTGTCATACGAAACTGATCTACGATAACGAATAAACATTTTATACAGTACATACGAGTAGTATATATAAAAAGTACTATATGATTTTGTTTTGCTTTCAATTGATAACCTAGCGCCACGGGATCACATTCAATTGCTCTAATTTTTATGTCAATACATATACTATATTATAGTTTATATATACATATACCATATATTTAATATTTTATTATTATTATGATTATTTGTTTTCACAGCACGTTTGCCGCATCAAACATCGCTGACATCATCTGTGGATGTTGAAGATCGCAAAACTTTACGAGAGGCCTTATACCAGGGTATTTTTCATCGACATAGGCGCACGATATTTGCCGTAGGCAGTTTTCTGCGTATGCTGCGCAGCCGCAATTCGCAATACAACACAATACGCAGCTCATCTGAGGGCGAGGACATCGATGAGGTTAGATAAGAATATATCTTAATCTATACACCACATCCATACTTGCATCAAATCAAGACACATATACAGCATCTATTATATACTATATATGTATGCATACGGGCCAGTGACAAAAACAAAAAAAAAAAAAACACAACGACAATCGTTGCAACAACTACAACAATTTAGAGCGCCAGCCAATTAAGAATGCATTGGTTTTTGCAGTATATGACTGAACACTGTTACAAGCCATGTATTTTTATTTTTTGTTGTGTAAATTATTAACTAACATATTTAAGCCATTCAAATCATCCCTTGCTGAAATATGCCAATAGAGCTGCTGTAAATTTGGCGCTTTGGCAAATACTTTAGTTTTTAAGTTAAAGAAAGTGCAATAATTTATTTATGTAGTGCAATATGCCAAAAATTATAACTATAATTTTTTACATTTTTTTTATTTAAGGCCAGTACGCAGCTTCGTAAAAAGCCCTGAAAGAAAAAACTGCAACTTATTTTGTGAGCAAACAAAATTGTTTGCGTACAGTTTGTGACCAAACAGTGCTACCCATAACTAGGCAATTGACATGTAGATGACGCCAGCAACAACAAACAAAAAGTAAATATAAAAATCAGCTGTTTATTCAAATGTGTTACAAGTGTAAAAAAAAAATGCTGTCAACAACAAACATTACTTGCGATTTTTTTCGCCAGAAAAAACGAAGTACTTGTGTTTGTGTGAACCCATGCTTAATACGCAGAGCTGAGTGTGCAAGATTTTGCAGAGACGGACGTGTTTTGCAAATCAATTACACAGACCAACATGCTTTAGTTGTTGGAAAGCTATGGGTCATTTCCGAAGTAATTTGCTGCATAGAATCCGAATCCGGGGCCAGAATTGGCCTATCACGTCAGGATTTTGAGATATTTGAGGTTATTTACCCGAAAAACGGAATTTTTTCCTACTTTTGAGGTTATGTACAGGGTGCAAATAATTTTTGTGATCTGTCACTCCAGTTACATCATTTAGTACCACTCTTACCCTTTGATTTAAAAGTTCAAGAGATCATTTACGATCATTTTTTTTCGCAAAGTTATGGCTATTCAAAGTTACGAAGTATATCCCTTCGACGGTATTAGCATTTCACAGGTCTACAAATACCGTGGTCATGTCAGTTGCTGTAAAGCTAAGGGTCATTTCCGAAGTAATTTCCTGCGTAGAATCCGAATCCCCGGGGTCAGAATTGGCCCATCACGTCAGGATTGTGAGATATTTGAAAAAAGACCGTTTTTCGGGTACATAACCTCAAATATCTCAAGATCCTGACGTGATGGGCCAATTCTGGTCCCGGATTCAGATGCTCGTAGAAAATGACCCTTAGCTTCCCAACAACTAAACCAGTTGGCCTGTGTTATTGGCTCAAAGGTTTAATGCAAATGCTAATGACGTCGAGGGATATACTTCGTAAATTTGAATAGCCATAACTTTGAGAAAAAAAATCGTTAATGATCGCTTGAACTTTTAAATTAAAGGGTAAGAGTGGTACTAAATGATGTGACTAAAGGGACAGACCACAAATTATTATTAATTATTTGCACCTTGTACATAACCTCAAAAGTAGGGAAAAACGCCGTTTTTCGGGTAAATAACCTCAAGTATCTCAAAATCCTGACGTGATAAGCCAATTCTGGTCCCGGATTCGGATTCTACGCAGCAAATTACTTCAGAAATGACACTTCGCCAACAACTGACATGACCCCGGTATTTGTACTCCTGTGTTATTTACATTTTGCGTCAAATTTTTAGCTCAAAGTACAATGGTACAGCATGCGGTAGCATTTTCCAAAAATTTCCAAATGTTCTCGCATGTTTGGGTTGGCACTTCCAAGTAAGGCCAAGTTGGCCTTTCTTTTGAAGTAACAATACAAATGTTTTAAAAAACTTTTTAAATATACAACATTGTTGTTGTTATCAAAATGACTTGCTGCAAAATTTGCTTTTGTTACTGCTGGCGCCATCTACATAACAATTGCTCAAACAAATGGGCAGCACTGCAGCTGCATACCAAAGACTAAAATTCTTAGCCCTAAGAATTTTGATAGTGTTTTTTTTTTATATAAAGTTTTGTTTTCTTTCAGACGTTTTTGCGTTGCTGCATACTGGCCTTTCAAAGACACAACGTCTTAACTATCTTATCATATACTTTATTAAGAACAAAAGCATTTTTGGTTTATTTAATTTTTTAGTTTGTAAACTAGTGATATTTAACGTTGCTTTGTAAAAACTTAAAAACATGGCCACTAGTTAAAGTAATAAGCTATACAAAGTGTTGTTGTACTGTGTTTCTTGAGTTTATTTATTTATTTTATTGTACACACAAAAAAAACATGCTTTGTACATAGTAACAATTGGCATTAAGTCTAAGAATAAACGCTAATGAGTTAGACAGTGTTAAATATAGCTAAATATATTTATAAGTTTATGTAAAATTTGTCGTTAAATTGTTATTGTACTGCATTAAGCATTCAAATTGTCATATATATGGTAAGAGCCTACAAAAACCAAAAACCCACACCAAGTTCCATTTGAGAGCAGTCCAAAGCCAAGTTGTATCAGGCAAACATAAGACTAACCAGCCGAGTTGTGTTAGCTTACAAACTAAAATATTACTATGTAGAGCCTTTAATATACATATATCTATCATTTTATTTAGAATTTAGTTACGAATACATGCCAGAACAGGACTGAGCAAAAAGTAGCATTCCATTGAAATTGAAAGACATTCATTTAAACAACTTAAATAAAGCTTTTGTTTATATTTATTATATACATACATACATATGCCATAAGCACTTCTTGCACAGACAATACATTAAGTGCGAGGGCTTGTCATGAGTTATAAAAACAAAAATTTTTATAAAAAATTCAAAAGTACGTAGAATTTGTAACGCCTGCCAGCAGCTGATAACAAGTTCGAGTTGAGTTTGAGGCCGGGTCTGTGGGCTTAATTGCGTCAGAGCTGTTGCTTGTCAGGCAAACTTGTGGCATGTGCCAAGTAAATAATGTACACACATATGCACATTGCGCGTTTGAATGCAGTAATGCGCATAACCTCAAACTGACATCAATTAAATACTTGGGCAAATCTATATGATTAGTTATTATTTACTAGTTTGCTTGGCCTAAACTCTCTCTCTCATGCGCTCTTTGAGCATCACTATAAGCTATAAACCGATCTGAATACGCCTTATATAAAACTAGTTGTTAATGCCTTCATATTTAAGCTAAATTGTAACTAAGCTGAATATAATTATATACATGTATATTAAAATATATAGCTATAAATACATGCAGCAGCATACAATATCGTTATGATGAACTCTTAATGTAATCACTTAAATATTGTATTTATGCCAAGTGTTATTTGTTGTTATACTGTTTAATGCATACAAACAAAAAAAAAAAAGCAAGAAAGAAAAAAAAATTTTGTTTTGTTTTTCGATGAACAACTTTGTATTAATTAAAAAGGGAACAAAACTTATAAAGCAGCACTCGAAATGATATGAAATGATTTTTTTTATTATATATTACGTACTAAGCAAACTTTATACACGCATAAATTCATATGTACTATATGTAGCTTATAATTAGTTTGCAGCAGCATAGACTGCAGGCTTACATTTAGTAGTAGCTTGAACTAGTGCAATGTGAACTAGTCGTATACTAGTCATTGTCAAGCAGCAACTAGCAATGTGTCTACTAAACGTAGCTAACCAACGCTAATTAGTAACTAGTTAAAAGTGTACCCTGCCACTTAACTGCTAAAGCATATTGGTATTTACTTATTTAAGCAGTTACATTTATGTAAATTGTTTTCTTTTTTTTTTTGAAATTTTTATGCATAACCAATACATTGATATACATATATGTACTTATATGCATATAACATATTTATATATGCGTTATATTTTAGAGGACATTTTCGTTTCATTTTACATAATTTAGAGCTAGACTTAAAAATTGTTAGTTATTTAAGGTAATTTTGTACAAAGCAAAGTCATAAAGAAATGCATTTATGACAAAGTAGCAAAAAAACAAATATTGCAAATGTTTAAATTGTAGTTTATTTCCTATATATGTATTATATATATACATTTTTTTTTTGAATAAAAACAAAAAACAATTCTAAAGCGTGTGTTAACTATTGCTTGCTTAAGTAGTCTGAAAGGCTAAGCACTTAATATACATATATATAGCATACTTATTAAAAAATTTTCTTTGATTTTTGCAGTTTCTCAAGGCGCGTAAACTCTTGAAATTTCCACATCTCTTCGATCGTTGAGGCAAATCAAAATGCAATTTAAAATATTCGTAACATACTTGAGTTTTAATTAATAAATACATACAATAAAACTATGTGCTAACAATGCTATGTGAAAATTATTTTAAGCAGACTTTATTTGCTGTGGGGCTAGCCAATCGGGCCAGCTGGGCAACTGCAGCGCTGGAAAGGCAATTGGCGGCAGTGTCCAGCTCATCTGCCAAGGGTTGTTCCACTGACTTAAGTTTTCCAAAAACTGGGAATACAAAAAGTAAACCAAAATCTTTTTAAAAATGCATATGGGACATGCCCTTTTTTTCTACTGTTCATACTTTTGTTGTTTATTGGGATAAATAAAACAAAGAGTTACTGACATCTAAGCATCTAACTTATGGTCTGAGGTAGTCGCATTCAAAACCCAATAAGGGCACACATGTGACACAGACTTTCGCCGGGCACATGCAATCTGAAAGACTGCAAGCCAAAACCTCCAGTTCGATGATGATGGGTAATAAGGGTGAGAATTTCAAATGGTCATGATAACATTGGGCACTCGACTCTCAGTTCACAGGCGTACGTACTACCAGACTTCTTTATTGCTGAGGCATTACATTAAGTGCAATACTTCAGATGGTGTCCAGGACACAACATTGTTTGCCTCTGCAATATGGTGAGAAGAGTGATGCTGGACTTAACCAAACATAGTTTTTTTGCTCCTAACTACTGAATTGTGTTATATGATAGACAGGTCCGTCGAGACGGGAGGGGAAAGGGGGGGAGAGTTTTCCCCGGGCGCGGAGCTTTCTCAGGGGCCCGTTGTAATCACTGAAGTCATTCAAAAAAGTTGTAATGGAGGGGCCGGTACATTTATTCCCCCCAGGCCCGGATTTACTCTCTACGGCGCTGATGATAGACATAGTAAGCCAGTGTATTGCGCTTCGCTTTATTATTATTATTATGGGTGTAATATGTACTGCGACCCAAGTGGATCTATTGTACCCCCTTTCACGGTATTTTTCCCGTGAGTTATCATGTGTTTGAACCTCTTGCGGTTGTACTTAGAGAGGAGGGTTTTTGACTGCTTTAGTCCTGGTATCTGTGCCCAGTGAAGCAGCCGTTTGTTTTCTTGTTCTTTCCTCAATAGGTCCCTTACCACGTGGTTGCCAGTATGATTCAGGTCCGATTAGCGGAGTTGCTGCACCTGCCCTTGCTAGTTTGTCTGCTAGCTCATTTCCAGGGATATTGTTGTGTCCTGGAACCCATCTAATTGTGAGCTTGTTTCTGGCACTTAAATTGTCAAGTGCAGTTCTCACTTCTTTGACCAGCCTTGATGTTATCTTGGCTCTGCTTATTGCCTTTATCGCTGCTTGACTGTCAGACAGGATGGAGATTTCCTTGTCGTGATAGTTCTTTTGCAGATTAAATTCTGCACACCTTCCAATAGCACAGACCTCAGCTTGAAAAATGCTGGTGTGTCTGCCTAGTGACTCATGATATTTAGTCCTGGGTCCTACTACCCCCAGACCACTTCCTTCATCGTTGAGGGATCCATCCGCGCTTCGCTTTAATCTTAAGATATTTTGTAAGATCCGTGTGCACAGCCTGAACACTCTCGACAGGATGCGATGCTATTCACGGCATTTTCTATTATGATAGTTCAGATCGAGGCTCTAAATATGTTATTTGAAATCTTACTGTGTATAAAACTTGAAACCTGTCTATATTCTCTGCGGTATGGTACATAGCCAGTTAAGCGGAAGCAAATTGCTAGTGTACTAGCTTTTTAAGTCTCTTGGGTGCGTTTTAAAAAAAGGCTTTTGTACCATAAACCTAGCTGGCTTCAAAATAATTTCATTTTCTCACATTTATTCATTTGCGGAGCAGAATACTGAATACAACTAGTCTGCCAGTTATGATCCACCCAATTAGTTGTTATTACTTACCTCTTTTGCAGTCATTGGACTAGTTGTTACCGCAAAGGTATCCTCTCTGACAGCCTGCTGAATTGAATCACGTATGGCTGCGGCCTCTTCCAAATTTTGAGGCGTAACACGCACATCGGCAGACTGCGTGCTGGGCTGTGTAGGCACCATTAACCAAGTGGGCGTCACCACCTGGCGTGGTAGACGTTGTAACAACAATGGAAGCATTGGTTCCATTACTGAATCACGCAAAAACAGACATTGCTGCATGGTGGTACTTATAAAACATGCAAATAGCAAACTATTAATGCAAAATATTACGAATTTCATGCTCTTTCACAGTTCACTGTCTTTGGGTTATTAAAAGTTGGGCCCATTGTCAAAGTTCCCCCCAGCTATAGTTTCATGCATTGTCTTTAATGCAGTGCTCAGCATTGAAATTGTTTTCAAAAGCAATGCAATAAACAAAGTGTTATATAGTATTAAGACATAATAAACCCGCAAGACTTATAAAAAATTGTCTATGAGTAGTTAACTTAAGTTTCTTTTGAAGGTCGGGCTTTGATTTCAATGTCATGTGGTTTGTGTATATGATGCAAATAATAAACTTAATAAGTAATGGTTTAAGCTCTGACTAAGTATGAATGCATATTCAGTAGTTGTTTAGTTTGTTTGTTGAGTTGCCTCAACCATGTCCATCTGTTAATCACAACGAATATTTTACACATATCATAGGAGCAATTAAATTGTTTAAAGTGTACGCCTTTTGGTCTTAGTTTAAACAAAAACATAAGTACCTACTGCGTTCGTGTTTTAAAAAAAGTAAGCCTATCCAAAAGTCTGCTGAATATGGTTCATTAAAAAGGCACAAAAATCTAGCATAAATATGCACAAGTGTTAGTTGCATGAAATCAAAACGTTCTTTTACCAAAAGTATCTATTAACTTTAACAATGCATTCTACACAATATAAAAAAACTTATTTTTTGCGAGAGCGTCTATTTTGAAGCTTAGATAATAACTTAGCTAACACACAATATTCCGCATTCAGGCTTATTTCAATGTACTTTATAAATTCACTTGTCTTATATTATGGTAAACATTATGGCATATTTTAATGTTTATACATTTTAAAGAATTTATTTTTGTTTGCAGTAGAACTATATAAGTTACTAGTAAATGTTTTTTTTTTTACAGTGCTTCTTAACAAGCATTTTATTACTGTTTTATACAAAATAATGAGCTTGCAATTGTGTTTTTATTCAAAAGATTACATGCTTCAGAAAAATAATAACTATGCAATTTCAGGCAAGCTTACACAGAAAACTTCAAATAGTCGCACACAATAAAAAAAAAAAAAAGTTCCTATGCCTAACCTGACGTCTCTATGTGTGTTAAATTAAAGATCAGCCATCGTTTGATTAGCTTAGTCCATTTTATGGGTTAGGACCAGCTGGTATATCCTCTGGTTCTTCTTTGATATGCACATCATCGTCTTCCTGGTCCTCCTTGCTATTCTCATGCAACAGCACATATTCACGCGAGCTAAAGCCAAACTTGATGACATCCTTTTCCATCAGCTCGTAGTATTTGCGTCCATCGATTTTCTTGTTATTCAAAAATGTGCCATTGGCCGATTCTAAGTCTATGATATACAAACGTACGCGTTTGCCCTGTGAGCCATCGTCACGCTCGAAAGGCACCAAACGATACTGCAGAGCAGCGTGTTGTTTGGAACAACTCGGATGATCAACGGCCAAGTCGACAACTTTACGGTCACGTCCCACTAGAAAACAACTCTGTCGATGTATGTGCAGTGTGGGCAAGGCAGTTTCACCCTTAAATGGATACAATCGCCAGCGTCGCTTTGGCTTGCGTGCTTCTGGCGGCTCGGAGTACTTGACCACAACACCATTCACTTTGTTGGTGTCTTCGGTGAGTGCCCCACTTAGACCGAAATTGGGCTTTTCCTTTTCAATAGGCTCCTCATTTTTATCGCGTGGGGATTTGTCATCGGTTTGCTTGCCCCAATCGTATTGCTCGTCTTTTTTGTTTCGTTGATCATGGCGTTGATTGTTGCGACGTGGCTGAGCAAAATCACGTCCACCGCGATTATTGTGATAATCTCGCTCGCGACTGCGGCTACGTCTGCAATTTTTGGTTTAATATTGTTTAATAAAGGCATTAAGGTTTTACGACTAGACTTACCGCTGTGGCCGGCGCTCGTCTTCGTATCGGTCTCTTTCACGGCGCTCAGCACTGCGCCTACGTTGACGTTGTGGTGAGTTGCGCTGTCTGCGTTCCTTGCTGCGTTCTCCGCTTCGTTCACGGCTACGTGCACGTCCGCTGCGATCTCGTTCGTTACGCTCATGACGCTGATTGTCCCTCTCCCGGCTACGCGAACGACTACGACTATGCCGGCGTTGCTTTGTGTTTCTTACATTATGCCGTTGGCTACCACGCTCTGGGCTATCCCATTTTGAGCGCTGTTCTTGCACTTTGGCATCATTTGCGGCGGCACTATCACGCTTTTGCTGTACGTGCTCCCGCTTTTCACTCAAATCACGTTTTGGTTTCTTTACCTTTTTGCTGTGCTTTTTATTTTTGCTGGATGCATCGGAACTGGAAGCCGAAGATGCAGAATCTGATGCGGAGTTGCTGCTTTCAGAGCTGCTGGAAGTTGATGTCGACCTATTCCGGGCAGCCTTATGTTTCCGCGATTTATTGGCATCTTTTCTGTGCAATTTTTCCGTGGCTTCTTTTGACTCTTCATCACTGCCAGACTGTGGATCTGTCTTGCTGGAAGCGTAAGCTTTTTTGGTAGGTGTTTTTGTCATATTTAATGTTTGCCTCTTAACATAAAACTTAAATGGTACAGCATTGATGGCCGCCTTTAAAATATTGTTAGTACTGGCACTAAGCAAACGTACAAACAGCTGTTGTTTGCCAATCGATAGTCAGCTGCATATCGAATGACAGAATAAATCGGTTCCTGGTGCATAGTGTCGTGTTTTTCTCGATAATGAGCATTTATCGCATTTAAGCCCCACCATCAGTGCATTTGTCTGTCAGACTGACATCACAAAGCGCTGCGTTTGCTGCGTTTGTGCACAAAATCGTAAAATTGCAACGCTTTGTTTGCAAAAAATAATAACTATGCACACTCTTTGTGCATTTGTGTGCGTGTAGTGCAGCAGACGAAAAAGCGGCATCTAAGCCGTCATTATATACGTTGCATTCTTGCATACAACAACGTTGTTGCCGTCATCGCCAACGTTTCTGCTATTGTGAAGGGCAAGGCCAAGGCAGTCAGCAGTAGTAGCAGCAAGCACTTCAGCGGCCAACAAAGTTTTGAAACTACATTGAAACCAAACTAAATACATTTTAATGGATCAGCAAAAAGTTCCGAAATGACACCATTTGATGATTTTGTCTATTTGATTAATCACGTGCTGCTGGGTGAGGAACCGGTAAGTAAACTATATACAATTTGCGTAGACAAGCGGCGCACCTACATACACATACCTACACATAAAAATTGATTTTGTTCATGCAGACAATTGAGGACTTTATACTATTGGTCGGCACACTAGTGGCGTTCATTGCATTCATACTTTGGTGTTGTTTTCCAATTCAACCAAAGGTACATAACATACTTGTTGCTATAGGGCCAGCCAAGTCTATAAGCCATATTAATATATACTTTTTGTTTTATTGCATTTCGCCAGGAAGCGGGCCAGCATCGTCAGTTCTCCTGTAAGATCATACAGAACCATATTAAAGCATTAGATGCAGCCACCAACACCGAAGACAATGTTGGCTCCAATGCCGGCGCTGCTGCCTCAAACGGTAGTGGTGCCAGTGGCAGTTTCGGGCTGGCCAACAGCGCACAGTATAATGGTGCCAGCAGCAGCAGTTATAGCAAAAATGGCACCGTAGCTATGCATAATTATTATGTTAAAAATGGACATCATTGTTGCACCTAATGGACATGGCTGGAACTCGCACTGTATGCCGCTTCGTAAAGCATTTTGTTTTGTTCTCTCAATCAACTATACAGCTGCTCTATATTTATGTTTGTAAAAAAAATGTATTGTGCCAACGGGATCGACATGGCTAAAAAACATAAAGGTGTTAAAATTGTAACTGCTAGTTACAAAATTCGAATGAGCTTTATTCTTTGTATACATTTGTATTTTAATTGCAATCTCTGGACTTTCGCAGTCGTGAGACTGTTAACTGTTTTATTATTTTATGTCTTTGCGTGTTAATTTTCTATTTATTTGTTAAACAAAAAGTTAGGAAAACATGAACTTGATTTGCAAGCACATTTTAAAAACTGTATTTGCTCAGACTGATTTGTTCATAACATGTGTATTTAAAGCCAAGAAAAGCATGCGATTGAAAGTTTTATAGGCATTGGTAAAATGAAAAGTTTTTAAAACTTTAATTATATATATGCATATACTGTATATGTATTGCATTTGTAGAAATAACAAAAAAAATTTAAAAAAATGCATATTGTGTAAAAACAAAAAGCAAGCAACTAATTATAAGTATTTATTTATGTATTGTATAATAATAAAAAAAGAACCCTAAACCAATTGCATATTTAAAAGAAATATTCATGTAAAAGTGACGAAATTCGCTTCAACCTAAAACATTTGCAAGCATGTTAGCAAATTAAGAAGATATTATAAATATAAACTAAAATACACAAGTGTTATACACAGATATACATACATACAGATTGTAACAACAACAGACATTTTTCTTCCAATTGCAATTAATTGTTTTATATGAATGTACTATACTTATGTTCAAGCGGCAAAATGTTTGATCTCATTTGAAGTTTACTTAATTTGCAAAGGGTTATAAAATCCCTTTTAAATCAAATACATCTGTGTTTTATTTAAAGCGGTCTCTTTGACTTAACTAATTGCATACTTTGTTTTGTTTTCTATTACCATGTTTAAGTTGGTTCATTACATGCATTCTACTTAAAGTTGATCAACTAGGATAATAAAGTACTACTTACATAATAATCGATCTATTTACATTTTTTGCAGCGCTATGATGCAGAAAGCTAGGGTTGGAATACCAAGTACATAGTCTGTGTAAATTGGTAGCACTCTAATAGACTTGCATATGAATTTTTGATGCGTTTATGGGCAACTTTGGGAATACTAGAAAGACTAAAGTTCCATATCGTGTGCTTTTTCACCTCTCACCGATTCCATTTATAAATATTTTAGGCCTATACGCAGAATGCAAACAAATTTCGCACGGAATGACAAAACCATATAAAAAAAAAATCCCAAATGGGATATCCCAAATATACGCCTTTACACTTATTTAAATGTTTACTTTTCCAGTATAAAAAGCTGTATCTCGGTAAGTATATAAGAACACTTTTATTCACTTACAATACGAAATAATACGGAACGTTATTTATGGTTTTATAGCGAGGTTCATATATTTAAAAAATAATTGATTTCACTATGATACCCTACAACCGATGAAATAAAAATTTCGAATGGGCATAAAGCAATGTTATACCCACTATACCCGTTCTTGAACGAATTTTAATGCAGTTCCGAACATCTAACGAAATAAAATGTTTAAAGTCCACGTGACTTCTAGGCGTATCGATTAGATTGAAAAAATTAGTTATCCGAGCTCATTTGGTTTTCGAAATTTAGGTGCTCGTTCAAGCGTAGTTATGGTATCGGCAGCAGACATATTATATAAGGATCAAGATTTAATGAAAACATATTTTCATCGTTTGTACCGACACACTGTGGGCCCAGGTTTTCATATTTTGGCCAAAACTCTGTGATTTCCATAATAATTTTTTTAGAGTAAAGAAATTTTACACACGTGTTCCCAAATGATTGAACTATTTTTTTGGGAAGTTTGAGCCTCCTCCAATTTTTTTGAGATATAGATAATTCAGACCAAAATTGGAAAAAATTAAAAAAAAAAACAAAAAATTTGTGTAACTTAATTAAAAAAAAAAACGGTTAATTGGAATTGTACCATATTTCACACAGAGGTAGATATGATCTCCTCATACATTGAAAAAATAGCCTATACCCAAAATTTTGCATGGTTTTGGAGTTATAGCCCCAAAAAGTTTCCAAGCAAATTACAGAAAGACGACATCACCAATTCATCTGGTTTTTAACTGTTATCATTTTTTTTGCAGGCTTTTTTAATTTTAGAAAAAAAATTGTGAAAATCTATATTTGATTTTTACGTTTTTTTCGTCAAAATTTATCATTTTTACATTTTTGGATTTGCTATTTTTTGATGCTATAAAATTTTCCAATTGTACATTTTTTTTTACATTTGAAAAATCGTTATTGAAGCATACTTTTAGGCAGCTAAGAAATTCAAAAAATTGTAAAATTTCCTGGGGGTCAATTTTTAAAATTCAACTTTAAGATACAAAATTCAATTTCCGAAAATCGGGAGGAATTACATTTTGTTGTAAAACGTGTGAAGAAATTTATAAAAATTTTGTCTACCAAATATCGAGTGGTAGTCGTAGATACTCTTAAGGCAAAGCAGCCAAATGATACAAAAACCAAAAAAATCTTTATAACTACTCGAAAATATTTAAAACAAAAAAGTTTTTAAGCTCAATTTTATTTTTTTTCTGAAGTAATATTTATAAATAATAAAGTGAATGAAGATTTCATTGCTACATGTATCATGGTAAATGCAGTTTTTTTTTTCTGTGAATGTTCACGAAAACTCATAAAATACAAAATGTCAACTTTGATTGCCAATAACTTAAAAACCACTAATTATAATTGCAATTTTTTTTTTTGTGCACAGGATACCTTAATATGTGTAAAATAATATTAAATTCTCATTTTGTCCAAGTTTTGATTTTCATCAGGAGGGCTTTTGGCCAAAAAAAAATGGCCACGCCATTGTGCGACCCAGCGAAAATACAAGACAGTCGAGGGAAAAGTACGGTTCCGGTTTAGGGTTGCCACCTGCACGGGCCTCGCCCGGCAATGCTGGGCCTAGGAAGTGGTCGTCGGGCGGCCGGGCCATTGAAAATTTTGCCGGGCCGCCGGCAATTCCGCATACAGAGCGGATTATCAAAAAATGGCCGGGCTTAAAGCAATATTTTATCAATGAAGGATAAGATGAAGTTGATAAAACGATTTGGAGCTTTGTGAAAGATCAAGAGAATGAACTGAACGACGATCTCAGTGAAAATTTAACGTTCCCAGAATGCTATTTACACTTCGTTCATCATTTTTTGCACCAAATGACCAAAAGTATACAAAATCTGGAAAAAGGAACAGTGATGAGTACACATATTCACAGGGTAATGACTGAATTGAAAGATGGTTTGCAAACCAGAATGGATGACAAATACTTTGGTTTTAAAGTCAACAAAAGTCTACCTCATTTAACACAACATCAACGATCGAAATTTGAGAAAGAGGCATTATTAGTTTACCATCGAGGTCTTACATAGTTGGGAAAATGATACGATTTTGAAAAATCTCTATTTCAACACTTTTCAGTGTTGAACCTTGAAGACGAAATAGTAGACCGAAAACTATTTCTTCGAGCGGCTGAAGCGTATGATCTTGATGTTGACGAAGACGCTCTTTACGACGAAATACTTGCTTTGGCGAAGATTATCCCCAAAATCAAACAAATTGACCTCCCTGTCGATATAAAATGGGTATAAAATTTCGAAAGTTCTGACGTATTTGTCCGATTGCCCTTAATTGATGAAAAAGTTTTATCGATCCCTATCAGAAATTCATATGTGGAAAAGGTTTTTTCAGTGATGAAGAATGTTTGGACTTATACGAGGAATGGAATGAGAGTCGTACTGGTGAAGGCACAGCTTCTGACGAAATTAAATTTCCATATGAGTTGCGAAGAATTTGCTCTTTTTTTGAATCGACCGGAACAAAAGCCACTTCGCGAAAAGCGATGAAAAATTAAAAATACATGTGGAAAACTATGCAATAATAAAAATACATCAAGTATGAAAAAATTTGACATTTTCAAATTTGCCGCTTTCCACGGACCCCCCCCCCCAAAATTTTTTCTATAAATACACAAACTTACCTACAGGATATAATTCGATTGCAAAAAATTTTACAAAAGCCTTTTAGGTAAACAGTTTCAGCAAAAGTCATCTGACTTAAAAACTTTTTAATCATTTCAGTAGAAATAATTAAAGCTAGTAGGTACATATTGAATCGATTAATATCAGCTACGTTTGAATGCTTCAATTAAATCTTTGGGGAACTACTTGATTCCGCAAAGTTCGATGGGGTACTCAATGCCTTTGTCGCACTATCTGCATTCTGTTTAAATGTTCGTGTGCATTGTGACGTCACGGCAAAAAAAAAACCCCTCTCATCAAAGCTGCTTGAAAAGCAACTTGCCAATCTTTTATCAGCTCCACCATGTAAACAAACAACAGAACATTTCAGTATTACACATTTCTGCTTAAATTTTATTTATAAATAAATTACAAAAATTATTAGTTAACAATTAATAATAGTTAATATGTTATGTATATATGTACATTATAGAATATCAACATTGATAGTGTTTTAAACATTATCACAACTTACTCATGAAACTCGAAGGACTTTCAATATCGCAGGGCACTTGGCATAGTTACATAAATACATACTATATACATATATGTACATAAAATATACAGCTATATATACATACTATTTGTAGTATATAGAACGACGTTAAATACGCTTAGCATTTGGCTTAGATATTTGTGATATGTTGATTGATTTTGGCTTTAGCTTATTATTTTGTAATTTTTTAACTTTGGTTCCAGTTTAACGTTACTTATAGCTAATAAATACATAAAAGATCTATAACAGAAAAGTTTTCTGCAATCTAGACAGTCTTAATAAATACAGCTAAGCAACAAACAAAAAAAAAAACAACAAAAGTTTTTCGTACTATAGTATATACAAATCAAACTAAAGTATTATATACTTAAAAAGATTTTAGAGGCACACTTAGCTGCTACAATCTCGGGCAAAGAACACATTCATCTCGATCAGAATCTGCAGCACTATGAGCACTGTATAGACACTAAAGAGCGCAATACCCACGCGCTTGGTCAGACGATAACCACTACAGCTGAGTATTATAAACAGTGCCACCGTGGATACAATCAATATAAGAATATTATATTCGATGCCTTGGGTGCCCACTTGCTGCCACTCGCCCGTGCTGTAGTTGAGGCAGTTCTTGATGAACCAGGGCACACCCAGCGATAGCAAGATGGCCAGCGAGTTGGCGCCCAGTGAATTGGATACGCCAATACCACTTTCACCTGTTGAGCAAAAAGTTTGCATGCATAGGTTTTTATATAAGGATCATATAAAATATTAAGTTGACTTACCATTACGCAGTGATATTAAGCTGGAGACTGCCTCGGGCATGGTCGAGCCGGCAGCTAAAAACGTCAGACCCATGACTATAGTTGGCACATGTATGGCCACTCCAAAAGCTGTCAACATCCAGACAATTAGATAAGCATTGCCACCAATGCACAAAACGCACATGATAAAGGATATGGGATAGAGTTTGCGAAATTTAATTGGATTGGGTATGAGCAGTGCCAGAACCAATTTGATGGGAAATGTAAAGATCCACCAAAATTTCATAAATTTTGTGGCTTTATGTGGATAGGCAAAGAGTTTAGTGCGTTCTGGTTCTCCTTCGTCATCTTCGCCATTCCCTGTAATAAGAATAGACAAAAAAAAAAAAAAACGTTTAAAATTTTCTTTAGCAAAAAATTATAGTGGGAATTTATATATTTTGTTTAATCATTCCTCTGTCCATAGTTTAGGGCAGACTGTCCATCAAACAATAATAAACTTAAGTCATTATATGACCATGACATAATTTCCTTTTGACGTATCCAGGCTTAGAATTGTGCTTTAGAAAAAAGGCCCATACGCAGCAAGCAAAAATTCCCCACGAAATGTCAAAACTTCATATAAAAAAATATCCCAAAAAAGGGAAATGTCAAAACTTCATATAAATAAATATCCCAAAAAAGGAAATTTTTTGTTATATGAAGTTTTGACATTTCGTGCGGAATTTTTGCATGCTGCGTATGGACCTTAAACCACAAAAAAAAAATTGAAGTCAACTAAAGGCCTATACGCAGTTCGAAAAATTTCGCGCGAAACTTATATGAAGTTTTATCATTCCGCGCGAAATTTTTCGAACTGCGTATACCCCTTTAAAGGCCCATACGCAGCATGCAAAAATTCCGCACGAAATGTCAAAACTTCATATAAAAAAAAAAAATTCCCTTTTTTGGGATTTTTTTTTATATGAAGTTTTGACATTTCGTGCGGAATTTTTGCATGCTGCGTATGGGCCTTAATACAAAAAAAATTAATTTGAAGTTAATTAAATCTGCATTTTAGCTGCTGTTTTAAGCTGTTGTGAATTATAAGCAGCAATACGTTAAATTCTGTCTTTATTTTATTTAAATCGTTTGATAGGCAAAAACCAAGAACTTAAAAAATATCATCTCCTATGAGATAAGTGCCATTTTAATGTCGTCGATAATTTTGACCATAAAGGGGTCTACGCAGTTCGGAAAATTTCGCGCGGAATGACAAAACTTCATATAAAAAAAAAAATCCCATTTGGGACTTTGGAATGACAAAACTTCATATAAAAAAAAAATATCCCATTTGGGACTTTTTTTTTATTTGAAGTTTTGTCATTCCGCGCGAAATTTTTCGAACTGCGTATAGGCCTTAAGTTGGATGTCTGTAAAACCAACAATGTTGAACTTTTGTCGGAGCTCATTTTTCAACTTGCATTTATTTATAATTCAACGAAAATCAAAATACCGATTCGCAAGTTAGGTAACAAAGTAGAATCCGTATAACTTAATTAAAATTTAAAAAATAAAAGTAAAACTTACAGCTCTTCGAATGAGTCAGATTGGTTGTAGAAGACATGGATGAAGTATTCTCAGGTAAATTTACAACAAATAGACCATTTCCTGTCAGTGGATCCTTCTTAAGCGGTAACTGAGCTTTAGCGCTGTTCTCTGGTGGCTCTGTTAGATCTGTAAAATGGCAACACATTAGCTTTATACAGGGAAACGACATTTGTTTGCAATTCCTTACCATAACGTGTGGAGAAGCAACAATTCATTTTATCCTCTATAAAGACACGTATGGCGGGCATAAATTTGTTGTTGTTAAACGTTATCAGATAGTAAATAACTAAGAAGCCCATCATAATGCATGACTCGACAAAGCTAATGCTTCCGCCCCAGGCAAGCACTAATAAGATAATAGTATTGAAGCCATAGATGACGCAGTCGCGCGCAATGGGCCACCAATCAAGCTGCACGGGCTGTAAAGTGTAAGAGAGTGTTTTAGACAGAGATCGTAAGAGCACATGTGTGTGTGTGTGTGTGTGTGTGTGGAGCACTTAACAAAGCCATGTGCCAAGCGCAGCACTACCTACCTTATCAATAGCCAACGCCGCCAGACCCGCTACGCCCAGCGTATTAAACATCAATGAGCCAATTATTGTGCCCAAACCCATGTCCGATGTCAATATTAGTGTGCTGATTGTATTTGTAAAGAACTCAGGCATGGAAGTGGCCGTGGCCATAAATGTGGCAGCAGCAACATCCTTCGATAAGTGCAAGTCATCGCAAATGCACTCCACAGTGGGCAGAAAGTAATCATTGCATATAATGGCCAGCAGTATAAAGAAATAAACAGCGGCGAATACATGCAGTACAACCCAGCCTTGACGCAGTTGCTCGACTAGAAAATGTTTAATGAAAGATGTTAATTTTGATCTATAGATTTATATAATACATATATGAATAGGGAAAATGCAGGCGTAAATGTTTATAGTGGATAGATTAGGTAAGGCTAAAACGGCTGCCTGGCTTTGGAAAACACTAAACAAGTGCAACTATAGGCTGGGCCATCTGTTGGTTTGGTTGTTAAACACTTATAATTCGCAACATACCCGTCCGAAGTGGATGCTCTTCTACATAGGTCAAGTTCAAAACTACTGAATTTTACTTATGGAACAACGCGTAAAAGTGCTAGAGGCGTACTCGTTAACAAACAAGCCAACAGATGGCTCACCCTATATCATTAGATAAGCTGAATTTGTAAATAGGTATCAGAATAAAAATTAATAAGAGTGGCTTGAGTACCTTACAAAGTTTTCATACGATAGTATTATTTGTTAATGTACAAGTTATGCAAGGATGGCTTTTATAGTGTGCTAACAAGTCACATTCTTTTTTGCAGGAAGCTGTTCAGTTAAATAAATGAATCGACAACTTTTATGCATTTTTTTTTTTTTGTACAAAAGCATTAGTAGAACAGTAAAAATAGGTTTTGACCAGGAAAAAATTGTTTGCTGGACTTTCTCTTGCCTATTGTAATAAGGACCATGCAAAAAGTCTAAAACTAAAGTGGTGACCTCCTGCCCCCGTGGGGTTTTCCGTTTTTTTGCCATTTGTGTCGGCTCATTTATCTTAAATTCTATAAGTCGTATATAAAAACTTCCAAGGCAAAAAATGTTTAAAATTGAAATTAAAATGTTATTTGCCATGGAAGGTATGCCCAGAAGTTCATAATCAGGTGGCAGAGGGCGCCAGAGTTACTACAACGCAGTTTTTCGTATTTTTAACCTCCTCCTTGACCTTTTTTGTTTTTGGTGTGTATCAAATTTTAGATCTCAAAAAAGTACACAAGACTGGCTTATAAAGCTTTAAAGTCTTCCCACGCCTTGAAAAAGCACTTTAGCGCCCCTGCCGTTCAATATGTTTATAGATGTTTTTCAAGGTACGGGATGACTTTAAAGCGTTATAACGAGGAAACCACTAGAGATAGTTACATGATTAAAAACCAGTCTTGTGTATTTTTTTGAGATCTTACATTTTTTTTTACACACCAAAAACTGAAAAGGTCAAGGAGAAGGTTAAAAATACGAAAAACTGCGTTGTAGTAACTTTGGCGCACTCTGCCGCCTAAAATATGAACTTCTGGGAATACATTTCATTACAAATAAAATTTTAAATTTAATTTTGAACATTTTTTGCCTTGGAAGCTTTTATGTACGACGTAATACGGAAAACCCCACGGGGGCGCGAGGTCACCATTTTGGCTTTAGACTTTTTGGATGGTCCTTAATACAATAAGCAAAAGAAAGTCCAGCAATCAATTTTTTCCTGGTCAAACACTTTTTTTTGTCTATTCTTATTGTACTATAGGAAGCCAATGGTCATTGATTAATTTAAGTGCAGCCAAAACTTTACGAAAGTATTTTTTTTTTTGAACTCGAATACTTATTTTATTGAAGCATAAAAAACTAAAACAATTTCAAAATCATAATTTCTGCACTCGATAGCCAATTTGAATTGCTGACAAATAAAAGTAAACGAATTTTAATTTCAATATTATAAAGAATGCTTTACATGTAAACTTGGCACATTGGCATAAATGCCAAATTTTTGAAATAAAGTCAAGAAAAGGGACTTCATATATACTACGTATACGTAACGTAATATAATATAATAATTACGTATACGTAACGTCATAACTTTTGATGGCATACTCGAAATTTTAAAAAACAAATTCTGTTTTAAAGTTAAAAAACAAACATTGCTTAATTTGGCAATATTTATGGCCCCTCCCCTCCTGCAGTGACACGTAGTTTATGAGTGATCCTTTATATATAAACCTGGCACATTGCATACTAAGCTGAATGCCAAATTTTTGAAACAAAGTCAAGAAAAAGGATTTCATAGTAAATAAAAGCACAGATAACAATTGATTGTAGAGGCTTTACTACGTATACGTAACGTAATATAATATAATAATTACGTATACGCAACGTCATAACTTTTGATGGCACACTCGAAGTTTTTAAAGTTAAAAAACAAACATTGCTTAATTTGGCAATATTTATGGCAAAGTAAATACTGAAATATTAGATATGTGGCATATACCAAGATTTTTGTCGAAATAGTTAGTAAAAATGCAAATTTTTTTTTTACTATTTTATGTTTTTAAGTCAGGGCTTATATTGTCGCAAGTAGTTTGCCTTAAAATCCAGTCTAAAATGGCTTTAGAGCTGCTCTTATTATCAAACATTTAAAGGTCTAAAGGTCACAGTAAAAACCAATTCTATTGGCAACTCACTATATAAATTAAATATATAAACTTTATAAACAAACGAAAATCAAAAGAATTATGGCCTGTTTCTCTGGGCCTATATAATATAATCAAAATTCTTTATCAAATTTGTTGCAGTAGAGTAAATCTCAGAGATAATAAGAGATAAATCAACCAAATTAAGAGTGAGACTTATTTATATGTCACGGGAAAAAAGTTTATTATATTTTTTTTTATCACTGAACGAGTGCTCGAGAACATAATTAATTTATTTATATGGCTTTCAGAACTTTTTTAGAGCTGCAAGCACGGTAGTAAATATGATTATAATCAGTAGTGTATATCGTGTAACTCCCACACGAAAGATAGTTCACAAAAAAGGGTCTAGATTATATTTCGTTTGCCTTTGACAATATTGTAACCAATTCCAGCTATCAAAAGTTTTTTGGAGTACCTCAACACTATGCAGAATTTATTTATTTGTGGTTATGTTGCAGGATATTTGAAAGTCGGCTTGCTTAACTTTAAGGTTCGCCACTTTTATGCCCTATTAAGCCAATAGGTATATTAAGTTTGAATGCATGCTACATAGTGCAGAAAACGTCAGAGACGCTACAAAAGTTAACTTCAAATTAGTCAGAAAGACAAAAGAAATTTATCTAGAGCTACAAGAGTTTTTTGGAGCAGAATGTGTAAGATAAAAAAAAGTTCGATTGATATCAAATATTATTATAAACGCTTCATAAATAAGAGAAAAAATTTGCAATACACCTTCTCTTGTTTTTACACGGTCTAGCAACAAATTTTTTAAACCAGTTTCATTTGATTCGCTACGTTTAAAAAAAGCTATTTGCTTGAAATTTTAAAGAAAAATATTTTTATTAATCTAGTATGTATGTTGGTACATGCATAGGCTTATGATTAACAGAGTGCAAAAGATAGTGAGAGTGAGAGAAAATGTTATGTTTATGTTAATGCTTGGCTATGTGTTAATGTTTACTGTTAAATGTTCTATGTTACTATTGTGTGATATTTTATGTATGCGAGGTGTGTTATAAATGTATATGAGTTTGACCGAACACCTATCATCTATCATATTTTAAGGCAAACATAGACCTATAGCTATTTGTCTAGCAACAAATTTTTTAAACCAGTTTCATTTGATTTACTACGTTTAAAAAAAGCTATTTGCTTGAAAATTTAAAGAAAAATATTTTTATTAATCTAATTAATTCTTTTAGTAATTCAGTCACGGCAGTCCTCCTTCTAATTTATTTTCATAGCAGCTTAGCATTTAGTTTATATCTTTTTTACACGTTTTTTTTTTATATGATTTTTTGTGGAACGTATCTACCGTGTAAAAACAGAATTAGTTGTATTATATAATATTCATAGGCGTTACTTTGATTGACCTTAGTGGCAAAGGCATATACGAGGTTTGTTCAAAAAGTATCGGGAATTTTGAATTTTCGCTGGCTACGGATGTTCGATTTTCGATCTTTTTGTGGCGTTATGTTGGTACTCATGACCCTTACTTATGTTGACAATTTCGGCTATTTTGAATGTTCACTCAGTTTTTGACAGCTAGTGTGCGTGGACGTGTTTTAGCTTGTCTTCTATTTTTGTCTTGGCTCATGCGGCATGATTCGTCACCAGTTATGACGCTCTGCAGCAAATTTGGGTCGTCACGGACCAGAATCCAACAGCTCCTGAGCAATGTTAATAAGATGCTGTTTTTGGTCGAAATTGAGTTATTTTCGTACGAATTCGGCGGCGACCCGCCTCATGCCCAGACTTTTGGTGATAATCGCATGACACGAGCCAATCGATATACTTAAGCAACTCAGCAACTTCTCTGACAGTGATTCTACGATTGGCCGATAATAGTTTCCTTACTTCATCAATGTTTTCTGTTGTTGATGTGCTCGGGCGTCCGGAACGCTCTTCGTCGCTCACATCTTCTCGGCCGTCTGAAAACATTTTGCTTTTGTCCAAAGTACCTTCGCGTCAACATTCGAAATACTTTCGCGCATTTTATGTTGTTTTTCACACAAAATTTGATACAAATTCTTTGATCCATTTTTCGGGATAGACAAAAATTGAAGACAAGCTAAAACACGTCCACGCACAATAGCTGTCAAAAACTGACTGAATATTTAAAATGGCCGAGATTGTCAACATAAGTGAGGGCCATGAGTACCAACATAACGCCGCAAAAAGATCGAACATCCGTAGCTCGCGAAAATTAAAAATTTCCGATACTTTTTTAACAAACCTCGTAAGAGGCATGATCCCACAATTAGAAGGTAACGCAAAGCGTTGCTTCGGTTTTCATATCTCTCTGCAACAGAGAGCACAGGCTAAATTTGTTTACGGTAGCTATATGAAATAGTGAACCAATTTTGATTAAACTTTACAAAAATGTTTTACATAAGAACACATATACATATACATGCTAAAAAATTTTTTTTATTTATTAAAATATCGTGATAAAATTTATGTCAGTTATATTTCGTTCTAGTTCAAACATTTGTGTATGGAATTTTATCAAAATTGGTTCACTATTTTGTATAGCTGCCATACAAAAATTGAACCGGGTTTCTTTGTAGCGCCTTGTAAAATTCTTAAGAAGAGGGTAAGATTCGGAAAGCAATTTTTAAGAGCATAGCTAAATTGGTAGAGTGATGGGCTGCAACGTTTAGAGATCAAGGTTTGTTTCCCAGTCGAGACAAAATTTTTAGATATATATTTTTATATCCTTTTTTTTTTGCAATAGTTATAGGACTATGTTTGCCTTAAAATATGATGGATGGTGTTCTGTCAAACTCATATACATTTATAACACACCTCGCATACATAAAATATCACACAATAGTAACATACATAGAACATAAACCAGTAAATATTAACACATAGCCAAGCATTAACATAAATATAACATTTTCTCTCACTCTCACTATCTGTTGCACTCTGTTAATCATAAGCCTATGCATGTACCAACATACTACTAACGGCCGTGCAAAAACTCGGAACGTTTTAGCATATAAGGTTAAAGTGCAAGACGACCAAAAGAGAGAGCGAAACGACCGATATGTAGTAATGACAATTGGCAAGTGTTTTATTAGTAGTATGTTGGTACATGCCATGGTGGAATAATAAGGTGATGTCGTGAGAACGCTCACTCTCTCGTTTAGAGCCCTTATCGTCATTGCAAAACTTGCTGTGAACGAGTAAGATTGGTTGCGGACAAAATTTTAAGCACTGTGTGTTTCGTTTTCTGAACACGAAATTTGCAATACAAAAGCAAAAAATTACGGGCAATAGCAAACTTCTTTAAATTAGACTAGAATAGAATTAATTATTATATTGACTTTAAAACATATCTGAATTGTTCTTTGTTGTTTATTTACAAACATCAACAAAATATATATCTATCTCATTCACTTTCACGAAGCAATGGTAACAGAGCTTTCCTAACAGAAAAGCTTTTGACCTCTCACTCGCACTTACACGTTACATACAATAAGGGATTGTTTTTACTGACGACACCACCTTATATGATTCCACCATGGGTACATGCATAGGCTTATTATTAACAGAGTGCAACGATAGTGAGAGTGAGGGAAAATGTTATGTTTATGTTAATGCTTGGCACTGTGTTAATGTTAACTGTTATATGTTCTATGTTACTATTGTGTGATATTTTATGCATGCGAGATGTGTTATAAATGTATATGAGTTTGAGCGAACAATAGGTTTATCAAATTAATTTTCGCTCCACTTTAAATTTCACCAGTTTTTGCATTACTTCTGCATTAAAAAAGTTGTCTCAGCATTAAATTAATACTACACTATACCACAAAATGTATTTATGAACTGAAGGTTCACTTTCAGAATTCAGAGAGGATAAAATACAAATATGAAAAACGCGAACTGTGAGTTATTTCGGTAGCCGTGGCATCCTTTCCCATTCCGCCCATTTCGCATTTTTTTTGTGAGACACGCTGGTTTGCCGCCCCGCTGGCATACCTAATAGAGCATAGACTTGACTCAGACAAGATTTTTAATTCAGATTTACCAAACGTGTCCTCAAATTTAATAAACAAATTCTTTGATAGGGTTGAACAAAATATATGATACATACAAACGGCAAATATCAAAATAAGTTGCTAAGGCTGTGTCATGTGAAATCTAATCGCAGTTTCTAGTATTTTTTTTTTTTTTTGTATATAATTTTTTCATGTAATGTCTAAACAATATACGTTATTCATGTGATGTTACTTTTGTCGGTTCTGTGTAGTTGTTACTGTCACTATATATATATTGTATACATATATACATATAGACAGAGAGATATTAGAGATATGTGGAAAGTCAGTAAGTATATTTCAAGTTCCTAGCGATAATAAGGCAGTGTCAGTTAATCACATATACAGGGTCTGTCGGTTAAGTACTTAAAGGCCCATACGCAGCATGCAAAAATTACGCACGAAATGTTAAAACTTCACATAAAAAAAAAATTCCCTTTTTTGGACCATACGCAGCATGAAAAAATTCCGCACGAAATGTCAAAACTTTATAAAAAAAAAAAATTCCCTTTTTTGGGATTTTTTTTTTTATATGAAGTTTCCCTTTTTTGGGCCTATACGCAGCATGAAAAAATTCCGCACGAAATGTCCTAAAAAAGGAAATTTTTTTTATATATGAAGTTTTGACATTTCGTGCGGAATTTTTTCATGCTGCGTATGGGCCCAAAAAAGGGAATTTTTTTTTTATGTGAAGTTTTGACATTTCGTGCGGAATTTTTTCATGCTGCGTATGGGCCTTAAGAAGCAATATTCGGAAATATTGATGAAAAAACTTTGGTACGTCTTATTTCCGGACTGCCCCTGTATATGATGGCATGTGCTCGTGTTTTGGGGCTACCATGTGCCAATATATTGCATGCATTTTATTTAGCATTGGTTAGTATATACTATAGTTATACATATATACTACATGTTTATCGGAAGGTCTATAGTTGGCTGTCTTTTGTTTATGACATTATTAAGCAATTGTGCGCCTTGACTGATTGATTAATTGGTCATTGAGTTTGGTTTTTGTTTTTTTGCTTTTATTTATTGTTATCAGCATTGCAATATGTTGACCTGGTGATAAGTGTGCCAGGAAAAGTTTTATATAAAAATGTACAATTAGTTTGTAACTATGGCAGACAAGTTCAAGAACAGCCACGACTTGTTGCTAAACAAGTTCTATGTTAGATTTTCGAAAGATATTATCTAGAACCAGGGCCATTGTTTGAAAATTGTAGGCCTAGTGGTGACTATTGCCTTTTTTGCGCTGATGAAAACATGTTTTAATATTTAGTTATCTTTATAGTTTGACTTACGTGTAAAGATTTCAGAAAAATCATCTAGTGGCGATGAATCATCATCGCTTGGGCAGGCAGCACGCGGCAATAGATCAAAGTCTAAAAGTTGATCATCCAGATAATTTATAGAAGCTTCAAGAAAATTGCTTTCATTATGATCTGTAAAAAAATTAAAAAGAAGAACATAAGTATTTATCAAGTTTATTAAATATTATGCTGCGATAAGATTGAAAAATTTTCGAAACAAATTATTACAGATTGACGACCTTGTGACAGCAGTGACAATAATAACTGATTCAACAAAAACAAAAGTAACAATAAGTTGTTAACATTTGTAGACTGATAAAATACATTCATATAGAGCCAGCAATTAAAGCAGATGCAATTTTAATGCCCGGTAATAACCGGGCCATACAAATAATCATATACTTACATACTTACATATGTATATAAATAAATCAAACAAAAGAATCCATAAACCGAAATACCCAAAACTCAAACAAAAAAAAAAAATGTTTTAGCTTGTTGTAGCAAATTTTATATACGCTTTAAGAATGCAACATTTGAACTTGTTTTTATGACTCATTGCTATAAGATATTTGATAGCTTAGAGTATTTGAAAAAAGTACTAGTTTTCAATTGTACTCAATACTGAAGTATGTGTATTGCCTGTTATCAAGTTGAATTTGAATTTGTCAGAATAAAGTCATAGTCATAGTCACTAAGAGAATAAAGCATAAAAGTAATAAAAAAAACTATATCTATAGCTTTAATTATAGTGGAATAAGTATAATGGAAAGGAAGCTGAGCTACTAAGGGTGCTTAAAGACTTAAGGCCCATACGCAGCATGCAAAATTCCGCACGAAATGTCAAAACTTCATATAAAAAAAAATATCCCAAAAAAGGGAATTTTTTTTTTATACGCAGCATTCAAAAATTCCGCACGAAATGTCAAAACTTCGTATAAAAAAAAATATCCCAAAAAAGGGATTTTTTTTTTTCATATGAAGTTTTGACATTTCGTGCGGAATTTTTGCATGCTGCGTATGGGCCTTAAGTCTTTGAACACCCTTAGTAGCTCAGCTTTCTTACCATTATTCTTAATCCGCTATAATAAAATCTATAGATATAGTTTTATTTATTCCCAAAAAAGGGAATTTTTGTTTTATATGAAGTTTTGACATTTCATGCGGAATTTTTGCATGCTTTACGAATAATTATTCGTGTACGCCTCACGAACTTTCCAGTGCAAAAAACGAATGCTCGACCTTAACGAAATTAAAGATCTTTGTCGTAGACAGTGCAGCATCCCAAAAAACCCTTACTCAGTATTCTTTACTCACAGTCATTATTAGCCGGAATGCAACGAAGAAAACTTAACTATAACATTAACTTTTTTGGGCAAAAATGTATAAAGGCAAATGTGCAAAGTTACACACACAAAAAAAATGAGCATTTTTGCCCCAACCATGCGCCTGTACCTACGCAAAGTAGTGCATTTTCTGGCTCGGAGGCTAAACCATATTTTCTCTACTGTCCGAAACTGTAATCGTACTCCCAAAAACTTCAGAAAGTCAGATCAAAGTCAAAGAAATACTTGAAATTTATTTATCCTAATCACGTATGTCTGTATTCAGAGCATCTTCAGTTCAACTTTCTTTTAGCGAATTAGCTAAAAATACATTTTTTATAAGAAGCTCAAAAAGATGGCGTACGTTTAAGTCGGGCGTGAACAACTTTGGGATACTCTATACCACCACCCACATTGCAATTAAATGCGATATATTGCTGGGGTTATTAGAGTTCCCAAAAGACATATGATTGCTAAATTTGATTAGCATATCTACATAAACAAACAAAAAACGGACGAATTTTGCACCAAAAACTGTTTTATTGGAAGGTTCGTTCCAAAGGGAGCTATATGATATATTCAACCGATTTTGATTAAATTTGGTACAGTGCTTGGAAACTCTAAAAACTTTCGAATACCAAATTTGGTTACAATATCTTCATAAAAAAACGAATTATTCATCTCAAACTTTTGGTTTTTTTCGAAGTCCTCTGAAAAACCTCTATGGAAGCTATATAACCACGATATCAAAAAAATGAAAATATACTTGTCTCCCGTAGCATAATAAGGGATCTAATCTAAAAGTTGGTTGTGCTAGTTCTTAGAATCTCTGAGATAAAGGCGTTCATACGGACGGACGGACATGGGTATATCGACTTCTCAACTTTAGGTAACTTTGGAGGGTCTCCGACGTCCGCTTCTGTATGTTACATACATTATCGGCTGGCACAAACTTAATATACCCTTTGTACTATACTGTACAGCGCAGTGGCGGATCCACAGGAGGTTTTCGGTTCCGGATCCCATCCAAAAGTTGGAAAGAGGGATTGACAGCCCTTTGCGAGCTCTGATTTATAGTAGATACACTTCGAAGTGAAGAGCCCTCTCTAAGACCAAATCCTGGATCCCCACCTGGTACAGGGTATAAAAACAAATTCGTAGTCGACCGTATATTGCTCTAGCTCTTACCATCTCTGAGATCTAGGCGTTCATACGGACGGACAGACG
This sequence comes from Chymomyza costata, assembly GCA_018150985.1. Classification (NCBI taxonomy): domain Eukaryota; kingdom Metazoa; phylum Arthropoda; class Insecta; order Diptera; family Drosophilidae; genus Chymomyza; species Chymomyza costata. The sequence goes on along the minus strand of JAECWU010000127.1, from coordinate 29,664,180 downwards.
AACATGGGTATATCGACTTCTCTAGTCATCCTGATTATACTTTAAGTAACGTGGGGGGGTGTCCCCCATACATTTTCGGCTTGCAAAAACTTAATTTACCCTTTGTACTATACTGTACAGCGCAGTGGCGGATTCCCGGAGGGTTTTCGGCTCCGTACCCCATCCAAAAGTTGGAAAGATGGGTCCTTTTGCGAGCTCTGATATATAGATACACTTCGAAGTGACGAACCCTCTCTAAGAGCAAATCCTGGATCTTCACCTGGTACAGGGTATAAAAACAAATTCGTAGTCGACCGTATATAGATAGGTTTTAGACTTCTTATTATCAATTTCAACAAAGTTTTGTTACTTAAAAAAGCGATTTCGGTTTATATAAAAAAGTGATTTCAGCGCAGCATGTGTAGGCTCTGATATTAGTTTTTATTTCATTGACACTTTCCCAGTTCTTTAAAATTTCTTTATGGCCTTCGGCTGAAAGATTTGATTCTATGTGATTTTTGGGTCAGTTTCACAAGTCGTAACAAAGGCAACCACAACCACTATGGTTTTTTTTTATGATTCCTTGATACAAAACACAAGATACAAATTCTTGACAGTTGTATTGTTCCTAGCTGGAGCACAGCCGTCAGCTATCAGTTATATTAGTGGATCACCATGTAACACTTCTGTGTACGTGCGGGAATAGTATACACACCAGTGTAGTGCGTCTATATCCTCGCCGCGGGGACGGCTAGAAACAGTCACTAGAAGGGATCTACTTCTCGTAGGCTGGCTAATTGTAGACGGCCGGAGAGATCAAAAACTCTCTTAAATCAAAGCTTGCATATGTCATTCCTCAGACAATAAACAGGTAAAACTTCTATTACCCAAGAAACCACTATGGTTTAGGTTTCAATCAAGGGTCTCCTAAACGTTTTACTACACCATTTCTACTTTACTAGAGTATCCGTATATTGAAATCTTAGCAAGCATTGCCTGCCGCCAGACCCAGTCAATATACCCAACTACAGTGTATAGCTTAAGTATAAATAGTAACAACAAAAACAATCAAAAATAACTCTCTCAACTCACATTTACCCTATCAATGGATTGATTTTGATGGCGATTTAATAGATTTTTATAATATTTTTGTTTTGGTTTTGATGATTTATACTTCCCATGCTTATGGCACATACGATATGATTAGTGGGAAGTAATTCGATTGGCAGCCAAAAATAAATAGGACAGTCATGGGCAACAAACAACTTTTGTTTTTATTTGGTATTTACTTTTTTTTTTATAGCTGCTTGTAATATTTGGCTTATAAGGCCAAACAATAAGCTTCGCAGACGCCGTAGTAGTTGTTGTTGTAGCGCTATCTAAAATATGATAAAAATTCGTCAGAAGTGTTCACAATTAAAGCTTACACCATACCACTTGCTTTCCTTTTGGCTCTAAAAGCCCTATTAACAGCTAAATGAATGAGGCACAGTCTAGGGGTCTACCGATTCGTACTGCCTTATCAATGCTATGCGATATAATTTTTTTTAAATTTCTATTGCAATAAAGCGCGCTTTTTATACACTGCATCCAAAAAAAAGTAGGTAGTAGTGCATTTAGTTCATGCTGCAATTTTATAAGGTGACGCAAAGAAGTGCGCGAAAATTACTTCAATTTTTGTATGGCAGCTATGTAAAATAGCGAACCAATTTTGATCAAACCTCACACAAATGTTTACCGACTGTTATCGATTTATTTGCTTTTTTTCTCCGTTCAAAAGCTATAAAGAATTTAATGCTATTGCACTTGAAATAATCTTGACCTTTTGGGCTTTTAAAATGCTCTTGTAGCTGGCGGGAACACGTGCGTTACGCTCGGAAAATTTTCACAGTACTCATAATTAATATTGTTGCCTAATTGTTTACTTGTTGAAAATGGCGTGTACGAGTATCTTGCAGCTGGTCGGTATTGTTAGTTTTATGCCAGAGTAAAATTAAATAAAAATAAACAAAACAATCACAAACTAAAGAGCAGTAATACATAGCAAAAAAAACTAAAACTGGTATGCAATGCAATCATAATTTAATAATTAGAAAAACAAAATGTACCCAGCCATCCCCTGGGGGTATCTTTGCAATCTTGTAATCAAAAACAAATAAATAATGGAAGTTATCGAAGTTGTTGCTGTAATATTATGCTACAGTATTTAAAATTTTAATTAAATATTATATAAGTACTAGTATAATACTTGCAGATATAGTTGGTTACAAAATGTACTTTCCTTTATTTTCATAGCGTTAATCTGATTTGGTTGCAAAAAGTGAAAACATTTGCATAAGACTGGTATATGGTATTCCCGAGAAGTAGAAGAATTTTTATATTTTAGTCCACAAGACAATGGTATACGCGCAGAAAAAGCAGCTCAACTTATTTCAAGTTCGAATTTGCCTGAAGTAAGCTTGTTTAAGTCTGTAATTTTTGGAAATTTTTTGCTCTCTATTATTCCTAAATTACGAATAAAATACTTCTCGTCTTAACATTAAGACTCCAAATTGCTGAATTGGATAAGATAGTACTCTTATTTATACTTTGTTCTGTCATTAAGAGCATTCTCGAATTAAGAATTTCTGTCTTGAAACCTGTCTAAAATCAAGTAGGTACTACTTTTCTTTATAAGTCATTCTAAGCCAGGGGTGTCCAAAGCAAAAACCAATACATATAAAGAAAAACACTAACACATTTAAACTAAACAGTTATTTTCGTCTATTGTGTGCACTGAAAAAAATTGTATGTACATACATTCTTATAAGAGTGGTAAAAAATAATGAAAAAATATTATGATACATATACAATAGTGGCCAAAAGTATCTTGACTAAATACTATATCGCATATATATAAAAACTGAGAGAAGCAACGGAATCCATTTTACTTTTGAGAAAAATAATCTATTATTAGCTTTCAGTGAGCAAAAAATTGCACTGATAATGATTTGCATTTTTTTTCTATATTATCTTAAAGATGCTGCATTTTTGGCTGGACAAAAGTATTTTGACATTGCGATCAATTGCAACTTCTTTGATCTCCGTGAGATACAAGTAATGTGTGACAATTTTAAAAGTTCTTTTATTCATTTTTAAAAACAATATCCAATTTTCTTGCCCTTTATTTTTTTTATAATCGGCAAAATACCTGAATTCGGTCAACTTGTTCGAAATGAAAAAGTCACAAAATATAATGCCGGTTTTCAAGCGGAATATCTCATCAGATTTTGAAAAATGCCTAAAAAAACCATTTACTAACAAATTATGAGGCAAAACAAAACTTATTCTATATTCTTATATTCGGGCAGAACACGCAAAAGAACACTATAGATTACGGCATTAAATTAAGACAATTTTTAAAATATGCCTTAAGAGCACCAAAAGTTTTATCAATTGAATTCAATAAACAGCATAAAACATTAATTAGTAGAAAAAAAGATAGGAGACAGTGAAAGGATGTCGATTTTACTACCTTTGTGGCTCGTACAATCCTTGTATTTTAACAAAAAATAAGCTTAAAAGTTTAACATTTGCTAAATAATATAAAAACAAGGCACGATCGTTTTGGGAACACAAATTATGGATATATAAAGCTCCTTTGAATATCCTAGTTCGAAAAAATAAAGTTTATTGAAGGTAATTGAACAATGTATGGGAAAATTCCAATGCCTGTATGGGTACGTGTAACTACTGGTGGAGGCTGGTTATCTTTTGAGTATGTTTAAGCTTCATTTGCTTGGACGATTAACTACCAATTGATAGCACAATGAATAAAGAGAAATATTTACACATTCCAAATGACCGGGATTCCACTTCTGGTTGCAGAGTCATTGGACAATCCTTTATAATGGTATAGGATAATATTTTATGCCACAATACCCATATTATCGAATTTTTTTAAAGAAGTCAATAGATTTTATTGGCTACCTCAAAGCTTGGATCTCAACAAAATAGAAAAGTTTAACTCACATTAGCCCATTAAATAATAAAAACGATGCCAAAATTGATCAAGATCGAGAGAAGAGACAATTGTTGAAGAAAAACGGCGTTGGAAGGATACTTTACAGGAAACATAGAAAAAATAAGTAAAATCGATTCCTGAACTTTTGCATTGGGTCTCTGACGTCAAAGGAAGGTTTACTTTTTATTATTTATTGAATGTAATCTAAAGTTACAGCTTTTTCTCTTTATCTGTCAAACTATTTTGTTTTGTCAAAATACTTTTGTCCACTAACATTTATGAAAAATCGATCTAATTTCCTAAACTATAATATTATCAATAGTAAACTTATGCGTTTTGAGGAGCTTTATTTATCATTATTCTTAAAAATAATTTATTAAAAGCTATATAATAAATATCACATAAGAAATTTCCAAATCAATTTTTTTTTACCTAGTATGTCAAAATACTTTTGACCACTATTGTATTTATGAAGAACTTAAAAATTGGTCTATATCAATATTTATCTTAGTTAATGATAGTTTTAATAATGCCTCTAAATGTTTGTTTGTCAATCGACTTCTCAATTTTTTTAAAATTAATTTTAAGCTTGAAAACGCACATTCACAAATATATGTGCTTCCAAAAATAGATAAAATTCGCAAGGGATTTCCCGGATTTTACATAAAATATATATTTTATTCATATGTTTTTACCTATAGCCACCTTCTGTCTGTTATATACATTGCATAAATCTAGTATACCCTTTGTACCTAAAGGTACTGGGCCAAAACTACTTTGTGTTTTCAAGCAATGCCTTAAAAGTCAAATTTAACAAGTTTTTCAAATAAATAGTGAAAGAATCTAATACCGATTTTTTTAAGTGCATGCTTAAACGAAAAACAACAACAAAATTACATTGAAAATTTGTGGGCCAACAACAAATATACACAAGGGTTGTTTTTGTGCACACGAGATCAGAGAGCAAAGAGAGTAAGAGAGAGTAAGTGAGAGAACGCGCGAAATTGTTTTTGTAATTTGCGTTGGCACTGGGTGATATGCAGTTAGAGCCGTGCATGTACACGCGCATTGCTGCCTATGCCTAAGAGCCATTACAAAAAGAAAAAGAGCCAGATGAGCAATGGGCTTGGACAACCCTGTTCGAAGCATTCTCAATTAATTTCTCTCTATAAAAAACCCTTTCCGCAAAGATCGCTCTTAGCTTATTTTTGATACAACAAATTTTTATTTTATTTCTCAATTTTTTTCCCCGTACCAACTTCGCTAATAACAGTAGCTTTTACAGAAACTGTTACGCTGTTCACTTTTTTGGGCAGAAATGCAGAAGTGCCCAACTAATGACGTAAGCAATTTTGATAAAGCTGCAGAACTGCCAGAGTAACAGCATGAGCAACGACAATCGGCTGTTTCCAAGTGTCGTTCAACATGTTTGGTTTTTGCTAAGAACGTTTTTTGTAAGAAAACGTAACTTAAAAAGATAATCAGTAAAGTGTTGGTTCATTCACTGCAAAGAAACAATGATTTTTTATATGTAAAAAAATGAATATTTTTGTAAGAAAAATATTAGTTAGAAGAATAATCAATAGTTTGATTAAACTGTCTTAATTCCATTCCATTCCATTCCACTTCGCCAACTACTTGAGCATTAAAATCAGTTGATTTGAGCTAAAATTTTCAATTCATTTCGCCTAAAGATTAAACAAGATAAGTAGAATAAAAAAATTAAAAATATATGTCTATTTTATTTTTTAGCAGGAAATAACACTTGATCGCTTAACTACTTTGCTGTAACATACGTTTTTTTTTTTTTGTTTAATATTTGAGATAAAGTTTAAGTATTGTTAAAATAAAATGTTAGAATTTTTTCGAGTGTCATCTTTAGTAAGCATGATTTTAAGCTTATCTCCTCGGTTGTGTTATCATATTGATTACTGGAAGATATCTTAGGTTGAAATTTATAAATGACCCCTTAAAAAAACTAAAGAACATACGATGAGCATTTTTTTTTTTTTTTTGATAATAATGTTTTAAGAACGGCAATTAATGTGAGTCATCTTGAAGAGCTTGTTTAAACATGTAACCAAATAGAATCTTCTTAAAAATTCTTATCTTCTTATAGCCCTGTAGCGAAGATATAAAGGCATAATATTTATGTTCAAAGTATATAACGTACAAAGGCAGTTTTCGAAAAGGATTAAAACTCAGGAAGATGAAAGATGAATTTTCTTATTTTTTTATCTAAATCTATATCATCTCGTTCAAAGTCATCCCCTTCCCCTGGAATGCACTTATGCCAACATCTTAAGTTTTCTGAATAGCCAGAAGTCACACGGAGCCGAATCAGGTTTATTAGCAGTTTGCGGCACGATATTTGTTGAATTTTTGGCGAAATACTCACGAAGAACCAGTGCCGTGTGAGATGGCGCATTATCGTAGCACCTCAAAAAACGAAGCGAAATGTAACTGAGTGCTCATGGCTTTGTATGAGAAACAAGGACAAGTATAAAATTTCTATTTCTATCTCTTTCTTTTGACAAACAAGCAAAGCAAAAAAGAATAAGCAAAGAGAAATAAGAAAAGTCAACGGCGTGTGCTATGTGTGCTATTAGTTTGACTTTACATTCGTATTGGCGTTCAAAAAAAGTTGGCTTTAAAAACATTTAATAAATTTTATACCTCATTACTTGGTAGGCCAAAAAATAAGGGTATAGTAATATTTAAAAAATTTTTTTTAATTTTAGAATCAATACCAGTAACAGCGGAATCTGGCCCGGCTGAAACGCAGCTGCGTAAGGCATTACAGCTATAAAAAAATCGTAATTTCAAAACCGCACCGAAGCAGCTTTAATTGTTTACAATATAAAATAAAAATTAAAATAAATAAAAACTTTTTTTAAATGTATTAAAAAATTTATTCCAGTGTATTAATTACTCACCTCTGATTTCAGACCTGACTTTTATAAATAAATCAGCGCTGAATTCATGCCCGATTTAATAAAAAATTTACCTGTGATTTCAGGCCTGAGTTTTATAAAAAATCAGCTCTGAATTCATGGCCGATTTTTTAAAAAGTTCACCCCTGAATTCAGACCTGATTTTCAAAAATATATCGACACTGAATTCATGTCCGATGTTTTAAAAAAACCATGCCTGATTTCAGACCTGACTTTTCAAAGTCAATCAGCACTGAATTCATAGCTGATTGTTTCGGCTAAGGTTCAGGCCTGAACGCCTAGGACATGTATGTGTTAAATTCAGTGACAAATGAATGCGTAGATTCATGGCTGGTACTGAAAATTCACGCATGATTTCATGATTAATTCAGGCCTGAACCGAACTGAAGGGTTATAAACCCGATATTGAAAAAACAAAAGATATAATAAGGTTAATTGCTCAAGCTAATGCCATCCCCTTTGTTCCATCTATGAACTACGGGAAAATATATATGTATAATACCATCCCCAAGATCCAAGCGTTCAGACAGACGCACCTTTCTAGATCAATCTCTTTTGTCTTCCGTGGTCTCCTGCTCTTAGTTGCTCACATTTGCATATACTTTCTAGTTTTTGACATTTCTGGGTTTAGAACAGATAACTTCATCAAATTATGGATGAGTACAAAATAAGTCAAGTAAACTCTACGACCTTCACAATACCTAAAGCTTCGGTAAGATGCGACCTTTAATAAGATATTTTCTTTTTAATATCTCTGCCATGAGTTTGTAGTATTCCGTAAATGATCTGACGTATTAAGTACCTACATTCAACTGGAATGCCCAACTATATAAATAAAACAATTCGATGATTATTTTCGCAATAGAAACCTAAAATGTGACGACGTGGCGCTGCTTTTATATATTTTTCCAATAGGTGTATCCTTAAACAATATTAAGTAAAATTTGTAAGTCCCAAAGTTAATATAATGTTTAACCAAGGAAATATGCGCCCGTGCCGTATGCTCCGAAGAAACCACCAAAAACAGCTTATCAATCCAACAATTTATGCCTATAGATACATTTTTTCCCCAAGAAATAATAACTTTCCGAAGCATTAACAAAGTGCATCTCCAAAGCACACTCTAGTTCGCACTCTACATCCATTAATCTCACTCACTTGTCACGTTTATACATATCTATCAATGCATCTAAAACTTGAACCGAGTTGTAAGTGCCAAGTAATATCTGAGCTGGGGAACTGCTCGCCGAGAATAGCAAACAAGTTTATTGAACTTGTCAGCTGGCATTAAAATTTATTACCTGATATGAAATACCCAATGTGGTGTATAAAACAAGATGTATTGGTAAATTGGCGGAAAATGTGGAAATTTTGCTGGCCAGAAAGGGAAACCCCATGCTTGTGCGTTTTGTTGTTTTATCGTGTAAAGTACTTGTAAGCTGTCTATGATTGTTGTGAAAAGTTGATGGTTTTGAAAGTATCTATAGTCGATGTATCTTGAAAATACAAGTTTTTTATACCAAAGATAAATAGAGCCATGCTTGACTGTGCTTATGAACAAATAAAGCTTGGAGATCATAAGCGTTCGACATCAAAACTTACACAATCTGCTACAAAACATCTAGACACTAAAATTGTACATATCACTTTATTTGTAATGAACATGTTTTTCTAATAAAGATGAATTTAATTGAATTGGAATCCTATAAACTTAATAGTCTAACAATTTTAGACAGCATTCCCCATTAAGTGTTATAAAATTTAATTTTCTCTATATTCTAACTTGATCAAAAATTTACCGGAATCATCACCGTGTGGCACTTTCAGTCACCCGTTTTGATGTCTCTTTTTTTACTTAAGGGCCTATACGCAGTTCGAAATATTTGGGACTTTTTTTTTATATGAAGTTTTGTCATTCCGCGCGAAATTTTTCGAACTGCGTATACCCCTTAAAAGAAAACTATAAAGAAGATTGAGATTCTTTATATACTAAGCCATATTAATTTCTTAGAATTATTATTGTTATTTATTAAAAAGTGCGAGTCAAATTCGTCTGAAATCTCATAAATTATAAAAAAAATTTTTCCACTTCAAAGACTTGTTGCTCGCAGTACCAGAGATGACAGAGCTGGCGACCCTAAGTGCAGGGTATCCCGCTGTCGAGCATCGCTCCGTAGCTTCTCACTAATTATGAAAATCTTGTGGTTAGTTTTGTCAAGTTCACGATTTTAATCCATAACACTTTAGTAGCGCTTTATATTAGTATGCAAATAGTTTATCTGGGCAGGGAAAAATTCATTTTTGTTTCTGGTTTTTGTTTTTAGCGTAATTTGAATCAAATTCTTTATAAAGTATATTTAGTAACTAATTTTTTTGTTTGCAATAGAATTGGTGAGCGTTTAATTGTTATTGCTGCGTGTTATTGTTTTTGTTTACTTTTATATTATTATTGTGGTTTGAAATGCAAATCGATTGCTTTGAAAAGCGCTCTCGAAACAGTTTCCTATAAGGGCCTATACGCAGTTCGAAAAATTTCGCGCGGAATGACAAAACTTCATATAAAAAAAAATCCCAACAGGGATATCCCAAATGGGATTTTTTTTTTATATGAAGTTTTTTCATTCCGCCCGAAATTTTTCGAGCTGCTTAGACCCTTTAAGTAAAAACTTTTTTGAATAAAACTACACTAATGCACAAAATTAGGTTGTAACTACTGGGGAGACATTTTACGGACTTAGAGGTCAGACCAGGTTTTCCTCATGTTGACCCTTAAACTTAATCCGTATTCCAGGTCCAAAACTTCCCAGTACGTCAGAGTTTTGACATAACCTCATACACACCATAAAACTAGGTATTTGGAAGATTATCTCAAACTTGCTGGGATTTTTTGTACCTCTGATTCGGATTCAACGACTCTAAGAACAGCACGAAAATATGGCCTGAGTTCTAGATTTGAAATCCGTTTTTGTTTTTTGTGCCTGCTTCATCTTTTTTTAGAAATATAATCCAAACTTGTTGCTTACTAATTTAAAATAATGGTCTTCTTAGAGATTAGGTAAGGGTGCTCAAGACCAAGACGATTATTAGTTACAAAGTCCAGTAAATGTGTTGCTATATAAGGCAGATTTCCGAGCTTGTATTGTCAGGATCTCACTTTAATCGTCAAGTTGTTGGGTTAGTTTAATAGCCTCTGTAGATAATGTTGACTGAAGCTGTTTATTGTCTCGGCTATCAAAGGCATTTTAGACTTTTGCATGAATGTCTATTTGGTGGCTCTCAGTGGCATGCCTAACACTAATACAGCGTGTTTTTTTTGAGGTTCACAACTTTGAGTTGGCAACGCTGCTTTTTTTGACAACCCATTTAACAGCTGATAGTTGCTTTTTGTTGAGTTTGGCTTGACATTTCATCATGGATAGGCTTACACCAGAGCAAGGGTTGCAAATTGTTGAAATTTTTACCAAAATAATGCTTCCGTTCGTCAAACTTATACAAAATGCAAAATTTTGTTTTCCGATGAAGCCCATTTTTGAATGAATGGGTACTTAAATAAGCAGAATCGTCGCATTTGGAGTAAGGATAATCCACAAGCTAGTTCTGGAGAAAACATCGATGATCGAAGTTTAAAATCTCTACTAAACACCCATTTGATGAGTGTAGAAGTGCTGGAGAAACATCTCTGTTGGCCAACATCGATATATAGAGATTTTAAACTTCGATCATCGATGTTTTCTCCAGCACTACCACAAGCTTTTGTCAAAACACCATTACATGCACAGAAAATTACTGTCACTTGTTTACGTCGATAAACCAGAGACAATTGAACACCAGGAAATCAATATTCAAGGAGTTATTGGCGAAATACGGCCACAAATGCTGCGGAAAGTTTGTGAAAGCTGGTGTTCCAGATAGCGACCACATGGCCGAAATTATATTTAAACATTAATGTCATATAATTTTTTAGCCAATAAAGCCCGTTTCATTGATATAAAAAATATATTTCTTTGTTTTATTATGATATAAGCTTGTGTAACTCACAAAAAAACACCCTTTACTATCCGTATAATTCTTTTTTAGCAACTGGGTATGCTACTTTATCAGTTTTCCAGCAAATGTGACGATCTCTGAATCTCAATGCATTCCATTGTTTGTATACATCTAAGAGCGCTGCTAAGCAATATAGTTTTTCTTCTGGGACAGCCAGAAAAGATTCTTCCCAGCGTTTAATGAACAACGAACAAAGCTATGGGCATGAAGATCAACCGTAGAATCACTTTTGCCAATGGATGCTAGGAAATTAGGAATAAGAGTTCAATATCACTCTGCTCTGCTCATACCAGTCGATTTTGCTATGACACAGCCTGACGCAAAAATACTCGTAGTATTTCAGAAGAAAGTACTTGATAAGATATTTGGCCCTTAACTAACTTTAGGCGGTAATGGGGCCTAAAAAAAAAGCCTTTGTTTTTGAAGATATCATCATCATCACCGATTCCTTTTGTCCCCAATGGAACATAGGACCTCATGAGGTTTCAGTTGTAGAACCATTTTCATATAAACACCAATTCTACAACTCCAAATCCGACGTGCATGCTGCTGTAGCTGGTGGATTTTCCACATTTCTGCGCGTACCAGTTGGAGACTGTATTACTCGCGGGCTTAAATTCATATTTTTATGTCTGTAGCTCGAAAAACGTGTAGCTTTTAACAAGCCTAAGGAAGATCTGGTGAGCTCCACGGGTAAGATGACCAGATACTCTATAACATGAGGCCGCTTGTAAACTGAAGAACAGACGCCTTTTGAAGCTGCTCGCTCCGAGGCAGACGCTGCGAACTTCGGCAGACCTTTAAATTGTATATGTCAAAGTAGTTCCCCCTCGAAGCTTCCCCACTCTTTGCCACTGATCATGCCTACCACGCGGGTTGGATATATCGTCTTCAGCTATGGCTGCTCAGGTTACCAGGGTGTACCACGTGGAGGTGAGAGTAGCAATTGAGGTTATAGAAAGCTGATAGCTGATACGTGCAGTAAGCGGAGCCTTCTCTAAAATTGAAAAAGAGTCGAAAAACATGGGTCTGGCTGTAAATCTGGACAAGACGAAATACCTGCTATCTACAAGTAAGGAAACGACACCACGGGGAATAGATAGCTACAACTTCGAAGTTGTAAAGGATTTCGTGTACTTGGGCACCAGTATTAGCGACACAAATAATGGACGTCAGCATGGAAATACGTCGACGGATTAATCTTGCTAACCGGTGTTACTTTGGGCTAAGTAAGGAACTCAAGAGTAAAGCCCTCTCTCGGCAAACGAAAATAACCCTCTACAAATCCCTCATCATACCCGTGCTTCTCTACGGCGCTGAAGCATGGACATTGTCTTCATCCGATAAGGCGATTTTAGGGGAGAAAAAACCTTCGACGTATCCTTGGACCGATAAATGTGGAAGGTGATTTTCGTATTCGAATGAACCACGAGCTGTATGAGCTATACGGCGACACTGATTTAGTTCGGCGCATACAGCTACAACGTCTGCGCTGGCTAGGTCATGTTGCACTAATGGATGAAAATGCTCCAGCCAAGAAGGTATTCGAGCGGAAATCACTGAAAGGTCGACGACGACAGGGACGCCCGCCTCTGCGATGGGAAGATCAGGCAACGGAGGATCTTCGTAGCCTTGGGATTGCCGATTGGCGCCAGCAAGCACAGGACAGAAACCGCTGGCGTAGGATAATTTCTGCGGCCAAGACTGAAAACCGGTTGTTATGGCCAAATTAGTAGTAGTAGATAGCTGCTTCCTCAGATTTCTAGAACCCCCTGAAGTTATATTAAAAAAATATTTTCATTTCATTTGGTGTTTGAAGGAATGCTCAACGTTAGACCGTAACCCGATAGCGGGTTGTTGCAGTTTGGAACAAGAAAAGGAAGAAGAAAAAAAGGAGTTTGATGAAAATGTCTGAATGGCGAGATTCTTAACTTTAGATTTTAATGTAAACATGCCATAATTGCGGTGAAAATATTTTATATATAACAAGTTTACATAAGCAGTTTAAACTATTTGTAACTACCTGACGTGCAGTGTTGCGGCAACAACTTAGTCATTTAACTACAATAGTTTGTTTATTTATTTACTTGGTAAATAGCAGTTAAATATGCGCGGCAAAACACTAAATAAATAATAGAATACTTAAATGCATTTAAATGCCAGAAATCCAAAGTAACTGCTACAAAAACGTCACAAGACTGTGGGAAAAACTTCGCAAATCAAATGCAATTAAAGCAAAGCACGCGTACTAATTAACAAGAATGCCAACCTAGGCCAACATCAAAGAACGCGGGGGGTGTCCACTCCGAGCTGCTGCTGCACAGTTGACCCCAGCAGCAGGTGTTGTTTGTTTGATTATGAAAAGTCCGCCGAGCGTAAAAAATGCAACTTACTAATTATGGCATTGGAGTAGTTAGTTACTTATAGACACTAGTGTACTTGTGCTGCAGCTGGAGAGCATAAAATCAAAGTCAAGACAAAAAAAAAAAAAAAAAATCCGCTTCTTTATGCTGCTTATGAAAATACATTGTTCTTACATGGGATTCACCTTTAGAGCTGGGGCTCCTATGCGTCTGCACAGGGACAGCAACAATTCATTAGAATTATGGCTTTTGCTATGCTTTAATATAGCTAAGTACTTGGTTACTAAATGGCTTTGACTGCTTAATTATGGCCAAGTGCAGACAACTTGCTTTCAGTTATTAATTGAATTAGTTGGAAGTTTTTATGATTGCGCCAACATCTTATCAAGCTGTTGTAAAAAGGTTATAAAATGACAAAACATACAAAAAAAATTCAAAATTCTTGTTTATTAATTCATAAAAATCTGTTTATTATGTTTTTCCATGAATACGTTTGGAACTATTCTAATAATTGTAGCTGTCAATTTGTTGGCATGCGACTTAACAAAAATATCATAAACCTCTAATGATTTTTCTATGAATAAGATTAGGCGCATTTTTGGGTTTGCAGAAGCGGATTAAGAGGCCGAAAAAAAAACAACTAGCGCATCAGGATTCAGGCATAAGCTTGACAAACCTCCTAACAAAAGTTAGGACTATCTCAGAACGCTGACAAGCTGGGTTTTTTTGATCTCGTTTTCGAATGCAGAGGACCCAAAAACGCCGTTGAATATCCGTGCTCGATAAAATTGTTTTTGTTTGCTTTTTTTGAGGTTATATCAGAATCCTGACGTTCTGTAGTTTTTGGACCGCGGATTCGGTTTTAGCGCTCTGGATCCGAAATTTGTTTTGTTTTTTTGGGTGGTTGTGATAACATTATAGCTATGTTTATATGAATTATTTAATCTTAACAAAAAAGATAAATAAATTATCTGTATATTACAAGCATATTAAGATTTTCACTATTTTGTTTATTATGTAAATATTAAATTAATAAAAGGCCCTTGAATTAAACAACTTAAACAAAAAAAACAAAACTAAGGTTAAGTATGCAGAATTGAGCTGCAATGAATTTTTATCGGTTACCAGCATTTAATCTTTGGACGAATACTTTCTGATGCAACGAATATAGCTGCCCTTAAGTCGTTAATCGTAACAATCGATAAATTAATGGTGAGGGTATCTTTCCATAGTCTTATAAAACTAAGTCGCTCTTGAAAGCCAGCTTCAACGATATAAAAATTATGCTTTGAAAAAATATTATTAATTTTTAAAGTATCTTAAGATAAGAAATTACGGAAGTTCCAATCTACACCCAATCACACTTTTGTATGAAAAAAAATTTTTCGCTCAAAGTTTTTCATTTGCGTTCAGTTACGTCTTCGCGAATTCGTATGCAGCTATAGTCGTGATTTTTCGATCATAGTTCCATAACATCTACAATTCTTACCCGATTTTAAAGATCTTAAACTCGAAATGTTCGTAAAAGAATTCTCTTTCAGCCTAAAGCTTAATTTATTTTTTTTTTTTTTTTCGTTAATAAAAGTCAAACCGAAAATTTGTAATTTTGAAAAATGGTCAAATATGACACGTTTTTTCGACTTTGGTTGCGTGTAACTTCTATAATTTGTTGTTAACCTGTACATAATTACATATCACTGTAAAGAGCACATCACATGTCGATAGAAAGTTTTGTTCACGAGATTTTGACGAAAAACTGAAATAAGTGACCAAAAACATGTTTTTCGAAAATATCTCGAAAACGGTGCTTAAGTAAAAAAAGGTTGCCATTTTCGTGTTTCTCGACCCCAAATTACCCTATGCTTCTCCAGCACTACTAAACACCCATTTGATGAGTGTAAAAGTGCTGGAGAAACATCTCTGTTGGCCAACATCGATATATAGATATTTTAAGCTTCGATACATCGATGCATCGATATAACATCGATGTTTTCTCCAGCACTAGTGCTAAGGTTGCTTGTCCAGCTGTAAACGGAAATGTTTTTTGCACTTATTAGATGTGTTCTACAAATACCCTTCTTCTTTGCTGCTTACTATTGAAGCCTTTATACTCTACTCAGTGCAGTTAATGTCATAAGGACTTGCACTGTAACATTAAGTTAGTTGCTTATGATTCCTCTTGCAACTCTCTGTACATAAATGCTTCAATTAAAAATTGCTGTAACAATCTTTGAGCAACGATTTTAATAACACAATACGCATACGCCCAGTGTAACCAACCAATTTACTAGACATGTTATTTTCTTGCATGTTAACTGTCTGTCTTATCAACTCTGCTGAACAACTTGATATATCAAGCTGGTTAATCAACAGAAATACATTTTAAATGAAAGTCTTGACAATGATAATATAAAAATTAAAAAATAAAAATAATCAAATTAAACGTGGTTTGGAGTGCGTTTAAAAATTAGAATTCAATCAGTATCAAGCATCAGCATACAAGATTAGAGTAGTTCAATACATTATACATTGTTCATTTCCAAACTGTAAGAGATAATGCTTCAGAATGAAATCCCACACATAATGCTGAAAAGTACAAATACATAAGTTTATGTTGTTGTTTTATATGGCTGACAACTGAGGGCTAACTGCCGTTGGTCTTTTGGATGCCATAAAACTGTCCAGACAAATCATTGCTAACTAAGGTGGCTTGTTCATAAATTAAACATCTAAGACCATACTTAGGAACAGCCCACAAACATGGTAACAAATTTTATTCAAAAAAATTTTGGTTCATAAATTTCTTGGGTATTTGCTGCATCTTAGAAAAGTAACTGATAAGTAGCTGATATCAGCATACTACGTTGAAGCCCACACCAAATGTGTGACTGATGACGAATTGAGCAGCTCGTCGAGCATTGTCTAAATATCTTTATTTATAAGACTTACAGCACATAGATAGCTAGCAGTTTAGCCATATAAAAGCTAATTTAGAAGATATACAAATATTATTTCAGAAAACTATATTTAGTTTAAAGCGTAATGCCTAGTTTGTATTCATATTGAAAAACTAGTGGGACGATTACAGCTGCAGCACGCCGACTATAATATACACTGTATTTTAACCAAAATATGCAGCATATCAAGTTTGTTGGCGCTAGCTTTTTGTTGATGTACATATATTAGTTATATCTATAAAAGTTTACAGTCCGTGATGCCTGCTTCTTATAATTGTAACGTTGTACCAAAGAGTATATATTAGAGAGAAGCGAAAGAACGGCCGTTGGCGTTTGAACGCTGTTTCATATTTTGAGCTAGAATGACGGAATGTTAGGGTCATGTTAGCTGGTTGTGTTTTCATATGTGTAAAGAGGATGGAAAAAAACCGAGCACTGTCGTTTGCACTGCTCTAGGCTGTTAAGTTGTGCTGGCTAACATTTGTTAGGCAACATGGGTATGTGTATGTTAGAGCAGTGCAGACAGCGTCTCTCGGTGTTTTTTCCAACCTCTTTACTCATATGCAAGCACAAGCAGCTAACATAACCCTAACATTCCGGCATTCTGGCTCAAAATACGAGGACGCGCAAATGCCAACGGCCGTTCTTACGCCTCTCTTTAATATATACTCTTTGGTTGTACCCTTACTACAGTGTATACAAACTTTAATAAACACCTCTGCTAAAGTTAATTGTTTATCGAACTATAGACATGGTACGCCTATGGGCCAGTTCACACAGCCTAAATGCTTTAACTAAAATTATTATTGGTAAGTGCATGTTGATTGATCGATGTGTTTTCAGCATGTCAGTTTGGTGACAGATATTTAATCGATGATGGCATTTAAGTCGCAAAACAGGAAGCATACTAGTATATGCCAAAACAAAAATAGCTGAAAAGTACTCCAAAAACCAGCTGGAAAATTCTGTGAGTTGTATCTGGTACTTACATATATGGAGTAGAGCTTCCAAACATTGTTTTTGCCTTGTTTTGATAATATTGTTTGTGACAAAACATAAATAACTTATTTTTTTTTTTTTTGGTCATTTCATTTGCTTGTTAAGTTACAACTTGTTGTTTTTTTTTTATAAATATTAAGTTGTCCTTCAGCTATATATTAAGTTGTATTTATTTTAATTTATTACATACAAGTTATTTTATATACATAAATATTCTACAAATTGCAAATTAAGTTCTTAAAGCAAGAAAAAAATACTCTTTTCATTTAATTAGCAGCAAGAGAGCAAATTTGGAGAGAGAGAAACACAAAATTGCAAACATGTTGCAATAATTTGAAGCTTACGCAATATGCAGTTGCTCTCTAAAAAAGAGAGCACAGGTTCAATTTTTGTATGATATATGAAATAGTGCAACAATTTTGACCAAATTTTATAGATATATGAATGGCTCAGCTGCCAAATCGATTAACTCCATTTTCAAAACTTTGCGAAATTTTAAAGTCAAAATACTTAATAGATGCAAAATTTCTACTTTTCATAATAGAAATCTCCAAAAAATAAAAATTCACACCACTTAAAGACAAAATTACAAATAAAAGACAAAAGACACTGAATAATAATTGAATTATGTATTTCTCATTTTTCTCAACTGTTTGTTTTATGGAGTTAATCGCTTTGGCTTGTGAACTATTCATATTTAGATTAATATGAAAATATACATTAGAAATAATTTTTCAAAATATATCTAAAATATAGTGTTTAAAATGATACCAGTTGCATTTTGTTTTAGTCTTAAGATTTGTGTAAAGTTTGATCGAAATTGGTACATTATTTCATATAGCTGCCATACAAAAATTGAATCAAACTCGCGCACTTCTTTTGCGTCACCTTAGAAAATTCTTTGCATCATGAGTGTACCTGCCTGCTGTAGTTTTTTAAGAGCTAATATTTAGCAGCATAAGTAACTCTCTTGCACTGCGCAATAATCCTTACTTTATAAAGGGTGTTTTTTTAGGCGCGTCAGTACTTCCAACTTAAGTAAAACATAGCCTGAAGGCATACGTTGCTCAAGCTACAAACCTTTTATAACTTAGAATTAATTTCTACTTTATAATTATATAAATAAATAAAACATAGAAAAATTAATGTAATTACCCCAAATATGCTTTTATTAGATAGATAATTTCGTATCATTTAATATTTGAAAAAGATCTCTGGCATGTGACCACCACAACTACGAGTTACAAAGCGCATCCTGTGGGTGCAATTTTTGACCACACTATCGAGCATTTCAGTAATGAAACGTTCAATGTTGGTTTCCAAGTCGTCAATTGTTGCTGGCTTGTCTACATAAACCAACTACTTGACGTGTCCCCAAAGAAAATAATCTAAAGTGATCAAATAACACGACCACGGCGGCCAGTTGGTGGGCGCATTTCTTGAAATAACTTTCTCACTGAATAGAGTTTTGCGGTCGTCGTATGGCACGTAGCGCCATCCTGTTGAAACCAGCACTCTTTGACATCGATGTATCGATCACCATTGACGATAACACGTTGCGAATCGATAAAATTGGATTTTCGTCTACACTGGCCTCTACAACAGCGATATTTTCATCGGACCGTGCTGTTCCCATTCTGATTTATGGATTTTGAGCTAATAATGAATCCAGGGTCCAGAAAGCACCCCAAGCTCTGTGATAATCTGCTGTTTAAGTTTATAATAAGGGATATAAATATATTTAAAATATAAAAATATAATTTAAATAATTAATTTTGATTCAAAATTTGTTCAATGCCCATAACTCACTTGGTTTCAAGTAAAATTTTGATAGTATTAACAATGCTGATGAAAATTATAATTAAGGATTTGAAGAGGTCTAGAGTTTGCTTTCAAAAAATATATTAGATACATATGTTATATTTGGCCAAATTGCTGCCTTAATTGGGGTTACTGAAAATTTTTCAATGCCTGTAACTTACTTGTCTTCAAGTGAAATGGTGAAGTATGTCAAAGTAACGTAGAGGATTCACACTTTGTTGTATTACTCCAAGTTACGTACAGTCAATTTAAAACGTATACTCAATAATTTATTTAGTTAGTATATATAGTACGTATACGTATAGGTATATACAGTTATACGTTAAAAGAAAACATTCTCTCAATTTTCAAACCCTAAGTTTATAGTTATTTTTTTATTTATAGTATATTAATTATTATACATAAAAAGAACAATTTATAATGGTTTAATAAGTAAGGAGAAAAGAGTTTTAGATGCTAGGGCTATCGTCTCTTACTTAAATTATAGCTTTCAGATCATTCTCAACGATAATCTTTTGCAAAACGACGCATTGAGCTTGAGTCCTAGGAAATCTGTATTGATTCAAGATTCGGCTATAAACTGAAGGTCCCTGTTCTCTTCGAACAGTTATTAATGGAGATCCCCAATGCTCCGTCCAGGGGCGACTGACAAAATAGTCAGTCAGGGAAATTATTATTATTAATGCATAAATTTAATTTAAGGAATGCACTTTTATCATTGTTAAGCTTGATAATTGAGTGATTTCAGCAGGGCTGCGAATTGCTAGCTCTAAAGTTCACGTATGTATCCAAGCAATTGTTGCAGAAACACTAATCTAATCTTCCTCGGTTTGATCAAGTTTGGTCAAGAGCAGTCTTCAAATGTTGGGCGCCACCTACTCAGCCCGAAACCAATCGTGAAGATTTCTGTATTATACATGGATCTGATGCTCTAGAGTGTGCCAACAATGAGATTGATCGCTTGTTTAAAGTGAAACTTGTTAACAAGACTCCCGCGACTGTATTTTCGAATAGAAAACTTAAGATTCTTTGCAACAACTAAAATTCCATATAAGTTGTATGCATAGCTGCTCAAAAAACATATTAAAGGGTGTTTTTTTAACAGCATCCGGATTTCCGAAAGGGATATCTCTGAAACCAGTTGTTACTTTTGACAAATTTAAATTTTATTTTATTCAGTAAGGACTAACAATTCGTCATGGTAAGATTTACACGACCACAACGTCTTCAAATCTTCGAGATTTACAACCAAAATCAGTGTTCTGTTGTAAAAACTTATAAAGCTCTTCGTACAATTTATGAACCGAATAATCGTCCATAAGAACGTGCTATTCGTCATGTTCTTCAACATGTGCGAACTCATTTGACATTCCCTGTCACATGTAAAGTTTACACCATTTTTTTTTTTTTGTTTTGTTGTTCTATGTAATTAGTATTTCAAGAGTAGAAGAAGAGGTCAAGGAAAGTAACAGGAGTAAAGACAAACGTTTAAGGGTTTAAAATAATTGGTGAAACATTTTTTGTCTTATACATGACTCCATAAAAAATTGAAATAAAGACGATTTTAAACTGAGTGGTGGCTAGAAGTATGAATTACACTAGTTTACAAATTTTAAAAAATCGTAAAAAACATTTTTCGAATTTAAAAAAAAGTGTCATTAATTAGAAGCAAATATCTCTGGTTCTATCAAACCGATTTTGACAATTTTTTTAATAAACTGTAGATAATTAATTTGCCTATCCATTATACTTGGTACATATTTTTGTCAAATTTACGGTTTGGACGCTATTTATGCATTCATATGAAATTTTTCGTAATTTTTAGCAAATTTTTAAAAAAATTATATTTTGAAGTAATTTTAAAATTTAAAAAAAAAATGTTCATACAGTTTTTTTCATGGCTCGTAAAGTTTGATTGATTACAAAAAAATGAGTGGTTGTTTATCAAAATCGGAGAAAAAATGTGGAAACATCAAGTATTTTTGTAAAAAGTGAAAAGAGTAAATTTGTTTGAAATACCAAAAGTTGTAGATGAGTAATTCATTTATTTACAAAGATATCGTTACCAAATTTGGCATTCGAAAGTTTTTTAGATTTCTCAAGCTCTACACCAAATTTTTTAATAAAAAAATTTTGAACATTTCAGTATTTTATCATAGGATTTGAAGAGCTAATGTCTTTAAACAACACCTGGAGTAAGTTCGATCAATTGATATCGATTACACAGGCCTACAAACACCGGGGTCATGGCAGTTGTTGAAAAGCTAAGGGTCATTATCGAAGAAATTTGCTGCGTAGAATCCGAATACGGGGCCAGAATTGGCTCATCACGTCAGGATCTTGAGATATTTGAGGGTATGTACCCGAAAAAGGGAGTTTTTTGCTAGTTTTGAGGTAGATAACCTCAAATATCTCAAGATCCTGACGTGATGGGCTAATTCCGGATTCGGATTCTACGCAGCAAATTACTTCGGAAATGAGCCTTAGTTTTTCAACAACTAAAGCAGTTGGCCTGTGTTATTGTCAAAAAGGCTTAATGCAAATGCTAATGACGTCGAGGGATATTAGCCATAACTTTGAGAAAAAAAATCGTAAATGATCGCTTGAACACTAAATGATGTAATTGGAGTGACAGACCACAAACCCTGTACATAATCTCAAAAGTAGGAAAAAACACAGTTTTTTGGGTAGTAACCTCAAATATCTCAAGATCCTGACGTGATGGGCCAATTCTAGCAATTCTGGCCCGGATTCGGATTCTACGTAGCAAATTACTTCGCAAATGACCCATAGCTTTTCAACAACTAAACCATTTTGGTCATTGTTAACGATATAAAGAAATATTTGTTAGCATTGATCTTCCAATGAGAGCGTAAATAATACTGGTACATAGTTTCTTATTATTTAATTTAAAGTTTAAGGTTAGCAACATTTTTCTAGTTTATTTATTTAAGTTACGATTAAAAAATATATATGAAATTTTTTTGTTGATATAACTTCAATTCAAATAATGTATATTTTTTAAAAGTACGCGATTGTCCAACGTAGGTTCAGTACACATTAAATAAGAATTTTTAAACTATCGTTTGTTATAGTAAATAATGTAGAGAATTAAATTTAAGTAAGAAAACAAGAAAAAAAAAAATGATGGCCGCAACTGATGACATTAGATCTTTCAAGCCATCTCTAAGCTGTCGATGCAGCACGAAAAGTTTACTAATTGGTAACAATTTATTTACTGCGTCAAAAATAAAGATGGGCGTAATGTCATCATCAGGAGCTTAAGGTATAGGGTCGTATTAAAAAAATTATTTAGTTTTATCAAAACAAGCTCTGTGACAAGACAGTGGATCTTTAGAAATGATAGCTGATCACCAAATAGTTTTTGAGTCTCTGGCCTTTTTTATAGGCACCACAAATTACGGATTTCTTTTACATTGCATGGGAAACTTATTTACTAAATAAAAAAAATCACTGCAGTTCTTCACACTCTTGCTTTAACATTCTTAAAAAAAAACACCCACTATATCCAGTTCAAATATACACTTTTTGTCATCTAGAAATTTGGCTTCGCACACAAACATTTAAAACTTGTACTTTTTCTAATATTTAGTCAAAAGTTCTTAAAATAACTTAAAAGTATATTATTAACTTACCGGCACATTGCGTATCCGTTGCAAAAATGGCAAATAACAAAAAAACGCCAACAAAAAGGTGCGCGGCTTTAACCATTATTTGTAGCTAACTTTTTGCTTTTTCAACTTATTGCCTTTTATACTTTATAACTTTATTTTTTTTTTTTTTTAAATAAATAGCCGACAGTTTAATGCGACTTAGTACTTAAAAAAAAAATCCAACTAGTACACGTGCTGCACACGTTTTGCATGTAAACAACATAAAAAAAAGGTCACACACATTAAAAAGCGCACACGCGACGTATACACAATCTTTCGACTTTATTGGCTAGCCGCGTAAATATATGTTTTTAAGTTGTTCTGAGTGTGCTCGAAATTGTCGTTATTCGTCCTAGTTGGATGCGTCGGATGTTCTCGCTCGGAACCAGCAACCGCTTGGCTAGAATTGTATCGCACAACTAATTAGGTGCGAACAGCGCGCGCGCGTCTTAATAATAAGCCGCATATCGGCGTCGACTGCGACGTTGACAGCGCGATTGGCGTTGACGTCGCTGCTGCGTCGCCATTAACTCCGTCACCGTTGCTCAGTATTGACGTTTATATTATAAAGTTATCTCTCCGTAGCATGCATAGCCAACCAACTAACCATTCCACCAACCAAACGACCAACCAACCAGCAGTTAAGTAAAGTCAAGTCGTTCAATTCAACTTGGTTCACTCATTTGCCTTATGCGTTTTGATTTGTGTGTTCTTTTGATACACTGTCTAGGCAGAGTATATTGAATATATCATTAAAGTTGCACGACAAGTCTTTACATATCTGAGTTGGATACACTTGATGTTAGCATTTTTTAGAAAATAAGTTGTTTACAAAAAAAAATACTCAGCATGAACTCGGGCATGTGCGTTTGTCTGTATGAACACCTTTATTTGAGATACCATCAGAGCTAGAGGCAAAAAATTTCCGCATGCACGAAAATGCTCCATGAGCAGAGTAAATCCAAAAAGTATGTTCATGTACTTTTCAAGGTATACTTATTAAAGGTAGAGTAATGCTGCCGACGTCGTTACCAATTTTAGTGAGAGCAAGAAAAGGCGTGAGAGGGAAACAAACAAAAAATGTAGTTGTTGCTCGCACCCGATGCGCGTAAACAACCCTCCTCACGTGCAGTCGCAACCAAACTAAAAATTGGTAATATTCGTTAGAGCCTTCGGTGGGATTATGCTACCTGTAGTAAGTATACCTTTTGTACTTTTTAGTGCTGTTTTGAGGTAGTACGCATTATATACCAGAGCTCGCAAAAAACTGTCAACCCATTTACACAATGCGTTCGGCTCACGAACAAAACAGAAAAAATAAAACAAAAACGGTCTCTCACTGAGCCGAACACTTTTTTCGGTTCTGATCAGTGCTTTCGGCTGAGTAAAACAAATGTGTCTCTCTCACGATGACACTTATGTCGAGACACTTTGAGCGATCGCTGACTAAAAAACTCTCAGCAAAAGACCGTGTTGCAAAAAGTGTTCGCGAAAAGTGTCTTTATTTTTGTAGTATGTGTGAGAGACAAAAGAGTAGGCCTGAGCAAGTCAGTGCGGTGCCGCACACCCGCATGCGTATACATGCACAGGCACAACACACTAAAGACACTTTTGCCGAAAGTTTCAAGCAAAAATGTCCGCGAAAAACACAACCAAAAAGGAAGCGAAAAAATTGGTCTTGGTCGGAGCCGAACACTTTTGAGCAAAAACACAATTGAATGTGTTTTGTCAATCACTTCTCTCAAAGTGCTCTTAAGAGAGCGGTTTTTTTTCGGTCAATCTGAAAGTGTTGATCGATTTTTGCGAGCTCTGTTATATACCTTTCTAATAGATTATTGTCCACATATATGTATTTTCACTTTTCCAATAGTTAGTTATTTAAAATATGGGTTGGATCATGTGCTCCTTATGTTTTTAAGATCGCTGAATCCGAATTTGAGTGCCAAAAAATCTTACCAGTGCAATTCACTTTTCTGGACGCCTCTACAATTATCAAGATAGCATTACAAATTTTGTCTCTGTAATATCTTTTTTTTTGGGGTATGTGCGTGCCGCATATTCCATCCTGACATAGGACGACTTGTTGTTGTATCAAAGACTAGAGTTGAGTAGTAGAGTATATTAACTTTGTCCAAATGAATGTTAAGTGCTAAACCATTGTGGTGCATGTTTTTTTAAAGTAATTTTTCGAGTTTTTTTTTCAAAGCAACTTTATTGTACGTTCAAAATCCAAGTTGATGACAATATTATACATATTTTGAGTTACAAAAATTAGTTTTTCTAAAGTAATAAAAAACAAAATGGCGCATGACTAATTTTCGGTGAGACCTTTACGGCTGCAAATTTTGAACGTTTTTCCTCCTAATCCATGAACCAAAAGCAAGTGAGCAACGTAGGGGTTCACAAAAATATCAATTTTAAAAAAAATGCCACAAGTTTAAAAAAAAAATTTTTTTTTCGTTAAAAAAAAAATCTTGAAAAATGAGTTGTATAAAAAAAAATTTTTATTATTTTAACAAAATCCTACATGACTCACCAGAAAATTATCTTAAAAATTTCAAGTCGATCGCATAAAAAACGGACTGAGTTATTCGTGAAGGTGGAAGGTGAAGTGGTTTCGAAAAAAAAGCTTTTAAAGTTTAAAAACTGGCCCAACCGCGTGGCGTGGTGCCATGCGTCCGACGCTTTTTTTTTTTTTTTTTTTTTAATAGTTAGGTTCTCTCACAACAGAGAGTGGGCACTGCGACCTGAAGATCTATTGTACCTTACCCATTCTTTTAGGACAAAAGACCATCTGCCTTCCTTATGAAGAGCAGTAATTCTTTCGTTGGGATTCGGCGTAGCTGAAACGGAGTGATCCGTTCAGCTCCCAAATGTGTGACTCTGTCCCACACTATTGCTGGACAGTCACACAAGATGTGTTTGGTCGTCTCGTCGTCTTCAAAACAAAGCCTGCACTCTGAGGAGTCCGATAGACCCATTTTTCGTAAGTGATAACTTACAGTATGGTGCCCAGACAAGTAGGCTACCAGGAACCTTAGGTCCGCTCTACCAAGACCTATAGTTCGGTTGGCATCCGAGGGTAAGACAAGCACTTTTGCCTGTCTTAAATTCGGTAAAGAGAACCAATATCTCCTATGTTCACTTAAGGCCCATTTGTTGACCATAGTTTTCTTTGTTGACCAGCTGATGCCACAGAAGGGCGCGGAGCAAGTGGTGGGCGAAGAGGAACCCAGTCTTGCGAGCTCATCAGCTGTCGAATTACCTTCCACTCCTGAATGTCCAGGGACCCAACAGAGCGTGACTCTGTTATTGGAGGACAGGCGTTGGATTTTGTTCACGCATTCCCTAACCAGCTTGGAGGAGATTCTCCACGAAGACAATGCGCTGATAGCGGCCTGGCTATCTGTAAATATGTAAATGTTAGCACCCCTAGTACCTTTAAGGAGGATACTGAGGGCGCAGACCTCTAAGGAATGAATCTCTGCTTGAAAGACACTGGGCCAGGTACCCATTGCAATAGAGATTCTGATGTTGGGTCCGACAACCCCAGCACCTACACCCTGTTCCGTCTTGGAACCATCCGTAAACCATTGCTGGCACCGGAGGTTACCACTGGGGTTGCCTTCAGTCCAAGTCTCGCGATTTGGAATGAGAGATCTAAATTTTTCGTCCGACGCTTATAAGTAGGGAATTTTTATTTTTTTTTTAAATCACTTCGGAATATCATTTCGACATAATTGTCTACCAATTTAAATTGCTTTTCTGTAGATTCTACACTGATTTAAAGTGAGAAGAAAATCTTCAGTGGTCTTTTTGTACATCGTCAAAACGTAATTAATATATTAATCATATCAGGACGGAACATTTTCGAAAACCAGCTATCTTTTAAAAAACTGCCATGACAGTATCTGAAAATATCTTTAATTGATGTAAACTCCTCAAATTTCAGCAAGCCAGAAGAAAGTGAGAATATTGTTTACACTCTAAAGGGGTCTACGCAGTACGAAAAATTTCGCGCGGAATGACAAAACTTCATATAAAAAAAAATCCCATTTGGGATATTCCATTTGGAACTTTTTTTTTATATAAAGTTTTGTCATTCCCCGCGAAATTTTTCGAACTGCGTATAGAACTTAAATGGCCTATAAAAAAAAATATCCCAAAAAAGGGAATTTTTTTTTTTATATGAAGTTTTGACATTTCGTGCGGAATTTCGGCATGCTACGTATGGGCCTTAAGACGGTAATATAAACTGCTTAACAACAAAAAACTTAAGATGCCTTTATAAATAATTCAAAAAAAACCATGGGACGATTTAAGGATTGGAAGCATCGAAATATTCTTTGAATTTAGATTTGAAGAATTTTGCGCTGGCTGCTTCGAGTCCGAGTCGGGTAAGCTCACAATTGAGTGATTAACTCTGGAACTTGTGCAGGAAATCTGTCGAGTGTATATCACATCCCATTTTATGTACAACCTGGTTCTTAACTTAACTTTTTCTTATATTGCAGAATTGTGGATGTATGTTAATAATATGAATTAATGGTTAATTTCTACTCACAACCAGTGAGTTTTCTTTTGGTATGGGCACAGCAGAATAATCTTGGGGTAACTTCGCTGTAAGCCCATAAGATCCAAGTTTTTACACAGCCTTCAAAAAGAGTAAGCTTCGAGACGAGCTTCTTCTAATGCTGCCGGTTTAATGCCTAACTACAATCAGTAAGCTTCTGCGAGTCTTCTCTTAATATAGGCACAAAAGTAGGCTCCTGCGAGAGAGAACCTTGCTCTAATGATGCCTGGTTAATTCTTAAAAACCATCAGCAAGCATCTGAGAGACTTTTCTTGTTATGGGCCTAGCCCACAGTATACCCAAAACGAGCTTTGTGCTAATAGTGCCCGTCTTATTCCTACCCACAATCAGTAAGCTGAGAGTCTTCTCTTGAGCAGTATAAATAAGAGTATCCGCACTTCGGCATACCAAAGTTAAGCGCTCAATTTAATTTTTTTTAGTTACTGGCAAAGTTTTTCGCTAAAAGAGCCCTCTTTCTGATACTCGGACAACATCTGTTAGTAGAGAGTACTTACTTACTTATATATTATGTTGGTTTTAAGTTTTTTGTTGGGCTTTCAGCTGCATAGTGTTCCGTGAGAGTGTTTGTTTGTATATTGCTCTCGCTCTCAATATTTTGTCATTAATTCAGTACTTTTTGATAAGGGAAAATAACAATTTTGTTTCCCCGGACTTTTTATCAATCTACGAGACTGACGACGACGGTTCACTAAATAAATGAGCAGCAAGCTCATTTGTTTGTATGCCGCAACCTGTGCACGATACACTAGCTGTATAAATGTATCTGTGTGTTTTAGATACTCAAATGTGATTATTGACCAGTTTTGGGTAATTTCAAACTTAACTAGAATCTCTGTGATTTACATGCTCGTCAATCTATAAATAAACACAGACGTTTTGATGAAAATCTATCGATTAAAGCTGTGTTTAAGAAATTCCATAGCTCCATATCTATTTTCCTAGTCTGCAAAATGAATTCAAGATGGTCGGATTTTATGCGCAATTGCTTGGAGTTTTTTGTAATCAATTGATCAACCAATTTCTAGTACAAACAAACAAAAAAAAAAAAAAAAATCGGTTCGTTAACATTGAAAACTATTTTTGTGTATTGAGATATGATATTAAAAGTGCTTCAACTTAACAAGCCTCAAATATCGATTGTTGTTTAAATTGTTTCGGTTGGAGTTGTAATTGAAAAACTTTGACGCATGCACTAACATTAAAAACAAATATTAAGTTTATTAATCGCGATTAAAACAAAAATTCAAATCTTTTAAAAACAGGTATGGCTAGTTTTGGAGGCTTCTTGCAGCTTGAGTTGAGAGCCATATACTGCTTAAGCTGAAACTGTGAAACTCTTAAGGTCATCTAAATTATGTCTCTGAGATTTATGATACTAACTAACTATAAGTCTTAGCTGAACTTTTAGGTAATGGAGACCCAAAGGAATGGTATGAGGTAGGTTGATGTGCCAAAGAGCAGACTCTGAATAGCAGGCAACAATGTCTTACATTGGAATAAACCTAGGCAAGACTTAAGTACTCAAACATTAGATCTGGTCTTAGCACTAAAAAATTTAGCAACGCCTTGATCGAAAGTGATTTCGTCGTGTTACCATTTTCGCCAAAAATTTATGTTTTTGACAAGTAAAGAGGTTGAAATTTTTCGCACCTTTTTTTTCGTGAGTATTCAAGCCAAATTTGATGGTTCTACTATTTAGATGTGGTTTCTTATTCCATGTACAAAAATGAATTTTTTTTTTACTATCATATATTATATATAACTAGGGGGCTTTTGCCCCCTGCGTGCTTCGCACGCCAACCCCCGTAGGATTTTCTTTATTCAATTCAGATTATCCAGATTATTATATACCCTGTGCAACTCTCTATTTCCATAATGTTCATCAACCCGTCTTTAAAATACCCTGGAACAATGCAGCTCGCTGCTCGGACTCACAATTGGAATAAAAATGTTTACAATAGCTCCTTTGATACTGTCCTGCTTTATATCCCAATGACTTAATTATCATAAACGGTAGCCGAGGGAACATTAATCTTTCCTCTAATGATGTTAAGCTTTTTAACCATTCTGGTAAATCTGAGCCATTTAAAATGTAATTTTTCGGCTTTCTACCTGCCTTAATTGTACGGCTGCAAGTTCTACAAAATGTTAACATGCCGTTAATAAAAGGAAACAGATCTGCCAGATGAAGCATATCTGAACTACCGTCTAGTACGGCTGGTGGCTATTGTCCTCCAGTAAGTACTTTCATCGTTTGTCACAGGTAGCTACCTACTTTTCAAACTTCTGGTAATGCGCGAGGTAAACGGTCGAGGAACGAAATATGACAAACAACAAACGCAAAGTGA
The DNA here is from genome assembly GCA_018150985.1 of Chymomyza costata. Lineage (NCBI taxonomy): Eukaryota > Metazoa > Arthropoda > Insecta > Diptera > Drosophilidae > Chymomyza > Chymomyza costata. Next base: position 29,634,441 of record JAECWU010000127.1, on the reverse strand, counting down.
ATAAAAAAGAAAAAAAAAGCAATTCGCCTCCTTTTTTTAATACGGGAATATAAAGTAAGGCGAATTTTTAGCTATTCTTTTTGTGTGTATTCCGCGTATACGTCGCGACTATAATTTACACAAACAAATGTATGACAAGTCCTGAATGTTCTGGAATTTTGTTTATTTTCGTTTGGACAGCCGTCAAGTTTGCACGGCTTGCAGGGAAACGAAAGCAGTCCAAAAGTCTATGAAGCAATAATCGGTAAGCTTATTAAAGCTCTCAATAAATATTTTCAGCGCTAAAATTAAATTTTCATAATTTCAGATGCAATTGGAAGCGGAGCAAGACCGTCAGAAATCGACCTTGAAAATTACCTCCAGCTCAAAAAAGAAACGCGACTTCAAAAAAACATGCGTATTAAATAAAAAAAATATATATGTTGATGAAAATAATTCTGAAATAATATAAAATAATATTAAAATATAAGTGTGTTTTCAATTTGAATTGATTCAGTAGGTATAAAATTCTGGCGACTACTGCGCTATCTACTAGTGTATAACAGCGTAAGTAGCGATGCCGCTGTCTACTGGTAAACGGGGTGGTGGCGTTAGCCTACCGCCTATGACATTTGTTAATAAGATGGAAATGAAGAGGTTAATAGCAAGGTAAGTACTGGTCATTACCTAGTGCCTACTGAAATCGCTAGTTCTGCACTACCCACCCGTACTAGGGGGTAAACACATAACTTTCTATAAAACCCCTGCTAATTCTTTCTATTTGATAGAGGAACATCAAGTCTTTACAGCAAAAGTAAACATTATCGGGTCGCTGTTTATCTGTTGTATCTATATGTTTCTTAACATCTTCCTACCTGTCTGTTTTGCTATCTACGCAATGTTTCACGAAATTTTTACAACAAATCTTCTGGTCGCAGTGCCCCAACTCTTTGTGAGGAACCCATACCGGGGAACAAAAAAAAAATGTTTCACGATTTTGCCACCATTACAGAGGTGAAATCTAAATAATCTCTGAGCAGTTCTCTTTGCATAGTATTCCTTACTTGCCCGTCTCGCCTAACATCTTCAATTTATCTGCTCTGTGATCTACGACAAATATTACTCCAACAAAAGTTGAGCTGTTTTCTAAGCATAGTGTTTCTCTCTACAATCTTGACTCTATGTCTTCTCTGTGCTGCGTGTTGAAAACTTGCTCTAGTCGCCGAATTTCTGCATCCCGCCACGAAGAGTCAATAAAGTCAATTTCACTTTGCCACTACTTCAATGCGCCACAATGCCCTTGGGCCAAACGAAAGTATGCGAGCTGTAATCAAATCATTGAAGTATTCCTTATATCACGTCAAAAATTGCCTCGAGACGTTTTATGGTTACGGCTTTGTTGAGAAAGATTCGATCTTCTTCGTGGTGGCAATACTCGCTCAATAATATTTAATAATAACACTCGCCCTAATCAGACAAATCGACGGTGCTATTCGTGGCGTAGCCCAATCGCAACAAATCATAAATCATTAAAATCTGTCCAGCCGATCTTAATTCAAAAATGGTGTATCTAACACAACTTTGTTTTACACTGTACCAAAGCAAATATAAATTCGTGCAAATGTATGTAACGCTCAGAAAGAGGCATGGTAGACCCTTAAACAATACATATTCTTGATCACTATCAAAAGCCGAGTCGATAAAGCCATGTCTGTTTGTCCGTATGAATAAAAGAATCTCAGAGACTATAAGAGCTATGGAGCTGAAATTTTAACAAAAGATGCGCATAATAGTGACGCAGATGAAGATATCTGACTCCCAGCCTCCATAAGAGAATTTCGCGGCTTACTTCTTTTTATATGATTTTTTCCAATACTCTGTTAACCAATGCCGAGACGAATCCAACAAACCATAGTTCATTAAAATCGGCCCAGCCGTTCTTGAGTTATAAATGGTGTAACTCTTAACTCTCTTTTATACATATAGATATACAATTTTTCATCATGAATATAAGAAGAAAGTCAGCAAAAATAATGTATGCAGCATATTTATTATTAACTTAAATGGTTAGACATTTCAAGTACGAAAATCTCAAAAACATTTTTTAAAACCACTTTTTTTTTTTTTATTGTAATTTGGCGAATATGCATTAAGCCAATGTAGTTTCCGGACATTGTAATTTAAACAGCCCGCGCTGAATACTTTCCAGAAATTTTGTTTTTTTAAGTTGCTAGGACTGTCCTTAAATTCTATGTCAAAACTAAGCACAATCTGTCAACTTGTTTGTTTAGATTATAAAGTTTGCTGCATCGTATAGATATCTTTCTCATAGAATTTTGCCGTTTTCCGTTTTAACCCAAAACTTGGCATCTGTGTGTCGAAAAGATATAAAAATCGTATTACTTTGTTCACATCCATTTGACTATATCTAAGCAAGTTTACAAGATGGCGTACGTTAAAGTCGGGCGCGGATGACTTTGGGATACCCTGTACCACTGCTTGCAATAAAATCCGGTATATTGCTGAAGAACACCAAAAGACATTTGATTGCCAAATTAGCAAACGATACCTTCATAAACAACCAAAAAACCGACGAATTTTGAACCAAAAACATTTTTTTGACCGATCGTTCCTATGGGAGCTATATGATATAGTCAACCGATTTAGATCTTTGGTACAGTGTTTGGGTACTCTAAGCAACATCTTAATGCCAAATTTGGTTACAATATCTTCACAAACAAACGAAACTCTACGAATTTTGTATAAAAAACGTTTTTTTGACCGATTCGTCCTATGGAAGCTATATGATATAGTCAACCGATTTAGATCAAATTTGGTACAGTGTTTGGGTACTCTAAGCAACTTCTTAATGCCAAATTTGGTGACTATATCTTCACAAACAAACGAATTTTGTATAAAAAACGTTTTTTGATCGATTGGTCCTATGGAAGCTATATGATATAGTCAACCGATTTTAATCCTATTTGGTACAGTGCTTGAGAACTCTAAAAACTTACGAGTGCCAAATTTGGTTATGTTATCTTCATAAACAACTGAATTATCCATCTAAAACTTTTGGTTTTTTTCGAGGTCCTCTGAAACACCCCTATGGGAGCTGTATAATATAGCCCCGATATCGAAAAAGTAAAATAAACTTGTCTCGCCTGACATAATTACGCATCTAATCTGAAAATTTGGTCGCTTTAGATCTTACCATCTCTGAGATCTAGGCGTTCATACAGACAGCCGGACAGACGGACATGGGCATATCGACTTCTCTAGTCGACCTGATCGTACTTTAGCTAACTTTGGAGGGTCTTTGACGTCTCCTTCTGTATGTTACATACATTTTCGGCTTTGTACCATTCGGTACAGGGTAGAACTAGCAGCACGCTTAATAATTCACAACTGATTTAAGCTGTTACAAAGTATAACTTAAACCATTTCCATCAGAGTGTCTTATAATTCACAACTTGTTAAAGCACCCTTATACATAAAAAGTAAGCTTTACTCTCTTTTTTTATGATTTTCAAATAACTATTTTTTATCATTAGATTTTACATTTTGTATGTATTTTTATTTTCGCAAGTAATTTGATTTATGCAAAAATACGCTTTTCGTAAAGAGGGAGCTAATTCTCGTCCAGAAAACTTAGCAGCAGCACTTCTTGTTAAAGATATTATTTTCTCAAGTAATTTGTGCAAAAATGTTCTTGGAATTTTGTAGAAACAATTGGTGTTAAAGATACCAAATATTATCAAAAAACGTGGTTTTTTTTTATTGTTGATTAGTAATGATATTTGGGTATTATTGATTTTGATTTTCCAAAAAGCACGTCTGGTGTAACCCATTCATATGAGTTGCCTCAGTTGAAAAAATTAGCAATACAATTTTAAAATGGCGTGCAGCTTACGTCTTTCCGTTACCTGTTAAGACTTCGACATTTAAAATCTATCTATCAGTTTATATTTATAAACTTTTATCTTTTAACCACAAATCAAATCAGCACGCTGCACTATGGGCCCGCATTGACAGATTTTGGTCAAAATTCTACCAACATATGTTGTTGGGTGTAGACCTAATAAATACAGTTCGCACTATCTTTGAGCAATGCAACGAGTTTCAATGCTCAATCTACACAGCCTTCGTTGATTTTAAAAAAGCGTTGTGGAGCACTTTACTCTACCGAGGCATGCCATAAAAGATTATCAACATGATCAAAGCCACGTATAATAATTTCTTATGTAGGTTCAGCCATTTTGGTCTACTTTCTGACCCATTTTCAATTAAAACTGGAGCTAAGCAAGGATGCGTGCTATCGCCTTTACTCTTCGTGTTGGCCTTAGACGAGGCACTTAGATCTTCACTCACGGGGCGCAAAGGCATACAATGGAGCCCGTTTACTCAGTTGAAAGATCTTGAATACGCAGACGATCTATGTTTATTATGCCATAAGTGCTCCGATCTCCAAGATAATCTCGAATAAATCCACAACTGCTCGCGTAAAGTTGGACTGGAAATTAATAGGTCAAAAACGAAAATTATGTGCAGCGGATACGCCGCCCCTACGGATCCCACTATTACATAACAGAATGAAAGGTTAGATAGCGTTCGTTTTTTTGTGTATCTGGGCAGCGTAGTTACTAACAGAAGCGGTGCGGACGAAGACATCAAATCACGCATTTGCAAAGCGAGATCTGCGTTAACACAATTGGGCCCCATATGGAGATCTAATCAACTTACCACCAAAACGAAACTTCGCATATTCAACTCTAAAGTGAAGTCTATGCTCTTTTACGGGTGCGAATTCTGGAAAAAAACGTCCAGCATAAATTCTCAGATTCAGGTGTTTGTAAACCGGTGTCTAAGAAGAATTTTGCGAATTTGGTGGCATCAACAAATTTAAAACAATGATTTATGGTCACGCACCGAGCAAACACAAGTAGCGTATGAAAACGCCGCAAATGGAACTGGATCGGCCACACATTAAGACGACCAAAAGCCAACACCGCTCGACAGGCTCTCCGCTGGAACCCACAAGGTTCTAGACGTCCCGGGACGCCAGCTAGGACATGGGCGCCATCGAAGCAGAAATGCGAAAAGCCATTGCGCATAACAAAGTTAGATTCAAGTTGATTGTTGAGGCTCTGTGCTCCACTTAGGAGTCCAGAATTCATAGTAGTAGTAGTAGTTGTAATATTTTAGTGAAAATAAAATGTAAACAACATAAAGCAATAGAAAGGATTAGTGCTGCGGCAACCATGTTTTGTTTTGAAAAATAAGAGAAATATACGAAACAACGAAAATAAAAAGGGAAAAGCGAGTCGAAGGCCCCAGTAGCTAGTGCTCCTTAAATTAATATTAAGTTTAGTAAACAAGGTACAAAGAACGGCACAACTATGCATCACCGGTGCCCTAAGAACTACCTCTAGTGAAGCGCTTAATGCCATCACTAACATACATCCCATCCTTTTGATGGCAAAAGAAACTGCCACCATAACAGCGAGGCGCCTCAAGGATGCCAATTGCTGGGCAGTCTTGAGATATGGACACTCGTCCATCTTAAAAGAAGACACAAAAGTGTCAGTCACAGATTATTGTACACCTTAGAGTATTCCTCAACTCTATTTACAACCTCCATTTCCTCCAGGGAATCGTGGGTGGTAAGTCAACAAGGTCAAAGCGACCGCATAAATTTCTTCACAGATGGCTCCAAGCTCAACAACCAGGTTGGGGGCGGGGTCTTCTCGGAGCAACTAAACATCCGGCAGTCTTTTCGACTTCCGGACCACTGCAGCTTCTTTCAGGCGTAGATCCTCGCCATAAACGAGGCTCTCATCTGCTTACGTAACGCTGGTTTGGAAACCGGGGGAATTAATATATACTCCGAAAGTCAGGCATCCATTAAGTCACTACATGCGCTGTCTTCCAACTCGTTGACAGTCAACAACTGCCGCAAATCTATTCAAGAGGTGGCACAGCAGTTTGTTATAAGCTTAATTTGGGTACCAGGGCACCAGAATATAAAAGGCAACGAAATAGCAGACGAATTAGCCAGACATGGCACGACCATTTCCCTCCTCCCGAGTAAGAAGGATATTCGTATGCCAATGGCTACTTTCAAGCTACACACAAGGGAAAAATTCAGTTCCCAGGCACAAAAGATGTGGGAAAACACATCACACTGTAGAATCAGTCGCCAAACATGGCCTAAAATTGACCCAAAACGTTCCGCCAGACTCTGTGAACTCAACCGCTCACAGTGTTCGGCAGTTGTTAGAGCGATCACCGGTCATTGGCTTGTCGGAGCACACGCGACCAGAATGAATGCTCCGAGCAACGATTTCTGCAGAAGCTGTAGAGACGAGGAAGAAGTAAAAACAGTAGAGCACTTCTTCTGTTCCTGTGTAGCTCTATGCAGACGCAGGAAGAAGTACCTGGGAAATTATTTCCTCAATAACCTAGAAGAGCTAGGTCCCATCTGTCCGAGAATGATTGCAAGCTATATCGCAGCAACAGGCTGAGATTCCATTTAAGAACATTCACCTGGAGAAGGGGGTTTTAAATTAAGATCCTAAGCGGTATCACAACGGGCCAATCTAGGCCTATGTGTGCTGGCTTTTTAAGCCAGCTGCCGCCATAACCTAACCTAACCTAACCTTAGTATTAAATACTAGATTTAATTTATTAAAGCAAAAATAAAAAAAAGGGATATATCGACAAAAAAAAATCGTTTTCCGTAGCACGCAAAAACGAATACGAATAAAATTGTTCGCTTCAGTTTTTTCGTTTACCGGAGCACGACTGAATAAAGTTTTAATTACTATTACGTATACGCATTGTGGCCTTATCCGTGTGGAGTTGTCTGTCTCCCATCGGACGCGTCCCCAGGTGGCGGATAGGGGAAAGCTCGGCACTATGCAGGGTCAGTGGGAAATAAAATACCACTCGCGGACCAAAACAGACAAAACACCTGCTTGGAGGTGCAGACAGGGATTCTATCACCAAGCTAGGGTAGGAGGGCGAGCAACCTACCTACCTGAAACATTTCTAGCTACCGAATTGTCATGACACCCTACGCTCCAAATAGGAGTTAAAGGAACACATATATATATATATATATATATATATATATTGTAGCCTTATATGGCCAGTAATGGTGCGCGTGACCAGATCCTTCAAAAATTTTGCGCAAATCCTTATTAAATACAGCTAGTTTGAGCTCGGCACAAGCATTTCTCAATTTTATTACAAAAATTTGGCAATTTAGCCCAATGTGCACTGTCAAAAATCTGTTATGATTGCCTTTGACAATGTGCTTGTGTACTAAATATCAGCTTGCTAAAATGCCAGTATTTTGGCCAAAATATGGCAATCTGGGCCCATAGTGCGTTGGTCAATTTTGTTATTGAGTTTGTAGAAAGTTTCACATTTTTGATTTCTTTTTTATTAAGTCGAAATTTCTTTAATTTCATTGAAGTCCGCTCGTGGACGTCATATGGCCAAAAACTACGTCATAGCTTTGTCGAGAACCATTGAAACAATGGCGTAACATCGCCTGGTACTACAATATATCAATATCGCAACGATAAGGGTAGCCGTCAGTAGTTAGGCTTTGACATTATAATGTTGATGTACAAATTGATGGTTTTTTTACTATGTACGGATGTATATATATATATTATGTAGGGGGCATTTCTTTGGGGTTTAATTAGTCTTATGTGCCTACAAGTAACTTATCTTCTGCTGGGTTGTATCAATTTAAAATTAAGCAGTTTGCCATAAATTGTTAATAAACTTTTAATTGATATTTAATCACTGTAGGTTTAGTTGTCATTAGTCTGACAGTGACGCAAATATTTGGGTGATTTTTCTTTTGAGTAGCAAAAAAGGAAAAGTCGTAAAAAGAAAAAAAAAAAAGGTATTGATGCGGCGTTGTCACATATTAAGTAATTTATCATTTTGCACCAAAAACACCTTTAAGTCTAGCCAACTAAGCCAATTTCGTTTCCAACCCACCCAAAGAGGTGGGGCACTGCGAACAGAAGATCTTTTGTACCATACCCATAAATTACGGCAAAAGACTTTCCGCTTTCCGCATGAATAGCAGTAGGTCTTTTGTTGGTATTGATCTAAGATGGAAGGGACTAATCCGTTCGTTTCCCAAGTGACCGGCTCTGTCCCATACCAGCGCTGGGCAGTTACAGAGAATATGTCTGGTGGTTTCATCGTCCTCGAGACAGAGTCTGCACTCTGAAGGGTCCGAGAGGCCAATTTTCTGTAGATGGTATCTAACAGTGTGCAGATAGGTATGCTACGAGGAGTTTTAAGTCCGCTCTGCCAAGACCTTTTGTCTTGATCATATCCAGAGGTTTGACAAGCGCTTTTGCTTGATGTAGCCCCGATAAGAAGAACCAGTATCTCCTATGTTCTCCTGCAGCCCATTTGTTTACCATGGTTTTGATTGTGGATCAACCAATACCACAGAAAGGCGCAGGGCAGTGGTCAGGGTGGTGGCACACTGTCGTGCTTGATCGTCAGCGATCGTGTTACCATACACTCCTGAGTGTCCAGGTACCCAGCATAGAACGACTTTGTTCCGGGAGGACAGGGCTTAGAGGTAATCATGGCATTCTTTAACCATCCTGAAGGAGTTGCTTCATGATGATAATGCCCTAATAGCAGCTTGGCTATCTGAGTAGATACAGATGTTTGCTCCCCTAGTTCCCTTGCTAAGGATACTATGGGCGCAGATCTCTATGACATGAATCTCTGCTTAAGAGACGCTGGGCCAGATGCCCATTGCACTAGAGATTCTGGTGTTGGGCCCAACGACTCCAACACCTACACCCTGCTCAGTTTTGGACCCATCCGTGAACCATTGTTGCCACCGGAGGTTTCCACAGCGGCTGCCATCAGCCCAAGTGTCCCGATTATAAAATAATTGCGTGATCATAAGATCTGATCTAAAGCAGATCGATACGTCAGGAAGGGAATATATAAGTGCGGCATGACCAGTGTCGCTTGCTAAGAGTCCAGATGTGATCTGGATACGTAGTAGACTCTGCAACCCATTGATTGCTTCAAAAGAGAAACCCTAATCCAAACTCTTCTGGCCTAACCTAATTAATCCTAACTTTACTTAATCGAATAACTATTGGGTCTGTTTCTTTTGCCTTAATAGTTTTGAAGGCCTCACACATTGAGCAGAACCATTGAAATAGAAAATAGGCGGCTCCGCCTCTGCATGCTTCGCTTGGCAACCCCTTTAAGGGCGTCTGAGTCTGAACTCAAAGTTTTTGCCCAATAAATTGTCATGAAGATAGCATAAGCTTTTTTGTTGTCAGTTTAAGAATGCCGTTTTTAAATTTAAATAAATATAATTAAATTAAAATAATTCCCTCCAATCAGGCCCAACGAGAGGGCGGGCGAAAGGGGGGATTCCTCTCGGGCCCGAAGTTTTCTCAGGGGCCCGATGTAATTACTGTCGCACTGTCGTGAGTACATTTGGTACATATTCCCCCGGGGCCCGGATTTTCGCTCTACGGCCCTGCCTCCAATAAAAAAATTTCCTGGACTTTTTTTTCCAGCACTACTAAACACCCATTTGATGAGTGCAGAAGTGCTGGAGAAAAATCTCTGTTGGCCAACATCGATATATAGATATTTTAAACTTCGATACATCGATGCATCGATATAACATCGATGTTTTCTCCAGCACTAATACATACATAAATGAGATATGTCAAAAAGCATTCATGCGCTTATGTATAGATAATTATTTGTCTTGGGCACATCAAGCATATACCATATACATAGAGGCAGCTATTATGTACTGATTAGTTAAACCTCCAAACTTAATGCTTAACTGAATTATTTGCCCTCTTATGTGATTTGATTAGATTTGACTGAAATTAGCTACAATTGTCTATATGTATGTCCGTTTCGATTTATAGAGTTCGAAAGGCATTATCACCTCAACTCGTGACTGCTATCGGATATTGTATGTGGGTGCCATTTACTGGTTGTTAATCTCAAGCAAACTCCCACTCGAATTCTGCCTTGTTTCAGCCTGTTTTCTGCTAATCTTGGGTACTTGAACTTAGGTTTTTATTTTTTGCCAAAAATAGTTTTAAAAAATAATAACATTTGGCGTTTTATATGATTATATAGTAGACCAAACGCGAGTTAAGATCATCCCTGTCAGATTGCTCATGGCGTCATTAAAATTTATGGTATTTGCTTAAAGTTAAGAGCTTGTATTATCGTTGATATGGGTCAATGAGCTTTCTTTAGTAGAACTTAAGTACTCTGCATTTTATTACTAAATCGTGGAGTTGTTACATGTTACTCCATGGACTTAATGACAATGAAAACGATTAGTGTCCAGATTTATTAATATACTAAGTGCTGCAGATATAGCGAAATTGAAAGATTTAAAAAGCGGTAGCTGGTAAACATTCGATTTCAAACCACATAAAAAGTTCGTTTCGGTGAAATTCATCATCATCATAGTTGGCTCTACAACTCTTGTCGAGTCTTCGCCTGCTTCAGGATGAGTCTCCAACTTAATCTGTCTCGCGCCCTTGCTCCCCAAGACCGAATACCAAGATCTTGCGCATCTTGGTCGACTCCATCAATCCATCTTAGTTTTGGGCGTCCTCTTGATCTGTTTTCGCGGCATTTGCCAAATAGGATTTTTTTCGGAGGGTAGGTGTCGTCTGCTCTTATTAAGTGCCCGGCCCATCTTAATCTATTCACTTTTATCTGCGTTATTATATTGGCCCCTTTGTGTAGTCTTTCAAGCTCGTGGTTGTATCTTCTTCTCCATACTCCATTTTCGCATACGCCTCCAAAAAATGGTTCGAAGAGCTTTTCTTTCATAGATACTTATTTTATTTTCATCTGCCTTAGACAGTGTCCATGTTTCACTGGCGTACATTAAGACTGGTGCAATCAGCGTTTGGTATATAGTCACTTTTGTATTTCTGTCGAGCTTCTTGTTTCTCAGAAATTTATTTAGGCGGAAGTACAGTCTATTTGCAGCAAGAAGTCGTTGATCTATTTCTACATTTTTGTTCTCGTTGTTTATATTTACGCCCAGGTACGTGAAGTCTGTAACCACTTCAAAGTTGTATTCCCCGAAGGTAACATTTTGGCCAAGTCTATGTCTCATTGTGTCAGATGTTGTGGACACCATTACTTTCGTCTTTTTTTCGTTAATTATAATTGCACTGATTTGTAGAAGATGGTGCCTTTGACGTTTACTTTGGAGTCTCTGATGACTTTTTCAAGTGCCAGGTTAAAAAGGAGGCAAGAGAGGCCATCTCCTTGTCGGACAACAAAGTGAGCTTCGAACTCACGGGAGTTTTCATTCCTAACTCTCACTACATTTCTTAATTTTGTTATGGTAGCTTTTGTTAATCTTATTAGCTTCGTTGGGATAGAAAACTCTTTCATCGCCGCAACTAATCCATCTCTCCTGATTTTATCGCACGCTGTTTTAAAGTCAATAAAAAGGTGTAATGTCATGACATTGTTTTCTTGAGTTTTCTCTAAGATTTGTTTGACGATGAAGATTTGGTCGATCGTTGATTTGCCAGCTCTAAATCCACCTTGGTAGTCACCTACTATCTTGTCTGCAAATGGTTGGAGTTTATTGCGTAGTAAACTAGAGAAAACTTTATATATTGTGTTTAACAGGGTGATCGGGCCATAGTTCTCACATGAAAATTTATCGCTTTTTTTATGGATCGGACATATGATCCCTAGTTCGAAATTCTCTGGTAGTACTTCGTCGTCCCATATTTTTATCATTAATTTATAAATTTCTCTCAGATTTGCGTCACCCATATTTTTTATCACTTCTGCCGGGATTTCGTCAGTGCCTGTTGCTTTATTATTCTTTAGATCATCAACTGCCGTCTTAATCTCTTCATATGTTGGAGTCTCAACTCTTTCTTTGTCGTTATTGTCTGCTAAGACCCTATCATCTATTGTTTCCTGTTGCAAAGACGGATTATTTAGAGTTATGTCGAAGTGTTCTACCCATCTGGTTAGTATGTCTCCTTTTTCAGTGAGTAGATTGCCGTCTCTATCTTTGCAGTAGTACGTTCTTGGGTTAAAGCCGTCTTTTCCCGTGTTGATGGTCTTGTAAAAGCATCTTGCCGCATGCCTATTATATTATATTCGGTGAAATTGGGAGCACTTAAAATGTGGTTTCAAAACGTAATAGAATAAAATGTTCAGATACGTTTGCCGCAGCACGACTGATTATGTGCTCTTTTTAAGAGTAAACAGGAACTAGATTCAGGATGCAAATATTTTGCTATCGCACTGTCGTCGGATAACTCCGCGCTTGATTTGCCGCAAAAATTCGTAGCATGTTATTTACAAGCAGGCTATGACTTACAATGTCATTAGCAAACAACTTTTAAATACAGGTATATACAAGTACACACAAGATTTACAACACACATAACCCTTGGCCTTGATTGATTTTCCATAGCGCCTTGCTTGGCTTTTCAATTTTTGTGGCTTTTGTTTTTGTCATAGCTGGTCTCTTCGCAGATCTGTCCGGATTTTAGATAAGTTTACGCCAATATAGCGCAAAGGCTCGTTCAGACGCAGCAGCCAAATTTAATTTAAAAAAAAATCTTTTTTCTATTGCTTGAAATTGCTTATCGAGCATCATGTTGTGCACTCATCAATCCTTATCAGCTTAATAGTCCAGTTAACAGTGCATACTGTGCCGAATTAAAATCATCCGCTTGAAAATCAACACCTATCCGCCATGTATGGTACGATGGGAATAAAGCATCAATAAAGCCATCAACGCACCGACAGTAGTTCATGGTTGATTTCAAACTTGGTACCCTACTGTATGCATCGGCTGCATGAGCGCCAGCCATGGCGGTGACCTTCTTCAGCCGTGTCTCCTTGTAGTGACGGGAAGAGAATGGCACCACAGCCCCCCCTGCTTGTCGTAAGAGGTAACTAAACGAGGATTCAAAATGGCTAGCCGAAGAAGAAGTCAATGTTTTATATCGTACTGCCTTTTGATTAGGTTGGCCAACAAAATGAATTTTAAAGATGGCGTACGTACTTTGGAATACCCTGTACCACCACAGTGCATTTAAGTCCGGTAAATTGCCTTAGAACACCAAAAGACATTTGATTGCCAAATTAGGTTCCGATACCTTCATAAACAACCAAAAACAGACGAATTTTGAAACAAAAATGTTTTTTAATGCTGCCTAGGAAGCATGCAGTCGGCAAACGGATAAAGCGCGTACACAGTGGCTACATCACTGCACCGAAAGATGCGGCTCTCGTCCTCTGCTGACAGACGTGTCAAGACGCACCGAAACATGGCTATGCCGACAAGATGCGATAATGGAGCTTTGACAGGAGAGGTGGAGATCTTTCCCCAAAGGCACATCGGCAAGAAGACTGACTACGGACTGAGTTTCGGTCGTCGATAGACATCTATTAAATAGAATTGCTGATGGGTTGTTGTGTGCACTGTTTCGATAGGTTTAAGTATAAGAAGGATGCACCAAAGGCGCTGAACATCAATTATTTGTCTGTTCAAGAGATGGTGAAGAGGGGAGAGAGGCCATTCATAGTCATTGGCTTGTTGGACATCCTCTTAGTGTGCAAAACAATTGGCAACAGAGATAAGCTTGCGTCGCACTTATCATAGTATCTAGCTGTGGCTTGCTGTCCATCGAGAAGTGATGTCTAGCGATGGTATCTGAAGAGGGAAGTGGAAAGCAGATGATAGATTGTACAGCTTGACAATGATAATAGAAATATTTTTCCAGTTTATATGGATGATTTTTTAACCCTGTAACAATAGAATAGCGATTGAGCTATGCCAGTCTTCAAAATGGTGCAGCAAGGAGAGATTAAGTAGCAATAAGTGCGACCACCAGCTAGCTCATCCCATGACACTCAGCACAACTATATTATTCTTTTTGCTTTCTCCTCTCTATACATATCAGGCATCACAATGCAACGCAAAGGTGGGACTATCACACCTTTCAACTTATACTTACTGTTCGGCAAACCATCATCCGCAGGCTCTAGGGTCAGGGCACTGGCGTTACGAATTCACTAAGTACATGGATTGATAGTGCAAGATATATACAATTTTTGACAATGCCATCACAAATTTTTAAAGGAAAAACCAAACTTGTTATCATTTGAATGCAACTTTCTTTAAGCAGATATCTTTTATCTTTACTCTAATACTTTGAGATTTTCACAATGGTTTTCGATAATTATAACAAGCAGTTGGGTAATTAATGTGTTCTTTTTCTTCAAAATACATTATTTGACCCAAAAAAAAAAAAAAATCCTAATCTTTTATACAAATGGAAAATAGCTGTACACTACTATACACAATTTTGCGTTACACCAAAAAAATGTTTAGTAAAAATCCGTTAATATGTTTCTGGAACCGTCGGCGAGATACATATACTCTGCTGATTCAATGTCACACGTTGGCTTGAGCCAATATATCTCTAGACCGATGGCACATATCAGGAATAGAATGTAGGAGACCAGTGCCATAATGCCCACCACTTTGCCCAGCACAAACTTAGTGATCAAAAAGGATATATAGAGCACGACACCTGTGACAATACAAAATGTTGTGGTTGCAAACATGGCTCTAGATTCAATAGCGATATTTTTTTTTCCAATCAGAATCTTTAGAATCCAGGGCAGGCCTAGGCACACTAATATGTCAAATGTATTCGAGCCGATTGCATTGCACATGGCCATTGAACCATAGCCTAGTTGGGAATACAAGAGTGGCATAAATACAATTATGTTAAACAAGGATAAGCATGTAGAAGACCTTTTTTGAAAACTATAAATGATGAGACCGCCTCAGGCACACTTGTTCCAGCTGCTAGTACAGTCAGTCCCATTATGGAGTCGGGTATCAAAAGGTTATAGCCAACGATTGTCAGAAGCCAGGTTAGCAAATACGATATAATTGAAATCCAAATAGTGGCAACGATCATTGTTAGAAAATAGATGGTGCGCACACTGGGCGTAGTTAAAGCCAGTATCAATTTGCAAGGATATTGAAAAACATAACATATTCTGGCACAAGTGGTTTTTTCCTTGGGATAGCCGCATACATGTTCACGAAAAGTCATTAAGGGATCTTCCTCACGCTGCATGGGATCCTCAGTTAGCAGCTCCGTTTCTTCTATTTCTCCTATTTAGTTAAACATAACTTAGCAACCAAATTTCACAAATATCTTAAATTCGAATTTAACTTACTGTGGCAGCATTTTTGGATTCGACGATCAAATATTAGGGTTATAAGATAAACAATGTAGACAAGAAGTAGTCCGACGGCTTCGAAAATATTTACATGGGCATCGAGAAGCACTACGCAGAGTAATACCACGGATATTAAATACCAGATCATATCCCTGGTCAGTGGCCACCAATCCAACTTGGCTGTCTATATGTTAACCGAAACTTATACGAATAGTTTTGGCAAATGCTGCAGCTACTTACCACACCAGTGCATATGCCACATGTGGCAGCAATGGCCAGTATATTAAAGACTGAGGAGCCTACAATGGTGCCCACACCTATATCACCCTTTGTAATAAAAGTGCCCACAAAGCTTACAAATAGTTCTGGTGCCGAGGTAGACATGGCCATAAACGTAGCACCAGCCACATCATAAGTCATGCGTAGCGCTAGGATAGTTATATGCAGCTATTAGATATGATTTTTTAGAGCTTTTAATCATTATTTACCATAGCATAAACGCTCCATGGAGGGCACCAAATAATCATCGCATACAATGGCCAGAAATACAAACAGATACATGCTTAACAAGAACGCTATGAGCGGATTAACTATATTCTTCTTGCGCATAAAATTTGGAAACTCAAGTATGGCCGGTATGAGGCAGGTTAGATTATCATCCTCGTCTCCTCGGACTCTAAATTCGATGCTGTCTGCGTTGCGTATACGTAACGTTAGCATAACACAAAATATGTGTGTTTAGCAAGTACTCTTACCGTATCCATCATCACCGAGTATTATCACATCCGTATCATAGTCAGTTTCGAAAGCCATTTTTTTTTTTTTGGATATTAAGGCTTAAACGCTTGCCAAAATGGTACAACAAACATAAGTCCAAGAACAAAGAATTTTTTTTTAATACAAAAACTGTGTAGTATTTTAAGTAACTGCAAAAACTGTATGACAACTTGGACGAAGTAAAATTTATTTTGATGTTATATAAAAAAAAAATTGGAATTGTCATAGCCTATTTGGATAACCTTAAACAAGGTTTATAGCATAGCCTTTTATATTTCCGAGAAAAGTTGCTACATTTAACATCTTAAGAGAGCTTCGTTAAAGTTGGTAACTAAAATAGTTTATAAAGCACGCAGTTTTGATTGTGACGGCAAAGCAGAACAGCTTTTGTTACTGGTGGCGCCATCTAGTAAACTTATCTATCTTACGTATAGCTTCGGTGAAGTCATAGAGCAACACTGTTTGTTTGTTTGTTTTGGACATGAAATTTGGCAACAATTTTTTTTATATGAAGTTTGTTGCAATTTTCTCCGCTGCAAACAGGCCTTTAAAAAAAGTCTAAGTATAATAGTTTTCACATTTTTGTGTTGTACACTTCAATACCTTTTCATTAATGCCTAATGTTTTCTTCAAGGATCTATATTAAGCAGGTATCGCAAATAAGAGTTATAGGGATACAAAAAACAAATCGAAAAAAATGGTTTAGATGAAAGTGCCACAATATATACTTTTTTTTGAAAGGAACTTTCGAAAAAAGGTAAAATTTTTACTTTTAATTTATATCAAAAAATCAAATTTAAACTCTTATTTTTTGACATAAACATAAAAATCATGAAATAATGGTTAAATATAAATTTGTATTAAAAAATCGCGAGAATGCGAATTAATTTCAAACATTTTTGGAATATAGCTTTTCCTTTTACTTCTGTGGGATCCTACAAGAATATGTTGAATTTGAATTTGCCGCGTTTCAAAACTCTGGTCTTAACTTGGCTTTAGTGCTCTTTCAAAGCTTTTTGCCTAACTTTGTTAACTTAAAAATATTTTATCTATTTTTGACAATTTTGAAGTCATTGAAAACTAACAAAAAATCAAAAAATAACTTTGATTTAATAAAATTTTAAAAATAAAAAAATCTAAATTTTAATGCTTAATTTATAAAATATTTTAATTAAAAAAATTTAAATTTTAGCCTTTTCTTTTTATAAAATTTTCAAACTTTCAATAAAAATTTAAACTATTTTGACTAAGCATATTTTCAAAAAACTAAAATTTTTTTTGACTTAGTTTTAAAAAAGATAAAATATTGTGAAGTCATGAAAGCTGCACAATTTCTCTCTTTTAAAAAAGACTGTTCTGTATATTAGAAACGAAATCCCTTAAAAATAAAAGCACTTTAGACAGCGCCAAGTAAAACGCTTTTTGTCACACAATTTTTTTTTGTTTTTCTTTGTTAAATCTCATATATTAATCATATAAATACATTATTTGAATTCATTTTGTTTAATTTTTATCTTTTTTGTTTTGTTTTTTGGGTTTTGTTTTCTTTTGGTTGTTTTTCTTCATTTCATCACTGCGACAGAGCGACCAAATATCATGAAAAATTCTACTTTAATAATAATAAAAAAAAAAAAATAATATTACAATAACAGCATAACGTAACTCAACTATCAAGGTAGATAGAATAGAACAGAAAATACATATTAATTAATTAAACGACAGCACTCCAAGTCCAACGACTATACTCGATACGACTCATGACCGTCCGCAGGTTGGAAGATTCACACGGAAGAACACATTGAGTTCGATAAGCGAGGCAAAGACCATGAAAACCAAATACATGACCAGACAGGCGGTGCCGACCTTCTTGTCCAGCTTGAACTTATTTGTGGAGAATGTCAAATATAATAGAAATAGTGTGGAGAGCAGTGTAATGGCCGAGTATTCCAGACCGGCTGAATTAATGGCCACATAGTTTTGGCCCGGTTGTATTGGAAAGAAGACCGCCTTGATAAGCCAGGGTACACCCAGGCACAATAATATATCGAATGTATTTGAACCAATTGAATTGCAAATACCCATCGAACCGTGACCTAAAAAGAAATATATTATAAAGTTAAACAAAAAATATAGTGGAATTTTTAAAAACAATAATTACTACAAAAAGTCGCATTGGAACTTTTGTGTATAATATATAAAAAAAAAAAATAGCGCTAATTGAAAAAAATTGTTTTACTGCTCACAGTCAATTCTGCCAGGGATGCTGATTTTTTTTACTTGCTTAAGTCAAGTTTTATTTTTAACTTATTTGTATGAAAAATTGTATTAAATCAAAATCTTTTATTTTTTCGATAAACAAACAAATTATGCAAACAGTCACATCTCTAGGCAAGAGGCAAACCGGCAATTATCGATAGTCGATATATAAAAGCCTCGGCTTGACAATTTTCTGTAAACGGTTACGTTATTGAGTTCGATCGTTGCCATGGAGCGCCTCAAATGAGCTTAAGGCTTGCGCCTTCTAAAGCTCCCTTAAGTCCATCGCTAGCTTTGGACTTTTGGAAATTAACAGCGCAGTTGGCTCACACACGGAAATTAACAACTATAAACTAGATCTTAAAAACACAAGGTTTACTCCAACTGTCACTCACCTCGCTTGGCAACAATGACGCTGGACACAGCCTCGGGCACGCTGGTGCCAGCTGCCAAAAATGTTATGCCCATCACTGAATCGGGTATCTTAAGCGTATCACCTAAGTAAATAAGAACAAATCAGGATTAGTTAATGTAAACAACTCGGATTGCAGACGCACCAATAATGGTAATCATCCATGCCACAACATACGACAGCGATCCAATCCATACAATGCACATGATAAAGGTCAATGGAAATATTTTATTATTTTTTGCCTTTTTGCAATCGGGTATGGCAATTCGAAACAGCAAATGTATGGGCCATATAATGATCCACGTGAACTGAGCAAAGCAACTCTTTTCCTTGGGATAGGTTAGTAAAGAGTAGCCCTCCTCTTGCTGCTCAGCTACCACTGCAATTTGTTGTGCCTCTGTCTCAGCATTGTCCACAGACCCCGTTCCTGTTGATGTTATCGCAATGACTGCACCACTGCTTGTTGTTCCTGTTCCTGTGGCTGTTGTTGTTGTTGTTGCCGTTGTCGTTGCCGTTGTTGGAGCTGCCTTGGACTGATCATTATTAAGTCCACCATTTAGCTGAATTGTGGCCATATTCTGGCATATGCGATTCTCCACAATTTCTGCAAAGATTAGTTATAAATGCTATAAAATTTGCACTGGCAATAGTTTTATGTACAAATGCCTATTGTTTTCCCAAGAAACTGGAGGCCCAAAAATTTTAGATCGTGTAACTTTAGAAGGAATTTACTCTTAAATTGTGATCGCTAGCAAGTGTTATGGAGCTGAACAAAATCTAAGCTTGTAAAGTGTTTTAGATGAACTGGTTAGTAATTATATACGTTTATTATATTTTTAGAGTTTATTAAAAAAAAATTCAGTTCTAACATATTTTATATTGACCTAAAAAAAATATGTTAAATAATAGTAAAATATCGATTTTGAAAAAGAGACAACCATGGCTATATCGATTTTTTTATCGTGTTCATTTTGTTGTACAAGCAAAATTTTAGAAAAATATGGCGTACGTTAAAGTCGGGCACAGACGATTTTGGGATACCCTGTACCACAACATTGCAATTAAGTCCGACATATTGCTTAAGACCTCCAAAAGATATTATATTCGGCAAATTTGGCTACGATATCTTCATCAACAAACGAATTATCCATCTGAAACACCCCTATGGGAGCTATATAATATAACCCCGATATCGAAAAAAAATAGACTTGTCTCCCCTGACATAATTACGCATCTAATCTGAAAATTTGGTCGCTCTAGCTCTTACCATCTCTGAGATCTAGGCGTTCATACAGACAGACGGACATGGGTATATCGACTTCTCTAGTCACCCTGATCATACTTTAGATAACTTTGGGGGGTCTCCGACGTTTCCTTCTGTATGTTCCATACATTTTCGGCTTGCACAAACACAATATACCCTTTGTACCATACGGTACAGGGTATAGGTAGGTAGGTTAGGGCGGCAGTTGGAACTTAGCGTCCCAACTCACTTAGGCCAAGAATAGACCCATTGTGATACCGATAATGGGAGTAAGTTATAAGGATATATAATAGACAGGAAAAATTAGGGGAATAGGAAAAGTGGAAAGTGCAGGACCATGGCTTTACTTGGGACTCGAACCCACAACCTCTGGGATGATAGTCTAGTGCACTTCCGCTAGGCTATCGAGGCCGCCGGTACAGGGTATAACTAGCACACAAAATTTCAGTTGACTGTAGCACAGTGTAATATGTTTATGTAAAAAAGTGCTAGAAAACGAATTTATCAACACTGCTTAAGACATTGTAACAGATTTTAGTCTTGCTTTCTTGGCAGTTTCTTGTATAGTATTGTTTGTGTACCTGGTTCCTTTTCATTGCTGTTCTTTGTGTGTATGCTGCAATTGGAGGAGCGGCTCCTCGAACGAGCCTGTTTAACGCCACCTGTGTATAAGAGTATGTTTTTTGTATGCATGTTTGTTTGTATGTTTGTATGGTATATATTATTGTGGACAGGTGGTTCTGTGCATGAACTGCTTCACTTACCTTTGGCACATTTTTGAAAGGTTTTATCAAAATACATGACAGCCAAGTAGACGGCATAAAGGGAGACCAATATAAGCGCCTCATACCATTCAACGCGCTCATCGTGCATTACACAAATCAAAATGGCCACTGTGACGCCATAGGCAATGCTATCCCTTGTCAGAGGCCACCAATCAAGCGGTATAGTCTGCAAAAAATATATATACATTTAGTTGCTAAGCTTACCTTATCAACGCATTTTACTTGCCATGCCCGCACCAATGCCGCAACATGCGGCAACTGCCAATATATTAAAAACAGCCGATCCCACAATCGTGCCCACACCGATGTCACCCTCCGTGATGAATGTGCCTATCACATTGACAAAAAGCTCTGGTGCCGATGTTGCGGCTGCCATAAATGTGGCACCTGCCACATCATTGGACATGTTAAGTGCTGCAAATATTGAATTTATGTTGCAAAAGTTAAGTGGAGCGCAGTACAGAGTGCTGCACGAGTAGAGCGTAGTTCTAGGCAATGATTGCAAACATCGCTTCATATGGAGTCATTGGCTTATTTAACTGCTTTCTACAAAAATATCGAATACGTTTTGGTAAGGTAAAATGCCAAACACTATCTATTGGACCTTGCCCAGCATTTTTTTTCGCACATGACGTTGACATTCTTGGCTTGGGTACTGTAACTGTTGAAATTACAAATAACCTACAGGATCCATTCTTATTTCGACGTTAGCAAAGTGGAGGTTTCAAGTAATCTCGTACGAAAGTTAAGCCATATTTTCTTTAATTAAATACCAAGTTAAACTTTAAGGACTAGGTATAGTATATATGTATTTGGACTGACAGTTTAGCGATCAATGCAAATTCCAAAGGTGAGCAAATCTATTTATTATCAGATTCGTTTTGAAACCACTTGCTGCCTGCTCCCTATTTCGCCAAAACGAATTTTTCATGTGGTTTGAGTCCGACTACTTTTTTGCAAGAGAAATCGAAACGAATAAGGCAAAATAGGTCGTAATTTAAGAATTTTTTAAATATTCTTTGATATTCTTAGATTCTATTTGTGCCAATTTCAAGTAAGATATTTATTAATAATTATTTTTAATTATTTTTTTTTAAGATTCAAACCAAAAAACAGAATGCACAACTTAAAACAAATTTTAGGCATACGTATAATGGTTCATGTCTTGCATAAAACAACGTTCATGGCTTGCATAAATGGTTCATGTCTTGCATGGATTTCAATCGAAAGGTGTAGAGCTGCGCTAAGGGAAATATGTGTAGATAGCGACAGCAAAAATGTGAAATTGTGAGCACGCAAAAACGAAAACGAACAAAATGTATTCGTTTTCGATTTTCATTTTCCAGCGCACGGCCGATTATAAATAGAAACGCACGTCTTAGTTCATGAATCAAATAAAAATAAATTTCAAGCAGAGTTATACTATGGAGCCCATTTTTAGCGATAATATAGTAAACTTTAAATATACAAAAACAAATCTAAATATAGGGTTTTCCAACACGAGGTGTTATTTTGAATCGCCCGGTATTTCGGTAGCTGTCACTTTTAAAGCTTTTATTCTTTGACATTTGACAAGTAGAAACTACGCCATTAATAAAAATGGAACAATACACGCTTCAGGTTAGGTTAGGTTATAGTGGTTGCCTGTCTTGTAACAGCCCAGACGCACGTAGGCACAATGAGGCCCTTTGTGTTGCCACAGGTAATGCTGTTCGAGAGCTGACCAGGAATGTCTTTATAACTGCGTATAAAGGCATTCATGGTCAGCACCCGGTCAGCTCTGAAGAAGAACAGGCACGACTATTCAACCATATTATTGCTGAACCAGCCTGAAAGTTCAATGAACCTGGCAATATCTCTGGGACAGAGATTTGAGAGGTCAATAAGGCTGTTCAGAAAAGGGGACCCTAGGGTCCTTAATCTTCTTCTTGATAGGGAGGGGCACTGACACATAAAGTGTAGAACGGTTTCCTCCTCCTCTTCGGATCCGCAGCCGCGGCAGAAGTCGTTGAAAGGGGCGCGCATTCTGTCGGCATGCCTGCCCATAAGGCAGTGTCCTGTTAGAATGGACACAGTGGTCGATAGGTAGTTGCGACTTAATGTGAGCAACTTACGGGTTTTGTTGCCGTCCATGTTTGTTCAGGTAAGTCTTGAGGTGCGGCAGGAGTCCTCATTGGACCAAGCAGTACGGGCACTTGCCAAAAATTTCTGTTTGATGGCCAGTTCGACTGTGGCGAGGGGTGTGCCGATGTCTATGCAGTTATAGACGACGGGCAGAGAGGTGCCTTGTTTGGCCCGTTCATCCGCCACACAGTTTCCCGGTATGTCCCTATGTCCGGGTACCCAAACGAGGTGTACCCTAGAGAGCAGGGATAACTGGTTTAGGGCGAGTTGGCAAACGTGCACGAGTTTAGAGTAGGCATTGAAACCTGTGAGGGATTTGATTGCAGCTTGACTAT
This sequence comes from Chymomyza costata, assembly GCA_018150985.1. Taxonomy (NCBI): domain Eukaryota; kingdom Metazoa; phylum Arthropoda; class Insecta; order Diptera; family Drosophilidae; genus Chymomyza; species Chymomyza costata. The sequence continues at coordinate 29,611,206 of JAECWU010000127.1, read as the reverse complement.
CCGAGAAGATAGTAGTGCTTGTTGCACAGTTTCCACCCTCCTGTAGAGATTGCGCAGCATAGTAGATGGCAAGGACTTCAGCCTGAAAGACGCTGCAGTGGTCTGGTAGTCTGAGGGACACCCTCCAGTTGAGCTTGTCCAAGAATATACCGCTGCCGACCCTACCATATAGTTTGGATCCGTCGGTATATATCACAGTGGAACTCTCGGAGGTGATAAGATTGTGATTCCATTCCTCCCTGCTTGGGATAGATAAGTCAAAACCCCTGTGCAGACTTGGGTATTTATTGACGTAGTCAATAGAGTTGGGGACTGGTGGGTCCATGTTGAGGATAGTGGCGTGGCCAGGTAGGGAGCGCCAGTGGGAGATTGTGTGGAGTCGCATTGCTGCGATCTTGGCGGATTGCCTAACCAGAAGCCCCGGGAGGAGCCAATAAAGCAACGCAAATAGTGCCTTAGTTGGGGTTGACCTGAGGGCGCCGGTTATACGAATCGCAGCTTGTCTCTGATTTTATCAAAAAGTTTAAGGTTTTGTACTTTATCAAGGGCTTGCCTCCAAATAACCGTACCATAGAGAAGGTTCGATTCCATGATGGCAGAGTACAGCCAATTTAAGACCTGTGGCTTGAGGCCCCATCTGGAACCTACTGCTCTTTTGCAGCAGTATAAAACACACGTCGCTTTCCGCACGTGCTCGGCAACGTTAGCTTTCCAGGTCAACTTTGAGTCAATGATGAGACCGAGATACTTAATCTCCCGCCTAAGTGTCAGTCGTGTCCCGTCAATTTGTGGAAGGGAAAAGTGGGGATTTTTGTACTTCTTTGTGAAGAGTACAACTTCCGTACACGCTTCAACAACGCATTGAAATTATTAAAATTCACTACAAAAATGGTGAAAATCTTCCATCGAAAAATCATCTTGACTGATGAGGCCCATTGCCACCTCGGTGGCTACGTCAACAAGCAAAATTGTAGCATCTGGGGCTCGGAAAACTCAAGAGTTATTGTTGAGAAGCCTCTCCATCCTCAACGTGTGACTGTTTGGTGCGGTTTATGGTCCGGCGGGGTCATTGGACCTATCGAGGACATAGGGCAGCCACTTTGCGATTTAGCTATGGAAAATTTCATGAAAAGGATATGGTCCTGTAGGCGTGGTCGTGGTGGCCATTTGGCTGATGTTGTTTTTCATTATTAACGGCAAACCTTCCTCTTTATTATGAAATAAACATCCGATGATTTATCTGAAAAAATGCCATTTTTCTTTGAATACCAAAATAACACCTCTTATTGGGAACCCATACATTTGTATGTACGAAACTTAAGGCAGCTTTGGGTTTTTGGGCAAACGCTTAAATGGCTGGCTCTTTGTAAAATTTCAACTCTACTGGTGCAGCTGTAAACATAATGAAAAGATAAAAATTTTTTACCTGCACATATTTTCTCAACTGCTGGCACAAAGTACTCATCACATACTACAGCTAATGCTAGAAATAAATATAAACTTGCTATAACATGAAGTACAACAGCACCGGACTGTCTCTGTGCCTCAGTGAATAAATCTCTGGGGAAATCATCAATGGCGGGCTGAGTGCAATTTATATCTGTAAAAGAAAAATAAATTTTAGTTCTTATAATACATGGTACAAGAGAGAAAAGTATTCACACATTTATATAACAAGCCTTTTCCTATATATTAAGTATACGTACATATTAGACAGTAGCGTCGTGGAACAGTTAAAATGACAAATTTTTTTAAAAGTAAATATTTTAACAAAAACAACTTTTCCCAAGAATTCTGTTGATACGCTGATGGATAAGGTGGTAAGGGGACTTGGGAAAGCTTTGTGACAAAGTCCACATGTATAAAGTGGAATTTGTATCTTTTATATATACCTTTCGAAGTTTTGATTCAACATTCTTAGCAATCATGGTTATGAATGTGTCAAATTTCGACTAAGTTGCTTTAAAAGCAAACAAACGTCAACCCCAACGGATAAGACGCTTTATTTGGTGTCTCGAGCTCTTATGGTCTCTGAGATCTAGCAGTTCAGACGTCGACGCATTTTTCTTTGTCTTTAGCAAAAATCACGATGGTTAGAGTTCTTTATACTTAAGGCCCATACGCAGCATGCAAAAATTTCGCACGAAATGTCAAAACTACATATAAAAAAAAATCCCAAATGGTGCGATATTTTTTCCGGTGGAATCCCTAAAGAATTTCCCAAGTTGACAGCTTTTAAGACCGCTTATGGCAAATTACGACGATCCTACGATACCAACGATCAGCTCAGGTTCAGCAGTGAATTTCCCTGCCTCGTACTCCTGGGTATTCCCACTGTTGCTCAGCTTGCAGAAGAGCAGCACAGCCAAACAGGACATGCTCGTCGTGCTGAAGCTGCTCAACAAGAAGTTATTAAACATTGCAGATGCGTACATAAGAAATATACCAAGTCTTAAGGGATAAAATGAGGTCATAATAAAATAAGATTTCCCAGATCCTTCTAAGATCGGTCGACTTTAAAAGTTGGCCTACAAAGTATTAGATTAAATCCATGACTATTGTGCTAGCCAACCATTCAGACTATCTATCCTAGATCTAATAATAATAATAATTTCCCTTACTGACTATTTAGTCAGTCGCCCCTAGGCGGAGCATTGGGGATCTCTATTAATATTTGAAGAGAACAGGGACCTACAGTTTATAGCCGAATCCGAACGGCAGTGTCTTGAATTAATAGAGACTTTCTTGGGCAAAAAGCGTCTTTGAGCTAGCGATGCCAGTGCTACTGCGTGGAATTCGAACCAACGACCTTCGGTTTGTAAAGCGAGTACGCTACCACTACGCCACCGACGGCCACATCCTAGATCTAATAAGTGCTACTAAAATATAGACTGTTAGTTAAAATCAAGCTTCTGAAGTTTTCATTACTCTTCATAGGTATTATCAGTATCGGGTTTAGTTAGTTTAAACCAGAACTAGCCCATCAACGAGAACAGCCGCAAGGAGACTTCTAGTAAGTGTAAATGCTTGTATCTAAAATTCATTCTATTGATTGCCAATGTCAAACTAGATTCAATATGTCCACATGTACACATCTATAAAAGTATTTAAGATGTTCTATTGAAGCCTCAATCGAAAAAAAAACGCTGTAGTCCATATTATGTCGTAATCAAAAATTTTGTTGCCTACTTTTAGGATACATTTATCATACGCCATGTGGACACAGTGCACAAATTGTACTAAGATTAAAACGAAATATTTTCAAATTATCTTTTCCAATTCTCTACTCAATTTTTATTGAAAAAGTTGTTTCTAGTTTAGGTTAGACAGAACACTTAGGCCTAGACTGGCCCGTTGTGTCACCGCACGGATCTCTGTAACTTTTACCCTGCAATCTTCTTTTTAACCTGCAAACTTTCTCGAGCAAATAGTTTCTAGCTCTGCTAGATTGTGGAGGAAATAGTTGTCCAAATACTTTTTCCTGCGTCTGCTTAAAGTTTCGCAGGAACAGAAGAAGTGCTCTACCGATTCCAGCTCTTCCTCATCTTTGCAGCTTAAGCAAAAGTTATTGTTTGGAACATTTAGTCTGGCTGCATGTAACCCGACAAGCCAGTGTCCGGTGATCGCTCTGACAACCGCCGAGCACTGTGATCGATTTAGTCCGCATAGCTTGAAGGAGCGTTTTGCGTCTATTTTTGGCCATATTTGGCGACTGAGTCTGCAATGAGGTGTAGTTTTTCTAAGAAATTCGTGCTTTTTTTTTATTACCGTCTGGGTAAGCAATGTAAATTTGTTTAAGCACACATGTAGCTTAAAAAACTTTGGCAACTTTTTATGCACTGTACCTTTAAGGTACAAAAGATATATTTAATTTGTGTAAACCGAAAATGTAAGTGTATAATGTATAATGACTAGCTATAAGATGTGCTAAAAGCAAGAGTAAACAAATTTTCGTATTAGATCTCTTATTATGTCACGGGAAATAATATTACGCTAAAAATGAATATTTTGGGTTTATTCCAAATTTAGCAAAGTATTGTTTTAAAGCTAAGAATGTTTTTTTTTCAGTGTTCATAAAAGCAGCTTAATGCTAAGCGCTGTTTTAAAGTAAAACGCTTATTGCATCTTTCTAGGTACCTAATTCTGTTCAATAGATACTTTCCCAGAAATACGCGTAAAAAAAATTCGTGGAAAAAAAAAAATTAGTATATAAAAAATATCAGTTTATGATATAAAAAAATCGTTTTCACAGGGGAGTGAAATTTTTGTATTTGTTATTAGATAAGGAGAAACGAAAAATACAATTAAGAATATTAATTTCACAACAACTTAACTTCATCCTTAAACGATAGACCAGTTATTTACATTGCGGCAAATTCTGAAGAAGACTCGTAAAAAGCAATTCAACACACATCATCTATTCGTCGACTTCAAAGCTGCTTTTGACACACCTGATAGAGAGAAGTTTTTCGTAGCCATGTCTGAGTTTGGTATCCCTAAAAAGCTAGTTCGGCTTTGCATGATGACGTTGAGTAACTCTAGCAGTTCTGTCTTGATAAGAAAAGACCTCTCCGAACCATTTGATACCAAACGAGGTTTCAGGCAGGGTGATACACTATCATGCGACTTTTTCAATTTACTACTGGATGGTATCCTGCGATGGGCCGCTGTCTACAGATCAGGCACTATTTTTTATAAGAGTGTCAAGCTGCTGGCGTATGCCGATAACATTGACATTATTGGCACTAACATACGTGCAGTAAGCCGAGCTTTGTCAAAAATTGAAAAAGAGTCGAAAAACATGGGTCCCCAAATCTGGACAAGACGAAAAAATACCTGCTATCTAAGTAAAGAAACGACACCACGGGGAATAGATAGCTACAACTTCGAAATTGTAAATGATTTCGGAACCAGTATTAACGACACAAAAAATGACGTCAGCATGGAAATACGTCGACGGATTAATCTTGCTAACCGGTGTTATAATACTTTGGGCTAAGTAAGGAACTCAAAGAGTAAAGCCCTCTCTCGTCACACGAAAGTAACCCGTATTCGAATGAACCACAAGCTGTATGAGCTATACGGCGACACTGATCTAGTTCGGTGCATACAACTACAACGTCTGCGCTGGTTAGGTCATGTTGCACAAATGGATGCCAAAAAGGTATTCGAGCGGAAATCAGGGACGCGCGCCTCTGCGATGGGAAGATCAGGCAACGGGCGGCTGCTGTTTTCAAATCGTACAAATATCTATTTATTGCAGTTGTTTTTTTTTTTTTAAATAAAAATAAAAATAATTTTGTCGATTTTTTTAAATCGCGTTAAATCAAATTAAATCGCGTAAAAAAATAAACGGATTGATTTTTCTGATTCGCGTTATATCAAATTCGCGTAAAAACAGAAAAAAAAAGGAGTGGAAACAATGTTTAGCTATTTGGATAAATAGACTTAATTGGAAGCCAATGCTTAGTTTGTGCCAATATAGGTTAGGTAGGTTGGGGTGGCAGTTGGGACTTAGCGTCCCAACTCACTTAGGCCAAGAATAGGCCCATTGTGATACCGACAATGGGAGTAAGTGATAAGGATATAGAATAGACAGGAAAAATTAGGGGAACAGGAAAAGTGGAAAGTGCAGGACCATGGCTTTTCGTGGGATTCGAACCCACAACCTCTGGGATGATAGTCTAGTGCACTGCCGCTAGCCTTGTGCCAATATAAATAAGTTATTCAGCTTACAACGATGATAGAGCCGTTCTTAAAATAATACTTTGGTAATATTGCACTGCGAACTGATGGATCTATTGTGGCTTTGTTTTATCGAAATAAATTTTGCTAAGCTCAAAAACCTACACAGCCACTCAAGAAAAGAAAGCATGTTTTCTTATGTATTTTGACGCGCTGAATCTGAATTCATTTTCCACCCTAACCTCAAAAACACCACAAAATTGTTTTCAAGACCGATTGCCCGACGTTCTCGCCATCTTTTACGCGGCGAAATCACTACAGGAGGGTGGAAGTTTGGCAACAGACATTACCATCTTCTCGGATAGTCAAGCTGCAATAAAATCCCTCACTGGTTTCAACGCCAACTCTAAGCTTGTGCATGCTTGCCAACTTGTCCTAAACCAGCTATCCCTGCTCTCTAGGGTACACCTCGTTTGGGTACCCGGACATAGGGACATACCGGGAAACTGTGTGGCGGACGAACTGGCCAAACAGGGCACCCTTCTATCCGTCGTCTACAACTGCATAGACATCGGTACCCCTCTGGCCACAGTCAAACTGGCCATTAAACAAAAATATCTGGCAATCGCCCGCAATGCCTGGGCTAATGAGGATTCTTGTCGCATTTCAAGACTCACCTGGCCAAATTTTGACGGCAACAAGATTTGGAAGCTGCTCAAACTGAATTGCAAATCCCTATCGATCAATGTGTCTATTCTTACGGGACATTGTCTTATGGGTAGGCATGCCGAAAGAATGCGCGCCCCTTTTAACAATTTCTGCCGAGGCTGCGGATCTGAAGAGGAGAAGGAAACCGTTTTCCACTTCATGTGTCAATGCCCCTCCCTATCCAGAAGGAGACTTAGGACACTTGGGTCCCCATTTTTGACCAGCCTTACAGATCTTTCCAATCTATGTCCCAGAGAAATTGCTAGGTTCATCGAACTTTCAGGCCGGTTCAGCAACAATACGGTTACAATTGGATAGTCGTGCCTGTCTTTTTCAAAGCTGACCATGTGCTGACCACTGATACCTATATACGCAGATATAAAGGAATCTTTGGTCAGCTCTCGGCCAGCGATTCCTGTGGCATCACAAAGGGCCTACTTGTGCCTAAGTGCGTCTGGATTGTTTCAGGACAGGCAACCACTATAAACTAACCTAACCTTTTGCGCGGCAATTATTTTTCAGATATATGTTTTTGGGGTTGCTGAATTTGAATCCGAAGTCAAAAGCACCTTAGCACGTCGGGTTTCTGAGGTAACGTACAAAATACCTCATTGAGAGGAGTTTTTTTTAAGGTTATGTCAAAAACCTAACACCCTTTTTTAACATCGGATTACGATTCAGCAACAACATAAGCATAAAGAAAATATGTTCGGCCACTAAAAATTGATTTTTTTTTGTTTGGTTTCATTCATTTTCTTCATATTCATATTCTTTCAAGACTTCTTAGTACTAAATGAGGATTAAACAAAAATTAGCATACTACAAATGTGTAACTAGGAATCACTTTTTGTTCTTTTTCCTCTTGCTAGCCTGTAAAAAACTGAAATGCAATTGCAAAGCCCAAAAAGTACAACAGTTTGTGCTCTAGACTTGACTAGTCTTAGTAACTTAGCAAATATAAGTTACGTGCTTTCATAAAGGTACTCAAAAAACATAAATTTTTAGTAATAAAAAAAAAAAAACACATTAAATTATATAGACTAAAAACATGGCACAATTAGTTTAATTTGTTTTTTGTGTCAAGTTTTTTACGTTCTTTAGTCATTCAAAATTTAAGCAGCATTTGCTGTGTAGTTAAAATAATTTTAAATATGCTTTACTCTAATGAATTAATTTATTTTTAGCGCACATTTCATATTAATTGCGCAGTTACACAAACCACAGAAAAAAATTAAATGCACTCAAAATATTTTTCTAAACAATTTTCTACACAATTTTGAAATTATTATTTATAGATTTTTATTTTTTTTGCAACTGTCTCCAGCGACGTCTAACAACTAAAACAACGAAGTTGCAAGAACGAACACTTGACTATAATACTTTGTGATTCTGGTTCGGCTGCTGGGCTGGACTAGGGCTAGGGCTGAAGCTGCCATCAAGTAAGGAAGTAACAAGAACAAGAAGCATACAAATGAAAAACGATCATATAAAACGAGTAAATCGGCAAAGTAAGTTGCCGCTCGTTGCTTATTGAGCGCTGTACTTGATCATCGATAAAATATTCGACTCTTGTTCATATGTCTGTTACTCAACCCCTCAGACCCTCGGTTCATCTTTCATTTCTTTTTTTGTTGTGCTTTTGTTTCTATGTTTTTAATTTTTTGCAACGGAAACGATAAATACGCTTTGATGTCATCAAATTGAACGCATGCCGGCGATCAAAAAAAAAAAACAAAACAGACTACGTGGCACAACAGACCTGTGCCCAAAGTGACATGCGGGGTAATAGTCGCTTTGTTGCTTTTGAAGTCGCTCCAGAATTGTGGATCAAAAACAAAAACATGCAATCAAAAGGCAAAAAAATTATGCGTATTCTTGTAAGGAAAAGAGATTGGGCTGGCTGTACTGAAACTAATTTGGAATTTGCTTAAGCGAAAGTTAGTTTAGTTTTGAAACCTACTAAATACCAGAATTGTATAAAAGCTATCAAAAGAAACCATGATCCAACAATTAGAAGCTCACGTACTGCGCAGGTGCGTCATTCGTGTTTTTCTGCTTCAATTTTTGTATGGCAGCTATATGAAATAGTGAACCAATTTTGATCAAGCAACACAAAAATGTGTGCACTAATGTGAAATACCTCGAAATATCGTGAACAAATTTATGGCTGTTGCATTTTGTTTTAGACTAAACATCTGGTGGCCAAACACGATCTGCAACTTTGAGCTGATGCAGCAATGCAATATGAAGCCTATATACTACATAATTAGCAGTCGCAAATGAGGATGGATTGGACATAATTTGCAAAAGCCATCACATGAAGTTTGTCGTCAGGCCCTTGATTGAAACCCGCAGGGCAACTGAAGAAGAGGGAGACCCAGAACAACATGGCGCCGAACTGTTTTGAAAGAAACTAAAGAATCAGGACGTTCCTGGAAGGAAGTAAAGCAATTGGCACAAAACCGGATACAATTTAGATGTTTTGCAGAGGCCCTATGCTACTCAAGTAGTTAAAGGAATAAAAGAAGAAGAAACATCTGTGTGAAATTTAATCAAAATTGGTCTGCTCTTTCATCTAGCTACCATAAGAAAAAATGAACCAGTTTCTTGAGCAATGGAACTAGCGCTCTTTTTTGCGGCAGCTTGTAAAATTCATTGCCTCTAGAAATGAAACCATAATCAGCACGATATATTTTGTAGTTTCAATATTTTATAACGAACTTGTTTACAACGAAACTTCTCCCAATTAAGAATTTTTTCGAAAGATTATTATTAACGACTTAAAGGAACTGAAAATTGCCTCCAACGATTTTTAAAAATTTTCTTCAGTTTGAAAACTTAACGCATTATGACGTAATTTAAAAAACTTTTTTTTTAATTTGATTTTAAAACAAGACTACTTAATATTTTTAAACCAATTCGAATTAAGAATTTTCTCAAAAAATCAACTTCTTTAAATGGCGTCAAATTAAGTCAATATTTGCAAAAAAAATTGAGCAAAAATTTTAAAATTTTGTATTATATTATATGATCAATTTTTTTAATATTTTAGAATATATATATAGTTTAAAATATTTGTATAAGAAAATGTGTTGGTTAGAAATAAGTAGTATTGAGTATATTGAGTCACAATCAAATAAAAAACTTTTTTTTTTAAACTAAGACATAAATCGTAAAGGCTAAAAACTGAAATTTTACGAATTTTTTTTTTGCATATGAAAAAATCTGCATTATAAGTTTTTTTAAATCGTTGTAAGCTGTTTTTTGTTTTATTCGGCTAGACTTTTTCATGACATCGAGTGGTAGTCGGAGGAATTATAAAAAAACCAACAAAATCTTTATAGCTATTCGAAAATATTTAAAATCAAAAGTTTTTAAGCTCAATTGATTTTTTCTCTGAAGTTATACTTTTAAATAATAAAGTGAATGAAGATTTCGTAGCTACATCTAGCATGGTAAATGCAGGTTTTTTTTTCTGTAAATGTTCGCGAAAGCTCATAAAATACAAAATGTCAACTTTGATTGCCAATAACTTAAAAACCACTTATTATAATTGAATATTTTTTTTCACAGGATAGCTTAATATGTATAAAATCATATTAAATTGCCATTTTGTCCAAAGTTTGACTTTCTTTTGGGGGACTTTTGGCCAAAATCTGGCTACGCGGGCCCATTGTGCGTTGAAGAAAAATAAAGAAATCTAGTCAAAAGAGAAATGACTAATTTTTTTATGTAAACCTTAAAAGACTTGAATAACATATATATATTTAAATTCTATATAACGAATTTTCTCTATAATAACACTAGCTTACAAATTTATGGGTCAACGAGTGAACCATCGTAAAAAATTGTTTTTTTAGGATAATTTGGGGTCGAGAAACACGAAAATGGAAGTCTTGTTTTTCTTAAGCACCGTTTTTGAGATATTTTCGAAAAACATAGTTTTGGGCACTTTTTTCAGTTATTCGTCAATATCTCGTGAACAAAACTTTGTATCAACATAAAAGATCGAAGCTGTAATCGTGATTTTTCGCTCATGGTTCCATAACATCTACAATTCTTAACAGATCTTAGACTCGAAATGTTCGTTAAAGAATTCTCTTTCATTTTAATGCTTAACATCATTCGTTAGTAAGAATCAAATCGAATATTTTTAATTTTGAAAAATCAAAAACTACGCTTTTTCCGAATTTGGTTGCTTGTAACTTCTAAAAGTACTTAATGTATACATAATTATATATCATTGTAAAGAGCGAATCAATACCTTTCGATCTAATTATCTTTTATGTTGATACAAAATTTTGTTCACGAGATATTGACGAAGTTCCACTGTATGCATGTGCACTTAAAAAAATTAAATCTTAAATTAAGATTTTTCGTCCATGATAATATTTCTTTAGACCCGAAATTCTTTAAACAATTAACCCTAAAAATTTTGAATATTAAATAAGGCCGAAATTGCTGATGGTATCACCTAAAATTTTTAGAACAAGTGTGAAATTAAAAAAAAAAATTCTGTCATTAAAATTTTTTTAATTTTTCTTAAATTTTGAAAAAAAAAAATTATACATAGCTGCAATCAAAATTTATAAACTCAAAAGCAGTCCTTCGATTCTATTAGCAAATAAATGATACCTATACATTTATTCCCCAATAAAAAGTTACACACAAAGCTAAGAATTTTCAACAACATCTTTTACGCTCAATTTCGAAAATACTGGCGGACACTCGAGAAGAAACTTAGGTCTACAGGGAAATCTTTTAAGAAGGTCAAGGTCATCGTGAAGAATCCTAGCCGATGAAAACGTTTTGTAGAGGCCCTATGTCCCACTGGGGATAACAGAAATTGGCAGAGAGAGAGAGATTCTTTCCATTTCTCGAGTAATATGTCTGCTGGTCCCTCTACAGAATTTTTTTTATTCAGTTACGAGTCCGCACATATCAAATTCTAACAACTCAAGGCAGTTCATAATTTCAACTAACCAAACCGCGTACGATCCGCAGCAGATATTTTTTTGTATTCCTAAAACGCATATCGAACAATAATTTTCTCAGTTTATACCAAAGCAAAATATTTTAACAGGGAGTGGAGTAGGTTAGGTTAGGTTATGGCGGCAGCTGGCTTAAGAAGCCAGCACACATAGGCCTAGATTGGCCCGTTGTGATACCGCTTAGGATCTCAATTTAAACCCCCTTCTCCAGGTGAATGTTCTTAAAAGGAATCTCAGCCTGTTGCTGCGATAAAGCTTGCAATCCTTCTCGGACACATGGGATCTAGCTCTTCTAGGTTATTGAGGAAATAATTTCCCAGGTACTTCTTCCTGCGTCTGCATAGAGCTACACAGGAACAGAAGAAGTGCTCTACTTTTTCTACTTCTTCCTCGTCTCTACAGCTTCTGCAGAAGTCGTTGCTCGGAGCATTCATTCTGGTCGCATGTGCTCCGACAAGCCAGTGACCGGTGATCGCACTAACAACTGCCGAACACTGTGAGCGGTTGAGTTGGGTCAATTTTAGGCCATGTTTGGCGACTGATTCTACAGTGGGATGTGTTTTCCCACATCTTTAGTGCCTGGGAACTGAATTTTTCCCTTGTGTGTAGCTTAAAAGTAGCCATTGGCATACGAATATCCTTCTTATTCGGGAGAAAGGGAAATGGTCGTGCCATGTCTGGCTAATTCGTCTGCTATTTCATTGCCTATTATATTCTGGTGCCCTGGCACCCAAATTAGGCTTATAACAAACTGCTGTACCATCTCTTGAATAGATTTGCGGCAGTTGTTGACTGTCAACGAGTTGGAAGACATCGCTCGTAGTGACTTTATGGCTGCCTGACTATCGGAGTATATATTTATTTCCCCGGTTTCCAGACCAGCATTACGTAAGCAGATGAGAGCCTCGTTTATGGCGAGGATCTCCGCCTGAAAGACGCTGCGGTGGTCCGGAAGTCGAAAAGACTGCCGGATGTTTAGTTGCTCCGAGAAGACCCTGCCCCCAACCTGGTTGTTGAACTTGGAGCCATCTGTGAAGAAATTTATGCGGTCGCTTTGACCTTGTTGACTTACCACCCACGATTCCCTAGAGGGAATGGAGGTTGTAAATAGAGTTGAGGAATGCTCTAAGGGTGTGCAATAATCTGTGACTGACACGTTTGTGTCTTCTTTCAAGATGGACGAGTGTCCATATCTCAAGACTGCCCAGCAATTGGCATCCTTGAGGCGCCTCGCTGGTAAGGAGAGTCGAGTAAATAAATAAAAAAATGTCAGTCAGTCGAGGGACCCCAAATAAAAGGTATTATATGCTTCAAATTTTTGGGATAATGGTTTAAGGTGGTTAAAAAAGAGGAGTGTTTTGAGAAAGGTCGTCGGCTGTCTACAACTGATAACTGGTCTAACCTCTGAGCCCGAAAATCTATACAATTTATCAGAGCGTTTAATTACTTGAAGGTTTGCCCTAAAACAATGTACCTAATAGTGCTGGAGAAAACATCGATGATCGAAGTTTAAAATATCTATACACCTAATTCTGTTTTTACACGGTCTTTTTTTACACGGTTTTGATTTAACACGGTTTGAAAATAACAAAATTTTAAGTATATTTACACGATTTTATTCTATTTAGCACGATTCAAAATAACACAAGACAAATAAATCATTTTTTTTTTACCTAAAAATTGAATAACCTATTGTTTTTGTTAACAACATAGCTGTTTTACATACATACATAATTGTTTTTAATTCCTGAACTTGTCATACATTTAATTTACAATACATACTTTTTTTACACGTTTTTTTTTTACACGGTGTTTTCTGGAACCAATCTACCGTGTAAAAACAGAATTAGGTGTATATCGATGTTGGCCAACAGAGATGTTTCTCCAGTACCACTAAACACCCATTTGATGAGTGCAGAAGTGCTGGAGAAACATCTCTGTTGGCCAACATCGATAGATAGATAGATATTTTAAACTTCGATCATCGATGTTTTCTCCAGCACTAGTACTTAATATAGTGTGGCCAGATAGCAACAGAGTCGTTGGAATTACGCCAAAGAGGTTTTACGTGCCATTTCACTGTAAAGTCATAAAGACACGGTGCCCATGCACATGGGTTTGTATTTTACGACAAACGGCGGCCTTTTGGAAATGCTTCCGCCAGTACCAAACAGAGAACACATATGCTTGGTCGTGAACTCCACTCTTGGCATGAGTCGAGGTCTGTCTAAAACCTCTGTCGATCTCTGGGTCACGACACCCGGTTGAACTTGACGCAACGCACGCCAAGCCCGAAAGCTTTACCCGCATTTGGGTAGGGGCCGTACCCATCTGTCAGGCACAGTCTTGCTCAAAATTTTCATAGAAAATTCTGAACAAGCCCGTGTGGCTTCCTGACCGCCCGTGGTACCAGATTACCTCTGGTCAGGCTTCGTGCCATAAGACACTTCTAATTTAAACTCAAAGCAGTTAAGGGTTGGTGACCCAGAAATAAATGTTCTCTAGTATCTTTTGGGGGAACCAGCTAGCGTTCTAAAAACCCCTGCTAAGATATTTTGAGAAATTTATATTGGCCATCCTATTTCAAGACCAGTGCACAATAGACACTGGCCTCTTCCTAGGTTGGCCGTCTTGGTCCCTAGATTAGTCGCCTTTTACGACGTGATGGTATTCTAATCCGCCACCACACGGGGAGACCAGATAGCAACAATAGTATTCCCAATTTTTATGTTTCGGAAGACATAAAAGATACTGTTGACATCGAGAGAACAAAACGAGAGCGTGAAAAATAAGAGTCAGTGATAACTAGCGACGGATGGCGCTTACGCATCCTTTTTCGTGAGAATTTTAATCGTAGAGTGAAAATACGTTTAAACTCATTTTAAATCAGCCTTTCTTAATATAATACTCCTTTTTTAATATGCATTTATGTTCATCTGTTCTCTCTGCTCTAAGCCGCTCATCATAATTTAAAAAATGAGTTATAATTGGAAGAGAGAGAGAGAGAGAGAGAGTTAAAGGCTTTGTGACGTCACATTAAATTGAATAAGCTGGCCGTGCTCATAATACATTCAATAACAATAGTGAGTGATCTTAAGCTTTTGGGTAGATGGCATATGACCATGTCTATCCTCTGAAGATCACTGTAAAAATTTATTTAGCAAGTTTCAGACAGAGATTGGTGTAAGTGGTGAAAAAAGCATAGCCAGCATGGACAACGTCAGATGGTCACCCCGACATATTGCGCGATTGAATTTGGGCCTGCAATGAAGCCGCACGACCAAGGATCTAGCCCTGAGTGCGATAATCGGGCGCTGGAAATGTTGGTAAAAAATCCAGATGCCAAAGAGCACTGCCAGCAAAGCCAAGGCAGCCATACCCAATGGCATAAGTTAAGCTTTCAAAAAAAAAAAGCCAAAAACAATAAGAGATCTCCCAACGTTGTGCGCTATTGTTCTTATCTTGTCAGCCTGTATACATATATTATATCTTTATATTTATACTAACTATGCGAGCTATAACGTTTAAATGCAATTTGCATAAATTTCGATAAATAATTGAAGACAATTCTCGATGTGGTTCCTAGCTCATATATCATATTTATCAACGTCGCACATAATACACACACACACACACACACAAATGCACATATGTATGTACATAGAAAGTGTATATAGTCAGTGTGAATGGAATGAGTGTTTGTAAGAAAACAATAACAACATAAAGCTGAGGTCAATTGATACAAAGAGCAGCATTTTGTAAGTTGAGACCCGCATAATGCAATAATACTTAATAAACATTTTACACTCCATGTTGCATGTGGCAAAGGGAGTCTTGGGTTAATGATAATAAATTTAACTTGGATAACAATCAGAAATACATTCAAACACATTTCATTAAGATCACTTTAATTCAATAAGAGTCACATAAACACTGGAGCAGTAAATGAAGCGCCTACACTTGGGCGCTTAGGTGTATGGTATGTAAGTAGTTGTTATTTATGTACTTGAAATCTTTTGAGTAAATCTTCAAGTTTCTAAGCATCTATTGCTTTTGTGGCAACTGTTATATATGTATTTTTAGGAAAAAGTTTTCCATTTCTATTGAATCTGAAGATGAATAGCGTTGTTCATTAATGCATCAAAATTTACTATCGCTATTTGAAAAGAAAATTACGTACTCCAAATGAAGTAGTTCCTTAGTTAGCTCTAAAGCTTCCAAATATTATTGCTTCAATAGAATCTGTAAGATATGACGAAGCTATTACAGAAAAATAAAAAGACTCCGGGCCCAGAATCTACTTTGGTTCACAGTATCCGAACATTTTATTCGGATTCGTTTCGAAACCAAATGTTTGGTGCTCCCAATTTCACCAAACAGAATTTTTCATGTGGTTTGAAACCGAATGTTTTGTTCGCAAGTGGAATTAAAACGAATTAGCAAAATTGGTTTAAAAAAGTACGCTTTTTGTGCTGAAATAATTTTTTTAATGAGGAGTGTGCAAGTGAGCTAGGAGGACCAGCGATCAGCAAACTGGTGAAATTCAGACAGTTAGAATATGCTGGTCATATAATAAGAATGCCTGGAGAAAATCCTACAAAGAAAGTGTATATGGGTGGACCGGCATCAAAAAGGAACATTCGAAAACCAAATACAAAATGGATTGGAAACGTCGAAAAAACAGCAAACGAAATTTCTATCAGAAATTGGAGGACTGCATCAAGAGATAGACCTAAAATGGAAGCGCGTTCTACAGGAGAACTCAACCCAAAAATAGCATGCACAGCCAAAACGAATTTTTTTTGTATTCGTGCATATGCACATATCATACACGAACACATGACGATGAGTGCGGCAGGGTTTCCGCGTTCCACAAAGAAAATTTCCCTTGTAAAAGTTTAATATCGATAAATGTGGTTGCTAACGTAATATTTTTGTTTAATTTTATTTAATATAAAGAATAATAAAGAACTAGCAATATTTTAATGCAAATTAAATGCAAACCACACATAGTAATAGAAAGGTGAAGAGCTGCGGCAACCATGTCAGCTGTTTTGTATATAAATAATTTCGTGCCAACACAACAAGAAAATTTATCCGAAAAATAAGGAAAATATATCGAAAAAATGAAGCATCGCCAAAAAAAAATCGAATTCCGGAGCACGCAAAAACGAATCCGAAAAACATTGTTCGGCTTAATTTGTTTTTCCGGAGCACGGATAGAAATAGTTTTCTTAAACGAAGGTAGCTGAAGAGGTTTATAACTTCTGCTCCGATTTAATCTTATATATATATAAACAAGAATAGAGCAAACGCTTAAGCTATAAAAACTCACAATCAAATAAGAAATAAATGACGCCCATGAAGCTTTTACAAATTTTCAACAACGTATTTCCAAAATTTAATTAGCTCTCATAATTTTGTTATTATATATATAATAATTTAAATAAAGTACTCGAAAATCTGTCTTTTTTGTAAAATAAGCTTTAAAATAAGGAAGTAGGTCTCAACCTTAACCCAGCTAAAACCATAGTAGTACCATTTACTAGAAGATATAAACTACCGAATATGCGGCAACTCCACCTTAGGGGATGTCCTATTCTTTGGAGCAAGGAAGTTAAGTACCTTGGAGTTATATTTGACAGCAAACTTAGGTTCTGCTCTCATATAGAAAACGTAACAAGCTAATGCATTCCAGGTCTGTACACGTGTAGAAGGATAGCCGGCAAATCATGGGGTGCATCTCCCAAGATTTTACGCTGGCTATATCTAATGGTCATAAGGCCGATGCTCACTTACGGAGCTATTGCTTGGGGAGCTCGGGTGGCTAGATACAGAGGCTAGCCTGTGTATGTATGACAGGAGCCATGAGAACCTGTCCTACAGCAGCATTGGAAGTCCTTATGGAGTTGACACCACTTCATACTGTTGTAAGGCTTCAAATGAAGGCGACACTGTTATGAATGTCGGCTGAGGGAATTGGCAAAGGCCACATAATAAGTGCTAGAGACGCTGACGAAATGGAAAAACTGGTCCCCTCAGTTCTCGTACCCAGAGATGAGATGATCACAGAGTACCACTTTGAAAGGAACTTCAGTATTATTTTGAGCAACAAAGAGAATAGGACAACGCTAGAGGAGATACATCCTATGAAAAGACACACTATTGTGTGGTATACGGACGGGTCCTTGACTAAAGAAGGCACTGGCTGGGAGTCGCGGGACCAAGAACGCGACTGTCAGAAGCTCTGGGTACATACACCAGCATATTTCAGGCAGAGGTATGTGCTATAGGCCGATGTGTAGACATCAACCTAGATAGAAAATATAAAGACAGAGATATTGCTATACTGTCAGTTAGTCAAGCTGCGATTAATGCGGTGGCTGGCTCGAAGATTAATTCGAAGTTGGTCTGGGAACCAGGACCGTCTAGGACAATGGAACAGAGTTTCCCTTAGATGGAACCCGGGACGCAAGCACATCCCCGGGAATGAAGCAGCTGACGAACTGGCGAGGAATGGTGCTGCGAAACCACTAATAGGGCCTGAACCTTACTGTGGCACTGGCAGACACACTACCAAGCAGCTGCTAAGAGATGAAGAAAGGTCCTGTCGGGAAACTGACTGGGCTGGCACAGACGGCTTACAACAGGCCAAGCAACTTCTTGGTTCCTACAACTTAATTAGGTTCAAGAAAGTGTCCCAATTGGGCAAGAACTCCCTTAGGATACTGACGGGGTTACTAACGAGACATTGCAGACTCAGGATATACCTGTGTACTATTGGCATCTTGAATTCAAGCACATGCAGGTTTTGTGAAACCGAGGAGGAAACCTCCCAGCACATACTTGCAGAGTGTGATGTCCTAGCCAGAAAAAGGAAATCCCTTCTTGTTGAGCATAGAATATTGATGCATGATTTTTTTCTCGACTAGAACCATCTCAGATAATCAAGTTTGTCACGGAAATTGGGCTAGTTGAGGAGCTCTAGGGCTTGAAGGGAGCACAACAGATCCTAAGGGTCGCAGTGCAGCTTTTCCCTTACAATATTATTATTAAAATAAGCTTATAATTCAAGACAGCTATATAAATTTTTGTACCAGCTTGAATTTTGATATATTTGTATATATTTTACATATCCTTATTTTCATTCCACCGTAAGCCATTAAAAGCATTTCAGCCGTTCTCCGGAAAACACGAATCCGAACAATTTATTTGGATTCGTTTTGAAAACGAATGTTTGGTGCTCGCAATTCCAAAACGATATATTAAAATTTGCTAATTTTGCGAAAATAATGAATTTTTTGGAAAAGTGGGTGCAGGGTGTAATAATTTCCCTGACTGACTATTTAGTCAGTCGCCCCTGGGCGGAGCATTGGGGATCTCTATTAACAACTGTTCGAAGAGAACAGGGACCTACAGTTTATAGCCGAATCCGAACGGCGGTGTCTTGATTTAATAGAGACTTTCTTGGGCAAATAGCGTCTTTGAGCTAGCGATGCCAGTGCTAGGCAAATGTACCAGTGCTACTGCGGGGATTCGAACCAACGACCTTCGGTTTATAAGGCGAGTACGCTATCACTACGCCACCGACGGCCACAGGAAACGATGCAGAGTATACCACTGCCGATTAGTGCTCCTTTACTTTTTTACACCGTGTACGCATTGGCTTTTGGCAAAAAATCTTAAAACAAGATCATAGTTTTTAAAATAAGAACAAAATATCTTAAAATAAGATTGAAATTTTTGAACTAATAAAAAAAATATTGAGCCAAAAATTTTTAAATCCTAAATCCGAAATCACGATTTTAATTTCTTTCTCGGCTTATTTTAAGATTAAAGATTCTTTTATTTTTCAGTGTAGACAAAACTTTTTTGGGTTCAAAACTGTTTTCTAAAAACTTTAAAAATCAATTTTTTCTGAAAAAATCGTCAAAAAAATTTTGTTTCGTCGCATCTTTCGTCGCAAACATCAAGTTTTTGGATTACAGATGAAGCGTTTTATTTCCTCCATTATCACTTAAACCTAAGCAACAACGTCGAACAAACTTATTCAAAAAATGACACCCTATTTTTGCTGCAGCTGTATGCCATATCAATATATAATTGCAAAATTTTGCTTTAGTAATTAATTTATGCACTATTTTTACCGTGTATATATAGCGTAACATTTTAGATTAAAAAATCCTCAATCCTCAACTATTTTTTGAGGCAGTGGTTGCAGTGTAATCTGCCTTTGGACACCACCTCGGCTAATTCACATTTTTGTAAGCTTGGCTTGCAAATAAAATAAACCCAGCAGATTAAATATTATTTATAAATAGTTTTTTTAATTTTATTTTTATATGCAAGGAAGCTTCGCTACCTGTTTGTTTCGTTTAATACCTTCAACTTTTTTATACTTTCTTTCATCTTTTACTTATAATTGCATTAAGTATATTGCGCATACGTGCTGTTGTCCAGCTAAAAAACTTTATAAAATCGAATGCTACTTTTCTACTGTGTGTAGCGTATGGACACAAGTAAATATATACAAATCAGTTCTATAAATGTTTACTTGTATGTACATATGTATAGCAGAGGCAATACATATTTACTGTGCCTACATATAAGTAAGCAAAATCAACGCGACAATGCTTTTTAATACGACTTTTGTAAACCATTTAAGTAACTTTTTGTCAACAAAACTCATAAAAATGTTCGTCGCGTGCATATTTGTTCTTCATGTGCGTGTGTGTATATTTTTGTAATTTTCAGCTTAATTTAAAAAAAAAATAAATAAAATATGTTTTATATATTTTGTGAGCTGTTTTAGAAGCTATAACACAATCTGACAAAATTTTTCATTGGTTTCCTTATTATTATAAAGGGTGTTTTTTTAAGCGCTTCCGGATTTCAAACTTAAATAAAACATAGAAAGATTAATGCAATGACCCCAAATATAGTTTTATTAGATAGAAAATTTCGTATCATTTAATATTTGAAAAAGATCTCTGGCATGTGACCACCACAACTACGAGTTACAAAGCGCATCCTGTGGGTCCAATTTTTGACCACACTATCGAGCATTTTGGGCCGTATTTCAGTAATGACACGTTTAATGTTGGTTTCCAAGTCGTCAATTGTTGCTGGCTTGTCTACATAAACCAACAACTTGAAGTGTCCCCAAAGAAAATAATCTTAAGTGATCAAATAACACGACCGCGGCGGGCAGTTGGTGAGCGCATTTCTTGAAATAACTTTCTCACCCAATAGAGTTTTCTGGTTGCGGTCGACGTATGGCACTTAGCGCCATCCTGTTGAAACCAGCACTCTTTGACATCGATGTCACGTAAATTTGGAAACAAATATTCATTGATCATCGCTCTGTATCGATCATCATTGACGTCAACACGTTGCGAATCGATAAATTTGGATTTATTCTCTACACTGGCCTCTACAACAGCAATATTTTCTTCGGACCGTTCTCATTCTGATTGGTGGTCCGACACCGTGGAATGTCAAATGAGCTCGTACATGTTCAAGAACACGACGAATAGCACGTTCTTATGGATTATTCGATTATTCGGTCCATAAATTGTACGAAGAGCTCTATAAGTTTTTACAACAGAACACTGATTTTGATTGTAAATCTCGAGGATTCGAAGACGTTATTGTGGTATAAATCTTACCATGATGAATTGTTAGTCCTTACTGAATAAAATGAAATTTAAAAATGTCAAAAGTAACAACTGGTTTCAGAGATATCCCTTTCGGAAATCCGCACGCTGTTAAACCTTTTTTGGGATATTCCAAATGGGGGTTTTTTTTTATATGAAGTTTTCTCATTCCGCGCGAAGTTTTCCATATTGCGTATGGGCCATAAGACAAAAAAATGCTTTAATCAAGATTTTTAGCATGTTTAAAAAAAGGAACACGTATTAAAATATGACCAAAAATTCTCAATACATGTTTTTGTTTTTTATCTTTAAAATAATTTTAAAGCTTTGAATTAAAGACCTATACGCAGTTCGAAATATTTCGCGGGAATGACAAAACTGCATATTAAAAAAAAAGTCCCACTTGGGATATCCCATTTGGGACTTTTTTTTTATATGCAGTTTTGTCATTCCGCGCGAAATATTTCGAGCTGCGTAGACCCCTTAAGATAAAATATTTAGCGTAATAAAATTTCACCCATAAAACAAGATCTGTTCTTTAAATTTATCAAATCGGGAGTTTCACAAATCTGAGAATAAGATTTAAAGTTTTGTATCAACAAAAAAACTTTTATGCTAATTTTCAACAGTCCTAAATTTCAAATTTGTAAGAATGCAAAATATAAGAACCTTTCACATTGTTTTAAGTTTTCATCTCAAATGAAGAATATTTACTTATTTATTTGGATTGCTTTATTCGAGAATGAAATGCGCAGCTAGAATAGTTTTTCTCCATACGAATACATTGACAGTAGACTCTCTAACGGAGTCTCTATCTCTATACATACTAAGGCGCCTTATACAGCGTGTTTTTTTAGAGGTTCACAACTTTGAATTGGTAACACTGCTTTATCTGGCAACCCATTTAACAGCTGATTGTTGATTTTTGTTGAGTTTGTCGAGGAAAAAATGGCAATAATTCTTGGGTTTTTTTTTTTTGGTACGGAAAGAGTCTATGTATAAATGTATAGACTGTCCAATCCAGTGTCCAGTGATGAATTGGTCTCCAAACAAAGTAACGAATTTTATTCTGTTTAACTTTTTAAAACTTTATTTTCAACTCTTATCTACTTATGGGAACATATTTTTTTGAAAGTGGGAAGTGAATAATTTAAAGTATTCTTGTGGGTTCCCTGATAGAAAACATATTTTGAATTTAAGATTAAGCTATAAAATCGTGTTCAAGTAGTTCGAAAATATGTAAATTTAACACACAATTAAAACCCATACGCAGCAATCAAAAATTTCGCACGAAATGTCAAAGCTTCATATAAAAAAAAAAAGTCCCAAATGGTGGGATATATTTTTTTATATGAAGTTTTGACATTTCGTGCGGAATTTTTGCATGCTGCGCATTCGCCTTAAAAGAAAACTTAAAGCAAAAACCTTCAAACTTTAAATAAGCTCAGAAAAAGTCTTAAATTGTGACCAAAATCTTAATATCGGATTTGGGACAATCTATTATCTATATGCATAAAATATGGCCTGACGTGCTAGAGAGCTTAAATTATGCATAAGGTTTCGTTTTATGGTGTAGGTGAGTTCCAAAAAGTGAAATTGGAAAATTACGGCTATAAGTGTTGGAAGTGGCGGGCTAAAATATGGGCAACATTTTTTTCTTCATCAGATCGACTTAAAACTTGGCGCATTTTTTAACGACTTAGATAATTCGATACCAATAGGCCCATATTTTGTGCTACCAACCAGCCGAGAGGGGTTAAAGGTAAAGGTAATGCATGGAGATTCTTTTTATTGCAATAAAAATGAATTTTAGATAATAAAATTATGGGTTCAAGTTTTTAGGGGAATGACATTTTTTTATTTATTAAATTGACTTATAACTTGGGGATCATCCATTAACTACGTGACGCTTATTTTCGTCAAAATAGACCCTCCCCTCCCCCTTGTGACACAGTGACGGAATATTTTTGAAGATTTTCCATATGATCTTGAAGCTTCGCCAGACCCCCCCCCCCCCTCCAACCCACATGTGCTTTACTTGAAGGAAAACAACTTTCCTTAGTTTTGGATCATTCGGTCTCCCAAATGGAGGAAATGACAGCTCAAATTTTGGAGAGCACTTTTTTTTTCATCAAAATTACGTACAACTTGCCAGATTTGCTGTTTGCTGCTATTCAAGAAAAGCGGGGAAAATGAAATGATAAATTGTAGTCTTGAAATAAGATTTTTCCAGTTCAATTTAAGAATTGTTGAATTGAGTCATGCTTAACCCTTGTGACTAGACATTATTTTTTATACGTTTAACCACATGTTAGTCGATGCGACGAATGATTTTCAATATTGATATAAAAAGTGAAGCTTGTCTAGTTACTAGAAATTATACTGCGGACTGAGGAAAATTATGAATCTTGTGCTCAGTAGCGAGTGTTTCTTTTTGTAGACAGAAATTATCAATTAGAATTGAGAAGGTTTAGTAATATCTTAACGCCAAGTGCTTAAAATGAAAGAATAAAACATTAATAATTGAAATACGAACTTAAAATAAGATCTGTGTGTATGCGCAATGTTGTAAGTCAAAGTTTTTTGGACTACAAAATATATTTGTAATTTTCGGTCATATTTTTTAATAATGAGCGCCCTAAGAAATAGTTTACTTTTACAACTTCCTCTCTTTCGAACGTTCCATTCAATCTATCACTTCTTCTATCTTAAGTCATCTTGACTTGCCACTTCGAGCATCCTTGACCAACCCTGTATGATGAGTCACCCACATGGTCAACGGTGATCTATTGGCTTGTTTTGTGATATAATGTTTAGTTTCTATCTTGTTTCCTTGTTTCCTCTTTAATATTGTACATCCAAGTGTCTGGCCAGTTCTTGATGTGAGTTGGTGCATATTGTTAAAAAGTTCACCCACCGGGCTAGAGACGCGGATTAGCTAATATATTTTCACTCTATCTTCTTTTTAAAAATAAATTATACTTTTTTTTTTTTATAATATAAGGTCAACTGTACTTAGTTAAATAAATAAATAAAAGAAACCCGAGTGAAGCAACTTTGAAAGCTACCCAGCGGCATTAGCATATTATTTTTTTTCTACTTAACTTAAAGTTCCTTTGCACTCGCTAGAATAGCAAACAATTTACATTGCGCATACGCCGCATTGTACAAAAAAACAAAAAATGAAATCATCAAAGAAAACTAAATTTTCCAAAAAAAATTTGTGTTTTGCTTAAAAAAAAAATAAATAAAAACAGACAACAACAAATATAGCAAATTACTAGCTGAAGTAGAAGGAGGAGAAGCAGAAGCAGAAGAAGCAGAAGAGGCATAGCAGCTCGCACACAGAATCTATCTATGTTTTGCTATAGTATGTAAATGTCATTAAGTTTCACTTAATGAGCCAATTTAGACAATTGATCCATGCTTTAGTTTACGCACACACAGATACAGACAAATACAAGCATGCTTAGTACAAAGCCAATTCTATTGGCATATATAGTGAAGAAGGAAGCGCGACGGCAAGGGAGCGAAATACAAAAAAAAAAATAAGAGAGAGCGCTACATTTCTAAACGACGACGTTGGCTTGAGCTTAGGCAGGGGCTTGGGATTGGATAAGTTGTCGCTACATATATACACATACATATACATATGTATGTAGTATATAGTCAATGACGTCATTGGTACACACACACACACACTAATAGATGGCACTGCACATACACCAATTAATTTCGTTGCATTACGTGGTTTAATTTATTTATCAATTTTAACTTTTGCCGCTGCGTCGGCGCAACACAAAGAAAAAAAAATATATATATTTAGTTGTTATATATACTATATGTAAGTTAAGTTATATATATAGCATATTAACTATTATTATGTTTGTACTGTTTATGCTTGAACTTTTGATTGAATTAAACACACTTTAAGCTTTTAATTGCAGGCTCAGCTTTAGGCTTAAATTTCTTAAAATTTGTCTGCTTAAAGCATGGAACACTTAGTTATGCTATATATACATATTTATATATATGTTTTGTTCAAGTTTATTTATAGTATTATTAGTATATAGGTTTTAGTACCCGTAGTGCTGCTAAGACCCCAATAGTCTTCCATTGCTGCACGGTGTTGTAGTGGTGATGGACACTCGTAAACTGCGCTGCGACGCTATATGAAACGCAATCTCAATCTCAATCTCTGGCACTTCAGAATGGTGTGGTGTTGATTTGGTTTGTTGGTGGCAATGCTGTTGATGCTGCTGATAATGACCACAGCGCTGATGTTGATAATGATGATGATGATGATGATGCTGACGATGATGTTGCTGTTGTGATGCTGATGATGTTGTTGTTGTTGTTGTTGTTGCTTTTGTTGCTGTTGTTGTTGATAATGATGTTGCGCGCGAGACGCTCAGCGTTTAGCTCAGAG
Source organism: Chymomyza costata (assembly GCA_018150985.1). Lineage (NCBI taxonomy): Eukaryota > Metazoa > Arthropoda > Insecta > Diptera > Drosophilidae > Chymomyza > Chymomyza costata. The sequence goes on along the minus strand of JAECWU010000127.1, from coordinate 29,585,737 downwards.
TAATAGTTAGTTTAGTTCAGTTCGGTGCAGAGCGTAGCATTGCTTATGGCACATACTATATGCTTGCGCTAACACACACCCGCACAAACCCGCACACACACACAAACTTAAGACGTTCTGAAGAAGACTGAAGTCGTCAGGCTATAGATACATTTCGTCGTCTAGCCGGGGGCTTCAAACGCGCGTTATATCAATTGAGGGCCTCTGGCTAAGGCAATTTAGGCACAAGGCGCGGGGCGTGGTGTGCACACACATACAAGCACGCACATACACACACACACGCACACGCACACAGAGAGAAAAGTCTCACTTAATGCATTTCACGTCGGCTACTTTAAGGCATAAATCAAGGGGCAATCATAAATGATGCTCGTTTTGTAGCTTGTTTGCTCTTTCTGGCGCGGTTCGGTATCCCGTGTTTCCGTCGCTGTCTGTGTGCAACTGTTGTGCCTTTAGTTGAATTTTTTTTTCGTTCTTTTTCGTTTTTTTTTTTTGTCACTTGTTTATCTCAGCATATATGTCGCTACACTTTTACTCAAATAAAAAAAAAAAAAAAGATTTATACACAATAATAATAATAATATAAAAAATAAAAAAAAATATATAAACAGCAGTCACAATGGCAAACACGGCACTCTATTATATGATATAGTACTATATAGCAGTTGGAATGTATCTTTGCATTTTATTTTTCATTTGTGGCTTGAAATCTTTGCAATATCTCTGAGCTATATGTCTGAGTTGCTAGTTGTAGTTGTTGTTGTTGTTGTTGTGTCTCTGAGCTTTTGGTTTTGATATCGTTTTTTGGGCTTTGGGTTTTTTGGTTTGGTGTATTGTCTTGTTGCCGCCGACGTCGACGTTAAACTGATTCGATGTTTTGAGCGTTTTAGTCGAAACTGAGCGTAGAAATTGTCGTGCTTGAATTTTTTCTATAGAACATATGTACATTCATGCATATAGTATATACAACACAGTTATATGCACATAAGCATCTACAGCTACTATATAGCATTTAACTAACTACACATACACGCATTAGTGCTATAGTTCATGCCGATTGCATGCTAAGCCCCCTCATATGTATAAGGGTGTGTTTGTAAATGTGTGTGCCTGAATCTCCACCGATGTTTATTGTTGTTTTTTGTTTTTTTTTTTTTTTGTTTTAAACTTACTATTCGGTTTTGATCATTTCCACAATAACAACGACATTTTAAGCATTTTTTCAATACAAATTTTGTTTACAACAAAATTTTTGCAGGCAAAGGTCAAGTCATGGTACAGCGATCAACTAATTATTACGACTCGTGCCAGAAATTTTAGAAATTCGTGCACGATCGATAAATGCAAAATTAAAAGCTTGCTTTTTTCCAACTTCGATGTCGGTATATATGTTCATCTGTTTTCTTGTAACTTGTAAACTGCTTAAACTTATTTGATAAATGAAGTATTGTTGCAAGCGTCTTGATCGTTCACTGGTTATAGGGTATGTTACGTCATACTAAATGAAATATGGCGCCCTCTATAGGCATTAAAATAAAAGTTCTTAATTAGCAAATTTTCCGTCGAATCGACGGAATACCTGCCGAACTGCTCCAGGTGGAGACGCAGCTAGTTGCCGAAACATTGCACCCACATTTCACTCGTATTTGGAAGACTGAGTGTGTGCCCTCATCTTGGAAAAGTGGAATCATCGTCAAGCTACCGAAGAAAGGAGACCTTAGCGACTACAACAACTGGCGAGGAATAACGTTGCTAAACACTAGTTACAAGATACAAGCAACCCTACTGAATGACCACCTTCAAGATAAAATCGAGCCAACAATACGCGATGAACAGGCAGGTTTCAGACCAGACAGAAGCTGCGTAGACCAAGCTAACACACTACGCATAATAACCGAACAAGCTGTGGAGTGGCGCTCACCGCTGTACCTTCTGTTCATTGACTTCAAGAAGGCCTTTGATTCAGTAGACAGAGCGGCGATATGGCGGGCATTGGCGAGGCAAGAAGTGCCAGTCAACATCGTATCAATAATAAAAGCGATGTATGATGATGCTGACTTGGCAGTACTACACAATGGGAAAATTAGTGCACCTTACCAAACAAACACTGGTGTTAGGCAAGGATGCCCCCTATCACCACTGCTATTCAATATAGTAGTTGACGAGGTTATGAGAGATGTATGCAGGTCTAGGCGTGGGATTACGTGGAGTCTCACTCGTCACTTGGAAGACCTGGACTACGCGGATGACATATGCCTCATCTCTCATAAACTTAGTGATATCCAAGCCAAAGCGAATGACCTCGTGATACTTGCCAGCAAGGTTGGGCTCTCAATAAACGCATCCAAAACCAAAGCGATGCGCCTCAATCACACCAGCCAAGGTAGCATAACCATCTGCGGGAACACTTTGTCGATAGCTTCTCATACCTTGGTACCACAATATTCACTAGTGGTGGGGTGGATGAGGATATAGAGAATCGTCTTAACAAAGCGCGATCAACATTTGGACGCTTGTTCCGCATATGGAGAAACCAACAAATAAGCAGAAGAACAAAGCTGCGTATCTTCAATGCGTGCATCAAATCCATCCTATTGTACGGCAGCGAGACGTGGCTGACCCCGCCAAGAATGATGTCGAAATTGCAGTCATTTGTCAACAAGTACCTAAGGATTATATGCGGGATTTTCTGGCCCAATCGGATATCAAACGCAGAACTATGGCACTGTACAAGTAAAGTTCCTATCGGCACCGAGATAAGAACACGCAAGTGGCGTTGGATTGGCCATGCTCTCAGGAAACATCGAAACAGCATTGTCAGGATGTCCCTGGAATGGAACCCTCAAGGAAGCAGACGAGTGGGAAGACCAAAGGCAACCTGGCGACGTACAATACTTAACGTATACTCCCTTCACAACATCAGCTGGGACACTGCAAAGCAAACTGCGCCTAACAGAGTCTGGTGGAAAGTTCCCTGGAGGAGTACTAAGAGGAACAAAAAAATAAAAATTTGCAAATTTGGCTATTGCTTGAGATTTTCAAAGCAAATTTCAATGAAAACAATTTACTACAACGAATTAAAAAAGTTTCGTATATTACCTTGGGATCATCCATAAACTGCGTGACGTGCAAGGGGGTGGAGGGCAGGGTCTGGGGAAGCGTCACGATCATATGGAAATTCTTCAAAAATATTCTGTCACTGTGTCACAATGGGGAGGTGGGGGGTCTATTTTGACGAAAATCAGCGTCACGTAGTTTATGGATGACCCCCTTTTATAAAATGTAAAATAGCTCTTTAAATACCTTATTACCCTATTTTTCCTGATATAAATTCTCACATACTTGTTTATTGCAACTTTAATATTTAAGCCCAATTCCTAAAGGTTTCATAAATTTCAATCGATGTTGATGTGCAGCAAAAGTCAATAACTCTATTTAATATATATCTCCAACTTCATCACATCCTTAAAAAACTCGGATCTAGTAACATTAGATTACAAATTTTAAATTTATTTACAAAATAAAAACATAAATATTTATATTTTCTTACACCGGTAGGACACCCCATAAATAAAAAAAGCCATAATGAAGGATGAAATTAAGAGACGTTTCGAAGACTTGTGTCAGACATTTAGTAAATATAAAGAGAAATATCATGTTGATTTGATAGAGCTATTCAACCAGTTGCGCTGTTGTGAGTGCGTTCACCAAAAACGTTTAGAAGAGGCGGCAAGTGAATCCAAGAGACGTTTTTTTGGAAAAATGCTATTACGGGGCTGCTTTGGATTACTGATGCTTCTTATCATTTTTTTGGTGTACGTAGCACGAGGTTATAATAGTGCGCGGATCTATGGCGGAAGTAGCTGTCTATCAAGCATTTTATATGGCTTTCCGGGCTGCGAAGTGAATTTCTAGGATATTATATTTTGTTACATTATATTTTATATTACTAAAACGATGCAAGACCGCAGTTAGCAGCGTAACAGGCATTGGCAGCTTTAATAAAAAAATATTTTTAGGCATAACTTTTTGATCTTGGCTTTTCTTATTATATTTGTTTTGGAGAACAGCTCAGAGTGCTGACCTGCTGGAGTTTTTTTGAGATCGGATGCAGATTTAACGATTCCAAAAACACATAAAAAACAACGTCGGACAAACGTTGTCGAAAAAAGATTTTGTGGGATTTCTTGGAGTTATACAAAAACAAATCGATTTTCAGTCGCTGAGGCCGGACCATGTATGTTATGAAGACCATCCTATATGAGAATGACATACAATTTCATGATTATGAAGATTAACCTGATCAACAATTGCCTTTGATGATATTGGGAATTGTTTTTTTTTTTTTTTTTTTTTTTTTTTTTTTTTTTTTATTAATGTATTGGCAATCAGCCTACTTAAAACTAAGGCTATAATCCAATAGGTATATAAAGTAAATCGCTACTCTGGTTTGGTGTTATGGTATTATGTGTATGGTTTATGAAATTAAATCTAAAACAGATATTTTACAAAATGAGCGACAATAAGACAAAAATTATATACATGTTTAACAAAAAAAAAATAAAAAATTTGTGGTGTTATGGTATTATGTGTATGACATTAAATCTAAAACAGATATTTTACAAAATTAACAACAATAAGACAAAAAAAAAAACAACAAAAACAAAACAAAAAAAATTGGGAGAAAATTGCGTGTAAATTGTGTGTAAATTGTGTATTGTTTAAATTTACAATTTTTTGCTAAACTTTTCGGTGCTTCAGATCCGAGGGGTGTAGTCTTTTCAGTCTTCGCCTTGGCCTATGACCCGCAAGAGCACAGGCCAGCGAATTCGGATGGGTTTCCAATCTACTCTCATACCTCCCGCTCAGATTGTTGATGATGTCTCCAGTGAAACCTATTTGAAGGTCTTTATGTAAATTCCTATTTCTTACAAACCATGGAGCATCTGCTATTTGGCGAAGAGCTTTATTTTGCAGTGTTTGAATCCTCTTCAGTTTTGTTTTTGCTGCCGTTCCCCAAACTTGGATTCCATACGTCCACGCAGGTGTTATGATGGCTTTGTATAGAGTGATTTTGTTTGAAATTGATAGTTTACTTTTCCTGCCCAAAAGCCAGTGCATTTTAGCGAGCTTGGCCCTGCATCTTGTTACCACATGATTTATGTGTTGTCCCCAACAAAGTTTTTTATCAAGATGGACTCCAAGATACGGATGCGAGTTCTTAAATGGGATTGTGGCCCCATTTATAGTAAGCGGCGGACAAGGATCTCGCCTAAGTGTGAACAGAACGCATGAGGATTTGTCTCCATTTAGTTGAATGTTCCAACGTTTTGCCCACTTTTCTATTTTCACCAGTTCCAGCTGCAGGCCATCAGCAGCTTCTTGGACGTTAGTGGCCGAGGATAGTAACGCAGTGTCATCAGCGTAAGTGGCCGTTAGGATGGAGGGATTAATGGAGTGCGGCATGTCCATGGTGAAGAGGGTATATAAAAGTGGGGCAAGAACACTCCCCTGTGGAACTCCAGCAAGGATTGGTCTCTTGTTTGACAGCTCACTCTTAACTGAAACTCTAAATGATCGATTTTCCAAATATGATTTCAGTAATTGGTACAGAGGAGCTATAAGTGAGACTTTAAGTTTTTGCAAAAGTCCCTCGTGCCAGACTCGATCGAATGCCTGCTTTACATCTAGAAACGCTCCTACACAGTAGCGTTTCTGCTCGAATGAGTCAAGAATGTGCTGTACCACTCTGTGCACCTGTTCCGGCGTGCCGTGTTTCGGGCGAAATCCAAACTGATGTTTAGGAATAATGTTTGAGAGATCAGATGTTGTCATTATTCTGCGCAAAAAAATCCTTTCGAATATTTTGGCAAATACTGGTAGGAGACTAATAGGACGATAAGACGTAATGGCAGTAGGTGGCTGGCAGGGTTTTAAAATCATTACGATTTGAGCGCATTTCCACTCACTAGGAAAATAAGCCAAACGCATCATCGCATTATAAATCTTATTCAGAGCGAGTATTCCTGCCATTGGTAGAGCCTTGGCAACTCTGGCGTCAATTCTATCCAAACCAGGCGCTTTTTTGGGGTTAAGCGCATTAATCTCCTCCACAATTTCTTGAGTCAACACGGGCCGAATTGGCAGATCCATTTGCAAAGCTGTGGAGAGCGCTTCTCTAGTTTCCTCGGCCTCAGCACAGGTGTTTAGTATGAAAGGGGTGAAGCGTTCCTCCAGATGTAGAGCGAAGGTATCTGCACGGGCAAGGTCTGAGCGGCACCAAATTCCATTAGCATCTTTGATCGGGGCACTAGGAATCGCTGGTTTCTTTAAATGTCGCGTCAAACGCCAGAGGCTGCGGCTTCCTTCCTCGTTGGGGCAAGCATTTAAAAGTAAGGAATTTATTCTGCTTTGTTTCAGGCGTTGGAGTTTTCCTTTGAGGTTATTTGCCGCACTTAAGTACAGGGCCTTGTCAGCAGGATTGTGCGATCGCAGGAATATTTTTCGAAGACGCCGCTTCTCTCTTAGCAGCTGCGCTGTCTGAGGGTCAAGAGAATGACAAGATACATGCTGGCGGTGATCAGCATGTCTCGGAGCAGCTAGTTTAGCGGCATCTGCGATGTTTTTCCATAGTAGCTTAACTGCGTCGTCAACATCATCTAAGGAATTAATTTCCATTGACAAGTGCGTATTTATGTTTATATGTCTTTGAAAAGTATCTAAATTTGCGCGTGGATGTAGGAGCGCTCGATTTTTTCGATTTAAAACAGCGTTGGTATCAAGATTGATGATTAGTGGGAGGTGATCCGAATCAAGGTCAACCACTGATTCAATGGTTAGCTGTTGTGGATGTATGCCACGGTAGAGTGCAAAATCAAGGGCGCTGGGTATCCGCGAATTATCACCGGGGAAGTGAGTAGGCGCGCCAGTTGCAAGAACATGTATGGGCTCGTTTTGAATTTGCGCACACAGAGCTCGTCCCCGGGTGCATGCTCTAGCATTTCCCCACCATTGGTGTTTGGCATTCCAGTCTCCAGCCGCAATAAGTCGATGACTCTGATGACTTAAAAACTGACTAAATGGGACAGCACCCCAAAGAATACCCGGAGGGCAGTAGACTGCTGATATTGTTACGTTACCCTGTCCCGTGACTACTTCAACCATGGCAGCTTGCATTTCTGGACTGCAGATAGGTGAGATGGGATGATGTTTTAGCTGCGATTTAATAAGTATTGCAGCTCCGCCCCGGCAGCTATCTGTTGGGTAATTGGCAGTGTAAAGCTCATATCCAAATAATTTAAATGTAAGTCTGCTGTAAAAGTGGGTTTCTGAGAGAAGAGCGATATCAACATTTTCAGAGGTTACAAAATTTGTAAGCTCTAGGGCTTTGTTGGCTATACCATTTGCATTCCAAACCATAATTTTAATGTTTGGAGCCATTTTGAACTACCATTGTCAGCAATTGGAGGATCTGTTGTTGCATATCCATGAATTGGTCAAAGCGTCCCAAAAGACGGTCGATTTTATTCTCTAGCTGTGGATTGCTGGGGTTGCAGGTGAAGCCGGGTGCTGACCAGTTTTCATTGCCTGGATTGCGACTGCCTCTGGCTGCGTCGGCGTAGGACAAGGTAGGATTTCGAAAACTTTGTTGTCCGCTTTCGTTTTGCTGCGTGTCTCTAGCAGGGGTTAATGTGGTGGCTGGCTGGCTTCTCCTGATGGACGCTGGTTGGTTGGGAGCTTCGTTCGATGGCCGTTTTGATAGGCGTTGATAGATACGGCAGCCTTTATAATTTGCAGTATGCGGTAAATTACAGTGGACGCATTTAGCTGGTTGGTCAAGTGGCTTGACGCAATCGGTGGAGGCATGGTTATCCCCGCATTTTACGCATCGGAAGGCTCTTCTGCAGTATCGTTGCGTGTGGCCATAGTTCTGACAACGGTGGCATTGGACGAAATCGTTGCTCTTGTGGGGCTTTTCGACAGATATCTTTTGATGACAAATAGCTGTTAGGCCGAAGATATCTTTGTTAATTGATTTCGGATCCAAATCGACGAAAAATAAGTTAAGCGTAGACCCGTCTCGTTTGCTTTTCGGGTTATGAATGTTACGGACTGAGTACCCCTTATTCGTTAACTGCTGCTTTAGGAAATCATGGCTAGTCGAGTAATGCAGGCCTTTTATGACAACTCTATAAGCGCGCTCGCTTGCTAATTGATAGACGTGGAACTCGGCTCCGATTTTGTCCAGCTTGCTGACCATGTCTCTAAACGTTGGTACGTCGGCACACATAATTCGTAGAGATTCACCTGCAGGTATTGCGAAACATTTGTTGGATTTGAATTCATTGAAGTCTTCGAAGAGTGCATTTATATCCGAGCACCTATTTATAAAGATAGGAGGAGGCCTTTCAGTGCGTGGTTGAGTCTCGGATGGTTCGCTCATCTCAACGGCCAGATCGTCATCCTCGGGATCAGCTCCAGTTTTGTGGGATGATACACTCAAAGCAGCAAAACGATTGGAATTGTTTGCGGCTGAACTTGTACTGGCAGCTGGTGGGTCTGACTTCGACGATTTACGTATTGTTTCAGGCGAACGAGAAGCTGGCCTTTTGTTGGCAATAGGCTTATTTTTTGCTGGCACAGTTTGCCAGGATGGAACCAATAGATTCATACGCTGTTCAGTTACTGATGGACCGATGGATTCATTAAATTTGGCAGAAGTGACAGCTGCTGCTGAGCTTAAAGCCATAGTGATAACTAATTTCAATTTTGGTAGGCCAATCGACCACCAAACTGTAGCCCAGTGTTAAAGAGTGTTTACTCAAAAACGCCGAGACGTGAGTTCGAACCCCGACGAAAGCAGATAATTATTTTTATTTATTTATAAATTTATTTAAGTCACAATGACAGTAAGTTTTATAGCACTTTTCGTAGCCCGTGCGACTACGGGACGGTGGCTTAATAGGATGCGATTAAGTTCAACAAGCGAGGCGACGCGAGTTCAACTCCCCGGAGTGACACAAAAAAAAAAAAAAAATATATGTTAAATTTTTAAAATTTTCTTGGTCACTAAAAATCTCTACCACGATGATAAATATGGATTTGTCCATGCTACGGAGCACCCGGTGCTAAACGCACAGAGGCTGTGCGTGCCAACGGAGCACCCACCCGAATCGGAGGAGGACTTCTTTCCCAGACCAGGGAAGGTGAAGGTTAGCAAACAAAGTCACGACGGTTCAGCGGAGCACCCCGGAAACACGCGTCGAAGGAAAAGCGTTTCGCCAGAGGAGCACCCGAAAAATTTATTTCACGGCACTGAAAAACAAAGAAAACTGTTTGATTGACTTTAACACGTCCGCACTTCACGAAGGCTAGGTCGAAACTTGGGAATTGTTAAAAATCTTTGCCTGATCGAATTTGTGACATAATACTGAACATAGGTGGGAGTACTTATATAGGGTTTTCCAATAAGAGGTGTTATTTTGGTATTCAAAGAAAAATTCAATTTTTTCAGATAAATGATCGGATGTTTGTTCCATAATAAAGAGGAAGGTATGCCGTTAATAATGAAAAACAATATCAGCCAAATGGCCACCACGACCACGCTTACAGGACCATATCCTTTTCATGAAATTTTCCATAACTAAATCGCAAAGTGGCTGCCCTATGTCCTCGATAGGTCCAATGACCCCGCCGGACCATAAACCGCACCAAACAGTCACACGTTGAGAATGAAGAGGCTTCTCAACAATAACTCTTGGGTTTTCTGAGCACCAGATGCGACAATTTTGCTTGTTGACGTAACCACCGAGGTGGAAATGGACCTCAGCAGTCAAGCTGATTTTTCAATGGAAGATTTTCACAATTTTTGTAGTGAATTTTAATAATTTCAATGCGTTGTTGAAGCGTGTATCGTTCCATTTTTAGTAATGGCGTAGTTTCTACTTGTCCAATGTCAAAGAATAAAAGCTTCAAAAGTGACAGCTAACGAAATACCGGGTGATTCAAAATAAAACCTCTTGTTGGAAAGCCCTATACATACATCATTGTATACCATATGTTTTTCTTATCTTAAGCAAGTTACTTAAAAATATAGTCGCCTCGTATAAATCAAATACCAAGCCAGTGGAACATTTAACGCTACTATTTAACAAATGCATTAAGATGCTTTCTATTCCACTTGAGTGAAAAACTGACAAAACTCATTTCCATCATTCCAGGAAAACCTCCTGCGCTATCGCCCTATTAGCCTACTGTGCAGCTTCTCCGAAATTGTACAACTCTTAATTAAGACCAGGCTTAGTACCCTTCTAGAAGAAATTCGCATTCTACCTTCCATGCAATAAGCATTTAGAGCTTGCTTTAACTGCATGCATCTTCTGCACAAAGACACAAGCAAACTTTAATTTGAAATAATCCGTTGGCATGGTAACGCTGTGCCTGGAAACCGTGTTAGACACGGTATGGCACGACGGTTTGATTCACAAGCTGGTGACTTGCAATATCGCAATCTACCTGACACAAATCATACAAAGGCACTTTAATAGTCTTTGGGTGGCACAAGATGTTAATTTGCGCTGCAGCACCGCAAGATTTCGTCCTTTTGCATAAGTCAATATGATTTGCAGTTGACACTGCCCTCGCTCTATGATTGACAACTCTCGCTTAACTCCAAGCGCAATACGATCAAACCAAAAGCTACTTTTTTATCAAAAAACCGGCAAAGACATCGAGCCTCATAGCTTCAAAATGCCATAGAAGGATTCTACTAAGGAATTCACTTAGATAGCATATTGCTATTTAGTGGCCACATCAATAACACTGCATAAAATTCATGAGGATATTCGCGCTTTATATTTATTTATTAACCATAACTCGAAGTTATCAACAGAAAACAAAGTAACTATGTATCCATATTTAAACGCGCTACGAGATTTGAAATACCTTAGCTAAATCTCAATTAAGTAAAATTCAAATTACTCAAAATAAAACCCTAAAAATTATCCTATACGTACCACTCAACCACTGTTCATGTGGGGCTCGCTTTTTATGGAACACATCATGGACGTCTGCCCTGATTTGGCAAGGATTGGAGCCTACTTTTTAATACAAATAATCCATCGAACTATCTTAAGGAAACGTCTTTCACAAACATAAACATTTTATATAATCCCAATTTACTCGAAAAAAATAGTTTTTGAGCGCTGAAAATATCAATTTGTTTGAGCGCCCGCTGTATAGTCCTACTTAGTACTCAAGGGCTTTTTTGATCCCGCACATCAAAAATAAGCGTTTTTCTACCCACGAAGAAGCAGTCGTTGCGTCCAAAATGAATGCTTTGGAGATAACTCAATCAGAGTGAAAAAACTGTTTCCCAAATTGGTATAAGGCCCATACGCAGCATGCAGAAATTCCGCACGAAATGTCAAAACTTCATATAAAAAAAAAATATTCCTCCATTTGGGATTTTAAGGCCCATACGCAACATGCAAAAATTCTGCACGAAATGTCAAAACTTCATATAAAAAAAAAAATATCCCTCCATTTGGGATTTTTTTTTTATATGAAGCTTTGACATAGACTCATTGATCTTCATGGAGAATATTTGGAAAAACTATAATGCAGTTTCTTGACTTAATTTAATATGTTTTCATTGTAGCAACTCTCGTATAATTGTCCTAGAGAACACAAACTCTTTGATTCCTTTAACGATTTACTAATCAACATCAAAAAATGTTTTTCATTAAAGGCCCATACGCAGCATGCAAAAATTCCGCACGAAATGTCAAAACTTCATATAAAAAAAAATCCCTTTTTTGGGATGCCCCGCCCAGGGGCGACTGACAAAAATTGTCAGTCAGGGAATTATTATTATTAGTCTGACTCAAAAATTCAAGACAAGAAAAATATATATAAATTTATAGGGACATCAAAATTACCCACAGCTAAAATAAAACTTTTAAAGAATCTGCTGAACTAACTACATTTTAGTCTAGTAATCTGTATAGGCTAGATACGCTCACTTTAGAAGCAGACTCAACATTTCTGCCACCTTTTAGAATCAGCTAACCATATATAGTATTTATATTTATTTCAATTTCAACAACTAGTACAATTGTTTTGTGTATGAGCTTTACCGACTAATTGAATACGATCGTATTTAATTAAGCATAAAAATAAGCCGCCACTAGTTGCAAAATTAACAATGTATATGCCAATCAACAAAAGAAATTGAGATAGATTATAACACAGATATATACATACATTTGTATGTACTAATAAAGATATGTATGTAGGCATATTAAAATGGACAGGCTGATGATTAGAGCACACAAATAGAGATTGAAATTTCGACACGCGAAGCAGCAAGTCAACTAACTAATAATTGTAATATGAAATTTAATAGCACACACGTTTTTTCTTATAGAGCATGCGATTCAACTGGTCTTTATCAATTAACCCATAGAGTTCATTTACAAAAACTAAAAAAAAGAATTAAACATTATTTTCTAATCGGTGGATCGTGATCGCATAGCTGCCTTTAAAAAATCTCTTTAGATCAGATTTTTTTGTGTATGCTCTTTCCACATACATAATTTGTTACATGCACTTAATTTGTACGGTGTTTAAAGTTAAACGTATACACATGTTTGACGCTTTCAGTTTAAAACTATTCTGTCTGTATTTGAAATGTTTCATAAAAGTATATTTTATTACAAAACAAATTAAGCGTGCCTTATATTTTGGTCTAAGCTTACACAGCTTTTGAAATTAACATAAAGGTAATTACATTTGTTATATGTGTAGTAATTTTTTTGTACGTACTGTACTTTTAACAATTACAACTAGAAATCGCAACATATCGCAAAAGCATTAATAATGCCTATTTATGTACATAAATCGAAGAGGAAAGCAAATTTAATCTTTCGATTAGCATATGCAAAAAGAAACTAATCTAAATAAACAAGAAAAACAATTGGCCTATGCTCAGTAAACAAAAATAATTAAAAATATTAATAAAACAACTACAAGGTTTTTGTTTCGTCACCGAGTCTTAAACTAAGTGTCAGTATGCTATGCAGGCTCTTGAGTATCCATCAGTTCGGCATGCCTACACCCTGTTGAAAACCAAGCGTTTCCTGTTGCTTTTTAACCTCATCTTGCATTTCCAGTGCTAGCTTCTTGTATTTTTCGGCCTCTTTTTCGTTTTTCTCAATACCATCGCCGCGTGCATACATTTGGCTTAGATTTGCACAGGCGTACATGTTACGCAATTCACAGGCCTTGTAGGCAAACTGGAAAGCCTTTTTCATGTCCTTTTGTACTATAAAGTCCGAGTCTTTGAGGCCCTTGCTGGCAACAGCAGCGCCAGAGCTGCTGCCTTGTTGAGCGCTGGCAGCTGAATCTTCGGGCTTCTTTTGTACGCCTGAAATGTGCATGCCGGAGAGATAAAAACAAGCGGTTGCATTGTTCATGTCGCAGCTCTTTGTCAAGAATTCCAAGCCCTAACAAGTTATGTATTAATATAATTTATTCGTAAAACATTGACTTCAACACATACCTTGGGCACATTTCTGTCAATTTCTTTTGGCATAGAGCGAGAGACCAGCAACAGACCGGAATGCAAACATGCATCGGAATCGTTCAAAACGCAACCTTTTTCATAGTATTGATATGCAGTACGTGGTTCGCCCTTGCTGCCACTCTTTCCTTTACCAAGGAAACTATAGTTGCCATATTTGTAGCACGATTTTGCGTAACCGTAGTCGTCACATGTCGATTTATAGACTTTTGCCGCCTTCTCGAAGTCTTTCTTAATGCCCTCTAGATAGTCGCCCAATAGATGGCATACTGAAAAACATTAATATATATGTTTGGTTTTATCAACAGATTATATTATATTATATTATGTTTTGTAATTCAATTAGAAATAAAATCGTAGGTTAGACCAAAATTAATTTTTGTTGTAGAATAGGTTCATATGTTTTATTGCATTTACCTTCCGGTTTTTTCTCTGAATAACAGCCAAAACGATATTCAATGCCCAGTTTATCAATATACTCCTTAACATCGGATTCTTTTTTTAAGTCATACGCCATTATTTAAGTTATTTAAAGCCGTTTTTGCTAACAATATAAAACCGAAAGCTATGTGTTATGTTTTTTTCGGTGTCGGTCTTTTGCCACCTTAGAGATGTGTCAGTGGCGATTAAATTAAAACTTTAGTTGCTTTCGATGCGATATCTTCACACTTTAATCGATAATACAATTGAAGCGCGCGTACTACTAACAAGTTTTTATAAGATTTATTTTAATTTAGACAAATTGTCAAAACATGCATACATGTGATATTTGCAGAGCAACTAGCGATAGTTGCAATGATGTGTTATTATATGGTGAATGGATGATAAAACAGAACTGTACAGTGCACTACTTTTGTTTGGTAAGCATCCTTTTTGATGTAAACAAAACAAAAGGAATTGTATACTATTAAAGAAAAATCTGCAGCTTCTGTCCACAAACTTACCACAACGAGGCGGCGATTCTAGTGGCATGCTGGGCTTCCTTATACGAGACATACGCCAGGAAGCAGCAGCAGCTTTTCGACGTAAATGTGCCTACTGCAAGAAAGTTGGTGCCAGCATTGCTTGCTCCAAATGCGGCATTTATTGTCATTTGGAGTGCAGTATAGCCAATCGCTGCATTACTTATTTTTGCAATGAATTTCCCACCTTTTGCGAGGGCTGCGCTCCGCTGGATAATTATCAGCGTCAATTGTTGGCGAATCCACCTCAAAATCTGCAATGCGATATATGCTTTCATAAGATTATAGGGTTTTCGCTTGCGTCTGTCGTATATTGTGATAGCTGTCGCAAAGGTTTTACACATCGCGTCTGCATGCAGCGTTATGCATTGGCCTCTGGTTACTATCTCCGCTGCATTTGGTGTCGCAAGGACAACTTTCGCCAACTCATACGCATGCAGTCTATATTTGTGCCAGATCGAGATGCTACATGGGAGCGTGAGCCGAAAGCCTTTAACGACCTATATAACCAACACAAACGTTGCGATCAGCCGGAATGTCTCTGTCCCAACGGACGTGATTTCAGTAAGAACACTTGGACAATTTTACTTTGTGTGTTATGTGCTTCAGCTGGTGCACATAGAAAATGTCTTACTGGCCAGCTCCGAGAGTCACGCAACTCTACAAAAACAATTAACTTCAAATGTCAAACATGCCTAAAAACGGAAGAAAAGTTTGAAAACAACCGAAAAGTTATCAGAGAACCCGTACAAAATGAGCAAATTGATAGCTCAGTTTATATGCGTAAAGCAAGTCGAGACTTGGTTATGGCTGTGGACGATGATTCTCCTGTATTTTCTGATGAGGAAACAATATCAACCTGCAGTCAAATAACTGTAATCGAGTCACAAAAAAATAAAGGTTTGGAAAACGAAATAGAACCGCATCAAGGCTTGGAAAAAGAAACAGCATTATGCCAAGTAATGGAAGAAGGAGCATCACTTAATCAAGACTGCGCGAAAAACACTCAACTGTATCAAATGTGTGTTGATGATATAGAAATTGAAGAGACGCCCCCTAGCCAAGTCTCTAACATTCTAAAACCTCCTTTGGTTATTAAGTCACATTTTAGCAGCGCAGACGAGCCATATTTTTATATGGAAGTGTATAAATACAATGCTAAATCGCAGTGTGTTGGCACTTGCATGTATCGCTTCAAGGAAGACGATGAGCGCATTAAAGATCGTTCTCTAAAGCATCTGGAAAATGTACAACTAGCCGAGGATGATTTCTGGTATTACGATTTTGACCGAGGCATTTATCAAGAGATTGATGACTATATAGCAAGTCTTAATTAAATATTTACGTCTTTCTTTATTACAATAAAAACCAATTAACAATAGTCGAAGTTAATTATGTCAATTCTTACGGAAATCAAACAGTTTTGGTATCACATCGCCGCATTTAGCTGAAATTTTAATGTCTGCCAAATGGTCTGCACGTGTTTCACCAATGTTGACAATAGCAACGGGCAACTTTAGATCCTTCGTTTGCAAGACTATGCGATAACCGGAAAAAACCAATAAACTGGAGCCCAGCACTAAGAGTCCATCGCTGTTGTAAACCATTTTGGCGATGTTTTCAATGCGCTGCTTGGGCACACAATCGCCAAAGAATACAATTTCTGGTTTTAAGTGACCACTGCACTGCGGGCATTTAGGTATATGGAAGTTTTCTATATATTCTGCAGGTATTTCCACATCACCATCGGGCCGTATCATATCAGGTGCGTCCTTAAAAGACGGATTCAACGAGGCCAATATGCTTTGAAACTCATGGCGCTCTATGCGATATTCGCAGGATAAACACTTGACCACATAGCCGCTGCCATGCAGCTCTACTACATTCTTGCTGCCAGCTTTTGTATGCAGCCGATCAACATTCTGTGTGACCACAGATTGTATGCGTGCCTCACGCTCAAAGCGTGCCAAGGCATAGTGTGTTACATTGGGTTGCGTGGCTGAAAAGTTGGGCCAGCCAACAAAATTGCGCGCCCAATAGCGTTTACGCACGTTTGCGGATTTTAAGAACTCAATATGCTGGATGGGTTTGTGGTTGGTGCGCGCATAGAGTCCCACGCCTTCCGAGCGATAATCTGGTATGCCTATATGGATAAACCGTATAAATGTGTATACTGAGCAGCTTTAGCATTGGCAGACCTTATATAAATACCCGATTCGGTTGATATGCCTGCACCTGTAAGCACCAGAATATTTGGTTTTGAGAGCAAAAAGTCTTCCAACCGCTTTATGTCATTGTCATGAGCTGGCTTGTGTTGTGGCACATATTGCTGCTTGACGCTATGCCATTGCAAAGGGGTGTTTCGAAACTTAAGCACAAAATTAATGCGCATTTTTTGTTTACTTTAATAAAAATAACTAAAATTAAAAATAGTTTGCACAGCCCTTGGGCATTATATTTATCACATAACTTGTTGTTTTGCCTTGCAAGCGATTATCAACTTAATCGATAGCATGTGATTAAGCACATCACTATGTAATATAATTTATCTGTGTTCGATAGTTGGTTTGTGTCCATTTATTACATCTCTATGTATCTGCGCCCGCAAAATTGAGAAAAAAAAAAAGTAAAGTGCGGCAGCTTTACGTGTAATTTTCGTAGGGTACAGGCCAATTTATATTTTATACGCAACGCCAGACTGCAGCGGGAATTAAAGTAAACATTATTTTATTACACTAAACGACACTGCACTTTTGTCTTGAGCGCCACATAAAGTGTGTTCGGTTTTACTTCAGCGCGTGTGTGTGTGAGTGTGTGTGTGGTTTTGTCGGCTTTAATTTGCACGCACGCTAACGTTGATAGTAGTTAAAATAGGTAAAGGAAAACAAACCCTATTAAGATGTCTTATCCACCGCGTGCGCCAATGCCGCCATTTATGAATGCACCTATGCCGCCGCATCCGCATGTATGTAGCCAGACATTTTAATTAGAGCGCCCCAGACGAGTTAGCCTAATTTATTTTTTCTGATTTTTAGATGATGCAGAACATGGGCAATCCGCCACCTCGCAGTTTTCGCAACTCGGCTACAATAAGCTCACAACCTACAGTGTACCACAGGCCTCCTGAACCGCAACCACAATTTCGTGGTCCAATTATTACCGTTTTTGTGGGTAAGCAATAAAAAAAAAACAATGTTTATATAGAAGCCATATAATTCGATATATCCCTTATTTAAATAGGTAACATAAGTGAGCGCATTCCCGAAGCATTGCTAAAACGCATACTGGCTACATGTGGCGTCGTTATTAACTGGAAGCGCGTTTCCACATTTGGTTACTGCGAATTTGAGTAAGATCCATATGCATACATATAATATTACTATATACGTAGCTAAAAATGTTTTTTTTGTTTTATTTAACAGTGGACCTATAGCAGCAATGCGAGCAGTTCGCCTACTCAGCGAAATGGAAATCGATGGCAAGAAGCTGCTGGCAAAAGTAGACGCGAAAAACAAAGTTCTTATTGAGGATTATAAAGAACAGGAGCTCAAGAATGGCAGCGGCGATGGTGCTAACTCGCTGGACGAAAAGACTGAAGACGAGTATGCCATTAATCAAATGCGCGATTTGTTGGATGAGCACAAGCACGAATTCGAGGGCTTTGATAGCACTAATCGTGGCGATTTGTATGGCACCAATCGTAAGACAAAGGTGCGTCGCGAGGATGATATTAAAATCAAGGCTCTTAATGACAATGCTTTGGAGGAGGAAAAACGCAATTTGATAAGCAGTGAAATTGGCAAATTCCGCAAGCGTGCCGAGGCCGATGAGCATCGCAAAGAGCTGGAAAAGGAGAAGGAAAAAGAAAAATTGGAAAAGCTGGAAAAGAAGGACAAGGAGCGCAGCGAGCGCAGTGAACGCAGTGACAAAGAACGCAAAAAGACCCGCGACGAGCGCAAAACCAGCAGCAGTAGTAACAGCAAGCCAACTGCTGGCAACAACGACATTGAAGAGGTTGTGGAAATAGATGACAAAGATGGAATTTTAAACACACCCAGCACCGAACGACGCACTGAGCGTAGCAGCAGCCGCAAGGAAGCCATTGTAAACCTAGATGTTTCACCTGTGCGTAAGGAACATAAGGAACGCGTGTCAGATAACAAAGATTCGCGACGCAAGCGCTCCCAATCACGCTCAAAAGATCACGAACGTGATAGGGAATTGCAACGTGAGCGTGAGTTACGTGAGCTACGTGACAAGGAGCGCGAAAGAGAACGTGAACGCGAGCGTGAGCGTGAAAGAGAACGGGAAAGAGAACGTGAACGCGAGCGTGAACGTGCTGAGTTGCGTGAACGCGAAAGGGAGAGGTAAGCCAAATGAAAACAAAAAATGTTGACGGAAATATAAATAATTACAAAACATGTGCAAATTTATAGGGAGCGCGAGGAAAAATCGGTAAAAACCGTTCGTGATACAAGACGCGAAAAGGAAATGGAAGAGGAGCTGCGCGATCGAAAAAAGGCAGAAAAGAAAGCTCGCGAAAAGGAGGCAGCATATCAGGAGCGTTTAACTAACTGGGAAATTCGTGAAAAGCGCAAAGCCAAGGAAAATGAGAAGGTAAAAACAAGATCAGTTCAATTTAATTAAAAGATATAATGCAATTATTGGCTTATTTACAGTATCGTCAAAAAGAGATGCAGCGCCAGGAGGAGCGTGAAAAGGATGCAAAGCGGTTAAAAGAGTTTGTTGAGGACTATGACGATGAACGCGACGATGCTTTGTATTATAGGGGTCGTGAACTTCAGCAGCGTTTGGCAGAACGCGTGCGTGAAGCCGATGCGGATTCCAAGGATCGCGAAAAAGAAGCAGAAGAACTGGCCGAACTGAAGGACCGCATATTCAATGGTGAATATGAGAACCCGTCACAAGAGTATGAAAAGGCACGAAAGGCTTTAGAAAAGCTGTATGAGCCACGTATTTTAATTAATGTAAATGAGAGCGCCAAGCGCCATGAGTCCGAAAGCCAACAGCAAACAGCCACCTCCGACAAACGTCGCAAAGATGCCGCCCATCACAACGACTCAGACAACACAGCGCACAAAGTAGTTTCAGATGATTCTATTTCAAATGATGACCACGGCTCCATGGCTGACACAGCCTCTAATGCCAGCGGCTACACACATCAGAAAAACAACAATGACACAAAGGCCCATCAAGGGAGTATTAGTAGGCAGAATTCGGAGTCCAGAGACTCGCTGGCCAATATACACACGCCCACACAGACTACCATGGATATGAACAATAGTAACGAACTGACATCTGCTACACCGCCCATAACAATGCCACTCATTTCATTAACGTTAGGCAGTAATCTCAAAAAGAAGAAAATAGAGGCAACTGGAGTTTTTGTAAATGATGACGACAATGATGAAAATATTAATCCCAAGAAGCGTAAATTGGTTCCTCTTGGTACAGTACAAAAAGTTTTTAACAAAACATTATATTTAATGCACATTTTGTCTTTTTTAGACTACGACGACAATATAAGCAATAGCACACCCTCAGCGGCAACTGTTGCAGAGCGCACTAACTCCGCAGTAAGTGCAGCAAATGCTGCAGCCGCCGCCGTCAACCAAAAGATAGCCAGCGTTGGCGGCTCGGGTTCAACATCGTCTGGCAGTGGAAGTGGCAAAAGCGGTCAAAATAGTAAGCACAGTGGTGGCAAACACGGTAAGAATGATACAGCAGCTGCATCAGCGTCTAGTACAGATGGTGCTGGTGCTCCGAATGCCAAAAAGGATGAAAATGGTGCAAAAGTGCATGATGAGAAACGACGCCATATAAAAAGCATTATTGACAGAATACCCACACAAAAGGAGGAACTATTTAATTATAAGCTCGATCGCAATGAGATTGACAATGGTTTAATGGAACGCAAAATACGCCCCTGGATAAATAAGAAAATCATTGAGTATATAGGAGAACCTGAGCCAACGTTAGTGGACTTTATATGCTCAAAGGTTTTGGCAGGCAGTCCCCCGCAAAGCATACTTGATGATGTGCAAATGGTATGTATAAATTAGACTAAAACAAAACATGAACAGGTATTTATTACATAAACTTCTCAGGTGCTGGATGAAGAGGCCGAAGTGTTCGTAGTTAAAATGTGGCGTTTACTCATCTATGAATTGGATGCCAAAAAAAGCGGCATTGCTGGCAAATAGACGTGATACTTGACCAGCACTTAGGTTAAGATTACTACTACTGCTGTCGTCCTTCTCTCCTAGTGGAGCATAGGGCCTTTTAAGATTAGTATGCATATATATATATATAAATATAACATACGTCTATAAAATAAACATAGTTCTAAAAACTATACCAATATAATTTAACATAACTTGTTTTGCCAATAGTTTAGAAGAGCAAATAATTTTTGTTTTGCAAAAAACTACAACAAAACCTTGTTACCAACTTAGAGATAAGCTAATCATCAAAATGTAAATAAAGCCACACACAATGAGAACAATATAAAAAATATCTGAATGAAGCATTGCTGTAGTGTGGTGTCGAATTTGTTTAATGCTAGAAGTTATTTTTTTATTTACTATTTTATTTTAAAACAAATGAGCAAGCTCAATGAATGAAACTGCAACTTTACCATAAACAATTAAATAAAGTCTTAGCAAGGAAATCTTAATTGTTTAAATGCTTGCTGCAAAAAAGTAAGGAGTTTAAGGAATTCTTTACTACCTATTTGAAGAATGACAAACGATGCTATAACAATTTTGAGAAATTATCATTCCTAATGGATATAAAAAGTACAGATGCACATAGTGACTTTGGTGTTAATAATTTGAATACAATTTTGAATAATGAAAGTAAGTTTTAAACTTAGCTTAATTAAGCGATATTCTTTACAAAAAACCTTTATTTATTTCCAATTACAACTTATACAATTGATAAGTGTCAGTTATTTACGATTCTTAGCATTGTTTTGTAAATATTCAAAAGTTAATCATTTGACTACAAAAACCGCACATGGGCTAAAGAATGCAGCATATAAAAAACCGACTAAAGAATATGTTAAACTATAGAGCTATGCGCTTACCAGAACACTGGGTTTTTATTGTTAGATATCCTCTAACGTTTTTACTTAAGCGAAACAGTAGCGCGGTATGTGTCTCAATTTTGTTGTATAAATTAAACGTTTATGCAAGGAGAATATAAATTAATACTTGCTATAAAATTGACACGAAAAAAATAAGAAGCACTAAAGTATAAACGCTACACCGATGAATAAACACAATCCAGACATATCAGCAATTACACGTCGAGGCGGATTGACCGTTGGTACCAGCAGCTACATCCAGACTATCTCCTGCAGGCCCATTATTAAAGTATTCGGAGCTAACAATCTGAAAGCATTTTAAAAATTTAGTGAGTCTATAGGCAGTTTTTACAGTTTTTATTACAAACCTTCTCAACAATATCCCGGAACACATCACTGACAAACTGATCACATTTGGCCGAGGTTTCTATGAATAATGCACGATGCTTACGCGCAAATTTGCGTCCCTCCTCACGTTCCACTGTGCGTTCTTTGTCGATTTTGTTGCCCACAACAATGATGGATATGTTGGGATTATCACTGTAACTATCCAGTTCGTTCAGCCAAGCCTCAAGTTTTATCAAAGAATCGCGATTGGATATGTCGTAGACTAGTATGGCACCAAGCGCCTTACGATAAAAACTGGGCGTTAGACTGCGAAATCTTTCGGCGCCGGCTGTGTCCCATAATGCTACTTTATAGTCAATCCCATCAACGTTCATTACTTTGCTTTTAAAGTCCATGCCAATTGTGACGTCATGGTTATCATCAAACTTATTCTCCACAAAGCGACGTATCAGGCTATTGCGAAAAAATAACAAACATGATACAATAACAATGATTCAAACTTTGAACATAGCACGCAGTACGCATAAATAATGTGTGTGTGTGTGTGTGTGTAGATATGTGTTTAATACGCATCAGGTTAAAAATATAAATAAAAGCTAAATTTGTTTTGTCACCTCGATTTGCCAACGCCACTTTCGCCAATGATAAGCAGTTTTATAGCACGATCGGCCATTTTTTTATAAACTAAACAATATTTATAGTATGGCTTACAATTTCATTTACGTTTAAAAGCAAACTTATATTTAATAAATTACAACACTTTAATGAACAATTGCTATAGAGCTGCTGACAATATTGCCACCTGGTTGTTTTGTTTATATTTAAAGCGCTGCCCTATTCTAGTGTTGAACAATGCTAAAATCACAAAGAAGCCATTGTCAAAAAGCTAGTCAACAAAAGCTGAATGCTATATGACATATATGCACATATTTGACATCTGTCAAAATCAGCGTTTGTTTGTTCTTTTTGACGTGACCAGCGAGAAAAATGGTTGGTACCGAAATTGTGTTAAATAAAATTCTAAAAAATAAGTCGCATCCGTCTATAAAACTATGCCAAAATGTGCAAAATATTCAATCAAAAGTGTTTTTTTCGTGTTTATATAATTATTTTTCGCGTTTACGTTTTGTTATTTTGATTATTTGAAACTAACAATTTTGTTATTTCGCTCATTGACTACAGGTGAAGGTTAAGTGCTCCGAGTTGAGAACTAAGGACAAGAAGGAGCTCACCAAGCAATTGGATGAGCTCAAAAATGAGCTGCTTAACTTGCGTGTCGCCAAAGTCACCGGCGGTGCACCATCAAAGCTTTCCAAAATGTAAGTACCAGGCGTTTAGTGCCGCGGCGCACCAGTAGCAAGTCGCTTATTTGTTTGTTATTTGCAGCCGCGTTGTGCGTAAAGCCATCGCACGCGTCTACATTGTAATGCACCAGAAGCAGAAGGAGAATCTGCGCAAGGTGTTCAAGAACAAGAAATACAAGCCCTTGGACTTGCGCAGAAAGAAGACACGCGCCATCCGTAAGGCTCTTTCGCCCCGTGATGCCAACAGAAAGACGCTGAAGGAAATCCGCAAGCGTTCCATTTACCCACAACGTAAATATGCCGTCAAGGCATAAAGCGGCAACTCCCGCAAACGTGTTATTTCTAGTGTGCGTTAAGAGTTCTACATGAAAAAACGGATAAAAGAAAGAAATAAAACCTTTTTTTTAATGTGAAATTTTTTGTGAATTGTGTTCAACAATGGTATATATTTTTTTTATGTGAGTTTACGCTGGGAAAAACTATAAAGCTGTCCCAAAAAATGCCAATGCATTTGGCCAAAAGCTATTTGCGCTGAGCAAAAGCATTGCTTCCTTTTTTTTTTTAATTCAATGCACTGTGTATAAAACTATTGAGTAAGCTGTTCATTCCTGCTAAGATGCTTGTCTATAACTTGACTTGTTAGACGGAGCTTAAGTCACAAGCATTAATATCCGCTGTCCTAATACATTAAGCTTAAGCCCCTTATCGGGCAAAGCCCTCGTGTAGTTCATATGTTTAGGCGACTCTGCTTTACACTCGCCTGTAAGCACAAAGGCAATTACCTGATCCTTTCAACAAAGACACGAACAAAGAGTAGCCGGGCTTTTATAAAAGCCACCTAGCTGGCTGGAACTGCTTTATCTATATGCACATTTGTATAGAACTTATAAAGTACTTTGTTCCATCGAATGCTGTGGTAGTCGCCAACGCGATTAGTGCCACTTTTTAGCGACCCGTACTCTTATTGGCTAAGCGGCGTCATGTACACACTATTGTTTTTTCATATAGGGAACTTGGTGACATATGGCCCATAGGCATAATGGAGCACACACATTATTAAGACTAATTCTTTAAATAAAACGCAGGGGATTTCAGTTATGTGTTCCTTGAATAATTCAATAAATTTACAAAGCGTTGTAGTCACTCCTCAATGATGAAGTCAAAATATATACAATCCAAGAATGACGATACAATTAACACAGTCATTTCATAATAGCTGGTAGGTTCGTACCTTGCCAATTCTAAACTTTATACATGTTAAGATCATGTCTTAAAGACAGTCTTATCCAGCTTGTTCCAAATTTGGACACCTATAATACTACTAGTCAATTAGGTTCATAAATACTCGTCACAATATTTACTTACATTTGAAACAGATACAACAAAAAGTCCGCTTATTTCATTTGTCTATATAAACTATATATTTTATATATATATATTTTCTTATTGTTTCGTGCTCGAATGTCACGATATACATAAATTAAAGATAAGTAATAATATTTATTGGTATGAATTACAAACTCTAATACAAAAGACTCATACTGAATATGTTTGGCACATTTGGTTAATACTATTCTTTTGAACAGCATGAAACAATGGCGTGCTGCGTATTACGCCTGATAATTCCTTTGAGTTTTTGCTTTGGTGATAGTTTCTACTTGGCATCGGTGACAATGGCTCTCCCCAGAACTTCAACAACGCGAAAATCTTATAATAGGCCACTCTGAAAATTCAATATAAATATAATAAGCTTTCTTGCATTGAACAAACTATTTCAACAACTTACCTATAATTGCGATTGCTGGCCGCGTATATTATTGGATTAATGACGCTTGAAGCCCAGGCCATGACCGAAGCAATAATATGCAACCAGGGATACGATGTATTACGCTCATCGTCCACAACATTGGCCAGCATAAGCGGCAAAAAGCAGATGAGAAAACAGAGAAATATTGTGACCATCATCACAGTCAAGCGATTATCCTCACGAGCTTTGCGTGTACTGGTCGTGGTAATGTAGTTACTCGAAGAGGCCTTGCCAGCGGCAGAACCAATTTGGAAACTATCATGACTTTTGATTTTTTTCTTTTGATGCAAGACAGTTATGTAGATGCAGGAATACGAAATGATGATGACGAGACATGGCAACAGAAAACCAATAAGAAAGAGCGTTTTCTTAATCGATTTACCATTCTTTTTGAGTATTGTGCATGAGAAGGTAGACTCGTCCAGTCCCATTTCGCCCCAAATGCCTAGTATGGGCGGTAGCTGAAACAATAAAGAAAGTTAATAAGTTTAAATTGCAAAAAGAGAGTGTAAGTAAGTCTAAAGTATGTATGTATACCACTTTATCTGTGGTATGCCAGAAATCTCCTAAACAAATTTGAGCCAATACATAGGAATGATAGCAAGTTAAGTATTAAAAACTCCGTGAAGACTAAATAAGTGCAAACCCGTTGATGGATTTTTTGCACAGCACTATGTGCATGTGTAGAATTTTTGAGTTTAATTATTTGAAAGTCTATTTTACAAATGGCGCGCTAGTGGTGGGTGATTGCCAAAACAGCTGTTTTTAGCAGACAATCGATAACACATTTAAAGTTTTTTCAGTTGCAGCAGCCACTTTTGTAATAAGCCCATAAAACAGCTTTATGGAAAATATTTAGACTTTTGGAATTACTAATAAAGAATAAACACCAGTTGGAACCTGAGCTTAAATATCTCAAATTTTGATAAGAACCACGCATTCGTGAATTCTTATGGAAAGCGCTGGAAGCAAGAGGTATACCATTGAAAATAGTTAACCTGATAAAAAGCAGCTACTCTCAAGGCATAAACAGAGTTATACACGAAGGAAGGCTTAGTGAGCCTTTCTTTTCTTCAAGCGGTGTGAAGCAAGGCTGCGCATTGTCTCCTTTGTTGTTTATAACAGCACTGGATGTTGTGTTGGAGAGTATAAATGTTCGGCCAAGTGGACTAAATTTACGTCTTCAGTAAGCTAAGCGAGCTCTCTTACGCGGATGATGTCGCACTTTTTGCCAACAACCACGAAGGAATGCAACACAAACTAAGTGCGGCGCAACGTATCGGGCTTAAAATCAACATAAGTAAGACGAAATGTATGCGTATTAAGACAACAAGCCAAACACCGCTCTACGTCAATGAAACAGCGATCGAGGATGTATGCGAATTTAAGATATTCAAAGTAGAGTAGTAGAGTGACAACATCTGGAGGAGTAACCAACGATATCGACAGCCGCATTCGGAAAGCTAGAGCCAGTTTCAGCAGTCTTATGCGAATTTGGAGATGCAGGACTTTAACGCAAAATACAAAAATTATAACTTTAAATTCTTACGTCAAGTCTGTGCTGCTATACGGAAGCGAAACATGGCACTTAACAATGGCGTTGGCTTATAAATTGCAATGCTTTGTCAATAGGTATGTCCGGTCCATCTTGCGGATATGGTGGCCGAGAGTAATCTCAAATGAAAGGTTGTGGCGTGCCACTATGCAGAAACCAATTGTAAAGGAAATACCACTTCGAAAATTAAGATGGTTGGGACATACGCTGCGAAAAAATACAGACGAGGCAGCACATGCAGTACTCTCCTGGAACCCCCAAGGCAGAAGGTCACAAGGTCGTCCACGCAATACTTGGCGTAGAACCATAGAACGCGAAACGAAGAAGTCCATAAGTGAATTAAGATACATAGCGAGAGATAGATCAAATTGGAAAGTCTTTATTAATAATTTATGTGAATAGGCAAAGTTTGTACAATCCGATATTGTAATAAACATGCTAATAATAATTTGCGAGAGCAAGCTAGACATTTGTTTTAACAAAAATCGATTTATTTTTCTTTTGGTGTTAGTTTGGTATTCTCAAAAAGTTAAGAGTTTTTATATTCAAGTCTACACGATTCTTTTAACCGATTAAAGTCACCACCTTTCTACAATAGATTTAGAAATACGTGGTTTTAAGCAGAGTAGTAGTCAATTTTGCATATAAACTTTTCAACAAATTTTAATAAACTTTGTACTCATAGTTATAAATAGATAGTTATATTAAGTTATATTTTTTGCACTAACTAACTAAAATAAATCATTCAGAAAATCATCGGGCAACAACTAAATTGCTCAGACTATAGACATGTCAACTAAATAAGTTTACATAAAAAAACGGACACACTTAACAAAACGAATCAACTTTAGCAAAATACTTTGCTCGCAAAATTTGACTGCTTCTACATTCACCAGAAATATGTCCTATCTCTACACAAAAGAGGCTCTGAACCCTTCTGGTTGTTAATAAATGTTTTGGGGCTTATTAATCGGAAACTTCTAAAAATTTGACTACAGATTATGTCTTCAAATCAGACACCATTGACACGAGATGTTAATAAACAAATTTTTTAATTTTGATTTTGGAGACTTTGGACCCAGCTACTTTACTACATAAGATTGGACACATATACAGAGTCTTCACATTCAGTACACCATCATGCTTATTTCTTAAATAATTTAATAACTTACCAGTAGTAAAAATGAAACGGCCCAAACAAAAATCAATTGAAGTATAATGAATTTTTGCTTGTAGATCTGTGAGTATCTGCTATGGCAAGCAATAAGTATATATCTATAATGATAAAACACTTAAGTTAAATCTCGAAATTGTTTGTAAACAAAGCTTGGACTTGCCTATTTAAAGTTATGCCCACCATACTAAGCAATGAAACGGCTACATTGCCATAGAAAATGACGGGAAATATTTTACACAGTGTAGTTCCGAATGTCCAACTCTGTGGAATATTAAAAAATAAAATTTATTTTAAAATTGTGTTTTAGTTGACTTGTTAACTATATTTACCTCCTGAAAGAAACGCACTGCCGTCAGTGGCAAACTAAAGGAACAAAACAGCAAATCGGATATACTTAACGATATGACAAAGGCTGTGGTCGCATGTTCGCGTATCGTGGGGCTCTTAAGCAGCGCCAGCAAAGTAATAAAATTGCCTGCATGGAAGAACCGATTAGTAAATATAATAATTAAAACTCAGTTTCAATTGGTGACGGGCTGCAAAGACTTACCAAACACTCCAATCGTTACGAAGACGCATGCGCTAATGGCTGCAAAAAGCGTCGCGGAATGCGGGTATATAGAGTTTGTTGGTGGTGGGGCATCCATATCCATGCTGTTGGATAAATAATTATTAATTAAATGTTCAATTGTGTTTAGTGCTGCAAAAGTCAATAATAGCATTACTTAAATAGTTATCTTTGCTGAACTCAAAGCTCAAGAGAATCGTCTAAATTTTGGCAATCTCTGAGCTGAGATGATCAGGTAACGTTACAGTATTGACAGCGAAAGATATTTTTAAAATTGCTTCTTCCTTCAATTTCATTTGAGAAAAATTCGAAAAAAAAAATTATATTAATGGTACTTAAACAAAAAGTATACATTTTTGACGATTTTTAAATAAACAAAAAAATTGTGGTTTTTAGCTCTGTCGCGGACGACTTTGAGATCCTGTGTGATCACAAGAAACAAAAAAACCGATGTCGATACAATGTGGAATAGTGATTAAATACTTTAAAAAAAACTTTTGGATGCCAAATTTGGCTAGCTCTAAGCATCTGTGAGTGCTGGGTGTTCCATGTGCCAACATGGTCAATTATATTTATTTGCGAAAAATTCCAAAGCAATTTATATAAAAGGTGTTCCAATACAAAAAATAGATTTTTGACATAGTATATATAATATAAAATAATATTCCTCATGAAAGCGGGAACGTTTAAAATGTCTAAATACCATCTTTTTGTCTAAAAGCTCCCACTAAAACGTCCTTTTCTAAAAATGCTGTTTTGACCAGGAAGGACCATCCAAAAAGTCAAAAAAAGCTTTATAGCTTGGAAACTACTAGATATACTTACATGATTCAAAAACTAATCTTATGTACTTTTTTAAATTCCAGCAATGAAATTCCAGCAATCAATTTTTTTCCTTGTCAACCCCTTTTTTTTGTCTATTTTTACTGTACTAACGTAGACTTAGTTGGACTTAAAAATATCTTCATTTTTACTTCTTTGTGGATACCATGCCGCACCTTTTTGCGTACTAAGTTAAAACTTCTCTGCATAGAATTTAATAATTTCAAAGCGCGTAAAAAATTTAATCAAAACTGTGCGAATTATTTTCAATTAGGTAAATTGAGTTGTCGAGGCTACAAGGTTTTTTTTTGGTGGATCTGCAGCCGATCCACTTACTTTATTATTTGTAAGAAAAGTGTATATTAAGTTTGTGCATATGTATGTAACATAGAAAAGGAAATAACATAGACGCTACATAGTTTTCTCCAATATGGTTCGTCTGTCTAAACGCCTAGAGATGGTGAGAGCTTGAGGAAACAAACTCTCCAATTAGAACCCAACTTATTATGTCACTGGCGTGTGCAGAAGTTCTTAGAAACTCAAAATCGCTTGACTATATCATATAACACCCATAATTTGTTGGTTCATGAAGAAAACGTAACCAACTTCGACAATCAAAAGTTTTTTTTGAAGTATCTTCATTTTTTGTATAGCATAGGGCATCTCAAAGTCGTTTGCGCCCGACTTTAATGTGCACCATTTTTTGATATTGCGCTCTAATAGAATTTTGTGGTTTACTCCAACATTTTACAAACAACAATAACAATATTGAAACTAGACAAAGACCTTACTTTATTGCTAATAATAAACAAATTTATATTTCTTTTGCCTAGATGCCCCAGTAAAAACAGAGTTATTTTTAAAACTTTTGGCGTATATACAAGAGTTGCACCCTGGTCTTTATATAGACGCAATAGACTAAAATACAAAAAAAAAATATTTTTCTTTTCGTTAACCCAAACCTAACCCTGTAGAAAGTTGAAACCTATCATGCAGCCCATATATGGGTTAATCCCTTAACAGATATGTACAGAGGTGGGCACGAAAAATAACGGAAAGAGCACTACAACAACATCAAGAAAAAAGGTCGAAAAAAGGATGCTCGAGTAGGGCCATAAAAATCGCACACTGTGTGTATTTTGTTTTTGTAATATTCTGCGAGTCGAGCGAAGGCACACATTGTGTGTATTTTGTTTTTGTAAGTTGCTGCGAGTCGAGCGAAGGCACACATTGTGTGTATTTTGTTTTTGTAAACTCGGCGCGTCGCCGACGATCTGCTTGTGCGTGTACACTGACAAAATTTTGCAACACATTCAAAGAAACAGAAAAGTCATATGAGTTTATATGACAATTTTAATTTACCAAAAAAATTACTGGGTCTTACAGTTGCCAAATTAACTATATTTCTGTGCTCAGTGTACTTGTGCGAATTTTTCGTCCGCGAGCACCAATAAAAACTACCGTTACGGTCTAAAAAGGGATGCTCGAGTAGGGCCATAAAACTCGCACACTGTGTGTATTTTGTTTTTGTAATATTCTGCGAGTCGAGCGAAGGCACACATTGTGTGTATTTTGTTTTTGTAAGTTGCTGCGAGTCGAGCGAAGGCACACATTGTGTGTATTTTGTTTTTGTAAACTCGGCGCGTCGCCGACGATCTGCTTGTGCGTGTACACTGACAAAATTTTGCAACACATTCAAAGAAACAGAAAAGTCATATGAGTTTATATGACAATTTTAATTTACCAAAAAAATTACTGGGTCTTACAGTTGCCAAATTAACTATATTTCTGTGCTCAGTGTACTTGTGCGAATTTTTCGTCGCGAGCACCAATAAAAACTACCGTTACGGTCTAAAAAGGTCGAAAAAAGGATGCTCGAGTAGGGCCATAAAAGCGCACACTGTGTGTATTTTGTTTTTGTAACATTCTCGGTTTTTTGCGTGTGCGTCTGGCAGGCGCCACTTACAAGACCTAACGGAAAGAGCACTCGGTGCAAAAATGTCCAAGGCGTTTTTTGTACTGAGTGCTCTTTCCGTTATGTCTTTTCTGTGGCGAAAGATAGGCGCACAAGCAAAAAGTGCTCTTTCCGTTATTTTTCGTGCCCACCTCTGGATATGTAGACTCATTTCAATATAAGATTCAAAACGTTTCAAAAAATTGAAAGACCACTGCAAAAATTAAGGAAAGTGCAAGGTATATTATAGTCAGCTTTTCCCGGCCCATTTATTTCAACCCATTCTTAGCGTTTAAGGGCCTATACGCAGTTCGAAAAATTTCGTGCGGAATGACAAAACTTCATTAAAAAAAAAAAAATCCCAAAAGGGATATCCCAAATGGGTTCCTCACAAAGAGGTGGGGCACTGCGACCAGAAGATCTTTTGTACCATACCCATAAATTACGGCAAAAGACTTTCTGCATGAATAGCAGTAGGTCTTTTGTTGGTATTGATCTAAGATGACGTACCTTTCTCAAGTGACCGGCTCTGTCCCATACCAGCGCTGGGCAGTCACAGAGAATATGTCTGGTGCTTTCATCGTCCTCGAGACAGAGTCTGCACTCTGAAGAGTCCGATAGGCCAATTTTCTGTAGATGTTATCTAACAGTATGGTGGTCAGATTGGTTTGCTACCAGGAGTTTTAAGTCCGCTCTGCCAAGACCTTTTGTCTTGATCATATCCAGAGGTTTAACAAGCGCTTTTGCTTGACGCAGCCCCGGTAAGGAGAACGAACCAGTATCATCTATGTTCTCCTGCAACCCATTTGTTTACCATGGTTTTGATTGTGAATCAACCAATACCACAGAAAAGCGCAGGAGTAGTGATCAGGGTGGAGGCACCCTGTCGTGCTAGATCGTCAGCGATCGTGTTACCATTCACTCCTGAGTGTCCAGGTACCCAACATAGCACGACTTTGTTTCGGGAGAACAGGGTTTGGAGGTAATTATGGCATTCTTTAACCATCCTGGAGAACATATGGTAACCGTGGTTGATTTTTATACCCTGTACCGTATGGTACAAAGGGTATATTGTGTTTGTGCAAGCCGAAAATAAATGTAACGTACAGAAGGAGACGTCGGAGACCCCCCAAAGTTACCTAAAGTATGATCAGAGTGACTAGAGAAGTCGATATACCCATGTCCGTCTGTCCGTATGAACGCCTAGATCTCAGAGATGGTAAGAGCTAGAGCAACCAAACTTTCAGATTAGATCCTTTATTAATCCATAGGAGACAAGATTATTTTATTTTTTTTTATATCGGGATTACATTATATAGCTCCCATAGGGGTGTTTCAGAGGACCTCGAAAAAATGCAAAAGTTTTAGATGGATAATTTGTTTGTTTATGAAGATATCATAACCAAATCAATCGGAAGTTTTTTAGAGACCCTCAGCTCTGTACCAAATTTGATCAAAATCGGTTGACTATATCATATAGCTCCCATAGGAACGATCGGTCAAAAAAACGCTTTTTTTACAAAATTCGTTGTGTTTCGTTTGGTTTTGAAGATATCGGAACCAAATTTGGCACTCGGAAGTTTTTTATAGTTTCCAATCAGTGTACTAAATTTGATCAAAATCGGTTGACTATACATATAGTCCCCATAGGACCGATCGGTCAAAAAAATTGTTTTGTGCAAAATTCGACTGGTTTCTGTTTGTTTATGAAAATATCGTATCTTTTGAAGGTCTTAAGCAATATTTCGGACTTAATTGCAATGTAGTGGTACAGGGTATCCCAAAGTCGTCTGCGCCCGACTTTAACGTACGCCATCTTTTTTTTGTATAGCTGTGTTATAACATAACCTCAAAGCACACCATATTATATCTTTTTTTTAGTCCAGTTGTCAGTCGCTGCTCATTTAATATTTTTGAGGTCTCAGCAGGTGCGGATTCAGGATTTGATCTTAGGGGAGTTCTTAGCTTTGAAGTGTATATATGTACTTATATCTGACTGTCAACCCACTTTTCGAACTTTTGGAGTTTTATTGGGTCTCAGGCACGTCAAAGTTCTGAGATAAACGCCAAAGTACCTCGTTTTTCAAGGTTATGTTAGCACACTGCAAAACCACAAGTGTTCTCCAATCACATTTAAAGTACACACCACTTCTTTTTTTGTGAGCCTGTGTTCATATTGCCTATCGAAAATCGATGTATGTTGTGAATTAAGTAAATTTTAAGATATTTCTTGAAGTTTGTATATATAACTTATACTATCTAGGAGAATATTGCAAATTTACATAAAAACCAAGCTTGATTAAAAACAATACATCACAAGTTTTACAACACAAGCTATTTTTACATAAATATTTAAAGAACTACGACAAGCGTTAAATTTAAGACGATTTAAGCAATTTTATTCAAATTTAGTGATTTTTTTTCTTGCTATGCTTATCTTTATTTTGTCTAGTATAAAAGTTGATTTCTTTGATATTTTGCAAGCTTGAAGCCTAGCTTTTACAACCAAGTCATGAGAGAGAGATTCAATCCGGTTTAACCAAATATTATACGCTTTGTATTGAACGCTAGCAATGATCTCATCGCCTAACAATCACAAATATTTTATCATCTTGCAGTTTGTAAAATACAATAAAATTGTTGCAAACGTACATATGTACATAATAATAAAGTATCTTATAAGTAGCTGCAGTCTTGTCTATTGATAGCCGATTTTTATGGATTTTCGGTGCACATTTCTTAAGTAACATGCCTAGATAAGCATGAAAAAAAAGGTCAAACTATTGCACTAGAGCGCATTGTACAAACATGATTTATGATTCTAATGCTATCTCTAGTACCTACCTTATAGACGTTGAAGCACATAAAAAAAGAAAGATAAAAAACCCAACACAGTCCAAGACTTAGTTAAAACTCAGTTTAAGTCATTTTTGTAGTCTAGTGCTTGCAGTCTAGAATGTGGCACAGAATGTTAGCTGCACGAAAACTTTTTCGAACCTTGCAACGCGACACTCAACATTAAAATGTTACACAAAATAAATTATACTTTCAATTACGCGCTTTTCTTTTTTTTTTCAGCTTTTTATTTTGTTGTTCCAAAAGCTGAAATGATAACAACAACGTCAACTCTTTTGCATACACACAATTTCATTTATTTAATGCTTTTATTTGGATCGGTTAAATTAAAAAGCGCGCTGTTACGCATTTAACGCTGTTTCCGGTGCGTTCTTCTGGGAACTGCAGCCAACGGGGCACAGAGGTTCCCTGGTGGCACTACGCAGAGTTGGGAGCATGAGGAGCAACGGCGACGTCAGCGGCGGCGGCGGCTTTCATGCATGATCAACATGTGTGTATATTTCAATCTTGGCGTTGTGTATTTGTCTTTGTTGTTGGTGCTCTTTTTTGTTTTTTTTTGGTTAGGGGAGCAAATTGAAATCAGAATATGCATGTAGCAGAGGGGCATACCACTTTGGTTTGTTCTGCTACACATACATGTATGTACATACTCATATATGCATGTATGTATGTATGTATGACTTATTTATGTTTACAAACATGTCATACAGTCTTATCTGTCCCCAACATAATTGATTCCCTTTGGAATCAAAAAGTTCTTCGCAAGCCATCTTCAAGTATTCTTTGTATCAAGTCATATAAGTAAGTCGATTGCAATCGCATTACAAAGCTCTTCAACAGTATTATATGTTTGGTATTTTTATGTTTACGAGTAAGCAAGCTTTTCTGTTATTCCCAAAAATATAAAAATATAGCAAAAGTAGTTAAAGCACACCCTAATATAGTTCGATGAAGAATTCTACTTCGAATTAACTGCAGACTCTTTAAATGTCAGCCAAATCTTTCAACTAATACTTTCAAGTTTCGCTCTAGATATAGGGCGGATTATCGGCGCCGAAGCACCCTCAAAGTTAACTCCAATATGATCAGTAGGATAAGAGCAATTGATCTAGACATGAGCGTCTGTTTGTGACTATAAGAGCTAGAATCAGCAAACTTTTTATTTGAACGTTTGAAGTTTCTTTTTGTTCCCTCCCGAAATAATTTTAAAGCGTTAAATATTCTATAGTGTAATTATTGGTTCGTTCACTAAGTAATTTCGTTTTTTTTAGTGCAATTCAAACACGATTTTTTTATTGTGTAAAACATTTTATGAAATTATGTATTCTCCATTTTGATCCAATACCTTTTGCCATCTTTCGGGCAAGAGATTGATAAAATTTTTATCCTTGCATGCAAAAAACTGGTCCAAGTGGTTTTTTACGTCCTGATTTCAGGTGAAGGTTCTCCCATCCAGAAAATTTTGCAGAGACTGGAACAAGTAATAGTCCGAAGGTGCCAAGGATGGAGAATATGGTGGGTGTGGTAGCACATGCCATTCAAGCTGCAAAAGCTTTTGACGAGTCATCAAACTTGTATGAGGTCTCGCATTATACTGGTGGAACACTACAACTTTTCTATTGATCAATTCTGGCCTCTTCTGTTTGAGTGCATCACTCAATTTGTCCAGCTGATCACAATACACTTCAGAATTAATCGTGGCATTGTCGGGTAAAAGCTCAAAATAAACCATCCCTTTGAAATCCCACCAAACAGACAACATAACCTTTTTTTAGTGATTATCGGCCTTCGAAGTGGTTTGAGCTGGCTCATCCTTTTTAGACAATGATCTCTTGCACTTTACATTCTTGTAAACAACCCACTTTTCGTCGCCAGTAACAATGCGCTTCAAAAATGAATCACTTCTTGGACATTTGATAAGCAAATCACAGTCGTTAATGCGACGAAGCAAATTTCGTTCTGTATGAACATGAGGAACCCATATGTCAAGCTTCGAAATTAATCCTAGACGTGCCATGTGCTTGTGAACGGTCGCGTTAGACCAATTTAATCTTTCAGCAATCTCTCGAATTGTTATTCGACGATTTGCATTGACCCACGACTTTATTTTATCCACATCGGCTTCAAGAGGCCTTCCAGGACGTGGTGCATCCTCAAGATCAAGAATAGTTTGCTGAAGGCCCATACGCAGCATGCAAAATTTACGAATGTAATGAAAAACTTCACACTATTTTTTTTATATGAAGTTTTCCATAACATTCGTAAATGTTGCATGCTGCGTATGGGCCTTTAAGCGCAAAATTCGAAAAATAAAAAATAAATTTCAATTCATACCAAAACTCATTTTTATCAGACCTTAAATAATAATAGATAATTTCCCTCGAAAGGTATAAAGCTGTGCTAACAATGCGCAAGGGAGTACATGGCGGCCGCGAAAACGAATCCGAATAAAATTGTACGTTTTACTTTTTTCGTTTTCTGGAGCACCGCCTAATATAATATTTTGAAGGCGGGAGTTCAAAAGCATATAAAAGGCTTGCTGAATTAGTAGACTGTTGGTCTCAGAACTTCGCAATGTCTAGCGACCACGATTTGATATATTAATTATGCGTAAGCCTAAAATGTATGTTACATAGCGAAGGAGATGTCGAAGACCCGCCAAAGTGAACTAAAGTATGATCTGGGTGACTGTGTCATCATCGCGTAGATATCAGAAATAAAAAGAGTTAGCACAAACAAACTTTCGGATTCGATTTTTTCTTATGTCACGGGAAACAAGTTTGTTTTATTTTTCCCATATCGGTGTATTAGAAGTATTACGGACCAGCTCAAAAAAAAAAAAAAGAAATCGTAAGCAAATTGGGCGTCGGGGGGTTTTTGAAAGTTTCCAAACACTAGCAAATTTTATAAAAATCGGGTTGGTACATCATATGGCCCTTTATTGTAAATAAACTCGGCAATCAAAAGTATTTTGAAATACTTACACCCAATTCTGTTTTTAAATGGTCTTTTTTTAGGTTTTAAAATAAAACAGTCTAGAATTTTTTTTTCTTTCGAAATTTTATTCGATTAAGCACTATTAAAAATATATTTCATAGAAAGCTATATGGGAGCTATATGGTATAGTCAACCGATTTTGATTAAATTTGCTACAGTGCTGGGGAACTTTAAAAAACTTCTTAATGTCAAATTTGGTTACAATATCTTCACAAACTAACGAAACACAACGAATTTTGTACAAAAAACGTTTTTTTGACCGATTGGTCCTATGGGAGCTATATGATATAGTCAACCGATTTTGACCAAAATTGGTACAGTGCTTAGGTACTCTAAAGCGCTTCTTAATGCCAAATTTGAATTTTGTACAAAAAGCGTTTTTTTGACCGATCGCTCCTATGGGATATAGTCAACCGATTTTGATCAAATTTGGAACAGTGCTTGGGTACTCTAAAAAACTTCCACATTTTTTTTCTGGAACGTACCTTTGTTACAGTGTAGAAATAGAATTAGGTGAATTTAATTGTTTCGAAATCGCTTCATATATTTACTTGTTTAATTGAGAGTACCTTAAAGTCGTAGGCGATCGTATTTAGTGTTCGCCATTTTGTGCCCATATTGAAGTTTTGTGCCCTCTAAAATAAATTGATTAATTATCATTTAATAGAACTCAATTACTTGTTTCGTAAGTGGTAAAGATCTTTCACTTCTTGGTTAAGTTGAGAAGCGAGTTTTTATAGCCGTTGCTTATAGCGTCAAGGGTATTATGGATTTGTGCAATGCATGCAACAGACAGCAGGGCGAGGGACAGACCATAAGTTATTTATACTACATGATCAGCATCGATTTGGTTAGCGATTGAGCCCTAGTAGCTACATTTTACAAAAAGCCTGTGAATTCCTTAAGAGATCTTGACGCTTTACAACTATAGTAATAAACCTTGTGTAATAATAAATAATAAACTTTAATTATGAATATTGTTACTAAGCTCGAACTAAAGATATATATGTGTATACTTGTATTACTTTTGTCATATCAAAACAACTTCAACAACGCATACAATTTCCAATGTTTCAATACATGCATCTTTTTTTTTTAAGTGGGTGCAGTGTATGCCATTATTGGGCAACGCCCGAAACAAAGAAAATGGTTTCCAGCTCAGAAGCAAAGTCGAATGTAAAACTAGGAGGCTTTGCTTTCTGCGTGTTTCGCACGCCAACCCCCGTACGGCTTTCTATATTCATTTCGAGACCCCCCGACTATGGTATCCCCTACAAATTCCTTAATTTCCTTTTTAATTATTTTGAAATAAAAAATGAGATAAACAATAATTTTAAAATTGAAAATTATGCATTGTGTCAAAATTATGTAAGACTTTCGGACTTTTTCCAATTTCTGAAAAAAACAAATGTTGTTAAAAACGACCATTCATATCAACAACATCTTAAATAAATTGGCAATCAATTAGTACACTATAATCTTGCTTATGTTGCAACTTTATGTAATAAGGATCTAGAATATAGTTAAGACTACAATCTTGCTCGCATCCCACAAATGTCTAAAAGCAATGGCAATAATAACTTAAATGTGGAAGCAGCTTCACAATAGAAGGTGTTTTTTTTAGGAGCTTCCGAGCTTTAATTTGAAATAAAACAATGAACGGAAAGAATAGCTCGAAAGGCCTTTGTATTGCAACATATTGGAGGAAAAAGACGAGGACGTCCAAAGAAACGTTGGCTGGATGATGTAGAAGCTTATCACAGTAAAATAGGAGTCCGACACTGGAGGTATGTCGTTGTAGAGAGGGACAAATGGAGAGAGATTGTTACGGAAGCTTTGGTCCACCAAAGACTGTAAGGTTAAGAAGAAGAATAAAGAATTCAATGCAGTTTTAAGACGAGAATTCCATGGCATTTATGTTTAAAAAATTAGGCCTGTTGAAAGACCAACGCGCCTAGCTGTTACATAACGCAGCCTTTTAGTCCAATACTTTCCCACATTTTCAAGAGCTTCTTCTTTGTAACTCATTAAGGGCACGACGTACATATAGTATTGACCTAAAATTACTCAAGAGCTGTTGGTTTGTTGTAGCACATAAACTTAACGTACCACAAAGCATATAATCAAGAGGCGTAAAATCGCACGATCTTGAAGCCCAACCAACAAGTTAATATTGTGAAAAAACATTGTTATCAAAATGACATTTCAATTATGGATCAATTTGCAATTGATTATTAGACTAAGCAGTAGATCATGGGGCTTATTATTATGAGTTTGGTTTACCAAACCAAAATCTTAAAGCACAAATTTCCATACGTTGAAGGGACCAATTCTAAGTTTTTGAGAGGTGACGTAAAGCCTCATTCTCAGTACGAGCATATCTTTTTATCTTTTGATGGCGTAATGTCATGTGTTGAAAAAATGGTGAACCATTTTTCAATATTTCGTTGCATAATACGCTGAGAGGAACAATTATACATATATGTGCAACGAAAAATTCACGAAGTGCTCTGATTTTTATGACTTCCAGCCGCCTACAAAATTCAAGGCCCTATACTGTACTACATCTACACCCATGCTATTGCAACACCTCCCAATTGCACTATATCCGTCTTCAGAGACGACACTGCACTATATAGCTCCAACTTTGACCACAATAGCAAACTTACAAAACGTCCTGAATACCCTCAACCGATCAAATTAAATGCTCCGAAAGCAAATTATTTCTTTCTTTTTTGGTAAGCCTTGCTTTTAAAAAGAACACATAGAATGGCCTAATGACAAAATTACTTGGTTTTAGCTTGGATTAAAAAACCAAACTTTTTAACCATGTAAGCAACGTCGTAAACGAAATTGTAACAACTATCATCATCTTCACTGGCTTTACAGTCTTGGACAGACCATAGCTTCTGCTACTATTCCTCGCCATGTTCTTCGATCGACTGCTGCATTCCTCCAGTTCAAGACACCAAGAGAGCGAAGATCATTTTCCACTACATCTAGCCACCTTTTCTTTGGACGTCCACGTCTTCTTTCAATCGGCTGTCTGTGAAATGCTTTGCTGACCGCTCTGCTTTTAGGCATTTTACTAAAGTGGCCTAGCCAACTTATACGTTGAATTATTATGAATCGGATCACATTTTGTTGTTGTACCATTGCTTCAAGTTCTTGATTATATCTTATTCGGTACGATCCATCTTCTAATCTGACAGATCCATAAACCTTTCTTAGGATTTTTATTTCAAAAATTAATAGCTGAGAGATGTCTGTCGACTTTAATGTTCACACCTCGCAACCAAAAGTGAGTATCGGCCTTATTAGCGTTTTGTACAATAATAACTTTTGCTTTCTCGATAGCAGATGCGATCGCCTATTCAGATCTATCATTCAGAACTATCGGAATTCTTTATCTCGCAAAACTCAGCTTTCAACAAACTGTCTTTGGGTCAATCTTAAATTCGGAGAGACCGTACCAAACCATAAATAGCACAAAGTAAAATATGTACCCACTTAAAACTATGCACAACCTGACATTTTACTTCTCGACCTTTTATCTTCATGATCAGCCAAATACTTGTCTAATTCACCAATTAATCTAGTATATAAGAAAAAAAAATTGTATTAAACGTTATAACTAGAATATCTCGCCAAACTCTCAAAGATTAAAACTTTTGACACTAACTGAAGTATTAAATAGTTACAGTCTTAGTTGTAATCAGCAGTTTAAGAACAGTATATGATAGCAAAGAATATAGAACTAGTTCTAGTTCTATATTCTTTGATGATAGTTATTCCCATTGAAAGATCTAACACTTCATTAAGCAAGGTTTATTTATTGAAGCTAGCGCCCTTATATAATATAAAAGATTATGTAAATACTATATACACATTTACAATATGCAAAATTCTATAAAACTCGTAATGTCCGAAGCTATCCTGCCTTAAATAAAAAAATTACATCAGTCATCTCGGTGTTGTGATATTAACGCCCTACCCTTGAGAAATCAAAAGAAGTTACGCTGTTTGTTTACGAAATTTGATAAGCCATGCAAATGAGGTTTACGTAAAGTCACGGGCATGCTAACAAGCCTCTGATATGTACATAAGTAAATATATATGTATTTAAAACCGAAACTACTATATATTTTATATGTTGTATTTATCGAATCTCACAAACACATACACGTACTTATGTACATATGTATTGACATATATGCTAATATTTTTGTTTGAATTAAAAAACGAATATTTTTTGCTGACTAATCCAAAAGAGTTTTGCACAACGAGTTTACTACTAAGTTTAAATAGTGTGTTAAAAATACAAAATAAACAATATATGTATGTACGTGAGTATGTAATGTTATACATATTTGAGACTATACAAATTTGGGTTTTTTTTTTTTTATTCTTATTACTACTTTATTTCTTTATAGATGCTTTACGTTTGCATGATTGAATCGAGTCATTGCATTTTAAGAATGAAAGCTGTTTCCAAGCATCATCATGGCATGATTCATCAACAAGAAACTGTTTTTGGGAAGCTCTCAGTTTGCGCAGAAGTAGTAAGACTAGTTAACAAATGCAGCAAGAGTTTTGGCTTTTAAATCAAAGTTTTAAGAACAAATTTGTAGGTATAAAAGATTTTGCTTTATGTACTTATGTATATAAAAGAAAATGCATAAGTATAAAACGAATGAAAACAACAGAGGGGGGATTCGTTTGGTTGCATGGAGTATGACCATATGTGTGTGTGTGTGTGTGTGGTGAATTGCCATGATGTTGATCTCGGCTATATTACGTGTAAGAGAGGGTGGAATTCTGGAATGCTGTCGCATTATTAAAGACTGACAAACAGCCGTTTCTTTATCATTAGCTGCATACAAGCATATACACGTACATATATATATACATACAAACATATGTATGTGCACAAACCTATGTACACACAGCAGGCATGCAGCTGCATCTCTGTATGCACAAATGTTTCTTCTCTTCATACATACAAAACACGCAGCAGTTATTAAAAATTATATACAACCAAATTAACAAACACTTAAAGTATATGCATTTATATACATGCTTATATACAACGCCTTCATTATTATTAACCAACAATTGTTAAATGCGCTTACCCGAAATTGTGCAGCGATATTGTAACAAAACGAACTTATTGTGCGCGCATTTTGTTTTAAACATAACACACTAGCTAAACCTTAGTTGTTTAGAAAAAAAAACTAAAACACAACAAAAAAAATATCAATAAATAATTTAATAAACAATGCTTAGTAAAAACACTTGGTAGTTGGACTAAATGCTGACGGCGTATAAACCATTGTTATTAATGCTCGAGCAATAAACGACGACTGTGGCTCTGACTGTGACTGCGTTCACGATCTCGTTGGCAACAACAACACGCACACGCGGCTATATTGTCAACAACAAGCGAGAGCGGAGCGTAGTGA
This sequence comes from Chymomyza costata, assembly GCA_018150985.1. Lineage (NCBI taxonomy): Eukaryota > Metazoa > Arthropoda > Insecta > Diptera > Drosophilidae > Chymomyza > Chymomyza costata. The sequence continues at coordinate 29,543,235 of JAECWU010000127.1, read as the reverse complement.
CGAGTATGTGTGGTTTCAAGCTGTGTTTGCAATGTCGATTACTAAGCCGCCGTTATTATTTATCAAAAATCGTTGACCGAACATATCGATAGTTGGACACACTGCGCAACACTGATTATCATTTGTTTGCGCATATTATAGTTACGCATCTCTAGCAAGTAATATTTATGTATTTGTAAACAAAAAGAGCGCGATTTTTTTACAAAAATCGTTGTTCATTATAATAAAATGCATATTAAGCAAGTAAGATTTGTGTGCAATCGTTGCATTATAAGTGATATTTGTTAAATGTAATGTGCTTGCAGATTATTATACAGGGCTTTAAAAGTTACAAGGACCAGACGGTGGTGGAACCATTCGACAAGCGTCATAATGTAGTCGTTGGACGCAATGGTTCAGGAAAAAGTAATTTCTTTTATGGTATGTAAAAACGCATAATACTGCAAATTTCAACACTTTAGTTGCTAATTATAACATTGAAGTAGCCATTAATTAGTACTTATTCAAAGGGCGGCATACTTCTGGTTGGTACATATGCGACTGCATGTGATTTAGCATGTTGTTTACAAATATTTATAGTTAGGCATTTTGTATTATTCATTAATTTTTGGAATCATAAAAGGCATCGCCTAACCTGCTGAAAATCAACTGCTTAGATGTACCAGTCTTAGATATCTATTCCTATTCAAATTACACTTTTATTAAAACAGCAAACAAGACTCGTAGCATCTGAAATTACATTTCCAAGTGGTAGCATATAGTCATAGTTGAGCTTAGGAAATTAAACCAAAATAAATAAACTTTTATTTATTCTGCAGCAATTCAGTTTGTGCTAAGTGATGAGTTTACACATTTGCGGCCCGAACAGCGGCAGGCTCTATTACATGAGGGCACAGGAGCGCGTGTTATATCCGCCTATGTGGAGATAATCTTTGACAATTCCGATAATCGTGTGCCGGTTAGTACTTTACTTTAAGTATCAAGTATACCTTATTAAAAAGATATTGTAACTAATTAATTGCTTAAATCACCAACAGATTGACAAAGAGGAGATCTATTTGCGTCGTGTTATTGGTGCTAAGAAGGACCAATATTTTTTAAACAAAAAAGTTGTGCCACGCAATGAGGTCGTTAATTTGTTGGAATCAGCTGGATTCTCCAGCTCTAACCCCTACTATATTGTAAAGCAGGGTAAAATCAATCAAATGGCCACCGCTGCAGATTCCTACCGCCTCAAGCTATTACGTGAAGTGGCGGGCACACGTGTCTATGACGAACGCAAAGAAGAATCTTTAAATTTGCTGCGTGAAACTGATGGTAAAGTCGAGAAAATATGCGAGTACCTAAAGACAATTGAAGATAGGCTACAAACGCTGGAAGAGGAAAAGGAAGAACTTAAAGAGTATCAAAAGTGGGATAAAACACGGCGCACTTTGGAATATATACGCTATGAGACCGAGCTAAAGGACACCCGACGTGCTCTGGATGATTTGTTACTTCAGCGCAAATCTTCATCAGACAAGAAAAAGATCTATAGCATAGAGATACAAAAAGCACAGGAGAAAATCAAAGATGTTCAAAAAAATCTCAAAGAAGCTAAGAAAAAGGTAATGACAACAAAAGAAGAGCGATCCGTGCTAATGACCGAACAGCAGCAATTGCTGCGCGAGAAAACCAAGCTTGATTTAACCATAGTGGATCTTAATGACGAGGTGCAAGGTGATAACAAGTCCAAGGAACGTGCAGATCAAGAGTTAAAGAAGCTGAAGGTTACCATTGCCGAAAAAGAAAAGGAACTCGACGATGTAAAGCCTAAGTATGAGTCCATGAAGCGTAAAGAGGACGACTGTTCACGGGAGCTGGCTTTAAAGGAACAGAAGCGCAAGGAGCTATATGCCAAACAAGGGCGTGGCTCGCAGTTCTCGTCACGGGAAGATCGCGACAAATGGATACACAATGAGTTAAAGTCGCTAAGCAAGCAAATCAAAGATAAAATTAATCATCATGCCAAACTTGTAGAAGATCTGAAGAAGGATGCGACTTCCGAAAAAGATTTGGGCACCAAAATTGAGGAGCACTCATCCGAACTGGAGCAGCTGCGCTTGCAAATCGATGAACATAATAAGAAATACTATGAGCTAAAAAAGACAAAAGATCAGCATCAATCCATGCGCAATGAACTATGGCGCAAGGAAACACAAATGACGCAACAATTGCAAACACAAAAGGAAGAGTTATCACGTGCAGATCAGGCACTTCGGAGCATGGCTGGTAAGCCAATTTTAAATGGCTGCGATTCAGTACGCAAGGTGCTGGACAGTTTTCTCGAACGCGGTGGCCAGTCTGCGGAAATCGCACGTGCCTATTATGGTCCAGTTATTGAGAATTTTAGCTGTGACAAGACCATCTATACCGCTGTGGAGGTTACGGCCGCTAACAGACTTTTCCATCATATTGTTGAGTCTGAGTATGAAGGCACTCAAATTTTGAAAGAAATGAATAAGCTCAAGTTGCCTGGAGAGGTCACATTTATGCCGTTAAATCGCTTGCAGGTTAAGATACATGATTATCCTGATGATCCCGATTCTATTCCGATGATATCTAAGCTGAAATACGATGAACAGCATGACAAGGCCTTGCGATACATATTTGGCAAGACGCTCATTTGCCGTAATCTTGAGCGTGCCACGGAACTGGCGAAGAGCACAGGCTTGGACTGTGTTACGCTTGATGGTGACCAGGTGTCTTCTAAGGGTTCGCTTACTGGTGGCTACTTCAATACGTCCCGTTCGCGTTTGGAAATGCAGAAGAAGCGCACGGAGTACACGCAACAAATAACAGAATTTGAGAAGAAATTGAGTAAGTTACGCAATGAGCTCAAGTCTACGGAAAACAATATAAATTCGATTGTATCGGAAATGCAAAAGACGGAAACGAAGCAAGGCAAATCCAAGGATGTCTTCGAGAAGGTGCAGGGGGAGATTCGTTTAATGAAGGAAGAGCTGGTGCGCATTGAGAAGTACCGCGCGCCGAAGGAGCGCTCACTAGCGCAATGCAAGGCCTCACTAGAGGCCATGAACAGCACCAAAACCAGCTTGGAGGCCGAGCTAAAGCAGGAGCTCATGTCCACGTTGTCTGTTCAGGATCAACGTGAAATTGATCAGTTAAATGATGATATTCGTCGTTTGAATCAAGAGAACAAGGAAGCATTTACGCAGCGTATGCAGCTGGAGGTGGTCAAGAATAAACTCGACAATTTGCTTATAAATAATCTGTTTAGGCGAAGGGATGAGCTAATACAGGCGCTGCAAGAGATATCCGTAGAAGACCGCAAACGTAAGCTGAACAATTGCAAAACTGAGTTGGTTTCTACCGAGAAACGCATTAAAAAGGTAAACACAGACCTGGAAGAAATTGAGAAACGCGTTAATGAGGCCGTGCAGCTGCAGAAAGAGTTGCAACAGGAGCTGGAGACGCATGTGCGTAAGGAGAAAGAGGCCGAGGAAAACATTAACAAGGACTCCAAGCAGGTGGAGAAATGGACCACAAAAGAAAATATGCTGAATCAAAAAATAGATGAGTGCACTGAAAAAATATCGAGCTTAGGGGCTTTACCGCAGGTAGATGCAGCCTACAGCCGAATATCATTAAAGAACATATTTAAGGAACTTGAAAAAGCCAATCAACATTTGAAGAAATACAATCATGTAAACAAAAAGGCACTCGATCAGTTTCTTAGTTTTTCTGAACAAAAGGAAAAGCTGTACAGACGTAAGGCTGAGTTAGACATTGGTGGCCAAAAGATTCAAGTGCTCATTCAATCTCTGGAAATGCAAAAGGTTGAGGCCATACAATTTACCTTCAAGCAGGTAGCGCAAAACTTTACAAAGGTTTTTAAAAAGCTGGTACCTCAGGGTGCTGGTTATTTAATACTTAAGACAAAGGACAATGAAGGCGAAGAGATGGAGAAGGAAGTGGCCAATTCGGATGCATTTACAGGAATTGGCATACGCGTTTCCTTTACAGGCATTGATGCGGAAATGCGTGAAATGAATCAGCTGTCGGGTGGACAAAAATCTCTTGTGGCCTTGGCATTGATTTTCTCCATACAAAAATGCGATCCGGCGCCGTTTTATCTATTCGATGAGATTGATCAGGTGAGATTTTGTGGCTCAGTCAATTTTACGTTAAACCAGTTGCTGAAATTTTATAACTCATCAAATCTTTTAAACTATTTATTCTAGGCTCTGGATGCCATGCATCGAAAGGCTGTGGCGGATATGATACATGAGCTTAGCGATACGGCGCAGTTTATTACCACAACATTTAGACCAGAGCTATTGGAGAATGCTCACAAGTTCTATGGCGTGCGTTTCCGCAATAAGGTTAGTCACATTGATTGTGTAACCCGAGAGCAGGCCAAGGATTTCGTGGAGGATGACAACACACACGCTTAAGAATCGCTAGAAGATAAAACCACAAGCCAATACACAAATTTTAAAGCGTTTAAACTTTTTTGTTAGTTTTACAAATAATTTTTTCCTTAAAATTTTTAATCTAATATAAATATATTCCTTTAGTAAGGCCCAAGTGTTTTTTTTTCGCCCATTAATTCAATAATTTATTCAGCCGATGTGTTAAACTAAACTTCACTATGTACTAACACTTACACAGTACATACATATTTTACAATGTATTTGTTTTTCCATTTATAAATCAGTTATCCACTAAGAAAAATAAAAAATCAAGATATATTTTATTTTATGCGCTTATTTATTAGCTAAAACACTTAACAAACATATGTATGTATGTATTTAAAAAAAAATGAGTTAAAACTTGGAAGCAATTGTGCGTCTGTGTTGATGATAGCTGTCTTTTTTTTTTGGACTAAATGCTGTATTATTCATGAGGTTTAATTGGGGCGAGCGTTGTTTGGCCTATCATCTGTTGTTTAGTTCCTCGAGCAGCTCCTGCGTTGAGTTTATGGCAAATATAACGGAGAAGCACATGCCTACGGTGCCAATTTCCAGCTGTGAAATGTTAAAGTGCAATGCCAAACGCCAGAGTACAAAGTGATTGAGCAGCACCTGAAAAGCCAGACCTAAGGCCCAGTAGAACTGCTCCGTCAAAGCAATGTGAAGCAAGCAGTAACAGTTCCAAATCACGCAAATATTAAGGCACATGCGTTGGGCATCAACAAAAAATGACTTTGTGCTTATAAATCGCTTGGTCACAGACATCAGCACAATGCTAGCATATAGAACTAGGCTAATAACTCGCCAATCCATGCCCAGAAACAGCTGTATATCACCATTTAGATTGAGCAACTCGCCAATAAGTAATGTAATAAAACAAACTGGCGCATAACGTCTAGATTTCTCACATATTGTGCGTTGTACATTCCCTGGATTAGGATGAGTGTGTCGTAGAAAACAAAGCACGCTGTGCGCAAAATAAAGTCCATAGCCGGCAAGTGTCCAGCGTCCGACGCTATAGTGTTTCAGTGCGCCACCTGATATCACCGCCAAGATAAAATATAAAAGGCACACAGATAGTTTTGAAGAGACGCCAAGGCCGCCATCGCCAAACGCGTTATAAGTCATACTAATCAGACAAACAAATATTAATGTTTGCGGTTTGTTCAATAGTAACTAAATATTTGATAGAACATGAACACATGCACGAGTGCGTATTTGGCGACATAAGTATGTATGTATGTATGCACACACATTTGATTGTATGCATGCTCTTGTATTTTTATTGTCATGCAAGAGCAAAATTACTCAAACTGTGCTGTTATTGTTTGTTTATGAATTAACAAAATAAAAATAAAATAATCAAGCAGCAAGTTTTATCTAAATCAATTGAAAATCATAATAAATAGTTAAATGTAGATTTACTTTTTGCGCTCAGTGTATGTACACATGTGTTTGCCAAATGCACTTGTCGATTAATCGATTAAAGGCAAGTGTTTTTAAGCAAAAGTCTCATTTAAGCTGTGGTCAGACACACAAAATTATTTATTTATTTTAAAATAGATAGAAGCTATTTTTAAAGCAGTTCCTTTTTACTTAAAAACCGTAAATTTTCACCTTTTGTTTGAACTTACAAAGTTAGCAGAAATGCATGGGCTAATTTTAACGCAATTTAATACCAGCTTTCAAGTTTTTCTGAATTGCTTTTACATGATATAAAATCAGATTTGTCATGAGTGCATCGTATTTTCATTTCCAAATTAACGCCTAACAACACCGGTACGTCTGCCGCTCTTAGCCTAATGTAAACGCTATTGTTGCAGCCCATTGCGGCAGCATTGGGAGTGCAATATAGCTGAGCTTTTAGCTCTTCAGCCTTTTTTCGATAAAAAGATTCAAATGAATACAATTAAATCGATTTCACAAACATCGCTAAAGTTATCTAGCTAATCAAATATCGTTTTTTGGTCGTTTAACAAATCAACAATATCTGCTTATTTATTAGCACACATAAGAAAAGTACAATATTGCCTACAGATGTTTGCCAAACCATTTGTGATCCACTGGCGAAAGCCATCGATGGCAACCATTCAAATTATTCTGTATAACATACTTAAATGTAAAAGGATTCAGATTTTCACGCTCTTTAGTCTCCTCCTCTGCTTGCATTTCGTCTAACAGCTCCTGTGACACAACTGCTGCCTTAAACGGCAACTGATTGGCCACTTGCTGGAGAAAGCCTTTAACTTCCACAAATTCACATTTGCCAGCGATCTCCACTATCACCCGACCCGCTTTAATGGGCGTTACATAATGATCGATGGCGCCTTTACCACCGCCCATGCGCTGTCCCTGACCCTTCTTTGTTATTGGCTGCCATGGTGCTGGCACACGCCATGTGGCAAACATTGTGTTTATATTCATTTTTCGACCAATTGTGAGACGCATCATCTCGTAGTGACCCCAGCGCAGACGTCCTCCCCCAGTGGCAATAATACCGTATTGTTTATGCAGAAGTGTATTGTGCACTAGCTCAGGTCCGCGCATATAGCGTAAGCGTTTTTGCATTTTGGGTGGACGCAGATTGGGCGGATGCTGTGGCACGCGCTCCACCATGCGTAGCTTGGGTCGTTCCACCTTTTCTATATCTGCGCGAACAAAAAATATAATAGCATCATTATGCCCTGTAAACATAGTTCCAAGTAAAACTTACTTTCATATTTAATTGGCGGTGCGAAGTATTTAAGGCCGGCAGTGTTGATGGCTAAGATGTTGCTTGCTAAAATGAAGAAAACTGAACTAAATGTCCGTTACTTACAAACTAAAATATTATACTTACAGGCTAAGCTGCTTTTAAACAGTTGTGTCGTTGCTTTAATACACCACATTATTGTTTTATGTTGTATTATTCTAATTTATTGTAGACTAGCCCAAAGCAGCAACTTGCTCGTTGCATCAACACACACAGTGTTGCCAGAAGTTTGTATTGTGGAGACTTTTTATGCTTCGACAGGTACATGTTTTGAGTTTGGTCATCGATATTGTGCCGTACAATTAAAGTTACTTAACATCCATTTTATGCACATGCAAACAGACTTAATTACAAAAGTACTTTTTTTTCATTATATTTTTTATTTAAATTTGAAATTGTTTACTATATTTCTAATGTTATCGATCTTAATCATAAAATGCAACTCCGCCCAATACAATTTTTTTTTTCATTAATTATCATTAACGCATTTTAATTATTGTTTTATTACAGCCATGTCCAAATCCTACAAGTGCAAGCGGGACAGCTAGCATAAAAAAGTTCAAAAAAACTAGTACTGTTCGGAGCAAGCAAATTAGCTCAAAAGATCCATTTCAGCTAATGTTACTGCTCATAAGAACTATTTGTACCATGAAGCAGTTCATATGTACCATTTTGACATATGTTGGCGCTGCCACATGGTCAGAATCAATTACAGCCCTGCCATTTGCTTAACGCACTTCTTAATGTTTAATATTGTTTAACATGCTGGCAACAGTGAACTCTCCTTGTCGAACAATAATCAAGATGATGATGATGCATACACATACACGAAAATTAAGTGCATGTTTTGAAACATTTTCTATATGTATATAATATTTAATTTAAGTGTATGAAGCATAAATTGCCAACGATTTTGTGTATTAGTGTTTAGTGATTTGTTATGAATATATCGAAAGTGACAACATCGCTTGCTCCAGCGGCGGCTACCGCCGAAAAAGCAAAATCAGAACGTGTAACATCTGCAACAGCAGCAGTTAATTTTAATACAATTAATATACAAAAACGCAGCAGAGTTGACGATAACGAAGATACCAATCGCAAGAAACTTAAAACGGATATTATAATTTGCACAACATCCTCCAGTTTGCCCGCCAAACAACGTGCTGCTGCCAGCTCTGGTGTAGTTAACACTGTTGGATCTGCTGCCGCTGTTGCATTGGAATCAGCGCACACTAGCACAACCATAGCTCCAACATCCATTAGCTCAGGCCTAGTCACAGTTGTACCTGGCAGAGCACCAATACAAACAGACGCAGCCGACCAACAACATATTCTGTTGGTATCAACAACGCAGGCAAACACGACCAGTACAGTAAACGCCGCAAATGTAGGAAATTTAGATAATGTACGAGAAGAACAAATTATAGTTTGTAATTTTGGTGCAAATACCGAAATGAGCGCAATAAAGCCTGAAGACACCATCGACAATAACCAAAAGCAGAGTAAGGTGTTTTAACTAAATATAAATTGCTTTGTTTATCCATTTATGTTTTGCAGACTTCGCCAGCTTTACCAAAAAAGATGCTGCTAGTACATCAGCAGCGTCTGCAAATGAGCCGCCCAGCAGTGAACACTTTTCTGATGCCAACGCCAAAGTCGAGGAGTTGGACTTTGTATTGCTGCCCGCTTCCAGTGCCGATATGAAGACTGTATCACACGAAACCAATGCTGCTGCCACCACAGTAATCTTGAATACAAACCATGGATCTAGTGCAGTTTCTGGTGGCGGCATTGGCACCACCGTACTAACCCAAAAGCCCAACACAGCCAGCTATAATATCTTCAATAATATAAGCACAGCTGGCAGCACCACAGCAACTGGCAGCCAAACTACAACTACATTCAATCGTGTCAGTTTGCATCCCAAACTCAAAGGACAACAGTTGGTCGTTAATACCAAAAAACTGGGCGAGGTTACGCACCCCACAGCTACCACAGCCAAAGTGTGTATTGGTAGTAAAACCATCTCAGTGCCTTTGCTTAAAACGCGGCCCACACAAATTATACAGGGCGGGCAGCTTATGAGTGCCAGCGGCACAACCACCGCAGGTGGAGCTACCATAGTTGATAGCAAGCAGGTACAAACGGCACAGGTTACTACAGTGGTTAGTGCGCCCAGCCAAACGCAGCAGCATTTGCATTTTAGCAAGTTATTGAATGTAAAGCGCGTCGCCAAAAATCCGCCAACAATTGTATCGTTTTCGGGTCTGCAGATAAAACCGGCTAATACCAAAATTGTTACCACCAAAGTGGTTAGTAAAAAGATGCTACAAATTCAACAGCATCAGCAACAACAACAGCAGCAACAACAAGGCATTGCTACATTAACGCCCGCAACAGGCAGCATCGTGACCATAACCACAACAAATCCCAATCAAACTTATGCCATGGTACAAGAAAAGCTGCACGAAGCTGCTGAGCAGCAGCAGCAAGAGCACGAGGTTACGACCCAAACAGTGGCACGCTTGACGAGCTCACAAAAGCTTAACTATAATGATAGTATTCAAAAGATTCTGCTTAACAAAAGCAAATCTTTAGAGACTAATAGCAATAGTAGCGGCGGTGATGCAAGTGACTTTGGAGTAGTCATTAAAACGCTAGACAAGAATAATCTTAATTGCACGCCAAATATCAATATATTTAAACAGCCAGCGGGCAATACTGTGAATTCACAGCAGATGCAGGTTGTAACGCCAAGTCAGCAACAGAGTGCGCAACAGCAATCAAATAATTCGGAACTCTCCAGCTCAAGTGTATCGGTCTCTGCTATTCTAAATGATGCCGTGGCCAAGGCCAGTTCCAGCGCTGCCACCATATGCATAAGTAATCCTGTTAATAGTATAGGCGCGCGTCCCATAATATCCATACAAAAGATGGTGCTCTCAAAGACAACGATGGCACAGCAGAAGCCCAAAATGGCCACCACAGCAGCAAATAACAGCGCCATACAAATGCACTCAATTACCCAGGAACAGGACAACAAACAACAGCAACAGCTCAAATTAAACGCCAACAAACTTTCAACTCCGAGCAGTTTAAACATAAGCGTTAGTTGCAATGAGCCACCAAAAGATAAGCATGAAGAGTTGGACAACAAGACTAAGTTAAAGACAGAGCTCCTGCTGGTTAAGCAGTCTACAACAGCTGCAGCCACCACCCCCACTGAGCTGCACCATAGCAAAGAGCAACAAAAAACTACAGAGTTGCTTAACGACGATGCCACTGAGAAGCGTCTGTTATTTGCTAGTAATGCACCCATAAGCAACTCCAGCAACACTTTAATCAATACTGCACCCACAACCACACCAACTACAACCGTAGCTTCAGCCGCACCACCACCTCCACCTCCTATAGCGCAGCTTAGCAAAGTAGATGACTCCAATAATGCGCTGCTAAAAAAATTACTGCAAAACTCCAATACCAGTCATAATCTTAATCAAATGTCTATAACGTCTCCTCATGTGGCAGCTAGTACGGCATCGCTTTCGGCGCGCAAGGTTATAAATGTTCGTGCGCCTAGTATGGGTTTGGTAAGCTCACTGGAGGCACAGTTGGCAAGGCCTGTTATACCACCTGTGCCAGCAAATAGCGGCTCTGGCAGCACGCCTACTACAAGCAGCACAGTGTCAAGCAGTGCGGGAGTGGTGTCACAGGCAATGGCGCCACATTCGGCAAGTGTTTCAGCCACAAATAGTCAGCAGATTGCTCAGCAGGCTGTGGAAGTAAAAGCCGAGATGGTACAAGGAAAAAGTGATGTTGGAGGAGGAGGAGGCCCAGCTGGATCTGTTTTGGGCGCAGCAGTAACTGTAGCAGGCGTCTCCGTTATGCCAGCAGCTGCCCCATCAGCGCCCACACAGCATATCAAGCAAACGGTACAAATTGTGTCCAAGGAAACTTCGTTTATATCTACGCCTGTCCCAAAGCTACCTGTACAGTTGGAGCAGTTACCTAATATTAAAGCGGAGCCAACTTTGCCCTTGCCTCCACCGCCGCCATATGAGCTAAGCACAGTACCGCCTGTTTCCAATGTGACCATTAGCATTACCACCAAGCCAAAAGAGGTCAAGGTTAAGGAACAGGATATCAATACAGAGACAAATCCAGCTGACCATAGCAGTACTCAAAAACAGATAGAACAGTTAAACCAGATAGCAACGCCGATGCAATCCCTACAACCAAATGAGCCCAGCTGGAAACTGCAGACTGAAGCTTATAAAGAAACCACAACAACTGGTGTTGCAACCTCTAGCGTAGTCATTAATAAGATACCTTATAAGCCGCTGGAAGCGCAAAAGCGTAAGCTACAGTTGGATGAAAAGTCTGTCAACGAAGTAAAAGTCGATCAGCCTGTTAATAACCTGCCCAATGAAGTGCATAACTCTGCTCCCATTGCAGTAACAAACGTAACACAACACCAGCCTACAGCTCAATTGATGCAAATGCCTGCTGGAGTTGCCATGCAGCCACCGGTAAGCCAAGCTTCTTCCAATACAGCGGACAACAAAGTGCAGCTCATCTCGGCTATAACCAGCTATGTGAAGAAGGCGGCAGAAAGTCCAGCAGCGCCTGCACCAGAAATAGGCGGCATTTCAACTAAGAGCGGTGATCAACGGAAGCGGCGCAAACGAGAGTACCAAAAGCCACGACGTACTAACCAGAATGCCAACAGTTTAAAGGAGCTGCCAGGACAAATGCCAAATGCTACTATCGTGCAAATGACTGGCTTACCGCCTGGTACACAATACGCTGGTGTTGGCGGAGTGGGAGGGGTTTTATCCAGCGCACATACAACGCCCAGTGGTTCGCCTATGATAAAGAAACGAATGCGCAAAATTTCTAAAGTGGAGGAAGATCATGATGGCTTTACAGAGAAGCTTATGACACATATAAGACAAATGCAGCCACTTCAGGTATTGGAACCTTTGCTAAATCGCAATATTCCAATAGGCAGCGGTGGTGGACTTAGCGATAAACTAAAACCTTTGGCCATATCGCGTGCCCTTCAAATGCAACACCAGCTGGAAAGTGAGGAGTATGAGCAACTAATGGGACGCTTTGGACACGTGCGGCATGAAAGCATAAAATCATTGTATGATAGCGAACGCTTTAGTGGAAATGGGCATTCTGGCATTGAAAGGAATGGTAGTAGCTATGCAAGCGATGGTAAAGCAGTTTCTACCATACAAAATGACTTCTACGATCAGGAGTTCTCCACGCATATACAGCGTAATCCGCGTGAACGTATAATGCGTGTAATGTCCGCTGTTCGAGATTGTAATGTAGAAACATTGGATGTAGTGGAGCCACCAGATGCTGGTTGCGTGGAAAGCAATTATGCTACTCGTGCAGATGGACAAATAGCCTGGAAATCCATGCCCAGGTTTACGCGCTATCCGGGTTTGGTGTTACTCAACAATAACAATCGCTGTCACGGACGCATGTCACCAGTGGCACAAGCAGAGGACGCGTTGACTATGCATGTGCCTGTCTCGCCCTTACTTCGCAGCTGCGGCGAAGAACTTCAGAAGACGCAGCAGCTGGAGATGGGCGCGTCTAGTAATAACAATAATTACCAGCAGAAAAACCAAAATGTGATATTATCGCTGCATACATCGGCAACAGACAACATAGCTGGTGTGCTACGTGATTTGGCTAATTTGCTGCATTTGGCGCCTGCGCTTACCTGCAAGATTATAGAGGCGGAAAAAGGTTTTAAGCGTCCTACAGAACTGCCACGTAAGTTGTGCTCCAATGCACACTTGCAGCAGATTTTGAATGGTCGACGAAAGCTGTGCCCGAATTGTGGTAGTGCTATAGCGCTTGGAATTCGTGTACCTAATCACTTGGTGCCAGGGCAGGCGGAGACAAATGGTTTAACACTGTTAAGCACGCTGCTGCCGAAAAAGTTTCCATCGCCTGCCTATACATACTTTTGTGGGCGAGCGTGTTTAACTCAGTACAAATATCGCGGCAAAGAGGGAACTTCACCAGGTTTAACAGCTACAACTGCTGGAGATGGAGTTAGCTTCAACGCAACCGCAGCTTGCAGCACCCAAGGCGAGCCAATAACGGAAGCCTTTATCATTAAGTCGGAGCCGGAGGAAGAAAGCTGCAATAGCAATAGCAACAACGCTGGCGTTAGTCTGGAGCAGTTGAAGCTTACCCACACATCGCAACCTGTAATAAAAGCATCGCTAGGTATTGTCAAGTGTTACAGTACCGACTCCTTTGCTAGTGATACGGCATCGCTTCCTGCCATTAAAATGGAGCCAGACGGCATGCCAAATAATACTGTATGGGAAAAAGACTACTATGGAGGAGTTCAACTGGAGGATACGCGTCAGTGTGTTTTCTGTAACCAACGTGGTGATGGACATGCTGATGGACCCTCGCGATTGCTAAACTTTGATGTGGACAAGTGGGTGAGTGTTAAATAACGTTTGTAAACCTTTTTCAATTACCCTAAATTTGCGAAAAATCTACATAGTCTAAAGTTTGGTCAAGTGTTGTTTTCAAACATTTTACATCAAATGTCCGAAATTGCTTGCAAGATTAAGTTTCTGAGTTCATGCCCTATACCTATACCAAAAGTACACAAAATGAGTGGCAACAACTTTGTTTATATATACCGTGCACTATATTTTTTCAGGTTCATCTCAATTGTGCCTTATGGTCAAATGGTGTCTATGAGACAGTTGCCGGCGCGCTTATGAACTTCCAGACTGCGCTGCAGGCTGGCCTTAATCAATCCTGTACAGCCTGCCATCAATTAGGCGCTACCATTAAGTGCTTTAAGTCACGTTGCAGTAATCTCTTTCATTTACCCTGTGCAATTAAGGATGAGTGCGTCTTCTATAAGAACAAAACAGTGCATTGTAGTGCTCATGCCAGCGCTAGTTCGGCGGGCATGACAGAGAATGAGCTCAGTTCGTTTGTGGTACATCGACGCGTGTTTGTAGACCGCGATGAAAATCGACAGGTGGCCACAGTTATGCATTATTCGGAGCTTAGCAATTTGCTTCGTGTGGGCAATTTGACGTTTCTCAACGTGGGCCAACTGCTGCCGCACCAACTTGAAGCGTTTCACACGCCACACTATATCTATCCCATTGGCTACAAAGTTGTAAGTGATCATAAAAATATATCTTTATTACGTTGGCGCCGGTTTAATTTTCTACTCTTTTTACCATACATTCAGAACCGCTATTATTGGTGCGTGCGGCGTCCCAATCATCGTTGCCTATATGTGTGCAGCATTGCCGAAGCTGGTTGTCGTCCAGAGTTTCGCATACTTGTCCAAGATGTTAGCGGACAGGAACCGGATCGTGAATTTCGTGATAACACCCCATCAGCAGTTTGGCAGCAAATCTTGCAGCCCATAACGCGACTGCGTAAACTGCATAAATGGCTGCAGCTGTTTCCCCAGCACATAAGCGGTGAGGACTTATTTGGACTGACCGAGCCTGCTATTGTGCGCATATTAGAAAGCTTGCCGGGCATTGAGACGCTTACCGATTATCGCTTTAAATACGGTCGCAATCCCTTGCTTGAATTTCCTTTGGCCATAAATCCATCGGGAGCAGCACGCACTGAGCCCAAGCAACGTCAGTTGCTGGTCTGGCGCAAACCACATACCCAAAGAACAGCGGGCAGTTCTAGTACTCAGCGTATGGCCAATTCCGCGGCCATTGCGGGTGAGGTTGCGTGTCCGTATAGCAAGCAATTTGTGCACTCAAAGAGCTCTCAGTACAAGAAAATGAAGCAGGAGTGGCGCAACAATGTTTATCTAGCGCGGTGAGTTAACAATCATAGATAGCAATTACGTGCAATTGAAATATAAACTTTTTCTTTTGCAGTTCGAAAATTCAAGGGCTGGGATTATATGCAGCCCGCGACATTGAAAAGCATACAATGATAATCGAGTATATTGGTGAAGTCATACGCACTGAAGTATCGGAAATACGCGAGAAACAGTATGAGTCAAAGGTAAGTGTGCATGTACATGCATGATGTTTGAATGGATACTAATTTTAAATTACACTTTTGCAGAACCGCGGTATTTACATGTTCCGTTTAGATGAGGATCGTGTTGTTGATGCAACATTAAGCGGCGGCCTGGCACGATATATTAATCATTCATGTAATCCAAACTGTGTGACCGAAATTGTAGAGGTTGACCGCGATGTGCGCATTATAATATTTGCCAAGAGAAAAATATATCGCGGTGAAGAGGTGTGTAAAATATGCGTTACTATTTTTAATACCGATTGATAACAATGTACTTGTATTTGCAGTTATCATATGACTACAAGTTTGATATTGAAGATGATGCAAATAAAATACCTTGTGCTTGTGGCGCGCCCAATTGTCGCAAATGGATGAACTAGACAGACCAGACAACGCAACAACATCACACTCAGCGCACAATGAGAAAAAAAAAAGGGTTCACATAACAATGCCCCAGTGAACAAGATTGTTTAAATCGGAACAAATGAGTAATATATAATAAATAGTATTTAAACTTTATGATATAAACAAATACTTATGTATAGCTAAGAATTTTAAGTGCTTATGTATAATTAATAAGTTATATAGTATATTATTGTACGTGCCCCCGAATGCGCTTCGCGAGCATATTTTCTATAGCTAAATAATATCCTATTGCTCAAAAGCCAAAAGTTTTTGTAGTTAAAGTTTAAACTTCTTTACAAATATATATAAATATATAGTTATATATATCATAATATGTATCATTTTTTAACTAACAAGGAAAACAATCTTAGCCCCACCAAACTCATTCAATTAGCGTTTGCTCATTCGCGGGCACACTTGGACACAGATGCATATAAATATTAAGACTTGTATGAGCATATGTCTGTAAATATGTAGAAGCTGAGTTTAGCCAGAATCCGGGCACTTATGTGTGTGTGCCTTCGTTTTTGTTATAGCTTAACTAACCTAAAATATTAAAAAATAAATGACAAATTGAAAATACGAAAACACTGAACTTCTTTTTATAACGCTTGAGTAATAATTTGATAAATATTTTTGAATATTAGTATTTTTTTTAATTTTTAACTCGACTTTAAGTTACAAGCATTAAATGATCAATTAAAAATACGTTGTAATTTTTAAGTGTATGTCTTATCATAAACATCGTCAATACTGTGTTTTTTTTTTTTTCTTTTCTTGTAAAATACTTTTTAAGAGGCCTAGAAAAAATTTACTATATAAAATTCAACAATCTATTAAATATTGTACATTAAATTAAATTTGTATGTATGTATGTACTTGTAGATAAATGCATGTATATATGTACATGTTTGTATATGTTAAATGTTTGTCCTTTTTCTTGGCGTTTTAAATTATGCACAAATGTATGTTAAACTATTATGACATGGTGAGTACTTTAAAATTTTCATGCTAACATAATATGCATAATAGGACTTGTATGTGTTTTGTGTTTTAATCATTCTATGCATCATAGAGGAAGTTCGTCCTACATTGCTCAGACTTATAAGAACGAACTTTTCGTGGAGAAATAGAAAAAATCAATAAAAAGAAGCTTGTTAGTTAATTGCTAGTACTATGAGGCTAACTTTATCAGTTTCTTAAATAAATTAAAAAAAAAAAAGTTACAATAAAAATTATATCACATGAGATGTGAGACAAAAAAGGTGTCTCAAGCATCTTTCTCTGTCACTCTTTATGATTTTTTTTCATTATAAAAGCCGAATTTCCTATTGCTCAAAAAATTGTTTGTTATGTTTGATCCAAGTAGAAGATGACGGATAATGCGCTATAAACTATATTTTAACATGATCGTTATGAGATCTCTGAAGTGGCGATGATCTGGTGAATCTGATGAGTTATAAGATGATTGTCATAAGCAGTAAGCAGCAACGGAACTCGTGTCACATCCATAAAACTCTCCAATTGACGTATAGAAACTTTTGGTACCTCTTGCTTTTATGTTACGTACGTTGCACGAATCTAGTATATCCTTGACCCTTAAAGAGCGGAGTATAAAAAAGCAACTTCCGTTTATAATGCTATGTTTAATTAGATGAAGGGGATTTTTCTTTGTGGTCGGCGGAAATTATGGTAATCAGACTATGGAATGGTTACATCTAACTAAGTGTTCAATAGCGCTGCAGTGCATTAAAATGGTTTATATGCAAAAGTCGGGCTTTATAATTATTATTTATGTTTCTAGGAAAATTTTCATACTCGTTCGGCGCGTTTGGTTCAATACATTTAAAACCTGTGCATAAATTTGCTAAAAAAAAGTTGTCTGCAGATCTATAATATCGTGCGGTTTTGGATAGAAAGCATTAGTAACTGTAGTAGGAAAACACTTCATTCAGAAAATGAAATGGCAATCTTGATCGCAATAAATATGCTTTTGCTCATTTCTGTCACGGAATCAGTTTTAGTCTCAAAGTATATGATTTTGACAATAGGTTTCTATTGATCAGCTCAATAACTGCATAAATACATCTTCGTATTTAACTTTGAAAACTGTTCCCAGTCAAACTGTTCCCTGTTTTGCATAACACTGTTGCAAAAATAACAGCGTTGCTTGAGATAATCGCAAGGTTTAAAATTATCGCTGCTAGCATGCATCGATATTTATTTTACTATACGAATTTATGCTTTCTCTACGTAACTGCAAATTTATCGAAATCTCTGGCCCAGGATTTTTCGTAAATCATTGTATGCAGTTTTTAGAGCCTATTATTTTTATAAAAAATAAAAGTGTTGCAATCCATTGCTTAAGCTACAAAGAAAAAAAAAAGAAACGCGGTTTTGAACTGTAATTGAGACAGCAACTAGAGTTCGAATAATTATCAGCTTTAGAAAATTTATTTAACGGCATATTTATGGAAACGGACATGGAAAGTGCGTCAACAAGCTCAACCGATGCAGGCGTTCGCGCAGCCGCATTCGACTGTGCTAGATTCATACCCTTTGAGGCAAGCAGCAAGCTCAAGCTGGAGCAAGTAAGCAAAAATTACAATATTGAAGACTCCGGCGTTAAAGTCGAACTGGCAACGACTACGCAGCTTGCCATAACTAACGGATCCACGCGGGTCACCAACTCATTTGTTGAGAAAGAGGTGAGGAGTTTTGGTCTCCGGTTTAAACTTAAAAGTCGTTATCCTCGATGCGTAAGTGGGGTAGCGTGGGGTTACGATAAATCAGTTGCTAAAAGCTGTAAAATATTTGCTACACTGCGGTGAAGATTTTTTTAAAATTTTCCAAATTGGCAGCCGCCGCTTTTTCAGCCATTTTAGTCACGAAAGTCATGCGAAGAAACTGAGTAAGACGCAAAGTAATTTTAAAAATTTGTTTTTTAATTTAATTAAAATTTTTTTTAGTTAACAGGGCTATAGTTTAAAAATAGCTGTATCTGATCTGTTGCCTTGTGAATAAATTATCTAGCAGCTTTGTAAACATGAAATTAACTTTCTGCAATATATGTACATATTTTAATCGATTTTTTATTAGCTTACTGCAATAATTATTAATAATTTACTACTTTATTGTTTATTTTCACTTCATCTAAATTTTATTCAATTAACAGGGCTATAGTTTATAAACAGTCATATCCAATCTGTCTCCTTGTGAATAAGTTCTCTAACAGCTTTGTAAATATCAAATTGACTTTCTCCAATATGTCTTAAGCACTTTCTAGCTTACTTAAATAAATATTAAAAATAATTTACTACTTTATTGTTTATTTACACTTCTGCTCTTGACCATGACCAAAGTTATATTTATCATAAATTTCATTTCGATTCTTTGAAAAAGTCTTCAAGCGACATCAATGGCTGCAGCGATACCAAAAGAATGCTCCGTTCTATTAACCCGTGCAAGCCGATGTTGTATACTACAAATCCGTTTGCTTACTCAAAATATGAAAAATTGAAACGCGAATGGCGTCACAATGTATATCTTTCGCGGTGAGTTAAGACTTATAAATTGATATTGCATACAGGATGTGTCCTAAAAGTCATAAAATATACGATTCTCAGCTTTATCATGTCCCAAAGCGCGATTGCGAATCTTCCGTAGTCTGTACTTTTTAGACAATGTTTATAGCCTTTAATGGACTGTCGACATTTGAGGACGACCCAGAAAAGTCAGCATTACATATATGACTTTTGAGCAACACCTTGTATGTAAAAATATGAAATATATTATATTAACAATACGAATTATTTTGCAGTTCAAATATTCAAGGGCAAGGATTATTTGCAGGTCGTGACATTGAAAAACGTACAATGATAATTGAGTATATTGGCGAAGTCATACGCACTACAGTATCAGAAATACGCGAAAAACGTTATAAGTCACAGGTAATGATTAATTACTTAATGATTTTAAAGGCCTATAAACTTATTTATAAAATTGTACTTAACAGGCTCGTGGTATGTACATGTTCCGTATGGATAAGGATCTTGTTGTTGATGCAACAGTAGCCGGCGGACTGGCGCGATTCATTAATCATTCATGCAATCCAAATTGTGGATCCAGAATTTTAAAACACTTCAGCGATAAGCACATTATAATATTTGCTAAGCGCAAAATTTATCGCGATGAAGAGGTGAGTACAAAATACAGTGCGCGTCAAAGGTATTATACCTATATATTTATAACAGGCAGAAAGAATCACGCGTTGCAGTTATTTATACCAAAATAATCAGCACAAATACTCTTCGTCCGTATAACAGACGTCCAAAAGTGTTTATGAAATAGTAGAAAATAGTTTTTGCTACTTAAATTTAAGTTGTATGAACACCTAAAAGCACGGGATTTTCAAATCCATAACATCCATACATGTTGAAGTTTATGGCTAATTATGTTTTCCTGTAGAAGAACTTGGAGGTTAAAAGCTACAAACTAGCATGTTTTAAAAAATACTTAAGAATATGGCCAAAATGTACAAATTTCCAGCCTATGTCCCTTCAAACATCAACCATACTCTGATTTCTTTAATTAATACATATGATAGTAGGTCTTCTGGGTGCATCTGATTCATTTCTTAAACTTCTAACACGTGTCCCCCACGAAAGCAAGCTATTAATAAAAAACTTGGTGCAGCTAATCACTTAAATATAGGAAAGTTAGTCAAGATTGCTCTTCTATCGGGCACTGACACGAGGATTCAAATCAAATATCTTGCTTTTTAAGCGGTTGGTAAACGATTAATAACAATGTTTTCGTATTCTATTTGCAGCTATTGTATGACTACATGTTGGATTTTGAAGAAAATGATCATAAAATACCTTGTATTTGCGGCGCGCCTAAATGTCGCAAATGGATGAACTAAAAAACTCCAACACTGCTGAAACTTGATTTATTACGAAAGCAAGCTTTATTAAGTCCATAAAATCTAGATTTTAAGTAAATTTTTTTACTGGAGTTTGATGTTTTTGTGTTAAGGATTCTGGCTACGCTTTATAAATAAGGCAGTGACTTCTTTTATTGAAGTTTGATTTTATTTTTTGCGTTAAGCAGGATCCTGGTTAAATATATTTTTTTAAAGTTATATTAAACTATTAGACCATATACATTCAAACATTAGGCTTGAACATTGAGTTCATTTTTCACCACTAGCCAGTCCACTGAGGACCTCGCACAGCATGTTACTTTGACATAAAGTCATTTTTGACTCAAGCTAAGCAGTCCACAACTGTCTAGTAGTGTTGGGTTGCTCATGAGTGAGTGAGCAAAAATGAGCAACTCACTAAAGTGAGCAAGTGAGCCAACTCAGCAAAGTTGTTCTTTTTGGCTCAGTTGCTCACTACTCAGTTGCTCACTACTCACTTGCTCACTACTCACTTGCTCACTACTCAGTTGCTCACTACTCACTTGCTCCACTACTCACTTGCTCTGTGGCGTGAGTTGCTACATTCATTTTTGTTTTCAAACAACCCGCGCATTTGATTTGGCGGCAGATTTCGTATGGTAGCGCTACATTCTAGTGGTCGCTTGGCAAGTGTGAAGATACATGATAGAAGCATACTATTTGTCAAAATTATCGTGGCCGAAAAGTGTATGCAAAAATGTTTAACTGTTATAGAGAGAAACACAGTTTTATTTTGATTATTATGTAACATGAACATATTTATATATTGTTCTTGCTCATAAGAAAAAATAAATTAAAAGCCACAAAGCGGCCGAATAGAATATTTGTCTTATTATCTTACTTATTTTTTAAGTTTATTCCTCTATAAATAAAAACTGTGATTAAAGTAACTAGAGAATATTTGAATTTATCGATAACTTAACTGCTGAGAATAAGCAGCTGAGCAACACTGCTCACTGAGTGAGCAACTGAGCAAGTGAGCAAGACTACTCACTGAGTGAGCAACTGAGCAAGTGAGCAAGACTGCTCACTCACTTCGAAATGAGCAACTGAGCTAACTCATCAAAGTGAGTCACGTTTACACAACACTACTGTCTAGTATCACATCGCACTAAAGCGATCATCGCTTGGTTTGGGCTTATCGCACCATATAAAAATCGATATTTATTTTATCGAGACCATGTTTTATCCACATAACTGTATTTGTGAAAATCGTTGCACATAATTATAAACTTTTCTTAATTTGACAATGGAGCAGCTGTTGAAGATTGTTATGTTTAGGTACTGGTTGCACTGAAAGAAATTATGCAATGCATGAAGATGGACAAATAGCCTGGCATGTAATGCCCAATTTTAAACGTTATCCAGTGGTGGTGATTCTCATCCATAACAATCGCTATCATGGACGCATGTCACCTTAAACACATTAAACGAAGGATGCATTGATCATGCCTGAGCCTTTCGCGCATTTGCTTCACAACACGAAGATGCTAGAATTGGGTGCGATCTGGTCAATATCGCAATGCTTTTGCTGCTTTCTTTAATGTGCGCGTCAGTTTGTATTTTTTGCAATGGCATTCTGTTGACCCAGACCCTCAAGGTTTCTCAACCTTGAGTTTAAATTAATGGGTGATAAATGTACAGTTTTATGCCATTGTCTATCAAGTGTTACATAAAGTTGGCGCCCAACCATCGCTATCTTTGTATATGCTCCAGTAGCAAATCTCTCTGTTGTCCAGGTTGTTAGTGGGCAAAGGCGGATCGTGATAAATTTCACAGCACAGAAGGCATCTGTGTAAACTGCAAAATTAACTGCAGCTGCGAGAATTTGTTTGGACAGACCGAACCAGATGTTGTGAGCAATTTGAAAAGCTGCTCATCAACGTGCTGAATATGTACAATATGTGTGACATACGCTTATGTTTGTAGTTAAAAAATGCATGATTAAACATTATTATAATTTTATTATTTTAATAAATACAGGTATACAAGATGCACTTATGTTATGTTTGTCGTTTAGCTCGGCGTATTAAATTTTGCACATATACTTGAAACGACATTGTAAGAATGTCAAAATTTTTCAGATACCAGGATATATTGTACATTATGTGCATACGCCTATTTTTGTCCAAAAACGATTTATAAAAGACGCTCATACGATCGGCAGTGATGTCTTCAGTGGAAGTGCCAGCTATATTGTTTAGACGTATAAAATCTGCCTTTTCCTGAAAAAATTACACGAGTAGTAATTAGTTAAATCTTCTTTGCTATAAAAAGTATGTAAAGCTTATGAAAAATAGCGACTAGTAAAAGTGAGCTGCATGGACAACACTAATATGTCCCTTCAACTGAATACAATATACAATATGCAAGTAAATGTTCTATTGACTTTGGGTTTCGAAATGAATGTTTACTATGATAAAGGTTACAAACAAGGGGAGCCAGGATTTAAGAATTGTTTTTTATCGCCATTACCAAAATAATTTTTTTGTTTTGGCTACTTACCTCATAGAAGCGTTTGTTATGTTTGGTCCAGAATTCATTATTCCAGTTATCAACTTCTAAACGTTTTAAACGCAAGCGCTTGGCTAATTCCGTTTCATTCTTATTATAATGCCGCACATAAGGACGCAGATTTGACTGTGGATCCGGTGGGCCTATATAATCACAGCTAGCTGACTCTGGATCCGGTGGTTGTGTAAGACCGACAGGTTTTCTATTTTCCTGTGCCGATGCATAGCTTCGCGTATACAGCTGCAATATTTTACAATACATTTATTAAATATACGCATATGAATTTAATAATAATAATTTGTACCGGAAGTTTAACCAAATATCTGTGTTTTAAGCAATTGTTCATGTTATTATTTTATTTGATGTGTTTAGTGCTGACACCAATAAGTATATCGATAACATTACATAATCGTTTCTATTATTTTATCGCAATTCTCCGATAATGGTTTTATCAACGATGCTTATATCGATACATATTAAAAAATCCGTTATTAGCTCTTAACAACTGCAGTAATTGTTATACCCAAAAATGGTTGAAATTGTCCAATAAAAAAAACACATAATTTTTAAAGCTGGTTCAGTTTATCCAAGTTCAGCGCAAAATATGGCAAAAATATAAAATTCTAACCATTTGGTGTACTTTAAAGGAATATTTTTTTTATTTATCGAATACATTGAAATGCATACACGAGTTTTTCTTAATTGTTTTTTAAATTTTATATTACTTTGTATTTGTTTAAATAAATAAGATACATACGTTTAATCAATAATAGCAGTATTTATCGTGCAAATTTTATAAGCATAATAATTTGTTTACTTTTTGCTCTTTTTCTGGTAATTTTTATGAAATAAGGGTTTGCATTAAATATATGAAAAAAATATATACTTTATATTTTAATTTTATTTTTAATTTTGTTTTCTTTTTTATGTTGTTTTTGATCTTATTATTCATTTTACTTTTTCTTTAAAGTAAAAAACGATCTGCGCTTTGGTTCGTCCTTTTGTGAAGTAGCTGGCAAAGTTTGGGACCTGCTTGCTGCAACAGCTGCCGAATCGCTCTGGGCTTTCAGTGAAGTTACCCACTGTGACATTTCAGTGTCATCATGGGCTTGCAGTAAGAACTCGGCACCATTGGCGAGCCTGTAAACGCAATATTAATGTTAGTAAATATATTTACTAATAAATGTTAAGTTAAACAATTTATTAGACTCAAACTTACTTGACTCGCAAGACGTGCTTCTTCTTGGTGTAATCACTGGCAATTTCTACGGCAGCTCCTTGTAGGTCATAGCTTGGCTCTCCACGGAAGGTCAATTCAGGATTACTCTTGTAACCCTTTTGATCTTTGAAGAAGGAAATGCGTCCGCTTCGTGCAGCCATATAAACCTAATTATTACACAAATAAACACATCAAACTTAAACTTTCTTCTTACATAAAAAAAAAATCTTACGCACCTTATCCCAAGATCTGTTAGAGGCCTTCTTGGTGGTTGATTCCCATTCATGTTTTCGTGTCAGATAACCTTCCTGGCCCTCACCAGCAACCGGTGCGGCGGAACGATCTAATAATTAAGTAGTACATTATATAATTATTTTTCTCGATTTTTGTAAAAATTGTTATTATTTTATGTACATATATGCATTTTAACTACGACTACACAAAACCTTTTCAAGTGCCAAATGAAGCCACATGTTAGATAAGTATATAATGAGACTCAAAGTTATACCTGTTTGTGTTTCGACAGCACGCTCTATATCGACTGCTGCATCTGCATGGGCTGCATTTTGCGTTCACAGTTCATAGATGCGAGTTTTTACATATTTTTAATTTCCATGGTTTTTAGTATGCATAAGTGAATAGATTAGAGTATTCAAGATGTATTTCTTTTGCTTATATTGAAATTAGTTGATGCTAAAATTATGATATTATTAGTATATTTACACAACAAAAAAATAACAATAAACCAAAGCAATGCAATACAAAATTATAGGGTGTATGAAATAAACGATAAGGATTAATGAAATGAGAGTTAAGAGAACAACATAGGAGTTTACATAAACTGATTTTAAGGTAATTAATACCTTGTGTGTCATCAGAGATGCCCACATCGACGTCATCACGTCGCTCAGCCTCACGCTTGGCTTGTTCGGCCGCCTCTGATGCAGCCTTAGCCTCCAATTCTTCTTTGATGCGCTGTCTTTCTGCTTCTTCCGCAAGTTCCTGACGCCTCTTCATTTCCTTAAGCTCAAACTGTAAAATGAAAAAACGAAAAAAAGCGATTTTTTTTTTAATATATGGCGTACCTTTACAAAGTTTTTTAGATATTTTTTGTCTATGTAAAAAAGAAAAAAAAATAGCTTACTGTTGTCAAACGCTCAAGTGCACTAAAACGTTCTTCCTGAGCGGCAGCAGATTTTTCAAATGCCTCGTGCTTCTTTATCAGGTTTTCAACCTCGTCAATTGTGTGTCCTAACTCCGAAGACAACAGGTACGGCTCTTGGGCAATAAGCCAAGCCTCCGCAACGGCAGCATCTCTGGCGAACTGATAAACCTCCAAGACTAAAATGCACAAAATACAGTTGGTAAATATATATAAAAATATTGATTATCTATACTTACTTAGCTGTAGGTTTTCCCATCGTTCCTCCCAACGTCTAAGTAGGGCATTCCGACTATTGCTTAGCTGCAACAATCTATCCTTAATATCAGCCGAGGCATAATGGTTACGTGTCAGCAGCTCTTTGCCTAGCGATATGCATGCGCTGAAATTGTCCTCTCGTGTATCAATCTCAGCCTTGAGACTCTGATGATTGTTCATCAGAAGTTCAACGCCGGATACATCGCGTGGCTTTTCTGAAGTATTCATTTGACGCACGAGATCTTCCATCCAAATCATGAGTATGCGCACCATGTTAAAGAATCTAAATAGATCGCCAGTATCGGCCAATTTCTGTTTGCGCGCATCACACATAGCCTGCAAATTGTCCCAGGCATGTAGCACCTCCTGCTCACGATTTGTAATCTCCTTAGCCTTATCGCCGGCATATGCATCCTGCAATTTGGAGGATTCCTCCTGAATTTGTTGTACTTGCGAGTAGAGTGTGGTCAGATCTTGCAAGAAATTGTAATGTTTGCGCTGTAGTGTGGAAACAGAGCCAGCATCGCGACCCAACTCATCGGAAACACCATGCTGTTTCTCTAGAATACGACCAAGCACATCCTTGCAATCGTGGAAGAACTTGTGCAATTCCCTTGAGGCAGCCAACATTTGCGTGCGTGTTTCAATAAGTTCAAGCAAATCCTGCCATGATTCATTTAAGTTATCTTTCCATTCTGCAATAGTAGCCGAATCTGAATGTCCTGCCTGAATGAGATTGTCGGCAATGCTGTTGACCTTGGCTACACGCTCACCGCCTACAGCCTCCGTGTCGCGTGCAAATTCGTTGAAGCGCTCGGACAGCAAAGTAACATGATCGTAGTCCTGGCCCAGTTCTTGTGAGCCAGCGACAACCTCACGGTCTGTGATCCATTGCTCTAGATCATCAACTTCACGGCTAAGCATAAACAATTGCAGCGCCTCATTGAGACGAGCACGACGCTCACCGGCCAGATCCTTAAGACCAGCATATAGTTTGTCCAATTGCGATTGTTTGACAGCAACAGCATCACCGCTGGAGACATCGTCTGGACTGAACTGACGCGCAACCTCTCCCAGTTGGCGTATTGTATTGGCGTAGTCTTCGACAGATTGCTCTAGGTTTTCGTGTTTCTTCATTAAGTTCTGTGCGCTTATTTCATCCTTTCCGCGATCCTCAACCATCATGTACAGCTCCTGCTCACTCATCCACGATTCAGCCTCCTGAGCATCGAAGAAATACTGTTGCACTTTTTCAGAATCAAGCAAATGCTTTTTGCGTTGCTCAATAGCATCCTTGAGCTCTTGCCATTTTTGTGTTAGATCGCTAATTAGAGCTTCGAACTTCTTCGCATCTTCATGACCCTCGTCAATTAGTTTACGGCCATTATTACATATAGCGTTGATGCGTGGCTCATGGTTGTCGATTTCAGTGGCCAGTGATTGATTCTTTTTCTTGAGAACGTGTACATTAAAGAGCGAGTTACCATAATCGTTGGAATTTGCCACTGGCAGTTTCTCATCAATCCATAATTTCTCATCCTCCACATCGCGGCAGAACTGGAAGGCTTCTTTTTTCTTTTCCAATTGCTTTTGGCGCTCCAACAATGGTGCCTTGATTTTCTCAAAGCGTTCCAATACAGCTGTCTTCTTTACTACAATTGGTTCGATCTTCTCTTCAGGCACAGTCTTCTGTAAGTATTCGGTCTGCTTGTCAATTTCCTCAACTTGTCGTGCCTTAAC
This sequence comes from Chymomyza costata, assembly GCA_018150985.1. Classification (NCBI taxonomy): domain Eukaryota; kingdom Metazoa; phylum Arthropoda; class Insecta; order Diptera; family Drosophilidae; genus Chymomyza; species Chymomyza costata. Next base: position 29,515,680 of record JAECWU010000127.1, on the reverse strand, counting down.
AGCCATCTGCGTTTGAATCACTTGTTGTTTCTGCATAAGTATATTAACCGATGTCAAATCATTGGCCGTGTCGCCGCTGACAATCTGTTTCTCCAAATCGGTAATATAAGAGTCAATGTCATCGCACGTCTGTTGCACAAGTACTTCACGATTGGCATCGAACAGCATGGCTCCCTTTTCTTTAGTATGCACTTCGAGATCTTCGAATTGCTTGGCTAGTTCCTTAAGCTTGGGCTCAATAACATCCTTAAATTCGGGCTTCTCTTTGGAAAGCTCCTGTGCGGATTTTTCTGCCTCATATAGACGCTCTTTGTTGGCAGCAATTTCAGCCTCGAAAGCCTGATGTCTGGTCCATTTGGAGTGTATGGTCTTGGCGCTGCGGTATGTCTCATCTTGAGATGTCACATATTTTTCTTGCACCCATTCAGCCAATTCCTCCAGATCTTGCAAGAACTCATGTAATTTAACCTGGTTCTTCAGCTTCTCATGCTGATCAAGCGCACGTTGGCGATTGTCATCACGGCGCCCGGTAATATTTTCAGCGCGCTTGCCAATCTTATCCGCATCAAAGTGTTCCTTTTCTACCAAAGTGTCAGCAACCTGCAGCAAGGTATTGATCTTATCGTCATTGGCTTCCATGGTAGTAAGGAAGGCTTCATGACGCTTAAGCTGATTCTCAGCCTGTTCCAAATTAACTGGCGTATCGTCTTTGCTAAGGAAATGCTCCTGTTGGCTAAGTAATACTTCTGTTTGACGTGCATCACGATTAAAGAGCTGCTGATCAAGACTCTGCGATAGAAGTACTTGACGATTCTCCCACATTTGATGTAACTCTTCCCAGCCATCCTTCAATGCATTGAGACGCTCACGCAAGAACATATATTGTGGATCATCTGAGGTACTACCTTCGGAAGTTAAACGTTCTCCGTATTCCATCATGTTCTTATAGTCCTCGGTGTAGTTGTCAATTTCCTCGCGTATCGACTGGTGTTGATTGAGAAGCTTTTCAGCCTCTGGCAGGGAAGTTGGTGTATCTTCGGAAGCCACATCGGTTTGAGTCTTTGTTAACCAAGTCTGGAAGTGATCCAGATCGCGCAAGAAACGGTGCAAATCGCCAGCCTCTTCCAGCTTCGAATCGCGCTCCTTTAACATTTGTGTCAACTGCTCCCAAATCAATTCGATTTGAGCAATGCGCTCGCGTATCAATTGTGCCTCCTCTGGATGCTCAGCCTCAATGCTATCTGCCTCACGACCCAGACTTGAAAGCTTGGCTTGAATGGCGGCCAAATCACGATCCATGCCACTTAAACGACGCTGCAAAGTCATGACACCAGTCAAATCCATTTCAAGACTATCTGTTTCTGTAAGTATACGCTTCTTGTCCTCAATCCATGAAATAGTTTCACGGCATTCAATATAGAAGGTTTGTACACCATGGGCTGACTTGAGGTCATCCATCTTAGCCTCGGCTTTCTCGCGCAGTGCGGACCACTCTTGGTTTAGATGATTTTGACGCTCGAGAATCTCATCGGAGTTGGGGTGCTCAACATGCAATAGTTGACGTGCCAATTGATTAACAACGGCCACACGGGAAGCATTAGCATTCATTTCCTTGTCGAAACCTTCGAAACGATGCTTCATGATCTCAACATCTTCAATGTCTTTGCCGGGTGTCATTGTATCCAGCATCTTTGTCTTCTCCTTAATCCATTGTTCAACGCCATCGGCTTCAGACATGAGCTTATACAGACTTAGTGCATCCAGCAGACGTTGCTTGCGCAGCTTAGCCAGTTCGGTAAGCTCCTTGTACCGGGTATCAATAGCTTCTAGTCTCTTGTCCACATTAGCCTTCTCAGCATCATTGAGCTTGAGTGTCTCGGCCTGTTTATGCAGAGCATCGATGACTTCGGCATAGTTTTTAAGCTCATCAGCGACATCTTTGTGCTTCTTGAGCAGCGACTGTACATTGGCCTCATCACGGCCAACATCCTCGCTGGAAACAATGCGTAGTGTGTCCAACATCCAATTGTCCACATCATCAGCATCAGCAAACAATTGGAAGTATTCGACAGCATTCTCCAGCCGCTGTCTTCTGTATTTGGTCAAATCCAACAAATGATCCCACTTGGATAAAATTTCCTTCAAACGATCTTTAATGCGATCGGCACCAAAATGACCTTCGGTGATGAGCTCAGCTCCGACCTTTGCAACATTCTGCAATTGAGGATCATGGGATGTGATCTCAGACTCAAGAGCCTTGTGTTTGCTCAACAGCAAGTTAACTGTGGTCAAATCATGACCAATTTCGTCCGTAGAAACAATTTGTTCCTTTTCCTTAATCCAATTCTCTTCATCGGCAGTATCCCAATAGAATTGCCACAATTTACGACTCTCTTCCAAGCGACTGCGGCGCTCAACGGCCAAGCGAACCAGCTCAGCATAGGCATCTTCCAGCTGCTGCACACGACTAACAATAATCTCGGGATCGCAAGGTTTGTAAGATTCAGGATCGTCGCTAAGGAACTTTTGAGAGTTCTGCACAACAACCTTGACACGCTCCCCGAGTATGTTAATATCGGCCTCAACAAGTGAATGCTTTTGCAGCAGATCTTCTACACCCATCAAATGCTTGCCATAATCGTCTGTCATAAGCAACTGCTTGATTTCCTCCATGTTATCCAGAATGTAAAGCATTTCTTGGAAGTTTTGTTGCAGCTGTAGTGAAATCTCCAAGCGCATACGACGAGCACGCAAGAGCTCCAGCAAGTACGTCCACAAACGCATAACATTGTCCTTGCGTAAGAGAATGCGCTTCACGTCGTGATAACGCTCAGACTCTAGTTCATCGCAGACAGCAACAACGGCCTGAACGCGCTCTTCATAGGCAAATATATCAGTTTCGATAGCCTCGTGCTTTTTGGCTGCTGCCTCTACTGCAGCCAAATCAAAACCAAAGTTGTCCTGGCTAACTAAACGCTGATTTTCTGACAGCCAAGTCTCACGCATAGATGCTTTGCGATCAAAGCGTGCAGCCAACTGTTCCAGCTTCTCCTGGCGTATAAGTTCCTCACGCAAAGCCAATTCGCGCTCATGTTCAGCCTTTTCCAAGCGTTCCCAGGCCTTGTTGATATCAGATATCATCTTGCCTTCCTTAGGAGTATAGGGTTTCTGGTTGTTAGCGCGCATCTTTGACTGCAAAGTAAAGAGCAACACCTCCAGATTGCCCTTTTCGACAAACTTGGGCGGTTTTTCGATTGTGCGATAATTAGAGAACTGAGCGAGCTGACCCTGAACACCGGCCAGTGAGTTTTCAAACTCACGCTCACCTAAACTCTGTATGGTTGTCTCAATCCATTTTAACAAGTCACTGGTAAAGTGTTCATAGTCATGTATCATCTTATCGTTCTCCATAGCGATGCCAACAACCTTGCCAATACGCTTACCCTGCACAGTTTCCTGCTTGAGTTTGCTGAAGTAATGATAGTAGGTGACAACATATGTAATGATTGATTTCTCATCGGGATGCTCTACAACGACATCTTCGGCATCAAGCAGTTTGGTTAGCCCTAACTTATCCTCAGCCACATCAAAGGCATTGTTCAAATTGTGTATGGCGTTTGTCTTGGACAATTTCTCGAATTGCACTAGATCTGGACGGTGTTTGTGTATGATGGCATTAAAGGCAAGGCCATCGCGCCATGAAGTGGTAAAGTTTCTAACGTTAACGTTGTGATAACCAGCTGTTTTCATTTGACACCATAGCAGCAAGGCATCCTTGGCGGATTTGGTTTCCTTATTGTCGACCTCTTCAATGGTAATATCTTGTATCTGTATAGGAATTAGTCATGGCGTGTTTAGAGTTAAAGAAAATGAAAAGAAGTTGAAATTTAAAAGAAAGTCTAGTTATGTTACTTTATTCATCGTTTCGCAAGAAAACAAAATATGCCGCCCACGTTATTTCTCTGCCCCCAATTAAATTATGCTTTGCAGTATTGAAAAAAATCTTTCATAGCTTACCTGGAAACGTAAAATAATAGTCCAAATAAGACCCAAATTAAGCGAGGCATTGCCATCGACAATATCATGGGAACCAATATTCTCCAAATGCACACGCTGCTCGCGCAAAAACTGCAAAGCTTTGTCCACATTTTCCAGGCAGTGAATTCGCATTTTACCCTTGGTTGGTTTTGGCAACCTTTCGCCGGATAAAACCTCAAGCAATTTTATAAGGTGCTTGCCATCGCGCATATCCACATAGAGATCGGCAATACGACAATTGACCCGGCACAGATGCGAGTTTACCCATTTCGTAAAGGTTTTCTTTTGAACACTTTCTCGTTCTTCGGCCAAAGCCTTAATGCGTGAACGTTCAAATAGGCGAGAGCTGGAGTTGCCGCCATCGTATTCGTATTCATCGATATATTCGTTTCCTGGACCTTGACTAGGGTCCCATCGAACAATTGAAATGTCCGTCGTCATTTTTGTTATTTGTACAAATTTTCCACAATTAATTTGATTTAATTTAACCGAAATTCAAAATTTTTTTTTTACAGAATCACTGCAAAAGATAACAAAAATAAAGCACAAATTATAAAATGATCTTTTAATAGAGATACAAATAGATATTTATATAAGAGAGCACAAAAAAAGAGAGAAAATTAATAATTAAATGGCATGAAAATTTTGGGCGGGTATAGGTCGTACACGGGCTAAGTAGGGGCCCCACCCGCTGCACTTGCGTGTGATTCATAAGACATGCCCCTAGCAGCGACATACTTTCTCTGTCTGCCTTCCATATATAGTAAGTATGTGATGTTTTGTGCGTAAGGAGGAAGTATGCGTTTGACAGTTCGCCATGGGTCAATGCTAAAGTCCGATCGTATAATGAATGCGCTATGTGGTCAGCATGATGACATACATATACATATATAGATACATATGTATATACTATATTGTATGTACTAAATGGGATTACGTCACGCCCCATCTAAACGTATGTACATTATGGGCTACTTGGGGGGTAGCCGGCCAAAACGCTTTTGTGTGCTGCATATTCCAAATCGCACATAACAAACAAAAAAAAAAAAAAAAAAAATGCTGTGAAATTACAGGAAATTCAATTCTGAAACCATTGGAATGACCAAAGTGCCGCTTCAAATTACCTACATATATGCATACGTATGTATGTATAAGTGTTGTCACTCTTCGCCCACACAATATACAAAACTAAGCTTAAAGCATTGTGTGTGTATTAAGAACTTTTCTGTTTATTGCAAAAACTGTGCCGCAGGTCATTCCCTATATATGTATATATATACACACATATGTATGTGTATGAATAAACACAACACACTGATTGCATACGCACTGTTGTTGTGTTCTCAATGAGCTCATTTCGCATCCTATAGTGTGCTCATAGCATGCGCAAATATATACATAGTACATACATACATATGTGACTTGACACTAACTAATAATGACAACAACATCGACATCAGTAACAGTAGCTACACTTTTAATGAATAGAACAATTGACTTAGGTCAAAAAATAGCACATTACATATACACACGTACATCCAGTTATGTATTAATGCAAACAAACAAAATAGCTATTATCTATTACGTAATATTTTTTTTTTATTTAAACGAAGCTTAAAAACTTTGCGAATGAAGCGAGCGGGCGGTCGGCGTTCGGTTAGACGTACGGGCGAGTGCTAGAGCGTAAATGAGAGCTCAAAGCCTAGAAAAATAATAACAACAGCAACAACAAAACATTTACAACACAAACGCACAGTAAAAGAGAGCGCTGTGTAGAGTTGAGAGTTCACTTGTATTTGGAGAGTATCTCGGCTAATAAAAGCGCACAAGGGGCGGCGCAACGTAACCAAAATGAAGGGTAGTTTATAACTCTGCACCAGCTTTATATACATATGTACATATAAATATACATGTGCATGGAGTAATAATATACATATATAACTCTATGTATATGATGCCATCGATGTTGGCTTACTTTACATTACAAACACAAAAACAACTCTTATAAGACGATTTGTAATTTTGGGCGCGTGCAGCAGAAATGTGCTGCATGTTTTCAACTCAAAGTATGACAGTGCTGCAGCAATATAGAATGTATGAAGTGTATTTGGCAGCGTCATTTAAGAGCAATTAACTTTGAATTAAGTATAAATTAATTAACCGAGTTAAAAACACACATAAGCAGAGTTTTTAATTAACAACTTAAAAGCAGCAACAAGCAAATGTACAGCGTTAAATTTAAACAATTAGCAGCATAATTTTTAATAACTAATGCAGCATTGCATGCAATACAAGTGTGCTTTACAGCAAGTGCTTTAAGCACAATTCTGCTGAACGCGCCTATTGAAGCTAGCAGCTGCAAAAAGATGTGCTCTATGTATGTGCGTAGCAGTGACTTCATAATTTTGATTTATTTAGTGGGTGGGGCGTCTAGAGTTGTGCAACTTTTTTTGTGTTTTTTTTTTAAATAAACTCAATTAACAAAAAGCCAGCTTGATACCAACACACAAGACTAAGGTGAAGCATGATAGTGTGCGTTTGTGTGTGTGTTTGTGCAGCTTATTTGTTGATGGTTTAGTTTAGCAGCTTAAAGTCACGAAAAACCAGTTTATTTTGTAAAAGGCATGCCCCAATGTTTCTGCTGGGCGTATAATGCATCAAGTTTTAACTAACGATCGCTAAACTCAGCTAAAACAAGTGCCTATGCGGCATTTGTATATCTATCTATCTATTGTAGAAATGTTTATATTTATGTAGTCGCTTTTTATTTCGGCTTTATAAACAAGGCTTGGTCGACCTCACTTGCCGTTGCATGCAATATGCAAGCATACAGCTGCTATATATGCACGTATGTATGCATGTACACATAAACAGTTTTTTTTTTTTTTCTACATAGTTGTGTGTGTATGAGTTTACAAGTGTTTATTATGCGAGCGGCAACTTCATTTGAGCTCGTGACCTCTTGGAAGGATTTCCTATTTTTACGTATATGTATGTATCTTGGTATGGTGCATGAGTAACGTAACTGTATTTTGTGTGCTTTACAGTTTAAACGTTTATTAAATGTATATATATAAGTTTTTTAAGTACATATACATATGCTGTTTTTTATCGCTTTGTTAACGCACTGCTAGATAAGTTACCCAAAAGTTATTTTTTCATTTGTCTCTCTCCTTGACTAGTTTATGATAATATATTTTATTGTTTTGTTTTAAGATCTATTCAAACACCGCCACACACAACAAAAATAAAACACAAGCACTGTAATAATTCCGGTTTTTTTGTATAACTAAGTTATTATGTATGTTTTTTTTTTTTAAGGTTTTTAATTCGTACGGAACGGCTTTCGTTTATTCACTCGCTGTTCCATTTGATTAGAGCAGTAACAGCGTAATGAGCAGCACTCATCTACTTTGAGTTCGAGTGCGCACGCTCTCTTCACACACAGATACACCAAACGTACAAGCCGAATGATGTCATCAAAGCAGGCAATAGCAGGGCAGAGAGCGGTTGTCTGTAGGCTGCGACTGCGATAGTCAGTACTCAATTTTAATCGATGATGATGTTTTTAATATATGCTATATAAAAGTAACATATAAAAATAGTGCATATCTACAAGATAAATTAATCACTTGGTAACACCTATGTTTAAAACACACTAAGACATAGTTCTTCAACTACATTTCGGGCCACATTTCATTTGAGTTACTTTTCTTTTTTGAGCTACTTGTCATTAGATTGGGTTGGCTGGGCGTTGGTCTTTTCCGACATTGAATTTTTTTATATTTTCCGGTATTTTGTTTGGATTTTTAACTTGCACTTACCTACTCGATAATTTGGTTGTATAGTTTGCCCTAATTGATTCATAAAACACACAATTTTCATATATTTTTCGCGTTTAAATATATATTCATTCGGTTATTCTTGCGTATCAACTTCACTTGCGAGTAAAAAAAAAAGTGACTGCTAAATCTGAATGGAAAATGTATGTATCAGTCAAAACATCGGAGAGAAATTATGGCCTGCCAACCTTTGCTGCAAATAAAAAAGACTGCCAAACTGTAATTAAAAAAGCTGCCAAGCTGTGCAAGTTTCTTTAAAAATAAACCAAAACTGCCAACTCACAACAATTAAAATTTTTCGATAACAATATTTTATTTACGAATCGCTAGCCCTTGCCATATACTTTATTTCTGCTCTGCGGTTAACAACTATAAATATAAAAAAAAGAGTTATTTGGCCTTAATAATAATCATTTAACGAGTTTAATTTGTGTATTTTGACATTTATGCAGACAGTTCATAGCTTTATATGAAGTTACACCAATGCGCTTCGATGTGGCTTTAAGTAGTGCCACACACAACACGATTAAACTACATTCGAAACAACATATAAATAATCTTTCGTAGACGCTACTCAATAAAAGCCGGTAAAGATGTACGATGTAACAGCGCGTGTCTTTGCTGCCATGCAAAATCTTGACATTACTTCGTTAGCTGGCTATCCAGAAAATGAGATTAGACCGGTATTGCCCTCCCTTGTGCGCATGAGTCTTCTTTCGCCGCTTGACAACACCGAATCCTCAATGGAATCGCGCAAACAAATTCTGGCCGTGCTTATAGGCATTGAAGTTGTTAATAGCATTGTATCTTATCTGCAAGTTAACTATCATGAGCTGGAAAACGAGCTCAAAAAAGAGCTGCTAGCCCGCCAAAAAACGGCCGTTTTTGACTGCCAACAGCATGAGTTTGGTCTGCAGTCTGGCATTGCACTGGGCTTTGAACGTGCCGATGTAGCGCGTAAGGTTCGCGTTGTTCTTTCCGAAATATTTAGCTTGCAGCAACAGGTCACCGAACAAAAACCTGCCGCATGCTCTGAAATACTCGACGATGGCATATACCTGGAGGAAGTTGTGGATATACTTTGCATTGCACTTGCCGAGTTGCCCTCATTATTGAATATTCTTGAACTGACTGATGCTTTGGTACATGTACCCAATGGACATCGCATTATTTGTGCTTTAGTAGCAAATTTTCCCGACTGTTATCGGGATGTTGTCTCTCATGTCATAGCCAACTGCGATGAAGAGGCAAGTGATGCTAAACAAAGGCTACTGCTACTTATGGCACTCAGCGAAATGAATCCTTCACAAGCGCTTGTTAATCGCTCCATATGCGTCGATATGATGAAGGTGCCATCATTCATGTTGAAGCTCACTTTTAAACATCCAGATGACTTGGTAAATACTTTAAAATATCAAACTTATTTAATTATCTCTTAAGGAAAGATATGCTATACACATTATAAAGTCTTACTCTCTTGATAAACCAATCACAAATTCCCAGAAACTTGCAGTCTAAAAAAAATGAACGTGACTAATAAGAAAAAATTTTCTCTCTTTGTTAAATCAAGAGCTATGAAAAGCAACTGACGATCCATATCACTGTTTTAAGTATGTAATTGGCTTTTTTCTTTTCCCCAGATTGCATTTCTTACCGGACTTTTGCTGGGTAATGATCAAAACTTGCGCTCATGGCTAGCACTCTATATCCGGACAAGTCAGAAGCGTAAAGGCGTAGCATTAAATCTGGTTCGCGTGGAGTTGCTACAAAAGATTGTGCAAGTAACAAGCAATGCAACAGAGCTCAAGGATTTTAATTTGCAAGGAGCTGTGCTGCTACGTCTTTACTGTGCGCTACGTGGAATCGGAGGACTTAAGTGAGTAAAGTTTTTATTTGAAATATCATTTGACATGCATGGTTTAAATATTCAATAAAGTTCGCGACGAAGTTTGAGCAATACCTGCATTCTAACATAATGCTCCTAAACCATGATTTAGACTTGAAACTATTAGAATGGTTATAATTAAATCTCAATATCTATTTGCAGATTTAACGACGACGAAATAAATGCACTATCTCAGCTAGTTACCAGCTGCCCACAGGCCACACCTTCTGGCGTACGTTTTGTAACATTGGCTCTATGCATGCTTATTGCCTGCCCCTCGCTTGTGTCTACTTTGCCGCTAGAAATCAAAGCCGTGGAATGGCTACAGTGGCTTATCAAGGAAGATTCATTTTTTTGCAAGCGTTCCGGCACCAGCACCTCTTTGGGCGAAATGTTATTGTTGTTGGCTATACATTTTCACAGCAATCAAATTGCGGCTATCAGTGAAATGGTCTGCTCTACGCTGGCCATGAAAATACCCATAAGACCAAATAGTACCAATCGTATTCGGCAGTTATTTACACAGGATCTTTTTACGGAGCAAGTTGTGGCGTCACATGCTGTGCGTGTACCAGTAACGCCAAATTTAAATGGTACCATACCGGGATATTTGCCTGTGCACTGCATACACCAGCTGCTTAAATCGAGAACTTTTCTAAAGCATAAGGTTCCGATTAAATCTTGGATATTCAAGCAAATTTGTAGCTCGGTGAGACCCGTGCATCCAGTAATGCCGGCGCTGGTTGAGGTTTTCGTTAATACACTGATAATACCGAATCCGACAGGCAAGGTTAACATAGATCATATGCATAGACCATTTACAGAATCGGAAATCTTGCATGTCTTTCGCACATCGCAGCTTACCTTCTTTGCAGAGGATATGGTTCTACCCGGCGAAAGCGAAGAGTTGGCTCAAATTGAAGTCAGTTGTCCGTTGACAGCTCAATTACTGATTATATACTATCTTATGTTGTATGAGGATACGCGACTTATGAATCTCAGCGCCTTGGGCGGTCGCAAACAAAAGGAATACTCCAACAACTTTATGGGTGGTCTGCCTTTAAAATACCTACTACAAAAGGCTCATCAATATCATAGTGATTATCTATCATTGTTTCACCCATTGCTACGTCTCATCATATCCAACTATCCGCATTTGAGCATGGTAGACGATTGGTTGGAGGAGCACTATTTGCTAAGCAGCGTAATCGAAACGAATGTTAAGGTTGAAATCAAACCAGAAGTGTTGAGCAATGCCTTGGAGCTCATTGGCAGTAAGCCTCATCTGGCCATCAGGGTATTTAAACAGTTGTTGCAATTGCCACCAGAGGACTTAGCACAATATGCGCAGCTATTGGTTAATCATATGCCTAAAGTGTTTCAGAAGTCAGTGCCACGTTATATCAAAGATTTGTATAATGATTTATGGCTGCGCTTAAATGCAGTGTTGCCCACAACATTCTGGTTTATGTCACTGAGAGCAATAACAAATACTTCGGATTCAATCAATCGCAGAAGTTTTGGAAATGAAAGCTTGCTGGAGCCAATGGAGGTCTTGAGGTAAGTAAAACTTCTTAAATTTACTTCCAAATTACAGCGTATACTCACTTAAAATTTTTTTTTTCAAGCTGTCCCAGACATGTTTTCTGTTCGCCTTACATGTTGGTCATATTGCTACGCATATTGAAAGGCAGCTTAGCCGCTTCGAAGACTTATTTGAATGTACATATGCAGCAAAAACAAGTCCTGGATAAGAATGGCCTGGTACAAACCGATGCTGATCGTGAAGAGCTAAAAACTACACTGATTGCCTCACAGGAAAGCGCTGCCGTGCACATACTACTCGAAGTACTCGAGTATATGGCTAACAAAGCAGATGATCGTGTTGCTAAATTAGAATTGCGCGAAATACAGGGCATTATTGGCACATATGTGCATCAGGCCTTCATATCAGAGCCCTCTCTAGCCAAACTTGTGCATTTCCAGACCTATCCCAAATCGGTAATACCCATGATTGTAGCTAGCGTGCCATCTATGCATATATGCATTGATTTTGTGCACGAGTTCTTGAATGTGACGGAAATGGACAAGCAAATTTTTACTATTGAATTAACTTCACACTTGGTGCTAAACTACTCTATACCAAAGAGTCTGGGTGTATCAAAATTTTGTTTAAATGTTATTCAAACTACATTGTCGCTGCTAACCTCGTCTGCTAAGTGTAAGTTCTTAAGAAGTGTACTTCCCGCAATCGTTCGCTTTGCAGAGACCTTTCCAATTCTAGCAGACGATTGTGTAAATATTTTAATGACCACTGGCCGTAGCTTGCACTCACAGAGTTCTTTGGGAGTGACAACAATGCAAATGCCTCTAACTGAAAGCGCCAAGTTGTGCTCATATCGGGATGCTCAAATGCATATAATTATGATTGAAGATGCTTTTAAAGCGCTTGTATCGGCTATTATGCAAAAGTCTGATTTGTATTAGTTATAGCTTTTCATTGGCTTGGAATAAGATATACGGTGGGTAAGAATTAAATGTATTTTAGTTTACTAATTAATTTAACTTAGGTAATGTGTACATAAAGAATGACGATGGTTAAAAGGCGCAGCAGTACATTGTATATTTATGTATGTATGTATATTATTAAGAAAGTATGATAAATAAAAGTTTTCTAAGTTCTTCAAGTGCTTCGATTTTACAACGAACGGCCGTCTGGCCAAGGGTCTTGGTGTTTTTCATTTATATGTATTTGAGCTTGCTATATCCTAAGCAGTGCTTGGACTTCCCTATTTTACCTGATTTTTTTAGCGAACAAGCCGAAAATGCTGAGCAATTGGGTTTTGATGACAATGACGGTGTCATGAGTAATGTGGGCGAAGATGATTCGAACGAAATATTGGATAGCGATGAATATATGCATTATGAGGATGAAAGCGCTCATTGTGCCACTTCCACTGATAGTTGTTTTTCTGCAAGGACGACACAAAATGGAATAAACCAAACAAATCAATATGCAAGGGATTCAGTTGAAAAATTAAATAGGGAAAATTCTGATTTAAACCCAAGAGTCTGAAACGATTTGACCAGTACTGAACTTAACGTGTTTATTAGAATACTTTTGCCTGCTTATGTGTTTCACAAGAACATGCAAAAATCGGCAGTTTTTTGGCGTACAGATGATTGGCTAATGATTCAAAAACCAAATATCCGTTGCAAGGAAAACAATACAAGAATAGTGGTGTACGCGTGAAGTTAATTAAGGTGAAAAAGTGCTGCTTCAATTTGCAAATCGTTACACCACAGTGTCCGTACATTACAGGTACAGGTAAATGTCTTGCCAATCTCGGTCTCCAAAAAATTAGTTCTTTGAACATCGAAAGTCGAATGAACCACGTTTATATATTCCCAAATA